>OY744481.1:253866536-256301366 GCA_963556165.1 Tipula helvola | reverse complement strand
ATTACGGAAAGGGTAAAGAAAGCTACGGTAGCGCTATACTCCTGCAAAAATGCAATTGGGAAAGGTTGGGGGCTGGATCCCCACATGGTCCTTTGGCTGTACACAGCAGTAGTTAGACCCATTCTTCTGTATGGGGTAACAGTTTGGTGGCCTGCTCTGGACAAAACTGTCAACCTAAAGTTGTTGACAAAAGTTCAGAGAACAATCTCTCTGTGGATCAGTGGTGCAATGAGGAGCACATCCACTCAGGCACTGGAGACTCTGCTATTTCTAACTCCTCTAGATATCATGGGAAAACAGTGGGCAGCTAGCACTGCCATACGACTGAAATCCACCTTAATGTGGATCTGCAATAACACAGGGCACTCATCTATACTTTGTAACAAAGGGCTTCCCAAGACCACCGACTATACTGTCCCGTCACTATCTTTTGATAGAAAGTTCCGGACTATTATACCATCTAGAGAGGACTGGATGATGGATACAGTTTTGGAACCAGGAGTTTTGAACTTCTTCACTGATGGTTCAAAACGGGATAGAGGAGTAGGGGCTGGGGTGTTCTGCGAGGAACTCATGTTAAACCTCTCCTTTCGTCTCCCTGACTACTGCAGCATTTTTCAAGCTGAGGTAACTGCGATAAAGGAAGTCGCGGACTGGTTGAGGTATAATGTAATATCGACTAGTGATATTCGCATATATACGGACAGTCAGGCAGCCATTAAAGTGCTTCAATCACACCTTCTCACGTCGAAAGTAGTCCAGAGCTGTCTCTCATCTCTTAACGAGATGACAGATCAGTTCAACATCCATATCATATGGGTGCCAGGACATTTCGTTAGTACGGGGAACACGAAAGCCGATGAACTGGCTCGACGTGGTACAACGGACCACATTTCAAACAGCAAAAAGGATATTGAAATTCCTCTTGCGGTATGTAAACTGCTGCTTCAAGAGGAAGCCAGTAAGTTGACGAATGACAGATGGTCAAATAGTACCTCATGCGTAATAACTCGGCAAATCTGGCCAAAGTTGAACTTGGCGAGATCCAAACAGCTGATCTCACTTCAGCGGAGTCAGATCAGTGTGGTTGTTGGAGTGATTACGGGGCACTGTCTCATAGGCAGACATGCAAGTAGACTTGGTTTCTTCTCACATGACTACTGTCGTAGTTGCGAAGACGAAGAGGAGGAAGAGACAGTACTTCATCTTCTTTGCACCTGTCCTCGTCTGGCACGAAACAGACTGAATTTTCTAGGGGCACACCTTTTCAACGACCTGGCGGAGCTCAGCGAGAAGGACGTCAGGAGTATCCAGCGCTTCATAGCAAGCTCAGAATGGTTTCAATGAGTTGGAGGAAAAATTTTTAATTTGTGGTATGGCTACGGACCTTTTTGTGTCTATGCCTGGTCCTGGTGGACCGCCACCCAAACCTAACCTAACCTAACCTTCATCACTAAAAAGAACACTTTTCCAAAAGGAATCGTCATATTTTTATACTTTTTAGCATACTGTAAGCGTTTCTTCTTGTTTGTTTTGGATATTAAAGGTTTTTTACGTGGAACTCGGCCATTTAATCCATAATTATTTAATGTTCTTCGTATTGTCGACGCACTAATTGATTTTCCGTTTTGCTGAGTAATCCTTTCTGAAATTTTGACAGCACTAGATCTCGGATTTTGCTTAACTTCTCTTACAATATCTCTGGCTTCTCTTTCATTTAAGCGCTTTGGCCGACCCGAACGATGCAAATTTTTAAGAGTCCCAACAGTTTTAAATTTATCCACAGTTTTTTTTACACAATTAACACTTCTTTTCACAATTCTCGATATTTCTCGAAAACTTTTTCCTTCGTTTCTTAGTCCTACTATAATTTTTCTAGTTTCTAAAGACGTTTCTTCTCTCATTTTTAAATTTTTAAATTAACACACTGAGCACTACGACACGAATGATTAGTTCACTACAATTTATTATGTAAAATGATCTCCAAATACAATCTGAAGGTTATTCCAGAACAAAAAAAGGGAAGTTAGATTGAATAAGTAAATAGAGATAGAGAGATATTCCAGAGAAGAAACATTGTGCACTCATTTTTAACTTCAAAATAATGCTTTATTTTGTTTTTTTTTTATAAAATATTTTCCTGTTGGTTTTCCGAAATTATTGCTTTATTATGATATTTTGTTATACACAAACAAAGGTTTAATTTTAAATTAATTTTTCTAGTTTTGTTCCTTTTATTTTTTATTTATACAAGCTTAAAGAAAATTGCTTGTGGTGTACCCTCACTTTTGACGCTCACTGTAGAAATATCACATGATAATTGTTGGCATTCAAAATAATCACTAAGATCGTCAATTGAATTGATCATATGCATTAATTTGTGCAATTAATTTTTTTATTTCATAGTTCATAATTGTAGAAATGTCACTTAACATTTTTTTCAAGCACTTGAAGTTGTTAGCAAAATTTTCAACGCAATCAGAAATTTCAATATATTTTGCACTTGCAGCCATTTTTGAATTCGAAACATACAAATAAAACTTGATTTCAATAAAACATTGATTTAAATACAATACTTTATGTTATTTACGGTCTTTTAATTTAATTAAATTAACACAAACTATTAGTTGAGCAACATTTTGTATCACTCACAATACGCCATCTTTCATTTATGACAACAGGCACCAACAGCAACGACATCCGGTTGAAACCATTACTTTCCAGTTTTAAGAGGAACAGTACGCTACCTTGCAGTGTGCCTTTACTTATAAATCTTCCTGTTAGCATTTGAAATATCCAGTCCCTGAGTGATCCATCTACTTCTAGATTCGAAAGTACCCAAGTTACTGCCCCTGGTATAAGTATGTGAAGCTAGTCCGAAATAAACCTTTTGTTATCGTGTTTATTGATTCCACGGGTATTAAATATTATATTAAATCGGTCGGGTATTAAAACTCACGAGATAACCAAAAATTCAATTTATTTTTCTTTTTACTCCGCTTCCATTGACAGTTTTCTTAAAACTCTTATTCTCTGTACATTTTCCTTCTTAAGTTAAATAGACTATAAAAATGAGAGAATGAGATACATATATGTTATAGAACGAGACAATCGATAATTCAAGTGATCTTCTTTAAGAGCTAAAAATGTGGACTGTATATAATGCAAATTATGTTTTATCGTTTTGTTTTAAAATGAATATAAAATTATAAAATACTAACTTCAATACATTCAGAAATTAAATGAGAAAATCTTTAATTTTGACGTAACATGCCGCGCCCTTTTGAAACATTATATATTGTTTCAACAGAATTTAATTTGCTGTGTCTTCCTTGAAAAGCGGGCATATTTTATGAATACTCCGTTTAAAAATCCCAGATTTCGTCTTCACTGTAACGACTCTGACTAGTCCGTCATCACCGCGAGTGACGTCTGTGATTAATCCAAGAAGCCATTTAGCGGGCAGCCCTAGCTCAGGATGAACGAGAACGACTTGACCCACCTGCAGGTTTGGTACTTCTGTTTTCCATTTTATTCGCTTCTGGAGAGATTGTAAATATTCGACAGACCATTTTCTCCAGAACGCTTGTGTCATATGCTGAATCTGATCCCATCGCTTGAGTCGATTGATATTGATTGTTGTTAAGTCTGGCTCGTGAATTGGCGTGAGTGGACCCCCAATCAAAAAATGCGCCGGAGTTAATGGCTGCGGATCGTTAGGGTCATCGGAGAGAACACTTAGAGGTCGACTGTTCAGACAACCTTCTATACGAGCCGTTAAAGTTGAAAGCTCCTCAAATGATAGAGGATGCTCGTTTGTCACGCGTCGCAAGTGATGTTTTACGGCCTTTACCCCAGCCTCCCATAAACCTCCATGGTGTGGAGAACGTGGTGGTATGAAATGCCACGAAATGTTATGTTCATCGCTGAAAGCTTCAATGGCCGCTCGGTTGCTCTCGTTTTTGAAGAAAATCTCCAGCGATTTCAAATGATTGCGAGCACCAACGAAGTTGGTGCCATTATCACTATGTATGGATATTGGCCTTCCCCTTCTGGCAATAAATCGATGTAAAGCTGCAAGGAATCCATTCGTAGTTAGATCGCTGATGACTTCAAGATGGATTGCCTTTGTGCTGAAACAGACGAATACCCCGATGTAGGATTTCAACGTGCTTTTTGATCGAGTACCAGCGATTTTAGTTAAAAACGGCCCACAATAATCTATTCCGATTACCGTGAATGCTTTGTGAGGCGTCACTCGGTCCACCGGTAAATCACCCATAAGTTGTTGAGTGGGCGTTGGATTTTGTCGAATGCAAGTGACACATTTCGATATGGCTCGTTTTGCTGCTAATTTACCCTTAATGGTCCAAAATGTTTGTCGCGTGTGATATAATAATGTTTGCGCTCCACAATGTAAACCAATGACGTGATAGTGTCTGAACAGGATATCAGTAAAGTGATGTGCATGCGGCAGCAATATTTGATGACATTGTTCATATGGAAGGTCACTCTTACTTATGCGACCGCCGACGCGTATAATTCCAAAACTGTCCAAGAATGGTGTGAGAGCCTTCAAACTACTTGATCGCGAAACCTGTCTCTTAAATTGCAAAGCTCTCTTCTCCTCACCAAATGCATCACTTTGAACTGCATGAACGAGCATGAACAAAGCTGTAGTTCCCTCGTTGAACGCTGAAATTTGTTGCTTGTTAGGTAATTTATTGTTGCGAATTTTAATCATTTGATTGATGAATCTGACGCAATATTTGAGGGTTCTCAGTAGTTTTGTGTATGAGCTGTGACGAATTATGAGGCATCCAATGGCGTTGTAATTGGATTGCGTTGCAAGTACAATCGGATGGTCCTTCCGTTCAATTACTTCGACTTCAGACAAATCAAATACGTATTGCTCATAGTCGATAGATGTCCTCAAAAAGCTTGGTCCATGCCACCAGTTATTGTCGAATGCCATGCTCTTGAGAGGACAGCCACGTGAAACGAGATCTGCAATATTTTCCTGGCTATTGACATGATACCAATTTATTCCATTCGTGAGCTCCTGTATCTCGGATACACGCGATGCAACAAATTCTTTCAACTGATATGCGGGTGTCCTAATCCATGCCAGGACTATAGTTGAGTCTGACCATAAGCATATTTTATCAAACTGAATGCCTAAAACATTACTGATTTTATTGTAGAGTCGCGAAAGTAAGAGCGCTCCGCATAATTCAAGCCGGGGAATGGTCTGATGCTTTAGAGGCGCAACCCGACTCTTGGCACATAATAATCTTGTTGTAAAAGTCCCATCGCGATTAATGGCTCGAATGTAAATGCAGGCCCCATACGCGGCTTGACTAGCGTCCGCGAAACCATGAAGCTCTAGAGCTTGCGGTTGTTTGGCGATGACACATCTATCAATGCTAACTGATTGAATCGAACAAAAATCCTCCAAAAATTCATGAAATTGATTTATCAACTCTGGCGGCAGTGTTTGATCCCAGGAAACCTGTTGAAGCCAAAGCTTTTGCAAAAAGATCTTGGCTCTGATGACTACTGGTGATGCGAGACCCAACGGGTCGAATATACTGGCCACGATGGAGAGTATCTCACGTTTTGTCGTGGGCTTCCTGTCGCAAAAGTCGTGGAATGAGAATATAAGCCTATCGTTTGATGGATCCCACTTAAGTCCCAAAGCCTGAATAATTGTATTAGGGCTTAATTGATCCAGATCAGCTTCAATCTCTCTGTCATCTGCAGGAATAGTACTCAAAAATCGTGACGAGTTCGATACAAACTTTCTTAATCTCATTCCTCCCTTGGATAGCAGCTCGCATAACTGGTTCTTTACGTTGATAAGACACTCGATGTCATCATCTCCTGTCATGACGTCATCGACATAAAAATCACGCAATGCTCTTCTGCCTAACGGAAATTGGTCACCTTCATCAATGCCGATTTGCGTGAGAACGGCCGTTGCGAGATACGCAGCCGGTTTAACACCATAAGTAACGGTAGCGAGTTCATAAGCTGCAATCGGTTCGTTTGGAGACTCTCTATACAAGATCCTCTGAAATCGTCGATGTTCAGGAGCAACTTCCACTTGCCTATACATCTTCTCGATATCACCTGAGAAGACGTATTTTGGAATTCGAAATCGCAGAACAATGTTGAGTAAATCATCCTGGGTCTTAGGCCCGTCGAGCAAAGTATCATTCAGAGAGAGACCCGACGTAGTCTTGGCCGACGCGTCAAAGACTACTCGTAACTTCGTAGTTGTGCTTCCCGGTTTAACAATACAGTGGTGCGGTAAGTAGTATGCAAATGAACTGTCGGTTTGAACCCTATACATGTGGCCCAACGAAATATATTCTTGAATGAATTTTGCATACTCATGTTTCACCTCTTCATTTCGTTGTAATTTTCTCTCGATTGACAGAAAGCGGTTTAGCGCGATGTTCTTCGATTCACCAAGTGCTTGAACGTTGTTGCGAAATGGTAAATTTACAACGTACCTTCCAGTACAATTGCGTGTATGTGTGTTAATGAAATTATCTTGACACTCAGCTTGCTCCTCGGATAAATGTGTTTTCGTTGTGATAGTATCAAGGCCCCATAATTTCGACACCAAATTATGAAGATCATCGTCTGCAGTGTGTGATGACATAAGCGCGAAATTCGTGCTTCCTGCTGATTCCTGATCGATTTTGCCAGCAATGATGTAACCAAATTCGGTTGCATGCAGTGGTGGTAAATCTTCTGAAATTTTGATGCGCTGTTGTCTGAGAAGATCGAAGAAGTATTGAGCTCCAATCAACACGTCAATCGGTGATGGCAAATTAAATGATGGATCGGCTAGTTGAACATCATTTGGTATTTCGATACCTTCAACATTTATGCAATGGCTTGGCAATCGATCCGTAATTTTTGATACCACCAAAAATTCTATATTCAGACTATAATTGTTAATGCGAGATTTGATTATAGTTTTTACTTTGTGCTTGGTTTTTACGGAGATTGTGTCAATACCAGATACGTTGTGTTGGTGTTGCTCTTTAACAAGTCCCAATTTCTGCGAGAGCTCGTCGGTTATGAAATTGTTTTCCGATGCCGAATCGAGAAGTGCACGACATAAGTAAACCTGATTATCCGCACCGGTTATGTGAATTTGAGCTGTTGATAACAATACGGTTTTATCAACTGAAGCAATGTGAAATATACTGCTCGTTGAATTGCTTGGCTGTGTTTGAGCCGCGCCACGTGTCGCGGTGCTAACTGCCGGTTGTGGTGCTGACTGTACAACCTCATTCGTGAATGCTGGCGGCTTTGACTGCTTTTGGTATAACTCGTGCAGTGTTGTGTTGTGAGGTTTTTGGCATATCTTACACTTCATTGATCGACATTCTTTGGCGATGTGCCCTTTGCGCAAACAATTCAAACATAAACGAAGCGATTGAATTTTTGTGAATCTGTCACTGTTAGATAGTGCGAGATAGTCCGGACACGTCGAAGAAAAATGATCATTCTTGTTGCATACGTTGCATTGTATTTTGGCACTGGTCGCCATGTTGGTAACAAAACTCCTACTTAATCCTTTTGCTACATTAGCTTTCGGTTTTTCTTTGATAACTGTACTTTCAACAACAGCTGTTTTCGCAGCAATTGTCTCCAATATTCGACATCTCGAATTGAGGAAAGTCTTCATTTCCTCCCATGTTGGCAATTCCCCACTAATCTTTTCGCTCTCCCACAACTCTCGAGTATCATTATCTAATCGGGGCAGAATCATTCCAATGACTAGCAAATCCCAGTTTTGCGTGGGAATATCGAGCGCATTTACGGATAGAATGTGGTTGTTGCATTCATCTACGACTGCTTGGAGCTCCTTGCCGGACCTGACTTTATTTGCATTCGAAATTTTCAATAAAGCTTCTATGTGATATGCGACGATACGCCGCTTGTTTCCGTATCGCTTGCATAGCGCTTCCCAAGCAAGCTCATAGCCCGCTTCCGAAAACGCAATATTTTTGATTAAATCAAATGCCTCGCCTTGTAAATAACCTCGAAGATGAACATATTTTTCAATATTCGACATGAAAGACTTATTGTGTATATACACCATATACACTTCCTTGAACGTATTCCACTCCTCAAAATTGCCCGAAAAATGCTTGATCTTTGGGTCAATTGGACGCGACGTGATTGCTTTTATGTCCTTAACAGATATCGTGGCACTTGTGTCAGGTGTGGGATCAACAGCCGTCCTTGATTTCGCTAAAGATTCCACAATTTCGTGATATTTCCCTAAACATGTTGTAACCTCCTCCTCGAATTGAATAAATTCATTCGCGTGTGCGTCATCGTACTCGGACAACACATACAGTTCGTCGTAAATTGTATTGTATTGCGACATGCAATCCTGTAATTGCTTGATTCGTGTTTCAACTTCAACACGAGTTTTCTTTCCATTTGTCTCGAGAAATGCTTTATGTTTCGTTAAACGCCCTTTTTGCACACTGCGCCTTTTAATTAACGAAGCAATGTCTCCTGCCATTGCAATTATCGATGATTGAGGCTCGGCTTAACGTGTTACGTGTTGAATTGACGAGAATGCGATTTTTCCTAACCTCACTTTTGCACTGAGACGCGTGTCAACTTTATTGTTACGTGTAATTACTTACGACCGAATTAATAATCCGCTTCTATTATCCGGCTCGCTACGACCAAAATGTTATCGTGTTTATTGATTCCACGGGTATTAAATATTATATTAAATCGGTCGGGTATTAAAACTCACGAGATAACCAAAAATTCAATTTATTTTTCTTTTTACTCCGCTTCCATTGACAGTTTTCTTAAAACTCTTATTCTCTGTACATTTTTCTTCTTAAGTTAAATAGACTATAAAAATGAGAGAATGAGATACATATATGTTATAGAACGAGACAATCGATAATTCAAGTGATCTTCTTTAAGAGCTAAAAATGTGGACTGTATATAATGCAAATTATGTTTTATCGTTTTGTTTTAAAATGAATATAAAATTATAAAATACTAACTTCAATACATTCAGAAATTAAATGAGAAAATCTTTAATTTTGACGTAACACCTTTCATCCCTCAAAATACGTTTTCAGAATGCGTCCTCGCTTAATATTAAATATTAATCAATTTGTCAGCACGAAAATCCATAAATTCCACAAATACTTATTATTATTAACAAATATGAATTGATGTTTAACAAATAGTTTCATTTTAAATTTTCTGCATTTATATACAGCATATTCATCAGCTTCTTTGAACTTCGGCGATAGAATTTTTAAGCAAATACGTCAAAAATCCACAATCATTAGAAAATCGAGACAGAATGAACATTTCTAAAATAAAAATAGATGATGATCGAAATGATTGAGATTCATTGAGGCATGCTTGGTCGTTATGTTGCTTAAAATCCAACCTACTCGGCACTTTAATTGTGAAAAGTGCAAAGAAACGTTCTTCTTTCATCTGTAACGATTTAAAGAAGTTCCTAAATCTTAATTATTCAGAAGGCATCATTCGCAAACAGTTGTTCGGAATAAATTGAAATTCCCGGCGGGCAGTTCCTTGTTTATCCAAACAAAATTTGGAAGCCAAGAAAGTGGAGAAAAGTACTATGAACTGACAAAACAAAAGTAAATTTTTTTGGTTTTCAAGGCCGACGACCCGACGTTATAAATGATCTCAGCCTAATACAAACTGTCGTCCTAATAAACAAAAAAAAAAAACGATTAAGCATAATGGCGGCCCATTGTGGTAATTCGTGATTTAAGGATAATTTATTGAACGGAAAATGGAATGATGGCGATAAACCACCAAATTGGTATTTTCAGGAAGAGAACGACCCAAAGATTACCTCGAGGGAAACAAAATATTAGAATATAATTTATGCTAATGAGGGGGTTAACGATCCAAGTATTTACAGCAATTTAAATAAAATTGCTGCATTTCAGATTTGAATTTATTTTCGTTAAGAGATGAGAGACAGTTCTGGACTACTTTCGACGTAAGGAGGTTTGATTGAAGCGCTTTAATGGAAGCCTGACTATCCGTATATATGCGAATATCACAAGTCGATATTACATTATACCTCAACCAGTCCACGACTCCCTTTATCGCAGTTATCTCAGCTTGAAAAATGCTACAGTAGTCAGGGAGACAAAAGGAGAGGTTTGACATGAGTTCCTCGCAGAACACCCCAGCCCCTACTCTTCCATCCCGTTTTGAACCATCAGTGAAGAAGTTTAAAGCTCCTGGTTCCAAAACTGCATCCCACATCCAGTCCTCTCTGGATGGGATAATAGTCCGAAACTTTCTATCAAAAGATAGTGACGGGACAGTATAGTCGGTTATCTTGGGAAGCCCTTTGTTACAAAGTATAGATGAGTGCCCTGTATTATTGCAGGTCCACATTAACGTGGATTTCAATCATATGGCAGTGCAAGCTGCCCACTGTTTTCCTAAGATATCAAGAGGAGTCAGAAATAGCAGAGTCTCCAGTGCCTGGGTGGATGTGCTCCTCATAGCACCACTAATCCACAGAGAGATTGTTCTCTGAACTTTTGTCAACAACTTTAGGTTGACAGCTTTGTCCAGAGCAGGCCACCAGACTGTTACCCCATACAGAATAATGGGTCTAACTACTGCTGTGTATAGCCAAAGGACCATTTGGAGCTCTAGCCCCTACTTTTCCCAATTGCATTGTTGCAAGAGTATAGCGCTACCGTAGCTTTACCCTTTCAATAATATTAGGTTTCCAGTTTAATTTACTGTCCAAGACGAGACTAAAGAACGTTGCTTCACCTATAAAAGCCAAGTTGAAACCATTTAATGAATTTTATATTTCCTGGAGAAGAGAACCAATTCGGTTTTGTGTGGATTCACATTTAACCCACAGCCATTGGCTCATAATGAAAGAATGCCCAGAGCATTTTGAATAAGCTTACTAAGTGTGCCGGTATATTCTCCACGAATTCCAATAGTGACGTCGTCCGCATAGGCAACCACCTTGAAGCCACTATCCTCCAGTCTCAGCAACAGATCATTTATGACCAAGTTCCAGAGCAGGTGGGACAGTACGCCACCCTGCGGCGTGCCTCTGCTTGCAAATCTTCTGGCGGAGGATTTCCCCAGACTGGCATTTATGATCCTGCCTCTTAGCATTTGATTTATCCAGCCCTTGAGAGATTCATCCACTCCTAGATTCGAAAGTGCCCGAGTTATAGCCACTTTAAGCACATTGTTAAAGGCTCCCTCAATGTCCAAAAAAGTTACCATCGCGTAGTCTCCATATTCGAAAGATTTTTCAATAAAATATGTAAGAGAATGAAGAGCAGTTTCTACAGATCTCCCCTTGCAATAACCTAATCGGTCTAAGGTCTTTGGGACTGCAGTGTGAGCGTTTTTCCGCCTTAGGTATGAAAACAATCTTCAGTTCCGTCCATTTACTGGGAATGTGACATAGTTCTAGGCTGCCTCTAAAAATTACCTCTAACCAGGAAATGGTTAGATCCGTAGTTTTTTGTATACCGCAGGGATAATACCATCAGGTCCTTGCGACTTATATGGTTTAAAACTGCTTATCGCCCAAAAAATCTTTCTTCTGCTAATAATTTGGCCTACGAGGCTACTTGCCCTATTACTTGCTGATATAGTAGGTGCAGATTCGAAACAACCAGGAAAATGAGTCTCCAATAGTAGTTCCAGCGATTCCATACTATTTGTGGTCCATGCTCCATCCGGCCATTGAAGAAAGCTTGTGATGGAAGGGCTAGTAGATAGTACTTTACGCAGCCTGGACATCTCCGAAGACTCCTGAATTTTGCCACAGTATAGTCTCCAAGATCTGTTCTTGGCACTTCTTAGCTGATATTTGTAAATTTTGAAGACTTCCTTATAGGAGTCCCAGTCTACAGCCGCTTTTGTTTTCCTTGCTGTTTTAAAGAGCCTTTTGCACCGTTGACGTGTTTGTTGAATCTCCTTTGACCACCATGGTGGCCGAGATTTACTCTAGGCCTACTAAGAGGACAAGAGCCTAGTACCGCTTTGTTAAAAGAGCTGGACAGTTCGTCCACTAAGCCATCGAGTTCTACCGTAGTTTTTGGAGGTTTAGGCACCTGTACTGGTAGTGTTCTTCCGACACTTTCCAGTTTAATAGACTAGTCGTCAAAATGTCGACCTAGAAAAGGAAAATATGGATCTCTTGGGGAGGCTACAGAAGATGGAGCAATCATTTGCCAAGCTAAGCGAAGAAATTAGAGAGTACTGAAAGAGGAATTAGAGAGAATTGAAAGAGGAATTAGAGAGTATTGAGAGTGTTGAAAGTCAACTATTTCACTGATGAGGATGAATTAGAAAGGGAGACGGACTGGCTCCTAAAGAAGAAAAAACAGTCCAGGAAGGGTAAGAAAAGAAAAGCTGAATCGTCACCTGAGGTTGAACAACTAAATGTTAGTGGAACTACAAGTACCGAACCGGAAGTAGTCTAACCCGAGGTCAATCAACGGAAAGGTAGTAAACCTACCAAGAACATTGCACCAAAACTGGTGCAACCGAAAGAAAAACCACCCCCACCAATAAATATCGTGGGAATAACCAGTTACCCAAAAATTCAGTCACTGATGAAATCGGTTACTGATAAAGAATATAAGGTAACAGCGCTAAACAATGACGTTTGGAAAATTAATACTCTGGACTCAGAAACCTATAGAACATTATTTATGAAGCTGAATGCTGAAAAGTATCAGTGGTTTACCTATGGGGACAAACAGGCTCGACCTATAAAAGTTATGGCAAGAGGTTTGCATCACACTTGCTCATGCTCAAGCCAAGAAATTATGGAGGACTTAAAAAATAAAGGCTTTCAAATACTAGATGCAGTTAATATTGTTGAAAAAGTGAGAATAGAAAACCAAGAAGTGAAACAAACTTCCAATAGAAGGGGACTCCGTCTTTTTATGCTGGTATTTGATAACAAAGAGAATGTTCAAAACATTTATGGTATAAAAGGAATTCTTCACATGAAGGTAAAAGTTGAACCAATGAGGAGAACCACTACACGCATACCCCAATGCAAGAAATATCAGGGATTTAATCACACCCAAAAATATTGTAGCCGGGATCCAAGATGGGTAAAATGCTCAGGTAAACATTTTACCCAGGCATGTACAATAGGGAGAGATGTGCCAGCTGAGTTTATAAATTGTAAAGGTCAACATCCGGCCAATTATCGGGGCTGTGAGGTTGCTAAACACCTACAAAAATTAAGAGATAAATCACGAAATCAACCGCAAAATCATGAAATTCGAAGGATTCAAACATCAAATCGAATGGATCAAAATCCACAACCAAGCAACGTAGGGCAGAGAAGAACATTTGCTCAGGTAGTGAAAAGCTCGGGTTCAACCAAATATATGGGCTCTGAAAATAATCGAATTATGGAAAACATTATGAACAGCATCGAAGCTATTACAAAGCGGCTTGATGACCAAAGTATTCTGAACAACATGATATTTGATCAACGAAGAAAATGCAACTCCCGCACAATGCAATCCGATAAAAAATGTTAAGTAAGAACATAACTTTCAGAATAGCAATCTAGAATGCGAATGGGCTTATGCAATATATCCCAGAAATAGAAATATTTTTAAATATGTACAGAAAAAATCGACATTTTCCTAATATCCGAAAGCCATTTTGTTATGTCTTCCTTTGTTAAAATCCGGGGTTATAACTTATATCATTTCATTCATCGAGCGGACAGGCCAAGAGGTGGTTCGGCATTACTAATAAAAGAAAATATAAAACACCATGTAGAAACAAAAATCGAAGAAGAAACAAAAGTCGCTACTATAAGGAATCACATTAAACACAGACAGCTTACTGTCTCCGTAATATACTGTCCTCCCCAGCATAACTTGAAAAGAGAGGACTACATTAAACTATTTAAATCGCTAGGACGTGATTTTATTATTGGAGGTGACTTTAATGCGAAAAACACCTATTGGGGATCTAGACTTACGACGTCAAAGGGTAAAGAATTGTTTCAAGCATGGCAGACACAAAATGTGAAACATTTTACAAAATAAGAAGCCGCTTAATATATCCTACCCAATGGAAGTTAGAGAGCTGGTAAGAGAAAAACGTCGGCTCGTAAAACCTGGTAAATTAATCGAACACGGGAGAACAAAACAATTCTTAACAATTTATGTATCAGTCTCAAATCTCTTCTTAAAGAAGTTAAAAATGAATCAATCAACAGATATCTAGTTAGCCTAATTGATGAAAAAAATTTTGATTACTCACTGTGGAAGGCGACAAAGGGACTCAAAAGACCCAAAATGCAAGTGCATCCACTTAAAAAAGATGATGGGACCTGGGCAAGAGGTCACAAAGAGAAGGCTGATCTGTTTGCGGAGTATCTCCAGGAAACCTTCCAACCACTACCAAGACAAATTGCCAATGAAAATATAATATCTATTCACAAGCTGGATGAGTTTGGAATACGGCCAGTAACTCTCAAAGAATTAAAAGAAGAAGTGAAAAGTAACATGAATGTTAAAAAGCCCCAGGGTATGACTTGATTACTTGCCAAATTATCAAAGCTCTACCAGACAAAGGATTTCGTAGGCTCCGGGAATTCTCGTCAAAAACAATTCAGTCAAAAAACAAAAAGCATTTCAGTCATAAAATTTCCCATACAAATATTATGACTAAAACTCCTTTTAAAAAGGAACTTCAGTCCAAAAAAAAAGGTATTTCGGTCAGAAAACAGTTTGACTGAAATGCCCTTTGTGTTTTTGGATTGAACGACCTTCTTGAAAAGAATTTTAGTAACAAATTTTTGGACTGAAATACCTTTTGTTTGGTTAGTTTTTTGACTGAAATGCCTTCGTAGCCATATATGTCAGCTCCGGCGCTCCAGTCAAAAGCATTTCAGTCAAAAACGGAAAGGAGTTTCAGTCAAAAATTAAAAGGCAGCTCAGTCAAAATAATTTTAGACTGAAATGCCTTTTCAGAAGGAAGTTCAATCAAAAAACTAAAAAGTCATTCAAGTCAAACTTTTTTGACTGAAATTCCTTTTGCATTTATGACTGAAATACCTTTTGCAAAGGTAATTCAGTCAAACAATTAAAAAGGAATTTCAGGCAAAATTATTCTTGGGGAATTCAGTCAAAAACAATTCAGTCAAAAAACAAAAGGCATTTTAGTCATAAAATTTCCCATACAAATAATATGACTAAAACTCTTTTTAAAAAGGAACTTCAGTCCACAAACAAGGTATTTCGGTCAGAAAACAGTTTGACTGAAATACCTTTTGTGTTTTTAGACTGAACGACCTTCTTGAAAAGTATTTTAATCACAAATTTTTGGACTGGAATACCTTTTTCTTGGTTCGTTTTTTTTTGACTGAAATGCCTTTGTAGACCTATATATTGGCTTTGGCGCCCCAGTCAAAAGCATTTCAGTCAAAAACAGAAAGGAGTTTCAGTCAAAAATTAAAAAGCAACTCAGTCAAAATAGAAGACATTTATGCCTTTTCAGAAGGAAGTGCAATCAAAAAACAAAAAAGGCATTCAAGTCAAAACATTTTTTATTGGAATTTCTTTTGGTTTAGTGACTGATCGTTCGATGTTGAAAGGCTGAATGGGTCCGAAGGCCATATGCCGAAAGGCCGAATGTCGAATGGCCGAATGTGTCGAAAGGCCGAATGCTGAAAAACCGAATGGGTCGAAATGCCGAATGTGTCGAAAGGCCGAATGTCGAAAGGCCGAATTTTCATTAAAGTTTCCTTCACTTAATTGATTGAAATGATTATTTAAAACCATTGAATTTATTTCCTAATGTAAAATAATTTAAATAAATTGAAAATACGTGCCAATAAGTCCTGTGCATGTAGCATATTAATGTAATCAGATTTTGTCGAAAAAACAAATTTATTTATTTATTTTTTTTATTATAAGTAATTAATTAATGGGATCACTACATTTGCCTGGAAAAAAATCCAGAAATTTTAAAATCCAGAATAGTTGAAAAGAAAAAATCCAGAAAAACAAATTCCGAAAAAAATCTAGAAATTACGGTGAAAAGCAATCCAGACAAAATATTTTGTTTAATGGGGAAACTTCCTCCAGTGGCCCTATTCTGGTAATTCCTGGGGAATAGATATTTTAAATTGTGTTGCAGTATTACTCCCTTTTCCCCAAAGTGTATTCTGGTATCAGGGGAAAAAATTGATTTTGAAAAAATTATTCCCAATTAAAGCAGTTTTTACGTTTGTTCTTCCATATCTGTTTTATGAAAGAATTGATGAGGAATAAATTTTTTAACGAAAATATTTGTTGATATTAATAAATAATCATATTAATATCGTTTGTAAGGGTCCTTCGCGGATCTTTACTTATTTTAATGTGATTCCATGGAGAACACGTACAACTAAATTTATTGCCCCTGTATATTTATTCCCCAATTGCCAGAATGCACTTTTGGAAATGGGGAATAAAAAGTTGGAAAAATTTATCTGGGGAATAACTGCTGTAAACCTAAATATTCCCTATTCCCCGGGAATTACCAGAATAGGGCCGCAGATATTAAGTTTTTTTTGCTTTAAAAATTCATTTAGTATCTGAAGAATATATTTCCAAAATTTCAAGCCCAATAGAAAGTCCTAAAGGTCCCTAGGAAGTCACCGAAGTGATCCGAAGTAATGTGTTATCTTCAAGAACGAAAACTTCAATCGAGTTTTTCTTGAAACATGTTGTTTTGGGCGCCATGGAATGTAACTCAAAAAGTAATGGACCAATCAACTCGAAATTTTGTACACATATTCTTTAGCTTATCGGCCTTTGCACAACTTAAAATTTCGTATAAGTTGTTTAAATAAATATTGGTTTTAACGAATTGTTTATAAAAAAAACGTGTTTTTTTTGCTTTTTGACCTCAAATTTTCAATTTTTTTTTTTTTTATTACATTTAGGTTCATGCAGCGGAATGAATTATTTTAATGAAAAAAATTTGTTTCGTTGATTTTAGTTAACTACAAGGACCAGGGCGTTTCACGGCGCAAACTCTAGTAGCCAAGTTCGAGCACAAAAGTAAAAAAATTTTTTGTATTCATTTGAACGTCAATATTATTATGCAATTTGTTTCATTCTAATAAATGCTCTCAATTTTTTGTAAAAAATTACCAGTTGTTTGGAGCAGGTACCCCCTTAAAATAAATGAAAAAAAATCAATTTTATTGCCACTTTTAGGGGATCGGGATATTTGGCTACAAGGCAAAATATTGTTTTGCCGTTCAATCTTGTTTTTTGAATTCTTACAGTATAAATTGTTTTTCGAAATAATTATTCTGATTATTTTATAGTGAAATTATGAATATTTAGTAAAATGGTTTTTCTGGGATTGATATAAAATATTGCATTTTAAAATCTTCTTCTTATTCTTCCGCTGGCGCTACATCCCATGTAGGGATTTGGCCGCCTCAACGATGCTCCTCCAAATAATTCGATCCGCCACAAGAGAATGCCAGACACGGTGACCGAGTGTGTATAGGTCCCTTTCAACGTCGTCCATCCATCGGGTAGGTGGTCTCCCACGAAGTCCTACTTTCGTTGGTGCCGACTCCAAGGCCTGTTTGGTGGTTCGATTTTGTGAACGAAGTACGTACCCAAGCTATCTTAGCCTTGACGATTTTATGAATCCAATGATGTCAACTTTATCGAGATTATTTCTGATCTCGTGATTCATTCGCATTCTGCACGTGGCTTCTTTTTTAATGGAACCGATAATCTTCTTATGATCTTACGCTCAGTTACAGCGATTTTCTTGATGTTTTGCGCTGTTAGTGTTCAAGACTCGCAACCAAAGGTGACTTGAAAATTTTTATATTGGTGTACATAAAATGCTCGGTAGCCTGCTGCGATCCTCGATGAAATGTCCACAGAAACGGAGTTTTGCTCAGTGATCAGTGATCCTAGATATTTGAACTCATTCACCTTTTCATATTGAGTATCTCCTGAAATGAAGTCCCCACGAGTCTGCCTTCTCGCGGTCACCATGTATTTGGTCTTCGCTTCATTGATCTGAAGCCCTCTTTGTTGGGCTGTCAGTTTTTGAGATATCTTAATTTTACTGAGCGTATATATGCTATCAGAATGTTAAAAAAAACACTGTACTACTATCCATGCTATCTGGAGAGGCTAAAATATGTTTTGTTCGTAATCATTTTCAAAGCTAATAATTATGACTATATAACTCATTGGAAAATAAACCAATCAGATAGTTCAATTTTCCTTAGTTACGCTGTATAATATCGGTTATTTGCGTTGCTAAGTAGTGTTTCGCGAAACACCACTAGTGGTGTTTCGGCCGCAAACAAATAAATCATATATTCCATGAATATAAACAAACAATTAATATTTTTGATATTTGACATGGTTGATTCATTGTATAGTCACAACAGTTATACAACAAGAGGTTCGAAAATAATCGAATATACAGTTTATAGGACGAGTTGTGTTGCCTAGGAAACACAACGACACCGCAGGTGGAGTTGTGTTTCTTAGGTAACACATCGAGTCCGCAACTGTATATTCAGATGATTTTCGAAGCTCAAATTGTATAATAAGCAACCGGGTAGGATAATATATTTTGAGCGTAAGAGCACTTCTGTCAAAACACATTTTTTTTTTTGAATTTCTCTTTTTTTTATTTTTTTTATTGCCATAGTCGCACATACAATTATTTAAGTTTTTGTAGGGCCGTTAAAACAAATTGGATTTTTAGAAATTTTCGAATATGTATGAAGATTGTACATATGTACCTACATACCACAATTCAAAATTGATAATATACATATTTTACAATACACTTGTGAAAAATAATTCCATACATTTTACTTTTAGATAATATAATTTAATTTTAATATTTTTTTAAAGAGATGCTGGATCTTATACCACGTTTACACGAGAAGAATAAAAGTATGTACCAAAGCAGTAGTTTCGTGTAAAGTGTAACCGCCTAATAAAATACTTAATATTTGCACGATAAAATTGCATTAGTTGTTAGGTTTACCTGAAACAATTCGATTAAAATATACCTAGTTATAGTAATGCATATTAAAAAACTTTTTTTGTTTAAAAACATTTTATTGTATTCCAGTAAGGCTTTACCATTTCTCTATCTGATTTTAACATACATAAATAGATCATGAATTCATGAATTCAAGATCAAAACTACATAAAATACATAACTTTTAACTACATTCCTTGAAATATTACAAATTGATTTAATTTATTTCTAACAGTATTTGTCTCTTTTCTAAAATTTCTATCCTTAGAAAATCTATTTAGTTACCACAAGAACCAAAAAAAAATCTTTCGTTTAATAATAAAATATAATATATAAATTTTCACGCATTTTAACTACAGAAAAAAAAACCCGCAAACAAAAAATAGTTTCGCCGACTATGAACGTTTTTATATAAATATCAAAGAAACAAACTGGCCACTGTAATTTATTTGTATTTTTGGTAAACAAACAGTTTAGTTTTAATTTTTTTGATAGAAAACTAAAACGGATTTTAATTGAAATGGATGGCCATAATAAGGTTGAAGTATACTTTAGAACTGCACAATTATTTTTAATTTTCATTCGTGTGCTTTAAATTAAAATCGCAGGGATTAAAAAATTTTTGAAAAAATATACACTTGACAATTACCTAAAAAAGTTAATTAAACATGGTTTATAATTGATTTTTCTTGTATTAATTTGCTTCATAATGGAGCAATTTGTCACACAAGACTTAATTAATTTAATCATTTTATATATTTCATTGATCATTTTTAACTTTATTCTATGTTAAATATGCAACACAAAACATAAAAAAACAAAAAAAAAAAAAATTTTTTTGACAGAAGTGCGTTTACGATTTTCTTATTCTCTTTTCATACATTTTAAATTTTACACTCTCTCTATATATCTTTATGCTCGAAGGTTACACCCCAACAAATGTGAATTTTACTAGAAATATAAAAATTTGTATTTGAAAGAAAAATTGCTAGATGAGCACGGTCTCAGTTGTAATAAAATAAATTGAAAAAAAAAAAAAAGAAAAACGAAAAGGCAACACAGAGTTGTATCGATTGTTATCAAAATAAAACAGTTAATGGTGGATTCAGCGAGAAAAATTTGCTAGCTCGTGATCACGAATTATTGAAATTTCGTCATCTTTTTTACCCCCCTCCAATTTTTTGTTTACTTTTTCTTATGGTTGCTCTTTTAAAAAATTAAACAAAAAATTGGAAGGGGTAAAAAAGTTGACGAAATTTCAATAATTCGTGATCACGAGCTAGCAAATTTTTCTCGCTGAATCCACCATAAGGCGCTTTTATGGTTGCCGTCGTTCGTTCGTTCGTTCATTCATCCTTCAGTCATTTTCTCTTTACGATTTTATGGTTGTTGCAAAAATCACAGAACGATTTTGTCGCCACCTATTAGGTATTTAAATATTTAACTATGTATATATAAGCATATATAAAACCCAAATAAATTATAATACCCTATAAAGGACATCATGACACTTTTCCATAGTAAACTTGCGGTCAATGATATTGGCAGATTTATCGATAATGCAGTATTATTTAATACGTGAAAACATAGTTCGGGATAACTTCTGAAGATGTCAGCTTTAACAATTTTTAATTTTTGGTAAATAAATCAAAAATAAAATTAATTTTTTTCATAATTCATGTCTAGTTGTAAGTTTTATTCATGTTTTTTGCTTTTGTTTATATTTTTGTTTCGATACAACAAAAAAAAAAATTTTAAAAAACTACTAGTGCCATCTTAAGATTTAATCTATCTATCGCCGTTTTTTGACAGCGAAGACCTTTATAGGGTATTATAATTTATTTGATAAAACCAAAGCGATTGTGATACATATTTATTCAAGTTTTTAACGTTGTTGAATATAGTTGTGTGTTGTAAACATTTTTGTGGTAAAAATTATTAAATCTAAAAATTAATTAAATTAAATAATCTGCAGTTTTATTTTTATTGTTGAAAAATAATAAATTTAAAATAATTATTGTGTCTTTAAAAAAAAATTATTGTGTCTCTTTCTATCTATGTTCGTTCTGTGTCTGTGTTCGTTCTGTCGTCTCTTTCTATCTATGTTCGTTCTGTTAAAAAGTTGGAGATAAACCATCTTGCTGCAAAAATTGCAGAAGAAAAAATTCGTCATTTTTAAGTAATATGATTGGTTTAAAAAAATAACTGAACGAACGAACGACGAAACGACGGCAACCATAAAAGCGCCTTTTAATATGTTTATTTTAAATTTTTATCACAAATCACTGGAAAACGGATTTGTTATCTAAAACAATTTACCTAAAACAATTTATCTACAACAGTTTATCTAAAAACATTTCGTCTAACTACAATTGATCTAAAAACAATTTAACAATTTACCTAAAAACAATTTAACTAAAAACAATTCGTCTATACACAATTCATCTAAAACAATTTAACTAAAAACAATTTAACTAAAAACAATTCGTCTAAACTCAATTCAACTAAAAACAATTCGTCTAAAAACAATTCGTCTAAAGCAATTCATCTAAAATCAATTCATCTAAAAACAATTCGTCTAAAACCAATTTATCTAAAATCAATTCATCTAAAAACAATTCGTCTAAATACAATTCATCTAAAACAATTTAACTAAAAACAATTTATCTAAAAACAATTCTTTAGATGAATTCGTCTCAAAATATGTAAAATTATTTAAATAAAAATAATTACCGATTAAACTTGGCCATTCCAAAAAATAAAAACATTTTTGTGTGTCTTTACTAAATTTTAGAAATATGTATAGGTACCTACATAACCTACATAGCGCTTTCCAGTCGACTAAAAGCAGGGGCGCTATCATGAAATCCGGACGGTTTAGTATTTTAATCCAACTGACTGTAGGGTGTTTGCCCTTCTGGCAAACTAATTGGTATAAAATTATTGGTTGGTGGGTGAAATGTACCTAAGTTCATTATGTACAGGAGAATCTTGGCGACGACGAAGAGAACGCGTGTGTGAAATAAATAAAAAATTAAGATAAGGAGAATCTTTAAAATTAAGAGTTTTAATTATCCATCGAAGAATTATAAGATTAAAGTTCAGAAGTGGGATAAATTCCGAATAAGGGAAATTCAATATTATAACAAATAATAATATCAAGTGAGATTTAGTGAAGGGTAAAAGTATTAATCGCACAAAAAAAATGGCACCCAAAAAAAATAAAACCATAGAGTCAGATGATGAAGAGAAGGGTGGAAAAAAGGCGATTTATCATCAAATATTAATGCGTCCTGAAAATATCAAGAGTATTATCCCTGAATTCGATAATACTGGAGTAAAAATAGAAGGATGGGTTAAGAAAATAGAGAAATATCGTAGCCTGTACAGATGGTCTGAGGAAGCGACATTATTGTATGCGATAACAAGGTTAGGAGGCGCACCAAAAATGTTTTATGAGGCAATCGATAGTGAGATTAAGTCTTTCGAAAGTTTTAAAATCGCATTGGTTAAGCAATACGGTCACGTGGATGACGAAGCAGATGTTTTCTATAAGCTAACCAAAAATATTTACAGTAAGGATCAATCATACGAGATGTATGTTATGAAGATGTACGCTATAGGAGCATCAGGTGGTTTAAGTGAGCCAGCGGTGGTAAAATATATATTGAGGGGATTATCAAGGGACGAGATATACAATTGGATCAATAAGCCAATATGTAATACAATTCACGAGCTGACGGAACGGAATAAGTGGGCAGAATCTAATATGGAAATGAGATTACCGATTAAAGAAATGAAAGAGTATTCGGGCAATAATAATAAAAAGAAACCGGAAATCAATAGAAGCAACAACGGGCATAACAGAGAATCAAAATGTTATAATTGTAGAGGATATGGACATAAGGCAGAGCAGTGTACGAAAGCAGTAAAGTGTTACAACTGTTTGCAAAGTGGACATCGTGCACCTGAGTGTAAACAAGCAGTGACAGCTGAAAAGTGTGGAAGATGTAATAAATTGGGGCACAACGAAAGCAGATGCAGGGTTAACATTGGGACGTCTCAGAAGAACGTATATTCCATAAGTGCTACGCCAGAACCCCAACAGGAGCAAGGACAAGTAAAGGTCAACACAGAGGGAATGCTGACATCGCAGGTGATAGTAAATAATTATATTTTTAATGTTAATGTACTGTTAGATTTAGGCAGTAGCGTTAGTATAATTAAAGAAAATTTGTTAAATGATTTAGACTTAAGAGTAAATATAGATGAGTTTACATCAATGGAAGTTTGTGGAGTGAACGATTCTAAAGTAAGGGTTATAGGAATTTTAAAAGGTATGATAAGAATAGAAAAGAATTTATATCCAGTAAAGTTTTTGGTGGTACCAGTTGAAACGATGAAAGTAGATGCTATCTTAGGAAGAGATTTTATAAATAGTAATAATTTTGGTATGGTAAAGATAGTATCCAATGAAAGTAATGAGAACATTCAGGGTAACCTAGCTGAAAATAATGAATTTGACGTACATTTAATGCAATCAGTAATAGACTTAGATGATGCATTTTATGAGGAAGTAGAGTCAATACAGTTAGATGTCGGGGATAGTTTGGAAACTAAAGGTTTAGAAAGAGAAGTAGGGAAATTATATATAGAACACTATAAGAATGGTGTAAGTGATGAGTCAAAAAGGGTCGAGCAAGAGGTCGAAATAAAGTTGAAAGAGAATAGAAAGTTCAGTGTCACTCCAAAGAGACTTAGTGCATTTGAGAAAGTAGAGTTAGATAAACTTATCGAAGATTTATTACAAAAGAAAATCATAAGAGAAAGTCAATCTTCGTATTCAAGTCGGGTAGTGTTATTGAAAAAGAAAAATGGAACATATAGATTATGTGTAAATTATCGACCTTTGAACAAATTAGTAGAACGAGACAGGTATCCGTTACCAGTAATAGAAAGTCAATTAGAAAAACTTCAAGGGAAACAGTATTTTACTAGTTTAGATTTAGCCAATGGATTTTACCACATTGATTTAGAGGAGAATTCCAAGAAATATACAGCTTTCGTAACAGAGGATGGATTGTATGAGTTCAATAAATTGCCATTCGGATATGTAAATTCGCCATCAGTTTTTGTAAGATACATTAACAAGATTTTAAATGATTTTATCAAAGCAAGGGAGATAATAGTATTTATAGACGATATATTAATAGCGACACAGACCAAAACACAACATTTAGAGATATTAAAGAGAGTTTTAGTAAGATTGGCTGAGTGCAGAGTAAAGTTACAGTTAGGAAAGTGTAAATTCCTAAAGACGTCAATTGAATATTTAGGGTATAACATCACTCAGAATAGAATATCCTTGACTGATAAACATATATCTGCTATTAAAGAGTACCTTTTGCCCATAGATAGAAAATCATTACATCGATTTATTGGTTTAGTAAGCTATTTCCGTAAGTTTATTAAAAATTTTAGTTTTATAATAACTCCGTTGTTAGATCAGTTAAAAAGTAAGGAACAATTTAATTTTGGAGTGGAAGAAGCCAAATCATTTCAAATAGTGAAAGAAAAACTAATCTCTAACCCTGTGATAAGAATTTACTCGCCAGAAGCAGAAACAGAATTGCATACAGATGCATCCGCGATAGGGTTCGGCGGAATTTTAATGCAGAGACAGGTAGATGATGGGAAGTTTCATCCAGTTATGTATTTTAGTAAAAAGACAACAGCAGCGGAAGCCAAATTACATAGTTTCGAACTCGAAACATTGGCCATAGTTTATAGTTTGAAAAGATTTAGAACGTATTTGTTTGGATTGAAATTTGAAATTGTCTCAGATTGTAACGCACTTAAATTTACCATAGATAAAATAGATCTAAACCCAAAAATAGCAAGATGGTTTCTGTACTTAGAACAATTCGATTATACAATAGCTTATCGACGGTCAGAGAATATGAGGCATGTAGACGCTTTAAGTCGAGCTACAATTTATTCGATAGAGACAGGGAGTAACTCAATATTCGAGGAGAGCTTGAAGGTAGAACAAAGTTTAGACGAAGACATTAAGAAATTAAAAGAAATGATGTTAGAACAAGGAGAGCATAAAGATTATGAAATTAGAGAAGGGTTAGTTTACAAAAAAATGAGAGACAAATTATTATTAGTAATACCAGGAAAGATGCAAGAGTCAGTCATCTTCAAATATCACAATGAAATAGGGCATTTTGGAGTAGACAAAGTTTGCGAAGTTATAAAAAGAGTATTTTATTTTCCTAAAATGAGAGAAAAGGTATTAAAACACATTAAGAATTGTGTGGTATGCATTTCGTATAATCCGAAAGTAAGATTAGATAGGACGAAACTACATAACATAGAGAAGGGTAATACACCATTTGAGATGGTGCATATAGATCATTTAGGGCCATTGCAGATTACTAGAGGTAAAAATGTGTTCGTATTTGCAATAATAGACGGTTTTACGAAATACTTAAGATTATTCCCAACAAAGACGACGAACGTAAAGGAGGTATTGAAACATGTAAAGAGTTATATTCTTACGTATTCTACCCCGAAGGTATTAGTATCGGACCGAGGATCCGCTTTTACTTCTAATAAGTTTCAAAACTTTGTAAAAGAGTATGGAATAAAGCATGTTTTGAACGCAACAGCGTGTCCACAAGCAAATGCTCAAATAGAGCGGTATAATCGTACACTTGTACCATTACTAAGTAAATTAATAGAGGAAAATGGAAAGGATTGGGATAATTGTTTAGTGGATGCAGAGTTTATGTTGAATAATACCTGGAATAGATCGATTCAGGAAATACCCTCAAAACTTTTATTTGGAATAATACAGAAAAGAAAGTTAGACGAAGGAATTATAGGATTCCTAGAGGAATTAAATGATAAGGAAGACCGGAATTTAAATGAGCTGAGAGAAAAAGCAAGTCAAAATATAGTAAAGTTACAGCGATATAATAAGGAAAAACATGATGAGAAGTGTAGTAAAGAACCAAGCTATAACAAAGGAGATTTAGTAGTTGTCAAAAATAACAAAGAGATAGGGGAAAGAAATAAGCTAAAAAGAAAATTTAAAGGGCCTTATATAATCAGAAAAGTATTAGACAAAGATAGATACGTTGTAGGAGAAATATGTAATAAAGGGATAAAAGAAAAAAACGATCGAATCTTAGACCCTAGATACATCAGGTTATGGAGAGTTCAGGAGACAGACGTCGAAGATGGACGAATTCAGGTAGATAGAATTAAAAACAATTTATCAGAAGAGGAATACGAGGAAGTGGAATTTTTAGATAGTTCTGACAGTGATGTAGAAGAAGAGTTTGAACAAGTAGAGTATCTAGATAACGATTAAAAGGAAATATTTATATAAGATAAATTCCTAATTTTAGATTAAGTGATTAGTTATTAAGTATGAATTCAAAATGTAAACAAACAATAATTTTATGTCAAGAGCCTATCGGGGCGATAGACGTCAGGTTGGCCGAGCTTTAGTATTTTAATCCAACTGACTGTAGGGTGTTTGCCCTTCTGGCAAACTAATTGGTATAAAATTATTGGTTGGTGGGTGAAATGTACCTAAGTTCATTATGTACAGGAGAATCTTGGCGACGACGAAGAGAACGCGTGTGTGAAATAAATAAAAAATTAAGATAAGGAGAATCTTTAAAATTAAGAGTTTTAATTATCCATCGAAGAATTATAAGATTAAAACGGTAAATTTTAGCGGTAATAAACAATTCTATGGAAATTTTAGAATAAATTCAAAAAATGGTCAAAGTTACCCAAGTTAATTTGTATCAAATCGCAATTAAATGAAGGTTTAACGGCAAATTTCTGATCGTCATGAAATATTTGTCGCATACAAATTTGTCGATAAACTTCCACTTATTTGCAATTTCATACAAAATAACTTAGGTAACTTTGACCATTTTTGAATTTGTTCTAAAATTTCCATAGAATTGTTTATTACCGCTAAAATTTACCGTCCGGATTTCATGATAGCGCCCCTGATTTACATTCAATCTTTCCGTTCTTTTCCAAAAGATAAAAGATTTACAATAAAAAATACGTTTTAGTATGATTTCCTTGTATTAAAATCAGAAGAAATACTCAAAAAGTATTATTCAATACTATTTACTGCAACACTCAACTTTTTTTGGTGAAAAAGAACGGAAAACCTGAAAAAGATGAACTGGTTTGACTTTTTTCGTAAAAGTTGCTCAAAAGATTTAAAATCCAAGTAACATTTTGAAAGGAAAAAATGCAATTTTCCATATGCCCGTCTCTTTTTTATATATGGGTAAAATATATTTGCACTTTTCTTCGTGATTCTATTCTTTTGAAAATGAACGAAAAGATTGAATGTAAAAGGGCCTTATTACATTCAATCATTTCGTTCTTTTGCAAAAGAATAGAAACACGAAGAAAAGTGCAATACATTTTACCCATATATAAAAGTGGGACGGGCATATTCAAAATTTTCATTTTTCCTTTCAAAATGTTACTTTGATTTTATAAATTTTGAGCAACTTTTACGAAAAAAGACAAACCAGTTCATCTTTTTTAGGTTTTTCCGTTCTTTTTCAACAAAAAAAGTTGAGTGTTGCAGTAAATAATATTGAATACTACTTTTTGAGTATTTCTTCTTATTTTAATACAAGGAAATCATACTAAAACGCATTTTTATTGTAATCTTTTATCTTTTGGAAAATAACGGAAAGATTGAATGTAAATCAGCTTTAACCGGTAGTTCCCGCTAATAGTAAGGTTTTTGTCTATGCTATGTAGAACTGGACATAACCTAGAATTATTTTTTAAATATTATCAGTCAAAAAATTATATTTTCTTTTTGATTTTATGTCGATACACACAAGACGTGTTTTTTATTGGGAATTTTTTTTAACAGTTTTAGTGATTATTAAAAATAAAACTATGTATTTCTCTTTGATTAAATAATCTAAATGGTTGAAATTAATAAATAGCGGCGAAATTGAGCGGGACTACTTAAACTCATGAAAAAATAGCAAAAGTTGTTATTACTAGATAATTTAGCAAAGACAAAACTTGTCTACTAACAATTGCTTTTAAATAAATTGGGTTTAGATGAATTGTTTTTAGTTAAATTGTTTTAGATGAATTGTGTATAGACGAATTGTTTTTAGTTAAATTGATTTTAGGTAAATTGTGTTTAGATCAATTGTAGTTAGACGAAATGTTTTTAGATAAACTGTTTTAGATAAATTGTTTTTAGGTAAATTGTTTTAGATAAACTGTTTTAGACGAATTGATTTAGACGAATTGTTTTTAGATGAATTGTTTTTAGATAAATTGATTTTAGGCAAATTGTGTTTAGTAAATTGTTTTTAGTTAAATTGATTTTAGGTAAATTGCTTTAGTCAAATTGGTTTAGATAAATTGTTTTAGACCAAGAGTCCGCGAATCCAAATCACTACGTACAAGTAGTAGTAAAAAAAACCACAAATAAAAAAAAACAAGAAAAAAGTGAAATTTGAAACGAAACAAATGTTAATGGTTAAAGGGCAAATTGTTCGTTATGCAACACTAAATTTGATCAAAAGAGTCAAGATAAGAGGGCCGATGATATTTTGTAACTACATGCCACTTATGTTGCTTCGATCCGTTTTCGATACAATAATGGTATATTATACTACTTAAGTTATTCTAAATTTTTATACTTTTATCAAAAGAACACCAATTGAAATTCCATCCAGTAGTGAAGTTTTGTACACAAGGCTAAAAACTAGTCTGTCCTTTTTTTTCAGAAGAATAAGTTTTTACTCCCTTTCTCCCTTTTTCCTCTTCTTTCTATAAAGCAATTCCAGAGACCCGCCACTTAAACCCTCTCATTTTTGTGAGTAGCGTAGATAAGTGCTAATTGAAATGGCACAAGTTCTCTTTGAAATTTATTTCTGATTAATCTAGTAATCCAAGTATTCATTCAACAGTTTTCTATTTCTCGTAAAGTATATTTTCAAGGTTTGTTATTTTTTGTTTACATAAATTATAGTTTAATTGGCCATGACAGATTGGTTTTATTCCGAATAGACACTAATGTGATTGATGATTTCAGTGAAATGCGCCAAGGTTGATACAAATCGTAATCAGAAACCGCAGCAACGTCAATACGCTTTTCGCAGAAAAATTAACAGATAAAATAAAACACAATATGTATTCAATAATAATCTCTGCACAACAAAATCTTTCTATTCCAAGAACTTAAATAAACATATAAAATATAGCACAAAAAATTTTAGAAAAAAAAAAAAATCCCCGCCGAGTTCAACCTAAAGTTTTCTTTTTCGCGCATCACACGTTTTGTTATCAATTCTTGTATGCATAAATATCAAATAATCATTAACACTTTTTGGTATCAAATCGAATAAATTTGCATATCATTGGCAGAAGACGCCAACAAATTAAAATTCAAGTTTGGCTTTGTACGTAGTTATCAAAACAGGTGAAATAATTAATTACATAAAAAAAAACCTAAACAAGTTTTGATTTGGTCGTTTATTTAAAAAATGTATTTAGTATTATTTATGGGGGAAGATTTAGAATTTTATTTGATTATACATTTGTTTAACAGACACTCAATGTTTATTTCGAGCTGTGTAGTATTTCGTGTTTTTCATGTTCCCAAAAAACGTTTTGTTTTTATACAAAATTATGTATATTAACCTTGGTAGTACGCTGAAGATTAGAAATTGTGTAATACACTAATTTTAATTTACGCACACAAATCTATTTCGATCAACTCTAATTGGGCTTAGAGTTTGTTGACTTGAGCGTTACTTATAAATATGCAATTTAGAAACGGGAAATCAGAACAATGCCAGTCATGCAATTTAATTTCAATAGTAAAATTAAAATATCTGTTAAGGTTAAAGTTCAAGGATAGTAAACAAAATCTAGTAAATTGGTTTGTACTTTTACTTAATTTGTATATTGCCCTTATTTAGATTCAATCTGTGAGTAGTGAGATTCTAATATTTCACCCTGTAAAAACATTTGTGTTGTGCATAATATTTGTAATTATTATTTGTTGCTATTTAGTATTTACGCAACTTCTTAAAATTCAACAATGCATAACATTGTGATAAGGAATACACATTTTTTGATATATAAAGACGAGCCAAATTTATGTGAAGGCACACAGTAAATAATTATTTGAAGTGTGATTAGTATAAAACAAAAATATTAAAAATGAAGTACACAGTGGCTTTAATTTTACTCGTTACTCTAATGTCCGTTGCTTTGGCTATTCCACATGACCATGGTGAACATCATGGAAATGGAGGACATCATGAAGGTGGTAGATATCAAGGTATTCATCGCGGTACACATGGTGCTGGTGGCTATGAACCAATTGGTCGGGGAGATGGTCATAGAGAACATCATAGACATCAAGATGTCCATCCAGGTACACATGGTGTTGGTGGTTAAAGCCACCAAGCGTATATATCTATATTGTTAGTACTGTAGTATATTGTAAATAAAAAAATTTAAAAAAATTAGAAAACAATTGATTTTTTGCTTGCCACGAATTAAAGATTTTCGATAAATCCGCCGTTTACTTTCGATTACACGATATGCTCTTATAATTACCGACAAAATTCCAATGCATCATCATTTAATTGCATCGTAGTCATTTGATTTATTGAAAATTTATTCATTTTAATTTGTTTACAATTATACCGTAATTATAGATGTAATCGTAAGATGATATAAAGCTGACGAGGTAGCTATACACTCTGATCAGTTAATCAAATTTTCTTAAGGTGTAAACATATTAAATTGAACATAAAATGTGTAGTACAATTCGGATATTTTTGCTGACGGCCCTAATAGCAGGAGTCGCTTGTTATCCGCATCTAAAAAAAAAAGGATACGGTGGTGGATACGGTGGTGGCTACGGTGGTGGATACGGTGGTGGCTACGGTGGTGGATATGGTGGTGGTGGTGGTGGCAAAACTATCCAAATTGTTTTAGGCGGAAGTGGTGGACACGGAGGAGGATATGGAGGTGGACAAAGGGGTTATGGAGGACAATCGGAATATGGTACACATCAGGGATATGGAGGCGGGGGTGGATACCCCCAAGGTGGTGGTGGTTTCAGCGGAAGTCAATCAATGGCATATGCTCAATCACAATCATATAGTTCTGGACAAGGATATGGTGGCGGCGGAAGCGGTAGTTCCGCCTCTGCTAGTGCTCAATCGCAATCATATGGTTTTCAAGGCTAATTTGCAAAGCTTCTAATTAAATTTATGTAAACAATTTTGTAAATAAATGTTAAAAATAAAGAATTTGTTTGTGTTGTATGTGTGGTTAAACTACTAAATCCTCCCCCATATCATTACCGCATTACGTTTAACTAAAGTTTAACTAGGGTCAGCCCATCTAGTGAGAGTAACATTTAATGTGCATCAGGGTTAAAACAGTAAGCATATTTGTTTTGTAATATAAAAATGTTTAAAAATTGCATTTATGATAAGACTTCTTTGTTTGCCTAAATATAAATCATCTGACATTCTGACTCGAGCACAGTGATTTAAATTCAGTTTAAGTACACATACGCATCCAAAAAAAAATCATGAAATATACATTCGTCTTTATTTTGGTGCCAGCTATTTTGGAGTTTGGGCTTGGCTTCCCAAATTCTAATACCGGATTGGATCAAGATGGCGTTGGACACTACTACACACCAACTGGAAAATTTGCCTTCACCAAATTTCGCTATTCACCATCCAATGGATTTATTCCAGATGGCATTGGACACTACTATTCACCAACTGGAAAATTTGCTTTCACCAAATTTCGGTATTCACCAACCCATGAATTTATTTATAACTCACCAATAGACAACGAAAAGAGTTAGAAATTTTAACATGTATATATCGAGCTTTAGTTTAGTACAGTAATAAAATGTAATTGCCAGTGTTGTTTATTAATTTCGTGTTGCATACAAAATCTTGAACTTTGATACGTAACATAATATGTATGTGTGTGATTATTTCTAGCTTCAAAACATATCACGACTATGTGCCAAAGTTAATCAAATTTATTTCGCATCTGCAATTGCGCTTCAATAAAGAAAAAAAATATTTTGGGTCATGTATATATGTGGGTCAAGAATCAGTTTCTTTTTCAGCTGTACCATCTTGTCACACTCAATTGTTTTGATAAATAAATCATAGGTTTTTATACCCGTGTGGCCGCGTCTTATTAATTATTCCAAAAACTCATACTAATGAGTGCTAAATTCAAGCTTTTAATTACTTTTGGGGGATTTTCTTTACATTCCCACACTTCTTTCTCTTAATATTTATACAGTAATACACCCTTCATCCAAAAAAACATTTTTACGTAAAGATAATAAATTCTACAACTTTAAGAAGATGTTTTTTTGTTTGAGGTCCAGTATTTTATACAAAAAAGTATAAATTAAAAAAATCAAAACAAAATAACAAACCGGAATGATCATGTGGTGCGTAATTTCGTTAGTTTTTTTTCTTGTAACGAAAGAAGAAATTATCAGACAACTTTTTTGTTAGATATAAAAAGACGATCAAATCTCTTAAATTACATAGTTAGTCAAAGTTGTTTGAAGTGTTAATATATAGTTTAGAAAAATTATCAAAAATGAAATACGCTGTTACTTTAATTCTACTCGCAACCGTAATGTCAGTTGCGCTTGCTGGAGGATATGGTAGCCACCACGGAGGAGGAGGTGGTGGTGGTGGTGGTGGTGGTGGCGGTGGTCATGGTCACGGTCACGGTCACGGTTACGGACATGACAGTGGTGAATATCATGGAGGCGGTAGCCACCATGGAGGCGATAGTCATCACCACGGAGGGGATAGCCACCACCACGGAGGCGATGATCATCATGGGGGATATGACAGTGGACATCATGGAGGTGGTGGATATGATAGTGATTATCATGGTGGTGGTGGATATGATAGTGGACATCATGGAAAAGGTGGTGGAGGAGGTGGCAGTTTAGGTCATGGAGGCAGTAGTTTAGGCCATGCAGGCGGCAGTTCAGGCCATATAGGCGGTAGTTTAGGCCATGGAGGTGGTAGTTTAGGTGGAAGCGGCAGTTTAGGCCATGGAGGGAGTAGTTTAGGCCATGGAGGCGGTAGTTTAGGCCTTGGAGGCGGTGGTGCAGGCCACACAGGCGGTGGTATTCTTGGATTAGGCAATCTTGGATTAGGCGGCGGATTAGGATTCTCCGGAAGTTCCGCTAACGCTCAATCATTCAGTGGAAGCTCAGGAGGTGGAAAAGGTGGACTTAGTGGAAGCAGTGCATCTGCTACCTCCCAGTCTGGGTCATTTGGACTCCATGGTTAACGAAGTGAAAAACTGAAAAAAAAAATAAAGAAATAAAGTATTAAACGCTGTCTTTTATTTACAAATTTGCAAATCAAATAAATGTATGCAACCGGTCCACAATATAAAAATAAAAAAAATTATCTTTGTACCTATCCAGTTTGTATCTTCCATAGCAGAAAATTTCCTATACTTATCGACTCTATCGAAATATTCAATTAATTTCAATAAATAATAATTTATGTTAATTTCATTGCTTTCTGGACATTGTATTACTGATTTACTGCTTATTAAAATAACGTTGTTCACGCTGTTTAAAATCAACAAAAGAAGTGAGATGCAAACTTTCAGATGTGTTGGACGTTCGCTTTGTGGAAAATTATAATTTTAAAGATTCTAATCGTTGTTTATTTAATTTACTTTGAAAAATTCAATGCTAGCATAGTTTTTGGATCACAAATTTAAATTAGCTGATCGATTAAGGCAGTAATTTACTCATTTTACCAAAAAATTAGTATCATACAAATCATTTTGTTGCCACAGAAATTTACCAATTGACTTAATTCTTCTTTTAAAAGAAAGTTTAAGAATTTTTTGAGTGATTAATTCACGGTTATCGGTAATTACAATTCAAAATTGACGAATTTTTCAGTGAAGCTGTCCGCCTAAAAATAATTTTTTAAAACTTTTTTCCACTAAACAAAGCAACATTTATAATACTGGTTTGTGTAGAATACGAAAATTATTTTCTAGGAATTAATTCACGATTGGATGCACCATTAATATGTCTTCGTAGAGTTAGGCTTCAACGATTATTTAAGCGAAATGCAAATTGCTGAATTAAGAAGGAAAAATGTAGATGGTGATGATGTTTATACAAATATTTGTAAAGTTTGGCATTATATTTACTGTGTGCGGGTTTCGTTAATCACCTACAAATGCAAAACGAAATTTCATATTTTATAGAACTGTCATTTAGCAAAAAAATATTGCAATGTGAGCAAATTTCATATATACTAAAGATACATGTTAAACCGAAAGTGATCTGACTGAAAACGTCTGAGTTAAATTCAACATGTAAACGGCGACTTGACTGAAAGTTATCTGAAAGTAGTCTGAGTTCGGTCAGCTTAAATTTGGTTGGTTGAATCAGTTTGTATATTGAGTTAAACATGTAAACTTTAATTTAGTTGAACTGACAGATTTTTTCATACAGGCAAAAGGTTTTATACATATTTGAAGTGATTTTTAAATTATTTTAAATAATTTTCTAATAATTTAAATATAATTTTATAACAAAGTGACATTTAAAATGTCAATTTAGATCAAATAAAAAAATCCCATGTAACCACCAACCCAAAGTTTCAGTCAGATCACTTTTGGGTTTAACATGTATCTTTAGTAATAATTTGCACAGCTTGTGAGGTGCCGGTTCAAAACATAATAAAATCACGGCAGCAATTTAATGTACACAATTTATTTCAGCAATTTGAAACCGTTGCAAAACAAATGTATTTAATTTTCAATTTATAATTATTTATTTAATATTGAATACTCTTTAAATCTCGAATTTTTAATTAATAGTCACTGCTTGGATGATCGCCTTTTTATTAATGACCAAATTTTGCATATCATCGTTGTCCGCCAATTTTTTCCCGGGAAAATTTCTTTCCAAAACCAGTCTTTGTGGTTGTAAGCATAAATTAAAGAGAATAAGATAAACTAAACAGTGTACTGCTCTTTATTGACGCCAGCGCACATGCCGTTTAATTGAATACTAAAAATGAGAAACACAAAAAAGAAACGAAAGCAGATCAAGCAAGCGACGCAATCGTTTTCCTTTTATGTATACATATTACTACACTTGTGTTGGATTTGACTGTATTTGACCGTATACATAAATATAATATTCGCGATTTGCAACAAAGTAGCTGACATCTGGTGAAAACAATATGAACAAAATTTAATCATAGAACAAGGGGGATCAGAACTGTCAAACATTTGAATTTGACAATACTCGTCCCCTTTACTTACATAGAAACCAACGCTAACTATATTTGATGAAAATCGCCAATAATATTTGAATACTGATACCATAGACAATCATAATAGATTTCTCATTTGACTAGAAACACAAAATAAAAATAAAAATTTTCCATTCAAATGTTATCGGTGTATTGCATATACGTATTATATTTGCAACGCATTCTAAAATCATTGCCTTAAAAAATACACAACACACCGATAACATTGGAATTATCAGAAGTTTTTTTGTCTTTAGTTATAATGAAATGAGAAATCTAGTATGAATGTCTATGCTGATACATTTGTTGTAAAATAAAACAAACACAAAATACATAATACTACCTAATTCAAAATTGCAAGCTAATGCTGTGTGCCTGACACCGATTTTTTTGACTAAATTGTTGACTTTTCTAAATTGTCGACTAGTTCGTACCAGTCGTTCATAGATGGCATAAGGGTCAATAAGACAGGCTGTGCCTGACTTTTCATTATTCTAAATTACGACTTTTGGAACGTCAACCGAATGTTATTACTGTTTGACTGAAATAACTAGGAATACTGCTTGAATGTTCGTTCCTTTTCATTTTGGCTCGCGTGCAAGTTGATTTACCAAGTTAATTTGATTTTTTTTTGGAATTTTTCAATATTTCGTACACAAAATTATTTACAAAATATTAAATTAGTTTATTGGCGCTATAAGAAAATCTAAAGACTTGCAAAGTCGTTGATGAGTTCGATAAAACCGGACAGAATACTTTAGCGTTGGTAAACTAAAGATGATCTCTTTTTTGACCCAAAAGTTTCTCCAATCCGTGTTGCCTACAGACGATCTGACACCATATAATTCCTAACAGAAAGGTGAAATTAAAATTTTATGTACAAAAATATATAAACTTTAATTAAATATGACAACAATTTTAATTTTCTTGAATAATTTGATTAATTTTGATAATTTTTGAAAAATCTCAGAATGAACGAAACCTTCTCTAATTTAAGTGAAACTATTTCTAAAATGAATGAAAATTATTCCGAATTGAATAAACCCTTTTACGAAAAGAAGGAAACTAATTTCGAGTGGAATGAAACTTTTTCCAAATTAAATAAATTTAAAAGCAAACATTGTATCACTAAAACTTATAAATTATAACAGTAGTTAAATAAAAAAACGTACTGGTTATCTTGTAACAGCAAGGAGTGTCATCTTCGTGTCTAAGATGAAATTGGCCCAATCTGATGCTGTGCCTGTTTCAATTCTGTATTTGATTACGCCTTCTAGATTCGGATTCTCTTAGTTCTTAATAAGTTTCTTGCATGTCCTTCGACATTTGTGAAGGCCGTGTCCTATCGGACGGGCATTTGCAGATTAAAACTACCCTTTTCCAATTAAAGGTTAAATAATTAAAATGATTTTAAATTGGGAAAACATTAATTGAACCTGCTGAACTGAACATAAACTGAGAAAATCGGATTTGTCCCTTAAAACTGACGTTCAGTTGCTACCTGAACCGTATTTTAATTTTCTTTAGTATCCAAAAATGAATCGATTAAAAATTAAATATTTTGATTCAAAATATAGTTAAAAACAAAATAATAAACCAAAATACACTCGAACCAAAACTAACTTTAAAGTAACGTCACTCATACACAGCTCGGGTATGGTTCGTCATAAAATCCTTTATGAGCTCCAGACTGAATTCAATAAGCAGAATTTGTAGGTGCTTCACGTGACATTCAATATTATTTTATGGTAAATATTTATCGATTTATTTTGTCATAAAATTATCCAGGTAAAGGATTTTACCTAAGCAGCACAAGCCCGTTTCAATATTTCTTCCTCCGTTTCACCCGATCCTAAGGGTTGAAAGAATCACAGCTACATACACAGACTACTCAAATCTCATCTCAGTTTTAATAAATTCTTAATGAATGAGTGTTTTATTTAACAAATAATAAAACAAACTTTAGTGATTTATGTACTTACTGGTTTTAAACTTATTTAATTAGGTTTCATTTCTTTCGGGAAAGGTTTCAATTAATTCAAAATCGTTTATTTTAATTCGGAACAAGTTTCATTTATTTGAGGAATAGTTTCGCTGATAGATTAACCGTCGTAATAAGGTTTCTTGATTCAGAACGCAATCACAGAGAGCTAAATGGAATATTATTTGCATAAATCTGGTAAGTCCCTTCATCCTAAAATTGTTCATTTGCTGGCCGTTTTACTAATCGTTATACCATTTCAAGCCACGACCACGGCACTGACAGTAAGACAATATTAATCAAATCAATATTTTAAAATAAAAATTGAATAAAAACCGTCAATTCAAATACATTATATACAATAAAAACTCGTATCGTACGTATAACCATTAATCGGTACCAACTTGTGACACTAATTAAATTCGTTGATAATGAAAAGTACTTAATCCAAGCACTCTCTCAATAAAAATGACAACTAAATTGAAAAGCAACCTCGCGAGGAGACTTTTCGTTAGCCGTCTGGTGGTTAATAGCATAATGTAGCATAATTTAGTTTAGTCAGAAATTTAGTCGAAAAAATCGGTGTCAGGCACACAGCATAAGTTTTTCATTGCAACGTTAACATAATCTCTTTAATAAATAATGAAATGATGTACCTAGTAATTTTTAAATTTAAATAAATTAAATTATTTAAACTTTTTATTTCAATATTTTTTTATTTTTATTCTTTAGTGTTACATAAGATAAAGCTTTATTAAAAAATTGTTTGTTAATGGAAATTTTGATTTAAAATTGTTAGTACACATTAAAGATTTAGTCAACAAATGGAAAATTAATTAAACTTAAACATTGATTAATTAAATAGTGATTTAGTTACTTAAGCTTATTCCATACGGTTTCTATTAGGGCATCCAATTTTTGGCAAAAATGTGATTCCGGAATTTTCGAATTCATTCCGGAATTGATTTTTTATTAAATAATCTTAGATTAAAAATTAAAAATCAAATTTTACAAGAAACAACCAATTTTTTGATTTCATTATTTAATAGATTTTCTCATTAAATCTGTGTCATTTAGGCAGGCTATAGTTTTAGTGACGATATTTTCTGCTGTTATATTTGCTTTTTCAGGCTCGAAGCTGATTGATTTTAAATTTTCATAAACATTGTGATGAATAGAGCCTCGAGCGCACCTCAATCGTCCCAAAATTAAAGTCCTTTGCGAAACGCAGAATAAAAACGTTGTTACATACGGTTAGTTCGCTGGTCACAATGCAAAAGCTTCCCTGCACACGTGAGTTCACTAGTTACTACTACATAAAAACATTTTTTTGTACATAACCAAATATTTTTATATAAAATACGAATAGAGTGAGCCTAAAAAAAAAAAAAAAAAAAAAAAAAAAAACTACCAATATTTTTTAACATATATAGTGACATCTCATTCTAACCGTCATTTTGATTAATAAAACAATAAACAAAGAATTTATTTCAAGGGAATTCCCCGTTCAATTAATCGTTCATCAATCGCCATCTTGAAACCTTATTAATTTGCGTAATTTAAATTTTTTCCAAAAATTATAATAAATAAAATAATTGTATTTCGAGTGTCGTGGTTTTGATAGTCATAAATATTAGTATAGTGGAAATTGGTAAAGAAACATAAGTTTTAAAAGTAATAAAATATGAAAGAAAGTTTAAGGGAATGAAGAAAAAATATTGTGCTTACAGCCGTTCATTTTTCATTTAAAAAATTCATAAATTCATAAATTTTTAATTGTTTGTGTTATTTTTATTGTGAGGTAATCAAATTGTACATATATTTTATATCAACTTAATTATTGTGTACATAGGTAGTAATAGTGCGTAAGTAAATTTGTATTAAAGTGCTCGAATTCGTCCAATAAAATGTCCCAAAAATCCATTCTGAATTCCCTGGCAAAACAGAAGCGGTCATATAAGAACGACGTAAAACGATATCAAAACTTAGATTCGTTTGCGAGAGCATCAACCTCGAAAATTTTAATGGATTCAACTTTCAATGGTGAAATCCAAGACGATTTAACGTCTAACTTAGTAACACCTAAAAACAGTTTAAATTCCGTTAATGATACGGATAACTTTTCTGTTTCGGATCAAGATGTGTCCACTCCAGATTCCAGAAACCACAATTGTAGCATGGGGAGCATAACTGAGTCATGTGATAGTGAACTTCATGACGTAGAGCCATTAGTGAGAAGAAATTTAAAATTATGGGCTATTAGAACTAAAATTCCTCACAATCATTTAGATGACTTGCTTAAAACTCTAAAGAGTTCTGGGGTACAGCACATACCACGCACAGCTAGACAATTATTGAGCACTAAAACTACTGGGATTAGTGTAATTAAAATTACTCCTGGTGAATATTTTCATTTCGGATTAGAAAACCATATCAAATCAAATTATTTTAAATTTCTTTTGGAAAAAAATATTATTCGACTTGATATTGGAATTGATGGATTGCAACTTTTCAAAAGTTCTCGACGTGTGCTTTGGCCAATAATTGGAAGTTTTCCTGATTTTCCACAAGAATCCCCCTTTTTAATCGGATGCTACTCTGGATTTGAAAAACCCTATTCGGCTAATGAGTTTCTTCAAGAATTTGTTGAAGAATATAGAAACCTGATGGAAAATGGTATAAAAGTATCACAGTTGGGAATCAAAAGAAAGTTCAGTATACGGCTATTTGTATGTGACAGTCCTGCCAGAGCCTTTGTTACTGGAACTCAGTATCATAATGGTAAGAACAGCTGCGCAAAATGTTGTCAAATCGGATCATATTTATACCGAAGAGTAACTTTTGAGACGAAAATTCGGGATGAGAGAACAGATATCTCATTTAGAGATAGAAGAGATCAAAATCATCACCATCAAGAATTTTTGTTCAATCAAAACATATTAGAAACAATCGGAATTGGCATGGTATCACAATTTCCAATTGACCCAATGCATTTTCTTGATTTAGGAATAGTAAAAAAAAATGTTGTGTCTTATTTCAAAAAATAAAACATTATATAAAGTTAATCTTAGTGCAATAAATGAAAGATTAATTTTATGTTCTGCGTACACCCCATCAGAATTTGGAAGAACTGGTAGAACACTTCAAGATTTGACTTTATGGAAGGCTACCGAGTTCAGGCAATTTTTAGTTTATACTGGTATAATAGTTCTTAAGGATACCGTTAGTGATGAAATATTTTATCATTTTAAATTGCTCCATTGCGCTGCGAGGTTATTATTAGATCGTAGAAAATGCAAAGAAAATGCTGATATTGCTTATCAAATGATAAAAGATTTTGTCGAAATGTTCCCCGCAATATATGGATCTGGCAAATAAGCTTTAACATTCATGGGCTGCTTCATTTACCAAATTGTGTAAAACAATTTGGCGCATTAGATTCATTTTCGGCGTACAAATACGAAAACTACATGCAATTTTTAAAAAGGACCGTGAAGAAACCCAACAAAATATTGCAACAGATCTATAGAAGAACAGAGGAAATGAAATCCGCTAATATAAATTTAAAACCAACTAAATTCGATATGTTCGACATTTCGTGTCACAAAAAAGATTGTTATTGTCTCATAAATAATAATATCATACTTAAAATTATTGCATTTGGTTGTGCTGACGAAAAAAAACTGTTATTGGCCACCAGGGTTGCCAACTTTTAATTTGGTCATAACCGGAGAATTTTGAATTTCAAAAATTATCTTTATGTATAAATAAAATAAATAATAAATAAATAATTAGCAAAAAATAAACAAAAAAAATTAAAATTGGGATAGACAAAATCCAAAAGCTTTGAGCAGAATCAAATCCTATACCTTTGCCACACTGCTCCACTACATTACCACTACGCCACAAACGATATAATATCTCACATTTTATTTGCATTGTTCTATTATTTCAAAGCGTTCTACAGCCAGCTAAATTAATAATAATAATAACTGAATAAATTTGGTATTCGTTAACAGTGCAATTTAAAAATTAAATAATTGATTGCAGGACAACACGAAAAAATTTTATCAACTGCGTTTGAGAGGCTGATCCAATGAGTTGGGACATTTTTTACCATTTGGGAGTATTCTAAGTTAAAAACGTCAAAGTAAGATTTTAGCTCCCTAACTCTTGTTGCGTTAGATGAAAATTCTGAATAAATTTTGTTGACGAAGTTTATATATCATATGATAGCTTTTGGCAGGCATACTTTGCTAATTGCTACATTATGGTGGATTCAGCGAGAAAAATTTGCTAGCTCGTGATCACGAATTGTTGAAATTTCGTTATCTTTTTTACCCCCTCTAATTTTTTGTTTACTTTGTCTTATGTAGTTGCTCTTTTAAAAAAGTAAAAACACATTGGAGGGGGTAAAAAAGATGACGAAATTTCAATAATTCGTGATCACGAGCTAGCAAATTTTTCTCGCTGAATCCACCATTATGCACTACATGACAATTACAATTGATTTTCAATATATTTTCATTTACTGATTTCAATTTCTGTAAAACAGAGCAATGCTCCCCATAATTAACATTTGCATTATCAGCAGTGTTTGCAATCACATTGTTAATGGACAATCCATTTTTATTCAGGCATTTCAAGATCTTATTCTTGATAGATTCTGAACTTTCATAATCATCGGAGTAAAATATAAAATTTTATTTATGTTCCAAGTTCTTTTGTAAAATAGGTTACTATAAATGGAAATAGCTTAATATTGGGCCCGATTCTGGAACGATAAAATGCATGTTATGTTATTTTATTTCCCCGCTTAACATAACATAACATAAAATTTTGGAAAGCAGAATCGGACCTATTACCTTTATTTGATGCATCACTTGATAATGGAAATATCGTGGCAAGTCATAATTCAAACCGTCTCTTAAAAGTAGAGTGCGTTTAATGGAAATATAGGCGCGTTTAATGTACGGAAATAAAACGGAAAAAGGAATAAATTCAACAAATTTAAAAAACCGGAGAAATTTTTGCAATAACCGAAGATCGGAGATGTACCATTAAAACCGGAGTCTCCGGGTAAAAATCTCGAGTTGGCAACCCTGTTGGCCACGTATTTCAGAACAGTACACACTATTTTCAAGAACCAGTAATCTCTTCAACAGCTTTGGGAATTATGGTTGGTTTTAATCTGTAACCAGAGCTATGCATGTTTTATTTAAAAGATGTATTATGTAAATATTATTGTATACCAATAGATAAAGGATATATACTAATTCCGATTTTACACCATACTTTTCTAAAATTTATTCATTGAACGATCAAATCAATTACGATTTTTTTATAATTTGTGTTTGATGGCAGATTTAACTTATAAAAACCAATACATATTTCAGCTATCTTAAGTACATCAACCAAACCAATATGACGTCTAGGACCAACAAAAATAGTAAATGCATTAAATTTGTTCAAATACATATTACTTATATATAATAAACTTAACCAACATTTATTTTATTCTTAGATCTACCACTTTCGCCCATCATCGATAATTACCAAAACAGCTTCAATAGTTATTATATTTCACAAGGTTTCATCACATCCACCAAAAATCAGACTCAACCAAATCTTTCAAATGACTGTTTCGAAAACAGCGAAATTTTATTTCCACCCAGAAAAAGGTACTGTTCAGCTTATAAAACCGTCAACGTGGAACAAGAGGACATTTCACCTGAAACAACTATTAAATTGAATATATCCCCTATAAGAAAGAAATTTGAATTAAATTCAAATTTCGCTTAGAATAGCTGCTACCGACTCACCAATTTCTAAGACTCCAATTTCTAAGACTCCAACATTAAGCCCAACAACGTCAATACGAAATTCTTGGGATGAAGACAACATAGACAAATCTACGCCTACACAAGAATGCAATCAGGGTATTGATAAAATACTGTTATTACTATATTGTACTATTGAGACTTACACATTATTTATTTTTTTTTATTTTTTTTTATATTTCAGATAACGTCGTGTTAGTTTTAAACCAGGTTTTGCAGAAAATTAACCAGTTACATGAGAGGATCGACAATTTTGAAAGAGATACCAATTGTCACAGATTGGCACAAAACAAAATTTTTATGGATTCTTTAGTGCGAATTAAACAAATTAATCGTTCTTTAGAGAAGGTTGTAGGACAGGAAGATGGCACACAAGAATTTGATCTAGTTTTTCCTATTAAAACGATTGCGGAGCTGAGTGAGATCGAACTTCGTTTAGGAAATCCAGGTTTTGTCTCAAAATTGGTAATTTTAATACATTGTACATATTATGTGAATGATCAAAAAATTACAATGCCATATAAACAAATTAATTAAACTACTTTAATAGGTATTGTTCCTCCGTAAATTAAAAGGGTGCTCATCAGTAGAAAGTGTATTTCGATTCATAGCAACGGACAGCGTGTACCATGAATTTAATTTAAACGGAAAAGCGGGGAAAAGGTCTTTGAATTCCTTAAAGCTATTTAGTACCGTTTTATTTGGTAAGCTTTGTATATTTTTGACTAATAAATTATAATTATAATTTTTAATTAATAATTTCAGATGCTTGTGGTGGTTTACTCGGCAAAGATAACTTTGAAAAAGAAATTCGAAAATGCATTCAACATGCGCATAACCGGTTTTTTAAAACTAAAACAAAGACATAAAATCATTTATTTACTAAGAATAAATAATATTTATGATTTGAATTAAATTTATTAAACTTATTTATGTATATCAATGGTTATTTTGGTAAAAACCATAATTTTTTAAATTAAACAAAATGATAGAATTTTATGAAATTTATGTACATATATTAATATTTATTTATTAGTTTATTTATCTGAAATACTTCATTAATCTGAATTACTTAATATCGTCGTTATAGAATCAAAAGTAATCATCTACATATTTGTAATTTCGGGTATAATGGTTTTAGTATTAACTTTTCTATTCAAAATCCAATTTTTTTAAATTAAATAGTTTGATTATTGAATCCTTTATAATATAAAAGATACAGTAATCAAACTATTTAATTTAAAAAAATTGGATTTTTAATAGAAAAGTTATTACTAAAACCATTATACCCGAAATCACAAATATGTAGATGATTACTTTTGATTCTATAACGACGATAAATTGATTTGAATAAAATAGTATTTAAAAAATGAATTTATTATAACTCCGAATATGTGTATCTTTTATTTAACAAGTATTTGAGAAACCAAAAGTGCTCTGAAAGTACTGACATAAAATTACTTTTAAACAACGTTAAAAAAACTACTTTAAAAGTACTTCCTGAGAAGTAGTTTTATAGTTATATAGAAAAACTTTTAGTTAAAAAGAGACAAACAGTTTTTTTATGTAATAAGAGTAAAAGAGAAAGTCTGATTTATTTTTTTAAGAAACTGATGAATTTTTTCCCATCGTCCTATCCTTTTTCAGTAGAAAAAAAGTACATTTTTTCACTACTTTTGCACCACTTCTGGATGTAGTTGTACGTTTGCCGGGTTGTACATACGTTTCAATTATTTTTCAGGAAGCCTGAAAAACGAGAGAATTTGTCATAGCAGAAACACTAAAATCAACTAACAAAATTGAATATTTTTTCACTTTTAAACTGTTGCTGTCACAAATTTAATTTAAAAGACTAGCAAGCGCTAATTTTCTTAGCGATAAATCAATGAAACAATTTTAAGGAATTTTGTAGATACACTACACAAATCAAATCATATATTTTGTGTTGACACAACGTGCCAGCAATAAGCATTCTGGACCAAGGTCCAAAATTATTGAATTGCTCAGATAAATCGTCACCGTCGGAGCTTGAATTGTGCTTATCAAATTTATACCAGAACTGGAACGACGAGAAACTCTGAATTTGGAATAAACACCTTTCCCATTAAGTACATTATTTTTAACCGGCCTATATACGACGCTGCGTGGTTATTACGTACAAAGTACCTTATGGTGATTTTGAAAACTAAGAAGCAATACAACACTTATTTGATACGTGTATTTTAGTAAGGTGACCATAATTTTTTTTCAGAAAAGGAGTACATTATATGGACATTTTTAAGAATCGTTAATAAAAGTATATTTTTTTGAAAAAAAGAGTACACCGAATTTAATTTAAATAAAACTCTTGTACACTAACAAAAATCACAGCATGTACCTAATTCATTTTGATAATATGTATCGAGCTTTGCTGATTTAATTACGAATATTTGTCTGATTGGTGATTTTTTGGGTTAATTCTTCATTATCTTCTAGGAGTTACTTATTTGCACACAATTAAATTCACGCATAAATACAGAAGATAATGTTTTTACAGTAAACTGCGATTTCTCGCTACTCCAAAAATCATTTCCAAATGAAAAAACCCTCTCAACCGCAGCATTAGTCCCAGGAAAACATAGCAATTTTTACTAATATTTGCAAGTTTTGGATAGGGATATGCTCTCTGTTAAAATGTAAAAAAATGTCAACCCATCTCATATCCACTTCGATATTTTTAGCCGTCCATTCATTTTTTTTTTAAGAGTAAAATATAATTTCAATCTCCGCACTTCTTAACCCTCAGGGTACTGACTGGGTTACTGTAACCCAGACAGATTTTGAAAGTCGCGCCATTTGAAAGGAAGTGAAAGGTGGGGGTCCGGAGTGGGGGGTAAAAAATCTTTGTGGTAGTGTCTGTGTAAGCCGTGAGTGGCAGCCTCAGTCTGCGCTTGGTGCTCGAGTGGTACGAATTAGAATGTTGAACTCGGGTATTTCTCACCCAGTCAGTACTAAACGTTACAAAATCCGTATTTTCGGGAGACAGAATTTTTTTTTTTTTTTTGGAGTTTTGGCTGGAGTAAAGTGTTTTGGTTTGTACAATTTACTATTTTTTATATTTTTATTATTAATTAAATATTTATTATTAATTAACAATTTATTATTGTGTATCATACCCTCAAAATTATGCTCTATGCTTATGTACAGTAGAATTCGCTTATAATGAACGGTCATAGGACAAATAATTTTGTTCATTATAAACGTGTGTTCATTTTTACCAAAAATTTGGTTATAATGAACGGCATTCATTATAATCAAATGTTTGGTTTTAAGAAATGGTGTTCATTATAACCAAATGTTTGTTAAATTCTTTTATCCTTTACAATTTAAATCAAAATAACACTCAAATGAAAAGAATTGATTATGGAATGGAACTTGCGATGCAACTTGTTAAACCTGCGCTAGCTGCTAGACTAGCGCTCCGAGTTCTCTCGACCGCAAGACATTTTACAAGTGCCTCAAATGTAATAAGGCTATGTGCAGAGACCTTGTAGCCAAAATATGCTGCGAATGTGGAAATACAGTCTGATTTTGTTTTTTTTATATTTTGAACAATAAAAATTTCATTCAACAATCAATTTTGTTATTTATTTATATTACACTTGTGCCTTGTTACGATAAATCAATCATGGAACGTTTTATCGCTATCCTAGAAAACGGGTTATTTCAAAGTTTAAAAAAAATATAGTTTTTGGAATGGATCAAAAAACTGATTCGGCCATTTTAAAGAACAACTTTTTAGCTTTAAAATGCAACAAGAAAAATTTCGTTATCTTTTTTTTTCACAAAGTTATGGAATTTAAAAAAAAAAGTGATTTTTCACAAAAAATTTTTTCAAAATGTTTAAACTTTTGAATGTATCTTTGTTTAAACAAATTATTCGATAAATCTATTAGCACCCTCGTATTTGTGACAAAATGGACTATCGATTTAAAAAAAAAACGTTTCAATTGGCTAACTACAGCCCAAGATACAGCCAATCAAAGTTGCCGGGTTAGGCTAACCCATGTCAGTACTGAACGTGACTTTTTTATAGTCGGTACCCTGAGGGTTAAAACAAACTATCGTCATTAATATTATGATTGGCAACACCATGGGCATATCCAGCGCAGATAGATCTCACAAAAAAAATGACCTCACAAATTCTATGCGCTGGACAAATATTTCAGTAAAAACTGTAGATTAATCTCACTGTTCTAGTGAGATTAGAAATTCTTGTGTACATTTGAAAAACATCTTATTTGTAGATCTAACTGCGCTGGATACGCCCCATGTTTGTTTAAAGATTCAAGGCAATGCCCCGTCTGAAAAGCCTCCATTCGAAATAATTAATGTCAGCAGTAAATTCATTAATGTACTCATAGCAAATTTTTTAAAAGTTTTTCACTTCGCTTAAAAATTTGGCTTGAATTCCTGGATTAGATTCTTCTAAACTTGACAATTTATTTTTTAAAATGAGGGGAACGAATCCTTCTTCAAGCCTGGCATATAGTTGATTTTTAAAATTTGTGATTTTGCATATAATTTCCGCGGCTCAAATTGTGTCAGACTCAATTTCCTGGACAGTTTTATGGAAATTGATAGCCTGTTTGTGCATAAAATAATAATATAGGTTCTGCTAATTCATTGTAATTTTTAATTCGAATTTTTTTTAAAAAGGAGTTCAAGGAGTTCACTGAACAAAAAAGGAGTACAAAAGGAGTACAGATTTATAAAGGAGTACAACTTGGAAAAAAGGAGTACAAAACTCCTAAAAGGAGCACGTTTGGTCACCTTAATTTTAGGGATGGATAAAATGCATTTTCATTGCAAATCCGTTTATTAGGTGTCATATCCTAGTGAACGCAATAGAGAACAAAGTAAAACTTTCAAAAGTAACCAATTTTGAACAGCTCTATAAATTGACCACTTTTTGTCAGTCCCTGGAATAGTATCTATAATATTTATTACAAAATAATTTGTTACAATTGAAGAACATTTCTCTGTCAGGCTAGACTTTTAATTTTCAAATTATTGAACTGCTTTATTCCTTAAACTGACCACCATAAAGTGACCAAACTGCGACACTCGAGTGGTTTCTTTCTCGCAGTTTTCTCGTACAAGAAATACTAAATATAATTACATAATATTATTTTATTTTATTTTATTTTACAACAATAAAAAACAACAATTATATCACAGAATAGTTAAAACAAACCGGTAATTCTATTTTTAAATTCGCTTTTACTTATATTGAAATCAAACTCCGTATAATAATCATTAAAGTTATTAATAGCCATTCCAAACGAGGTAGGAATAACGAACGATTTCTAATATTTAGGTACCTTGCCTGAAAATCAAGGTTAGACAACAACTGAGCAGAGTCAGTACTGCCATTCAACAAATCGAAAATGAAACAAGCAGAACTAATGGATCGTCTACGATTTAGTGGAAACAACTGAAATAAATTGCATCGATCACTATAAGAAATATGAACTTGACTTCTTAGAAGGAGACGACACACGCAACTCGTGAAACGACGTTGAATTTTTTCTAGACGACTTATTATAATATCATATTGAGGGTCCCAGATAATTGGCAAATATTCAACTTGTGATCTTACTAAAGTTGTATAAACTGTTTTAAACGTAGACAAATCTTTGAAATCCTTACAGGTTCTAAACATAAATCCCATCATTGCGTTGGATTTAATTTATTTATTATTTTCTCGGTGTGTTGGATAAACGTCAGGCCATCATCGAGAAAAATGCCGAGGTCCATAAACTCAGTAACACGATCAATGACAATATTGTTCAATGTGTAGTTAAACACAATTGGATTTTTCTTTCTATGGAAGCTCATGATTCGACATTTTCCAATATTTAGTTCCAATCTATTGAGTTCGCACCAGACGGAAAATCTATCTAAATCTTGCTGAAGACGTTCGCAGTCGCGTACACTGTCAATTTTAATGGATATTTTCATATCATCCGCATACAACATAAATTTTGATGAATGAATGCAGGTAACTACATCATTGATAAACAATAAAAACAACAACGGGCCCAAATGACTGCCTTGGGGAACTCCAGACGTTTGTTTAGGCTCGCTTGAAAGACAATCATTAAATTTGACAAACATTCTACGGTTACAGAGGTAAGATTTCAACCACAACAACAAGTGTGAGTGAACACCGACTTTCTGCAATTTAGATAACAAAATCTCGTGAAAGATTCTATCAAATGCCTTTTTAAAGTCTGTGAAAACTTATGTTGAAACTACTTATTATGTTGAAACTACTTAAATTAGTGTGAGAAATAGAATTTCGGCAATTCCGGAATTAAAGTTTTCATTTCCGGAATAATCGAAACTAAAATACGAGCCGGTATTCCGGAATACCGGAATTTCGAATTCCGGAATTGGATGCCCTAATTAGTATAATGTTAGAAATTTTTGATCTTGCTTTATTGTGAATTCCTTCCGTTTTCATTTAAACCGCCGTACGTTTGAATAGAAATGCTACTCTGGCCGAGAAAGCTAATTATATTCAATAGGTTTGTACAAATTAGTGTTAACGATTCTTCATTACACATAAATGGGAACAGGTTGATAATTAGGAAGATCTTTTATTATTACGTTAACTGCGCAACGATTAAATGTTAAATTTCGGTTTATTGAATGAGGTAACATTCCTAGTTGACCGTTGAGGATAAATCAGTCTGCCATAAATTTGCTCTTTAACGCATATACATGTAAGAAAATTCATTGCCACGGAATTATCAAATTTTTTGAATACAATTAATTGCCCTAGCCAAGGTAGAGTTTCGATTTTATCAGCAAATTTCTGGGCCGCTTGCAGGATATCTTACTGACCTAAACTTTCGGACATACAAGGTATAAATGATAAGTGACAAACCACTATTTAATTAGCCAAAAATAATTTCAAATTTAATTAATTATTATTTGTTTCATTATTAGAGATTTATGTAATTATGTCGCAATGAAAATTTAGCTTGTACAAACAATTTTGAATAGGATAGTGTGTGATATTATTATTTTTTAGCAATGTTTCCCAAAGTAATGTAAGCTCTCCCTTAGTGATAATAACATGAAAGACTCAGTATTTGTATTAAAGTTTAGGCTCGACTTAAACTCATTACCGTAAAACATATGTTTGGAATTGAGAATATCAAATAGTTTATCTAATTTCTCGAAAAACATCCATGTGCCTGGTACTTTCGATTTAACTCGGAAAAGCTAAATATCTGCGTGGCGTATTTTACTTTCATTTTATCAAAGTGACCAGGATTTATGTGCTTTTCTTGCAATTTGGGACACATTCTAGTCACACTTGTCTGCTCAATTTTATACAACTCCCTAATAAAATTCCAACTAACAATTCCATCGGAGTACTGTAGGTCGGAATTAAGCAAACAATTGCGAAACGATTTAAATAGATGCGGTGTATAAAAAATTTCCAGTATTTTGACAGGGCCTTATGGTATTATGACATTGGCTAGAAAAAAGTGCAATAAAAGAAGCAATGCGTAACTAGGACAGAAACAGACGTAAAGAAAAAGACAACTCTATTTTATAAACGTCAAATAATTACGCTGGAAAATATATTATGGATTTTGTTTCTGCGTTGAAAAATTAATTTAAAATGCATAATTGGAATGCTCTAAACATAAAATTTCTAATAGAAAAAATTCAGAGTTTATATGGAACCTCAGCCATTCCAGTTATACAAATAAGGGGGAAAAACAATGATTTTGTTTGGTAATATTAGAATGAATCATTTCTAAAATTTCTCCAAATTGTACTGGTGTCATTCTCAAAATTTGCCGATACAACTTGATATCTTCACTTTGGATATCTTTTAATAATTTTTGGCCAAATCCTTCAGATTCCCTCTGAAGCAGCCACTTTGCAGAATATTTTTTTTTTGATTTATTTTTATTTAATATTTTATTGTACAAATATGCCGAAACATTCAATAAACTAATATTTGCTGCGACAATCACTTCTAATGAAGGCATTACGACAAATAAAATACCGTCGATGCTTAAAAAAAAGTAGAAACGTCAAAAAAATAAGAACAATTCATTATTTTCTGCTAGAATTGCTCACTTTACTGCTAGAAAAAATAATTTAGCTTAATTTTTGACATATACATTTCTATTATACTGTATACACTCACTCTAATGAATATTTTGTATACATATTATTTCTCTCACTTCATTTGCATTTTTCAGCAGCTGAAAAAGTCGGAAAAAAGCCAGTGTCATAATACCATTAGTAATTAAAGAAAGCGCATTTTCTAGTAACACCCAAATCACTTAATGATTTACGGTTATTTGAGCCTTGGTCACAAATAACCATACGAACTGTCAATCCAAGATCAAAACATACATCTATGTTGGAAATTAGTCCCTTTAATAAATTCGATTTAATTGAATTTTGCGAAACGTAATAGCATAGAATATTCTTCCAATTTTCTATGATACCGCGAATCATAAACAAACATACATATATGAGTACCAATATTTGCCTCTCTGCAGTCATCACCTAGGTCAACATATCCGTCAATACAATCCCGAACCGAATTATATTTAACCCGTAAAGAGCGTTGTCCGGTCCGTGGGACCGCTCTACTTTTCAAAAATCAAAAATTATCCCCACTCCGTTTAATTTTTTTCTAAAATATTTAGTATCTTCCTAATCGAAATTTTTAGTGTCATTCTAATAGATCATGTTTAAATGTCAAATTTTCAACAACCGCAAGAGCTACCATCTTTCGGAAAACTCTGAAAACACAAGCAACTTTCACATAATGCCACTAGGTGTCACTAAATATTTGCTGTCAAAAATTGTATGACATTTTTATGTGTGCATTTTGTAACCATAAACAAAAATATTTTCGTGTTATAAAAGTGATTATTATTAATACGTGATAACTAAATTGATTTTGACTATCCCCTTTTGAAAAACTACAGAAATATTTTTTGATTGTGTAGTGACATCTAGTGGCAAACACTCTGTACTTCTTCAACAATCGTGCTGCCTCTTTCGGAAAACGCTCTGTACTTTTTCAACAATCGTGCTGCCTCTTTTGGAAAACGCTCTGTACTTTTTCAACAATCGTGTTGCCTCTATCGGAAAACATGATCTATTGAATAAAAAATAATCAATATAAAATTACGGCCCGCTGTAACACACCACTCTTTCCTTGCAACTTTTTCCACGACGCACTTTACGGGTTAAATCTTCTCTAATATTTATTTCATCACAAAGTAAAGAGCATTGTCGACCATTCCACGATAATGTTTGCACGGCTACATGAATTAAAAATGTTTGAATTAAAAAAAGTGAATTAAAAATGGTGATTTTTGTATGAATTTGTATGAACACCTGTTACTTTTTTTAATTCATTTTTTTCTGAAATAAAAAAAGTTTTACTTTTTCATACAAAATTCGCTTTTTTTATTTCATTAATGAACACATTTTTTAATTCAGCCTTTTTTAATTCGGTACCCCTGTTTGCACTTTTTCTTTTAATTTTTTTAAAATTAAATGATTGGCATTGCCAGCTGCCAGGTTGCCATCGTATTAAAGATGATTTCGATGGAAGTTCCAATTGCAACTGGTTTCTCATAAATGTGTAAGCTTTTGGTGATCTGTAATATATATTTTGAGCAAGATTTTTATATTCGTCTGCCCATTTTTGCATTTTCTTTCTGTCTAGTAGCAGCATTTTACAATTTTTTTTTTTGAATTTTCACTTTTATTTTGTTTGTCTATAATTTCAGGTAATTTTGTTTTTGTTCTTAAATCAATAACCTTTTTGTTTAAATTTCTATTTTGCTGTTGCAATGCTTTAATATTTTTGCTGAATTTAGTGTTTTCGAATTTTAGTTTGTAAATTTATAGGTTACACGTTCTATTTAATTTGCGGTAAATTTCAATGTTTTGTTCATTTCTATGGCAATTGACACACTTTATGTTGTTTTCATCGATAAGAAGACTATCATCGAAATACGGATCTGGTAATTTGGCTATTTCTTCTAAAGTTAAATCTGCACAATTTTCTGTATTATTATTATAAGACTTAGTAGGAACCGGCTGAACATATGTCAAGTTCGATTCCATACCATATTTACGTTGAGATTATTAACATTTATATTTTCATTGTTAAGCATATTATTTGAAGTTTGATCGCATGCTTCTATTTGGGGTTTTTCAGGTAAAAGTACAATGTCGATCAAAATGTAATGAACAGATAAATATATATTTTTTGATGCAATTCCAATTTGACAGTTTTCCAACCACTGTGTGTGATTTTGATAACTGTCCCAAAATTTATAAAGCCGTGTCCCGTCTTGCCTTGTCGAAATACAATTCGAAACTGAGCATTTAATTCTTGAACGACGTACCATTTTGGTAAATAATTATATTAAGAAATATTTATGACAAACTAATTAATTAAGTGTTTTTCTTTTACGTAAAAATAATTAAACACTACAAAAGCACAAGAAAAAATCAAAATAATTTGTAATTCAAAAAAACTGAACGTGAGTACAATATGCGAATGCAGTCTGAGCTCACAAATCTAACACAATTTTTATCACTGAAATCGGACTGCGTATAAATTGAATAAATAAAATTTAAACTTTTGAATTATTCTGGTGTATTCCAGATTGATAAATATTTAAGAAGAGGAGAAATTGTTAAGAGTTTGCAATTCAGTTTCGATCTGCGAGCATGTGAAAAATAAATCATTTTTCAGTACATCTCATCAGGCTATAGCGACTGAACTGCTAATTTATTACACTGATTTTTTCCTATATATAGGAATCAACCGTGCACTTGTAGTATTAGCGAATTTTTACATTCCCCTTTCTAAACTTTTAACAATTTCAATGTTAGTGTATTTAACCAGAACCATCTTGATGTGAATAGAGCCGGCATGTGAAAAATAAACTTAAAATAAGGGATATAGAAACACTAAAAATTCATTTATTTTCATAGTGTTTATATGAAAAAACGCGATTTCGATTGACGATAAAATATGAATTAAAAGTTAAACCCAGTTAAATAATTTTTTAAGAAATCGCTAACAAACAACTCAATGTCTTACTCATTTAAAACATAGATTCTCAAATTTCCCTATTTTCCAGCAATAATCAAAAGAAAATAAGGGAAATTAAATTAAAAGACATTCTACAACAACAACAATGTGTATTAAAAAAAGAAACTTCAGTTTAATGTCGTCATCATTTGTCCACATCTAAACCCAATGGTAAGAAAAAAGACAACACGTCTCCGCTCAACAATCAAACAATTTAAAAAAAATCAAAAAGAGCCAAACAGAATAAATTTTTTTTTTTTTTTTTTTTTTTTTTTTTTTTTTTTATTTTTTTTATTTATATTACGACTGAGTCTTACACCCATTTAGTAATTTACATTGCATTATAAAGTATTTGATTAGTCGGCACAATCACAAGATTATCCCCCATTTCGTGTAACTCATCCCCTGGATTTTCGCCACAGCAAGTCTACTGACCTCCTGGTCGCGATAAGTCCAATGGTTTTATTCTTTGCAGTCTTCTGGTAGGTGTGGTAGTCAGCATACAGCGTATGTCCAGATTTTCATGCTGGTGCAGACGTTGTAGGTGTTTTGTTGCATGATGCTTAATTTCATCCACGACAAGCTCGATCTTTAGATCTCGATGGAGGTTGTCGTTTCGAATGTACCACGGTGCATTAACAATACATCGCAGGATTTTATTTTGAACTGTTTGTATGATTTTAATATTTGTCCTCTTGGCACAACCCCAGAGTTGGCTACCGTACGTCCATACAGGTTTAAGGATTTGTTTGTATAATAGCAGTTTGTTATGGATCGCTAGTTCAGATTGTCTCCCTAAGAGCCAATGCATCTTTCTAAATTTTATGTTTAGTTCTTCTCGCTTCTTTTTTATGTGTTCTTTCCATCTAAGTTTAGCATCTAAAGTCATGCCAAGATACTTAGCAGTGTTCGCATGCGGTACTACTATAGAGTTTATCATTATTGGATAAATGATTCACTTTTAGATTGGTAAAGTTCACTTGGACTGATTTTGCTTCATTTAATTTAATTCGCCATTTCTCTGTCCATTTACATATCAGGTTAGTAGCCTTCTGAAGTTTACTAGTGGATTCATTGATGTTTTTTGCTGTTGCAAGTATTGCCGTGTCATCTGCAAAAGTCGCCATTGTTGCTTCTATAATTGGTATATCTCTAGTATATAGGAGATAAAGGATTGGTCCAAGAACACTCCCTTGTGGAACTCCTGCTGTTATTCGTTTTAGCTGGGAGTATTCATTCTCATACTTTACTCGGAAGTGCCTCTCTGATATGTAGGATTTTAGAATTTGAAAAAATTGCTCTGGAAGATCTCGATGAAGTTTGAATTCTAACCCCTGGTGCCATACTTTGTCAAATGCTTGCGCTACATCAAGGAATATAGTTGAACATATTTGTTTGCTTTCAAGTGATTTCTCGATTACATCAGTAATTCGATGTACTTGTTCTATAGTAGAATGTTTTTCCCTAAATCCAAACTGATGTGAGGGGATAAGATTCCTTTCTTCGATAATTGGTTTTAGTCTTTTAAGAAGAACCTTTTCAAATAGTTTCGATAATGTTGGTAGCAGAGAAATCGGCCTGTATGAAGCTTTATCGTTCGGAGGTTTGTTCGGCTTAAGTATCATAATTACTTCTGCAACTTTCCATTGTCTTGGTACATATCTTAGTCGAAATGCTGCATTAATTATATGCATTAGTTTCCTCAATGCTTTCTCCGGTAACACTTTTATTATCTGACCCGTTATAAGATCATATCCTGGGGCCTTATACGCATTCAGATTATTCTTGATTTCCCATTTTAGTTCTTTCAATGTTATTGGTCTAATTTTTATTTCATCCTGTTTATTTATCGGGGTAATATTTTCCTCTTCCGTTTGTTTTGGGTAAGGTTGAAATGTTTCTTCAAGATGATTTGCAAACAAATCAGCTTTTTGTTTAGCATTTCGAGCCCAATTGTCTTTATCTTTAATTGGAGGAACCTGAAGTTTGGGTCTTTTAAGATTCTTAGTTGCTTTCCATAATGAGTAATCAGTATCTTTTTGCCCAGTTAGAGTGCTCAGGTATTTATTAACTGATTGATTTTTAATATCTTTTATTAGATATTTTAATTTGTTACACAAGTGATTAAATACTCTCTTATTTTCCGGGTTTCGATGTTTTTGCCAATTCTTCCGTGCTTTTCTTTTGATTTTAAGTAGTTCCCTTACTTCCTCCGGATAGCTAGCATTGCGCTTCAATTCCTGATTGTTATTAGGAGTGCTTTCCCACGCAGCACTTTGGATATTATAGATGAGATTATCTAGTTCTTCTTCTAATTGGACTGATCCCTGAATTGGGTTCTGCAGATTAATTCTTTCTGTTAACCGTGTTTGGAAGAGATCCCAATTGGTTTTGAAGCTCGTTAATTTCGGGTTGCTCTGTTTCATAATAATTGTTTGGCTAAGTGTCATAATAACTGGTGAATGATCTGATGATAGACTTTCACTGTTCTCTATATGGGTATAATTATCTGAAATTCCTCTTGTAATAAAGAAGTCTATAAGATCTGGAGTCTTACTGATATCCGAGGGCCAATAGGTTGGTGTACCGCCTGAGTGAAATTCACATTTTAGTTGTTTGCCTGCTGCGAAAAGTTCTTTTCCTTTAGTGGTCGTTAACCGTGATCCCCAATAGGTATTTTTTGCATTAAAGTCACCTCCAATTAAAAAGACACTTCCTAGTATTTTGAGAAGATTAGTATAATCTCCTTGTTTGAGATTGTATCTTGGGGGGCAGTAGATTGCTGAGATACTACAAGTTTTATTAATGTTCAATTGTATTTTGATTGTTGTGACTTGCATGGAAAGCTTCTCAATTTTAAGTTCTTCGTTATGCTGTATATGATCTTTTATCAGAATAGCTGATCCACCTCTAGCTTTGTTCTCTGGATGTAATGCATGATAGCAATAATATCCTTTTATTTTACAGAATGAAGTTTTAGTGAAATGTGTTTCTGATATAAGACATATATCTATATTATATATGTTTAAAAATATATCTAGTTCTTGAATGTGATGCAATAGCCCATTTGCATTCCAGGTTACAATTCGTAATGTTTTATTCATTTCTTTATTTTATAATTCGATTTTATATAATTTATATTTTGATACACTCGATCAAAGTTTCCTTCAATTTTTTTATTGAAACTAGTTTGTGATTTCATTTCTTCTAGCGCGTTCTGCAGGCTCATTTCCTGTGAAGAAAGTCTTTTGTTGAGGTTCTCTAGATTTCTCAGTATGTCCTGTAAAACAAGATCCACTTTGAGCTGTTTCTGCTCTGTTTGCTGAACTACTTGTGCATAAGTAACATTTTCATTTACTGGCTCTCTTTGTGCGTTAGGATTAGGAGTCAACCATTTTGGCTCCGTGTTTTTTTTTATAGATTGTACATTTCTTGATGCAACTGGTTTGCGTGATTTATCTCTCATTTTTTGTAGTTCTACTGCAACTTCACATCCTCTGTAATTTGCCGGATGCTGGCCATTACAGTTTATACACTTCGGTGTTGTATTTCGGGGAACTATGCAATCATTTCCTGCGTGTTTTCCTGCACATTTAACACATCTTGCTTCTCGATGGCAGTACTTCTGTGTATGATTATAATCTTGACAGTTTTTGCATTGTGGTATTAGTCGAGTGACCTTTCTCGGTGTTTCTATTTTAACTCTGAGGTTAAGGATAGCCCTAATATTATAGATACTTTCTATTTTTTCTTGGTTGTCGAAGGTTAGCATAAAAAGTGGGAGACCTCTTCTGTTGATTTCAAGATTTCCCTCCCTGTTATCTCTTCTCTCTTTTCTAATGATGTTGACTGCATCAACTATTTTCAGGCCTTTGCTTTGCAGGTCCTTAATGATTTCATCTTTTGAGCAAGTTGGGTGTAGACCTCGTGCCATTACTTTAATTGATCGATCATTTTTATCCTCGTAGGTGTACCACTGGAGACCATCAGCATTTAATTTGTTAGCTAGAGCTTTATAGTCGTCAGGCTCTGTTGTATTAATTTTCCATATATTATTATTGAGCGATATTACTTTGTAGTCATTTCGTACTACTTCTTTCATCAATTTCTGAATACTACCGTAATTTGATATTCCTAGAATATTGATCGGGGGTGGGACATGTTTCTTCTTTTCTGGCTCATGCACTTTAGGTGCAGTAATTGCATTGGTAGTTTTAGAGTGAGTTTGAATTGGTTCAACTTCTGGTGATGATTCAGCTTTCCTCTTAATTGGATTGGATTCTTTTCTTGGTTTCTTATTTGCTCTCCTGGCTCTCTGTAGTATCCAGCTTGTTTCTCTTTCAAGCTCATCTTCATCAGTGTGGTATTCTTCTTGTTCTCTGAGTACTTGAAATTGGTTGTTCATTAATGCTGAGTTTCCTGCGTTGTTACTTCTATTTACTGTTTCCTTTAGCATAATGTTTTCTTTCTTTAGCACGACAACTTCATTGTTTAGCTGCGCGATTAACTTCTCCATTTGCTCAAATTTACTTATTAAATCCGCGTTGTTTATTGTATCAGTTTGTGCACTTTGCACGACTTCAGAAGTTTGATTGACTACTGATTGCTTCATAGGAGAGGTATTTTCCTTCTCATTGTTAGATTCACTGAATAGTGTGGTGCTCCCTGATGGTGGAGTTGACGGCGGTGTTCTCTGAAGTGCCGTGCTTCTTCCACCAAAGGGCCATACATTTATTTTTTGTTCCGTGCTTCCAGTAGTACTAGGAAAAGGGTCAGCCTGGTTGCCTACCGACAATTTCCCTTGCAATGTCGTGTTGCTCCCTCCAGAATCCGTGGAGCAGCCCGGTAAACCGGGGCGGGATTTAGAATCTAAGTTCTGACCCACCTGGAGTACATTATTGTTTACACCCGACATTTCATCTTTTTGTTGACTATCTGCTATACTGTTTCTCTACTACGTAGGGATTGGATACCACAACCGTTCGATCTACAGCACATTGCCCAGGATGCGCCACGAGGAGGCTGTCAACAAGCACCCCAAACAGAATAAATGTAATCAATACAATGAGTGCGAAAAAAACAAAACATCAAAACAATCTAGCATGCTTTGCAAATTCAAAATAACTATAGAAACATATTCGAATTCAAATTGGAATGGAGGCAATGAAAGAGATGATTATTGTTTTGTTTATAAATTTTGGTGACGTATATATTACAAAAACAACAATATTTTAAATTTCAAAAGTACTCAGTTCACTACTCGATTTTTCAATCAAATAATATTACATGTTTCATGAACATTTTCATATAAAAACAAAACAAAAGCTCATATTTCTAATAAACTAAAACTGTAAATGAAAATAACCGTTTTCCCATATAAGTTCATATTAAAGAAAAAATTTTATGTATCTTATTTTAAGCTTAGTAAAAAATACTGTCGATACTGGAGGCTCTTATTTATACAGTAGGCTCTGATTTAACGCATACATACGGTTACTATGTTCAAACTTTTGAATTATTCTTAAATATTTATCAATCTGGAATACACCAAAATAATTCAAAAGTTTGAACATAGTAACCGCATGTATGCGTTAAATCAGTGCCTTCTAGAGTATAGAGCCATAATCATTATGACGTATTTTTTAGAAGCTTTTTTAGTGGTATAATTTTTCACTGATTTCCATAGGAATCCATAGTAAAATTGGTGTTTTTTAGCATCAAGTTTTTCAATGAAAAAAGCAAAAATGTCATAAAATGTTTATACAAAAGTGTTCTACATATTTTTAGCAGCAACATACAATAAGGGTATATTGGTATTAAGTAAATATTAATTGCAGAAATTTTAAAATTAAATTATTTCTAAAATAATTTTTCGAACTTTCATTTTGAAAAATACATCAAAGTTGGCTCTGACAAATTAAAATAATACTTGCTAAATTTTATCATTAGTTTTACTAGTGTACGTTAGATGTCTATAATTGTTGGTAGAGAAATACGAAAAAAAATTATTTAATCACACAATTATGACACGTTCTTAATATTTTCTGAATTTGTTTTGCTTTTCCTGCAATTTTTGAACTTAAATTTTCCCAGGTCGTAATTTATGGTGTGATTTTTCAAAATGTTTACTACCCACTGCCATCTATGTATATTGACTTAATGCACACGATTTGTAGTAAGCTCTTCTTTTTAATTTGACCAGAAAGCTGTTGTTATGAACTTTTTTTTATATTTTGGTTTAAATAAATCAATTATTACAAGAAAATGAAAACGATTTACTTAAACGAGATTTATATATGTTGAAATTCAAACATATATGAAAATATTTCAGAAATCATAATTAAGAATTTACAACGTTTTCATTTACAAATTTGTCTTAGCAAAAAAAGTGATTTCCCATATGTTTTATGTGTTTTACCATAGACATTCATACTAGATTTCTCATTTCATTATAACTAAAGGGAAAAAACAAAACTCCTGATAATTCCAATGTATCGTTGTGTTGTATATTTTATAAGGCAAAGATTTTAGAATGCGTTGCAAATATAATACGTATATGCAATACACCGATAAAATTTGAATGGAAAATTTTTATTTTTATTTTGTGCTTTTAGTCAAATGAGAGATCTATTATGATTGTCTATGGTTTTACTATGGAAATTTGGGTTTTTCTTCGTTTCTAATTCCCTTATAAAACCTTCGTTTTTTAGATTATGGCTTGTATAATCAAGGTTGCTTTGGTTAAATACACTAACATTGAAATTGTTAAAAGTTTAGAAAGGGGAATGTAAAAGTTCGCTAATACTACAAGTGCACGGTTGATTCATATATATAGGAAAAAATCAGTGTAATAAATTAGCAGTTCAGTCGCTATAGCCTGATGAGATGTACTGAAAAATGATTTATTTTTCACATGCTCGCAGGTCGAAACTGAATTGCAAACTCTTAACAATTTCTCCTCATCTATAAATCGATGCCTTAATGTGAATAGGGCGTAAGTCGCATTTTCAAAATTTTACAGGAGGACGACAAAACTTAATATTTTAGTAAAAATTAAACTTACAAATAATTAATAATGTTGATATAAATAAAAATAGGTGTTATTTGGCAAAACTAATTAATTTTAATGTTATTTTTTATTGTGTAAATCAATCAAAGGCGTCGTAGAAAAACAAAAACCCAATTTTAAAAATTTTGATGTTACGCCTTATTCATATTAAGCCATCGATATATAAAAATGAATTCCTGTTTGTTTGTTTGTTTGTCTGTTCCGAATGAGCGCCTCAGCCGCTCAACCGATCGCCATGAAATTTTTACCATGTACAAGTTGCATATCCAGAACCAACCTTACGATATTTTGGAAGGGGCTGGACCCCGGGGTCTAGGGGCTGCGGTACAAATTTTTTCGAAAATTTTAATTTTCTTTAAATTTTTCCACGAAAATGAGTTTATGGGGCTGGTTATATGAAATTACTGACATGTTCGAATCCGAGGGGCCCAGCCCTGGATCAAAAATTAATTTTTACATGTATAGATACAAATATTTGATTATTTCAAAATTACTTCTCAGTCGCTCAACCGATCGCCATGAAATGTTTACCATGCAAATGTTGTATGTTCAGGACCAATCTTACGATATTGTGAAAGGGGCTGGACCCCGGGGTCTAGGGGCCATGGTACAAATTTTTTCAAAAATTTAAATTTTTTTACGAGAATGAGTTTTGGAAAGGGGTTATATGAAATAAGAGACATGTTCGAGTTCGGGGGGTCCGTCCCTGGATCAAAAATTTATTTAAAAATACAATTATTTGATTGTTCTGAAATAACGCCTTAGCCGCTTTACCGATCGCCATGAAATTTTTACCATGTATATGTTGCATGTTCATGACCAAGCACACGATACTTTTGAAGGGGCTGGACCCCGGGGTCTAAGGGCTGTGGTACAAATTTTTTCTCAAATTTTAATTTTTTTAAGATTTTTTTGACGGGAATGACTTTAGGAAGGGGTTATATGAAATTAGTGCCATGCTCCAATCCGGAAGTCTGCCCTCATGTATAGATACAATTATTTAAATGTTCCGAAATAGCGCCTTAGCCGCAAATTTATACAAATCATACCTCTACTATAATTGATTTAATTATTCAAATTAATTTTATTAATTTAAATTTAAGACAATCTTTCATCACTTTAACTGAAGACAAATCTATGAACACTTATATTATCCATACTAATAATCCATTTTTACTGGTTTGACATGTACTGTTTAATGATATCCTATTTATCATATCCTGTTTTGAAATGTACCATAGTCAGCGAGTTCTAATTTCCACATAACTTCAGAAATAATTAACATTCTATTTTAATCCACTATTGCAACCGGCGGCTTTTAATGAAAATAGTAGTTTCATACTAAAGGCCAATAGTTTATTACTTTATTTAGTTTATTACTTAAGTAAATCAATGATTGTTTCATAAAATCAATTCTAGGAAAGGTACTAAAAAATATTGTACGTATAAACTGATTTACTTTGAAAAGTACTAGCGTTTTATATTTGAAAATAGAATCTTCTACAAGAAACATCCTCGGATTCAAATTAATGTACGTGTAAAATTGCCTTACTTTGAAAAAACTTCTTTTGTTTTTCGAAATGTCATTTTCAACCACAGTTCGCGGTAAAACGTATCGAAGTGGACGTAGTTTTAATCGTTTTGAATAAATTAATATTAATTTATATTTCGGATGCCGTTGTTCTCGATTAGTTAGCTATATTGCAATAAAATAATTGTTGGTGATTATTTTCCAGGTATTAAATATTATTTCAAGTGAATATACATTCTTATTAGATTTAAGTTTTCAGTTTATAAACGTGTTAATCTATGATTACTTTCTGATTGTAGATAACATTTGATTTTGCTTAAAAAAATTCCGTAAAGACATTTTCAAACACAGTTCGCGGTGAAACGTATCGAAGGGAACATTAAAATCATTTTGATAAATTAATACTAATTTCTGTTTTGAATGCCCGTCATTCCTGATTAATTAGCTACACGTTGTTACGGTTCACAATGGAAAAAAAATCGCTTGCAAGCCCAGTCTAGAGAGGTAATATTAGTCACGGGTGTATTGTTCTGAACCACTTGATACCGGAATGAAATAAAATAAAAAAACTTAACAAAAAAAATCATCACGTTTGCCTTCGACCCCACTGATCTCCACGAATCATCCTCCATATAATTCGCTCATTCACCCACATTTAATAATAAAAAAAAATCAAAAGAAAAGATTCCGGTTATGTCATATATAATTGGGAATAACAGAAGACAATGAGAAGAGAGAGGAAGAAGCTGAAAATAAATTTTATCTGATAAAAATAATATATGTAATGATAAAAAAAAACCAAAAATCGCGCTATTCAGTCAAGATTGATTTACAATCATATTTCTTTTAACAACAAAAAAAAATGTAGTAAAGGATTTTAATATCCCAATAAGGAAAAATTCTCAAAAAAACACTACTAACAAAAAAAAATCAACTTAAATTACTACTTTAAATATTTTAGCAAAAAAAAAAAACAACAAAAAAAATTTAAATTACAAAGAAATCCACTACAAAAAAAATTATAACAGGATTGGTTTTTTTCCGCACAAATCTTCACAATACCTTTAATTTGGACCTGTCCGATCCAATCTGCTGATGCCGGAACACGTCGCAGCTTCCCCCTCCAGCACCGACCACACCCCGCTTGATGGGCAGGGTTGCTGCTACATAAAATCAAAATTCAAATACTCTATTGATGATAACCTTGATATCGCCGCTTTTGATTGATGAGCATGGAAATTATCATATGTTTGGTATCAGGTATATTTTTCCTGTTAAGGCATACAGCATGTTATATTTCGTTCCACATACGCAAACAAATTTTGCCTTCGAATTAGCCGTCCAACAGAAGACACGGTATTTTAATTATTTTTGTTTGGCGAGTCGTATACACGTACAAAACAAATCGGAATTCACTGGTTTTTTGTTTTTTCAATAAAACAACACCGTTCACTTATAGTTCAAATAATTTTTTTTTTTATTTATGCGTATATTTTTTTTACAGTTTTTTTTCAATATAAATTTCACTCGCTTAAGCTAAACAGCATAACAACAAAAAAAAATCAGCGAGGAACTCAAACAAAAAAAACTTTTTAATGGCCACCGGCACTTAACTTAATACAATTTACACAAAATATTTTTTTTTATTTACTTGGTCTATAATCAAGAACCATTTTACAAGAAAAAAAAAACGTGTTGATCTTTTTGTATCAAAACTTGACTGTCTAACACACAATTGGCCAAGAAAACTTGCCTGTCTCATCCGAGATCAAAACATAACTAACTCTAAAAAAAAATCACCGATCGCGCCGCGTAAAATAAATGTTATTTTCCAAGTCTTCTCCACTCTCTCACCTCCAGCCACTACCTTCCCCTACCTTCCAATAGCAACCAAAAATTATTCCCTCATTATTATGAGTGAATGAGTGCATCATCATTACAATTAACAAAAATACAATTAAATAAAAAAAACCTGAGGATAACCCATTGGTGGGTAAGGTCATTTGGCCACAAAAAGTAACAATTATTTGAATTGTTACAACGTTTCATTTTTGCTTAAAAATGCCACCGAAAGAAAGATCAATTGGGCAGGTAACTGCAAAGTCGAAGAAGATTAGAGCCGCAAGGGTGGCTGAATCAAGCGAACAGCGTGAAGCACGACTTGAAAATGATCGAAGCAGTACGTCTTATTCTAGAGCTAATGAAACAACTGAACAGTGTGAAATGCGACCTGCAAACGTTCGAAGCCGGATGTCGTCTTCAAGAGCTGATGAAACAACTGAACAGCGCGAAACACGACTTGCAACCATTCGAAGCAGGATGTCTTCTTTAAGAGCTGATGAAACAACTGAACAGCGTGAAACACGATTTGAAAATGTTCGAAGCAGGATGTCTTCTTCTAGAGCTACTGAAACCATTGAACATCGTGAGGCCCGGCTGGAAGTCGATCGGTTACGATATTGACGATTAATAGAAACTTTTAGAGGTGATTTAAAGTTAGCAGCATTCAATTACGAGAAAGACTATGATTACAATGTTTCAATTGGGCAAATGAAAAACATTTGTTTGTATTGTCATGCTTTAAAGTTTCACAATGGATCGCCTGGAATGTGTTGTTCAAATGGAAAAGTGAATTTGCCTCCTCTGGATGATCCACCTGAACCTCTTCTAGCTTACGTCTCCGGAACTACTGAGTTATCCAGACATACAAACACAACTCATGCTTTCAAATACAGCGATGTAAAGAGAGAATTCTTGCATAACAATCAAGGTATTTGAATTATATACCTCCCGTGCAACGCCGGGTAACTCAGCTAGTCTTTAATAAAATTTAAACTCGAAAAATTTGTTTTCGTATTATTTCATGTGTTTTATCAGAGCCTACTGTATAAATAAGAGCCTCCAGTATCCACTATATTTTTTACTAAGCTTAAAATAAGGTACAAACAATTTTTCCTTTACTATGAAACTATATGGGGAAACGGTTATTTTCATTTACAGTTTTAGTTTATTAGAAATGTGAGCTTTTGTTTTGTTTTTATATAAGAATGTTCATGAAACATGTAATATTATTTGATTGAAAAATCGAGTCTTGAAAATGTTTATTTCTAAGTGAAAATCGTCATGAAAAATAAGGTACTTTTGAAATTTTAAATATTGTTGTTTTTGTAATATACTACGTCATCAACATAACTTATTTATAAAAAATACAATAATCATCTCTTTCATTGTCTCCATTCAATTTCAATTCGAATATGTTTCTATAGTTATTTTGAATTTGCAAAGCATGCTAGATTGTTTTGATTTTTTGTTTTCTTCGCACTCATTTTATTGATTTATTTTTTTCTGTTTGCTCTTTCTGATTTATTTTAGTTTAATTGTTGAGCGGAGGCGTGTTGTCTTTTTTCTTACCATTAGTTTTAGATGTGGAGATATGATGTCGTCATTAAACTGAATTTTCTCTTTTTAATACACATTAGCTGTGTTTTTTTATAAGTCTCGATAGATCTATTCAGATATTTGCAAAAATAAAAAATGGGAAATTGTAGCTAATCCTATCATCCACTTAAAAATACTGGCACTCGCAGCACTAAAAATTGTGTTTATTTTGACAACGCCACGCCATGTTGTTTTCATTATATTTTGTTATTCCAAAAGTATAAATACATGAGGAAAAGTGCAAATACATTTTATCCATATATAAAAATAAGACGGACACATTAAAACTTTTTTTTTCTTTCAAAATGCTACTATGGTCTTTTAAATGTTGAGCAACTTTTACGAAAAATGATAAACAGGTAAATTTTTCGATTTTTCAATTCTTTTTCGCTAAAAAAAGTTGTGGATTGCGGTAAGTAGTATTAAATAACACATTTTTAATATGCATCTTCATAATGGAAGGAAATAATAATCAAATTAATACTTTTATCGTACATATTCTGTCTTTTAAAATAGAGCAACAGATTAAATGTAAATCAGCTACTAGTTTCCTATTGTATGATAGATGTACTAAAAATTTACTTTCGTATGCGTCCATGCTAAAATACAAATTTTTATTTGTGTCTTTACTCATAAAAGGGAAAATCTGTAGTCTCGATAGCATATCTGGATAAAAAGCAAGATTTTCATGTACAATTAATAAGTTATGTAATTCAAGGAAATGAATTAAAAACGATAAACTGTTAAATAAAATGTTATTCTTGATTAAAATAAACTGAATCAATTGCAGTTTAATCACAAAAATAGAGAACATCTGGATGCGATCTATTGAGATCTATCGAGACTTATAAAAAAACACGGCTATTGTTGTTGTTGTAGAATGTTTTTTAATTTAATTTCCCTTATTTTCTTTTGATTATTGCTGGAAAATATGAAAATTTGAGAATCTGTGTTTTAAATGAGTAAGACATTGATTTGTTTGTTAGCGATTTCTTAAAAAAATATTTAACTGGGTTTAACTTTTAATTCATATTTTATCGTCAATCGAAATCGCATTTTTTCATATAAACACTATGAAAATAAATGAATTTTTAGTGTTTCTATATCCCTTATTTTAAGTTCATTTTTCACATGCCGGCTCTATTCACTTCAAGATGGTTCTGGTTTTATAGAGAAACGAAACTATTTATTTTAAATAAGTTTACAATATTATGTGCAAACGTACTTTTTACATTTGTATTGATTGTAAAACAGACGATAGTGTTCATCTGTTTTGCCAATGCCTACTAGATTTACAAGCCTATGACTACAATCAATTTTTACAAATTGAAACACATTAAGTCTCCCCGCTACGCGGCAGTATAATAAAGAAAAGATATTTTTTTTGTTTTGTCCAAAAACATTTTATTATTCATTTAGTTTTTTTAGTGCAGCATAATGCTTCAAAGAAGGAAGACACGCACTTTCTGATCAAAGAGGAATACCATGTGAATTTGATTTATTCATGTAAATTCAATTTTTTTAGCTAAATCTAGTGTATTATGTGTTTTAATAACAAAATATTGGAAATATTACTGAACATAAATTAAATCAAATAAAAATTAATTTATGTACTAGATTTGAAAAACAAATCAAAGCGTAAAACAAACGCGTAACATATCCCTTCGACGTTCGACGTAATGCCATTGAGGAAGGACTTTACATAGAGAGAGATTTTGCATGACAAAAATATGCATATGGAAATAATTTTTGTTTCGTTTTGAAATTTTATTTGTGAAGTTGTGAAAAGAATATATAAATTTTAATTATCTCTTTCTATACGTAATAGGACAAGTTCACCTATAAAATACAAAGCAAACTGTTTAAATTCTTTTTTTGTATACACCCACACACTTTATATATTATTGAAATCCACCTTCTTATGATATGGTAGTAGTGCCAAACTGTAAAAACAAGAATTTTGTTTTTTTTATTTCGTTTATTCCTTTATTCATTTCGTATTTTTTACTTCGTGTTGGTTGTGTGTTTTTGAATTAAAACTTGTCCACGCCCTATGGCCGATGATTTGTTGTGATCATTTTTCACTTTATGCTAATCTATTTAAATGCGCATAGAAACACCATAGGATAGAAAGAGATATTATAAATTTATACTTTCTTTTCAGTTTATCGCTCTAACCGGTTTAGATAAAGATGCAAAATATAATTTCATGTCATTTTTCTTTCATACAAATTACTTCTCTATTGTTCTTCCTCAATGGTAATGCAGTAAATAAAAAAAACTATTTTAACATGAAAGATGAAACAAAACAATAAACAAAACAAAAAAAATATCTTTACTTTACTACACTGCCACATAGCGGCGGAGACTTAGTGTGTCGTCACTGTTTGTAGTCATAGGCCTGTGGCGGTGTTACCATCCACCACAAACGAAATACATTTTCAAAATTATTTTCAAACAAAATATATTTTTACTGAACAAATAAAATGTACAACTCATTATTGCATTTTTATGAATAACGCGCCATCTCAATATAAGCAATTCAAAACAAATTATTTGGTTGGTGTCTGTACTCTACTTTGGATTTTGTAGATTTTCACAACTCACTCTACATGACAACACAACAAGCAAACAAATTAGAAAAACAAAATGAATTTTGACACACAGAAAAAAGGTACACTCAATTGGCGTTCGTTGTGCATTCCACAACGAAATTTAATAAATTAAAAATCAAAATACACAAGTGGTGGTGATCTTGATTAAATTAAAAAACTTGTAAAAATAATATAAATTTATACAAATCTAAATAACATAAATTTATTATCTACAATAAAACTAAAAACTAAAATTAAAAATAAGGATTGTGTGTTTTTATTAAACGCTCCAATCTTTATAGTGGTGACTCCAGTGAAAAGAAAATACATAACCTTACAAAAAAAACATTACATCATTTGTATCATATTGTGTCCAGTGAAAGTGAAGCTTGGGACGGTTTACCGTGCCAAGCAACAGGTGAGTGACACCCACATATTGTACATAAACCAATTATACTGCCGCGGTCATTTTTCTTTATATACAACAGAAACATCCAGATCTATACGTGGAATAACAGTAATCACAATCAGGTGATACATTTTGAATTCGTACACCGTACATACAAGAGTTATTGTAGCCAGTGGTATAGCAGTGCAGTAGTGAAAATCACACATATACATATATACACTTTTTTTACGGGATTAGTCAACAATCACCTACACAGAGGTGCAACATACAACACTCAGTATTCGTATATCGTTTAATAAAAATTTTAAACATACGGGTACACAATACAAAAACAACGGAAATTGTTACATCGCATTAATTTTGGAAAAAAACACATCAGCCAAACTACCATTTACAACAACAGCCGTACAATTTATCGGCAACCGGACGAGGCATATATATATATATATATATATATATATATATATATATATATATATATATATATACATATTTATAAAAAACCGTAAGCGAGTAACGCATGATTTTTTTTTGGTATATAAACATTTAAAATTTATTTTTGCAATGAATTTCAAAATCTCTTACTGATTTAACGTAACGTAAATTCATACTTAATTATTAATAATATTTTCAACTTAAATTATCATATAATTTTTTTTTTTTTTTAAAAAAAATTAACTAACTTACATTTAAGCAACTATACTAACAACCTTGTAAAATCAAGGTCATCTACCACTTTTCAATATTTCATATATTTTCGCATTTCGGAAAGATACATTTTTTTTTTCTCTCGTTTATTATTCAACCAATTGTTGAACTCGGCTTACATTTAGTTATTTCAGAGATTACTGATTGTTTACCTAATTTATACGTATCGTTTCTGGTTCATTTCGCTTTTAATTTTGTTTGCTTGCGTTTTCACACACGACATATTTTTCTCTTTCGTTTTTTTTAATCTTCTCTGTTTATTCTTGATAAAACATGCCTAACGGCGAGAACGAAAATAAAAAGGACGAAACACAGAACGAAAACAAAATGGAAGTAGACCAGTCTGGATCATCGTCACAAATCGCTGCCTCAAGCCCGTTACGTTTGCCACCATTCTGGACCAACAATCCAACACTATGGTTTATTACAACAGAAGTACAATTTGGCATACATAGAGTAACGAAAGACGAGACAAAATACGGTCACATCCTTCAAGCATTAACTCAAGAACAGTGCGCGACAATTCTTGACCTCTTGACTGATCCACCGCAAATTAATAAGTACGAAACATTAAAAGCAGCGCTGATTGATCGAAATTCACTGTCAGCAGAACTCAAACTGGAAACTCTCCTGGACAAAACAAGCATCGGAGACAGACGTCCATCTGAAATACTGCGATCAATCACTTGCAGGACCTAATTTTGACGCCACGTTGATTAAGACATTGTGGATGCGCAAGCTTCCCGAATACATCCGACTTGCACTGATTCCACAAGGAGATGAGAAAGCAGCAGACGACCTCGCAAAAACAGCTGATAAGCTCAATGACGCATTACGCACTTCACATAACGTCAGCGCAGTAAGCCATCAATCTGCGATGGTATGCTAGCATAGCTCACACAACAAATTCGAAGTCGATCCCGTAGTCGACGGTCTCAATCATACAACCGGTCCACCTCAAGAAACCGTAATAACAACAATAACATCTGTTGGTACCACCGTAAATTCGGGGCACAAGCACAGAAATGTACTAAGCCTTGCAATTTCGGATTAGATATACCAAGAAACACAGAAAGACCCCCAAACATGTAAGTCTTACGGTCGCTGCGGCAAACCATAAGAATATATCGCAAAACAGCCGCCTCTTCATTCACGATCAAGAAAATCAATTAATTTACCTAATCGATACTGGCGCGGATCTCTCCGTCATTCCGTTTCGCAATTTCTATTCAATTCATTCGCAAAAATCTGATCTAGTCTTGTCGGCCGCCAACGGCTCAATCATCCACATCTACGGCACAAAATTGCTTCAGGTGGATATCGGACTCAAACGAGCTTTCACTCACGCTTTTATCTTAGCTGACGTGAATCGTCCGATCATTGGCGCCGACTTTTTGTGTAAATTCAGCCTCCTTGTTGACTTAAAGAATAAACGGCTGGTTGATTCAGCGACAAAGCTGTCAATCAATGCCACAATGGTTCACGTCGACACACCGACCCCGATCCATTATTCGGTCAACAACGGGTATGGCATTCTGCTCAAACAATTCCCCTCACTTACAGCAGAGCCGAACTACAATTTACCAGTTCGACACAACGTGGTCCATCACATTGTCACGGCAGGCCATCTGCCCGTGTCAAGGCCACGAAGACTAGATCAAGTCCGCCACAAAGCCGCATTTACCGAATTCAAGCACATGGTGGAATTAGGGATTTGCAGGCCATCTGCATCTCCCGTCTCTTGTCCGCTCCATATGGTGAAGAAAAAAGATCACGATTGGCGACCATGTGGGGATTATCGGCGATTAAACACGGTGACAACACCTGATCGCTATCCGATACCCCACATACAAAATTTCTCCATGCACTTGCATGGTTGTAAAATTTTTTCAAAAATCGTTCTTGTCAGGGCTTACCATTTAATTCCCATCGCACCTGAAGACGTCTATAAAACGGCTATAACGACCCCCTTTGGCCTCTTCGAATTCACCCGAATGCCATTTGGTCTACGCAATGCCGCTCAAACGTTTCAGCGTTTCATGAACGAGGTCGTTCGAAACTTAGACTTTGTTTTCGTCTACATTGACGACATTCTTGTGGCTTCGCCCTCTGAGGAACAACACAAACTTCACCTGGAACAACTCTTCCACAGGTTAACACAGTTTGATGTTCACATTAATAGCTCAAAATGCGTCTTTGGCGCATCTACTCTTGATTTCCTCAGCCACAAGATAACCCCTAATGGTATTCTGCCTGCCGTCTGAAGAACGAATTAACGCCATTAGGGAATTCCCAGCTCCAACATCAATCAAGACTATTCAGCGATTCGTCGGTATGGTAAATTACTACCACCGATTCATACCAAAGCTCGCTGAAACACTCGCACCAATTCACAGTCACTTGGCAGCTTTACTCAAAAAGCCCAAGACAGCCAAGAACTTCTCTTGGCCCGACGAATGCCAACACGCATTCACGTCGCTTAAGACTGAATTGGAACAAATTACACTGTTAGCGCATCCATTGAGCGACTCAAAGCTCAGCGTTACTACTGACGCATCAAATACTGCCGTCGGGGCAGTTCTGCAACAGTACCATAACGAGTGTTGGGAGCCACTGGGATTCTTCTCTAAGAAACTATCGGATGCCGAAAAGAAATATTCCGCATTCGATCGGGAATTACTCGCAATATATCTGGCAGTCAAACACTTCAGATATTTTGTCGAGGGTCGGGAATTCACCATTTATACCGACCACAAGCCTCTAACTAGAGCAATTCAGTCTAAAACTGAACGCAATCCAAGGCAATCACGCCACTTGGATTATATAAGTCAATTTACCACGGACATTCAGCATGTTCACGGACATGACAACGTTGTCGCGGACACACTATCCCGCACTACCGACAATGAAACGGCCACAGTCGAGACACACATCGACTTGCACAAAATTGCAAATACACAAAAAGCTGACCTAGAACTTCAGAATTTATTTTCTGGTTCCGAATGTCACACTAGTTCATCAATGAAACTAGAGCTTTTCAAACTACCTGGCCTTGAAATCGTCTGCGAAACATCTACTGGGAACAATCGCCCATACATCGCAGAACCACTACGTCGAACCATCTTCGATACTTTACATAACATTTCACATCCTGGCATCCGTGCATCTCGTAAATTGATTACTGCTCGCTACTTTTGGCCCAGTATAAACAAAGACGTAGGCAATTGGGCTCAGTCTTGTTTATCCTGCCAACGTGCTAAAGTCCAACGCCACACAAAATCACCCCACGGACAATTTCAAATACCACCTGGTCGATTCGAACATATCCATTTAGACATCGTAGGCCCACTTCCTCCATCTAATGGATATTCATATTTGCTCACATGTGTCGATCGCTTCACTCGCTGGCCCGAAGCATACTGCATGACAAATATGTCAGCTGCAATCAATGCCACTACATTCGTAAATAATTACGTATCACGATTCGGCGTGCCCCTTCATATCACAACTGATCAGGGAACGCAATTCGAGTCCAAACTTTTTACTGAGTTAACGAAACTCCTCGGATCTCATCGTATACGCACAACGGCGTATCACCCACAAGCCAATGGCATGGTCGAACGCTTCCATCGGCAACTCAAAGCCGCTCTCATGGCCAGAAGCAACACAATTCATTGGAGCTCGGAAATACCAATCGTTTTACTTGGAATCCGAGCAACAGTGAAAGAAGATCTGAAGTGCTCACCAGCTGAAATGGTTTACGGTCAAACCATCAAGCTACCCGGTGAGTTCTTCGTCGAAAATCCTCTTTCACCTATACCAACTACCGACACAGTCATCGACCAACTGCGGCAAACAATGCAAAACCTTGTACCCAAATCAACTCGTCAATCCAAACAAGATGACGTTTTCGTTCCAAAATCACTCGACAACTGTGATTTTGTATTCATTAGAACGGACAAGGTTCGCACAGGATTATCTCCTCCCTACGAAGGTCCGTATAAAGTCATACGTCGACTTAGAAAATTTTTCACCGTCTCGATTAATGGAAAACACCAAACTATTTCAATCGATCGACTTAAGCCAGCATACGGAATTCTCTGTTCGGCTGATCAAGTATCAAGCCATCGAACATTCAAATCCGTCCGTATTGCCGAAACACAAACAATCATTTTCTAGGGAAAACAAACTTGCGGGGGAGTCCTGTGGCGGTGTTACCATCCACCACAAACGAAATACATTTTCAAAATTATTTTCAAACAAAATATATTTTTACTGAACAAATAAAATGTACAACTCATTATTGCATTTTTATGAATAACGCACCATCTCAATATAAGCAATTCAAAACAAATTATTTGGTTGGTGTCTGTACTCTACTTTGGATTTTGTAGATTTTCACAACTCACTCTACATGACAACACAACAAGCAAACAAATTAGAAAAACAAAATGAATTTTGACACACAGAAAAAAGGTACACTCAATTGGCGTTCGTTGTGCATTCCACAACGAAATTTAATAAATTAAAAATCAAAATACACAAGTGGTGGTGATCTTGATTAAATTAAAAAACTTGTAAAAATAATATAAATTTATACAAATCTAAATAACATAAATTTATTATCTACAATAAAACTAAAAACTAAAATTAAAAATAAGGATTGTGTGTTTTTATTAAACGCTCCAATCTTTATAGGCCTGTATATTCAAGACGGCATTGGTTTTGCAATCTACACAAATGTAAAAAATACGTATGCACATAATGGTCCCGATGCTGGAACGATAAAATTCATGTTATGTTATTTTATTTCCCCGCTTCCTACATGAATTTGTATTGAAAAAACAAAAATAACATAACATAACATAAAATTTTGGAAGGCAGAATCAGGCCTAATATTGTACTAATTTAAAATAAATTTTCTAATTGGGATATAAATCGAAGTATGCGTATAAAAATCTATTTACGGAAATATAGACATCCGGATAAAAAAATCTGTAAGTATACATGTATTGTATATATGGTACATATACAAATTTAATTTATTTCATACTATACCGAAAATCAATGTTTACGTGATTGATTTCTGTCCGGGAAATGAATTATTACGGTACAAAACAAAAGTGTCCGGAAAACGAGCTATTACAGTACATAAAAAAATAAAATCAAACAAAAAAAAAATAACTAGGGTAACTTGATAATTTGAAAATCATTTGGATTGATTTTCTTTAAATTTCAAACTCATGTTTTTACTTTAAAATTCAATTTTAAATGAAAAAATCGAATTAATGTCCCATGTAGTATGAAATAAAACGTTGTACGTTACACGTACGTTAAATGATCGTTACAGTACTCGTTCAAAATAAACGTCGAACTCGTACTGTAACAACTCATTTACTGCCCTTGTGACGTAAATAACTATTCCTTTATTTTTATTTTTACGAGAGGTATCGTACACGCATACAATGTATTGCCTAAAAATACAATGCTTTTGTTTGGCTTGTTGTTTTCTGTGTTTCTCATTTTTAGTACCTACCAAAATGTAATCAACATGGTATGTCGCTAGCCTCGCAAAAGATTAAATAAGTTGTTCTTTTTAATTTATCTTATTCTTTTCAATCTATGGTATGGGTTAGTTTTAGAATGTTATTAACTACACCTGTTTCGGTTGCCAGTGGTGAAAGAAGCTTTTCAAAATTAAAATTAATTAAAACATATTTGAGGTCAACTATGTCGCAAGAAAAGTTGAGTTCATTAGCAATTTTTTCAATTGAAAATGATGTAGCCCAACCCATCAAACAAGGTGTTACGTTTACGTAACACTGTAGCAAAGAATTTTGTTCATGGCACTCTTCGTAAACGAAACACTTTGGTGTTGCAATAACGAAGCAGTTATGTCGTTCCCGTCCTATGATAATTAGACTTTTTGCGAGGAGTTATCAATGTGTTAGTAGTTCGTAAACAGTTCGCTTGAGGAGGTGCATTTACGTCACGTGATTAGTGAAATAATAACGTAACATTTTTATCGATATGGTTTTAATGCATTTGCAATTTTTGATTTGCAATTTTCCTTTTCTAAAAACTTATAGTTTCTTAAGTATTTTTGTTTTTATTCAAAATATTTTTTTAATATTAGGCCTCAAATTATATTTTTCTAAATCAAATTGGGACATTAATTATTTGCTTAGTTATTTATTTATTAAAATAAAATTGATGAACACAAAAAATATGTAATGGCGATCGAAAATTTAAAACTAAATGGTTATCGTTTCTTTGTATTATTCCATTAATTTTCATAAAGAAATTTGGTGTTACGTTTGCGAAACATCAGCGAAGAATTTTGCTCATACAATTCTTCGTAAACGTTTCGTAAAATGAAATATTTATGTCGTTTCTATCTCACGATAATTAAATTTGTTTGCGAGGTATTTTTGTACTACATAATATATTTTATTTAAGTTTGAGAATGTTTTAGTGCAAAGCAAAAAAGTGATACGTTAATAGTACGCTTATGCGGCGTATTTTGCGAATTCGCTTAAATTGTTTAGCGGGATACTAAAATCTTTCGCAAGCAAGAAAGCGCGAAAAGTAGATTTTTAAAAGAAAACTGTGTTTAATGACTGTCATTATTAATTTAATATTTACATAATATATTTACAAATAGGAATAAATACAAACAAATATTTTTATTAATTAAAATATTTATAAATTACTATAATATTTGATTCTTATAGCCCTTACATATTATTATTAACTAAAAGCAACAAAATAAAATTATAGTGTCTACTATTAATCTCAAATTTATCTAACCTCCTTCTAACCAATTCCCTTTTAAAATCCTTTACATTAGGTACTCCTTCTTTCGAGGCTATGCAGTTTTAAAACAACATAGTTTCAATCAAATGTCAGATTGCAACTTGCTCTAAATTAGATTTCTTATTTTCTTACTAAATTCCCAATTTCATAATTCATTTCTTTATCAATAAAAAAAAACAGGGGCGCTCCAACAATTTTCGCGCAGGGCGCTCAAATGTCTGGAGCCGGCCGGCGCTGCTTGGCTATTTCTTAACCGATTATGATGAAATTCAACATGTGCGTTGAAAATGGGATTCTAAAATGATTTTTAGAGAAAGTGTTGGAATATTGCCATGTAGGATGGAACTAGGCTATTCCTTAACCGATTATTATGAAATTTCACATATGTGTTGTAAATGAGATTCTAAAATGATTTTAAAATGAAGTTTGAATATGGCCAATTATGACGAAAAATGGCTATTTCTTAATGGATTTTGATGAAATTTGATATCTGCGAAGGAAATGGGACTCTAAAATAATATTTGGATAAAGTTCTGGAATAAGGCCAAGTAGGATGGTACTTGGCTATTTCTTAACCGATTTTGATGAAATTTGACATGTGTTGAGGGTTGGGTTAGGTTTCTTTTGCCGGTTAAATTGCGGAGTGGCATGGAACTTAGCTATTCCTTAACCGAATACGATGAAATTTGACATGTTCATTGGAAATGAATTCTGAAAAGATTTTTAGATGAAGTTCTGGAATATGGCTAAGTAAGACCAAACTATTCTATTTCTTAACGGATTTTTGTAAAATTTGACATCTGCGAAGGACATGGGATTCTAAAATGATTTTTGGATACATTTCTAGAATTATGGCCTTTGATTTTTGGATAAAGTTCCGGAACCTGCCTATTTCTCAACTGATTATGATAAAAATTATGAAATTTGTTATGTGCATTGTAAATGGGGTTCTAAAATGATTTTAAGGTAATGTTTTGGAATATGGACAATTAGGACGAAACTTGGCTATTTCTTAATGGATTTTAGTGAAATTTGACATTTGCGATGAACATGGAATTCTATAATGATTTTTCGATAAAGTTCTCGAATATGATGGTATGATTATATGACGGTATGATGGTACGATGGTATGATAGTATTATAATATTATGGTATGATGGTACGATGGTATAATGGTACGATGGTATGATGTTGTATGTTGGATTGATGGTAAGATATAAATCATGGTGTGATGGTTCGACTTTACTATGGTACGATGGTATGGGTGTATGATGGTTTAATGGTATAGTCTCATGATGGTATTATGGAATAATGATATGATGGAATGATTGTTTACGGTTATGATGGTACCAGAGTACGTATGCCGAGGGTAGAGAGTTGAGATTTGGGTCGAGCTAAGTTGAGTTGAAGTTAGTTAGGATTTAGTTAGATTGTATGGTTAAGCAAGTTGTTCGGTTGGGGGATTCTTTAAGGGTTGATTTGGAGTTAGGGACAGGGTTGATTTGAAAGTTGATTTGGGATTGATTTGGTGATTGAGTTGATGGTCGGTTTGGCGGTTAATTTGGTGATTGCGTTTAGGATTATATTGCGATTGAGATAAAGGTTGAGTTGTAAATAGAGTTGGAGGTTGACCTGAATATGGAGTTAAGAGGTTTATTCCGGGGTTGATATGGGAGTTGAATTAATCTAGACCGAAGTTCTGATCACCTTATGAGGTTTCAGCCCTTTATATGTTTATTTGATATCTCGCTGATATACTAAAATTATAAGTCTCTAGTGTCAATTTCTCGGCAATAGTATAATAAACTTATAATATGCGAGTAAATCCGCACAAACTAATTATATCACTACAACAATACGCGGTTGCAAAAATTGTTAATGTACAGGAGAACTAATGATTATTTTGTATCGCCCAAAAATGGCGTCGCTCACAATGGTGAATACCAATGAATAAAAAACCAATCCAAATTTGGTCGGACGGACACTGATTTGGCACTCTTAATACATATATTTATTTTATATAAATTCAAGTATCTTAATTATTTTATTATATAAACTTATTTATTTTCAATACTAATCACCACTGCAATAATTAACTTCGCGAATAATATTTTACCAAAAAATAATGACGCCAACTTGTCACCGTTGAAAAATGTTTTATTTTTTTCGTGTGCAAAACTCAAAAGCTAAAACCGTTCTATATCATCACGATGAAGAATTTTCTTCTCGCAAAGTAGATTGTTTTAATTTTTATGTTGTTGTCTCTGTTTATGCAATTTTTTGGTGTTGGCATACGAGAAAAATCGTATGCCAAATCGTCGTTGTTATATAACGAAACCGAGGTGGAGTAAACAGAACAATGTCAAATCCAAAATAAAATTTGGAGAAAGCTATTGAAAATGAGATGGAGCAAATATCACAAAATATAATTTAGTGTTCCATTATATTTTATGTCCATGTCATTTTCGCTAGATGGCGAATGCAAATAAGTTACGCAAAGAGATATCTTGTGCGTAAACCCAATGTGTTTTTGGTGGTGAACGAATTGCAATTTATATAAATAAATAATTAATTTATATAATTGCAATGCGTGAGTCACTACAAATTCCTAAATGTTTGGATGGTAAAGGAAATTCGAAGAGATTTTCTAAGTTAATAACTACTAATCACGACTGTCACTAACAGAAAATACAGATTATTCACTGTGAAAGGTGACTAAGAAGCTGAAACAACCACCACAGCATATTCCGTCGATACGTAAAAGTGACGGTCACATTTTGGAAGGGTATTTCAACCATATTCATCAAAAAGTACGGATGAACAGAACAACAACATTCAAAACTACTTGGAAGCTCTATTGCAGTTCCATTTCTATATTGGAAGTAAGAGTGATATAGAGAGAGTTAAATTTTTAAAAGGCGTCAGGGTTTGATCTTATCACAGGAAATATTTTGTAACAGTTGCAAGATAAGGGTATTCCCAATACCCAATGATATTTAGTTGCCAATGATGTCTAAATTATTTAAAAATTTACCATGTTTCCATGATAGAGTTAACCTAGGTTCACACAGAAAAATTTTGAGGTAGATGAAATCAAGAAATTCGCTTTATAACAAAATAAAGCGATATTTTGTAGATTGAAACAAAAATTCTGCCGCAAAGGCATTTTCTTTTAATTCAAGACGCACTAATTCTTAATTTATTGCAATTAATTTCAAATTAATCATGAATCGCTTCAATTTTATAATCAAGAAAAGCGAAATCTTGTTCCAATACGTTTAGTTTAAAAGTATTACGAATGTCGCTTTAAGTTAAAATATCGAAACGATATCGCTTTCTATTGAAACATAACAATATAGAGAATTTCTGTAAATCAAGAATACAAATCTTGATTCAAGTTCATTTTGTTTTACAACAAACATATTTGACTTAAAGAAAAAGGAATTATTAAACGGTTTAATTAATAATATGCGAAGCATTAATATTAATAAATTTCCCCAAAATAATTGACAAAGTACACAAAATTGTCGTTGTCAACGTAATGCTGATATGACTATATATAACAATGCGAAATAAAAATTTGATTTTTGTTCAACATACAATTTTATTTTTTTATTCTATCGAAATATTTTGCTTTATCCGAAAATCCTAACTCTGTTCATGGAAACGGGACGGGTTAGTGCCACCATGTTTTCAACTCAACGAAACCTAAACCTATTTGAACTCGGTACATGAAAATATGGTAATTTACTACTTAAGCGTCTAAAGCCTATATTGTTGGAGAAGAAGCTGATTCCGGATCATCAGTTTGAATTTAGACCAGAACACTACGGATCCAGTTTCGTGGCGCCGCCAAACCTAAGTGTACCGGAGTTCCGTTACATGAACATAAGCGAGTGCCACAATTCAGCTATTTTTATTGGCGGCCCTAATAGCAAGTGTTACTTGTTATCCGCATCATACAAAAGGTGGATGCGGTGGTTGGTATGGCGGTGGAAAAGGTGGTGATGGTAGTGAAAGCCAATCTATAGCGTACGCCCAAGCACAATCATTTAGTTTGGGCCAAGGGTATGATGGGATTTGGAGGAAGCGGTAATTCTGCCTCGCCTAGTGCTCAATCGTAATCATTTATCATAGTTTTCAAGGCTAATTTGCAAAACTTTTAATTTAAATTTTGTAAATAAATGTTAAGAATAAAGAATGTGTTTGTTATGATATTTATTTAATTGTATACCTATGTTGTTAAAATGTTAAAGCATCTTGACATTTAATTATAATTTAGCTAGGATCCAGTTTATATCAGGGTTAAATTAGTACATTGTTTTGCAAATGTTTGTTTGCCTAAATATATGTAAGTCATCCGATATTCTGATTTAAACTCAGAGAATTAAATTCATTTTAATTACTATCGAGACACCGAGTTATCTTGATATCTATTTAAATAAATTAAAGCCGGTTTTATTTTAATTAAAAAATGTTGTCATTTTTGTATTTATGTAAATCTGGTTTATGTATTTGTTATGTTTACACTTAAATTAAACTTGTTATTAATGATACTTACTTTATTATTAAAGTTGATATTAATGTTAAATTATTTATTTATTGTTTTACTCATTTTAGCTATTAACACAATTTTATTATTTATGTGAAACGCCACAACCACAAAAACAAAAAAACTTCTCTATCGAAGTGTTCCATTAGGAGAAATCCAATAAAACAGAACTCATTTAATATTTTTTATTAATTATTTTTATTTTATAATTGACTGAAGTCAATAATATCCGTTCAACTACTACCGTCGATGTTTTTCTTTAGTTTAGTGATTTAAGTTTGTTTATTTAGTCAATAGGCATATTCTTAAATAGATCATGGGCTACTCCAAAGTTAGCTTCGACAGGTAAAATAGACCATTGTAATCTAATTTAATGGTCGAACTTACTTTGGAGATATTCAAGGTATCCATATTACTCAGAGAGAACTTCATGTATGTAAGTATGTATGTATGTCTAAGTCGAATGGGCGCCTCAACCGCTAAATTGATCATCATGAAAATTTAATGAAAATGATTTGCATGCCGAGGACAAATCTAAGAATTTTTTTTTCACTTTCGTTTCCTTCGGGTACCTCCCAAATAAAAGTTCGTTTAATTTTCGGGTTTTTCATGATAACTTGGACAAATTTTAGCCGATTTGTATCATATTCCGAATGAATGTTCATTGAAATCAATAATAAAAAGCGCTGTACATGGGGAATTAAAAAATTCCAAAACTTCGGTTCATTATCAAAAGAAAATACATATTATCAAATATCATTGATGTCCAAATATTTTTGAGAATCGCTATTGATGAACATATATAGCAATCGAATACTCTTTCGAAGACGTTCGATTAGCAAAGTAATGCCATTTAGTATTAGTACCGCCCACATTTCATGTCAGTACTATAGGTTGGCATAAAGCAATGCAAATGTGTGCAGGTGGTTTAAACATAAAACGGGTTTATAGCCAGCCATACGTCCTCGATTTGGCTACTACGGCGTAAAGTGGGACGGAAAAATGAACTGCTAAAGAGTTGGGAGTGTTTTGAGCCACAGAAAAGATTGCATACATAGATTAAACATAAAAGAAAAAAAATCAAAAGAACAAAACAATCTAATCTCTCTCTTTTCTTTTGTCATCAAAGTACATATAATAAACATTGCATAGTAAAAAGTACTAACATTTTATAGTTAAATGTTCATCTTCTATAAGAAATATTTGTTGTTACAAAATATTGAACGCGTAAAATTGAGTTATGCTGGAAAAAGATGTGCAGAATTTCTGCATGCATTTATCTATTTTTTGACACTTATTTGATACATATTGTTACGAACTGGGCTTTTGTGTTCGTCTAGATTTTGCAATTAAAAACACTGTTGGGGTACAGCCGTGAACAATAGAAAATATGTAATTTCCTAAGCACTATATCTATGCTAATCTTGGGACAATATCTAATTTTGCACTTTAATCCCAAGTTGAAAGTTGAATCGATGTTTGTGAAAAGTTCAATAAATAAAAGAGCTCGTTTCCCAAACACCTGATTTATTATTCATAATTTTACTAAGTTTCGTAATTTAGTTATACAATTTTAATTTTAAGTTTGTTGCTACCACTTTGATATATTGTAAAAGATTGACTTCCAAAAATTATTAATCTAACTAAAATGGCAATCTTGAAAAACCCATTAGGATATTCAAATAAAATTCGCTTTAACAATTATGGCCTAAAAATGGGTTTTTCGATCATGACTTAATCAAGTAAACATGGCTTAAGTTGCTATAAAATTACAGTAGAATGTACTAATTATATAAATGTTGATATGTTGATTAGAATTCCACCACTGAATACAACAATAAATAACAATAACAATAATTGAAGTGTTATTTCAAAATAAATTAATTTAGAGTGGCGAGAAATCTCATAATAATTATTAGTTAAATATTATTAAATTAAATTAAAAGATAATTAGTATTTTGGCATTATTTATAAGTGTACAACAGGTAAGAGTGCCAATCAAAATTATTAATTAATTGATTCTATTTATATTTAATATAAATAATTTCAGTACAGATTAAGACAATTTTTGTTGGCATTCCAGGCCGGTCTGGATGGATTCTTCAAGTTAAGTTAAGTATAATGACATAAGTGTTGTATATCTAATAAATAATTATAATTAATTGTTTTTCAGCTACTGGACAAACACTGTGCACTTTTTTATGTCATTTGACTTAACTTTATTTCACTTTACTTTTATACACTTTGATATTTGCTTTGATTCCACTATTTAAATCTGTCAGCTTTCCACTGGTGGGAGTTATTACAACAGTACTGCGATTTTATTGTGCACACTGCACATGGGAGTATGGGAGTAAATATCCGGAAAGTAATAGTATTTGCAAATGTTGTTATGTTAGTGGGCATGCTATTGATCTGTTTGTCTTTTATTTCAGACTGGCGGGAATTTTGTTTTAAAATATTAGAAATTTATATTATATGTATTAGATTTTTAACATTTAAATAGAAAAAAATCAATAGCTACCGATTTGATTGATTGATTTAGTGTGTACGACCAAGGCTCATGCAAGTTTCCCGAGTATGTTAGTAACATAAAATCAACCCGGTTACAGACATCTAAGTAGTTGATAGTTAGTAAATAAAACAGCACAAGACAACACAATTTCTAAACTACATGGTTTTTAACAGCTTGTTGTTCCAGGAGAGTTGAGTCAGGCTATAGTTTTAGTTCTGAAATTAAAATTAAATATAAACACTTTAAGAATGATTAATTCAAGAACTATCTTATAGCGTTGCCAGACAGCGGTTCAATAAGTCCGATTTAGCTAAGCTGGTTCAGGCACTCTATTGATAAGATTGATTGATAAGAATCTACAGTCAAGCATTATAGCAGGAACTCCCGGAATACGCCGGGCCCACTGTACACCAGTTTACATATAACAAAACCGAAGGATATGATAATAATGTTAGTTGGGACAGACTCGACCCGATTACAGACACCTAAGCGATCGATAGTTAGTAAAACTGAGTAAAATAGTTAGCACAAGACAACACAATTTCTAAAATACATCTTATCCATTAATTGTTGATCCTGGATGGTTGATTCCAGCTAAAAAATTCTGAAACTAAGGATTAATTTTAATCCCTATATTAATGACTAATTCTGGAACTATGTTATATTCTGAAAATTGAATTATTTATTAGTAAACTAAGGAAGAGATTCCAGAAATGATGATTCAAGAATTGTGTATATACTGCAACTAGATTTAAAAATAAAAATGAAAATAAAAAGTTAAAAATAAATATTTAACCATAAAATTAACTGTAGTGTAGTTTATACCAAATAACAAAATATAAACATGGATTAGTGAATACACTGTTAATACTACTTCTTATTGGAATTTTCAGTGAAATACAGTGACTCTCATAATTGATCACGATTTCATAAGACGCTAATATTTTATTACACCAAAATAAAATTAAATTTTTTAGTTTTTCCTTTATAAATTCGACAGTTTATTAAATAATTATTTAATGAATTAAAAAAACAATTCATTTTCAACATCAAAAATATCAATAATAAATTAATATAAAAATTGTTAGGTGTGATCAATTATGAGAGTCACTGTATGTACACCAATACCTCACTTTGCGATGGTAATTCGTTCCATAAAAATGCGTCTTGTAAATAAAATTGCAACATAATTAAATAACCTTGACGTATTTCCAGAACAAAAACATTTAAGTAACGATGCAACAAAAAATTTAAGCGACGCAAAACTGAAATTTGGTAGTAACAAATGTACCGTCGCAATTCGAACGTTGCAAATCGAAACGTCGCAAATCGAGGTATTGGTGTATTTTTACTAATTCCTATTGTTTGGATAGTTTGCATTCTCAGTAAATAACCATAAACCTTAAAAGTCATATTATGCCTCCTCAGAGCCAACAGTCAGTTAAGTAACATTTCTTATTTTTGTTCTTTTATGAAATGGGGCATGATTATAGTAACAATATTCGCCGCTGTTTTTAAATGCAGCACCCTCGGTAAAGGATAGAATGTCAAATGGGGTTAGTGTTTTGTATTAAAACTGTATTGTGAATTTAATAACAGAAAATAATTTTTATATTTTAAAATGTTTATAAGTCGTTTAGCGACGCGTTCGAACTTCGTAGCCATAAAATGAAACGTTAAACATTATTGTAACCTTTATTACGACGGTAATGACATCTGATGTGCGGAAACAAAAACAAACTCTTTTTGCATGCCCCAAAGTGATTTTTCTCATAAAACTTGAAAATTGCAACAAGAGAATTAAATATTCGACTACTTAGCCTATTTCGTTCTACTACTAAATATTTAACTGAATGATAAATATTTATGTGTAAAAATAAAACAAAACTACCACTTTGAATTCTTATTATGAAACAAGTCGCATTTCATAACAGAAAAAAAGAGAAAAAATATTACTTATATTGCCTGTAGGCTTTTTATTTAAAGTCACTAGAGATTGTTGTAAGATGCGACTAAGTTTAATAAGTAGCTGTATGTTTAGTGTATCTAATGGGCCATGTGTCATTTCTCAATGGCACATGGGCCATTTCTAAACGGCACATTCAAAATTGCACATGGCCTATTTGATACATTAAACATACAGCTACTAATTTAACTTAGTCGTATCTTACAACAAACTCTAGGATTTTTAAGATTTTTTGTTATTCTCAAAAAATTGGTATGACGTACAGCAACAAAAATGATATTCATCTCCTCCCTTTCGAAATAGCACATGGCCCATTTGATACACTAAACATACAGCTACTAATTTAAGTTAGTCGCATCTTACAACAAACTCTAGGATTTTTAAGATTTTTTGTTATTCACTGTGATTGCAAAACTACTCAAATAGGGGTGGGGGTCGCAGAACTTCATCTAAAAATCATTTTAGAATCCCATTTCCATTGTACGTGTCGAGTTTCATCCTAATCTGTTGAGAAATAACCAAGTTCCATCCTACTCATTGATGATTACAACTTATCATAAAAATTTAATAATTTGTCATTTGATAAGTTATAGACATTCTGATGTGCAACACTTATCACGTATCATTATCAAAAACACTAACTTATGATAAGTAATAAGTGATAAGTAGTTGGTGCAATAGGGCCCTGGTCACAAATTTCGAGTGACATATTTTAAAAATAAAGTTGATTGTTTGGAATCAGTTAAAATTAGTATAAGTTCTAATGTATAAAATGGATTTATGTCAGTATTCTGACCTACATGCGCTTGGTGCGCCCAATGTGTATACCATTGTATTGTTAGTAGGGAAACGAATAACGAATTGTAACTAACGTCATGAAAGATGAGCATTACAAAAAAAGTGTGAGTGATGTCAACCACGTTAGTTTTACTACAAAGAAAAAATAAAATAATTTTGTTATATAGATATTATAATCCAAATTCATCAACGTGTTTTTATTCAAAATTAAGAGTATTAAAGTTACAGTCCACTACGAAAGGAACATTTGGTCCATTTAGGCCGGATATTTTGCCGGATATTTAATATATATTACTATTGTGAATAAAATAAAAATTGGTGTTGTGAAATAAAAATGGATGCCGAACAATTAAAAGTATATAACAAAGAATTCATAAAGCTAATGAACAAAAGGAAAGTAGTTAAAATACAATTAACAAAGTTGAATACATTCATCGAACAATTCAATCCTGATAGTAACGAAAGCGAGTTCAATTTAAAATTTAAAGTTGGTAAATTGGAGGCATGCGAACATGATTATAATGCAATTTACACACAGTTAATTGAACTGGAATCGCAATGGGATGACGATGCTGGAATTGAAAAAGTGGAATTGGATGCAATAGAAATGCAGGATAATATATGCCACGTCAAATATTTATTCCAAACAGCGTTGGATCATTTTATAAAGTTGCAAGGAAAACATGAATCAAATTTGGATGGAAGATCTGTACGAGAATCATCAGGTGAGAATGATAATATTCAATTTAATGATGTGACAGTGGAAGATCAAAAGAATGACGGAAAAAGTGAAATAAAATCATTGCCTAATTCGCGTTCAGATGATGATATTAATTTTGAAAGGTCGGTAAAATTACCGCAGATAAAATTACCGTTTTTTGTTGGTGACGTAGATGATTGGCTTGAATATAGAGACTCATTTATCGATATGGTGATTAACAACACCGCAATATCAGATGTTAAACGTTATCATTACTTAATTGGATCACTCAGTGACAGGGCAAAAAAAACTATTAAAAATATTGAATTAACGTCAAAGGGATTTCATTTAGCATGAGAATCGCTTATGTTTAAATATAATGATGAGCGAGAAATCCTAGAAAATCATTTGCATAAATTTTTTAATTTAAAATCAATTAGTGGTGAGAGCCGTTCGGGAATTTCGCGGTTATTGGATGATAGTCAGACACATGTGCGTGGTCTTGAAAAATTAGGTGACAAGCTAAGCGATGCGGTGATAGTATTTACGGTGAAGCAGCGATTTGATCAAGAAACAAGGAAGTTATGGGAAAATGAGCATACATCAGATGTACAAGCAACTTGGCAAGAAATGGTCCATTTCCATGGTTTCCAAACCATTCAAGGAAACGAGTAATATTTCACGAAAGACACTTCAAAATTCTTTTGTCGCATCAGTCGATCATAGTACACCAAACAATTATTCATGTTTATTATGTAAACAGTCGCATTTCATAACGAATTGTGACGAATTTTTGGCTATGACACCAAAGCAAAGAATGGAAAAGTCGAGAAAATTAGGATTGTGTCAAAATTGTTTAAAGAGTCGTCACAAAACTTTCACTTGTAAGGTCAAAGAACGATGTAAAAATTGTAATGGTAAACACAATGGATTAGTTCATGTCGACGAATTAAGAAAAACAAGTCCAAATGAGAACAGAACTATGAAGCAAGAAGTTGAGAATAATAGTAAAGATAAATCAGTTTATCTATGCAAAGGAAATGAAAATCAAAGTCAAGTTTTGTTGTCAACAGCAGTAGTTTTAATATCCGATAGTAATGGTAACTTTCATTTATGTAGAGCTCTATTGGACTCGGCGTCACAAAGCAATTTCATTTCTGTAGAATTAGCAAACAAACTGTTTTATCAATTTAAAAGCGAAGATGCATTTATTGCTGGCATAAATAATATTAAAACAAATATAAAGCACAAAATCAACGCATCGATTAAATCATTAGCGTCACAGTTTGTTGATTTGGAGTTTTTGGTTGTGTCTCAAGTAGCTAATCGCATACCACATAACATTTATAAATACTGAAAATTGGCGTATACCAAAATCATTTAAACTCGCTGATCCAACTTTTAATGTACCGGGAAAGGTCGACTTGTTGTTAGGGGCGGAAGTGTTTTATAGGATTATTCTTCAAGATCAACACCAGATATCAAATGATACCCCTACATTGGTTAATACCAGATTTGGTTGGATTGTAGGAGGTAAAGTCGAAGAACCATACAATTTCTTTATGTCAACGGATTTAACATCAAGTGAAGAAAATAAGATTGATGATTTAATTCAAAAATTTTGGGAAATTGAGTCTTATGATAGTAAAAAACCAATGTCATTAGAAGAGAAAAAATGTGAAGAGTTATATGAAACCAGTTATCAAAGAGACAATGACGGGCGTTACGTCGTAAGGTTACCATTTCGTGAACCAATCCAAAATTTGGGAGATTCTAAAAAGGCCGCATGTAAACGATTACAATATTTAGAAAGAAAACTGAATAGCAATCCAGATTTAAAGGCGTCCTACACAAACTTCATGCTCGAATATATCGACTTAGGTCATATGAAATTGTGCCAGTCAAATTCTCAAAGCAGTTCCGATGAATATTTTCTTCCACATCATGCAGTCTGCAAGCCGGCAAGTACATCAACGAAGCTGCGCGTTGTGTTTGACGCATCGGCAAAGACGTCTACAAATTTATCTTTGAACGACATACTCATGGTGCGTCCAGTTGTTCAGCAACCACAGACGTGGAAAAGATATACAGACAAATTAAAGTTTGTGATGATCGTACTCGATATAAAAAAATACTATGGATTGGAAAAAAATACAATGAAACTGAACCGATTCAAGAATATAAATTGCAAACAGTGACGTATGGTACGTCAGCTGCACCATATTTGGCGACGAAAACTTTGTTACAATTGGCACATGATGAAGAGCGCAATTACCCATTAGCTTCCAAGGTAACAATTGAAAGTTTTTACGTGGACGATTTATTGGCGGGTAGTGATAATATTAACGAAGCATTGGAGATACAAGATCAACTGATCAAGATGTTTAAAAGTGCGGGAATGACGCTGCGTAAGTGGTCATCAAATACGAATATGTTGTTGCAGCGCATTCCAATAAAGGATCAGGAACAAGTAAACGAATCCAATGATGCTATTAAAACTTTGGGTTTGATTTGGAACGCCAAAACTGATTCCTTCATTTTTAACATTGCACAAACTAAACCCAAATAAATTATTTGATCCGTTGGGACTCATTGCTCCGGTAATTATCAGAGCGAAAATACTAATGCAACAAATATGGCTTAGCAGAATAAAATGGGATGATCAACTTCCTGACAATATACAAATTCCATGGAATAAATTCTACAATAATCTACCATTAATTAATGATATACAGATCAAAAGATTAGTTTTGGGTGATGAAGCAAAACGATTGGAAATCCATGGATTTGCAGACGCATCCAGCAGCGCATATGGGGCATGTGTGTATATACGTTCAATTAATAAGCATGGTGATATAACAGTAAATTTGCTTTGTGGTAAATCCCGAGTGGCACCACTCAAGACTACATCCATTCCAAGGTTAGAATTGAATGCAGCGTTATTGTTGTCAGTTATTGTTAAAAAGGTGATAAATTCAATGAACATAAATGTCAATGAAATATACTTGTGGTCAGATTCTACAATCGTATTGTCATGGTTAAAGTTGGCTCCATGCAAATTAAAAACTTATGTGGCTAATAGGATTTGTGAAATCCAAGAAAGCACTTCACACATGACGTGGCGACACGTTGATTCAAAAAACAATGCCGCAGATGTATTATCACGCGGGATCATGCCTGGTGAACTGAAAAATTGTACTATTTGGTTTGATGGTCCTCCATTTTTACATCTTCCAGAGAGCGAATGGCCTCCAAATGTAAAATCGGAATCAAAGTTGCCAGAAATTAAAACTGAAAAATTAATGTTTTTAAATACTATATCAGTTGATAATATTTTTCCGATTCAAAATTATTCTTCTATAACAAAGTTAAGGCGACATGTTGCATATTGGAAACGTTACGTTTACAACCTAAAAAATAAAACCAAAAGGAGAATTGGATGTCTAACTGTAACAGAATTGACTCAAGCAAATAAATATTTAATCGGCATAGTTCAACAGTCAGAATTCAAAGATGAAATATCTTCACTACAGGCGAATTTCCAAATCAAGAAAAACAGTAAATTAAAAATGTTATCATGTTTTATCGACAATGATGGGTTACTCAGAATGGGAGGTCCATCCATACATTCTTCCAAAGCATCACTATACGGAAATTTTAATTCAGTACGAACACATTGTCAATCTACATAGCGGAATTCAACAGACCTTAGCCATTATTCGTCAAAAGTACTGGATTTTAAATGGTAAAAATATAGTAAAAAAAATAATACATCGATGTTTACCTTGTTTTCGGTTAAAACCCAGGTCGTTGAATCAATTGATGGGTGATTTACCGGCAAACCGCATTGAAGCATGTATACCATTTCATACTGTCGGGATTGATTATTGTGGTCGGTTTTCGGTCCGATATCGGAATCAAAGAAAGGAAACGTATAGCAAGGTATACGTGTGCATTTTTGTTTGTTTTACAACAAAGGCTGTACATTTAGATGTCGTCGAAGATGCTACGTCGGACGCATTTCTAGCCTGCTTAAAGCGATTTTTCAGCAGAAGGGGAAAGAGCGCTCAATTATGGAGCGATAATGGTACTAATTTTAAAGGTGCTCACACCAAACTACAGCATCTAGAAAAATTGTTTATCCAAAACCAAAGCAAAATTCAGAATTTCTGCGTGAATCAGGGTGTGCAGTGGAATTTTATTCCTCCAAGGACGCCTCACTTTGGCGGACTGTGGGAGTCCGGAGTAAAGACCATTAAAACACATATGAAACGCGTAATTGGTCCTAGGGTGATGACATTGGAGTTTTTGTATACTTTGGTGGTACAAATTGAAGGAGTAATGAATTCAAGGCCGATATCCGAGATGTCTTCTGATCCTAATGATTTGAATCCATTAACACCAGGTCATTTTTTGACCGGAAAAGCTATTAACACAACTCCGGAACCAGATATTAGTGAAATACCCTCAAACCGATTGTCGCAATGGCAACAAATCACTCAAATGGTGCAACAATATTGGAAAAGGTTTTACTTGGAATATGTAAATTCATTACAACAACGCGGCAAATGGCAATCGTCACAGCCCAATTTAGAAGTCAATGATTAAGTTATTGTTATGGATGATAACATGCCCAGTACACATTGGCTTCTGGGAAGAGTCGTACAGGTATATGAAGGAGCTGATGCTAAGGTGAGATGTGCGCAAATTCGGACTCAAAATGGAATAATAGAGAGGAATCACTAAATTGGCCAAACTTCCGGAAAAAAATTGAGTAATTTTTATAAATTTATTTTATTAGTATTAAGTTGTTAAAATGTCGCATGTACATTTGTTTTTTTATATAAGTAAATTAATGAAGAATTAGTTAAGGTTAACTGGAATTGGATATTAGTTCAACGTCAAATTTTTGAATGGCGTTTTATTTGTTTAATCATTTAAAAAGAATTATTTTTCTAAAATCAGTTAAACTGTCATTAACGATTTAAAATTTAGCAATTTCTGCATTCATAATTTCAATTAAACTTTAATATCAAAAGATACCAATTCCGGAACATAAATTTGAATTTAAAATGAAACGTTGCAAAAGAGTAATCTTTGCAAGGTGGGGTGTATGTTTGGAATCAGTTTAAATTAGTATAAGTTCTAATGTATAAAATGGATTTATGTCAGTATTCTGACCTACATACATGCGCTTGGTGCGCCCAATGTGTATACCATTGTATGGTTAGTAGGGAAACGAATAACGAATTGTAACTAACGTCATGAAAGATGAGCATTAAAAAAAAAGTGTGAGTAATGTCAACCACGTTAGTTTTACTACAAAGAAAAAATAAAATAATTTTGTTATATACATATTATAATCCAAATTCATCAACGTGTTTTTATTCAAAATTAAGAGAATTAAAGTTACAGTCCACTACGAAAGGAACATTGATAATAATGAATATTCATCGATTTTCGAATTAGAGTCGGCTTTAAACCGACTTCATATTACTTATTCTAAATTTGAGGATACCCAAAGTGAATTAGAGACATTAGGTGAAACGCAATATCGTTATAAGGATAGTTTCGAGGATGATTTTGGTTAGGTTTGGGCCAGAATATTAAATAAAATCCGTGGTTTACAAAATAAAACAACTTTCACAAATAACGAACTGAAATCTGCAGATAACCTTCATACTCCGGTATAGCTCAAATTACCAGAAATTGAGCTTCGTAAATTTGACGGTTCGGAGTTGAGTTGGCTTGATTTTCGTAGTGTATATTACCATGTTTCCATGTACCGAGTTCAAATAGGTTTAGGTTTCGTTGAGTTGAAAACATGGCGGCCGTAACCTGTAAGGTTTCCATGAACAGAGTTGGGATTTACAGATAAAAAGAATATTTCGATAGAATACAAAAATAAAATTGCAGAAATGTATTTTTGATTTCGCTCTGGTATATCGTCATTACGTTGACAACGACATTTTTGTGTATTTCTTTAATTATTTTGGGGAAATATAATTAATAAATGCTAGTTGCCATTTCTAATTTTAAAAAATCTTTGACAGATAGAACCTAAGTGGTAACCATAGATAACTTATAAAAACTTATAAACTTAAATTAAGAAAAATTAAGAATCCGGTAAATGGCATTTGTGTGTATTCGCCCATGGAAAACTTAAATTAACTTAAAAATTTCAACGAAGCTTCGTCAAATTTTATCTGTCACTTAAAAAAACTTATGAATGCGAAATTTTAAGTGCAAACTTAAAAAAAATTAAAGCAAGACGTCAAATATAATTGTTTTCCTCTATTCAAAAGTGAAAATTCTAAATTTATGTTTTAAATATCATATTCTCACTGAAGTCTTTTAATTTATTTTAAATTTGGAAAGATTTGTGAAACCTAACATAAAAAAATGATTGAAACACAAATGTATTTAATCCTACTAAAAACTAAAATACTATTTCTCAGACACTATTTTCTAAAAGATACACGAAATTCTCATGCAATACCCCCAAAAATACTAATTACGCTAAAATAAAAATTGTAAATAAAAAAATCAATGTCAGTTACTTAAAGAAGTTTTAATTTCTCTATGGTTGAGGTGTCAAAAAAACTTAAAAAAAATTGGATTCGTTAAAATTCTTAATTTTTTTTAAGTTTATAATTTCTCACTGGTTGGCCCTTTACAAACGAACAAGATTCGTCGAGTTTATTTGGATTTAACGAAACTCTACTCTCTACCCTAATAAGTGTTTCCATGCACATAAACCGAGTTGAACCTAGGTTAACTCTATCATGGAAACATAGTATATACTGATCTTATTGATTCAAATTTAAATCTTAGTAATGTAGCAACATTTCATTATCTAATTTCTTGTATTCGGGACGGCAATGCCTATAAATTAATTCATTCTTTTTCGCTTTCTAGAAAAAATTATCGGATAATTATAACAATGCAATTTTAATCCAGAAAACGCATATAAAATGTTTGTATGTGTTCAAAGTTGGCAATAAAACACACAAATTCCATCTCACCAAAAGTGGATACATTTATTTTTATTAAGGCTGTACATGATCCAATTTCCAGTCGAAGGCAGATTCGAGTTATGGTACTATTCCACTAGAAAAATTCCTAAAATTTTACTCACAGTAAAAAAAAGAGGAAAAGAGCAAAAAGTCCGAAACTCTATGTAATAGACAAAGACCACGTTTTTTTGTTTATTTTTTTTTATAGCAAAATTTTAAGGAGAAATATTGACAGCACACAAAAACATAACCCATAAATATTTAAAAAAAATTAATATTAATATTAATTCGGTTAGTTTTACAGCACAAAATTATCTAAAAATTAAATATCATTAATACTCATATCAGAATTATAGTTTTTAGTATATTTTTCGTGAAAATTAAAAAAATCTCTACCAAAAAAACGTCATGTGTTTTTTATTTTTGTTGTTTTATAGCAAACATTTTAAGGGGAAATTTGACATTAAATAACTTCATAACCTATAATTGCTAGAAAATTTTCGTATTTGGTAATTTAGTATTTATTCGATTTTTTTTTCGTCTCAAAATTATCTAATAAATTAAACATTATTAATACTCATATCAGAATTTGATTTTTTCGAACAATTTCCGTCACAGAATAAAAAATTAAAAAAATCTTTACCATAAAATCGTCATCCTATTAAAATTATTAGTGTGTGCGAGAATTATTTTTCATCATATACAAATTTTATGTACGTGTGCTAGTGACACTCCTATAAAAAGTTCTCGATTTGATACTTTTTATAGGAGTGTACACTACTACAGACACAAATATTTTTGTACTCAGAAGGTTTTTTGTTTCATTCCCCCATCTACCAAATATATATTTTTTTCTTTCTTTAATTTTACTGGCAGTACATTTTTTCTAGTGGAATACCGCCTTAAAGGTCATTAAATAAACTTATTACACACCATTGTCGATCAGCTGGAAAAGATAACAAATTAAGAAACAAATTAACATAAAACACTAAAAAATACTTAGCCTGATTTTATGGGAATCCAGTGTGGTAATGATTTCAGCAGTCGAGTAATGATTTCACTGCAATTAAATCGGAAAATACATACAATTTGTAAAAATTATAATTAAAGGAAAATTTATACGTACCAAACAAAAAACAAATAATCGAAACGTCATTTGACAAAAGTATCCAAGTTACAAATTTTATACAAGGTGCTACCATACAACAAATGGATGTATCAAAGTTACAAATTTGTGTAAGGTTTTACCATGCAACAAATGGTCGGCCATCTTTGTTGAATATAATTAAGCTATAATCTTCTTTATCGACTTTTATAATCTTATATGTATGTATAAAACATTTTAGTTTTATAAACGCTTAGCTATTCTTGTCAACGCGTATTTTTTGTTCTTATTATTGTGAAAACTTCTGTGCTGGTGAAAAGTTGTAAAGAATAATTTAATTTAAAATAAATAAAATTTAACTCATATTTGCTGTTCTTATTTTTACCACAACCCTCCCATAAACGGATCATAAACGGATTTATTGATAATTTCAATGCGAGATAATTCATCAAGATGATCATTTAAATGATGAACGAGAAATAGATTCCACTTGTCAACTGGAATCTTCAACGATTTAAGTGCGTAATAATGCTTAACTGCTACATCAATAAATGACTGTAGGGGACTACGCTGAATTTTCGACTGGTTTTTTGATTTCATACTGATGAATAATTTGCTTAATTTATTTAAATAAATTTGTTTTAAATAAATTAAGCAAATTATTCATCAGTATGAAATCAAAAAACCAGTCGAAAATTCAGCGTAGTCCCCTACAGTCATTTATTGATGTAGCAGTTAAGCATTATTACGCACTTAAATCGTTGAAGATTCCAGTTGACAAGTGGAATCTATTTCTCGTTCATCATTTAAATGATCATCTTGATGAATTATCTCGCATTGAAATTATCAATAAATCCTCACTTACTAACCTCACGACATTCGAGGAGTTTATCGCAATTTTACAGCATCGGTGTAAAGTTTTGGATGCAAAACGATCGGTTTCGTTGAGTAACAATATGTCATACGGTTATGACCAAAATAAAAATAAATCATCATTTACCAATAATAGAAACAATAGATCTGCGTTATCAGCCGATCGCTTTAATTCATCCAAGGTGGATGGTTGCACAAAATTTAAGTTTCATCTACTGCCACGGTAATCATTCTCTTGTTGATTGTATGAAATTCAAAGATCACAAAGTAATTCCCCAAGACCGTTATAATTTCGTAAAACCACATGGTTTATGCACAAATTATCTTATATCAACTCATCGTACATTGGAATGCCAAAAACCTACATGTTCTTTGTGCCCTTTAAAACACCATTCGTTACTGTAATAATTTGGATTAAAAGTTCGGTTCGAGATCGCATGTGATGTCGAGCAATGGTTGACTGTGGATCTCAGGCGAATTTCATAACACAAAAATTGGTCTAACATTTTAAATTAAAGACAGAATCAACTCACGTGGATATTTCCGGAATTAATGGCACAGTTTCCACATTAACCAAGAAAGTCAATATTCACCTTGAATCACGAACATCCAACTTTAAAATTAATCTAGATTGTTACGTCAAACTCAACATTTCAGAACTTTTATCATCATACCCAGTACCCATCGATAAAAATAAAATACCAAAGGGTATTGAACTCGCTGATCCGTATTTCTTCAAACCTGGCACCGTTGATCTTTTGATTGGAGCTGAATATTTTTCCGAAATTATGAGATCGAGTGAAATAAATATTAATCAGAAAATTCCGTCATAAAATTCTGTATTCGGATACGTCGTATTCGTCGTCGGAAAAATAAAATGCAATGAACAGGCTTCGAATAAATTAACATCATTGTGTTCTTTGAAGATCTTTATCACAACAAATCGGAAAATTTTGAAAAAACGGAAAATGTTGAAAATTCTCAAAAATTGTCCATCGAGGAATGCTGCGAAAATCTTTATTCCGAATCAGTCGTTCGAACCGAAAGTGGAAGGTATAGTGTTTCACTTCCGATTAAACCCAATATTAGCCAATTAGGGGACTCTTCGAAGAATGCCTTAAGTCAATTTAAATACATGGAAACGCAGATGTGCTCTTCGCAAATCTCAATCTGAAACAATTGAAGCACTACGCCGTCTACCTAATATCGAATTAAAGGAAGCTATTAGACAATTTTCTGCCATCGAATAACGCTCTCATACCAATAATTAAATATATCTAAAACATTGAATATTCCGATGACATTCGTCACATTCTTAGAAACAAAATTGTTTCGTAAAGTAGCAATCTACGATCATTAAGTCCGTTCTTAGATCAAATTGGTTTACTTCGCGTCGGCGGAAGATTAGGTAATGCTAACATTCCGTATGATCATAAACATCAGTTTTTTTTTATTGCCTGGTTCACATAAGTTCACAAAATTACTAGTACGAAATGAACATCATCGCCTCCTTCACGCCGGTCCTCAATCCCTTTTGTACAGCCTATGACAGCGATTTTGGATTATTGGTGTGTATGGATTCGACACCAGCTAAATCATAACCTAGAATTAAACAAAATTTATTTTATTGTAATTTATAATTTAGTATTCGTGTGTTGTACTTATCTTTACATTATAAGATTGCTGCCCATGAAATAGTTAGTATCCAAATCTTTCCTGAAATATTTAAAGTTCATCATTTATATTTATGTATTATTACTGTAAAGCTTCTTACCTAACAAATTTCGATACTTCTCGATACATCCGTTGAGGTAATACGCGGCTTAAAGGCTTTAGGTGAACAAGCCGAAGCCAGAGATCCATGGCTTATTTATCTTTCGCAAAAGAAATTAGACGAATTTTCAGAATACAGTCGAACCATTTCCCTAAATTGCACCTTTCAAACTATCCTACATACGGCAATAGTCAATATAGCTGATAATCACGGAATACCACGACAATGCCGAGATTTAATAGATACCGCATCTCAAGCATCGTTTGTAACTGAGGCATTAATCCAGAGATTGGGCCTACCGCGTACTAATAGCAGAACGTTAATAGCAGGAATTGGACAAACTAGTTTGGGTCAAGCTCACGGAAGTATTAGCTTACGCTTTTCCTCGAGATTCGACATGAAGCAAATGTCCCTAAGGGCATTAATAATTCCATAGATTACATCGCCACTATCAGCCTTGGCCGATCCAAACTTCTGCAAACCGGGATCCATCGATTTGTTGCTTAGAGCTGAAATAGTCTTCGATCTTTTTGAAGAGGGGAATATGAAAATTGACTCAAGCAATTTAGTAGCACACAATACAAAACTGGGCTGGGTCATAGGATGAAGGTATGAGGATATCGCACCAAATACTAAACACAAACATTCACCACAATTATTGACATTGATGCAACACTACAACGCTTTTGGGAAATTGAGCAAGTTCCAGAAACCAACACAATAGAACTATCCAAAGAAGAAGCTATATGTGAAGATTGGTTCAAAACCACCACCCAGCGAGCACAAGATGGACATTTCGTAACAATGCTTCTATTCAAGGAAGATGTAAAGAATATGGGGTCAACGTACCACTTGGCGCTTTCGAGACTATTGGCCATGGAGAGGAAATTTCAATCAAATGACGACTTCAAGAGGATGTATACCGAATTCTTGAAAGAGTATCAAGAGCTTGGACGCACATGAATAAAATCCATTCAAACAGCAAAGAGTTGCAGCGGTCTTATATTTTACCGCATCATGGTGTATTGAAAAGTGCTATAGTAGCACTACAAAATTGCGTGTGGTTTTCGATGCGTCGGCAAAATCCACGACAGGGAAGTCACTCAATGAGAAGTTACTGATAGGTCCAACCATTCAATCTAGCCTTTTTGAAATAATTATTCGGTTTCGACGATGAGCCCTACCGAATCTGCCCGTATGCATTGAAAACCGTTACGTATGGGACGGCTTCCGCAGCATTCATGTCTACTAGATGTTTGAAGGAGTTGGCTCTAATAAACCAGGCTATAAAACCGGAAGTATCCTGTGCCATCAATTATGATATATACGTAGATGATTTGATGACGGGTGTATCAAAGTTAACAGAACTAATTCAATTGAAGAGCGACATTGTAAATATATTAAGTAGCGGCGGTTTTAATTTACGAAAAATATCATTTAACCATCCACTCATCCGTAACCCATCCGATGATTCGCATACGAACTGCATCAAATCCATTGTGGAATATCCAGACGAACCTGTGAAGCTATTAGGAATTGGCTGGAACGCGATAACCGACGACTTCATTTTCCAAGTCCGTCTAGTAGAAACCAGAGAGCATACTAAAAGAAATTTTCTTTCAGAAGAGCGAGTAAGATTTTTGATCCTCTCGGATTCATATCGCCAATCACCGTCAGGATCAAAATTCTTTTCCAAAGTTTATGGCTTAAAAAGTTAGAGTGGGATGAATAGTTGCCGGCAGAAACAAAATCAGCTTGGATTGGCATCAGAAATGATTTAGATAGAACGCCTGATATAAAAATTCCACGTTCCATCACTGTTCCACCAACTTCATTGGTGCCAGAAATCATCTTAAAGAAGTGCACGAATTTTTAACACTACAATCTGATAAATTTTTTTCTAATCTCTAAATGGATGATAAAGAATGGCGATTAATTATGGGAAAGCGCAGTAAAATCTACAGAAACACAAATTACTAGAAACATTGGCGGCGCAATACTAACGTTAGAAGAGTTTTCAACACTTGTGGTTCAAGTTGTGGGCTTTTTAAATTCGAGGCCGATATGTTCCAGCAATAACGATGAATCAGATTTTGTGACACCTGCCCATTTTTTAATTGTACGACCTATTAATCAAATACCCGATCGTATACCTGAACATAAGATATCTCCAAATGCAAGGTGGGCTATTGTAAAGCAGATATATGGTCAGTTTTGGAAACGCTGGCAATTCGAATATCTGACAACACTACAGCAACAACAATGTTAAAATCTGTAATTAAACAACATTGTTATCATTCATGATAATAATCTACCACCAGCTGCTCATTGGCTATTGGGACGAGTTACCATGTTAGATCCGGGTACTGACGGCAAGGTTCGCGTAATTAAGGTTAAAACCAAAAACAGCCTACTCAAACGCCCAATTCAAAAGTTATGCTGCCTTTCAGTTCTTGAATCTGATGGTGATTCAACCGGTGCTGTATGTATGAAGTCGACACCAGCTAAATCATAACCTAGAATTAAACAAAATTTATTTTATTGTAATTTATAATTTAGTATTTCAAACATTTTGGAAAAGAAGTCAGTAGAATATCTCTCTCAATTGCAACAAAAGAAAAATGGACTCAACCAAATCCAAATATCAATATTGATGATCTCGTCATTCTGCAGGAAGATAACGTCCCTGCTTTGAAATGGCCAATGGCCAGAGCCATTGAACTTCATAAAGGTAATGATGATCATGTCAGAGTTGTTACTGTCTAAACCCAGAACGTTAGATTTAAAGCGCCAAGTAATAATTTTGTTTAACGATGAATCGTGAGATTTACAAGATTTTAGTTTTTCAAGAGCTTTGTTATTGCAGTTTATGATTTGTAAATGATCGCGAAAGTTTCACTTCAAAAGGGAGAGGAGCAATTAGACAAAGAAGTTTGCAAATTTATAAATGATTGTATGTACGTACAGCAATCACCTTTTAAGATAGAAATTCATAAAATGACTTTCAGTTTTGTTATATGATGATGATCATTAAAGCCAAAATCATAAATTTCACCAATATGCATAGATAATCAACTGACACAGAAGTCGAGTTACTTATTTCGTTATCAATGTCAAATATCTGACTAACCTTTCCAACTTTTTAGGACTTGTGGTTTACTGGCAATGCAAATTCAAATAAATTTGCATTTAGTGTATAATTCGTTTGATAAAATTTGTTTGTTTTGATGAGATTAATGAATCAATGATGAATGAATCACTACAATATTAATATGCATCCAAAAGCGAAAAATGTCATATTCGATCATCTTTATTATAGTTCCAATTATTTTGGCGGTTGAGCTTCAATTCCAAAATTTAAATACCGGATTGGATCAAGCACTATTTATTATTCACTAACTAGAAAATTTGCGTTCACTAAATTTCGTTAGCCAACCATTCAATGAATTTTTTTCATAACTCACCAATAGTCAATGAACAGAGCAAGGATTTTTAACTTGTGTATTTATAGATCTTTAGTTTAGTACGCAATAAAATGTAAATGTCAGTGTTGTTTATTAATTCCGTGTTGCATACAATCTTGAACCTTAATAAGTAACGTAGTATGTATGTAAGAGATTATTTTTAGCCATTTTTGGCCAAATTTAATCAAATTTAGTTCGTGTCTGCAACTGAGCTTCAATAAACAATACCCATTATGACTCAAGTATCTGTTTTTTGTTTCAGCTAAACCATCATGTCGCGCTCAATTGTTTACATAATTGAAAGTTATTCATTTCCCGTGGCCCAATAATAATTTCACAAACTCATACTACTGTGCTAAATTCAAGTTTTTAATCACTTTTGGGGGACTCGTTTTGAATAAACTTCTATTCTATTATGCACCCTTTATCAAAACATGTAACAATAAAAGATGTTTTTGTATTTAAAATTTAGCATTTTGTTTAAAAAGTGTATAAATTAATAAAATCAAATACCAAACTGGTATGACCATGTTTTTAGAATGATAACAAAAGACGAAACTTGCTGACAACATTTTTATTAGATTTTCGCTAGATATAAAAAGGTGATCAAATCTCTTAAATTTCATAGTTAGTCAAAGTTGTTTGAAGCGTTAATATATAGTTTCGATAAGATATCGAAAATGAAATACTCTGTTACTTTAATTTTACTCGCAACCGTAATGTCGGTTGCGCTTGCTGGAGGAAACGGCAAACACCAAGATAGTGGTGGCGGTGGTCATGGTCGCGGAGGACATAACGATGGTAAATATCATAAAGGTGAACATAACAGTGGTCAATATAAGAAAGGCAAGGAGGGTAGCTACCATGGAGGCGGTAGCCACCATGGGGGCGATAGCCACCATAAAGACGGTGGCCATCACGGAGGCGTTGGTAAACATAATGGAGGATATAACAGTGGCCACCATGGAGGCGGTGGGTATCATCATGGAGGATATTCCGGAGGACATCATGGAGGTAGTGCTTATACAAGTGGACATCACGGAGGTGGGGGATATGGCAGTGGACAACATGGTGGAGGTGGGGGCGGCCAACTAAGCGGTAGTGCAGGCCATTCAAGTGGTAGTACAGCACATGGAGGAGGAAGTGCATTCCATGCAGGCGGTGGTGCTGGCCATACAAGCGGTGGTAGTGTTGGATTAGGCGGTGGTCTTGGATTAAGCGGCGGTCTTGGATTAAGTGGCGGTAGTGCAGGATATGCAGGCGGTACTACAGGTTTAACAGGCTTTGCGACTTTTGGGTTAGCCGGTAATGCAGGCCATGCAACCGGTAGTACAGGCCAAACAGGCGGCGGTACCCTAGGATTAGGCAGTGGCCTTGGATTTGGAAACAGTAATGCGGCCCATGCAGGCAGTAGTGCAGGCCATACAGGCAGTAGTGCAGGACAAACAAATCTTGGATTAGGCAGTGGTGTTGGATCATACGGTAGTCTCGGATTAGGAAGCGGTAATAAAGGCCATGCAGGACAATCAGGCGCTGGTACTCTTGGGTTAGGCGGTGGAGCTGGATTAGGCGGTGGTCTTGGATTAAGCAGCGGTAGTACAGGCCATGCAGGCGGTAGTGCGGGCCAAACAAGCGGTGCTGCTCTTGGAATAGGCGGAAGTCTTGGATTAGGCAGTGGTGTTGGATTAAGCGGTGGAAATGCAGTCCATGCAGGCAGTAATACCGGCCACAAAGGCAGTGGTAGCTATGGATTATCCGGTAGTGCAAGTCATGCAGGCGGTAGCTTAAGCCAAGCAGGCGGCAGTGTAAGCCATGCAGGAGGTAGTGCAGGTCATGTTGGTGTTAGTGTAGGCCAAACAGGCGGTGGTAACCTTGGAATAGGCGGTGGTATTGGATTAGGCAGCAGTAATTCGGTCCAAGCAGGCAGTACTGCAGGCCATACAGGCAGTGGTGCAGGCCATACAGGCAGTAGTGCAGGACAAACAAATCTTGGATTAGGCAGTGGTGTTGGATCATACGGTAGTCTCGGATTAGGAAGCGGTAATAAAGGCCATGCAGGAGGTAGTGCAGGACAATCAGGCGCTGGTACTCTTGGGTTAGGCGGTGGAGCTGGATTAGGCGGTGGTCTTGGATTAAGCAGCGGTAGTACAGGCCATGCCGGCGGTAGTGCGGGCCAAACAAGCGGTGCTGCTCTTGGAATAGGCGGGAGTCTTGGATTAGGCAGTGGTGTTGGATTAAGCGGTGGAAATGCAGTCCATGCAGGCAGTAATACAGGCCACAAAGGCAGTGGTAGCTATGGATTATCCGGTAGTGCAAGTCATGCGGGCGGTAGCTTAAGCCAAGCAGGCGGCAGTGTAAGCCATGCAGGAGGTAGTGCTGGTCATGCTGGTGTTAATGCAGGCCAAACAGGCGGTGGCAACCTTGGAATAGGCGGTGGTCTTGGATTAGGCAGCAGTAATTCGGTCCAAGCAGGCAGTACTACAGGCCATACAGGCAGTGCTGCAGGCCATACAGGCAGTAGTGCAGGACAAGCAAGCCTTGGATTAGGCAGTGGTGTTGGATTACATGGTAGTCTCGGATTAGGAAGCGGTAGTGCAGGCTATGCAGGAGGTAGTGCAGGACAATCAGGCGCTGGTACTCTTGGATTAGGCGGTGGAGCTGGAGTGGGCGGTGGTTTTGGATTAAACAGCGGTAGTAAAGGCCATGCCGGCGGTAGTGCTGGCCAAACAAGCGGTGCTACTCTTGGATTAGGCGGGAGTCTTGGATTAGGCAGTGGTGTTGGATTAAGCGGTGGTAGTGCAGTTCATGCAGGCAGTAATACCGGCCACAAAGGCAGTGGTAGCTATGGATTATCCGGTAGTGCAAGTCATGCAGGCGGTAGCTTAATCCAAGCAGGCGGAAGTGTAAGCCATGCAGGAGGTAGTGCAGGCCATGCTGGTGTTAGTGCAGGCCAAACAGGCGGCGGTAATCTTGGAATAGGCGGTGGTCTTGGATTAGGCAGCAGTAATTCGGTCCAAGCAGGCAGTACTGCAGGCCATACAAGCGGTAGTGCAGGCCATACAGGCGGTAGTACAGGACAAACAAACCTTGGATTAGGCAGTGGTGTTGGATTACACGGTAGTCTCGGATTAGGAAGCGGTAGTGCAGGCCATGCAGGAGGTAGTGCAGGACAATCAGGCGCTGGTACTCTTGGGTTAGGCGGTGGAGCTGGATTAGGCGGTGGTCTTGGATTAAGCAGCGGTAGTACAGGCCATGCCGGCAGTAGTGCTGGCCAAACGAGCGGTGCTACTCTTGGATTAGGCGGGAGTCTTGGATTAGGCAGTGGTGTTGGATTAAGCGGTGGTAGTGCAGTCCATGCAGGCAGTAATACAGGCCACAAAGGCAGTGGTAGCTATGGATTATCCGGTAGTGCAAGTCATGCAGGCGGTAGCTTAAGCCAAGCAGGCGGAAGTGGAGGCAATGCTGGAGGTAGTGCAGGCCATGCTGGGGTTAGTGCAGGCCAAACAGGCGGCGGTAACCTTGGATTAGGCGGTGGTCTTGGATTAAGCAGCAGTAATTCGATTCAAGCAGGCAGTACTGCAGGCCATACAGGCGGTAGTGCAGGCCATACAGCCGGTAGTACAGGACAAACAAATCTTGGATTAGGCAGTGGTGTTGGATTACACGGTAGTCTCGGACTAGGCAGCGGTAGTGCAGGCCATGCAGGAGGTAGTGCAGGACAATCAGGCGCTGGTTCTCTTGGGTTAGGCGGTGGAGCTGGATTAGGCGGTGGTCTTGGATTAAGCAGCGGTAGTACAGGCCATGCTGGTGGTAGTGCTGACCAAACGAGCGGTGCTACTCTTGGATTAGGCGGGAGTCTCGGATTAGGCAGTGGTATTGGATTAAGCGGTGGTAGTGCAGTCCATGCAGGCAGTAATACAGGCCACAAAGGCAGTGGTAGCAATGGATTATCCGATAGTGCAAGTCATGCAGGCGGTAGCTTAAGCCAAGCAGGCGGCAGTGTAAGCCATGCAGGAGGTAGTGCTGGCCATGCTGGTGTTAGTGCAGGCCAAACAGGCGGCGGTAACCTTGGAATAGGCGGTGGTCTTGGTTTAGGCAGCAGTAATTCGGTCCAAGCAGGCAGTAGTGCAGGCCATACAGGCGGTAGTGCAGGCCATATAGGCGGTAGTATAGGACAAACAAACCTTGGAATAGGCAGTGGTGTTGGATTACACGGTAGTCTCGGATTAGGCAGCGGAGGTAGTGCAGGACAATCAGGCGCTGGTACTCTTGGATTAGGCGGTGGAGCTGGAGTAGGCGGTGGCCTTGGATTAAGCAGCGGTAGTACAGGATATGCAGGCGGTAGTGCTGGCCAAACGAGCGGTGCTACTCTTGGATTAGGCGGGAGTCTTGGATTAGGCAGTGGCGTTGGATTAAGCGGTGGTAGTACAGTCCATGCAAGCGGTAGTGCAGGCCACAAAGGCGGAAGTGTAAGCAATGCTGGAGGTAGTGCAGGCCATGCTGGTGGAAGTGCAGGCCAAACAGGCGGCGGTAACCTTGGATTAGGCGGTGGTCTTGGATTAGGCAACAGTAATTCGGTCCAAGCAGGCAGTAGTGCAAGCCATACAGGCGGTAGTGCTGGCCATATAAGTGGTAGTGCGGGCCAAACAAATCTTGGATTAGGCAGTGGTGTTGGATTACACGGTAGTCTCGGATTAGGCAGCGGAGGTAGTGCAGGACAATCAGGCGCTGGTACTCTTGGATTAGGCGGTGGAGCTGGAGTAGGCGGTGGTATTGGATTAAGCAGCGGTAGTACAGGATATGCAGGCGGTAGTGCTGGCCAAACGAGCGGTGCTACTCTTGGATTAGGCGGGAGTCTTGGATTAGGCAGTGGTGTTGGATTAAGCGGTGGTAGTACAGTCCATGCAAGCGGTAGTGCAGGCCACAAAGGCGGAAGTGTAAGCAGTGCTGGAGGTAGTGCAGGCCATGCTGGTGGAAGTGCAGGCCAAACAGGCGGCGGTAATTTTGGATTAGGCGGTGGTCTTGGATTAGGCAGCAGTAGTTCGGTCCAAGCAGGCAGTATTGCAGGCCATACAGGCGGTAGTGCGGGCCAAACAAATCTTGTATTAGGCAGTGGTGTTGGATTACACAGTAGTCTCGGATTAGGCAGCGGTAGTGCAGGCCATGCAGGAGGTAGTGCAGGACAATCAGGCGCTGGTACTCTTGGATTAGGCGGTGGAGCTGGAGTGGGCGGTGGTCTTGGATTAAGCGGCAGTAGTAGAGGCCATGCAGGCGGTAGTACTGGCCAAACAAGCGGTGCTTCTCTTGGATTAGGTGGGAGTCTTGGATTAGGCAGTGGTGTTGGATTAAACGGTGATAGAACAGTCCATGAAGGCGGTAGTGCAGGCCACAAAGGCGGTGGTAGCTATGGATTATCCGATAGTGCAAGTCATGCAGGCGGTGGCTTAGGCCAAGCAGGCGGCAGTTTAAGCAATGCAGGAGGTAGTGCAGGCCATGCTGGTGTTAGTACAGGCCAAACAGGCGGCGGTAACCTTGGAATAGGCGGTGGTCTTGGATTAGGCAGCAGTAATTCGGTCCAAGCAGGCAGTACTGCAGGCCATGCAGGCGGTAGTGCTGGCCATATAGGTGGTAGTGCAGGCCAAACAAATCTTGGATTAGGCAGTGGTGTTGGATTACACGGTAGTCTCGGATTAGGCAGCGGAGCTAGTGCAGGACAATCAGGCGCTGGTACTCTTGGATTAGGCGGTGGAGCTGGAGTAGGCGGTGGTCTTGGATTAAGCAGCGGTAGTATAGGATATGCAGGCGGTAGTGCTGGCCAAACGAGCGGTGCTACTCTTGGATTAGGCGGGAGTCTTGGATTAGGCAGTGGCGTTGGATTAAGCGGTGGTAGTACAGTCCATGCAAGCGGTAGTGCAGGCTACAAAGGCGGAAGTGTAAGCAATGCTGGAGGTAGTGCAGGCCTTGCTGGTGGAAGTGTAGGCCAAACAGGCGGCGGTAACCTTGGAATAGGCGGTGGTCTTGGATTAGGCAGCAGTAATTCGGTCCAAGCAGGCAGTAATGCAGGCCATACAGGCGGTAGTTCAAGCCATACAGGCGGTAGTACAGGACAAACAAACCTTGGATTAGGCAGTGGTGTTGGATTACACGGTAGTCTCGGATTAGGAAGCGGTAGTGCAGGCCATGCAGGAGGTAGTGCAGGACAATCAGGCGCTGGTTCTCTTGGATTAGGCAGTGGAGCTGGAGTGGGCGGTGGTCTTGGATTAAGCAGCAGTAGTACAGGCCATGCAGGCGGTAGTACTGGCCAAACGAGCGGTGCTTCTCTTGGATTAGGCGGGACTCTTGGATTAGGCAGTGGTGTTGGATTAAGCGGTGGTAGTACGGTCCATGCAGGCGGTAGTGCAGGCCACAAAGGCAGTGGTAGCTATGGATTATCCGATAGTGCAAGTCATGCAGGCGGTAGCTTAAGCCAAGCAGGCGGCAGTTTAAGCCATGCAGGAGGTAATGCAGGCCATGCTGGGGTTAGTGCAGGCCAAACAGGCGGCGGTAACCTTGGATTAGGCGGTGGTCTTGGATTAGGCAGCAGTAATTCGGTCCAAGCAGGCAGTACTGCAGGCCATACAGGCGGTAGTGCTGGCCATATAGGTGGTAGTGCGGGCCAAACAAATCTTGGATTAGGCAGTGGTGTTGGATTACACGGTAGTCTCGGATTAGGCAGCGGAGGTAGTGCAGGACAATCAGGCGCTGGTACTCATGGAATAGGCGGTGGAGCTGGAGTAGGCGGTGGTCTTGGATTAAGCAGCGGTAGTACAGGATATGCAGGCGGTAGTGCTGGCCAAACGAGCGGTGCTACTCTTGGATTAGGCGGGAGTCTTGGATTAGGCAGTGGCGTTGGATTAAGCGGTGGTAGTACTGTCCATGCAAGCGGTAGTGCAGGCCACAAAGGCGGAAGTGTAAGCAATGCTGGAGTTAGTGCAGGCCATGCTGGTGGAAGTGCAGGCCAAACAGGCGGCGGTAACCTTGGATTAGGCGGTGGTCTCGGATTAGGCAGCAGTAATTCGGTCCAAGCAGGCAGTAGTGCAGGCCATACAGGCGGTAGTGCTGGCCATATAGGTGGTAGTGCGGGCCAAGCAAATCTTGGATTAGGCAGTGGTGTTGGATTACACGGTAGTCTCGGATTAGGCAGCGGGGGTAGTGCAGGACAATCAGGCGCTGGTACTCTTGGATTAGGCGGTGGAGCTGGAGTAGGCGGTGGTCTTGGATTAAGCAGCGGTAGTACAGGATATGCAGGCGGTAGTGCTGGCCAAACGAGCGGTGCTACTCTTGGATTAGGCGGGAGTCTTGGATTAGGCAGTGGCGTTGGATTAAGCGGTGGTAGTACAGTCCATGCAAGCGGTAGTGCAGGCCACAAAGGCGGAAGTGTAAGCAATGCTGGAGGTAGTGCAGGCCATGCTGGGGTTAGTGCAGGCCAAACAGGCGGCGGTAACCTTGGATTAGGCGGTGGTCTCGGATTAGGCAGCAGTAATTCGGTCCAAGCAGGCAGTACTGCAGGCCATACAGGCGGTAGTGCTGGCCATATAGGTGGTAGTGCGGGCCAAACAAATCTTGGATTAGGCAGTGGTGTTGGATTACACGGTAGTCTCGGATTAGGCAGCGGAGGTAGTGCAGGACAATCAGGCGCTGGTACTCATGGAATAGGCGGTGGAGCTGGAGTAGGCGGTGGTCTTGGATTAAGCAGCGGTAGTACAGGATATGCAGGCGGTAGTGCTGGCCAAACGAGCGGTGCTACTCTTGGATTAGGCGGGAGTCTTGGATTAGGCAGTGGCGTTGGATTAAGCGGTGGTAGTACAGTCCATGCAAGCGGTAGTGCAGGCCACAAAGGCGGAAGTGTAAGCAATGCTGGAGTTAGTGCAGGCCATGCTGGTGGAAGTGCAGGCCAAACAGGCGGCGGTAACCTTGGATTAGGCGGTGGTCTCGGATTAGGCAGCAGTAATTCGGTCCAAGCAGGCAGTAGTGCAGGCCATACAGGCGGTAGTGCTGGCCATATAGGTGGTAGTGCGGGCCAAGCAAATCTTGGATTAGGCAGTGGTGTTGGATTACACGGTAGTCTCGGATTAGGCAGCGGAGGTAGTGCAGGACAATCAGGCGCTGGTACTCATGGAATAGGCGGTGGAGCTGGAGTAGGCGGTGGTCTTGGATTAAGCAGCGGTAGTACAGGATATGCAGGCGGTAGTGCTGGCCAAACGAGCGGTGCTACTCTTGGATTAGGCGGGAGTCTTGGATTAGGCAGTGGCGTTGGATTAAGCGGTGGTAGTACAGTCCATGCAAGCGGTAGTGCAGGCCACAAAGGCGGAAGTGTAAGCAATGCTGGAGGTAGTGCAGGCCATGCTGGTGGAAGTGCAGGCCAAACAGGCGGCGGTAACCTTGGATTAGGCGGTGGTCTCGGATTAGGCAGCAGTAATTCGGTCCAAGCAGGCAGTAGTGCTGGCCATATAGGTGGTAGTGCGGGCCAAACAAATCTTGGATTAGGCAGTGGTGTTGGATTACACGGTAGTCTCGGATTAGGCAGCGGAGGTAGTGCAGGACAATCAGGCGCTGGTACTCATGGAATAGGCGGTGGAGCTGGAGTAGGCGGTGGTCTTGGATTAAGCAGCGGTAGTACAGGATATGCAGGCGGTAGTGCTGGCCAAACGAGCGGTGCTACTCTTGGATTAGGCGGGAGTCTTGGATTAGGCAGTGGCGTTGGATTAAGCGGTGGTAGTACAGTCCATGCAAGCGGTAGTGCAGGCCACAAAGGCGGAAGTGTAAGCAATGCTGGAGTTAGTGCAGGCCATGCTGGTGGAAGTGCAGGCCAAACAGGCGGCGGTAACCTTGGATTAGGCGGTGGTCTCGGATTAGGCAGCAGTAATTCGGTCCAAGCAGACAGTACTGCAGGCCATACAGGCGGTAGTGCTGGCCATATAGGTGGTAGTGCGGGCCAAACAAATCTTGGATTAGGCAGTGGTGTTGGATTACACGGTAGTCTCGGATTAGGCAGCGGAGGTAGTGCAGGACAATCAGGCGCTGGTACTCATGGAATAGGCGGTGGAGCTGGAGTAGGCGGTGGTCTTGGATTAAGCAGCGGTAGTACAGGATATGCAGGCGGTAGTGCTGGCCAAACGAGCGGTGCTACTCTTGGATTAGGCGGGAGTCTTGGATTAGGCAGTGGCGTTGGATTAAGCGGTGGTAGTACAGTCCATGCAAGCGGTAGTGCAGGCCACAAAGGCGGAAGTGTAAGCAATGCTGGAGGTAGTGCAGGCCATGCTGGTGGAAGTGCAGGCCAAACAGGCGGCGGTAACCTTGGATTAGGCGGTGGTCTCGGATTAGGCAGCAGTAATTCGGTCCAAGCAGGCAGTAGTGCAGGCCATACAGGCGGTAGTGCTGGCCATATAGGTGGTAGTGCGGGCCAAGCAAATCTTGGATTAGGCAGTGGTGTTGGATTACACGGTAGTCTCGGATTAGGCAGCGGGGGTAGTGCAGGACAATCAGGCGCTGGTACTCTTGGATTAGGCGGTGGAGCTGGAGTTGGCGGTGGTCTTGGATTAAGCAGCGGTAGTACAGGATATGCAGGCGGTAGTGCTGGCCAAACGAGCGGTGCTACTCTTGGATTAGGCGGGAGTCTTGGATTAGGCAGTGGTGTTGGATTAAGCGGTGGTAGTACAGTCCATGCAAGCGGTAGTGCAGGCCACAAAGGCGGAAGTGTAAGCAATGCTGGAGGTAGTGCAGGCCATGCTGGTGGAAGTGCAGGCCAAACAGGCGGCGGTAACCTTGGATTAGGCGGTGGTCTCGGATTAGGCAGCAGTAATTCGGTCCAAGCAGGCAGTACTGCAGGCCATACAGGCGGTAGTGCTGGCCATATAGGTGGTAGTGCGGGCCAAACAAATCTTGGATTAGGCAGTGGTGTTGGATTACACGGTAGTCTCGGATTAGGCAGCGGGGGTAGTGCAGGACAATCAGGCGCTGGTACTCTTGGATTAGGCGGTGGAGCTGGAGTAGGCGGTGGTCTTGGATTAAGCAGCGGTAGTACAGGATATGCAGGCGGTAGTGCTGGCCAAACGAGCGGTGCTGCTCTTGGATTAGGCGGGAGTCTTGGATTAGGCAGTGGCGTTGGATTAAGCGGTGGTAGTACAGTCCATGCAAGCGGTAGTGCAGGCCACAAAGGCGGAAGTGTAAGCAATGCTGGAGGTAGTGCAGGCCATGCTGGTGGAAGTGCAGGCCAAACAGGCGGCGGTAACCTTGGATTAGGCGGTGGTCTCGCATTAGGCAGCAGTAATTCGGTCCAAGCAGGCAGTAGTGCTGGCCATATAGGTGGTAGTGCGGGCCAAACAAATCTTGGATTAGGCAGTGGTGTTGGATTACACGGTAGTCTCGGATTAGGCAGCGGTAGTGCAGGCCATGCAGGAGGTAGTGCAGGACAATCAGGCGCTGGTACTTTTGGATTAGGCGGTGGAGCTGGAGTGGGCGGTGGTCTTGGATTAAGCAGCAGTAGTAAAGGCCATGCAGGCGGTAGTACTGGCCAAACAAGCGGTGCTTCTCTTGGATTAGGCGGGAGTCTTGGATTAGGCAGTGGTGTTGGATTAAGCGGTGGTAGTACAGTCCATGCAGGCGGTAGTGCAGGCCACAAAGGCAGTGGTAGCTATGGATTATCCGATAGTGCAAGTCATACAGGCGGTAGCTTAAGCCAAGCAGGCGGCAGTTTAAGCCATTCAGGAGGTAATGCAGGACAAGCAGGTAGTGGTACTCTTGGATTAGGCGGTGGTCTTGCATTAGGCGGCAATAGTGCAGGCCATGCAGGCGGTATTTCAGGCCATACAAGCGGTAGTTTGGGTCATGCAGGCGTTGGTGCTGGTCATGCGAGCGGTAGCGCAGGCCTTACAGGCAGTAATAGTCTTGGATTAGGCATTAGTGCGGGTCATGCTGGCAGCAGTTTAGGCCATGCAAGTGTTAATGCAGGCCATGCAGGCCATAGTGCAAGTCATACAGGCTTTGGAATTCATGGGTTTGGCAGTGGTCTTGGATTAGGCGGTGGCCTTACAGGTGGGAGTTCAGGACATAAAGGCGGTGGTTCAGCAAATACAGGCATTGGTAGTCTTGGAATTGGCGGAAGTTTTGGACTAGGCAGTGGATTAGGATCCTCAGGAAGCTCCTCTAATGCTCAATCACACAGTGGCAGTGGAAAGCTAGGAGGCCATCATGGTGGAAAAAAAGGCAGTACTACTTCAGCTACTGCTCATTCCGGGTCATTTGGTTTCCATGGTTAATAAAGTGCGTTTGTATGAACAGTTCAAGAGGAATATTTTGTACATAAAACTAGAAAAATACAAAAAATAATTAAACTAATAGTAACCGTTTTTTATTTATATAAAAATTGAACAATTTTATGCACCTGCTTCACAACATAAACAAATAAATTATGTTTGTATCAAGTTTTGAATCTTCTATAGCAGAGGAAGATTAACCATCAAATGTAAACGTACTTTCAGATATGGTGCAAAAGTAGTTTAGCGAATAAAAGTACTTTGTCCACGACTAGCGTATAATATGCACATTATACGTTTGTTTCATCACTTATAATAGGCATTTTCGGAAATAGACCAAACTAACTTCAGAGTAAGTTTGAATTTTTATTATGTTGGTAACAAAGTTACTCAAGTTACCTTTCACATACAAAAAAGTAAGAAAGAATTTCGAGTGCGTTTGTTTCATGAAGTTACTTTTTTCATTACTGAAGTTACTTTGATCGTTCGTAAATAGATGGGTAACTTTAAAGTTTGAAACTTACTCTGAAGTTACTTTGGTCTATTTCCTAATTATATCCATTATTCACTGCTAGTTTATCTAGTAGTCTCTTCTTTCATTATTCAATACTTCCAAGTAAATTATTTGATTTTTGAAATTTTATCTAGTAGTCTATGCCATTTTCATTATTATTAAACTGTGACGTCAAAATGTCGACGAAAATTATTTGAAAGGCATTTAACGGATTTGATTATAAAACATAATGATATTTGTCGGTCGGGGACAAAGTATCGTATTCTACTCACATATAATGGCTGTTATTCACTCAGATGATTTACGACACTCGCCTATCGGCTCGTGTCGGCAAACTTCATTTTCGTGAATAACAGCTATCATTATATATGCTCGTTGAATAATATACTATTTTCCTATTGAAGCGACAAGACGACGGGAAACAATTCAGTTTAAAAAAGAAACAATATTTCTATTTTACTCTTATTAGCAGCAGTAATATCCCAAGGGCATTGATAATTTTCCGAAATAATTTTATTATATTTTTCGAAAGCACGCTGCTTGGTAACAGCCCGAAGCCGTAGGCTGAGGGCTGTTACCTAAAACCAACGTGCTTGAGGAAAATATAATAAAATCGAGGGGTATTCGACGAGAAATTCTTTTGCAATTTTATTTTATTCTAGTAGCATAGACAATCATAATAGATCTCTCATTTGACTAAAAACAGAAAATAAAAACAAAAATTTTCCATTCAAATATTATCGGTGTATTGCATATACGTATTATATTTGCAACGCATTCTAAAATCATTGCCTTATAAAATACACAACACAACGATACATTGGAATTATCAGAAGTTTTTGTTTTTTTCCTTTAGTTACTATTAAATGAGAAATCTAGTATGAATGTCTATGCTAGTAGTAAGGCTGCTAGATTGCAAATTGTTCTATGAAAGTGTAATTTTGAAACAGTATTTATTGTAAAATAAAACTATAAATTCTTTTGATCTAGTAGCCAGAGTATGTTTTTCTAAAATAGCAAGCCTATTAAATCGGTCAATTTCGAGTCACGTGTACGAAATAAACCAATCAAAATAACATTACACTGATAATTTCCCTAGGGAAGTTATCAGTCTAATGTTATTTTGATTGGGTTATTTCGTACACGTGACTCAAAATAGACTGATTTAACAGGCTTGCTATTTTAGCAAAACAATTTCAGAAAAATTTCCTTGGGCGGGTCAGAAAAATGGCATCGAGCTTTATCGCTGTAAGCAAAATCACTACTGTGCGAGGCTATATTCCTAAACGAAATAAAAAAACGGATTGGAATAAATCAGATTTCAAAATTACTTTTAATTTTAATTTTATTTTTTGTTCTTTTCGTCGTTCTAAAACTTGCTCTTAAAAATTTGTTATTCCCTCTTTGTGCACAGTGTATGCCGAATAACTACATACTTTACCTGGTGACCATCCTAATCGGAAGCAAAATTACTAGCAGTTCCAGTCCAATCTGAGGAAGCAAAGCAGCAAGCAAATGAAGATTTAAAACCTGAGGTTGCGTCCTCTTACAGCATTCTAGACGATGATCTTGGAAACGAAGATAAAAACGCAGCTATCATGTTAGATAATAAGGATCAAGAGAAGCGCTCTAAAGTCCAAATTGCGATAGCAAAGATGCTGAAACAAAATTTTAGCAGCATCACAAAATATGGAGCTAAACATTTCAACAAGTTCTACTGTCTCCTTTCAGACGCATGGAATTCATTAAATAACAACCACAAAGCGGAGGTCATCGCAAATGCAACTCACGTAGAATTTGAATGCGAATACTTTAAAAACAATTTACTTCAAGAGATCCAAGCGGAATGTGAATTGTGCGTCATTGAGTTTCAGCAGAAGTTGGAAAACAGTTTAGCGTATTTTCTAAAGGCGGGGTCACGAAAAATGACAACATAAAGTTACCAACCATTGAAACAGTGGACAAGTTTTTGCAGTCTGTTCAATAAAACGATACATCAGATTGAGAGCTTATCAAACGAAGGGAGGATGTATTATCTCCTTTCTTTCTTCTTCCTTCAGTTTAATGGTAGAATCTGATAATGGATTAAGAACAATACTCGATACCTCTTTGGTATGTCTACAAACAATAAACCTTAGGTGTAGAGGCAGAACACTGGAGTGCCTTAGTAATAGGCATTTTAACGGGAAAACTTAATGCTGAATGAGGCCACAATCAAAAATCCAAAAGACACCAATTCAAACATTAAAAAATTTCTTTAGTTTTTGGGAATCTGAATTTTAATCGCTATAACTATAACTAGAGGCAAAGGGAACTAGGGACAGCAGCTATAATACCAACAAAATATTGTAAAGAAGGCAACACATGTGACAACAACCAATGAACCATGCGCATCCTGTGATTATTGCGGTGGAACTCATGAAGTTACCAGTTGAAAAACATTCCAAAACTTATCAATATTGGAGCAAACTTCAGCTGTCAGTGCAAAATCCTTGTGTAGAAGCTGCCTACAGATATACGTCATCGAAAAGGCAATCAGCAACTGCGCAAAAAACCCCGACCAAAAGAATCTTGCAAACGGCTAATAGAGCTGCGCCATCCCAGCCATGCTCTCTCATTTATTGCCGGGTCACACCCTTTCTATTGATCAATTCTGCCCGTTTTTTTAAATTGCTTGCTGTAATCTGCTTAATTGCTGACAGTAGAGATTATAATCAATCGTTTACTCAGGTTCTAGAACCTAACCTAATAATTCCCTTCTAATTCTACGATATACACAGCATAACCTAATGGGGTGTCCGTCCTGGCTTTGATGTTGTTTGTGACGTTCTCGTATATGACCCATTTGTCATCGCTTGCACTAATTTGGATCAAAAATGGGTCGATTTCGTTGCTATTGAAAAATAGCGATTCGCTAATGGAAGTTCGCTCAATCAAATTTTTCATCGACAAACTATGCGGCATCCAAGCATCGTGCTTCTTTGTGTAGCCTTATACGCAATTGGTTTAAAATTGTTTTATGATTTTTTGTAAGATTTCATCGACTTTTTCAGTGATTGATGGACCAGATCAAGGTGCATCTTTGACATCGAAATTTTGAGAACGAAAGCGAGCAAACCATCTAAATGCTATTGCATTCGATAAAGGATTTTCCTCGTAAACACCACAAATTTTTATCCGGGCTTGGGCAGTGTTTTTACCTTTTTCGTTCGAATTTTATAAGAAATTTCACTCATTCGTCAGCGCTCCTGAAGCAATGCGTGTTCATTGGAAACGCCCATGTATGATCAATCTCATGTTGTTATTCGGTTGCCAGTTCATTTGTATCAACAACAAAGAATCACGAAACTGATTACAAGGCTTCAAATTAATCGAGAAGAAGCAATGTCTAATCAGTATCTCAATACACAAATCCCATATAAGGTTGTCTTCAATTGTGGAAAATGGGCGACAATGAGGTGGAAATAAAATCATGCCACGCATGTACACTATAGATCATGTTTTCCAAAAGAGACAGCAAGATTATTGAAAAAGTACAGAGCGTTTTCCGAAAGAGGCAGCACAGTCAAAAAAGAAGTACAAAGCGTTTGCCACTAGATGTCACTACACAATAAAAAAAAATATTACTGTCGTTTTTCAGAAAGGGACAGCCAAAATCAATTTATTTGTCACGTACTAATAATAGTCACTTTTATGACACGAAAATATTTTTGTTTCTATTTACAAAATGCATACATAAAAATGTCATACAATTTTTGGCAGCAAATATTTAGTGACACCTAGTGGCATTTTGTGAAAGTTGCTTGTGTTTTCGGAGTTTTCCGAAAGGTGGTAGCTCTTGTGGTTGTTGAAAATTTGACATTTAAACATGATCTATTGGATTGAATGTTCAGGAGCGCGGCTACTATCGACTTTTTCTATTTCATGTACCGGGTGCAACAAATTACGATATTCTGAAAACTGTTGATGACGATCGAATATGAAACACATGCAAGAAACTGCATTCCAATCCTTTAAAAAGTAGAAACCATTTCATGAGCAAATGATTTTTGATTTCTTAAGATATCACGATGAAACCACATCGTACAATTTTGTTCTAGCCTTTTGACATAGAGAATTCTTCTACAACATGGATTTTCATGTTTATATCATTTGATTTGCTTGAATTTAAACCGGCGGATGAATAATCAGAGGCTGATAAGTGACAGACACATATGAACATTAAATCATCAACAATATGATGCATTTGTAAAGATAATAATATTACCGGTCTTCACAAACCCTTTTATATTAATGGTCTAAGAGGTTCTGGCAAGACCTATCTCTAACAATATTTTAATGAGCTTTATTCGAGGTCGTGAATAGAATGTGCTTGCATTTGCATTGACAGGAGTCGCTGTGACTTTGATGAATGGAGGAAGAGCGATTCATAGTGGTTTCATACTTCCCGTTCTATTGGTCGACATTTATTTTTCAAGAACCAGACAATCATCAAGAAAGCAGAAATTATGCAACAGTTGTACGCATTCTTTGTTAGAATTTTAATATCCCTGCTTCTATTTTGCAATTTTAATTTGTCTTTATTATCAGATTTTGAATTCTGATCGATAGATTTTCCAAAAAAGTCAGTTTATCTTATGCGGTGAAATAGATCGGGCTAAAGAATTATCTTTTATTTTTGAGATTTTTACTTTTCCCACTATAGCGAAGTTATATTGGGTAAGTATTGTAATCGCAAATAAAATTTTGTTCCAGATTTTCACATTTCTCCACGAATTAGGTTACCAGGACCCCGAAACACCGTTCAGAAAAATGTCGTGTCCGTCCTTCCATCCTTCCGTCCGTCCTTCCAGTCGCACATTTTTATTATTTTTGTTTTGCCTCCCATTCTCACAAATATGTATTGATAGTTTTTATCGACATACGAGAAAACTGCGAAACAGATTTTCTTAAAAACAAGACCGACGATTTTTTTGTTATGTTAATGATAAATTTGATAATTCATCATTTACTTGTTTACAATTGAAGTCGATTGAAGCATTGCGTGGGGGTCATTTTAACAAAAAGGAGTAATATAAATTTGTTTATCTGTTTACCGAGGTAATGTCAAACTTTCCAAAGAAATATTATTCTACAGTTAATGCACCTTGCAAATTCCAAAAATTGTTCCCTAAGTAGGTGTCTTTAAGACAAAATGAATAGATTATCGTGTAATATGGAATTTATAAATTTATCTAAAATACTTTGCTGGTGGCAAATAATATCGCTAACTAACTGCTATTGTGTGACCAACAGCAAGATTGCGCGATGTTGACCAAGATGGATATGTGTATGGACTGTATTTCGTTCTTTTATTTTAAATAAAAAACTTTCTGCTCACTGTTCGATTACAACTTTTGGTTTTTATGTCTTTATTCAGCTGTGGTTGCAATTATACTGATTTGACAGAGAAACAGTAATACCGATACCGAGCCCAAAATTATAGATCATGTTTAGCACTTGTACCAAACATCAACTTCGCCATCATTTACGCTAGGTGCGCTAGTGTAAATTATCTCATTTGTTATGGAAAAGATAATTCACACTAGCGACAATTGCGGTACTAAAATGAACAAATATCACGATCTATAATGATGTATTTTTTGATGATGTACCTATTTATTGCAGATGTTGCGTCGATGATTATTATTTTCGACACTGCACTGCAAATAAAACATTATAATTCTACTAGTATAAATTAAATCGTAGAATTCGACTACCATTTTGACATTGCAAATGTCAAATAGAATTTTACAAATAATTTTAATTTAAATAGTCGCAATATTGATCTTGAAGTGTTAACATCTTTATTAAGTTGGTGGTGCCGGGTACTGCGCATTTAGGTATAAGGCCCGTTGGGCCGTTATATCGTAAACTTGAGCGAGGGTATCACAATTTTCAACTTAATAAAATAGATAGTGGTTCCGGGTACTGCGTATTATCGTATAAGGCCCATAATATTCGTGCAAGTTGAAGGTGTCGTCACAAAGTGCGACTCAGTGAAATAAAAATTTTATTCGGGGATGTCCATGGCTTCTTTCGAGAAGATTCTGGAATAACCGTTATTTAAATAATACGTAAAAAATAAATTATTAAAAAACAAACAAATTAACAATTATTTTAAATATAATAATAATACAATTTTATGTTGTTTCAGAGCATAAGGTTTAGTGATTGGTGATGACGAGATGAAAGTGCCTGCTTATGAGTGTATGTTTTATGTTTTCAAGTCTTCGTTATTTTAGTAACGAACATACCGCCGCTCTTGGACCAATCGGTTCAACAGCTATATGATCACTTGATTGAGCTTCCATGTCCTGACTCGATGTATCATTGGCGACTGGCAGGACGCATAATTTGTTTACCGGTTGTTTCATTTCGCCGAACTTTGATTTCAGAGTAACAACCCTGACTATTCCGTCAGATCCAGGATGAGTTTTGATAATCCTTGCCAATACCCATTGATTTGATGGTAAATTGTCGTCTTTAACGACGACGATATCGTTGATGTCTATATTGGAGCATTTCTGCTTTTTCCATTTGTTTTTCTCTTGGAGAGACGTTAAATATTCGATGGCCAAACTTTTCTAAACATTTTGAGCCTTTTGCTGAACCATTTGCCAACGTGATAAATATGATGGTTTTAGTTGTGTGATGTCATGTTCAGGCAGCTTTGTGGCGTATTGGTTGACCGATGAGGAAGTGGGACTGAACGAGAGCGTCCATGTCATCTGACGATAATACACATAGTGGACGACAGTTGAGTATACTCTCGATCTCGGCAAGTAGTGTCATCATTTCCTCCATTGTTAGAATTGAGTCTCCAGGTTTCCTATAACTCGTTTCAAGTGGAATTTTGTCAACTTGATTGCCGCTTCCCAGATTCCTCCGAAATTAGGTGCCCTAGGTGGTATAAAATGCCAGGTGATGTAATGCCTGGAAATAAAATGAGAGATGTCATTGGAATTCTTAATGCAATTTGCAAACGTTCTGTTCATTATATTGTATGCCCCGACTAAGTTAGTGCCGTTGGCACTAAATATTTTTTCGCAACATCCGCGGTGTGCTACGACGCGCTTCAGTACTGCTAGAAAGGCATCACTAGTAAGACCACTGACCAGCTCGATATGTGTGGCTTTGGTGCTTAGACATATAAATAGGCATAGATACGATTTGTAGATCTTTTGCTCTCTTCCTTTGCTTAAATGAATGAGTATAGGACCGGCAAAATCAACTCCCACCTTTAGAAACGGTCGACTTGCTTGCAAACGGCAGTTTGGAAGATTCCCCAAGATTGGCGTCTCACATGTTGCTCTCTGTCGGGTACACGTCACGCACTAATGAACAAATTTCCTTATCAGAGTCTTGGCGCTCGGAATCCAATATTGTTGCCTTGATATCGCAAGTAGTAAGGACGCGCCAGCGTGTTTCTGTGCGCGGTGTATTTCTAGGAGATTCAGCGTGGTGACGGCTGATTTTGGCGATAGTATTATGGGATGTTTCGTCGAGAATGGAATATCACGATTCTTTAATCTGCCACCGACTCTCAAGACACCAAATTCATCAATAAAAGGGCTAAGCGATTTTAATGAACTTGATTTTCTCACCGACTTCATTTATTGTATATCTTTAATTTCTTGCTTGAAATATGTATGCTGGTCGTACTCACAAATTTTGAAAAGAGCTTCATATATTTCCTTTGCCGTGAGATATTTTTCATATATTTGTTTTTTATTTAAGTAAAGACAGTTTTAAACGTAGGTTGAAGCAACATTATGCTCCAACCTAAAAATATTTGTATGTCAATTTTTAATTCTTTTTTTTTGTTTAATTTAATTTTTATTCTACCCTGTTCAATTCTACATTCTACTGCTAGATCGTCTACATAAACATTTGTTTTTATTGAATTTGACGCAGAGGGTGACGTTTGTTGTTCTTCATCAGCTATTTGTTGCAATACTCTCGTGGCAAGAAAAGGAACGGATGCTAGCCCATACGTCACAGTCACAAGTCGGTAATGACGAATTGGCTTGGACGGAGATGTTCGCCATACTATTTTTTGGTATTGAGTATCAGCTCTTGATATTAGCCCTTGGCGATACATTTTCTCCACGTCCGCTGAAAAGGCAGTTGAATGTTCTCTGAATCTGAGCAGGATTGCAAATAGTGTTGACTGCATTGTTGGACCAACAGCGAGGCAGTCATTTAGTGATACTCCTGATAAACTTTTCGCAGAATCGTCGAAAACGACCCTTAGTTTAGTTGTAGTACTGGACTGTCGCAACACACCATGATGCGATAAATAAAACTTTCTTCTTCCTGAACTCACTATTTTAAGAACTGTTGAAGGGAGAAGCGTTTGGGATGAAACTTCTGAATGAACCGCTAAAAGGGATTGATTCTCTTGAGTTAAATGTAACACCATAGGTTTTTGTTAGAGTGACACATAAACCCAGCATGTGAAACACTGAAGCAATTGAAACATCTTTTGTTTGTGTTGACCCATTCTCTTCTTTTGATAACATCCAATTCGTTGAACGTCTTACATTGAAAAAGTAGATGCTCTTCTGAACATAACGGACATTTGATACTGGCACTGTTTACTGCTAAGTCTCCAGTTACATTAAGTCCTTGCTTTGGCTGCTTTGTTGGAATACCTGTAGCTTCCAAGGTTTCAATGCGTCTGGCTAAATATTTTAGAAAATCCGCAAATGAAGGGGTATCGACATCAGCGGTGGTTTCCGCCCATTGTGCTTTAGTCTTATCGACGAGCTTATTCAGTATGATGAAGATCAGCCAAGGGTCTCGTACTTCTACCTTGTCTCTTAATGCACTCAGGCCTCGAACGTGCGTTGGCGGTACGGATAATTGGTTGATCCATAAATATTCTGATGCACTGAAAAAAAAGATTGCTTCATTTGAGTATTATAGGTACATATTCAAGAAAAAAAGTTGCTGGAATATGCGCTAAGAATAGTTACTCTCATATTATTCTGAATTTGAGAATATAGCCCAAAAAATTTGTTAATTTTTTAGATTCTGATATTAAGAATTTAAGTTATGATTTAAGTAGACCCAGTTTCTTAATTCGAAGTATTTCAAGCGAGTGCAGATTCTCATTTCCTGTAATTTATTCTTAATATGATAGTTAAATTGTCCAATAAATTGTTAACCCGTTTTAAATTTAAACTCACTTTGAGAAATTTTATGTGATTTTCAAGAATACATTTTTCAATAATGTTCTAAATACAAGAATAAGTGTGATAAAACTGTAAAGGTTTTTTTGCTAGTTAATCTCAAGTTAAGTATAGTTTTATTCTCATTATGCAGACAGTCACCAACAATATTCTAATTTCACCACATATCTTCTTAATACTGGTTGATAATATTATTGAACGAAGTGTAATTATATTCAGGTCGACGCAAAATATTCATAAAATGAGAAAAAAATTAAGTATGTAACGCTTGCTTTGAGAAAACATCACGATAAAAGAATGTATATCTATACATGATTCATACATTTTCTTAGTCTTCTGTAAAGGATAAAGAGCTTAATTTGAGAAAAAAAACAATGATTTTTTCTGGCCATTTGAGCATACTCTAGTTGATTTATACGTTTACCTAGTTTTGCATTAAGAATAAAATGAATCAATTTTGTAATTGGTAATTCTCATTGCGCGAATAACGTCGTATGTTCCAGTTCTACTAATCTCAAAGCAAGTATGTAAATAACTCAAATACATAATTTATTTATATTAATTTTTTTTAATTTTTTTTTATTATACATACATTTATTTATTAAATATTTACAGAATTAGTTTAATGTTTTCTATTTATTCTTTTTATTTTTTATTTTACATATAAAAAATTATAATAAAATAATTAAATTGGAAACTATATACAGAATTAGCCAAATAGACATACTTTACATCATTATAAATAAAAGTTTTATTGTAAGAAGATTTTTTATAATTATTTATTATAAATATAAGTGATATTTTTATTTATTAAAAGATATAATATTCGAAACTAAAGCATAACTTCTTTAAAAATAAAAACATTTGCATAATTATTTATTCAAAATCAATTATGTCGTTTAACGTATTCCACTTATTATTATAAATAAATTAAAATAATCAATAATTTTATTTTTAAAACAAACTACAATTTTATAAAAGTACAAAAAACTTTCTTTTAGTGGAATTTAAAAAATAAAAACAATTTTTATTTTTTAAGAGCCACTAAACGAAAGGTTTTTGTACTTTTATATAATTGTAGTTTGTCTTAATAATAAAATTATTGATTGGTTTAATTTATTTATTTAATATTTATTATTAAAAATATTGTTTTTATTGATTATATTTATTATAAAAAATGATTTTTTTTAATTAAATCTAATTAAATTCAAAATCTAATAGATTATTTAGTCGTGACAAGAAAAATATTTCAAATATATTATTTCGGTTTCGACTAAGGGAATTAGGTGGAAATTCTTATTATTCTATTACAATAAAGGAAATTTGGCATACAATTTTCCCTGTGGTGATCTTCGCACTGTTGTTAATCTTAATCTTATGTTAATTTTTTAAATGAATGAATAATAAATCAACACTACAAAAATGTTGAAAGCAAATAAAGCATGAATACATTTTGTAAATGACAAGACAGTAATAAAAAAGTAAAATTATTTATAAAAATATTTAAAATAATAAATATAAAATCAAGTTTGTATTGACTATTTAAATTAAATATTAAAGAAACTATATCTTAAAATAAACCTTGTAACGAGGGTACTTTTTAACAGCAAAACTGGAAACGGCGCACTGAATTCCGTGTAATTAGTCTAATCAAGTAGTGGCTGGAAATCTCGGATTTAATTAATGTTGTAATTGTTGGTTTGAATCTGTAAATTTAAGAATATATTTCAAATTGAGGAATGTCATTAATATAACGAAATTTTTAATAAAATAATTGTTTCTTTGGTTTTTTAGCTTAATTTTTTAATTTATTTTAATTATTTACTAAAAAACTCGACATTTCGACGGTACATTCCGTCATTCTCAAGGGTACAATTTTTGCCCAATTTTTCAGTAAAAATTGTACCCTTGAGAATGACGGAATATATCGTCGAAAATCGGTTTTTTTTTATTAAATAATTAATAAAAATGTAAGCTAAAAAACCAAAGAAAAAATTATTTTATTATAAACATAAGTTAAAAAAGTGAATTAAATAAAATTTTTATTAGGTAATTTGTTTTTACCTGATGATTTTGAACTAGATCGACGTTTACGACCGGAAAATAGCCCCTTACTTCGTAATCTGCTTGAGTAACTTCTGTATTTATTATATAAATATCCGGAAGCGCATCTTTGCTGCTCAATTGATGGTGCAAAGTAGAATTCCTATAAAATTTTGAATCAATATATAAACATATTAGGAATTATATTACTAAAAAGTTGAGAAAAATTTAACTACGTTAAGTTCCACTGCAGAATTATTCCAAATAATTACTGACGACACATTACATGCATCGACACTGAGGAAGAAATTACTGACGACACATTACATGCATCGACGAATTCGATGTAAATAATCAATATCATAATTTTAAATTAATTTTAATAAATATAAAATACTTACTTTTCAACAATGGTAATAACTGAGGCAATCCCCAAATTTCCAAAATATTTTTTAATGGGTCATATTCACTTGAACTTGCCACATTTTGGAGCGATGTGTATGAGTCAGAAATATCCAAATTCTGATCGAGAATATTCTCAGACTAAAAATTTAACTGATAAGTGTCGTGTTCGGACATTGCAAGTAGGTAACTAATATTTATTTATAATTCACAATCGTCACTAAAAACTGTTCTTTTTAATTTCCCCCTACGTGACGAAATCAAAACTGTTTGTTTAATTGTCACTACACGAAATTTTCTTTAAAATGTTTGAATACTTATTCGGCACTATTTAATATCACTTGCTATAATCATTTTCACAAATATGTAAATTGTTTTAGGTTAGTAAGAGTAACACACTAAACACTTCTGAACGTTTTGAATTTTAAACACCGAGTGAGGATAAATCAATAATTAAAATGAAAGACAACATGTTGACGACCATAAAAGGATTTATGCTTCTCTCACGAAACTTATTCTCAAAACAACTCAACAAAAATATTTACAAACGATTGTTATATTCTCAACTTGAGCATAGGTAACAATTATGTTCATAAATTGGCAAATGTATTCTCCAATTATTCTTAATATACAAGAATCAAGAAATATTTTTAATTCAAATAAAGAATAGTTATTCTCAATTTATAAATTTAAACATTCTTAAAATTCAATATTCAAAAAAATATTAAGTTACCTTATACTCGAATTGAGTATATAGCCATTTATTTAATGGAATTTTAATGCTTTTATGCTAGAATTTCACTTTTTGTAAGATGCTTGTGCGTATATCGAACATAAATTTCATGAAGATCATTTAATGAACATTAATTAAGATTCAGGGGAGCAATTATATAATAGTTTTATTGCGTTTTTAAAACAATTTTTTTTTTACTAATCGTAAAAATATCCTAAGGAATTTGAATGAGACTATGCGATATAAAATTATTGTTTCCAATTTTTTTTATACATACTATGTAGTTTTCAATCCGCGATTGATTCACTCATGAACATATTCTTATAATCTCTATATGAAAATTCAAAATTAAAAAAATACTATACGTATTTGGTAAAAGGCTGAAACAATGTATGTACCTGGGGTGTGATTATGTATCTACATCGAACTACGAGTTGTTAGTTCCGAGAACTCGAAAAATGTTGACAAAGTTCTTTAAAAACAATTTTTTAATCATGACGAGTTGTCTGTCTTACTTAAAAAGTGTTACGAGTAACTCAATAAGAAGTCGCAATTACGAGAACTCGTAATGTCTTACATACTATATAATCGCGTTTTGTCGTAATTACTAAAAATTCGAAACTCGTAATAAGCGTTATATAGAGATACATAATCGCACCCCAGGTACATACATAATATGTTTCAGCCTTTTACCAAACGCATAGTACTTTTTTAATTTTTAATTTTATCGACGTGATAATAACTTAACATGCACTCCGTTTTGTATCACGCGGTTTAAATACCTCACGGACTCACGGTGTATTGAAACGCGAGAATTTAAAGCGCATTTGTTCTTTAAGAATACATATTATTATAGTGTATGCACGTTAATCAAAATGTTTTCATTTGATTATATGCATAAGACGTACATTTTTTCTTATGTCGATTCTTTTTAATTGTTATTATCAAATGTACATATGTACATACATGAAAATATCTTCAAAACATCTTTTAAATTTATGTTAATTTGAGATTAAATGTATATCAAAACAAAAGAAATTATTTTTATAATTTCGAGAATCTGCTTTTGTTCAATTTGATTTTCAATTTTTGATTTAAGTTGAGAATAAATATTGCATATTTTAATTATTATTTTGAAGGTACTATTTTGAGAATAAAAGTGTCAAATCAATCGTAATCATTTTTTAGCTGAGTATACATAATTTAAGTGAAGTATTTTTAAATTTAGGAAGTTGATAGTAATAATCTTAATTTACACAATTAAATTTATACAAGAATTGGTCTAATTCGTCTCAATTTATACAGCTCATCCTCATTTTAAGCATTTTAGTTTTGATTTTTGATTAATTACCTATGTATTAGATTTGAGAATTGGTTTTTCTTACTTTTAGAATAGCATTTCTCTCAGTGTGAATGATTGAATGATGGGACGTTTTCGGTTATATCGCTCCTTTAATTTATTGAGAGCCCCAATATAATTGGCCTAGGTGATGCTTATATGTCGTAACAAAACTACCGGTTCACCACGTAATAAACCCTTTAAGTATTGGAATTTTTGTACAGGATTTAAAGACGTTGACTCGTGTATTGTGGAGCAGTATAAATCGTAGAACGACTGCCATTCGGTGTATTCACCGGAGAAAAACGGAATATTAATTTTCGGTAATCTTATTTCTGCATGGCCACCTCCTATGTGATTCCCGTTTACCGTCGTGTCAATATGAATGCTTGACCCTACTGTTGCTGATTTGAATCGAATCAAAGTATTTAAGCCAGTTAATAACTTTCTTCGTATTGGCTGTCTGTTTCCACTTCTGAGTTGACGCCAAAGATTTTGGCTTCGATCTCTGTAAATTCAGCCATTAGTTTCTCGACACGCATCAGACGAGATCGAAATTCTTCTATATGAGTGTCGTCATGCTCCTGATTTATGAAGTTTACAATTTGGGTCAACCTGCCCTTGTTTGAAGCACGCTGTTTCTTAAGAGATGCTGTTTCAGCTGATTGTGACATATTTTACAATCTTAACTTGAAACACTTGAGTCAGCTAAATGATTTGCACTCTAATTTATGCAATTATGTATCACGATTGCCCACTGGTGATATAAATATCGGCAGTATGAAGAAACACTAACAAATCACCCGATGAGCACCGTTCGTTGATTTTGAAATTGTTTACTGCAACACGTTGAATGAAGAATATTGAGTCTACAGTTGCGTATCAAAGCGTTTAAATTAAGTTAAAGCAGCAAACAAAATAGCTGCTTGTATCTCGCCCACAAACTGCGACCACTTGTATAATTTGTATCTAACTTTAGCTGCACATTCGTTGGGCATGATAATGATGTTGGAATCACAATTGACTTTGATGTTACGACGACTTTGGATATAATTCGGCCGACTATTGTTTGATTACACAAGAAAAAAAAACAGGCCATCAGCAATAAACCTGAATATGTATTTAGTATAACTCGTATGTATATAACGGTGCACAAATCAATCGCCAGCACGTGTATGCATGTACATAAGTATATCAGTTGATTTTTTTTAAGTTGCAACACGTCGATATGACGGATAATTCTTTTATCCGCAATTAGTCGATGTTGAATACCGAAGAATAACCACAAGTTGACAAAACTTTAAATACTTTAATCGATCAAAATGGCGAATTCGTGAGCTTTTAATGACGACGCCGAATATTTCAGACTAACATCCGGCTCGAAGGACCAAAATGTCGGGGCACAATCTTAATTATGTACTGTGATCGACCAGATTGTGTGACCAGCAGCAAGATTGCGCGATGTTTCCCAAGATGCACATGTGTGTGGACTGTATTTCGCTCTTCTATTTTAAATAAAAAACTTTCTGCTCACTATTCGATTACAACATTTGGTTTTTATGTCTTTATTCAGCTGTGGTTACAATGATACTGATTTGACAGAAAAAAATTAGTACCGATACCGAGTCGAAAATAATAATGATGTATTTATTGCAGATGTCGCGTCGATGATTATAATGTTCGACACTGCACTGTAAATAAAACATTATAATTCTACTAGTATAAATTAAATAGTAGAATTCGACTACCATTTTGACATTGCAAATAGGCTTTTCCCTCCAGACCAGGTGTATCATAAACGTACGGTTTACGAAGACTTTGCTATACTAAGGAGTTCGTAAACGTTACACTAAAACAGTACAAATGTAGTACGTAATGTGTACTTTTGTCACATGAGAAGTGAAACAAATTTGCGAAGACTTGTGTATGTATTAGTGTGTATTAAACTGTTCATAATGTGTACGTCGAAACGTGACGTTTACGAACTGTTTTAGCATAACGTTTTTGAGCCACATAGGTGTAACATTTACGTACGGTGTGGATTATGTCACAAGTATATAATTTTAAAAGAAATTAATATAAGTATGTATATAATACAAATAAATTGTGTTTTAAATAAAATTTATTTTTAATGTATTCAAATATAATATTTTCGAACATATTGAATCCGATATACCTCTGAGATGTTGTAACTAAGAAAAATTAATTAAATAATAGTCGGCATATGTCTAATGATTTATAACATACGAATATTGCTTAAATACCTTTTAAAATATGTATGTAATTATTTTTATGATTTTTATACGATATTATGGATATCATGCTGCTCATACCGCGAAAATTTAACAATAATTGTCAAAAGTTTTTATAATTTCACAATACGGCAATTTTAATTTAATTTGTACAAACAAAATTGAAAATAAAACAAAGCTGCGAGATATAATTGACAGCACTGTGTTTAGAATGTAAATGTAGTAGTGTGTTATAAAAAAAAGCGTTCATAAACTGTTCGTAAGCTGTACATTTTTGCTGTATACATTTTTGCGCCGGGAGGGTTGCCACCATTTAAAAAGTTCAGTGGAGGACATCCAACAAAAATTATTTTGTTTAATTTTAAATTCATTGTATGTTACAAATTATTAGAAATTAAAATACAGAGAAATCTTTGTAATGAACACTAGTTTAACAAAATTTTTACTATAACGAAATTTTCATTCGCTAAAATAAATCTTTTTGATACGGCCCAGAACTATGGCCAACCAAATGATTTATAAGAAAGTAAACAAATAAAATTTTACATTTTCGTAAATTTATTGCAACGAAATTACAAAATAGCGAATTAATGTTTCTGGCAGGGCTGGGAAGTCGGTGAAATAATTTTTCGACTCCAACTCCGATGTATTAAAAATTGACTATCCGACTCCGACTACTACTCCAACTTCTACATTTAATTAATGCTCGTACTTACATTCTTTCATTATTAGAACATAATTTAAACATAACAAAAATTTCGATTGATTTTACCACTTTCTCTAAGCCATCAAAAAATTGAATCCATAATTTTTGTAATTCGAAGTCGTTACGGTTTCTTATGGTCATCCAGAAATTTTTCAAATTCGTGTTTATCTTCTAGTTCTTCAACAAGAAGTTCTTCTTTTCAGTAATATTTAAAAATAATTTTAAACCATTGCTAAATTACATAGCATCGGTTTACCTTTATTTTGTTGATCATCACTTAATAATACTCTAACCTTGGAGTCGACATAATTTCTAGCCAATAACATATCGTTATCAAGCAGAAACATTTTTGTATGTGTTTACGATGATTTTGTTTCTGTTGCGAAGATATTTGAGTGTTTTTCTGTTATTGAAACATTACGCATCGCCATTCTTTATAAAATTGACCGGGAGTCAAATATTTTTGTAACTAAGGTAAGGTATACTTTAGGAGAGAAAGCAAAATATAAAATGGGAAAGTCAGAGTCGGTCAGTATTTTTCCAACTCCCAATCTGACTCCGCTAAAAGAGTCCGAATTTTGACCAAAGAAAAATTTTAAATCTGGTTTACAAAATTTTATCATCTACAGCTTTTCTAGAATTACAGAATGTTCTTACAAATTTTGGATTTTCGTATCGCTGGGATTTCGTAACGAAACTTAGTTTTAAAAATATAAAGGGCTGAAACCTCACGAGGTGATCAGAACTTCGGTCTTTGGTATCTTCAATAATATCATAAAGTTGGTGTGACTGTTTTGACATTATTGATTTCTATTTTAACCAATATATATTTACTTATACAACAACAGCCAAACAGGTCAAAAGCTTCAACATGGGTACAGGCATCCAATTTAAAACGAAAAATCGTATTCTAGAATTTTATACCGAAAGTAGTATAACAAATTATACTGATACTTCTAACCGTTTAACTGACCATATTCCAGAAATTTATCCGAAAACTCATTTTAGAATCCCATTTACAACGCACATATCTAACACAATGATACCCGCGGTTAAGGCATAGTCAAGTTCCATCCTACTTGGCCATATTCCACACATATCAAATATTTCCATTTCCAACACACAAATCAAATTTCATAATAATCGGTTGAGAAATAGACAAGTTCCATCATACTTATCTATATTCCAGAACTTCATCCAGAAATCGTTTTAAAATCCCAGAACTTCATCCAAAACTCATTTTAGAATCCCATTTCTAATACAAATGTCGAATTTCATCGTAATCGGTTGAGAAATGAGCAAGTTCATTCTCATCCAAAACTCATTTTAGAATCCCATCTCTAACACACAAATCAAATTTCATAATAATCGGTTGATAAATAGACAAGTTCCATCATACTTAGTCATATTCCAGAACTTCATCCATAAATCGTTTTAAAATTCCAGAACTTCATTCATAAATCATGTTAGAATCCCATTTCCAATAAAAATGTCGAATTTCATCGTAATCGGATGAGAAATGGGCAAGTTCCATCCTACTTGGCCATATTCCATAACTTCATCCAAAACTCATTTTAGAATCCCATTTCTAACACACATATTAAATTTCATAATAATCGATTGATAAATAGACAAGTTCCATCATACTTGGCCATATTCCAGAACTTCATCCAGAAATCGTTTTAAAATCCCAGAACTTCATCCGTAAATCATTTTAGAATCCCATTTCCAACACAAATGTCGAATTTCATCGTAATCGGTTGAGAAATAGACAAGTTCCATCATACTTGGCCATATTCCAGAACTTCATCCAGAAATCGTTTTAAAATCCCAGATTTTCATCCATAAATCATTTTAGAATCCAATCCCATTTTCAATACAAATGTCGAATTTCATCGCAATCGGTTGAGAAATGGGCAAGTTCCATCCTACTTGGCCATATTCCAGAACTTCATCCAAAACTCATTTTAGAATCCCATTTCTAACACACATATTAAATTTCATAATAATCGATTGATAAATAGACAAGTTCCATCATACTTGGCCATATTCCAGAACTTCATCCAGAAATCGTTTTAAAATCCCAGAACTTCATGCGTAAATCATTTTAGAATCCCATTTCAAACACAAATGTCGAATTTCAACGTAATCGGTTGAGAAATGTTGCCCATGGCAACTTGCCGTTCCATCATACTTGGCCATATTACAGAACTTCAGCCAGAAATCGTTTTAAAATCCCAGAACTTCATCCATAAATCATTTTAGAATCCCATTTCCAATACTAATGTCGAATTTCATCGTAATCGGTTGATAAATAGGCAAGTTCCATCATATAAAAAATTTGTTAACTATTCACCACATCCAAATCCAACCCCAACTCAACTCCAACTCAACTTCAACTCAACGCGCAAATTGACCCCTAATTTAATCTTCAAATCAATTCCCAATTCAATGCCAAATTCAATGCCCAATTCAATAATCAAATAAGCATATATAAAAAAATCGTAAATATTTATAAAAGCAGTTATTTTGGGTCAATTCGTATGGCAGGTACCCCACCCCCTTGACGTACAGTCTCCAAAAGCTTTTCAAATCTCCGCCTTGACCATAGAAACAGATTGGCGAAAAAAAAATTCAAATCGGACAAGCCGTTATCGAGATACCACGGGTCCAGACATCCAGACATCCAGACGTCCAGACAGACGGACGGACATTTTTTTTTTTTTTACATTTTCAGACTCAGGGACTTTCAAAACGTCGAGAAAAGTGGTTTTGGACCAACCAAATTTTTCGTCATTTTTGACAGGATTTCAATACTTTGGTCTTTTTAGACCGAAGTAATTATAATACATTCACAGTGTTTAACTGTAGATATTATTACTTCTTTAGGATAAATTCTAACGTAAACACATACATATGTATTATCGTTATATACATTGAAAGAAACGAGCTACGAGCTGGTACATTTCAAATTGAAAAGATATTTCAAGGTAAATTTTGATAATATGAGTGTTGTATGCCACCTCTACGTAAAATCAGCATATTTACTTGGGGTTTCGGAAGTATCACATTTCATAGTTCTCTTATAAAAATCTAGACACAATTTTGTAATGTGCGCAAATAATCAGTATAACTTCCGAAACAACTGAATTGTTTAACTAATTCCAAAATTGTTTAAAAAAGGAATCTAAAGTTATTTTTAATGTGGAGAACATTTTTGTCTCCGGGGAGGATGGAGGAAACTTCTTTCAAAAAGAGGACTGTCCTCCACAAAGGAGGACGGGTGGCAAGCCTAATTGCAAATGTCAAATAGAATTTTACAAATAATTATTTTTAAATATAATAATAATACTATTTTATGTTGTTTCAGCGAGATGACGAGATGAAAGTGGCTGCTTATGAGTGTATGTTTTATGTTTTCAAGTCTTCGTTATTTTAGTAATGAACATAAATACGAGGGCGGAGTGAGAAGTCTGGTAAAAATGAAACAAGGAATAATATTTTCGGCCAAAAAAAGTTTATTTTTCAACGTAGTCGCCTTTTAGCTACACTTGGTCCAACGCTTTTCCAATTTTTCGATCCCTTCCGAATAATACGATTTCTCCAACCCTCCAAAATAGGCGTTTCTGACTGAAAATAGCTGTTCTTTGATCTCCGGTGTATAGTGATGGATCCATGTTTCATCCACAGTTATGAAACGATGCAAAACTCCTTTTTATTTCGCTTGAACATCGCCAATCCTGCCTCTGAAGTTGTCACACGTACGCGTTTGGAACGCGCAGAAAGCTTTTTCAAATTCAAATGTTCGTGTAATATATTGCGCACACGTTTATCTGAGATGCCCACTATCTCATCAGCTAACTCGCGCACTTTCACTCTGCGGTTTTACAACACCGTATCATGGATTTTGTCAACCATTTTTGGTGTGGTGACTTCATTTGGGCGTCCTGAACGTTCGACATCAGTTGTGCTTGTACGACCACAACGAAAATCAGTAAACCACTTGTGAATCATTTTAATCGATGGTGAAGAGTCCCCATAATATTTATCAAGCTTTGTTTTGGTTTATGTAATGGTTGTCAAAACTGAACTAAATGACAGATGTGTCTGAAAATTTTAATTTGGTACTGCCACATGATGGTATTGCCACATGACATCTGGGATTTGCGATTGTGGCGCCCTCTGTTGCAATTTTGCCAGACTTCTCACTCCGCCCTCGTATAGCAATGATATTCCCGTTTCTGTGACATTGACATTTCTGTGACGTCTTATTGACATTTTGTGCAAAATTTTAATGATTAAAATTTCAACGGTATCTTGATCGATATATTATTTGTGAATTGCTTTAATAAAATCGCCTTTAAAGGTATTATTTCTGAGTAATAAATTCTCTTGGTATTCCAAGTCTTATATTACTCTTAATAGCGAATTACTATGGGAGTCTTTAAAATAATATCACGCCAAAAGGGTGGAGCAGATTTAGGAGAGCTGGGAGATTTATAAAATGAAATGCTATATGACAAGAAGGTGGGATTTGGTAACAAATGATAACACCGGCACACAAAAAAAAATTCTGAACCCAATGTCTGACATATCTTATGTACCCACCAGTTTTCCACAAAACCCCAATTTTGGATCAAAATTGCCCAAGAAAATACCAAAGTCTATTTTAGTACCGTTTACTCCAGATATATCGTTTTCGGAGTATTTTAATCGCAAAAAAGGATTCCTTCGTCCAAATTTTCTTGTGACACTTCAATAACCCAAAAAAAGCCCAACTTTAGGTCAAAATGGCCAAAAAAATTCCAAAGTAATTACCCTCTCTATTTTGGTTGCTAATGGCTTTTGACTAAACCATTGTTGGAAAGTGAGACAAAGAAACTCATATCAAAACCCTGACGCACAACTTACACTGAAACTCAGACAATCGAACTGTTACTCAAACTGAAATTCAGAGAGTATAAGTTACAAATAGACAAATAAGACAAATTCGCGGCTTGTGTGACTGAAACAAAGTTACTGGCAACAGAAAAGTGAAACTTAAGAAAGTTTAGCTGAAACGAGTCCCCTGACCTTGCTGCAGTTTGAGTTTATCTGCTCAAGATTGAGTTACAGTTTGTTGCTTTTCATCAACTTTTTGTTCATTCACCTATCACGAGCGTTCAAGTAAAGTTTTATTGATGTCATTTCTTGCGTTTATAACGTATTCTCTTGTCCTCGAATGACCTATGAAGTGGATTTCTACGTCTTTTTCTCAGATTTGTTTCGTCATCTCTCTTGAGCATCCAACAATAGTCCGCTAATATGTTAACATCCCACCTTCCCTGATATCTTCTTTCCATTTCCCGTACATCCTGGTGGAAGCGCAACAATGTCAGCTAGTGGTATAGCAACCAGCCAAATCAAAGCAGTGCTGTACACTTAGATAATTCTAAAACTAAATTAAAACCATTGCTAACCATAAACAAATACAGTGCACCATTATCGTGTAAACCAATGGAACATTATTACTATTAAAATGTAAATCGCTTCTGAATTGTAATAAAATAAAATAATAGGATTCCTGTCAATTTCTCCTTATCACAGTAAATTTTAAATACCGTTAAATAATAGAGGAGGCCCTATGAGCTTGTAGCAGTCGCCAGTCGGTCGTATAAAAACGTAGCTGACATAAAATGCATTCCGCCTGATTCTCAAATCAGGCATCGTAAAATCATTGACTGCTAAATTTAAAGCTCTAAACTGGGTGTAATGAAACTTTTCTCCAATTTGATAGGCCGTGTTAGCGATTGTTATTCTTTATCAGAATAAGTAAGCTCGTTTCATATTTATAGCGCATAACTATTCTTGGATGATATGTCGGTCCGATTGCCTTTATGCCACCATATTTGCAAAGCATTCAAGTAATCGACATAATATTGATTCCAGAAACTTGTTTAATAGATGGTTGATAATTGAGTAAAACGATTCCAACTCGAATAGTTTAGAGGTTGGGAAAATAAAATGTCTGTTATTATAATTCGATTAAAAAATGTTGATGAGCACCAGTTTCTAGACCAATATTATACAGACCAGTAAATTAATTAATTAATTTAATCAAAAATAGCAACCTAAAATTTTGATTTCATGTTAACCACATGGCCCGGGCATGCATTATTTAAAACCAGTTTTATGTACCTTACTTATCAGTAAGTGCTTGCATGTACCTATTTTATACTAAACGCGGGTGAACATTATTTCCGCCAACTTTATGGGAAACCATACAATATAAAAGAATTATAGTGAGGTCATTTGATTTCAGGTATTCTGCGACATTATTAAGAACGATATTGTACCTTTGATAACTAATTAGAAAACAATAAATTAATTAACGCTTTGTTTACATAGTTAATTTAATCATTAATTAACCTTCACACTATACAAAGCATTATATTACACGCTTACGGGAAATAACCGATGATTTCACCAAACCATTTAAAATGCTGACCTGATAAAATAAACTAGGGGGTACAGCCCTTCCTTAGAAGGGATATAATTTATATATAATTAGGACCGCCAAAAGTGCATCAAATTTTTTTTTAGGTAAAAGACAGATTTGTACATAAGTCGATGAACTTCTTAAAAAATTCGCATCTTAACGTTATCTCGGTTAGGTGCATCTTTTAAAATCTAGAACTGACTCCTTAAAGTGTCGCCTGAATTTGTTAGACCCAACATTTTGGAGAGAGTAAACAAAGCCATTATAGCGTTTTACTCCTTCAGTCTGAAACCGAATCTAGTATACTGACTCTACACCGCCGTAGTGAGACCTGTACTCATATATGGGGTGAGTGTATGGCGGCCAGCTCTAGTAGGCAAAGTAACTTATAAAAATAAGATGGAGAAGGTGCAATGAACGGCATGTATTCTTGTGAGAGGGGTATTGAGGTCAACACCGAGAAGTGCCTTAGAGGTTATTTATGTTTCACTTTCTTCCGGTAGATATTTTTGACACAGTTGGCGGCAAAGTGGGGGTATCTTAATATGAAACACTCGACTGTCGTTAGTTCGTTAAAGGATGGGCTGACGACCCAATTTACGAGAAGGGCTCTCGGACCATGTTCTATTCAAGGAATTCCTGAAGGGATGGGTCAATATCGGAAACCGAAGCTTTGAAATTCTTCACGAACGGCTCCAAGCTAGACGGCGAGGTAAGAACTGGAGTATTCTATGACAAATTAAATGTCAACATTTCTATTCGTCTCCAGATGATGTCGCAATCTATGTGGGCAGTCAAGTGGCAATAATATCGCTGGAATCAGTCTCGTTGACGTCACGAGTGACTGGGTCCCTGGTCACGCGGATGTCAAAGAGAACTGCTGGGTGAATGAATTGGCTAGGCACGGTACGGCTCTCTAGCTGCAATCGAAAAAATCAAGTCTGAGGAGGCCTATGACAGAGGTTAAACTAGCACTTAGGAAACAGGCGCTAACCTTAGCAGAAGAAAGGTGGATTAATCATTATCTATAGCGTACCAAGACAAGTTTGGCCAGAGCTAGACTTGGAGCGCGCTAGAACATTAATCTCCCTATGAAAGCGTAAATAAGGAATAGTCGTAGGAATTCTCACGGAACACCCCTTTTTTTGGAGAACATGCAAGAAGACTGGGTTTGGAGGTAAATTACTTCTGTAAAAGCTGTTTGTAGGAGGAGGAGGAAGAGAGTTTGTTCACTTTATTTTGCTCATGTCCATCATTAGCACTCAGAAGACCCAAATACTTGGGTAAGCTCTAGATGTACAACCTGTCGGATCTCGAAAACAGAAATGTGCGGGATGTTTTACCTACATAATTAGCTCTAAATGGTTTCAGTAAGAGTAAAGGAGATATATCCTTTGGTTTCACAGCTTAATCAGCTACTCTAACCTAACCTAACCTAATAGCTTAAAACTTACACGAGATTATCTACTGAAAATAAACGAACCGGCAATGATTTGAGAGTATAACCAAAGATGCATAAACGTTATTAAAAATCATTATTGTAAGAGAATCAAACATATAGGAATGAAACAAATTAAAACAAACAAATTTCTTAAATTTAAGATGAATGGAACTATTGATCTAGTTCGTGCCTGCATATCTGACATAATTTTTGATATAACTTGATCTGTTAAAATTTTTATTAAGCCCGTATTAATTAAAAGATTTCATGACTGTGTCGTCTACTATATCCACCTTAATACTCAACTCCCCCAAATAAATTCTCAACTGAACCCCTTCACCATACCGCAACTCAACACCTTACTTAACCACAACTCAACTCTCAACTCTAAACGCAACCGCCAACTCAACTTTCAACTAAATCTACAAATCAACACGGTCCGAAAATTTACATGCATATAAGAAATAAACTCAATTAAAATTTCAATTAAACGCTCAAATAAATTCCCAACTGAACATCTAAATAAATCCTAACTCAACTCCAACCCAACTCTAATATAACCCCAGCTAGGTAGACCACAAATTCAGCCCCCAACTCAACCGAACTCCATATCCGAAAAATACTCATGCGCATGAACTGAACTCAAGCTAACTTCCAACTCAATCAACAACGCAACAACTCTCCCCAAATTAATCCCCGACTGAAACTTTCACTCAATCAGTCAATCACTAATTAACCCCAGCTCAACTTCCAACTTAACCTTCAACTCAACGCTCGTCCGATAATTGCATGCATCCTCTATCTCGACCACCAACTCAACCCTCAACTTAACCACAGACTCAATGTACACCTCAATGCTTAACTGAATTCAACTCAAAACAACTCAAACCAACTTCCAACTCAACCTTCAACACAACACACGAATAAATTTCCGGTGTTACCTCAACTCAACCCCTACCCCTACTAAAATTCAACTAAACCCAACTCAACCTCAACTCGACCTGCAACCCAGTCCCTAAATCAACCCCAAACTCAACTCCCAAATCAACATTATCTGTAAAAGTACAGGACAGCGCATATTAGGTCTATTCAACGTAAATCTAGTTCAAACCGCAAATAAATCCCAAGCTGAACTGCTCACTAAAACCTAATCAAACCCCAGCGCAACTCGAACTCAACCCCAAGTCAAGCAGCAATTGGACCCCAACTCAACCCTTAACTCAAACGCAAACTCAATGCCCGTTACTCAATCCTAGAACCAGCATATATAAAAAGTTGCTCAATTCTCACTAAACCCTAATTCAACCCCGACTCAACTTCAAATCGAAAATAGAACTCCACTCAGCCATCAACTCAACCGCAACCCAAACTTCAAACCAGCATAGATTAAAGAAAAATGGTCAACGTGGTCATATCACCAGGTGGTTTGTGTCGGTTCATTTGGCAAGAACTCGATCCGCGGGTTCCAAAAGTTTTTGAAATCCCCGCCTTGACCAAAGAAATAGATTGGCGAAAAAAAATTCAAACCGGGCAAGCCATTCTTGAGATACCGCATAGGTACATTCAGACGTACGGGATTTTTTTTTAGGACTAAGGGCTTTCAAAGGCAGCCTAGAACTATGTCACATTCCCAGTAAATGGACGGAAGTGAAGGTTGTTTTCATACCTAAGGCGGGAAAACCCTCACACTGCAGTCCCGAAGACCTTAGACCGATTAGCTTGTCTTCTTTCCTTTTCAGAATACTGGAGAGTCAAATAGAAGCTCATATTAGAGGCACGATTGTGCCGGCAAAGCTGTCTAAATCTCAACATGCCTATTGCAAGGGGAGATCTGTAGAAACTGCTCTTCATTCTCTTACATATTTTATTGCAAAATCTTTCGAATATGGAGACTACGCGATGGTAACCGTTTTGGATATTGAGGGAGCCTTTAACAACGTGCTTACTGGATCTATAACCCGGGCACTTTCGAATTTAGGAGTAGATGAATCTCCCAAGGACTGGATAGATCAAATGCTAAGGGGCAGGATCATAAATGCCAGTCTGGGGAAATCCTCCGCCAGAAGATTTGCAAGCAGAGGTACGCCGCAGGGTGGCGTACTGTCCCCCCTGCTTTGGAACTTGGCCATAAATGATCTGTTGCTGAGACTGGAGGATAGTGGCTTCAAGGTGGTTGCCTATGCGGATGACTTCGTTATTGGTGTCCGTGGAAAATATCCCGGCACACTTAGTGAGCTTATTCAAAATGCTCTGGGCATTCTTTCATTATGGGCCAATGGTTGTGGTTTGAATGTGAACCCACACAAAACCGAATTGGTTCTCTTCTCCAGGAAATATAAACTTCCTCATATCGATTCTCCCACTTTAAATGGTTTCAACTTGGCTTTTATAGTTGAAGCAAAGTTTCTGGGTCTCGTTTTGGACAGTAAATTAAACTGGAAACCTAATATTATGGAAAGAGTAAAGAAAGCTATAGTAGCGCTTTACTCTTGCAAAAATGCCATTGGGAAAGGATGCGGGCTGGAGCCCCACATGGTCCTTTGGCTATACATTGCAGTAGTCAGACCCATTCTTCTGTATGGGGTAACAGTCTGGTGGCCTCCTGCTCTGGACAAAACCGTCAACCAGACATCTTGGGAAAACAGTGGGCAGCTTGCACTGCCATACGACTGAAATCCACGTTAATGTGGACCTGCAATAATACAGGGCACTCATCTGTACTTTGTAACAAAGGGCTTCCCAAGACCACCGACTATGCTGTCCCGTCACTATCTTTTGATAAAAAGTTCCTGACTAATATCCCATCCAGAGAGGACTGGATGATGGATGCAGTTTTGGAACCAGGAGTTTTACACTTCTTCACTGATGGTTCAAAACGGGATGGAAAAGTCGGGGCTGGGGTGTTCTGCGAGGAACTTATGTTAAACCTCTCCTTCTGTCTCCCCGACTACTGTAGCATTTTTCAAGCCGAGGTAACTGCGATAAAGGGAGTCGTGGACTGTTTGAGGTATAATGTAATATCGACTTATGATATTCGCATATATACGGACAGTCAAGCTGCCATTAAAGCGCTTCAATCACACCTCCTCACATCGCAAGTAGTCCAGAACTATCTCTCATCTTACGAGATGACAGATCAGTTCAACATTCATATTATATGGGTGCCAGGACATTTCATTAGTACAGGAAATATAAAAGCCGATGAACTGGCCCGACGTGGTATAACGGACCACATCTCAAACAGCAAAAAGGCTATTGAAATGCCTCTTGTGGAATGCAAACTGCTGCTTCAGGAGGACGCTAGTAACGTTCACGAATGACAGATGGTCAAATAGTACCTCATGCGTAATAACTCGGCAGGTCTGGCCAAAAGTTGGACTTGGCGAGATCCAAATAGCTGATCTCACTTCAGCGGAGTCGGATCAGTGTGTTGTTTAAGTGATTACGGGGCACTGTTTCATAGGCAGACTTGCGAGGAGACCTTGTTTCTTCTCACATGACTACTGTCGTAGTTGCGAGGACGAAGAGGAGGAAGAGACAGTACTTCATCTTTTTTGCACCTGTCCTCGTCTGGCACGAAACCGACTGAGTTTTCTAGGTGCACCCCTCTTCAACGACCAGACGGAACTCAGCAGGATGGACGTCAGGAGTATTCAGCGCTTCGTATCAAGCTCAAAGTGATTTCATTGAGTTCGAGGAAAATTTTTAAGTTGTGGTACGGCTACGGACCTTTTTGTGTCTATGCCTGGTCCTAGTGGGCCGCCACCTAAACCTAACCTAGATTATAATTATTAGCGTTAAGTCAATTTTAGATTAATTATGATTATGATTATGATTTCAGGAGGACCCAGGAATATGTCGCAGCAAACTAATAAAGGTTATTTTAGAGTGTACTTATAATTTTAATTTAATAAAATATAAAAGTAGATTAGAAATATGCTGTCATTGTGTTACTAAATATTGGCTTACTATGGTGTCTGTAACCAGGTCAATTTCTTTAATACTAGCTAAACCTATCCAAATCCTCTTTAAGTTGTATGTAACAAGGTGTTCGGTGAGGCCCGGCCATTAGAAACTCCGGGAGATCTTGCTTAAAGCTTGATCGAACACTTCAATCAATCAATCAATAGCGCTTCTGCTCTCTCATCGTACTTTTCGTATGACCAAAATTTACGTATGTACATATATGCAGTAAAATCTGTGCAAAAATTAAATGATTAATAAAAAATATATAAATCATTACTTACCTTTCCTGAGACAAATCCACATTTTGCTCTAAACAACAATTATATTTCACCATAAAATTCCACGACGAGAAATTTTGACGATTCATTCCACAAGAGTGGGATTTATTTTTCCATTTCACTGTACCGGAATGCAAAATTCTCGTTTAGAACAAAATTCCATTCCACAAAATAATTCCACGTAACCAGAATCTACATACTGCTAACCTGTTTCGAAATGTGAAAATGTGGAACAACATTTTCTCGCAACTACAAAACTTGCCCAATTTAATTTCGTTATAGTGGGAAAAGTAAAAACAAATTTGTTTTTTCAAAATTATTTATTTAAAAAATTATATCGTAGACATTAAATTAAAGAGTAATTTCACAGAAACTATTTGAAAAACTTTGTTTAAGAGCTGAATGTTTGTGTTTGAGCTCCAGCACTAGCTGCTGATCCGCTTAATCCACCACCGTGTCCACCTATTAATTAAAAAATAATTTTATGGTTAGAAATGATAAAACAATAAGAAAATATGCCTTTAATCTCACTACCTTGACTAAATGTTTGTGTCTGGGCACCGGCTTGAGCAGCTGTTCCAGATAATCCACCACGGCCACCTAGTAGTATAAAAACAAATTTGTGGTTAGTTTTATTCGAAAAAAACATATACTTTAATATCACACCGCGCACCTTGATTGAAAGTTTGTGATTGTGCATTAGCAGTAGCAGCACTACCACCGAAAGGCCCAAAAGCACTGCCTTGATTAAACGTTTGTGATTGGGCACTGGCTCCAGAAGAACTACCACTGAATCCAAATGCGGGAAATGGAAATTGTGGTGCAGCACTTGCACAGGCGATCAAAGCAACAACACACAAACTAACAGCGAATTTCATTTTTCCAATTTTATTTTTATTTTGTATTAATTTAATAAAGTCGATGCTTTGAACCTTAACAAACGAATAATATTTTTACCTTTAAGATTCTCTCTTTATATACCCTTTGCCTATTTTTGGGATACCTTAATAATCGACATTACCGTCATTACAATGATAATAAAGATACAAATAAATAGCGTAAAGAAACGAGTTTTTATCATAATAAAATACAAAAACAACGTTTCGGAAAATTATCATATTACAAGAGCATATTATACAAAATATACTGGTATGTATCGTACTAACAAAAGTAACAAAAATAATTTGCGTATTCTGCGTACACGAATTACAAATAATTGCAATAAAATATAAAATTCATGGCCTCGCTCTGTATGTATGCATTTGTGTGTCTAGGGTAACTTGCGCAAGCGTGCCGTGTCAATATACGGAACTAACACATACACGCATCCATGTCAATAATAAGTTCGAATTATATTGTTTACGACTCAATACTACACTGTGTTTACTGTACTACACGACTACACAACTATCATATTAATGTTTGACTTTGGTCAATGCGGTTGACATAAGCTCATATTGTTGTAAACAGTCTTATGTTCTTGGAATTGATTACAAAATAATAAAATTTATTACTGTAGTTGTTTATTTTTTATTAAATTTTATTAATTGTTCAAGATTTTATTGTGAAATCACGACTTAATTTATGCCTATGTAGAAAGGGAGATAAACTTTGTGAGCGCGTTTAATAAACTTTCGTAGAAACGATTTAGGTGAAGGTGGATTATAGTTTATCGCCCCAAGTAATTGTACTAAAATTAGGGATTTTTTTTTGTTGTAATCGGACCATTTCTGGAAATAACTACATTATTGGTGTGCACTAGAAATTATAACAAAATGTATAAAAATATCGTAATATAATAATCGAAACTTGTGTTTGTCATTATCAAGGTAAATTACCTTGGTTCTTGTTTCTCATAGTTGTGCGGTTTTAGTTTTATGGTTGTGTATCAATATCAAGTTCAAAGTAATAGTAAATTATAGTTTTGTTTATGTTATTGTACGCGAGAGATTATACATTATAGGAATTTGTACTCAACAAAATTGTTCAATGCAACTTGAAAAGATTGTTGGAAGTTTGTGCACCTACTTCGTCTTTTGTTTCTTCAATTATAATGATATCCATTATTCACTGTTATTTATTTTTGAAATTTTATCTAGTAGTCCCTTCTTTCATTATTCACTACAGTCACAGAATATTATTCAACGAGATGAAGTCTACCGACACGAGCCGATAGGTGAGGTAGAATTGAATAATGAAAGGAGGGACTACTAGATAAACTAGAAGTGAAACAAACGTATAATGAGCATATTATCAAAGCAACCTTGATTAAACAAAGCCATAATCTAAACAACGAAGCTTTTATAATGCCCGATTTCAGAACAAAACAGCAATTCGCCAGTTAAATAATATTTCCTCTCTTTCTTCTTTTATGAAATTGCAATTTTTTTCATAATTCAAAGTCAATGCTATATGATTATATTTCTTTTTTACATGAAAATTTTAAAGGGATAATTAAATTTTTATTTGAGCAATGTTGAAAAGTCAAATATTAACCCATTTGGTCCCACTGTACCTGTACGGGTACAGAAAAATCACTAACTTTACGATGCCACTACTGCGGTATTTAATGTCAAATTTCGATTTGTATTTTACCGTTATATATGGTTTTTGGTTTGTTTATCATATTTAAAAAAAAAATCCATTTCGAGAAAGGATTTTGAGTGTTATAAAATATTTGAAGTAAAAATATTTGACACAATTTGTTATTGGTGTGGGTTCAAATGGGTTAATTTCTCCCTTTAAAATTCTCATGTAAAAAAAAATTATGATCAGATAGCATTGATTTTGAACTATGAAACAAATTGCAATTTCATAAAAGAAAAAAGAGAGGAAATATTATTTAACTGGCGAATTGCTGTTTTGTTCTGAAATCGGGAAAAAAGAATTAGAATCGAGGAAAAAATCAAATTTTTCATAGTAAATAAAACACACAAAACATATGGGAAATCACTTTTTTTCCTAAGACCAATTTTTAAAATGAAAACGTTACAAATTCTTAAGTTTGATTTCTGCAATATTTTCATAAATGGTTGTATTTCAATATAAATGAATGACGTTTAAGTTACGTTCATTTTATTGTAATAATTGATTTATTTAAACCAAAATTTAGAAAAAATTTGATAACAACAGCATTCTCGTCAAATTTAAATAAAAGCTTGCTACAAATCGTAAGGTTATTAAGTCAATATACCGGGTGTTTCTTTTAAACTGAGACGATCAAATATCTCGAAAAATAGCCACTCTACGGAGAAAATGTCCATAATCAAAATTTAATCATACCGCGGGGGAAATACATTAGTGCAAAAAAATAGTCCCCCACCCTCCGCTTTGTAGGTGGGGCGGGGGTAACTTTTAAACTAAGATAGGAAGCCATATTTTTTATTGCAGATTCGGATTCTACGGCTAAAAATACGTAGGATTTGACTGAAACATTTTTTTCGATTCATGTTAGATGGCGCTGTAATTGACGATGTTCAATTTTTATCTCGGATTAAATATCTCGAAAAATAAGCACTCTACGAAACAAATGGTAGAGATCAAAATTGAATTATTCCGCGGGGAAATACATTAGTGTTAAAATTAGTACCCTCACCCCCTCCTTGTAGGTGGGGGTACTAATTTTAACACTAATGTATTTCCAGCGCCATCTATCATGAATCGATAAAAATGTTTCAGTCAAATCCTACGTATTTTTAGCCGTAGAATCCGAATCTGCAATAAAAAATATGGCTTCCTATCTTAGTTTAAAAGTTACCCCCGCCCCACCTACAAAGCGGGGGGTGGGGGACTATTTTTTTGCACTAATGTATTTCCCCCGCGGTATGATTAAATTTTGATTATGGACATTTTCTCCGTAGAGTGGCTATTTTTCGAGATATTTGATCGTCTCAGTTTAAAAGAAACACCCGGTATATTACATAGATGGCAGTAAAAATTTTGTTAAATCGTACCAAAAATTACCACTTGGAGAAATTTCAAGTTCAAAAATTGTAGGAAAAGCAAAACAAATTCACAGAATATTAAAAACCTGTGATAATTTTGTGATTAAATAATTTTTTTTCGTATTTTTCTGAAATCATCTTGGACATCTTAGACGTACACTAGTAAAACTAAAGATAAATTTAGCAAGTATTATTTTAATTCGCCAGAGCCAACTTTGATGTATTTTTCAAAACGAAATTTCGAAAAATATATTTTCGAAATAATTTAATTTTAATATTTCTTAAATTAATGGGGCCGATTCTGGCATACAAATTTTACAATTTTATGTTATTTTTTTAAATAACATGGTAAACTGGTATTCTCGTGTTAAAAAAAAATTTATGTTATTTTTTTTTTATGTTATCATCTGTCAAAAATAAAAGAATTAAATTTAAGCATGTTATAAGATTTTATCAAGTCGAAATATACAGTCAATCAAAAAAGTTTACATACACTTAAAGTTGTTTAGTTTAAGGTCTCCTTAATTGTTACTAGTTTTACCGGTTTGAAAAATAAAAATGAAATTTGTTTCTCTTGTATATTGGCATGAATATTCTAGAAATAGAAACATTTTATCTTTAGATATAAGGAATTCCCCGGATAAAAATAAAATGAAACGTAAAATTTTAGTCAAAAAAATATTCATACAGTTTTAGAAGTGTTGCGTATTGAACAAGAGCGAACTGAGTTTTTGTTATTTTTTTTTTATTATTACGATAATAAATAGTAAGTGTATTTAATTTTATAAGTTACAGTTAATCTATTTGATATTAACGGTTATTATTTTAGAAATATGGGGAAAGGTGCAGAAATTCCGTTACAAGAAAGAAAACTTATCATAAAACTATTCATGGAAAAAAAATCTCTTAGAGAAATTGGAGCTATCATAGGGAGAAGTCATGCCAGTGTGCAATCTATCATTAAAACCTATGGAAATACTGGAACGTTGGAAAGAAAGCAACGAAGCGGTCGCCCTAAGATATTTTCCTCTAGAGAACAGCAAGATATCATTAAAACTGTAAAAAAAGAACCCAAAATTTCTGCTCCAAATATTGCTGAACAAATGCAAGATTCATTTGGGAAAAAATGCAATCCTCAAACAATTCGCAATATTCTTAATAAGGCTGGTTTTCATGGTCGATCACCCCGAAGAAAACCTCTTATATCAAAGAAAAATAAAATAAAACGGCTTAACTTTGCAAAGGATCATGTTAGCAAGTCAAATGAATTTTGGAGTAATGTAGTGTTCTCTGATGAAAGTAAGTATAACATCTTTGGTAGTGATGGACACTCAAAAGTATGGAGACAAGCGAATACGGAATTCAATAAGGAGAATATTATACCCACCGTGAAACACGGTGGTGGTAGCTTGATGGTATGGGGGTGTATGAGTGCTGGGGGTGTGGGTAATTTGGTTTTTATCCCTAGTACGATGGACAAAAATGTTTATCTTAATATTTTAAAGACGAATTTAATGGATAGTGTAGTGAAAATGGGTCTTAATAAACGTCAATTTACATTTCAACAGGATAACGATCCAAAACATACAGCGAAAACTGTAAAAGAATGGCTGATTTTCAATATTCCAAACCAGTTGCACTCACCCCCACAGTCACCAGATTGTAATCCCATCGAGCACTTATGGGATTTACTGGAACGTCGCATAAGAAAACATAATATAACGTCTGAACAGTTATTAAAAGAGGCTTTGTTAAAGGAATGGGGAAAAATAACTCCACAAGAAACGTCGAACTTGGTTTTTAGTATGAGAAATCGATTGGCAGCTGTTATAAAGGCGAGAGGCAATCAAACAAAATATTAATTGGTTTTATTTGACTTAAAAAGCTCGATGTACAATTTAATATTTAATATGTGTATGAAAACTTTTTTGTCGTAATTTTTGTAATATTATTGATTTATTTATTTATTTTCACTAATAAAAATCGTTGAATTTTCTGAATGTTATCGTAATGTGTGTATAATAGTTTTAAAAATAAGGTACAAACATTGCAATAAGTTAACCTTACCTAGCACTTAAATTACAAACAAAACTTTTCGACAATTTTAGGTGTATGAAAACTTTTTTGATTGACTGTAAATTGAATTGAACATTTATTTATTTTTTTAAAGTTTTGCAATAAAATTAAACATTTATCTAAAAAAAGCAAATACCTACATACTTTTCATTAATACTTCTTATACTTTCTGCCGTAGGCACTTGGCGAAACACACTTAATACACACATTTTTAAAATTTTTTAAAAACACTTGTTAAATATTTCGCAAAATTACAAAATGTTTAAAAAATCACTCGATCGATTTCGGCTTATTAGGCCATCATCAGGAGTATCTACTAAACTGTAAAAATAAAAATGTAGTTAGATATATATATATAGTTGGAAAAAGCAAAAAGTGAAACCAAAATACACCAATAAAAAAATGTGGGAGTGGTAAAAAATAAAAATTAAAAATTAAAAAAGGGGTGAGTTAAACACAGGTAAAATTGGTGAGAGCAATAAACATTAAAAAATAAAAATTAAAAGAGGGTGAGTTAAACACAGGTATATGATTATTGATTAGTCAACGGTCGAATAACAAAATTCCAGATGTTGATTTTTTTTTTTTTTTTTTTTTTTTTTTTTTATTTTTTATTTTTTTTTTTTTTGATAACCCGACGAATTAGTAATTTTATGGTATGGAATGAGTATGTGAATAAAACAATGCGGGGTCGGTAATTGGTGAGAAACGGATTTCTCTCTGTTCGTTGAGGATATTTTGGTTAAGAAATATAGCTTTTCGGATTTCGTAAGATTCTAAGTTGTCTAAACGTCTGCTTTTTGGTTGTACATGTAATATTTCTAAATTGTTTAAACTGGATGTGTGATTTTCTAACGTTAAATGATTATAAAGGGATGATTCATGGCTACCAGATAAATGTTCTTTAACTCTAACTTCAAAATTGCGCCCAGTCTGTCCGATATAAGAGGAACTACAATCATTGCAATTGATCTTATAAACGCCAGACTTGGAAAGGCGATCAATTCTTGGTTTGTTGTTAAAAATCATTTTCTTAATTGTATTATTGTTATAAAAAGCAAAGCTAATATCTGTATATTGTGTCACGATGTTACTAATCCGTTGACTAGTTTTTCCTATATACTCTAAGCGGCGCCAATTTTTCGGCATTGGGCTATCAGGTGGATAAATGTTAGCTAAAGCTTTATGTTTCAGTTTTCTGTTTAATAGTTTTAATATAGTCTTAGCTGCATAACCGTTATTCGCTGCTATTTCTAAAATTATATTAAGCTCTTTGTTATAATTGGATATGGTCAAAGGAATGTTTAGTAATCTATCTAAGAATGAGTGGAAAGCTGACATTTTAATATTATGGGGATGGTTTGACGAATTAGGTATAATGGCGTCTGTATACGTGGGTTTTCTATAAATGTTGAACTCTAATGAAGAATTAATTCTGGTTATTGTTATATCTAGAAAGTTAATAGATTTGTTTTCTTCTTTTTCTACCGTAAAATTAATGGTGGGATATTGAGAATTTAACCAAGTGAGAAAAGAGGTTAATAGCCTATCAGTTCCATTCCATAGACATAGTATGTCATCAACATATCTGTACCAAAAGATCATATGACGGAAATAAGGATTATTGCTTGATACAATCGTTTGTTCGAAGAAATTCATGAAAATTTCTGCTAACAAAGGTGACAGAGGGGAGCCCATCGGTAGACCATCAGTGAATCTGAAATACTTATTATCAAAGCAAAAATAATTTTGTTTAATACAAGTTTCAAATATCAGCTTCAGTTCATTCCGAAGGCTTCCATCTGCAACATCCCTATCTAAGTAAGTATAAACTATTTGAGACAAAATGTTAATTGGAATAGAAGTGAAAAGACTAGCAACGTCAAACGAAACTAATTTTGAGTGTAGTGGAATATCAACATCTTGAATTTTGCTAATCAATTCTACCGAGTTCTTAACCGAGAAAGCCGAAACGAAATTGGTATGACTGTTGAAAAAGTTTATGAAACCCTTACATAGCTTGTAGGCAGGTGCATTGCAATACGCTACTATTGGTCTAATTGGAATGCCTTCTTTATGGATTTTAGGTAAACCATAAAGAATTGGGGCAGATGGATTCATAACCGTGTACCTCCAACCAGTGCCATCAAAGACCTTTGGGCATTGGTTGATACACTTACTGACCAAAGTCTTAAATGACCTAGTAGGATCTCTATTGAGCTCTAATGCGTTGCTTTCTGTAATGAAATCAGAAATTTTATTGTAATAATCGATTCTTGTGAGAACAGTGATCGTATTGCCTTTATCCGCTTTACAGGCTATCAGGTCATGATCACGTAACTTTTTCTTAATCGTACCAATCACTTTAAGGTTATTATTAGAAGAAAAAACAGAAGAATGAGAGGAGATAGAGGAGGAAGCGTTACTCAAGCCTTTCTTAATTTGTAACGCACATATTGCTTTCAGTTGGGTTGACTGGCCGGATAAGGCAGTTTCGGCATCTATAGCGAGACTCTCAAATTACTGAACGCCGATTGTATTTGGCACAGGAGCAAAATTTACTCCATTGCTCAGCATTTGAACCTCTACGCCACTGAAGCCAACGGAAGACAAGTTCTTAAAACGTGAATGGAATTGGAAACCAGACATACCACTATTACCTCTATGGTTACGTGGATACGCCTTGTCTCGCAACACATCCAGTTTAGCTTTTTGCTTCGGAATGAACTGAAGCTGATATTTGAAACTTGTATTAAACAAAATTATTTTTGCTTTGATAATAAGTATTTCAGATTCACTGATGGTCTACCGATGGGCTCCCCTCTGTCACCTTTAGCAGAAATTTTCATGAACTTCTTCGAACAAACGATTGTATCAAGCAATAATCCTTATTTCCGTCATATGATCTTTTGGTACAGATATGTTGATGACATACTATGTCTATGGAATGGAACTGATAGGCTATTAACCTCTTTTCTCACTTGGTTAAATTCTCAATATCCCACCATTAATTTTACGGTAGAAAAAGAAGAAAACAAATCTATTAACTTTCTAGATATAACAATTTTTTTTTTTTTATAAATGCTGCCAATGGCTTTATTCTTGAATCTTTCTACAAAAGAAGGATTCAAGAATAAAGCCATTGGCAGCATTTAAAAAAAAAAAAAAAAAAAAAAAAAAAAAAAGATATAACAATAACCAGAATTAATTCTTCATTAGAGTTCAACATTTATAGAAAACCCACGTATACAGACGCCATTATACCTAATTCGTCAAACCATCCCCATAATATTAAAATGTCAGCTTTCCACTCATTCTTAGATAGATTACTAAACATTCCTTTGACCATATCCAATTATAACAAAGAGCTTAATATAATTTTAGAAATAGCAGCGAATAACGGTTATGCAGCTAAGACTATATTAAAACTATTAAACAGAAAACTGAAACATAAAGCTTTAGCTAACATTTATCCACCTGATAGCCCAATGCCGAAAAATTGGCGCCGCTTAGAGTATATAGGAAAAACTAGTCAACGGATTAGTAACATCGTGACACAATATACAGATATTAGCTTTGCTTTTTATATCAATAATACAATTAAGAAAATGATTTTTAACAACAAACCAAGAATTGATCGCCTTTCCAAGTCTGGCGTTTATAAGATCAATTGCAATGATTGTAGTTCCTCTTATATCGGACAGACTGGGCGCAATTTTGAAGTTAGAGTTAAAGAACATTTATCTGGTAGCCATGAATCATCCCTTTATAATCATTTAACGTTAGAAAATCACACATCCAGTTTAAACAATTTAGAAATATTACATGTACAACCAAAAAGCAGACGTTTAGACAACTTAGAATCTTACAAAATCCGAAAAGCTATATTTCTTAACCAAAATATCCTCAACGAACAGAGAGAAATCCGTTTCTCACCAATTACCGACCCCGCATTGTTTTATTCACATACTCATTCCATACCATAAAATTACTAATTCGTCGGGTTATAAAAAATAAAAAAAATAAAAAATAAAAAAAAAAACAAAATAAAAAATCAACATCTGGAATTTTGTTATTCGACCGTTGACTAATCAATAATCATATACCTGTGTTTAACTCACCCTCTTTTAATTTTTATTTTTTAATGTTTATTGCTCTCACCAATTTTACCTGTGTTTAACTCACCCCTTTTTTAATTTTTAATTTTTATTTTTTACCACTCCCACATTTTTTTATTGGTGTATTTTGGTTTCACTTTTTGCTTTTTCCAACTATATATATATATCTAACTACATTTTTATTTTTACAGTTTAGTAGATACTCCTGATGATGGCCTAATAAGCCGAAATCGATCGAGTGATTTTTTAAACCTTTTGTAATTTTACGAAATATTTAACAAGTGTTTTTAAAAAATTTTAAAAATGTGTGTACTTTTCATTAAATTAAATTTTTCCACTGAAATCAATATGCCCAATTATATATTAATGGCAATTTTGTTAGCTCGAGAAGAACGAAGAACCCAAGTATTTTTATATCCGACAATTTTTGTATTTTTCTGACATTTAGCTGAAAACATGATTTTTTTTCCGAATGTTGGCCAAAAAAATCGGAAAATGATGAAATTTGGTTTGCAACTTTTTTTTTTCATCATTTTCAGATTTTGTTGGCCAACTTTCATAGTAATTCTTATAATAAGCCGGACATTATTGCTGAAAAAAGTCGGTGAAGAATTCAGTTTTGTTATACTTGGGAAATTGTCATGTACAAACCACAAAAGTAGTAGATTTCTTATACCCTCCCAATTATAACAAAGCTGAAAACATGAATTTTTTTTCCGCACATTGGTACCAAAAATCGGAAAATGATGAAATTGGGTTGGGTTTCCAAATTCCAACTTTTAACACGGCAAAGATGCTGGCGTTGGTGTGTACTTTTTTATTTTGTGTTTACAAATTACAACTTTAGTTTTGTGTGAGACCTGAGACGCCATTATGGTTGTTTTGTTTTTATAATTAAATTTTATTTTTATTTTTGTAAGTTTGCTTAAATTTTATTTTTTATTGTGTTGTGATATTATTTCTTAATATGTAGAATTTTTATTTTTGTGTTTTCAAATTATTAATTTAATAAAATCAATTTGTTTTTATAGATGTAGCGCTTAAATCAGATGTATAATTGGGAGAATATTTTGCAAAATTCACGGCGACATTTTTTGTGTTCGGCTTTGGAGCAGCTGTGTTTGGTGGTTTAAATTAATTTTTTTATTAAATAAATTGAAAAATTGTAAATTATAATATGTACCTATATGAAAAACATGAATAAAAAATAAAAATAAAAAATTCCTAATAAAATTTAAAAATCAAAAATATTTTTATTTTAAATCTGTATGCACATATTATGTATGTAAGTATGTATGGAAAAGTGAAATTTCGTAATAAGTCGGACATTATTTCGGAAAAATGTCGGTGGTGAAATCAGCAAAATGTCAGAAAAATACAAAATTTGTCGGATATAAAAATACTTGGGTTTTGTGTTTCGAAATTTAAAATTGTACCAGAACATTTTATTATAAAATACGCTATAAAATGTTGCAATCGGAATACGAAAAAATAAAAAAATTTATTTTCCATTTTAAAATTTATGTATAACATAAAAAAATAACATAAAATTTCAAATTGTCAGAATCGGGCCCAATATTTACTTAAGTTAATACCAATTTAGCCTTCTTATGTACATACATAATACTAGGGGTAATTAACCCGTCCTAGGACGAAATTTGTATATAAAACCTTTAATTTTTTCTACAGGAATCCTATGGGCACACTGACACCTCTTGGTACTATTCCACTTATTATTAAATTTCGCAATATTCACCGTATATGAGCTGATTTTAAAAATAAAATTAGATAAATAGGGAAAAATACGCTTTTTAAATGTTCATACACATTGTACCAATAATATTTATTTATGAATTATGTATTTCGGTATATACTATATTGCGAATAAATTGTCTTACATCATTAAGTAATGGTCTTTGCTGCGGATTTGCTTCCATAAAAGCCTTGACTTGGCTCGCAAGTCGTGATCTTGAGAGAGCAACGTAAAGTTGCCATGCGCAAACGCAGGTTATTTTAAATGAATTCCAACGCGATCAAAGGGCTGGCCTTGCGACTTGTTGATGGTGATCGCTTAGGCCGGAATGACAGGAAATTGCCGGTGGCAAGATAAATGGAAGAGTAGTTCGGATGGTGCCAGATAAATTCGAGGGATCAGTACACTTACTCCTTTATTGCACTCCGAAATTATTTTAGCTTTTATGAAATTCCGGGCGGGCTCTTCGATGATTAATCGGGTGCCATTACAAAGTCCCTTCTTCGGGTTGAGGTTTCTCAGAAGCGTGATAATTACACCTTTTTCAGAAGAAGCACATGAGGTGGCATACCAGATGGAGATTGATCGTTCATAAATTCAATAGGGAAGTTAAGAGTGTCATTGGGATCTTTAGTGACGATTGAATCAGCGCTATGGTATATGTGCACTTCACCGGCTATCATGTCAATGATTTTTCGATTCATTTCGAGCGTTTGAGCATTTGTTGGTGCAACGATAACTCTTTTTGATAAATCCGCAACATCCAATAGCCATTGACGGTAAAAGTCAATTGATCGAAGAGTCTCCACAATGGGCTAGATTTAATGATTTAATACAACACTCAATGATTTCTGTGCGCGTTCCTCTTGGCACTACTGGCAATGTCTGACGAAAGTTGTCACCGACAAATAAAACTTTTCTGCCACACGGGATGTCAGATTCCATCACTCGATGCAACAAAGTCCATGTTTAGGCAGCATATTAATTTCGTCAATTACAATCACAGCAGTTTCTCGTAAAACCTTTGCTTCTGGTGAGTTCATGCGCATTGAAAAGATAGATGTATCGAGCAGAGTCACGAGTAATTGAACTCACTATGGACAGTACGTCCTCCTTTAAGTAATTTGGCAGCAATTCCCGTTGTTGCGAATGGTAAAACGATTTTTCCTTTGCCTCTGAAGTAGGCCATCAGTGTTGTGTAAAGAAACGTGTTTCCTGAACCACCGGGACCGTCAAGATAAAACAGCTTCTGATTTTTATGCATGTTCTCTACTGCTACCGTTATCTTAGTAAATGCATTGGTTTGGGCCTCATTGAGCTTCACGATGTGTTCATTTGCTTCCCGAGCTTCTTCAGCTTGATTATAGACTTCTTCCTCAAGAGGAGTTCCTTGCATCACCGGCAATCCAACAGTTGAACACGACATTCCATGTTGATTGAGAACGAAATTTATGTCATGAAGCGCCTTGTTGATTGATGTAGCTTTATCGTATGAACGCATATAGTCAAGTGTCAAATTGTCTAAATGACCTAGCCAAAGTTTGAGAGGCTGAACAGGTTGACAAAATATGCATATGTATGTGAACATTTCACGTAATTGTTTAGGCATCAAGTAAGTATCACCATCAGTTAAACAATGCTCCCACTCGTCGTCTGATTCAAGCAGTCCTCGCGATATTGCTGCTGCTTTAAAATGTTGATAAACTACTTCATTTACTGTTCTTAATGATTCGAAGTTGATTGCACCAGGCACATGAAAAAGTAGAATTCGTAAGTAGATACGCTCTCCGTCTTTGACACTCACCGTGTTCATGCGGGTAACAATTTTTCTGGTGCCTCTTTGCCGTTTATTCCATTTTTTTGTTTTGTTTTTTTTTTGTTTGTCTCTATCTCTGCAATCTTTTCTGGGGCTCAAGGCACTCCCAACTCTTTCGCAGTTCCTTTTTAACGTCCTACCTTACGCCGTTGCCAGCCAACTCGAGGACGTACGGCTATAGACCCGCTTTTGTTTAAACCACCTGCACATTGCATTGCTTCATGCCAGCCTATAGTACTGACATGAAAGGTGGGTCGGCCCATGGATTCCGCACTCTCAACAGGGGGTCATAGATGTGTTCATCGTCATCACCGATCGTAATCAGATGATGAAAAATCCCTTTTGCATCCCGCCTCTATAGGGATTCGAAACCGGTACCACCCGATCCAACCGCCTTAGCTATAACCACTGCACCGTTTGGTCGTTATTTCGGTATTTGGTATGGAATATCCGTGTAGAGATACTGTCGATCGAGCATCTTCATCGATTGTGTTCAATTCAAACCAAGACTCCAATTTAATCTTGTTCGTTTGAGATGCGAGCAATGCATCTTCTTCGTGACCTGCCTCGAAGATAATTTGTTGCTGATTTGGCAGGTGACCTGGGAGCCTCATGACGGCGAGTGAGCGATCGTGCATTTTTGATTTTCTTAGACGCCAGATTGCTTCCGGAGCGCTCACATAACGGCAATCAATAAAGTTAGAAACTTCATTCATACGTAATTCCGGCTGACTGTTTTAAGTGATGGTAATATTCGCACAATCGAATTTCTTAAATATATATTTGTAAATATACTTTACAAATCGAAGAGATGTAGCGACTTCTACATTTATGTGTGCGTTGTACTTCAGTAATAAGTAAGAGTTGTATGGAACTATGAATCGATTGTCTATGCATTCACCTCTGACCGAAGCCTGCTCATCAGCGCGACGTCTATACGATAGATAACCATTGAAATTTAGAATGGTAACATTATTGAAGCATTTTGGAAATTGTTTTGAGCATTGATCGTCCTTCATGCAAGACGCGTTTGGATACCTAAGGCCAGAGGGGCCATGTGTCATAAATTTGAGTACAATTTTTAGAAGCTATGGCCTCGTTTCTGATGGAATTCCAGCATTGATAAATTGATCCACTCTTTGGACTGTTGTGAATTTGTCGTCGGCTCTTAAGGTCACCAGAATGTGTGCGTGAGGAAGGCCTCGCTTTTAGAATTCAGTGGTGTAAACGTGTGCAATGGATATTCCATAAATTCCGTGCTTCGTAATATCATCAATCAGGGAGTTGAGTTTAATTTTAAAAACTCGCGCCAATAAATCCGGTCGATCTGAAGATATCTCGCCAGGCCCCAAATTTTCAGAAATTTCACGCCAACCTGGATTTGCAGTGAACGTTATAAAAAGATCTGGAGCGCCAAACTTTGCAAAAATTGACATTGTATCGCAGCACCTTTCTCGCATGTTACGTGGCGATCCTTCGAAATTTGATGGCAGAAAAACCGTAACACCGGAGGCCAAGTTCTCGTTTTGACCCATGTTTTCCATGTGATCAGCGAATCCTTTATATTGCTCAGCTCTCAAATGTTGCTGATTTTGGCGGATGTAATTGAGATTGTCGGCTTCAACTTGTAGATATGAGTCAACTAACCATTGTTGTGTCATCTTGCCTGAACTCATAATCGGATTGAAGGCGTCTCGAATATAGCTGTTAGTGCAGCTTTAAGTTATAGGGTCCAAATTGGAACTAAGAAATGTTATAGGGTCCAAATTGAAACTCAAAATGCAAAGGTTTATAAACTGTTTATTAGGATCTTCTGGATTTCTCGGATAAACATGGATGTCTCGATGGAAAGGAGGCTCGCCGTCTTCATTAACAAATATCATAGCCACTTCAATGAGGTCGGAGTATTATATCGGCGTTGATCAAAATGTCTATCGCGTATCAATGCAATACTCACAATTGGAATTACTTCACCTGATTCATCAGCGCGCGCAACTTCTTGTGCCTCTACATCTCTCATTAATTGATAGCTTTGAGCCAGTCAGTTGTTTACGGCAATTATCATTCGCGGCGCATTGTTGACGTAGTTCTGTCGCTTGAGTGCTATCAATCACATATAATTGTGCATTTGTTTGTTAGTGTATTTTGAAAACATAAGGGCCTCGTCTTGGGAAATTGACAATTTCACAGCCATTGAAGCGAATGAAACAGCACTGTTATATGACTAATTTGATCGCAAAAATATGTACGATGGGGATGATTCACATCTGAGAGTAGCTTCTCAAGGAATTCTGGGTAACTAAGTTCGTTGCCGTCTATATCCTTCGGTTTAGGCAGCATTAGCTTACCTCTTCTGCAGCAATCTGTGAACTTCTGATCTGTTGGAAGCTCAGCACGATAATGTTTTGCTCTACAAAATTGTCAAATGACATTAAATGGACCGCAATAATGCTCTTCAACTTTGGTATCATCGAAATTTACTGCTTCGTCTCGAATAGCTTGACTTTGGCGTATTTGAGTCAAACGATGAGAAGCTAAGTTTACCGCGCGATGAACTTTCAATAATATTGTATGTTGGAAGTTGCCCATTTCTCAACCGATTACGATGAAATTCGACATGTGTGTTGGAAATGGGTGAATGGAATGGGATTTGGAAATTCCAAAATGATTTCTGGATGAAGTTCAAGAATATGGCCCAGTATGATGGAACTTGCCTATTTCTCAACCTATTATTATGAAATTTGACATGTGTGTTGAACATGGGATTCTAAAATGAGTTTTGGATGAAGTTCTGGAATATGGCCAAGTAGGATCGTTCTTGGCTATTCCTTAACCGATTATACTGAAATTTGATATGTGTATGGAAATGGGAATATTTGATATGTGTTGAATATGGCCAAGTAGGATGGAACTTGGCTATTCCTTAAACGGATATCATCAAATTTGACATGTGTGTTGGGAATGAAATTCTAAAATAATTTTTGGATAAAGCTCTGGAATATGGCCAAGTAGGATGGAACTTGGCTATTTCTTAACCGATCATGATGAAATTTGATATGCGTGTTGGAAATGGGATTCTAAAATGATTTTTGGATAAAGTTCTGGAATATGATCAGTACACGGTTAAAAATATCAGTAAAATTTTGTATACTACTATCGGTATAAAATTCTAGAATACGATTTTTCATGATAAATTGAATGCCTGTACCCATGTTACTGAAGCTTTTGACCTGTTTGGCTGTTGGTGTATATGTTGACTCAAAACTGTCACACCAACGTTATGACACAGGATAATGCTATCCCCATTGAAGATACCAAAGACCGAAGTTAGACACCTCTTGAGGTTTCAGCCCTCTATATTTTTTTTTTGCTTTTTCAGACTCAGGGACTTTTAAAACGTCGAGAGAAAAGTGGTTTTGGACCAACGAAATTTTTCATCATTTTTGACAGGACTTTCATACTTTGGTCTTTTTAGACCGAAGTAAATGCTGTTTTGGCATTCTGGTCAATTTAAATTTTATTATGTTACGCTACATATTTTCAATTTTATTTTGATGTAAAATAAAATTCAAAATTTTATTGATCCAAATATAATTAAAAGTGTCACAAAGTTGAAAAGTGCCATAAATTAAATTAAAATCATAAATTTATTTGGCTTTTAAATTATTGAGTTTTAATAACAAATGATTATGTCGAATTATGTTGCCGTACGGTATAACAGAGCGCAAAGCGAAAGACGAGCCAGGTTTAAAATGCTTGCAATTTATGTATTCGAGCCAACTTGCGCACTCTTCCATTATTCTGATTTAAAAAGTTATTAAGAATAAACAAAGGAACCGTACAGTATCTAATAATAAAATTACTTTCCACTCCAATTTTATGGTCATGGATCTTACCAGGTTGCAACTGGAAGTTGACACATGATAGCATTGTCACAGCCAAGTGTATCCCGATTTGTCAAACAACTGACTAATTTAATCGTTACAAATTTACTAGAGAACGTTATTAAATTTCCTCAGGATATGCTCGGTCAAGCCGAAACTATAGAAGGATTTTCTAGTAAATTAGAATACCAGTAGTTCTTGGTGCGATAGACCCGATAGACGAATACCGATTTGGCCGAAGATTATGAATTAAATATTGCTCAAGAAAATGATTCAATAGAATTTATTGGTGATGATGGTACATTTTCTAGCAATTCAGATAACATATCCTGGTATAATTAGTTCTCAATAAATATTCTAATAATTAATTTTCTTATAATTCAATAAATAGTCAGGTTAATGTTTCGGAATAAATAAATGTATAATTCATATTTATGTTAATTATATAAAAAAATTTCACAAATTCAGACTAATTCAGTTACTGTACCTATGAAAACAAATTGATTAAAAAACATACACTCCAATCGCAGTCGTATCGTTTATCATGCCCAATAACAGTCAAGCTTTAATATTTCTTCTTTAAACCCTAGATGACTGTTAATTATTTAAACACATCGCCTTAGCAATATTGAAGCCTTCCCGTTGTACTTCGATATACGATTCTCCTCCAGCTTCAAACGGTTTTCCTCCAGCTCCAAATATCGTTGTTCGAAGATATCTGTAAATCGTATGGCGGGTTGACTCAAATTTGTTCTACCGGGCAAAGAGTCTCACTTTGAAAAAAAAAACAGTGATTGCCCAAATCGATGCATCAAATTATGGATGTAAGTTGTGAATTAGTATAGATGGAACGCTCAATAAAAGTGAATAAAAATGGACACATATCGAGGAGTGCTTAATGGTTATATCAGAAAATTAAATTTTTTTTATTTAAACATCTTGTTAATTTAATAACCGCCTCAAATTGTAGGAAGATGACTTTTGAATGTTTTTGGTTTATTATCGAGACATATTACGTCGGGTTTGTAATAATGATATCAAATTAAGTTTGAATAATTAACAACAATAAGTGATTGCACGGGATATACTCCGATTTAAATCTCCCAATACAACCTTTTGACCATTTTAGTAAAACAAATTAAATGAAATAAAATGATCTCGACGTTTGAATCACGGTATACAATATGTACTTGCCAAAATTATTTCGACCTCACTTTGTCAATATTGCATTTATATATAAACAAAATATATTTTAATAAGAAGCATTATGCAGAATTTAAAAAGACAAATTAATCAAAGTAATTAAAACAACAAATAATTTATCAAAAAATGCAGCAGCATTTTGTTAATGTAGCATAAAGAACAAAGATTACTTAATGTTTTGCATATTGCATTTGTTTATGTAGACTTTAAACGCAGTTTTAATTTGGCAAAACATTTATTTTCGGTATAAAAAGGTAACCAATCATTCCAAATGGTTACAGTTAATTAAAGTTGTTTGAAATATTAACACTCATAACAATAATTTTAAACTAAATAGAATCATCATGAAGTGTACAATTGCTCTTATTCTACTTGCGGCAATTATGTCAATCGTGGTTGGAATACCTCATAGTGGATATGGTGGCAGTGGTGGTCATGTTGGTGGTAGCCATAGTGGTAGTGGGCCCGGGTTTAGTAGTGGACATGTTGGTGGTGGTCCCGGATTTACTGGTGGTCATGGACATGGACATGGTGGTGGTGGATCACATGGTGGATCTGGTTATGTACAGCCAGGACATGGGCATGGACATGGTGTTGGAACCCATGGATACTAATCCATTGAAAATTGTAAAAAAAAATGTAATTTTTAAATTAAAATAAACTAAAATTTATTTTTACTAAAAATGTATGTACATATTTCCAAAAAGTTTGCTTGCTGTCGTGATTTGTTTATATTTTAGGCACCCAATACTACTTTTATCCGAATTATTTTAATCTTGTTTAGAAAACATTGGGCATCATAATAAATTACGTAAAATTAATTAAAATAATTAAAGCAACAAACGGTTTATCTTCTAACTGTAATCGCAACATGCTTAATCTAGCATAAACAATATGTTTATGTATTACAGAGATTGGGTTTGACTATATACATAAATTTAGGGTATAAAAAGACAATCTATCATTCCAAACGTTTATATTCAATCAAAGTTTTTTAAAGTATTAACACATAATTGAAAACTAAAACAAATCTCAAAATGAAGTTCACAATTGCTCTTATTCTTCTTGTGGCGATTTTCGCAGTTGTATTTGGAGCACATGGTGGCGGTGGCGGTGGCGGTGGCGGTGGACGTGGTGGCGGTGGACATAATAGCGGTGGACATCATGATGATGGACATCATGGCGGTGGCGGACATCATGGCGGTGGCGGACATCATGGCGGTGGCGGACATCATGATGGTCATGGTGGACATCATGATGGTGGACATCATGGTGGTCATGGAGGTGGTGGTGGACACCACTGAGACCATACTGAGGACATAATGCTATGGATCTGTGGGTCATAGACACCATTAAACATCATTAAACATTTTTTCAAAATAATAAAGATTTTTTGAAACAAACTTATGTATTTATTTCTATTTATTGTATTAAGCATTAATAAGAGTTGAATGATTACGTTTGTACACTTGCTCCTGCTTGGCTGCCCGATAGTCTCCCATCAAATCCATCTTGATCAAATGTTTGGGCCAAAAATCACAGTTTATTTTTTAGTTTCTCTAATCTCTAAGTTTCTGTAAATGAACGGTTTGAGTGAGATGTAAAGTTTAATTGATAAAATTGAACATGGTTCACACGTCTTATATATCCCCTCGTTTAGCAAATAATGTGCGCCGATTTAATATTGTTAAGTAGGTAAATATAAAGTGGTTTTACCAACTTGTGTTATAATTTTATACTACTGCTTCGTACTGAAATATTTAGTAAATATTGGAATAATAATGGAAAGCTATAAGTAAGAATTGATATTTGATGTTTGGTTTGGCGATGGTGATTTTTTTGTTAAATAGATTACAACTTTAACGATATAATGTTATATGTTATAGGCAAAGAGTATAATATGTACAATAAAGAACTAAACTTTATTTAAATAGTAAGTATAGGTAACAACTCAACTAATAGTGGAGGTTCAATCGCTTCGTTCATTTTATCTCTCTTTTCTGTTTGTTGATTTTGTTTTGCATAAAGTGATGTCATCCAGAATTCTTTCTTGTTAAGCTAATGAATTTGATAAATAATTTTTTGTTGTTCCTCATAATGAGTTGCGTAAAATGTACTTAGATAATATCAAAATCCAAACCGGCCGCGGATGTCCAGTGTTGCTCGTATAAAGATGCTATCATGTTATTTGTACAAATCCATTAGTAGGTAACAAATGACATCCTTGATCTTATTCAAAAGGAAACAATTCAGTGGCGTTGCTCGAACTGTATTAATAATAGCTCTGTAATAGCTGGGCCCAGTGAAGAAAATATGGGCGGCGATGCGGACATTTTGCAACTAAAACTGGCTATGTTCAATTCTGCTAAGGGTTTGACAGCTATATTCAGCATAAACAAATTGAATTTTCCTCGAGTCATTAAAACTGTTAAACAATAATTTCGAGCAATTAATGAATGTATCTACTGTGTTAAGTGATCATACACATCTTATTGAAGCTCTTCCAATTCACTCAGAAGTAATTTAAATTCTGTTATGAGTTATCTATTGAAATTTTTGGAGATTCTATCCAAGAGTGTTCATATTGTTGGTGTTTATAGAATGCGGTTGAAGAACTCGATGGATAATACCAGTTTAACGTTTTTGAATATGGTGACAAAAAACCAATGTGTGTGTGGTGTTTGCAAAAAGATTTCGAATATGTATTAGCTATTTTATGAATAGTAGCATTATCGAGTACTATCCATGCGTTTGACATTAGAATTTGATATTACATTTGTAAGCACAATTCGACAATTCGTAGCGGCCATAACTGAGGCAATTTTAGGCGGGTACCTGCACCTGGTATTAATTTTTGATCTAGCTTTCAACCGCCGTAAATGGTAGTTAAAGCCACTTTCGTTATCAAATATTATTTTCTGTCTTTCTTCAACATTTAGACGATTAACCTCAAGTTGCGTCAGTCTTTATGTGATCATGGCATTATTTAAGCCATTTTGAATCGAAGAAATACTTAGTACTAAGTCAGCCGATTCTCTCGATTTTTCTTCTATTTTTTTGTAGTTATGCTGGATTTTCCTCTAGGATTTGCTCAATTTTATTTAAAACATTCTCTGTAATTTTTGGGAATCTTTTCCCACCACATTTTTCCAAAATTATTTCCTCACCATCTTTAAAATATTTTTGGATATATAAATTAGCGGTATTTTTACTTGTACCTGATAGTTCCGCTGTTTCTACAATTGATTTTCCCTCATTGTAAAACAACTTTATTAATAAATTTTTGGACTCTAAACTGGTTCTTTTGCAATATTGGCTGTGCCTTTGTCTCGATTGATGAGTTACAGGTGACCCGTGTTACTCTGAAATTTTCCGACTTTCACTTTACAATGAATTTCCCATTTTTAGAAACACTAATGCCCGGTTTCATAAAAAAAAGAGGCAATCTCTAGGTTAATAATATTTCCTCCCTTTCTTCTTTTATTAAATTGCAATTTATTTCTTGTTTTACATGAACATTTTAACTGGAGAGCTAAATATTTAGCAGAAGGCTAGCTATTTGTATGTAAAAAGATATAATCAACTTGCATAGAATTTGTATTATTAAGCAAAACGTAATTTTATAAAAGATGAAAGGGAGGAAATATTCTTTGACTAGAGATTGGATATTTTTTGTGAAACCGAGCATTAGTATATTAAAAAGTTAAACACTATACACCCTGCGCCATTGAAATGTTCGATTTCGATTATTTACTATTTCATGCAATTCTCTCATAGATTTTACCTCATTCGCTATTTTTTTTTTTGTTTTTTTATTTTTCAGCATATTTCACGCCTTATTAGGTATTTAAAACCAAACTAAGCATGAAATATTCGTTCGGTTTCAATTAAGTAGTCAAAGAGTTAATTTTACAAAGTGTCGGTCTAAATTAAATGTTAACGAAAAAACCAAAATTTTGCAAGCAGAGGCAAAAAATACACACATTCACAAATTGCAAGAGAAATTTAGTGTAACCAAACAGCAGTTAGAAAGTTTTTAAGGCACTATTCCGAAAATCAAACGATAATTTGGCTCTGATGCAAAGAGGAGAACTTCTGTTTCAACAAATCGAATTTCAGATATTTAGATCTTAAGCAAAGGTTTGCTACGGCTTTGGAGCTGAGAAGTTAGCTTCTAATAGCAACAACCGATACTATTTCAGTTCATACTATTAAAAGGAACTTGGTTTATATGCTTGTCGACCTGCGAGAAAATCATTACTGACAGCAAAAGTGGCAGCTGCAAGCCTCAAATTCGCAATAGAATGAAAAAACTGAATACCCAGGGACTGGCGTTTGTTCATATTCTCGGATAAATCCAAATTCAATATCTTTGGACCCGATGTAAGGACAAGGGTTCGGCGACGAAAAGGCAAACGGTATTTAACAGAATGTATTTCGCCGACAGTGAAAAATTCATCATATGTTATGGCCTGGAGAGCCATTAACAGCCTTTGGAGTTTAATCACTAAGCCTTCTGGATAGTTCAGAAAGCGGAGGAAAATATAAAAAAATTGTCGAAACCTGAATCGTGACTATTGAGGACCCGACTCAATACATCGGTATTCCACTCTTCCAGGACGATTACTCTCCGCGAGTTATTGATGTTATTTGTGAAGTAAGAATGCTTAATTTTAATGTCTATTTTGTTTAGGTAGCCGAATTTAAAAATAGCTTGGTGATTGAGTCGTTATCCTGGACAGGAAATAGTCCTGACTTCAATATTGTTGAAAATATTTGGTCCTTCATGGGAAAGAAGATTACAAATTACAAGCTGAAAAGTGCCAAAGAGCGGAAAAAACTTATAAAAAATGTCTGGTTTGAAGAAATAACAATATATTATGTAATAAAACTTTAGAATTCAATGCTGATCGGGATTAAGGTCATCATAAAAGCCAAGGGCTGGTTTATTAATTATTGATTTTAAAAAGTTCAATTTCTCTCAAAATATTTTGGTTAAGATGAATTATTTTATTTCTGTTAATCCTTATTTTGAATAAAAATTACCATTGTCAACAAAAAACTATTTTTCAATTGAAAAAACTTTGTTAAAAACACTGTAAAGACCTACCAAATTGTTACGAGGTAGGGCGGTAATATTCCTTATCCGACGTTATGTAGGTCTAAAATGTCGGATTACCGTTCTTTTTATTTGAATATATTCGGAATAGTGTAAAAATTGTTTTGATAATCAGAATCTATCATTTTTGCCATCTACTTTTGAAGCAAACGGCGGTATTTCCAAAATTTACTTTAAAAATTCAAACCGAACATTTCAATGGCGTATATAAATGGTGTATATAAAACCTGTTACTGATAAACCGATATAACACTTATCTTAAGGAAGATCAGATGTAAAGTGAATTGTTATATATTTAAAATCGTTTAATGGACCAACCACAATGATAAAATATAATTCAAATATATTATCAAATAACGATTACCGGTTCTATTAATCAAGTGCTGCATTCGAAATGCAGAAATTATCTAATTACGAGTATGATAACGAGAATTGAATTTGATTTGCAAAAAATTGATTTTGAATTGTAAAAATCAACAAACTTGAAATATTAAAAATTGAATTAGTTTTAAAAATATTTGAATTTATTCTATATTTAATTGAAGTAACTTTGAAAAAACATGAATATACTTTGGAAAATATTGACGATGAGTTGGAGAAAATTGTGCGTGAACTACAAAAAATTGAAGATCATTTGCAAAATAGTGAATTTGACCTGCAAAACCTATATATATATTTTGGTGAAACCAAGTTTTTTAATTTTGTTAATGGTGGAAACAGATGTGCAGAATTCTGCAAGCATCGAAATTAGAAAACACTAGTTTATATGGAATGAAATACATGCACTCTGCTTACCTCGCAGAATTCTGCAAGTTGTCTCTATTTCTAATTTTGCTGAGAATAAGTAGGCTACAATACGTAAAAGAAAACAAATCTAGTACAATTTGTATACTTTTTATGTTTTCCAATCAATTTTTTTAATTTGTTACAGAAAATATGTTTTGTGTGAAAAGTGCCAAAATGGAGGATACAAATTAATTAATTTGTGACAAAATAAGACATTATTCATACAAAACAATTGCATATAAAAATTAAATATGTATTAAATAAACGTCAAAAAATAAAGAACTGCATGCAGCATATGTGTTTTGAATGCATATCTGCGTGCATCACTGCATGCAGAAATTCTGCACATCTGTTTCCAGCATATACACACGTTTATACGGCATGAAATACATGAATTATGCTTTCCGAGCAGAATTCTGCTTTGTGTCTCTTGCTGGAAACACATGAGCAGAATTCTCTAAGCAGCAAAATTAGAATACACAAGTTTAAATGAATTGAAATACATGTATTCTGCTTGCCATGTAGAATTCTGCTTCATGTCTCTATTTCTAATTTTGCTGAGAATCAGTAGGCTATATTACGTAAAAGATAAAAAATCTAGTACAATTTATATAATTTTTATTTAGGTCAATGAATTTTTTTAATTTGTTGACAGAAAATAAGTGCCAAATTGGAGGATAAAAATTAAATGATTTGTGATAAAATAAGGCGTCATTCATTTAAAAAAATTGTACATTAAAATTAAATATGTATCAAATAAATACCACAAATTAAAATTCGGCTTGTCAAAAAAGACGCTCATGTAGCCGCGTACACATTTAGCGAACGAACAGCGAACAGCGAATCAACACCAAATAGCGAATATTTGTTGTTCGTTCATTGACGATTTGGAGTGTCATACACATCAAACGAACGGAAAACGAATTTGCCGTATCTGTCATGTTCGCTGTTCGTTTGTAAAATGAATGAGTGAACAAAAGTGTGGATGTATTTTTAAAAAACAATTTAAAAAAAAAAAATTGTATTATATTTTGATAAAAAATTATTTTACAAAAAACAAATTAAATTATAAGATATTAAATTTTAAAAATCGTTCTTGACTTTTGCCCTACTCTGTACAAGAAATTTGTGTTCGTCGTTCGTTGAATTGGTTTTGCGTTTTTATCGTCCATACTGAACATCAATTTCCTTTGATGTTCCGCTCTTGGAGCGAACGCAAGCGAATGCGAATCGAACATTCGGTTTGCAGTTACGTCATAGTACACATTAAGCGAATTTGCGTTCGGTCAATGTGTACGCGGCTTAATTCACCCAAATTTCTGCCGGCAGTGCTGCTAGCAGAAATTCTGCTCATGTGTTTCCAGCATAAAATGTAACACAAAAACAATACAAACAAATGCTTATTATTTGGTTTTTATTATTTTTTTTTGATTCTATGTCTTGGTTTCGACCGCAAAGTTCGTTGTTATTTTAACAACGGGAAATTTTTTTATTTTTACGATTGTGTCGATATTTCATTTGTATATGTATTTATAAGTTTTGAGGTTTAATACAATTACAATTGTAATTGCATTACAAATCCATTTACAAAAGAAACATCGATACAACCGCAAAAAAATAATATTTCCCGTTGTTAAAATAACAACGAACTTTGCGGTCGAAACCAAGACTATCTTTTATTTCATTCTCTTCTACACCCAAGTATAACAAAGCTGAAAACATGAATTTTTTTTCCGCATATTGGTACAAAAAATCGGAAAATGATGAAATTGGGTTTGCAACTTTTAACACAGCAAAGATGGTGACGTTGGTGTGTACTTTTTTATTTTGTGTTTACAAATTACAACTTTAGTTTTGTGTAAGACGCCATTATGGTTGTTTTGTTTTTATATCTATTTAACTAAATTTTATTTTTATTTTTGTAAGTTTGCTTAAATTTTATTTTTTATTGTGTTGTGATATTATTTCTTAGTTTGTAGAATTTTTATTTTTGTGTTTTCAAATTATTAATTAAATAAAATCAATTTGTTTTATAGATGTAGCGCTTAAATTAGATGTATACATAATTGGAAGATTATTTTGCAAAATTCACGGCGACATTTTTTGTGTTCGGCTTCGGAGCAGCTGTGTTTGGTGGTTTTAAATTAATTTTTTTATTTTACTTTTAAATAAATTGAAAAATTGTAAATTATAATATGTATGTATATGAAAAACATCAATAAAAAATAAAAATAAAAATTCCTAATAAAATTTAAAAATCAAAGATATTTTTATTTTAAATGTGTATGCACATATTATGTATGTATGTAATTATGTATGTATGTAAAAGTGAAATTTCCCCTCCGAAATTTATATTATAAGCCCCGCCCATTTTTTGTGCGACATAATCTTATTTTTTTTGACATAATTTTACGATTTTTGTGGCCAACTTTCATAGTAAATCTTAGAATAAGTCGGACATTATTTCGGAAAAAAGTCGGTGGTGAAATCAGCAAAATGTCAGAAAAATACAAAAATTCTCGGATATAAAAATACCCAAGTATAACAAAGCTGAAAACATGAATTTTTTTCAGCATATTGGTACAAAAAATCGGAAAATGATGAAATTGGGTTTCTAACTTTTAACACAGCAAAGATAGTGGCGTTGGTGTGTACTTTTTTATTTTGTGTTTACAAATTACAACTTTTAACTTTAGTTTTGTGTGAGACGCCATTAATTATGGTTGGTGTTTTTCTTTTTACATTTAATTAAATTTTATTTTTATTTTTGCTGTGGCCGGTCTTGTGCGATCAATTTTTAGTTGGTATAATTTTTAGTTTTGTGTTTGTGAATAATTGATTAATATAAATTTTTTTAATATCAATTACAGTTTGTACGTATGAAAATTTAGCGCCAATTGGGACTTGAAGAATTTACAAAAATCCACGGCGATATGATGACGTTTTCTTTAGTTCGTCCTTTAGTACCTATTTCATTTTTTTTTTGTTTTAAATTTAATTTAAAAATGTATAAAAAGTGAAATTTCCCCGCCAAAATTTATATTGTAAGCCCCACCCATTTATTTGGGCGACATAACCTCACTTTTTTTGTCATCATTTTCCGATTTTTGTGGCCAACTTTCATAGTAAATCTTATAATAAGTCGGACATAATTCCGGAAAAAAGTCGGTGATGAAATCAGCAAAGTGTCAGAAAAATCCAAAAATTGTTAGATATAAAAATACTTGGGTATTGAGCTTATCTGTGGAGGATTCTTGTGTCATTGATATTACATTCTTTTTTTTGTTGTTGTTGTATTTTTCCTTTTTCTTTTTGATGTGAAAACATCTTTAGCGGGGGTAAGTCAAAAATTTCATGTAAAAAAAGGAACGGAAAATCCGGTACGACTGAAATTACAAATTAAATACGAGAAAAACGAACATAACATGCACCGAACTTGCATACGATATAATTCGAATTACAATTTCCGTCAGATTAAAATGAAAAGGCACAAAAAGTATGCATGTGTAGTGTAAGTGTTGCAAAACAACTGAAATGGAAGTACGCTAAACAAAGACAAATGCACCCATACTTTAAATATTAAATATCATACATCTTAGCGAGCTGTGAAAATGGCACATATGTACATACGTTGATACATAATAAAATAATAATTTTGAAATTGTTTAATCGGTATGCTATGTTTAGTGCTCATGCTATTGCTGAGTTTGGTTATGCGGGGCATATAGGAAACAAAAAGTATAAGAGTGGTAAGCAGGTTCGAACGCCATTTTCTAAAGATACGCGCAAGGAAGAAGCCGCAGAGAGATATGCTACCATCTTTGCAGCTGCTATGATTTTATGTACAGTCAAAATTGCGCTTTTATTTAAAATAGTGCTTTTTAGCGCAAACCGCCATATTTCATTTAGTTCAAATCAATCAAATCAGCGATGCCACTTTGCTTTGTTCACCAGGGCCTCTATCATGTTCTTTTCGACCCGCTTCAACTCTCTTATTATGAATTCCGTTATCGTACGCGGCATTATTGTGAGACTAGTTTTGATTTTAGTTTAGATTAGATGCAAAAACTTGTCGCAATCCTCAACAATAAATCAATCGGAAAATTGCCCGCCTTATTTTTCTCGCTATTGAATAGATGGTCAAAAAGGTCGTGTATTGTGATCCCAAATTCACGATAAGGTAAAAAAAATGTTCGCAGCAGAAATTATGATAGGGCCCCTGGTTTGCCGTGACCATTCACAAAAGTTTAAATATGGAATCATCAACAATAATTGTCTTGTATGAGTAATGGTAAATTTTAAAGCGTTCAGGGCAGGTTTATAGATAATTAACTTAACAGAATTGTACTTTGCTCAAGCTCACCAAGATATCGCTATACTGAAATATAGTCGGTTATAAATTTCAATTTTCAATTAAACCATTAGGGTCGGCAAGGTTCGTCCTCCAAATCCAAAATAGAACAACTTATTGACTTTTTAACCAAAAATTGTATCGTAATTTAAATACTAAGCCAACAGTTCTCAGGCCCATCGAAGAGACTTGAAATGATTCAATAGTTGCAGGATTTCACATAATTCATTTGCGAGTTGAGCGTGAACTCGCCCGATGTTTTTTTTTTATTGACACTCAGTGCAGTCAACATCATTATTCACTCTGGTGTCGTTTTTCTTGCTGCCCTTGAGGTGATCGTTCAGAATCGACTGGTTACGGCTGGCGTTGGTGATAAACATCCGATAAAAATTGATAATCCCTAAGAATCGGCATAGGTGATTTATTGTTTTAGGCAGTGGGATCATTACTATTTCCTCGACGTGCTTTGTAATCGGCTTTATTCCTTTCCATGAATCCTCATGTCCGAGGAAATTGATTTTTGACTTTGCAAAACGGCATTTCTCGATATTTATCACCAATCCCGCGTTGCTTAATCTAAAAAAAATTATCTCCCAATGCTTTTCGTGCTCTCCCATTGTTTTAAATGCTATCAGTAAGTCGTCTAAATACACGAAGCAAAATACTAATCCTTGGAACACAGAGTGCATAAAGCGCTGGAAGGTATTTCCAGCATTACGCAGGCTAAAAGTCATTCGTGTAAACTCGTAGAGCCCGAAAGGAGTAGAAATTGCTGTTTCCACTTTGTCCCCTTCCTTGTCCCCCGATGGGGCTGCGATGGACATTATGTGAGACTGTGTCATCGTTTCGTGCAACATGTCTGCTTTTTCCGCCAGTTTCGATGCCGTGAGTGAGTCGGCTGTTGGTGCCAAGATCTCCTGAGCACGAACGGGAAGACGCTTAAGCCATATGGTTTTGATTACTTCGCCATCTACCGTAGATCCACCACTAGCTTTTAACTGACGAAGTAATTGCGAAGGCTTTAGATCCCCCAATTCAATCCCTGGCAGTAGACGATGGATCTGTGTTTATACGAATACGGTGCCTGGGAAATCGGTCCTGTTTTTATATCAATCACCTCGTTACTTATACAATCGTTGAGTGCGCAAAGGAGATGATGGTATCTTCTGATTTCTAGCGTTATCCTACTCAACGCAAATTGCGCCTCCACCTTATGGAACCAAAGCCGGGGATTCTGCATTGTCAACAGGACGATTCTTAATGGTATATGGCTGGTGTTGGTGCTTGTTCAACCGAAACTGTTGATGGTTGGGATGTGCGATATTGATGATTCACTGGCTTGATTTTTTTATATCACTACACTCACGTCACTGCTGTCATTTAACACGATTTATCGGTTCTCCATTAGTTTCGATAATACCGACGAAACAATAATAACGACTGAACGATAATAATAATTAGCAGGTAACGACAACAACAAAACAATAATAAGAATAAAATAAAATAAGTGCACGTCGCACTCGGCTAGCATAGGGAAAAACTATGGCAAACCTAAACAATACAGCTTATAAAATATCAACCACGCTCATTATTATTATGAATATGTAATACTAAGGTATTCGTTTGGGTGGTTTGGAAACTCGTTATATTTATTTATTGTAGTTTCACAATCCCATTGCGGGCAATGATAAAAGAAAATGGTGAAATTAAAAACAACAATAATCGCTTACTTCACTTTTCGTAGCAATCGTGCTGAATTTCAATGGTTCGCCAATATTTTCTTCGAATTTTCTTTTCTCTTTTTAAAACAACCAGCGGTTGTTATTTTCTGGTCGTTGTTGACCTTTACAGCAGCTCCTTGCCGTGATTGGTTGTAGCGAGGGCGTTTGCTGCTTGATGAGAAAATTACACGACCACGTTCATTTGTAGAGTCGAGTGTGGTTGAATCGCTCGCTGGACTCACAACGCCGAATTTGTCACTCTATCCGTTGAAAGATATCGACTGATTTCTCGAAACGGTAATGCAGGAATGTCGTAGTTCACGCTTTTTCGATGAGCGTATTATTTGTGTGATCTGATTAACGGCCGGATGTCGTATACGGCATCGGATTTTCCGTTTCAGGAATGGATAGTTACCCTTGGCCAGTGCGACCGGTGACGGTTATGGAATTTTTACTATCGGTCACAATTATAGCGCGTGATGGTGATGGGTTATCCGTATTGCGGTTGCAGTACACAATCACGTCGGGGTCACAAATTTGCGGTCGCTGTTATCCACAAAAATATTTGTGGCGAGGAATTCTGCCGGCACAAATACTTTATTATTTAAACACGCACAATTTTTATTTTTAACATTTATTTAATGGTTTATACACAATGTTTATTTTTAGCTTTATTTTTAGTTGTATTTAATATAATAAAATTAATATTTAGACTAGGTAGCAATATGAAAACCAAACCTCTTTTTTTGATCGGGCATTACTGCTCGTTAAAATCTATCGATTATTGTTTTTTTTTCACCATTTTTCTTTTTATACATATTAGTCTTATTGTTTTTCCGGCTATCGCGACTTGCTCTGCTTGGTTTAAACCACCCAAACGAATGTTTTTTGCTTTACGGACTGCATGGTAGATGTTACCCTACGCGACTGAGAAGAACTTGACATTTCGTCTTATACTGTTATGACGTTTTGCTGATTTGTTTAATTGTTTATCAAAACGTCATCTCATTAGGACTGACTTGCTTCCCTGTGCCACGTGTGAGCGGACAGTTCCGGGAATATGTGGTAAGAAAAAATGCTAATTGTTTTATTGGAATATATTATCTACCGATGGTATGTATCTATATTTCAGTTACCATTCATATCTGTAGACCGCAATACCATACTTCTACATTTTATATTATATTTTGCAAAAACAAATTAATTTAATTTGATTTGAAAATTGTTGTAAAATTTATTTGAAAAAAGTTTAATTTGTTTTGAAAAATTGTTAATTTGGCTTGAAAAATGTTTAACTTGACTTGGATAAGGTATATTGATTTAATGACCACACGATTTGTAGTAAGCTTTTATTTCAATTTGGCCAGAATGTTGTTGTTATGATTTTTTTTTAAATTTTGGTTTAAATAAATCAATTATTACAAGAAAATGAAAACGATTTACATAAACGACATTCATGTATTATGTTGAAATTCAAACTATTATGAAAATATTTCAGAATAAGAATTTGAAACGTTTTCATTTAAAAATTTGTCTTAGGCTGTCTGTGTGCCATACTCAAGGTAAATGACATTTTCGGTGAAAAATTTAGTAAATTGAAATACTGTACTGTTAAAAAGTAGAGTAAATAGTGAAAAAAAGGTAATTGATTGTAGTTGCCGTTTTTTTGACATTAGTCAAAGTGATTTCAAATGTTTATATCTACATACATGTATTAATATAGGATTTTGATAATTACATACATATATTAATATACATAATTAAATATTTTATCTCGATTGACGAAAATGGAAAAAACCAAAAAAAATTATTCGGAAAGATGGAAGGCTAGCATTTTTCTGTGTAAATAAATATATACCTAGATTTAATTTTACTTTTAGTTTAGGGACATTGTAGGAAGAACGAGCATTAATTAAGGCAAAAATTATGTTGGATTACGCATTCCAGTCCAAAAACTGTAACCCACGGCAGTGCTGGGAGTAAGTATATCAGCGATTATTATAAGGTATGTATTTACATACAAATGTTTATTTTATTACAGAAAAGTTATCGATGAGGCTAAACTAGGAAAAGGTGTTAGAAACGTAACACAAAAGTGGCAAAATATTTTAAAAAAATATAAGGTAGGTACATTTTGGTGTAACCTTTCAAAATAATCTATGATATCTATACTTTGTTCTTATTTCAGAAAATGATACAACCACAATCAGGAGTTTCGATCGAAGATGGGGTGTCGCTTCCCACTCAATGGGAGCTCTTCGACGTGCTCCATGAATTTTTAAAAACTAAGCATGGTCTACATCCGACCTACATTATTGATGACAGATGAGATGGAGTATTCCGATTCGGATTGCGTCGATGTTTGGCAGGTTTTGCCGGAAAATGCATTAAAAAAGATACAACAAAGCAAATGATAGAAATGGTTAAAACAACTACGGACGACGTACGTAAAAGCATTCGAAATATCGAAAAAATGGTACAGTTTGCAGCTGAGCAAATATTTCCCAATGCATAATTGCCGGGCCTTGAATAAAGGAAAACCAATGGAGAAAAACATAAATTTCTGAAAATTTGATAAACGGATAACTGATGTGATAAATGAAGAAATGAACACATGCGATTTATTTAAATTTTTTTATTTTAATAAAATGAATTTTTTATTGGTATTTTTAAAATTTTTTGTCGTTATATTCTCGAGCATAACTCATCCCGAAACTCCATTGCATCTCTATAGTCTCTGGGACTGCTTTCATACATTTCTGTCATCAGCATTGGCTCAAAATCAGTAAAATCACCAGATGCTAAGCAAATATTGTGCACACCACCTGAACGCATCTTTTCAACTCCAACTCAAGGCTTTTAAAAAATATCGATTGCCATCTTGCCTTTAGCATCCCAAATGTTTGCTCAATAGTAATACGAGCTTTCGATTGCGCTTGATTGAAGAGTATTTGTACATCAGTTAACTGAAATCCCTTGTATGGTGTTAAAATTGTAATAGGGTTCACCATGCATTTATACCCTGCATCACAGAACAAAAAGTAACCCTCGGGTGGAAATGTTGCGGTCCTTTATAAATGGCTATTCACTAAAACTCGTTGGTCATATACCGAACCGGGATAACCAACACACATATTTATTATTTTATAATCTGCAAACAGCTTGCAGTTGAATAGAATAATCTAATTTTCTATTAATTTACTGGTCCTTTTGGTTGGGAGGACACTTGATTTTAATGTGGCATCCATCGATGGCATCTACCGCCTTTTTAAATATTTGCGAACGAGCTTTAATTGAACATTTAATGCCAATTGCATCTAATGCCTCAATTGCTCGAGGTTTCTGCATATAATATTTTTGAGAGTGCTTCTAGGCATTATCATCACCTTAGACACAACTCGGTAACTGGTACCACAAACTAACCAAAATAGAAATACACTATTAATTCGATCTCTATGCTCCAGCCGTACAGCTTTTCTGGGATTAACGCCACCAATTTTCGAAACGATTCTGGAATTATTCTAATATTTTCTTTAGTATCTTTATAATCCCCATTTAGAATTGCTGCGATAACTGGAGTCTTGCTGTAGTCAATACATCATCTGGTTACTTTAAGCTAAAACATAAAAGCAAAATCAAAATTTCAATCAAATTTTATTAGGACACAAAATATTTACTTACCGCGAGCCGCCATTTTGGCATATATGCATTTGGCATCATCAGCCGCCATGTTGGCATTTTATAATATTTTCGATCTAGGCATTTGGGTAATCACCACAAATTTTGACGCGCCGCTCCCCAAAATTCGATTTAATTATCACGAATCACATTTTATCTGTTACAGATGGTCATGCTCAATCCTAAAATTCCTTAAACCTGTTCAAAATGGACAAATAATATTCTACATGACAAATAATATTCAATTATTAAAACATTCAATAAACGTCAAAATTAAAATATGTTTACATTATAGGGTGGTTCAATAATTTCGTAGGGCAAATTTTGTATTTTAGTACTAATGTAAAAATAACAACCAAAAAACATCTAGGCATTAGTACATTTTTGGTTGTTATTTTGATTGTTTTTTCATTTGTGTGGGTTACAAGTTTTGTGTCAATTTGCTGTCGAAACGTACACTTAGACTTAGAATAGTGTAATAATAGTTTGGTAATTTCCCCACCTATCGTGTTTATTGTTTCATTTTATTGCAGTAATTTTTGGGAAATTGATAGATTTTGGACAGAAATTGTGATGGATAGTACCCAGAAGTAAAGTTAATGACTTTTTTTATCACTGCTTGGCATTGGCATAGGATACAGATTTACGGGACAGAAGGGGCTATTTATGTGTATGAGTATGTAAACCGTTAATATTATTCTGCAAAGTTACAGATTAGTAAACAAGCCACATGTAATGCAATATTGATTTCGTTGGAAATTTGTTAAACATGATGCTGAAACATTACAATAAATATTGGCCGAGGGGCATACATTGCAATTTTTTTTTTTTACGCTATTATACGGAATACATAAGTGTATCGCGAACAAAACATGGATATCCGTTGTAAACATCCACAAATTGGCCGAATTAGTGAAGGTGATTTACATACAAAATAAATATAAATCGGATAATGTACTATTTCATGTCAAGCGATATGACGGTAATTCCCGATTTGTGAACATATTTACGGATAATCAGATTCCCTTCACGATACTCATTAACAAAGCATAGCCCCATTTGCAAAATGTGTAATCTTCGTAATCATCGAGTTTGTTAGCTGAGGCGACAATGTCCCATATGGAGGTTAAAGAAAAATCTTCTTGATTATGTACACGTTGAATGACTATGGTGGAAACAGACGTGCGGAAAAACGCTTGCGTTTAAATTAGAATACACTACTTTAAATGAAATGAAATACATGTATTCCGCATACTAAGCGTTTTTCCGCAAGTTGTCTCTATTTCTAATTTAGCTGCGAATTGGTAGGCTGTACTACCAAATCTAGTACGATTTTTCTAAATTTTCATTTTTTCAGGGCAATTTTTTGTGATTGTTAACTGAAAACAAACGTTTGATGACATTTGCCATAATGGAAGATAAAAATTAATTCATTTGTGACAAAATACGGTAAAATGTATTAAGAAAAATTGTATATTAAAATTAAATATGCGTAAAATAAATGCAAAAAAATACGCAGTTTTAAGCGGCACATGTGTTTTGGGTGCGGAAAAACACGCGTTACTACAGTGAAAAATTTCGCACATCTGTTTCCACCATAAAATCTGTTATTTTGAAATAAAACGCAAAGGCGACTACGCCAACCACAATGAAATTATTTTGGATTTGTCAAAAATTATCATTGGAATTTACTGCGATAATTTGGGCGTGTTCGGTTTTTCAAATAAATGTCAAAAATTTGTACTAAAAAATATTTATCACAGGTTTCGGGCACAGTCTTAGACTGTGCCCGAAACCTGTGATAAATATTTTTTAGTACAACTTTTTGACATTTATTTGAAAAAACCGAACACGCCCAAATTATCACAGTAAATTCCAATGATAATTTTTGACAGATCCAAAATAATTTCATTGTGGTTGACGTAGTCGCCTTTGCGTTTTATTTCAAATTAATAGATTTTTATCAGTCAACATGTACATATATCAAGAAGATTTTTCTTTTACCTCCATATGGGACATTATCGCCTCAGATAATAAACACGATGATTACGAAGATTACAAATTTTGCAAATGGGGCTATGCTTTGTTAATGAGTATCGTGAAGGGAATCTGATTATCCGTAAACATGTTCACAAATCGGGAATTACCGTCATATCGTTTGACATGAAATAGTACATTATCCGATTTATATTTATTTTCTATGTCAATCACCTTCACTGATTCGGCCAATTTGTGGATGTTTACATCGGATATCCATGTTTTGTTTGCGATACACTTATGTATTCTGTATAATGGCCCAGTTTTCAAAAAATATTGCAACGTATGCCCGTCGGGCAATATTTATTGTAATGTTTCAGCATCATGTCTAACAAATTTCCATCGAAATCCTGAAAAGTCATTAATTAATGGCATGTATTGCATTATGTGGCTAGTTTACTAATCTGTAACTTTGGAGAATAATATTAATGGTTGTCATAAGCATACACAAATACCCCTTCTGTCCCGTAAATCTGTATCCTATGCCAATGCCAAGCCGTGATAAATAAAAGTCATTAACTTTACTTCTGGGTACTATCCATCACAATTTCTGTCTCCAAAATCTATCAATTTCCAGGAAAATATTGCAATAAAATGAAAGAATAAACACGATAGGTGGGGAGTTACCAAAAAATTATTACACTATTCGGACAGCATAATAAAAAATTGTGAATGTAGGGGAATATTTTTCAAATAAATGTCAAAAATTTGTACTAAAAAATATTTATCACAGGTTTCGGGCACAGTCTTAGTGTAAGTTTCGATAGCAAAGTTCGTTGTTATTTTTGCAACGCTTCTCACATGGATAGTATACATCCATACACAAAAAAAAAATGTGTATCGACACAAAATTTGTAACCCATACAAATAAAAAACATTCAAAATTACAACCAAAAAGTACTAACGGCTAGATGTTTTTTGGTTGTTATTTTTACATTAGTACTAAAATACAAAATTTCCCCTACGAAATTATTGAACCACTCTGTATTGTAAATACATTTTTATTTTGACGTTTATTGAATGTTTTGATTAATACGACATGTAGAATATTATTTGTCTATTTTGAACAGGTTTAAAGGTTTTTAGGATTGAGCATGACCATCTGTAACAGATAAAATGTGATTCGTGATAATTAAATCGAATTTTGGCGCGCTGCGCGCCAAAATTTGTGGTGATTACCCAAATGCCTAGATCGAAAATATTATAAAATACCAACATGGCATATGATGCCAAACACATATATGCCAAAATGGCGGCTCAAAGTTATAAATAAAATATTACTTATACAGGTATATTTTTAAAGTATTCTAATCAATTTTGAATCAGTCAACAGGTCATGCGTTATAGCCGATTGTCCGTTATATAAAAATATATAATTTGTTTTCTCTTTCGGTTATTATATGATACACGATGACCCGGATCACCTTCATCTTCTTCCAACTACTGCGACACATTTCCACCATTATCCTGTATCATTCTGCTGTAATCGATTACTTGCCCTTCTAAATCGATCATTCTCTAAAATTCGAACCTTCACTTAATTCCTGGTTACCGCAAAATAAAAATTGGCTGATATTACATTATAGTTTGTAAGGTACGTTGCCCTCTAGTGTCTTCTTCAATAAATTAATCTGGTAACACAATCATTACTTCCTCTAGAGATTTTTTGTGGTATATAAGTTTGGTGGCCACAATTATTCTTTGGTCCAGTGGCTGGATAAGTGAAGTGGTATTTTTGTACTGGATTAGTGAAGTTGTATATCATGGTCGAGAAATTCAGAATGTGTAAGTTCATTTTTTCTAATTTTGCCTTTTACGCATCAAACGAAAGAAGGAAACATTTTGCATCGATTGCCAACATTTTTTAAGGGGAGAAATTTAGAAAATATTTTAATTTTTGCTTGTAGAGACGATAAGGAGAGTGAAAAATAATTTTCATTGTCTCCTGAAAAAAATTGTTTGTGGACTTACACAATTTGCATTTCTCGACGATGATATAAACATAAGTATGTACATACATATATATTCTAATTACAAAAAAAAATATTGTCCGGTTTATCCGAAGTCCGGTATATCGGAGTCCGTTATATCGAGGTTTTTGTAATAAATTCAGAATACATATAGTCGGAAATCACGTCCTAGACACAACTTTCTTTCTTCGTGCGAATCTCAAGAATTTTCAAGCAGCAATTCTACTCAACCTTAAACTTGTGTCATTCATTTACAACCAGTTTCAAAATTGTATCAAACGTCAAAAAGTAGAAATACATATCCAAACGAAACACCCACACAATCATACAAAAAAAAAATTTCCGTTGTTAAAATTACAACGAGATTTGCGGTCGAAACCAAGAGTTAGGAAAAAAGTGATTTCTCATAATATTATGTTTTGTGTGTTTTACTATGAAAAGTTTGGGTTTTGCCTCGTTTCTAATTCCCTTATAAAAGCTCCGTTATAAAGGTGAAAACATCTTTAGCGGCAGGAGTAACTAAAAAATTGTATAGAAATCGGGTTACCGAAACAAAAGGGCCGAACAAAAAATATTGCTGGTATGTCTGAATATCGACAAGAACAAAAAATAAATAAAACGTAAAATCATGGCCGGTCTCCACTTGTGTATTTTTCTCTTGACAAAAAATAAATCACATTCGGCTCATGACATTTTTTGTACAACTACTAACATAAAGAAACCCCGCAAACGTGTCTTAAGTAACATATGCAAGACAAACTCAAGACTTGTTAGTTATGGTAACAAACCCAAGTCAGTTAAAAGACAACTCCATGTATTTCGGACGAAGAGTCTTCAAAGAAATGTCTTGTGGTCGTTATTGGTAACATGTATACAAGATGTCTTGGGTAACATATCTCAAGATCTTTATAGGTAACATGTCTGGTGGTCGTATTAGGCAACATGTCTTGCGTTCTTCATTGATGACATGTTTTGGGTTTGTCTTTAGCATCATGTATGACGATCGTTTAGGTAACATGTTTGAAGCAGGCACACTCGTAATATATCTACCCAGCAAAAGTAGAAAATATTATTCTGCTCCCCTTTCCTTTACCCCAGAGTCAATACAAAATGTATCGACTCTCAAAAATGAGAACCTCTTTGAGATTTTTGTGACGCTAATTCGGTTTCGTATTGAAAAGTAATGTCTAATTGTCTACTCCTCATGTAGCTACGACCGAACTACAAAATCCAACTCTCGCTAAATACATTAAGTATATAACCAGAGTGTATTGACTTAGCGAATTATATTCATTGACTCAAAATCAAAAAACTCAAACAGAAATCTCATTTGTGTGTGTATCATGCCCACACGAATAATTACGAAGGTTAAAATTTGTCTGATTTAATATGAAAAAATGTTTTCGACAACATATTATTTATTATTTTATAAATGCATTTTGTATGAAATGCTTTGCATGAAAAGTACTTAATACGACCACCAAACATAATACAAAAGTCAACATTCAGACATGTTACCAATAACGACTACCAGACATGTTACCTATGAAGACCTTGAGATATGTTACCCAAGACATCTTGTATACATGTTACCAATAGGCATTTTCGGAAATAGACCAAAGTAACTTCATGGTAAGTTTCAAAAGTTACCCATCTACATATTTAGTTTACGAACAACGAAAGTAGCTTCAGTAATGAAAAAAGTAACTTCATGAAACAAACCCGTTCGAAATTCTTTCTTACTTTTTTGTATGTGAAAGGTAACTTGAGTAACTTTGCTACCAACATAATATAAATTAAAATTTACTCTGAAGTTACTTTGGTCTATTTCCAAAAATGCCTAATAACGACCACAAGACATTTCTTTGAAGACTCTTCGTCCCAAATACATGAAGTTGTCTTTTGACTGACTTGGGTTTGTTACCATAACAAGTCTTGAGTGTGTCTTGCATATTGTGTTACTTAAGACACGTTTGCTGGGCGGCCATCAATGCAAAATCTGCGCATACACATGCAATATACAACATCATCCGGCATTTCAAAAACATCGTGAGCCGGATTCGAAAAAAAAATCAAAAACAAAGCCGCCTACTTTAATGGAATCGTTTAGTATTGAAAGGGCTCATGTCTACTTTTTGTCAAAATTAGTATTATGACGGTTTTGTATCATAGACTTGTTTATACGTTTTATGACAAGACGACATGACATTACCATATGGTTAATGGAACAGCACCTACCTTGCAAAAAAAAAAATCATTTATTCTAGAAAGGGCACATGCCCAGGACATACCCCATGAAATTTTTCATTATTAAAGGGTAAATGAAGTATGCTCTTTCATCAATGATTTCGTAGAAAAATATTTACCACCTGAGACTACCGAACTCCATATTTTGTCTGATGCATGCCCTGGTCAAAATCGCAATTGCACGGTATTACGATTTGTAATGGATTTTTGTATTGAAAAAAACCTGACCAAAATCTATCAGTGTTTCCCCATTCGAGGCCGTATTTTTCTACCTTGTGCGATTGTGTGTTTGGATTAATCAAGAGAAATTTAAAAAAAATTGACAGAATTTATTTCCTCCAGGAATATGGGGCCCGATCAACCGATCAAACAAAATTTAAAATTTGTGTACAATAATGTTTGAAATTAAGAGGTTTTGATTTTTAATAAAGTGAAATAAATTTAATAATCTAATTTCTTATTTTCGTTAATTTGAGGATTTTGATGTTCCGATTTTTATTTGTTTCTTCTTGAAGCCGAATTGATTTTTGGAAGGTTTCTATTTCTGGTGTCATTGTTTATTGCAGGAGTAGAGAAAATGTTAAACTAAATCCATTACATTTAAAAATAATAATTCCATATTTTATTAAACGCATTTTAAGTTATAATTACAAAAAACAATTCATATTCGTAACGTATGTTATATTTTATTATTATATTATTATTATAATTTAAGTTTTATTATTTATTGACAATAATAATAAATTATATTTTCCTAATAATTTATTTGTTTCATTTGATGTTTTAATTAATTCTTGGTCCATATAATAATTCCAGCCTGCATATATTAATGATACTCCAGTCGCACTCCGTTATTTCGGTAGCATCGCTTTTAAATTATACTTTATAAGCCATTGTTCAGCAGTCTTTGAAATCGGTCCAACCACGTTGACTGATGGTCGGTCTCCACTTGTGTATTTTTCTCTTGACAAAAAATAAATGACATTCGGCTCATGATATTTTTTGTACAACTACTAATATAAAGAATATAACAAATTTCTCTCTTTGAGAATAAGGAAAAAATTTAAATTTGGCTTCTTTTTCGATTTAATAAAATTTTTGGAATATTTTATGTATTTATATTCCACAATTTATTATGTATGTTAATTTATTAAGAAAATTTTTATTTTATTTTCATCTAAAATTTATTAAAAAGCTAAAATTTTCCCAAAAAACAGAAAAATTTCATTTTAATTGTCAAAATATTAAACATAAAATGACAAGAAATTGAGCATAAAATACAAATTATGCGCAATTGGCACAACGTCATGACAAAAATTATGAATATTCCAGAGTTTAAATTTTTCGCTCTTTTTTTCGCTCTTTATAAAAAGTATCGCTCTTGCTCCCAATAATATATTTTTCACTATTCGTTTACGCTCTTGCTCTTTAATAATAAACACAAAAACAAAATTATTTCGCTCTTTCAAAGTGATTTAAATTTTTATTTTTAATATCGCTCTTAAAACAGGGAGCGTAAAAGTTAAAAATATCGCTCCCAATCAATACTACAGAGCGATTGAAGAAAATATATTAGGGAGCGATATATTAGGGAGCGATATTTTTTGTAATAAATGGGAGCGATATTTTTTGTAATAGACGATGTTGCTCTTTCAAAGTTCAATAAATGGTATTTAGATAATGTTCGGAAATATGACCAACTAGAATGGAACTTGGCTCTACCTTAACCGATTTTAGTGAAATTTGACATGTGCGATGGAAATAGGATTCTAAAATAATATTTAGATGAAGTTCTAGAATATGACCAATTGAAAAGGAACTTGGCCATTTCTTATCCGATTTTGATGAAATTCAGCATGTTCGATGGAAACGGGATTCTTAAATGATTTTTAGATAAAGTTCTGGAATATGGCCAATTAGGAAGGAACTTGGCCATTTCTTATCCGATTTTGATGAAATTCAACATATACGATGGAAATGGGATTCTAAATTTATTTTTAGATAAAGTTCTGGAATATGGCCAATTAGGAGGGAACTTGGCCATTTCTTATCCGATTTTGATGAAATTCAGCATGTTCGATGGAAACGGGATTCTTAAATGATTTTTAGATAAAGTTCTGGAATATGGCCAATTAGGAAGGAACTTGGCCATTTCTTATCCGATTTTGATGAAATTCAACATATACGATGGAAATGGGATTCTAAATTTATTTTTAGATAAAGTTCTGGAATATGGCCAATTAGGAGGGAACTTGGCCATTTCTTATCCGATTTTGATGAAATTCAGCATGTTCGATGGAAACGGGATTCTTAAATGATTTTTAGATAAAGTTCTGGAATATGGCCAATTGGGAAGGAACTTGGCCATTTCTTATCCGATTTTGATGAAATTCAACATATACGATGGAAATGGGATTCTAAATTTATTTTTAGATAAAGTTCTGGAATATGGCCAATTAGGAGGGAACTTGGTCATTTCTTATCCGATTTTGATGAAATTCAGCATGTTCGATGGAAATGGGATCCTTAAATGATTTTAAGATAAAGTTCTGGAATATGGCCAATTGGGAAGGAACTTGGCCATTTCTTATCCGATTTTGATGAAATTCAACATATACGATGGAAATGGGATTCTAAATTTATTTTTAGATAAAGTTCTGGAATATGCCCTATTACGAAGGAACTTGGCCATTTCTTATCCGATGTTGATGAAATTCAGCATGTTTGATGGAAATGGGATTTCCTATATTAAGTAAACTTACAAAAATAGTACATGCAGTCCCGGCTACTCAATGTAGTGTCGAGAGGTGTTTTTCCTCATTAAAACTACTATTATCTGACCAGCGAAACCGATTATCAGCAAATTTGGTTAACGACATTTTAATAGTCAAGTGTAATTCACATTTTGAGTATGAGGAGGAGTACTGAAGATATTAAATGATTAATGTGATAAATATAATTATGAAATTTACAGTTCTTTGTTTCAAATCACTTTCACATAATACTCACTACATCGATTTTATTATTTAATTTAAAATTATATATTGGATTCTTTTATTTGAATAGAAATTTCCTATTATTTTAAATAAATTGAAATAAAAATAAATGAAATTGAATATTCTTTATTTAATGATATCAAAAGGCCAATTCGTGTGTTACAAAAAATATTGCTAGCATCACATTTCTTACGCGAATGTCAAATTTCACTAAAATCTGTCAAAAAATAGAAAAAACCCATCATCCTTGGCCATCAGGAATGGCCGCAAGTTCCTTCCTAGTTGGCCATATTCCAGAACATTACCTAAACATCATTATAGAATCCCATTTCGATCGAACATGTCAAATTTCATTAAAATCAGTTAAGAAATAGCCAAGTTCCATTCTAATTGGGCTTGTTCCAAAATTTTACCTAGAAATCATTTAAGATTCCCATTTTCATCGAACTTGCTGAATTTCATCAAAATCGGATAAGAAATGGCCAAGTTCCTTCCCAATTGGCCATATTCCAGAACTTTATCTAAAAATCAATTTAGAATCCCATTTCCATCGTATATGTTGAATTTCATCAAAATCAGATAAGAAATGGCCAAGTTCCTTTCTAATTGGCCATATTCCAGAACTTTATCTAAAATCATTTAAGAATCCCGTTTCCATCGAATATGTTGAATTTCATCAAAATCGAATAAGAAATGGCCAAGTTCCTTCCCAATTGGCCATATTCCAGAACTTTATCTAAAAATCATTTAAGAATCCCATTTCCATCGAACATGCTGAATTTCATGAAAATTGGATAAGAAATGGCCAAGTTCCTTCCTAATTGGCCATATTCCAGAACTTTATCTAAAAATCATTTAAGAATCCCATTTCCATCGTATATGCTGGATTTCATCAAAATCGGATAAGAAATGGCCAAGTTCCTTCCAAATTGGCCATATTCCAGAACTTTATCTAAAAATAAATTTAGAATCCAATTTCCATCGTATATGTTGAATTTCATCAAAATCGGATAAGAAATGGCCAAGTTCCTTCCTAATTGGCCATATTCCAGAACTTTATCTAAAAATCATTTAAGAATCCCATTTCCATCGAACATGCTGAATTTCATCAAAATTGGATAAGAAATGGCCAAGTTCCTTCCTAATTGGCCATATTCCAGAACTTTATCTAAAAATCATTTAAGAATCCCATTTCCATCGAACATGCTGAATTTCATCAAAATCGGATAAGAAATGGCCAAGTTCCTTCCTAATTGGCCATATTCCAGAACTTTATCTAAAAATCGTTTAAGAATCCCGTTTCCATCGAGCATGCTGAATTTCATCAGATTCTGATAAGAAATGGCCAAGTTCCTTCCTAATTGGCCATATTCCAGAATTTCATCCAAAAATCAATTTAGAATCCCATTTCGATCGCGCATGTCAAATTTCACTAAAATGGTTAACAAATAGTCAAGTTCCATACTAGTTGGCCATACTCCTGATTTATCCAATAATGATTTTAGTATCCCATTTCCAATCGCATATCAAATTGCATCATAATCGGTTAAGGAATAGCCTAGTTATATCCTAGTTGGCCTTATTTCAGAACAGTAGAAATTTGTAAATGTGTATCAGTTCGCTAACAAATCTGGCTTTCTAAAGGGAGCATTTTAGAACGTTTTGAATACCGTTTGACGTAATAACAAGAGCAAGAGCGAAATAATTTTAATAACGATTTTATTCATCAGAGCAGAGCGTATTTGTTTTTTCAATATAGCTCAATAACAAAGAGCGAAAATATGGTAATACAAGCGCAATAGTGGAAGAGCAAGAGCGTTATAATAAAAAATAATGCTCCTGCTCTTCAGAGCGATATTTTTTGTTTTACAATATCGCTCCTTATGAAGAGCGTTTTAATATTTTTTATTTTCGCTCTTGAAAAAGAGCAAGAGCGAAAAGCGAAATGACATCCCTTTTTAAACTCTGGAATATTCTAATCTTTTCCTCTCTTGAAAAAATTTCAATGCGCATGCTCAAAACCATTTTTGTGTATGTATTTTGCAAAATGAGCCCGGCCATGAATCTACTATTATAAGCCAATTGGCTTTTTTATCGCTGGCCCCGCGAGCTGTTGCATGTTTTCCTATAATAAAAAAAATGAATTTATAAACTAACTTGCTGGAAATATGGCAGACATTTTGACAAATCAATGAGCGCATTTTTCTGATGATTCCCTAACCGGTTCGCTTTTGACTGACAATTTATTTAATACACTTTATTAAAACAAAATAAAATAAATATTTATGTTTAATGTAATAATAATAACTTTCTATAGAATTTTGTTCTTCACAAAACGAAAATATATGTCACAAAACAAAACTTACCATATTTTGTAATTATATTTTCGCCAATATAATTATGTAATTAAATGTTATTGTTATAAATAATTTGTTTAATTTTACCTTTAATTGGTTTATAACTGGTTAAAACTTTCAAATAAAATTATTTTTATGTACAAATAATTTTAAATTTTCAAAAAAATATTCACTAAAATACTCAACGGCTATGTATTTCTCTTTAGAGATACCTTCGTATGTTACACTAAAAAAAAATTTCGAAAGACAAATTTTTTCTCGCGCGACAAATTTTTCTAGCAGTTTTAGCTGCGTTCAGTTTTTCTTTTAAATTTTTTTTTTCGTATGTCGACTTTTTTTCACTAAAATTTGCGCTTAATTCCTATACAGGGGGTCAATTCTCGTTCTATGAAAAAATGGAATGAAAAAAATCTTTCCATTTGGTTTCCATCACGTCTTTCTCATTAGTATCTTTTCACGCAACAGCAATATGCGATTCTCGTTGTCCAAATGAAAAAGAACGATGGAAATACGCTGAATACTACACAGCAAAACATATTTTATCAAGTTTCATATATATTTCCGCTAGGTGCGCTAGGTAAATGGTGCAAATATTAACTAAATAGATGATAAAAGAGATTATAATTTGTAATTAGATTTAATCACTCTCACAAAGAGAGGTAAATAGAGAGTTAAACCAGTTTTCGTTATTGCTTGTCAAAATATAAAATAAATTACTAAAATGGCCAAATTTTATTTATACTAAACGAAACTAATTATTTAGGGATTTTTCTTAAATGAATTGAAATTTGTTTAATAAATTTGCTTATAAATTAGTTTTAAAGTGACTAGGTAGTATTATAGTTTGGTTGAACATTTAACATTAAATTGCAAATTTAAGTGTTATAAAACTGAATTTCTATATTCATTTATATTCCCACGACCAAAATACTTGGTGAGAAAGTTTTTTTCATATGAGAAGATTTTGACGTCATTTTTTTCCTTCTCATGAAACATGAATCGGAAATCTCTATTTCTCACTGAAAATACTTTTCATTGTACTTTTCACAGAACGAGAATTGACCCCCAGGTGTAGTTTATAATATTCTTAAACTAACCCATACATTAGGATATAAATATGTATTCAATTTTATTTTTTCTAATGAAATTAAGAATATTGATTGGGGACGAATCATCAAGAAATTCGACAACTTTTTTAATACTGATGAGTTCATAAAATGGCCCCTTCAATATCGGAAGTCTCACCAACTGTTAAAATCAACTGAAGGTCGCTACAATGCTTTTCAATCTTCTCGGTTTGGCAGATTTTTTAGGTCGTAGAGGAATCCCCAGGTTTCGGCATGCTGGTTAATTAGTTCAAATCTTTCTTAAATCGACATTATTACAGTATCAAGCAATATGTTGAAAAATTTTATTTCAAATTGTTTTTTAGGGGTTAAAAAGGGCTCATCTCTACCCTCATAATTAGAAATCTCGCGGAGTATGTAAAAAAAAAATGAGCAAGGTTTATTTTTAGGTAATTTTCAACCAGGAATTTAATGATGAGCTTGGTTGTGACCTTGGCCGTCATCTTCAAGGTCATTTTGAGGTCAAGGTCATTTTTTTATAGGGAAACCCTTATTTACACATTGAATTCGAAAAGAGTGATCAATTGTACATACGAATATGTATTTTCCATGACCTCCCAGGGTCACCTGAAGGAATATATTTTAATTGTAAAGCTTATAATTTGCTATAAAAATTAAAAATAAAAAATAAAAAAAATCATAAATAACAGAACATTGTAATATGTTGCTATGAAAATTATAAAACAAATAAAAAAAAATAATTTTTAAAAATAAAGAAATAATTTTTTTAATTTTTATTTTTTTTAATTTTTGTAGCAAATCATAAGCTTCAGATGACCTTGGGAGGTCATGGAAAATACATATTTAGACATACAATTGATCGCTCTTTTCGAATCCGATGTCAAAAACAAGGGTTTCCCTAAAAAAAATTACCTTGACCTCAAAATGACCTTGAAGATGACGGCCAAGGTCACAACGAAGCTCACCATTAAATTCCTTGTTGAAAATTACCTAAGAATAAGCCTTGCTCATTTTTCTTTCTGACATACTATGCGAGATTTTTAGGGGTTTCCATACTTTTTCCTCGCAATGTAAATTCCTTCAGATGATCTTGAAAGTTTATGGCAAATACATACTCGGACATAAAATTGACCGCTCTTTTCGATTCTGTCATCAAAAATAGGGGTTCTAATTTAAAAAAATGACCTTGGCCTCAAAATGACCTTGAATATGAAGGTCAAGGTCACAACCAAGCTCACCATTAAATTCCTTGTTGAAAATTACCTAAGAATAAATCTTGCTCATTTTTTTTTTAACCGACCTCCGCGAAATTTTTAGGGGTTTCCATACTTTTTCCTCGCCCTGTGGCCCTATTCTGGTAATTCCCGGGGAATAGAAATTTTAAATTTTGTAGCAGTTTTATTCCCTTTTCCCCAAAGTGTATTCTGGTGTCTGGGAAAAAAATTTATTGGGAAAAAATTATTCCCAATTACAGCAGTTTTGACGTTTATTTTTCCATACCTATTTTATGAAAGAATTGATGGGGAATACATTTTTTAACGAAAATGTTTGTATTTCTCTAGTTGATATTAATAATTAATCATATTAATATTGTTTGTAAGGATCCTTCGCCGATCTTTACTTATTTTAATGTGATTCCATGGAGAACACGTACAACTAAATTTGTTTCCCTTGTATATTTATTCCCAATTGCCAGAATGCACTTTTGGAAATGGGGATTAAAAAGTTGGAAAAATTTATCTGGGGAATAACTGCTGTAAAAACAAAATATTCCCTATTCCCCGGGAATTACCAGAATAGGGCCACTGTAGTTATGTATTTTTGTTTTCGTTTATTTAACCCACTAAAATTGCCTTTACAAGTTAGCTAATAACATGTTAGCAGAAACACATTAAAAAATTGGTTTTTCCGAAATACATGTAGTGGTAACATTAGAATGTAATACAGGATAATAAAAAATTTTCTTTTTTTATATTCAACATTTAGCAAGTTCCTTTTTTAAAGTGTAAAATACAATTTTGCGCCCCTAAAAGTTTTGCGCCCTGTGCGGCCGCACAGCCCGACCACCCCTCGAGCCGGGCTTGCAAAGAGCGTTTGATACTGTAAACTTAAATATTAAAAAAATATGTGACCTGCAAATATTCCTAAGTACATACCTGCTCAGTGTTAGTATTTTTACGACGAAATTATGCAATGGCCAACTCGAATAAAATATAATAATAAGAACGGTGACTACTAAAGCTTTTAAAATATTATACTTTTCCTTTTTTAAGGGTTTCTAATTTGTTTTGATCCTTAATGAATTTTAATAAATGAAAATGAAATATATTTTTTGCATTTATTTTTGAAAGGGCTCATGTCCATGCTTTAAAAATCAGCATACCAGCTGAAATAATTGAAAAATAACCCCAAAATTTAGCTTAACATTTCATAGTGACTCACATTTTCATCAACAAACTCAAATTCCCTAATAAACTTATTTTTGCTGACAATATAAAGTTTTTTTTATTTCCTGAATAATTTGAAAAAGTGAACCTGAGCCCTCTCAAGACTAATGGTATTATGACACCCGCTTCTTTTGCGACTTTTTAAGCGCTGCAAAAGTATCGCGAAAAAGTGATAAAAAATAAGTATAGAAAATTATCGAATAAATGAGTGTATACACAATATAGGGGCAGTATAGACAAATATAAAGCAAAAATCAATAAATATCTCATTTTAACAGCAGTTAACCTAGACACAATTCTAGCCAAAAAGAATCATGGCACAGTATTTTTCAGCGCTTGTTGTATACTTTTTGCGGGCATATCCACAATTCAATAGTTTATTTTTTTTATTTTATCAGTAGGCCATTTTAAAAATGTCTAATTATTCGACTTTTGTAAATAAAACAATGTTGGTTGTCTTTTTCTACCTCACTATTTCTGTTCTAATCAGCCATTGCTTATTTTTATTGCACTTTTTTCAAGCCAATGTCATAATACCATAAACGATTCAATTTATTTTGTTGTGAAAATATCTGCTATATATGGCAGCAGCAGCAAGTGTTTTTGTAAATGAAGATTACAAGCGTGTTCGATTGGGTTGAATTAACTGAAGTAGTAGCTATATCTGAAGTAACAGAAGTGAAGAGACTGTTCGATTGACAACTCTTCACTTCAGTTAAAAATTGAGCAACTGAATTAACTGAAAAGATATTTTGCTTATGTAGTTACTTCAGATGAGTTATTTGTTTTTCTTTATTTTCGTTTCTTTATATTCTCGTGGGTTGATTTGGGGGACTGTTTTCGATAGGAATTTGCGACCTAAAAAAAAGTATTTTTAATAATTAATTACTAAAAATTAATAGAAAATGATATTTTGAAACATTTTTTCTAAACACAAGCCAAACTGAAATAAATTGTTTTATTTTTATTTTGACATTTATCTGAAGTGAAGAACACCAATCGAACAGTCTGTTCTCTTCAGTAACTCAATTAAGTGAAGAGTTGTACTCTTCAGTCCAATCGAATACGCTTTACATACGAGCAGAAGAACCATAAGTTATGCTTGCGTAGTGTAAAAAAGTTAAATGGAAATAGCGAGCTGTGAAAATTGCACATATAATGTATGTACATTGGTACATAATAAAATAATAATTTTAATTTAATCAGTATGCTTTCTTATTAGTATTGCTCATGCTGTTGGTGAGTTTGGTTATGGGGCCTTTTTCGTGCTTCAGTCATTCCAATTGCAATTTTTACGGTTCACATTGCGCCCAAATAGAACCGTTCTACTATTTAATTTATTTTAAACTGATCAGTGATAAAGCGATGCGATTTTGCATTGTTCAGCGAGTTTCGCGTGACGATATACTACTATGGAATCTTGAACAAGATTGCTGTGTTTGAATAATGGTATATTTTAAAGCGTACATGGTAGGTATAGATGATTAACTTAACAGAACTGTACTTTGCTCATGCTCAATTAATGTCAATAAGGTTCGTCCTCCAAATTCAAAATTTGAACCAAAAATGTAACTTAGTTTAAATACTGAGCGAACAACATCCGTCTTTATGTAGGGGTCTGAGTTTTTTCGTAATTGCTTGAAATGATTCAATAGATATTTCTACAAAAAAGTTTTCACATAAATCTTTTGCGAGTTGAGGGTGAACTCGCTCGCTGTTTTATTTTAGACTATGGCTTTGTATAATCTATGTTGCTTTAGTATTATTCGTTTGTGCATTGTTCAACATGTCTCGCGAATATCACGCAAATTGAAATGCCTTAAATTTTCGTCTTAAAAAACAGTTTAAAGTTGGTAAGCATTTACTCTCGTTCGTCAAAGGTTAATTTAAAAACTGTCTCAATATTTGTGAAGATAACTTTTCAATGTTTTTGGTTTATTATCGAGACATATTACGTCGGGTTTGTAATAATGATATCAAATTAAGTTCGAATAATTAACTACAATAAGTGATTGCACGGGATATACTCCGATTTAAATCTCCCAATACAACCTTTTGACCATTTTAGTAAAACAAATTAAATGAAATAAAATGATCTCGACATTTGAATCACGGTATACAATATGTACTTGCCAAAATTATTACGACCTCACTTTGTCAATATTGCATCTATATATAAACAAAATATATTTTAATAAGAAGCATTATGCAGGATTTAAAACGACAAATTAATCAAAGTAATTAAAACAACAAATAATTTATCAAAAAATGCAGCAGCATTTTGTTAATGTAGCATAAAGAACAAAGATTACTTAATAATGTTTTGCATATTGCATTTGTTTATGTAGACTTTAAACGCAGTTTTAATTTGGCAAAATATTTATTTTCGGTATAAAAAGGTAACCAATCATTCCAAATGGTTACAGTTAATTAAAGTTGTTTGAAGTATTAACACTCATAATAATAATTTTAAACTAAATCGAATCATCATGAAGTGTACAATTGCTCTTATTCTACTTGCGGCACTTATATCAATCGTGGTTGGAATACCTCATAGTGGATATGGTGGCAGTGGTAGTCATGTTGGTGGTGGCCCTAGTGGTAGTGGTCCCGGGTTTAGTAGTGGACATGTTGGTGGTGGTCCCGGATTTACTGGTGGTCATGGACATGGACATGGTGGTGGTGGATCACATGGTGGACCTGGTTACGTACAGCCAGGACATGGACATGTGCATGGACATGGTGTTGGAACCCATGGATACTAATCCATTGAAAATTGTAAAAAAATTTAATTTTTAAAATAAAACAAAATAAATTTATATTTGGGCACCCAATACTTTATCCGATTTATTTTAATCTCATTTATAAAACGTTGAGCATCATAACAAATTATGTAATTAATTAAAGTACCAAATGACGTAGATTCGAACTGTAATCGCTGCGTGCTTAATCTAGCATAAACAATATGTTTATGTATTACAGAGATTTTAAATTACGTAAGATACTTAACAGATTGGGTTTGACTATAGACATACATTTGGGGTATAAAAAGACAATCTATCATTTCAAACGGTTATATTTAATCAAAGTTGTTTTAAGTGTTAATACATAATTGAAAATTAAAACAAATCCCAAAATGAAGTTCACAATTGCTCTTATTCTTCTTATGGCAGTTTTCTCAGTTGTATTTGGAGCACAACATAGCGATGGTTCACATGGTTCACATGGTGGCGGTGGACATGGTGATGGACATCGTGGTGGACATGATTGTGGACATCATGGAGGTGGCGGACATAATAGTGGACATCATGGTGGACATGATGGTGGACATGGCGGACAACCCACACCATACTGAGGACATAATACTGGAGGCCATGAATTTCAGAATCATAAACACCATTAAACACCATTAAACATTTTTCCAAAATAATAAAAAAAATTTTTTGTAACAAACTTATTTATTTCTAATTGTTATGGCACTAATAAGTGTTGAATGATTGCGTTTGTGCACTTGCTCCTGATTGGCTGCCCGATAATCCCCCACCAAATCCACCTTGATCAAATGTTTGTGATTGGGCATTAGCATTGGCGGCAGATCCACTAAATCCTCCGCCAAATCTAAAACCTGGCCCATATCCGCCATCTTGATTAAATGATTGAGTTTGTGCTGATGCACCAGAAGAGGATCCACTAAATCCACCGCCCCCACCATATGGTGAAAAACCACCACCACCATAATATGGACTTATTCCATTGTAGCCACCACCACCTTGATTAAACGATTGTGATTGTGCATTGGCTGCAGCTGATTCACCGCTAAATCCAAATTGTGGAGCAGCCGCGATGTTATGCGACGCTAAGATTATTAATACAAGGCACACACAAAATTTCATTTTTTTTAATCACAGTTTTTTTTAGTTTCTCTAAACTCTATATGTATGCACAATTTGAAATGTAAGGTTTAATTGATAAAATTAAACGTGGTTCACATGTCTTATATATCCCCTTGTTTGGCAAACAATGTGCGCAGATTTAATATTGTTAAGTAAATGTAGGTAAAGTGGTTTTGCTAACTTGTGTTATAATTTTATATTACCGCTTCGTACTGAAATATTTAGTAAATATTGGAATAATAATGGAAAGGTAATTAAGAATCGATATGCGATATTTGGTTTGGCGATGACGTGTGCAATTGCGATATCCAATTTTAACGATATACTATTATTATATGTTATAGACAAAGAGTGTACAATGAAGAATTAAATTTTATTTAAATGGTACTAGTAGTTGAGGTTCAATCGCTTACCATATTATGTCAACAATGTATTATTTTGACCGAACTATTAGATCTCGCAGTTTCGTGGATGACTTATCATATTAATTTTTATTCTTTGTTTTATTAATTTGGATTGATTTAATTTGCTTTTGTTGAGTTGCAGTAAGTTATAACGCAAATGTTGATTAAATAAAATCTATTGAAGCAGAGAAACGTAAAACTCTTGATCAGAATAAAATTCTTGATTAATTGTTTGGTAATATTTATTGCAGCTTCAAATTTTCCGTTTCCTTGTTGAAGGTTGTGGCTTGAAGTAGTTAGCCAATTTTTGGAATTTTTTATAATGAAATATTTTGGTATATTTGTTTCAACCTTGATTTTATCAAATTCAAAATATTGGTTACTGTTATTAAATACGATTTAAAGCTATTTTGGACCGGCGTGAAGTATTTCAAACTATACAAAACTACAAATTAACGAAAAGTTTAAATGTACTGAAAAAGTGTAAGTCTACATAAAAAAGTGTATATCCAGTATATATGTATGCCCAGGTATGGGGGCGATATTTTTATAAAGTGGATGGATCAATCTTTTTGAAACGATTTTTGTTCTCGGTTAAAACGAGTTGGGCATGTTTGGCAAATTTTTGAAAATTGTGAGGCTAAGCCTTTTGAAATTGCCGCTACACAGTGTCCATTACCCATAATCTCAGATATGTCACCAAGTGTGGGTCTATATTTCCATAAAGTGGATAGGTCAAAATTTCCGACAAGATTTTTGTTATTAAGATAAAAACGGTTGAGCATGTTCGACAAATTTATGGAAAATGTTAAAGACTGATGCTATCTAAATTAGTACCAATTAACAAAATTTTAGAGATGTTACATTTAAAAAGAACCAGTAAATGGACAATGTGCTGGTATGCGTACATTAAAGGTTGATCTGTGGATACAGCTCTGTACCCCTTGGTGCGTGCGATTCAGAAATCGATTCACTTGAAAGAGTTTCGTTCGGTAGCTTTTCTAGATATAGGGGCGCCTTCAATAATGAGGAAGCAGAAGCAATCAGGGAAAAATTGTCATTTTTGGAAGTGAATTCCCCTGTAAGTTAGTACAGCAACTAAAGAGATAGAGTATAGAAGTTATCGCCTATACGCAGACGATTTTGGGATGGGTATTCCAGGGAAATATCTGGGCATGGTTATGAACGTAATGCAGAATGCGGTCACAATCGTTACGAAATGCGCTGGCAAATGTGGACTGGGAATTAACCCGTCCAAGAAACAGCTGGTACTCTATAAACTAAGAAATGCACACTCCCGGTAATTGTCCCTCCTACCTTAACCGGCACGAGACTTGCTTTTATTCACAGAGCAAGATATTTGGGGGTTATTTTATTTTATTTTTATTATTCCAAAAATTGGGCAGCGAACAGATAAAAGTCCAATTATGCGCTGCCACTACATAGCACAAAAACGTTTAATAATAAAACAATTTTAGAAAACAAAAACTTAATCAAGTACAATTACAATATTAATAATAATCTAGTAAAACAGAAATTAACAAAAGTGCATGTATATGCCTCCACATAAGCCAGCCAACCCTCATTAAGAAACAGTAGGCACACATACGCACATATATTGGACATCCACCAAACCCGCGACTAAGAACCAAACGCAGAAACAGTGCTGAGGATCGCAAATCTAAACTGACTTAGTGAAAGCAAAAATAAATCGAAAAAAAACTCATTATGATTTGACCGTAATCTTATAAATTCAGACATGATAACGAGGACGCTTCGCACAAGTTGTTAATTAATTTATAAAGGAATGTTTCATCAAGCAGAAGCCTTCTGGTCCCAAGCGATTGAAGTTCAAATATTCTAAGCTTAACTTCATAGCTAGGACGACTACTGAAAAGCATACACTTATACATTTAAAAAATGGTAAATTTCCACTGTACCCTCTCAATTTGAGCCTTATAAGATTCTTAGTAAGGGCTCCAAATTTGACTACAATTCTCCAAACAACTACGCACTAAGCTTTTAAATAACGTAATAAAAACATTGGGATCACGAAACTCTTTACCACGTCTAAAAATAAACCCAAGTAATCTATGTGGTTTAGCACAGACGGCTGCTACATGGAGATCAAATTTGAGTTTAGAATCAAATATTACACCGAAATCAGTGATTTCGGAAACCCTGACTAAAACAGTATCATTAATGTTGTATGGAAAATTAATATAGTAAAGTTTGCGCGTATAAGAAATTGCAACGCATTTACTGATATTAAGTTTTAGCTTGCTCCTTCCCTTGCAAATCTGACTGAAGTCTAGAACAGTCAGCAGCGTCATTAACATTGGTGAACATTATTAGATCATCAGCGTAAAGTAAGTCTCGTGTAGACAGAACGGTTGACAAATCGTTGATAAAAATAAGAAATAAAAGGGGGCCAAGGGTAGAACCCTGAGGCACCCCTTACTTAGCAACAATGGTCCGTGACAAAAACTCATTGAATTTGACCTGTTGTGTACGTCCCAAAAGATATGATTGCAACCTGCTCAGAATTTGCCCGGAGAGACCCATATCAGCACATTTCCTAATTAAAATTCAGTGGGATACTGTGTCAAACGCCTTTTCAAAATCAGTATAAATACAGTCCACTTGTCCGCCCTTATCAACGTTAGTAAAAATAAAATTAGACATATCAATTAAATTAGTAGTAGTAGAACGATCAGGAAAAAAAACATGTTGCAAAGGGTTAATCAAATGCTTAACATTATCAAAGATGAAACAATAAACAATTTTCTCAAAAATTTTGCTGAAACTGATTAATATAGATATAGGTCTATAATTCATTACATTACTATACCATCAGATTTCTTATATATTGGCACTAAGTAAGCCCTATTCCAACGCGAAGGAAATACGCCCATTTTCAACGATAGAATAAAAAGTAATGCTAAAGGTTTGGTTAGCTGAGATTTCAATTTAAAAATGAAATAATTGGGCAAATTATCAGAGCCAGCACCTTTTTTGATATCAAGTGAAGATATTACTTTTAAAACATCTTCTTCGGAAACTAAATCTGAAGAATGACAATTAATATGAAAATTTGATGATTCAACCAAAAACTCATCAACATAAATGGACTCAAAATGATCGGCAAACAGATTACAAATATCATTTGCTTCGGTAGCTTCAACTGCACCTAGTTTCATATATGGTGGGTACACAGATCTTGAAGTAAGAGACTAACTATAGTTCCAGATTAACTTAGGGTTCTGCTTAATATGACATTCAACATATTTCAAATAGTTTGAGGAAACCTTGCGAATTTCATATTTAACACGCTTACGCAAATTAGAAAAAATTACATAATCATTAGAAAATTTAAATTTACGATGTCGTTTTCGAAATTTCTCTTTTAGACGAATTAATTTAATCAATTTATTTGAGTACCAAATTGGAAATTTTAAATGAACACCAGAATGATTGTTGGGTTTAATATAACCGATTCGCGTGAAGTTTGTCCTAAACTTGTCCTAAAATTTCAACAACGAAAATTTAGGACAAACTTCACGCGACTGCACAAACGCATGAAGTTTTTCCTAAAAATTGAGTTTCCTGAGCATGTATTAGTAAGAATAATAAATCTCTCGTTATTATGAATTTGTACGTAAAAAAAATATTTGTGTAAATTTACAATAAAATATCTAAATAAATTAAGTTTTAATTTAAATTGTCCAAAGAAACAATTTAACAAAATTAAAGTTCATTCAAAATTAGTAACATAATAATTACTCAATCTACATAACCCAAAGATCTTAACTAAATGAGCACATGTTTTACAGAAAGTCGGAGGCCCTCTATATCGAAAAACAAAAATAACGACTTCATTAAAGGTAGTATGATATCCCCATATCTAAAATAAATTACAACTTGCCAAAATCTAGAAGATAGGTGACTTGGGACAAACGTGTTACGTCCCTATGTAAGTTCGCGTAAAATTAAATATTAAAAAATTTCACAGTCTGACCCAAAGATCGTACCCAAGTGGTCATATAATTTTAAGGGTAGTGGGTGACACCCTCTTTCTAAAAAATATTACTTCTTTCAAAAATCTAGAAGATCAGTGACTTAGGACATACGTGATGCGTCCTATATGCAGGTTTGCATAAAGTTGGAAATTTTAAAATTTCACAGTCTGGCCCAAAGATCGTACCCAAGTGGACATATATTTTTAAGGGTGTAACGAACTTGCTTGGGCATATGGGGGTTGCGAGGCGATCTCGTTTCCAAAGAAAATGCCATTCGTCACGGAATTCATACATCCATCAGAGCTTCGGGGTGGTTTATATCTTGCTGACTAAAACTCAGGGATTGGGGTGGGGTTTTCCGAAGATGAATGGAAGCTTGATTTACCACCTAGGGAGAGAGGGGATAAGGGAAGGAATAGACCGGTTCTTTACTCACCTAAGACTTACCTACATCGCATTCTCAATATTCACTACTCACTCCATCACGAAACGCACGAAAAGCGAACAAAAATTTCGAAAGCCCCAAAACAGGCGATAGATACACGTAACTTTATTTAAAGCAAACTAACTTAGTATATTTGGAATTAAAGAAATGTACATTTTGAGAAAATAATTTGTCTTACGACAAAATAGATATTCAAGAAACAATTCATAAATAAATTTAATCTAAGAATACTAATCTCAAAGGTTAGTAGGGTTAATGCATCCCGACTAAATAATACCCTACACCTCACACTAAATATAAAAATATTAATTTTAAATAAATATTCGGTAATAGATAAAATGATATATATGTATAAAGAAAATGATAATATAAAGGAAAATTCCAAAAAAAAACTTAACTTAAATTCACCAAGTTGATTGCAGCGTCGTTATGTTGATTGAAGCATGCAGCGTCATCCATAAAACAGTATTATAGCGCGTTATTGCGATTGATTATAATGTCACTATTAAATAGGATTTGCTTTTAGTTTTTTTTTTTTTTATATTTTTATTATTATTATAATTAGTTTTAAATTATTATTATTATTTTTGAAATATAAATTTATTTGTATTAGTCACATACAAACATATGTACATACATATTACGCTTAATCATAATTTTAATGTTCAAATTTTATGAATTCCGTAATGTACACACGTAAAACAGTTGGATAAGCATATACGGGATTTATCACGATAACCGTGTCTGTTTGTTACACTATATTCAATCACAAGTATAATGCATCCAGTTAGGGTCCACAAAATTATTATTATATTTAGGTAGTTGTATTAATTTCCACTTTTTAACAATTTGACTTGCACTTTTAAGTTTCACAGTTTATTTCGTTTTGCTTAATCTCTAATTTTTCGATTTACCAAAATTACTATTATATTTGGTAATTTTATTATCTTCCACTGTTAAACAATTTCACTTGCACTTTTAGGTAAAACACATCCATTTTTACATATCTTTAAATTGATAGTTATTACGTATATAGGTAGCATTAGCATAATAATTTATAATTATATATTAGATAAGATTTAGTTCAATATTTCTTTAGATATTTAGATATTAGATAATAATTAAATACTAGGTACAATTAATTAGGCACAAATTTATTTATTAAATTGTTCCTTTCCCATTACAGAAAAATAAACTTTTTAATACCAATATCACTGGTTAATTCTCTTTTTCTAATCACAAGATATTTCTCGGTCAATAACTGCCGAGTTACACATCCAAAAACTGACTACCGCGTGTTCGCAATTTCGTGAATTTATCATCTTTTGGGAGTACCGTAATATCGAATGACTACTCAATTAACGATCAAAAAAAAATTTTTGTTTAACACACACAATATTCAGGGCTTTCCAACCGTTCGTATTGGAGCGCGCTTCGCGTTGAAAATAAGTGAATACATTATAATACAAAAAATTGAGGTGTGGCCAACACACGACTTTCTTTTACGAACAGGGAATTTTGAGAAACTTTTGTAATGCAAATTCCTTGCAAACTTAAGATTGTTTTTATTTTTACATGTTTTCTGCAAATTGTATATTTTTGAAATATAGGCAAAATAAATTTTCTGTTTCACGGAATCTGAGAGCTGGGACTCTGGGAGCTGGAACCCCAAAATTTATGTAAAAATTTTAAACATGAAGTTGCAGTTTGATTGGTTAAACCATCTGGACTACAAACTGACGGACATATATTCCAACAGACACCACTTCGAAACCCAATTTTTCGGGCTCATTATTACACACGTAAAAGAAATAAAAGGTGATATTTATGAATTTTAATTTTTTGGAATTTGTATTATTTAGTGATTTTGTGTAAACCATACTTTTTAAGATATATTTAAAATACATTTTCTGTCCCAATGGTGTGGACACTTCCGGTTGACCGATTTGGCAATTTAACATACATTTGATTGTTTTTATTACAGTTTCAATTTCAATAATCTGAATAATTGATCTAAATCCAATACATTTTTTTACCAAATCGATTCACCCATATTCGGTAAGAGACTTAAAATTTCTTTTAATTTGAACTTTATGTTTATTATTAATCATTTTTCATCACTTGCAGTTTTATTATTGCTATAACAAGCACTAACATCCATTCAATCTGCGTAAACTATTTTAGAAATTTTCGTAAGTTTCCAAATAAAATTTCATTATGCTTGCAGATGAAAACCGTTCGATCCGACCAACGGCGCTACAATACGCCAACATCAAATGAGATTGCAATGGTGTTTGTAAATGAGTACGGCGATCCACCCTTCAAGCGTGCTATTCAATCAATCCGGAAGACCCAAACAAGCAATTCGTCAATTTGAGCATTCTAAGTGCCAACATGGACCCTATGACGTACTCATTGATGTTTCCCTACGGTGAACCGTGATGGCAATCGAATTGGGAGTGTGATGCTTACGCAGGTGTGAATAAGAATCGCGTCCGAAACAAAGTTAGCATGCTTCAGTTTAAAGCAACTATGACAGCAATCCGGGATGATTTCAATCCAAACATTAGTTCCGGTAAGCTTACGCAGCAATGGCTGGTGGACTCATATCTTCAAGTAGAAGCCAACAATCTGAATTACATTCATCAGAATCAAAAGTGTCTTCGAGCAGAGCAGTATCAAGGTCTCGAAGATCATATGGTAAATATGGCTGAGAATCGTAACGTAGCACCAGGTGGATCGGTTATACTTCCGTCAACTTTCGTAGGCTCTCCACGAAATATGCGCGAGAGATGTTGTAACGCTATGAGTATCTTCGCTTATGTCGTTTTTGATTGACCAAAAAAACTAAACTCGAACATTTTTTACTATGGCGAGTTTATGCATCACTTTTACCGCAAACCCAAGGTGGTCTGAGATCACCGGTAGCTTGAGACCCGAAGAGCAGACCTCAGATCGATCCGACTTAGTAGCGCGTGTCTTTAAGACCAAACTCGAATCACTTATCAAGGAAATCACAGTGACAGTGATGTTTGGGGAGTCGAAGGCTCTCGTATATAGCATCGAGTTTCAGGAGCGAGGCACATTTTGGTAACGCTAAAGAATGAGTACAAGTTCTCAACTGCTGAAAGAATCGATCACTTGTCTGCACTGAGTTACCACCTGAGGAGAGTCAAGAACTGCGAGAAAAAAAAAAGAGGCTGAGCCTCACAAAAGTAATCGCCCTATAAAACTATGGGACCAAAAGGGATTGAACGATATGATTAGGGATTATGGTTTACCAAAAATGGTGCAGAGCTTCTCGCGTCAAACCTTAAGAAAGATGGTCATTTGGCTAAGAAGACTTCTGTAATTCTGTTTCTTTTTACAGACATCGGGAGAAAGAATTCCTTCCCTTTTTCACGAAAGAGGAGTCTCTTGTTTATTGCAAAGATGTTCGAGGACTTTTTGATTGTTTTGAACCAAGCATCTACAGAAGAGAAGAATGGAGACTATTTATTGATTCTTCTACACGCAGCTTGAAAGCGGTACTGTTGCACACCACAAATAAACTGGCCTTCATACCCATAGCACATTCCGTGAACATGCCAGAAGAGAATGAGTCAATACGCTTTGTACTTGAAAAATTCATTATAGTGATCACAATTGGCAAATTTGCGGAGACCTCAAAATTCTCATCATTCTCTTGGGGCAACAAAAGGGGCATACGAAGTATCCGTGCTTTTTATGTTTGTGGGACAGTCGTGTCGTGATCGTACGAATCACTATACATTGAAAAATTGGCCTATGAGAAATACTTTAGTTATTGGTTTAGCTAATATTCTCGCTTAACCATTGGTACCACCTGAAAGAGTTCTTCTTTCTCCATTACATATAAAACTCGGATTAATTAAACAATTAGTCAAATCATTTAAAGGAGAAGGCGATGCTTTTAGGTACCTCCAACAGAAATTTCCAAATAAATCCGAAGCTTAAGGAAGGAGTTGTCGATGAGCCGGAAATTCGGAAACTCCTTCGCGATACTGAATTTGTCGAACCAATAAACGCCCAGCAGGCAAAAGCTTGGCTTAGATTTAAAACTGTAGTGGAAAACTTCTTACGCAATAAGAAAAGTCTTAATTACAAAAAAGATATAGAGGGGTTACTTGAGAACAACAAGGCCGCTGGCTGTCTTATGAACTTGAAGCTCCATTTCCTCCATTCCCATGTAGACTATTTTCCAGAGAAACTCGGAGACTATAGCGAGGACTAAAGTGAGAGGTTCCACCAAGATCTCAAGGAAATGGAATGCTGCTATCAGGGTAAGTGGGACGGCAGTATGTCGGCGGGCTATTGTTGGAATCTGACCAGTAAGAGAAAGCCCCTCAGAAGGCCCTTCAAGAGCAAGAGAGTCCGATACCATAAGGCGCAATAATTGAGGAAACAGGGCCGGTGAGATACTTTTTTCGTGGTAAAGTGACGCTACGGGGTAACGAGGGAGTCTTATTAATTTTTGGTAGTCTTCTTCGTTCTTAGTGGCCCAGAAAACATAAGAATACTCACCTTACTCGACTTTGTATGATAATTTACATTTCAACTCCCAGAAGAGGGTGTATGGGGGTGGTAACGAGGAAATAGCTAGTTAAATTTTTTTTTATGGTCATATTCGGTTTCAGCGACCCCAAAAACGGAGGGGTAGAGGGCCTACTCTCTGGGTCTTGACATTTTTTTGAAGTTATACTTCTTTAGGCGCGTTATGAAAAACTGATGAGAGTGAATTTTTACGATGCAACAAAATTTAACAGGATGAAGCTGCTCGCTAAGCAATTCACAAGTAATGTATCGATCAACATGTCGTTGAAATTTCAATCATTAAAATGTTATAAAATGTCAATAAAACGTCACAGAAATGTCAATGTCATAGAAACGGGAATATTATTGCTATATTTAAAAGCTCACTAGATATACCTAATTGTTTTTAAATGTTGACGATATTATTTGCCACCAAAGTATTTTAGGTAAATTTAGAAACTTAAATTCCATATTACACGGTAATCTATTCATTTTATTTTAAAGACACCTAGGGAACAATTGTTGAAATTTCGAAGGTGTATTAACTGTAGAAAAACCTTTCTTCGGAAAGTTTGGCATTACCTCGGTAAACAGATAAACAAATTTATATTACTCCTTTTTGTTAAAATGATCCCCACGCAATGCTTCAATCGTCTTCAAATTTTGTGAACAAGTAGATGATGAATGTCAAATTTATTATAAACATAACAAAAAAATCGTCGGTCTCATTTTTGACAAAATCAGTTTGGCAGTTTTCTCTTCCACTGCAACTCCCTTTATTCTATACTCGAATGGATCTAAAAATTAAAACAAACTGCTTATTACTAAAATCTATCTTTGTACAAAATTTCGACCAAAACTAGTAATATTTATGAGAATGCCCAAGTATAACAAAAATTGAACTCATTCATAAGTTCCAAGTTTTTTTCCATCAATCAAAATTATCGATGGAACTTACGTAACCCACATATATCAAGTTCCATCGGTTTAGTATTTTTGTTTCACTTTTCATAGGAAATCTTATAATATAATGGAACTCAAACTTGTACTCAGTTCCATAAAAATGAATCATTTATTTGAAGTAGTGATACTTGGGTGGGAGGCAAAACAAAAATAATAAAAATGTGCATCTGGAAGGGCGAAAGGACGAAAGGACGGACACGACAATTTTCTGATTGGTGTTTCGGGATCCATAGGAACCAAGCGCAAATTTTACCGAAAAAAAACCTCGATATAATTTTCTTGTAGTTGGCTAGAAAAACGTACGTTCAATTTTAAATTTTTCTTTTTTTACAGCAGACGCCTGTGCAATTTTTATTCATTTTGCTATGTTTACAAAACATTTTGACGGTTTCACAAAATTGTTGTGGCATAGAGATTAGACTCGGATGCTTTTAGTTGGGCCGATTTTAATTTATTTATATTTAAAAATTATATTTAATATGAGCGTTAAAAAATCGTTTGGCCAATTGTTCACCAATTTTTGTAAACACTTTAGGGGATAAAACGGCATATGCCGTCAAACAAACATATGCTTCTATGTATCATTTAAATAAACTTAATTTATGATATGCAGCCCAATTTTTTAATGAGTTATGCAACATAACTTGTATATTAAAGACTCAGTCCCGGTAAAACGTTTCATTTTAATTTTAACTCTTTTTAAGTTTCAAATTTTCAAACTCTATATGAAAGATTAGCGTTTGTCCCAGTGGATCCACCAATAATTTTTTTTTCCACGAAAGTGTAAAGGGCCCAACGGATTTCTAATTTTCCTCAGTAAGGTACGGAATTCTAATTTTCTTTTTGTCGGTTGCCTATTTCCCTACAACTAAGAATTATTACTATGAAATTACAAAGAAAATTGGGACATTTGTTTACCTTGAAAAAACAGAAAATGCTCCTCAATTAATTTAGCAAACGCGTACCATTTTGAGTTTGAAATAAGTAATCACAAATAGTCCAGTCATATACATACTTAAATTATATATGAATGTCTTTAATTATTTTTGAATGTGTTAAATTAAATATGAATTATATATGAATGTCTTCTTTGGTAGCTGACATAAAAATAGAAATGCAAATTTTGCTCGCATAACTTATATGTATTTGTCAAAATGCATAAAAGGATAATTTATTTTGATTTACAAATTATAAACGACGTTTTAATTTTTTATAAGTACCCTCATACGTACTAATATAATTTTCGCTAATATATCGATTTTTTTAATTTGGTTTCATACACGAAATTATTTTACAGCAGTTTTGGTTGCGTTCAATTTTTTTTTTTAAATAAAATTTTATATCGAGTTTTTTTTCTCTAAAATTTGCGCTTGGTTCCTATGCTGGTAACCTAATTCGTCGAGAAATGTGAAAATCTGGAACAACATTTTTTTCGTGATTACAATACTTACCCAATATAAGTGGGAAAATTAAAAATAAAATAAAAGTGCAATAAAACCAAAATAAATAAAAATTGGTGGGTAGAAAAATAAAATCAAATATATAATTTGGAAAATTAGGGAGCGTTTCAAAATCTCGGTTTTAAAAAAATTTCGGTTTTAATCTCGGTTTTTATTTATTGAAGTTATACTTCTTTAGGCGCGTTATGAAAACCTGTGCTGAGATGTTCTAACATCACTTTCGATTCGTTTTCGATAGTATTTTGTATCTTGTACCAAGAACAAAATTGTACTCTATTTCCTGTTTCATTACGATTTTTCTAATGCGATCTCAGCCTATTGTATACTTAATCTTTTCTTTACTTCGATAAAATATCGTAATCAAAAATTTAAATGATAAAGAGTGATGAATGAAAGTAGAAATAGAATGATGTTTCATGCGAGCATGCTGAGATCGCAATAGAAAAAGCTTAATTCAAAAGTCGAAATAGTATACAATTTTATTCCTGAAAAGAGAGACATGAATACTATCGAACATCGATAAAAGTGATGTTAGAACATCTCAGCACTGATGATAGTGAATTTTTACGATGCAAAAAAATTTAACAGGATGAAGTTGCTCGCTAAGCAATTCACAAATATTGTATCGATCAACATGTCGTTGAAATTTTAATCATTAAAATGTTATAAAATGCCAATAAAACGTCACAGAAATGTCAATGGGCTAGATACTCGATAGTCAGATAAGCAGATAAGCAGTTATTTTTTGCGAATTTGCTTGAAATGTTATACACGATAATTTAGCAATCCAATTTGTTTCTGAATTTCAGAAAATGGGCTACTTTAATGCACTTTAACGTTTGTGCTGAATACAAAAATATATTTTATTTTGCTAAATTAATCGAGTAGTTTACGCAAACAAATTTTCTACTAGCAAATCCGCCATATTTGCAGAGTTGCGAATTGCTAGAGTATCGAGTATCTGGCCCAATGTCATAGAAACGGGAATATCTTGCTATATTTGAAAGCTCACTAGATATAATTATTTTTAAATGTTAACAAAATTATTTGCCACCAGCAAAGTATTTTAGGTAAATTTAGAAACTTAAATTCCATATTACACGGTAAGAGATTTCGTAGCACCGAGATTTTGTAGCCAACCCGGAAAATTAAATAATATACAACAAAATTGAAAATAAATTCAGATAAAAAGTTTTCAAAATCAAACTTTTGACAACCGCCATATTATTATAGAAATTAAAAAATGTATCGACAAGCTTCTCCGCCAATCATGACCAACGAAGAAAGTTTTGTTGGAAAAATGTTAGTTCTGGGCGGCGACTTTCGGCAAACATTATCAGTAGTTCTTCGAGGTACACGAGCGGAAATATTGGAGTGTTACATCAAGTTAAGCAGACTTTGGAGCGAGTTTCAGCATCTTATACTCTTGCAACAAATATGCGTAGCAACGGGCAGAGTGAGCACAACCCAGCATATACTATCACAATTAACAACAGTCAGAGCCTATTATTCCAGCATATGATATTACAATTAACAATAGTCAGGGCCAGTCGTATGATCACGTCTGTATCAGCCTTCAATCCTCAGTCTTTTCGCATGGGCAGCTTTATATCGCATTATCCCGTTCACGAATTTCTGCTCAAGTAAAGATCAACATTGAACCAAACCCGCAGCAAGACCAACTACTTAACGATGACAGATACTTTACTCGTAATGTTGTATATAGAGTAATTTCACTCATGCACCAAAATTGAATATTGATCATAATTGATTGTTGATCATAATTGATTGAATTGATCATAATTCTCGTTGAACTCATTCTCAAAAGGCATTTTACAGCAAATTTCAAAATATTTTAGATCCAAGAAACATTCTGACCTATTTTGGTAGTGTCACATACTAAATCGGACAATTTTATCGCTTGAAGGTGCTGCAGTGTACGATCTATTTAAGCAGCACAGCGTACTGTTTTAAACAAAATTCATGTGACAGACTAAGACCATTATATTATAATAGATTTTCGAACAAAGAAGAACAACGTTTTTCGTCCCCAGAACAACCTAGTATTTTACTATTTTTGCATTATGTACAAAAGAGACGTAGGCAAGTTGTGTATCTCATTGTTTATTTTCTTTGATTATATCTTAAAACGGAATACGTCATTTCCGTTCTTCTCATTTATTTATCTGATTACTCCAGAACAAAAATTGTTGTGAAGTTTGTCCAAAAAATCCAATTTTTTTTTTACCGGTTTAAGACAAAATGCACACGAATTAATGAACGATCGATCTGGCTTATCAAAATATAATAGATCGTAAAAATTGAATCGAGTAAATAAAATGTGTCTCTTTTTGTAAAGTATTTACAATCAAGCATTCAAATTTAGATCGTAAATTGAAATTTTCAGCAAAATAATTGTGTTGTAAATTGTTCTTGACCTGATAATACTATACAAAAATGCTTGGTCACTTCATAAATATTAAACGATGAAGTCAAACGACAAAGTTGGTTGAGAAACTTTTTGAGGTCAGCTTAAATCTAGAATAAATGATTAGGTATAATATTACCACACCCGAACACTGTTATGTAAGGGTATAATATATATTTTTAAATTTTAGAGCTTATCACATAGGGTCAACAAATTTTTTTGGTAGAAGATATTGTATTTAAATAGTAACCTTGGGCTTAAATAAAAAAATAAAAAAAAACTCAAATTCTTAAATCTTATCACATTTATTAACTGTGGCCCAAAAAAAAAATTGTATTTCTGTTCTACATTTTATTTTCACGATTCAAAATGATTTACGTGTGAAATGTTTGTGTTTGGGCTGTTGCAGCGGCTTGGCTTCCTGAAGCACCACCTCCATGTCCACCTTGGCTGAATGTTTGTGTTGAAGCACCGGCAGTAGCGCCTGAGGTCCCAAAACTAGCTGGATTACCAAATCCATATGGAGTAGGCCCATGGGGACCATGTGGTCCAAAAGCACCACCTTGTTGGAATGATGTTGTTTGAGCAGAGGCACCAGCTTGTGTTCCACTTGTGAATGGAACAAATCCACCGGGTGGAAAGAATCCAGTTCCAGCGCCTTGTTGGAATGTTTGTGTTGCTGCATTTGCTCCAGCTTGGCTGCCACTAGTACCACCTTCGAATGGTGCGGCACAAACGGCGGTTACCAAAATTGCCAAACAGAAGAACACTTTCATGGTGGTTGAATTTTTTGTGCGTTAATTAAAAGTTTAACAGTTGAAGTACTTTACAATTGTGGTGTAGTTGTCTGAAATCGATTTCATTTTTATACTTGAATTCTGCATCCAAATCGTAGAAATATAATTTCTTTAATTGTTTATAGGTGTGTAGGTTATCAATGCTTTTTGGAAATTCTGAATGCATTTTTTTACTAAGAATTTCTGTTATGTTTACATATTTTGTTAATACGGGTACTTTTCGGTTTTTTTATTTTTAAGTCACAGTTCAAAATTCGAGGAAATATGCATATGCAATCGTTTTTTACTACATACTTACGTCATATGAGTCCAAATAAAAAAAATATCAAATTAAAACGAATTCTAATAAGATTTGGAAATAATTTTCCAATAATTCTGAAAATAGCTTTCAACTGAGTGGCGTGTATTAAGTCAATAGCGATACGACACTGATTGAATTAATCCACTCCACAAAATTTTAATTTATTCGTGAGGATTGCGTATGGGTGCGAGACTTAAAATATTATAAATCCCCCAGCATTAAAAATAGTTTCCTTATATAACACAGAATTTTTCGACTGGCACCCTACAGAACAATACATTTTTCGACTGGCAAACATTGTCCTAGTTGAAACGCTAGTACAAATTGCTGGTACTAAATTCAATTATCTAAAAGGAATCGGTATTTTGTTCTAATTTGTTGGGCTATCATATCCCACTTTAAGTCTTTCAAGATCATACCGTTTTGAAAAATTATAAAATACATATCGAATCAACACATTTCCCCAAGATGCCTCCACGAGTTCTACTTGGTTGCCTTTCTCAACACGGAGTTTGAATGTTGCAATTTAACAAATCCTTCAATATCAGTAATTGATGTTATAGTAGACCTGAGCAACTGATTTGAGACCGCCGGATTTTTTTTTTTTTTTTTTTTTGGAACTAAACTGGTAACAAAGATGTTCGAATTACTGAAATAAAATTGAAACGTTTTAAATATTCACACTGACAGATGATCACGTTATTAAATGAAAGTGTTTGTCTTTCGTTTAGTAAAGCTCAAGGGCAACAAGTAACACACATAGCATATTGAAATACATATTATGGCTTAAAACGTAAAATTCATAATTACCAGTATTGAACATAAGTCCCAATATTATTTAGCTTCAATTGTTTGTCTGGTTTGAAGAAACTAAATATCTCTCGTATTGGGGCTATAAGGATTTTAAATGGGTAAACCATAGTGGCTATGATATATGTGTTTAATAATTAGATAGATAGATCTACAGGATCGTTTTTTAAGCCCCGGTATCTGGGCCTTTTTAAAATTTCCCTGGCTAAAGCATTGGGATGATGTTCTAATTGTTGATTATATCTGCTACTGTTTCGATGTGTAGGTCCCGATGTATGTTTATGTTACGTGTATACAAGGGTGCATTTAATATTATTCTTAGTATTCTTCACTGCATTCGTTGCAGTTGTATACTGTTAGAAGCACAAGCGGACCTCCACAATTGAGTACCATACGTCCAGATAGGTTTAAGTATCATTTTATATAGTAAAACCTTACAGTCTAGGCTTAAGTTGGAATGTTTCCCTATTAACCAGTTCATTTTAACACACCTTAACTTGATGCTTTTTCCATGTAAGCCTTCTCTCTAAATGTAGGCCGAGATATTTAACGTTTTGTTCTTGTGGTAGAATGATATTGTTTAGTCTCACAAGCGGACAGTAAGTTTGCGGAGTGGGAATGTAATGTGCGCCGATTTATGCTCGTTGACCTTAATTCTCCATTTAGTTAACCCCTCTTAAGTAGATTGGAGAAGGTCTCTCGTTAGGTTCTTCCTCCTCATCCTTGTTATCACCCTCCACTTGTAGAACTTCGAATCGATTACCAGATATTATTTCGGATTAATTTAGCTTTACGCTCTTTAGGTTTGAAAGCGCGTCATCTGGAAATTTTGGGTTTATTTTCATTTTTGACGTCTCCGTATTATAACGTTTAATTCCCGTTTGCACTAATGTTTGTGTTACAGATACATTTTCATTTTCGTTGTTCTTGGGCTATTCACATTAGCGTTAACTCTAGCGCACATCAATTTACGTCTAAACTGCACGACGATTTAAATGCTAAATAACTTAAATTGGCGACATCCATGATGCCCACAATAAGCCATAATACAAATAAATTTTTTCTTGTAGTGGCAAGACTTTATGTTTATTTGACATTCAGTATTTGCTGCCAATAAATCTGATTCGATTTTAATTTGTTTGCATTTTCGCAATAAACGTCGAGCCAACCATCTACAACAATTTCGCCAATTTGTGATTTGAATCCAGCTGCTTGATGCGTCCGTCATACTTTTTTCAAACGAATGGGTTTAATTATTTTTGGTTCGAACACATCTTCTATATCAGAGTCCTGTAGTTTGATACTTGTGCGCGTGCCACAAACAGAACCTAGCATATTAATTAGCTCCTTATATGCCCATTGAATAACTATACAGCCCCAATTTGAGAGAATTTTAGTTTTGGGGCACCAGAATAAAAAAATATTAAAACTGAGTAGATGCCATGGACTTGTAAGATAAAAGTCATATTTCGGAAACTTGCAACATACCGATCATCGTGAAAGTTTCGCATTAATTAGCCACTATAGTATACCCATTTAAAATCCTTATAGCCCCAATAGAGAGATATTTAGTATTTTCAAACCAGACAAGAGGAATTAGCTGTTATTACGATTATCTCAACATCGAAATATGAAATTCGAATTTTACGTTTTAAACCACTTTGTATTTTATAGTAACTGAAATATTTTATATGTACTCGATTTTTTTTTGTTTTTGATTGGGCTGGAATAATTTCACAAATGAGTATAGCAGCATAATTTTATTAGTATTGTCTGATTTAATTTTTTTTTTTTCTGGGATAAAACCCTTGGATAATTAGTTTTGCCAATCGATCAATACTCAAGGTAAACTAATATAGGTATTGACGATTGGAGTCTACAAATTTGCTAGCAGCCATTTTGATTAAGTTTTATTTCCAAAGAGGCGTTGATTACACTTCTGCTATAGTTTTGTCGCAACTTGCATGTAGCCAATTCATATATTTTCTTCCATAAAGAACGCTTTAGCTGCTTGTACAATCGTCAATATAAACTGGATATTTGAAAGAATACTATGTAGCATTTCTGACTACATTTTGGATCATTTTCTTAGGCATGTCTTTTACATGTCTTTATAGATACAAATACATTCTGTTTATACTGAATGTAAATTATGGTACAATAAATCCTATTTTGTTCAGATTAGTTTCATAATCAATTAAGATCTCTTGCAATTTTCGGAAATATTAATTTACAAATTTTAAATTAAGTCAATAAACTATTGAAACAATTAACTGCCCAATCGATTTCAATATTTCACAGAGTTCTGTTCCATTCCACTTGAACTACAAAGATGTTTATTGAATTTATGTCTGGGCTTGAGTAATAAAAAACCGATGTATTTTAAGCGAAATTGTGGTTATTACAGGTTTCATATCAGAAATCGATAGAGGTTCGTGTTTGAAAAATACTCGAATAACCAGCCATGTCACCACAAGGTTAAATGTTGTAATTAGCTTATTGGTGTAAAACATCAAATCGAAATAGGTGCGTTGACTTGTTGGGTAAAATATTAATCTGATTCGCGCAAAATTCCGGCTTCCCTCGTGATTATTTGAATCTTTTAAATAGTCTTAATTTATCCGTCCACAACACTGTGGCGCCGACGTTTTGTTGTCCAACCGCTTGCGGTGCCTCTTATTCCCTTATTGACCATATCATCTCTTTTACTGATAACTCTATTTGTTTTTTCAATCAGTTGTCTCTCGGTATGGGATCCCATCATGATCTTTTAGTTTTTTCTGTGAATTGTTACTCTCCACCTAAGCCTAACAGTTTTAGCTTTAGAGATTTTGCTAGTATAGATAATTCCCGCCTTTACTTAGTTTGTAACTCGGTTCCTTGGGAGGATATTTTTTGCCTTAGTTCGGCAACTACACAAGTAGAATTTTTCAACTCGTATATTAGTTTGGTCTTTGATAGTTGCGTTCCGCTTAAAAAGGTTACTTTCAAAGCGAAATCTCCGCCTTGGTTGTCTCAGGAAGTTTCGAATGCCATAAGTATTAGAGTTAGTAAATATCGTTTATGGAAAAGGTATCCTAATAGTCAGTCTCATTTAGATTATAAGCAGGCTCGCAATAGAGTTGTAGGGTTAATTCGGATTGCTAAACGTAATTATTTTAAGGACAAGTTAGACCCCTCCCTTCCTCCCAAGGTTTTTTGGCGTAATGTTCGTAATTTAGGCCTAGGCAGATGCAAGAGTAGTTCTAGTGGGGTGTTTAAGCCCAATGATATCTATTAATAGTTATTTTTGCTCTAGTTTGAACTCGGGCAGTAGTACCGTCGATTTGTTCTCTAATGCGTCCTCTAATTCGTTTTCGTTTTCAAATATTTCTCTCGAGGATTTACAGTCTGCCATTTGGAATGTTAAATCGGAATCTTCTGGTCTGGATTGGATAACGTCAATTTAAAATTCGTTAAACGAGTTTTCCCTTTCGTCTCAAAATATTTGTTACATATTTTTAATTTTATTCTCACATCCTCTTCCTATTCAGATCAGTGGAAGCTAAGTAAAATCATACCCATCCCAAAGATTAGTAATCCTTCAGAGCTATCCCATTTGAGGTCAATTAGCATTTTAAGTTCTCTCTCTAAAGCTTTCGAGATAGTTGTTAAAACTCAAATTCAATCGCATCTAAATAGCAATAGTTTAATTAGTTTCTTCCAATCTGGGTTTAGAAAATTTCATAGCACTTCTACTGCATTATTAAATGTATGTGATGATATTAGGCGTAATATGAATAATAGGGAATTAACTTCTTTAACTTTGTTAGATTTTTCTAAGGCCTTTGATTCTATTAATCACAGAATTCTTTTTAACAAACTCTTATCCCAGTTTAGATTTTCGGTTTCCGCTGCCAGACTAATTTTTAACTATCTTTCTAATCGTTCTCAGGCAGTTTTTTTCGACAATTCTTTGTCTGATTTCCTTCCTGTAATTTCCGGCGTTCCTCAGGGTTCAGTGCTGGGTCCTCTATTGTTTTCTAATGTACATTAATAACATAGAATCCTCTATTCACCATTGCTCATTTCACATTTTCGCTGATGACGTCCAAATTTATAAAAATAGCCGTTTAGATCAGGATTCTATTGATAGGAATATTTCTCTGATAATGAAGACTTAAGTAATATCGCTAGGTGGTCGGTCTCTAATAGGCTCGTTTTAAATGCGAATAAATCTCAGTCGATCATAATTTATAAAAAATCGTTAGACACCTCGTCCTTTCCTGGTATTTTTCTGCAGGGTTCGCTAATTAGGTATTCAAATACTGTTAGAGATTTAGGCTTAGTTATTAATAAAACTCTTTCTTGGGGTGACCATTTAGTTATCAAAGAGGGTCTTTGGTATGCTTAGTTGTTTGTATAAAGTAGTAGGATTTTCTGATAGTCAGTTTAGGAAAAAAATGTTTTTGTCTTATCTTCTTCCTCATTTTATTTATGGTGACGTAGTTTTATTCGGTATGCTTCAGGAAAATATGAACGTTCTCCAAAGATGTTTCAATGCATGTACTAGGTTTATTTTTGGTATTAGGAAATTCGATCATATTTCTGCCTACTCTAGCCTTGTTTTAGGATGTAGTTTATCTACCTTTTACGAATTTCGCGTTTGTCTTTTTATTTTTAAACTTCTCAAAGCTAAGATGCCTTGTTATCTTTATAGGAAGTTACTTTTTAGCAGGTCTCATTCCTCAAACTTCCGCCTGATTCCGGCCAAAAATAGTTGTAGGTCGCTAAACAAATCCTTTTACGTTAGGGGAGTTTCTCTTTGGAATTCAATTCCATTGGAAATTAAGAGTTTAGGATCGGCCAAATTATTTAAGTCAAAATTTTTGGAGTGGCGTGATTGATGGGCAATACGTAGTTTATTAAATTTATTTTTAATATTATTGTTATTGTTATTATTGTTAATTTTTAATATTATTTCACCTCTTGCTGTACATTTTATTGTAAATGAGCTATTGCTCAAAATAGAATGTGTATGCATGAGGTGGAAATTGTTTGAAAAAATTTAAAAGGTTTTTCTGCCTAATGGAAGCAGCTTCATTATTTTTTTTTTTTGTTCTTTTGTTCCGTTTACTCTGTTTCCATCTGTGCTTTTCCTTTTAATACTAAATTATTGTTAAAGTACAATAAATAAAATAAATAAATATAATCACAAACCAATGCAGAATAATCATCAGAATTAAATGGCTGCTTTGTCGTCCAAATCTGCTTTGTCGTCCAAAAAAAAAGCATATTATTAGTTAGAATGTTCACGAATTCGTTGTAGAATGAAATACTAGAGCTTCAAGGGCCATAGATCACACTAAAACGTGTACTAAATCGTGTACTAAAACTGTAACGGTCCCGACAGTTGTTTAAATTAATAGCCAGCCATGTTTCAGCCGTTCCAACACAGCTAGATAAACAGTTTTTGATTTCGACCGCGACACCCGATTTTTTTTTATAACTTTTCAGTGTTGGCCGTAGGAATCCATAGCAAAAAGATTGTTTTTAGTCACAAGATTTTCAATGAAAAAAGGAAAATATTATTAAACGTACATATAATAATATTCTACAAGTCTTTAACAACAACGTACAAGAAGGCTATATAGGTATTAAATAAATATTAATTGCAGAAATATTAAAATTAAATTATGTCGAAAATATATTTTTTGAACTGCATTTTGAAAAATGCATGAAAGTTGACTCTGAGTCTGACAAAGTAAATTAGTACATATTAAATTTATTTTTAGTTTTACTAGTGTACGTCAGATGTCTATAGTTGCTTCCAGAAAAATAAATTATTGTTACGGTGACGCCTAGGATAGAATAGAATAAGTTAATTGATAGCGCAAAGTTCTACTGTACTAAAATGGAATTTTCCATGATAAAACTGTTCTAAATGTTTCTAAACTGGAACAATCATGAAATTTCGGGAAGTTTTGTGTTATACTGAAGTATAAGGAGCGAAAGAATTCGAATTAGAACATTAGTATCTGGTAAGCGATAAAGTAAAGATTAAAAAGGAATTAAAAAGTGATTTAAAAAGTGTTTTAGTGCGAAATTAAAGTTATAAGTTAAGATTAGAATTGTGTAAAAACAATAAAAAGTGATTTTGTGAATTATCGTTAATAAATTGTGTTGTATTCATTTTTGGTGTTAAATAAATAAATTCTTTTGTATTAAATTGAAGTGTTGAGTTTTATTCGCAATTCATTGATAGGGGTTCCACTTTAAATCCTGGTTTTCAAAAGCGTGGTTTTCAAAATTCTGATTTTTTTTTTTAAAAGCCTGATTTTCTAAAATTAGTAGGTGTCAATAACTCAGTTTTGTTCAAATGGAAAATGACTGGACACCGTTGATAATTCTCACTTTCGGTAACCAGGGTGCTTGGTTCTCAAAACTTAAGGTAAACGGCAATAATAATGGTCGGTATCTGGTATAAATTTCTTCACAGCTTGGTACAACGGTAGGTTATTAAAATAAATTACACCCACTGGTTTACACAAACGTTACAATGCTTATTTCATTTATATAATTTATTTTACACATGACATTTCGTCTCGACCGCTTCTTATCTGTTCAACTTCAAATTACACAGTGAGTTTTATGGATACGATTTTCAATAAATTTACAATTTTCGTAATAAATTATATAATTTCTAGTGCATAACGCCATCTATCTCTAACTAGCTAAACTATGGTTTATACCCTTCGAGTAAGTACTACTATTCTCACTGTAAATCTAATTTTTAGTACAATTTGATTTTACAATATAAACTTCTGTCAAAGTGTCAATCAAAACAAACAAAATTTGCGTATTATGTACGCAGATTTCCCTTGATAATTAAATTAATTTATACAAAAGTAGTCTCAATACTAAGCTTATTTTCTAATTTCAGGTGAAGATGCAGGATGCAGTTGGGGCCATCGGATTCTCAGATAAGTTTAATAAATTAACTTCTTTTAAGATGGGTCTATTTGTGGTTATGTTTTGTTTAATTTTCAAGTTACTCGTCTGGCTGCAGTGATGACTTTACCATCAATCCAGTAGGATTGAACAGTATGTATTTTTTGTTCATAGAATTTTCCTTAAAATTAGGAAATTTTATGGTTATTCTGCAAAAAACATTTAATAATTCATAGTTAATAAAAATTAAATTAATAAAAATAATGCATTCACATCCATTCTAAATTACTAGAAATTATATCATAAAACCAAATATTTTTTTACAAACCTTTATAACTACTTATAAAGGTCAAGATTATAGATAGTATTGTGAAGATAATCCACTTGCTTAAATTATTTCGCTGGTTTATTACTACTTACTTATTAATACTCCCGCTCTCATTTGCGCAGTTACCGTTCTTATAGCCATTATCATCTCTTTCCCCAATACCAATATTAGTTGGTAAATGCCGATGTGTAATTTACCTGCTAATACCTTTAGCCTTCGATGCCATCCTTCTACAGAATTTTGTGTCCTAGGTAAATTTGCTTGAGAATTATCCCAGACAGACCAGAAATTTGGAGAGTACTGCGGTTTCGCTCGCATATTTACTCTTTTTTGAGGAATTCCCGTTAAATAGTTTATATCGAACCATTTGCCGATACGTCGAGCATTAGGGCCGATTTTTTTTTTAGTTCCTGGTAACATCTTAGTACGCCTTCCGCCAGTAAAAAAGCTAAACTTTTTAGCATTCTGATCTGCAGGCTAAAATTTTCGTTATTGCCGTATTTTACAGCACCACCTTGTTTCTGTACCTTTCTCCAGATTATCTGTCCGAAGTGAAACAAGCAGCCTTTAAAAGTGGTTTCGGGGAAAAAATGTTTTAAAGCTAGCGTTAAACCTTTTCATAATCCGATATTACACATTTTAGATTCAATCTTATTCCCCAATTGCATGCCCATCAGCATACTCTGTAGAAGAATTCGAAATATGATGCTTCACTTTTGGAGCTCATTATTCCGAACACCAAATGAACAGTCTATCGGAATAAAATAGAACTGTAGCGACCATAAAAAATTAGCATCAGCGCTCGCGGAACGACTAAAATATTTTTTGAAGCCGGGCGGCCTTAAACATTTTTTCTAAAATAACGGACGGCTCCAATCGTCAGTTGTAATTTTTTTTAGTGTATTTTGGTATTATTTTTTCCAAAGTAAAAACTTTGGATATCGGTATTTTCGAAATTTTGGGAAAAAATAATTCCATTACAGAGCAATTATAAGCGTATTTTGTTAACCAAAATTTAATTAGAAATATTTTGGGGGTGTAACACCATCAAAATAAACAGTTAAATGAAGAAAAACATGATTGGCACACGTTTGAAGACAAACAAATCAAACCAATAAGGGTTATGGCTAAAACCTACACTTTACGTGTAAACCAGAAAAAAATAATTGATGACCTGAAAGAAAACGGATTTAAGGCTACTGAAGCATCAATTAAACTAAAACGGAGATTCAAAGTACCTCTCAACCTGGTTATGTTGTCCTTCGACACTGATGTAGATATCGAAAAAAATTATCAAATTAAGTACATCTTGGGGTGCAAACTGTTTATTTAGCCTCTAAGAAGATCTAAGCTTATACCATAATGTAAAGAATGTCAAGCCTATGGGCATACACAAAAATATTGCAACAGGTAACCCAGGTGTGTCAAATGTTTAGGTAAACATCATACCAAAAATTGTGTAAAAGCTAAGGTTCAGCCTAAATGCGTTCACTGTGGAAAAAAACTGTCCGGCTAACTACAAAGGACGCAGCGTTGCTATTGTACTGCAAAACATAAAACATAAGAATATGATTGCTAAAAATCCAAGATTATTATTAAATCGTAGAGTGCCGGGAACTACTCATGGGCAATTGGGTAAAATGAGTTACGCTCAAGTAACGATGAGTAACAGAAATCCAGCCACCCTAACTTAACGTAACGTACCGGAAAATTACAGAAATATCTTTCTTATCATTGAGCTTCCGGCGATGAAGATGATTCCATAAATAGGATAATATTTACATGGGAAATACTGGGTAATCTTCTAAATCATAAATGAAAACCTCCAAAAACGAGAACGCAACAAGTGAAAAATCACTGGATTATAAGAGACTGCTTGATTTAAATCAATTATTTAAAAATGGCGACCTTCTAACGTGCAATATCAGAGTTGCTATATATGTATTTATGTATATTGAGTTTCTTCTTCTAAAAAATTAAATAAAAATGAACTGGCGTCTATGATTGAGGGTGGGTCTTCAATCACGTCTCATTTGATGCATAATTAATCTTTATAAGCTTATTTTAACAAAAATGCTGATTTTATACACACTCCTATCTATAATTAACAAATTATTTTGACAACACTCTCAACAGACAAATTCGAATAATTACTTAAGTCAACTTTAAGATTTTGTACATAATACATTGTACACAAAAAGACAACGAGTTTTTTGGAGGTCGTCTCTGCAAATATCGTCAAATTCTTTAATTAATATAATACATACTTGAGGATTATTTATTGTTCTGTCAACTTGAGATTTCGATAATTGTTTACCAAAATAAATTTGCAAGCAGAAAAACGCTACATTAGTTTTTATTTGAAAATAATTTAAATTAGTTGACAACTTTTAGATCGTGCATACGAGAAAAAAAAATTGGAAAAACAAAACTGTTACCCTCTTATCTAATAACTTAAGCCACGTTTACATGAGGCAATAACAACCGGCGAATGTATTTGCTACTTGTTTTTTTTAACTGTGAAAACAGCCGTTTACAAAAAGCGATTAACCAGATAACCAGAAAGGTAGTAATTGTACTCTAACGAAGTCGTAAGCAAAAACCGTCAAACTGGTATGAACAGTAACTCGGTCGACCAGCTCACCTTTCGTAAGTAGCTGTGTATGCATCAGCTGACCATCTAGTTAGTTACTATATTCTGGCTGTCACACTGCCCCCATCGTGTAAACGGGCCTTTACTTATAGGATGAGTAATGCTCACAAACTTGAAACGCGTATTATATAACGTAAGAGCTTTATTTTAGAATGTAGCTATATTCAAGTTCATTATCAACTTAAAGATAAACATTTAATTCGATTATATAAATTTGACATTGAGCCAATTCAGAAGGTTTTTATACGCTATATTATTAATTGGACAAAAAAAAATTCCAGAACATTTCTGATAACTGTTCGTTTGTATTGTATACAGGTTACTTCACCAAGCCATAACATATGTATAAGATTATAATGCGAATAATCTTAATTTTTTATATTATTTATGTAATATGAAGACTATTCGTAGTCGACTTACGAATATCAATATTTTGAAACCTTGATATCTAATGTCAATGGCATAATAAAATAAACAAAAAACTCAAAATGTATTATTTAATAAGTAAACAATAAGACATTTTTATTTTTAAAACGTAAGTAATGTTATTTGACTTCTTTGCCGCGACGACGTCTTCTTATTTATTAAGTAGGATGAACATGAATATAAGTTTACGCATATGTAGAAGGATAAATGCGAGATGCTGAACCATGATTTGTTTTGTGCCATTTTTTATAAGAACATTGATCCTACCTAATGCTTCTTGCTTATATTGACTACAAATCGACAAGATTTTTGTTAACCAATTGAAATAAATTTCCAGGCTAATTTATGATCATTAAAGTGTTTAAGATGTTAATATTACGCAGTAATCCGATTATAATCAGATTGAATAGTAAATTATACAAATTATTAGCACGTTCTGTTCTATATAAAACGGACGTTTTGTTTTTCTAGGTCTTGAATAATTATGTGCTTTTGCGGATAGAATCAGCTGGTTATTATATTTCTAATAATATATCTAAGACTAAAACTAATTGACAAATTTGTAACTAGGTATCTATATGTAATTATAGATACCTAAATTTTTACTTACCGAATATTTATATTGTTGCACTTAAATTCACTGTTTTGCACAATATATACACACTAAATATACTTTTTTTAGACTTTATACAACACAGATATATTTTGAGATGGAACTATTTTATTATGTATAAATAACTGTTTCAGAATATAATAATGGTACAAATTTGAGTAATGAGATTGTATCGAAAAACTTATATCAGACTATCACAAATTATATAATACTATTTCACTTTGTAACTACTTCATAACTACTTAAGACTATTTTATAACTACTTCTCTTACTTGTAAGAATTCCCATTATATATCTGGAAAAACTTACAAGCTAAGCGGAAACATATCATCGCGGAACATAACATTTTTAACGCGGAAAATACAATTTTAAAGAATCGCGGAAATTATAGAAAAATGTTATGTTGATGAATATGCTTGTTTTACGATTTTACAACTTTAAATGGCCTTGACAAATATTTACAATTATGCGCTTATTGTTTGTAATTTAATATTATGCAAACGCGACTTACTAATTATAAACTCACCTTCAAAGTTGTATGATCGTGAAAATTAGCTTATTATAAATTAAATTTAATAAATAAAGAGTGTTTCACAACATACCTTCCCTTCATATGGAGATTTTTCTGAAGGAAAAATCTTATGGGACATATGTGTATTTAAATAGGCTTAGGACTAAGTATAATAATGGTTATAAATTACTTGTTGTTCTTACTTTCTAATTTGTTGAGGCGTACATTGTGGCTTTGTTGTCTGCAGTGGATCTTTTCATCTTATTTCTGGTTCTCTTGTAGTTATATTTGTAAATGTTGGTTTCAAATCATTTTGGAATAAGTTGGCTTCAATCTCACAATATTTTGGAAGCTTTGGATTCAATAACACATCAGCTTTGTACTTTTGGATTGAATTTCACAGCATCTTGGAAGTTTTGGTTATGGAACACCTGAACGTTTTTTTCCAAATGGCCTGACGTTTCATGATTTTATTAATCGGCTGATTGTCTTCGAAAAATAATGTCGATTTTGTTAGCTGTTGCTCTAATGCGGTTGGTGTGGGTTTATATGTTTTCTCTAAACCATCGTATGTTTGAAATTGAACGGAAACTGTGATGTGATGACATCTGTATTTTAATGAGAAAACGGGAGTCATCATATGTAAAACTGTTGCAATAATACTGTTTAATTATTGTATTCCAGCGAGTACAACAAGGTTGAATTTTATCAGGTTTTTGTATGCTATTTCGTTAAATAGACTAAATTTGTTGAATCGGCTGTTACGATGAGTATTATTTGGCATTCCGCTTCTACGAAATTAATGCACTTGCTTTGCTTGCTGAATTCCAAATCCATCTGTTGTTAGCAATAAGATTTTGCTTAATCAGTAATTGGATCGGTGTCTAAGTTGTCTTTGCTGTTCATATACTGCCCATGCCATGCCATGTGACCAATTGCTTATTCGAGAAATATTTATGTGTTTTATCCATGTAATCGCATTACCTTGGTGAATTAAAATCATGATTGTATGGTTGAAGTGCATCTGCAAATATGTTTGGATAATGGTGATGCTTTGTCGTTAACCATGTTTTGTATCAAGTAGTGTTGAGAAAGATTATTTGACCAAAGATGTAGCTAGATAAAATATTTGACCAAAGATGTAGCTTCTTTGTAAAAACTCGATTTGAAACTTTTCCACTTGGTATGTTGATTGTCGTAATTTCTGCCTCTTTTGGATTTACTTAAGTCTCTAATTACAATATTTTAGTTTAACTATTTTTTAAATTTACAATTCTTAACTTATTATGACAGAATGCTTTGATATGATTTAAGAAAACAACTTTAAACAATTTTAAATTTATGCTATATATAAGCAATTTTGTTTTGGATCAGATTGGATGATTGAATAAGTTATTTGTTTAAAACTAGTAAATTACTTTATATTGGAATGATCCTCTTTTGTGCAAAAAAATAAAAATAATTTCGATAATGATTTTGATTTTAAATTAAATGTGTAAATGATTGTTCATTAGGAATTTATTTTTAAAAAAATGTATCTTTAACTTTCTTATTCTAAATGGTTAGTAAATTGGTTGATTACGTAAGTTGTTCTTTTCTTGGAGTTAGGTGGACCAAACGAAGAAAAACTTACTTATTTTTACCGTTATCACTCTATGTTGATAATTTATTCGACTAGATTACAATTTTATAAACATTTTTTTTTTTTTTTTTTTTGTTAAATTTTGATTGTAATTTATGTATTTTATATAGGAACTGGATTTTAGGTTCAAATTATGAATTTAGTGATATATTAGGAAGATGGGTTTGGTAACGGCTTGATTTCTTTTTTCTAGTTTTGTAATTGGGAACATTGTTTTGATAATGATAATATGGATTATTGGAATGAGTTGTATTGGTTCTCTTAGAGTAATTTGAGTATTTGCAAAACGGGTTATTATTGGGATATTGTCTGCTATACCACTTTATCGGAGTGGAATTTGAAGCATTCTTACTTATTTCTAAATTCTTCGAGATTGAACTCGTTGGATTAATTGCTTTTGAATTATTCGAGACAATGCTCGATTCGTTTAAAGAATTAATGCTCGAGAAGGAACTCGGCGGAATGGTCGAGACGGGACTCGTTATATTGGATTGTTGCTTAATACTATTCGAGGTGATACTCGTTTTTGGATTGATGATCGAGGCGGAACTCGGTGACTTATAACTAAAATTATTGTTTTCCGATGCAGAATTCAGAGAACTCATTTTAAGATTTTGTGGATTCTTTGTGTTTCGTAGGATTGCTTCGTTGGTTTGCGTGATAATATGAGTGGATGTTTCTGTTTCACGGTGAGGGATAGTATCTCGGATTGGAGTTGAAATAACTGTTTGACTTTTAGTAGGGATGAAATCTTCTCGAATATTTTCTGTTTGAATGTTAGTAAAAGGAGTAGAATTTCGGTTTGATTGGATTGTAGTGTCTTGTGGAAATGGTTGTCTATAATTTAATAGCGTCTTTATATTAGATTTTAATTCTTTATGAACGATATTATCTCGGATTAGGTTTGGAGGGATATTACCTCGATTTATATGAAGAAGCATGGGGGACTCACATGTTTGATAATGATTATGTTTGGATACTAGGTTGATTTGATGAGACTTTAGCTCATATGGGGATTTATGGATTTGAGCAACGGCTATGAATGGTTCCGTTGGTGGCCAAACCTCCTCCGTTCCTTTCGGTTCGGTGGGAGTTCTAACTAGTTTGCTTAAATTTGTGTTTAATGGTAGTTTCGAGGCAGAACTCTGATACTTGCCATGGCTTGATGAGGTGGGACTCACAGGAACTACCGAGGTAGAACTCTGGCAGTTATTATTAGAGTACGAGACGGAATTTGTTGGAATTACCGAGGCGGAACTCTGATAGTTATTATTAAGGTACGAGATAGAACTCGTAGGAACTACCGAGGCGGAACTCTGATAGTTATTATTTAGGTACGAGATAGAACTCGTAGGAACTACCGAGGCGGAACTCTGATAGTTATTATTTAGGTACGAGACGGAACTCGTAGGAACTACCGAGGCGGAACTCTGATAGTTTTTATTAAGGTACGAGATAGAACTCGTAGGAACTATCGAGGCGGAACTCTGATAGTTATTATTTAGGTACGAGACGGAACTCGTAGGAACTACCGAGGCGGAACTCTGATAGTTATTATTAAGGTACGAGACGGAACTCGTAGGAACTACCGAGGCGGAACTCTGATAGTTATTATTAAGGTACGAGACGGAACTCGTAGGAACTACCGAGGCGGAACTCTGATAGTTATTATTAAGGTACGAGACGGAACTCGTAGGAACTACCGAGGCAGAACTCTGATAGTTATTATTAAGGTACGAGATAGAACTCGTAGGAACTATCGAGGCGGAACTCTGATAGTTATTATTACTAATATTTACGGGAAGTGGACTCGCCTGAGCTATAGCTGGTGTTGCTCGTGCTCGACGAGTCCTTCCTCGTTTCCCAGATGATGAATGGAGTCTTCATCAATGTTTTCTATATAATTAATATTCATTCTTTGTAGTCCGTTCGTTAATTGGTTGATGTCCTGATCTCTCCGATAACCTTGTTGACCCCTGTTAATGTATGCTGGTTGTCTTTGACTAACCATGGGTTGTGAAGGCCTTGTTTGATTAACCGGAGGTTGATTAAAGTTTTGCTTGACAGGACTGTTATGCGTGTTCCTACGCGGCTCAAGGTTTTGTTGAACTCTATTTGGTTGATAACTCCGTTGTTCATTATTCTGTTGATTTTTATGTAGATATTGGTTCCTTTCTGGAAATTGTGGCTGGTAGAGTTGCGCTCTGGATTGTAACTGTTGGTACCTTTGATTTGCGGCATTTCTGGCAGCACAGTTCTCCAAAACATGCCCGAAACGTTTACAATACCTGCATGTCACGTTTGGTACTATAATTTCCCTCCGTGCATGATTTAAGGTATTGGTTCGGCATGTTTTCGCACTGTGACCCGACTTATCACAAAGCTGGCACTTTGTTATTGTATCCCCTTGGCTGCTGGTTCCAGTTATTCTAGAACCGCCAAGCTGACGCTCCACTCTATCTGCCATTTCTATGAGTTCTTTCAGGGACTTTCCTGTGGCCATTGACAGGTTTGTTCGGATAGCTTCATTGTGTAAACCACGAATGAAAGCCTCCTGTTCTAGTGTGGCTATAAGGACTTTCGGGAGTGCATTCGCCTCACCAAATTTCGTACGGACTCCTGCTTGGTAATCTAGTGCATAACCTTGTACTCGACTACCGAAGTCTGCACAACTCTCCAACTTTCCCTGTCTGGCGTTTCTTAGTTTGTCTTGTAATGACTCTACTGTGTGGGCGGGCAAAAATTTCTTTGTTAAATTACTATAGAAGTCTTTAAGATCTTCTATTTGAGTATCTTTAAACATAGTATATGCCCTTCCACGGAGCCGGAAAAGAACTTCATCTAAAAGTAAAGCAAGCTGTTCTGGCTTACCAACCATTGTCTTTTCAACCTTTTTACAGGCATCAATAAAAAAATGGACATCGCTTGGATCTACGTCCACTTGCCCATAAAACAATGGCACACGTTTTTCAACTAACTCTTGAATTTGGGCAGCCATTCTTCTCTTAACAATTTCCGGGTATGTTGGAACGGGTGGAATGAAATATTTCGAATGAATTTTGAATTACTTAAACAAATGTTCTCGAGCGGAACAGTTTGCGGCAGCGCCAATATTATATTTCTAATAATATATCTAAGACTAAAACTAATTGACAAATTTGTAACTAGGTATCTATATGTAATTATAGATACCTAAATTTTTACTTACCGAATATTTATATTGTTGCACTTAAATTCACTGTTTTGCACAATATATACACACTAAATATACTTTTTTTAGACTTTATACAACACAGATATATTTTGAGATGGAACTATTTTATTATGTATAAATAACTGTTTCAGAATATAATAATGGTACAAATTTGAGTAATGAGATTGTATCGAAAAACTTATATCAGACTATCACAAATTATATAATACTATTTCACTTTGTAACTACTTCATAACTACTTAAGACTATTTTATAACTACTTCTCTTACTTGTAAGAATTCCCATTATATATCTGGAAAAACTTACAAGCTAAGCGGAAACATATCATCGCGGAACATAACATTTTTAACGCGGAAAATACAATTTTAAAGAATCGCGGAAATTATAGAAAAATGTTATGTTGATGAATATGCTTGTTTTACGATTTTACAACTTTAAATGGCCTTGACAAATATTTACAATTATGCGCTTATTGTTTGTAATTTAATATTATGCAAACGCGACTTACTAATTATAAACTCACCTTCAAAGTTGTATGATCGTGAAAATTAGCTTATTATAAATTAAATTTAATAAATAAAGAGTGTTTCACAACATGGTGTTTGATCAGTAAATCGGCGGTTCAGCGATTTTTCGAATGATAGTGTTGGATTTCTTAAAAAGCGAAAAATCAATTAATTGAAACATAATTAAAAATATTTTTGTTTACCTTTTAAATTTCGTTATACAAGTTTGACATTCGATGAAAAATTTTATTTAGCCTAAATGTCGAATTTGGTTACAAAGGCGAATTGTACTAATTGCATTTGTATAATTTTTTAATACCATCCACCTTAACGGCGAATTGCATCTATTGTATTATCATCCATCTGATTGACAAAACTCAAACCAAATAATTTACTGGACCATTTTTGTAATGACAAAAATTTCTTTGTTTTGAATTTGAGACTTTGTCAGGTGAGGTTGGTTTTGGATTTGAGACTTTGTCAGGTGAATTTATAATAATACTAGCTGATTGTGTAAATTCGCCCAATGCATCAGTTGAAACACACCTGGATATCTATCTACTGGTTGGCCTTGCTTTCTGCGTAACCATTTCTCCGACGATGCATTCCATGTGTAATATCGAGACATATCCGAGTAAAGCAAGGTTCTCGCAAACGGATTACAGGCGCAAGTTGAAAAGAAACTCGTTAATTTTGTTGCTGATGGTCTTTCCACTTGCTGTGCAGCATTCTCTGCGTTGAAATACACTCTTTGGTCATTATCCAAATGAACTGCCAGATGCACAACAGTCGGATGACATTCATGAATCGCTAATGAAAAATATAAAGGGTTGAAACCTCACAAGGTGATCAGAACTTCGGTCTTTGGTTTTTCGATGAGGATTGCATTCACCTGTCACCTGTGTCATAAAGTTAGTGTGACAGTTTTGACAGTACTGATTTCTATTTTAACTAACATATATTTACTTATACATACAACAACAGCCAAACAGGTCAAAAGCTTTAGTAGCAGGGGTACAGGAATCCAATATAACACGAAAAATCGTATTTTAGAACTTTATACCGAAAGTAGTATACAAAATTATACTGATATTTCTAACCGTGTAACTGACCATATTCTAGAACTTTAACCAAAAATCATTGTAGAATCCCATTTACAACGCACATGTCAAATTTCATCATAATCGGGTAAGGAATAACCAAGTACCATCCTACTTGGCCATATTCCAGAATTTCATCCAAAACTCATTTTAGAATTCCATTTCCAATACACATATCGAACATCAAAATCGGTTCAGAAATGTGCCAGTTTCATCATACGCCTTATTCCAGAACTTCATCCAAAAAACATGTTACAATCCCATTTCCAACACAGATGTCGAATTTCATCAAAATCGGTTGAGAAATGGGCAAGTGCCACCTACTTGGCCATATTCCAGAACTTCATCCAAAAAACATTTTAGAATCTCATTTCCAATGCACATGTCGAATTTCATCGTAATCGGTTGAGAAATAGCCAAGTTCCATCATATTTGGCCATATTCCAGAACTTCATCCAAAACAATTTTAGAATCCCATTTTCAACGCACATGTGATGAGAAATAGTCAAGTTACATCATACTTGGCCATATTCCTAAACTTGATCCAAAAATCATTTTAGAATCACATTTCCAACGCACATATTGAATTTCATCTTAATCGGTTGAAAAGTAGGCAACTTCCATCATACTTGGCCGTATTCCAGAACTTTATCCAAAAATCATTTTAGATTCCCATTTCCGACACACATGTCAAATTTCATAATAATCGGTTGATAAATAGGCAAGCGCAAGTTCCATCATATAAAAAATTTGTTAACTACTCACTACATCCTAATGCAACCCCAACTCAACTCCAACTCAAATTCAACTCAACCCTCAAATTTACCCCTAACTCAACCTTCAAATCTATTCCCAATTCAATGCCCAATTCAATAATAATCAAACCAGCATACATAAAAAAATCGTAAATATTTATAAAACCAGGTATTTTGGGTCAATTCGTATGGCAGGTACCCCACCCTCTTGACCTACAGTCTCCAAAAGCTTTTCAAATCTCCGCCTTGGCCATAGAAACAGATTGGCGAAAAAAAATTCAAAATCGGACAAGCCGTTCTCGAGATACCATGGGTCCAGACACACAGACAGCCAGACAGACGGACGGACATTTTTTTTTTATTGCATTTTCAGACTCAGGGACTTTCAAAAATTCGAGAAAAGTGGTTTTGGACCAACCAAATTTTTCGTCATTTTTGACAGGATTTCAATACTTTGGTCTTTTTAGACCGAAGTAATTGTTTTGGATGAAGTTCTGGAATATGGCCAAGTATGATGGAACTTGGCTATTTCTCAACCGATTTTGATGAAATTCGACATGTGTGTTGGAAATGGGATTCTAACATGTTTTTTGGATAAAGTTGTGGAATAAGGTCAAGTATGATGAAACTGACCCATTTCTTAACCGATTTTGATGAAATTCGATATGTGTATTGGAAATGGGATTCTAAAATGAGTTTTGGATGAAATTCTGGAGTAGGATGGAACTTGGTAATTCCTTAATGGGGTAACATCAAATTTGAGATGGGTGTTGGGAATGGAATTCAAAATAATTTTTTGATAAAGCTCTGGAATATGGCCAAGTAGGATGGAACTTGGTTATTCCTTACCCGATTATGATGAAATTTGACATGTGCGTTGTAAATGGGATTCTAAAATGATTTTTGGTTAAAGTTCTAGAATATGGTCAGTTACACGGTTAGAAATATCAGTATAATTTTGTATACTACTTTCGGTATAAAGTTCTAAAATACGATTTTTCGTGTTATATTGGATTCCTGGATCCCTGCTACTAAAGCTTTTGACCTGTTTGGCTGTTGTTGTATGTATAAGTAAATATATGTTAGTTAAAATAGAAATCAGTACTGTCAAAACTGTCACACCAACTTTATAACACAGGTGATAGGTGAATGCAATCCTCATTGAAAAATCCAAAAACCGAAGTTCTGATCACCTCGTGAGGTGTCAGCCCTTTATATTTTTTTTTATTGCATTTTCAGACTCAGGGACTTTCAAAACGTCGAGAAAAAGTGGTTTTGGACCAACCAAATGTTTCGTCATTTTTGACAGGATTTCAATACTTTGGTCTTTTTAGACCGAAGTAATATTCTCCAGAGTGCTTCGTTGCAGTTCACATATCGGCCCATTTGAAACTTGCTGATTTCATCTCGTTCAACGCCAATAACCGTCATATTGCTTCCTTTGGTGACGTATTTGCAAACATATACTTAATCGATTTCACCGAACTGCAACTCATTAATTTGGTCTGATGTAATTTTGTCCACCATCCAAAGAAGAATGTGCGCGTGCGGCAAACCTCTTTTCTGTCACTCAACTAAATACATCCAGCATCGAACAGTACCATATAAATGTTGTTTCCTAATGAAGTCCATTAAACATCTGAGTTTTTGTTTGAACACTCGTGCTGTCTGTAACGTCGTGAGGATCGCTTTGTGGGAGTACTCGTACATGTATCTCGGACTGCCAATGTATGTCGATGGCAAAATTGTGAGTTCACCAATATCTGAAATATCTGCGTCGCTATTGACCGCATCTCGAATGTAATTGAGTCGTTATGTCTCAACCTTAACGCACATATTAACTGCATATTGTTGAAACAATCGGCGATATCTCAGTAACTGGTTGTCAATGTTTTGGCGAATCATTATTCGATATGCGTAAAAGTTCATTGAACTGACCTTTTTATTTGTCTCGACCCCTAAAAATTTACAATTTATGAAGTGACAATCAAAATTGTTTTTTTTACTATCCATTGGCCGGATTTACCATGTTGTATCTCAAGTGATATCCGTCTAGAGCTCATTGTGTTCGTGTAACATTTGCTGCAATTGCTGGACTATTTCTCTTTTCGTTGTATTAAAGAGAGCACAACGCCGATTTATTTCATCATGTGAATCTCCAAGAAAGTATATTTGCAGATATTTGTGTTCTTGATCTCGGTGCGGCAACATCGATCCAGCAAGATGAAAAATTTGCTCATGAATCTGTATAGTTGGAGGCAAATTCGGTAATTTTTGTCTTTTGTTGGCAAGATAAGTGTTAGTTTGTGTTATATCGTGATGTATCGTGTATTGTGTGTGGTGTGTTAGGGTATTTTGTGGTATTAGTGTTGATGTATTAGCATTCATTGCGGATGTTGGTGAAATTACCTTAAATGTTGGATTGTAATTATTCGTTCATTTACAATTTCACCACCCGTCAACCACCACGCATTACCATTGAATTCTTTGATGGTAATTATGAATCTTGGATGACCTTCCGTGATCTTTATTTAAATTCGATCCAGAATAACGATAAACTGTCTAACGCCCAAAAATTTAAATGTCTGATGAGTTGTCTCAAGGGTCCAGCTCATACTCTTTTGATGAATATACCCGTAACCGATGCAAACTATACTAGTGCTTGGGGGAAGTTAAGCGAAAGGTACCATAAACCCAAGATGTTAACTCAAGCTTTAATTAAAAAATTCATGAATCAAAGTTCTGTTTGTAAATGGGGTAACACCCTTAGGGAGTTAAGTGAAAGAGCGGACGAGGTAAGTCAAGGTTTATCTGCAATTGGAAAGAAGGCTGAGACTAGAGATGTCTGGCTAATTTATTTAATGTTGCCAAAATTGGACAATGAAACTCGGATACATTGGGCTAAGGAAGCAGACAACGAAGATTACCCAACATTTGAGAATTTTGTGAAACTCCCAACGTAAAGATGTAATATTATTGAAGCTTGCCCATTAAAAGGAGTATTTAAGCCATTTAAGACCAATACTAGACGTTCTGCCACATCATCGCATGCTGCGTCGATAGTTATTTCATGTTCAATGTGCAAATCCAGACATTTACTTCATAGATGCTATCGATTTCAGGCTTTAGATCAAAATGCAAGAAGCGAATTCATGTTGGTCGTCGCCGGGTTAACCGTCGCCGAGTTGACCGTCGCCGAGTTGACCGTCGCTGAGTTGACCGTCGCCGAGTTTACCGTCGCCGAGTGGACCGTCGCCGAGTTGGTCGTCGCCGAGTTGACCGTCGCCGAATTGGTATCGCCGAGTTAGTCGTCGCCGAGTTTACCGTCGCCGAGTTGACTGTCGCCGAGTTGGTTTCGCCGAGTTGACCGTGTTCGTATTTTACATATGTTAAAACATAAATTAAGTGAAATTCTCGAAATTAATAAAAAATGAATTTGGTTGTTTGACGAGATGAGAATTAAAAATGAGCTTGAATATAATTCTAAGGAAGATAAAGTGTATGGATTTGAAGATTTAGGAGAATTTGGACGATTTAAATCTTTTCCTAACTATGCTCTTCTTTTTATGCTTCGTGGTTTAAATAAATCATGGAAACAGGTCGGTTTGAAATTATTTTTTATTTCGAAATCATTAATAAAAAAAATCACGGTGTTTGATTATTTTTGTTATAGGTTATTGGCTACTACTCTGGAATTGTCACCGGTGTTACGCTGGCGGAAATTATTACTTCGACGACTAAAATATTAATTCAACAAGGTATTGAAGTTGTTGCGATTGTATGTGATCAAGGCGCTGCAAACAGAACTGCGTACAATAGATTGGGAGTTGCAACAAAGTAACCGTCTTTCGAAATGATGGAGCGTACACTTTTTTGTTTTTACGATGTTGTACATCTATTTAATAGTGTATAAAATAATTTGTTAGTGTCTAACATTTGTATTGATGATGAAGTTGTTTCCTGGTCAATATTAAAGAAATTATTTTATGCCGAAAATCGAGTGATTGGAGGGTGGAAGAGGGCAATTGGATGTGCATTCTGAACGTTGAGTATTATGTGGCAGATTCTAGCTTCATTGCTACGAACTTCCTGAACTGTATCAAGAATTATTGACTTCGTTGGCCAATTTGTCTCAGGCTGAGATAACCATTTTGGACCCTTAAACCATAAATCGCTAGTAATTAGTTTATCCGGCGTTATTCCCCTAGTTGCTAGATCTGCAGGATTTTCACTTCCCTTTATATGTTGCCAGGTCGCTTCTGGTAGTAACGTATGGATTTCACCTACTCGATTGGCAATATAGTTCTTCCATTTTCGCGGGTGACCATTCAATCAAAATAAAACCACCGTGGAGTCTGTCCATAGCCAAACAGATACTTGCTGTTTGTCAATAGCGTGCAGCACTGCTTTCACGAGCTTTGCTAGTAGGTGTGCTCCACAAAGCTCTAACCGAGGTAGACTGAGCTGCTTAATTGGTGCCACCTTTGATTTTGCGGTTAATAAATGTACCGCATGTTCGTCATCATCACCCTTTGACCTCACATATACCGCTGCCGAATACGCCATCTCACTTGCATCGCTGAAACCATGCAATTGTATTTCGCTGGAAAAATCTGCTACACAACGAGGTATTTTGATTTGATTTAGAATTTTAAATTGGCTGTGCAAATTTACCCAAACTTCTTGTAAATCCTTCGGTAAAGGCTCATCCCAAGGTATCTTCCGCAACCATAAGGTTTGCATTAGAATTTTTATATTCACTGTGAATGGATTTAGCCAACCTAATGGGTCGAATATCTTGGAAGCAATCGACAAAATGTTACGTTTTGAACAAGTTTGATTAGGGGTATCCTTAATTTCAAATGAAAATTGATCTGCTAGTGGGTTCCAATGGAGACCCAACATTTGTGCTGTTCTTCCTTCTTCTACAATTTGCGTTGTCTCGTTCGAATCGTTTAATGATGGAATATTGGAATACCATTTTTTCAATAAGAATCCACTTTTGGCGAGCACTCTTGCTAAATCGTTCTTTAATTGTAAGGCTTCTTGTTCGGTTGTCGCTCCAGGTAGTAAATCATCGACATAGAAATTTTTCCTTATCGTACTTGATGCTTCCGAATGAGTCAGCTTACAGTCTTCTGCTATCTGATGTAATACGCGAACTGCAAGAAAGGGTGCAGACGAAGTTCCGTACGTGACTGTTAATAGTTCGTAATGACCTATGGGATCGTCTGGATGGTTGCGCCAAAGGATTCTTTGCAGTGATGTATGATTTTCGCTTACAAGCACCTGTCTATACATCTTCTCGATGTCTGCACACAATGCTACCTTGAATCCTCTGAATCTCACTAAAATGGTCCATAATGTGTCTTGTAATGTCGGCCCCACTAATAATTTGTCATTCACTGATGTGCCGGTAGATGTCGGAGCTGACCCATCGAACACGACTGTTAATTTCGTCGTCGTACTGCTTTCACGTAGTACACCATGGTGTGGAAGATAGCAAATCTCAATGCCACAATTCTCTGATTCATCTCGTACTGCTCGCATATGACCCAGGTTGAGGTATTCCTCCATAAACTCTCGATACATCTTCCCGAATTCCTCGTTCCGATTCATTTTTCTCTCCATCGCTATTAGTCGCTGCTTTTTAGATATGTTGCCTTAAAATTAGACTCGCATGCTTCTTCGTCGGAAGTCCAAGGAACCCTTTCAATTACTTCTTCCTGCTTCCAGAATTGTTGTAGTGTTTCATCTAAACTACATTTATCATTAATGGTTAAATGAAAATTGTTAAAAACTGATACTGCGTACTGTTTTGATTGTTGCCAGTTACCGTACCCGCGATTACATACCCAAAGATCGTCTCCTGTGCCAAAATATTCTTCGCTAATTGTATTTGGTTTGGTTTCAGGACGTGGAAAAAATAATCGGAACCCAACAAAATATCGACTTCGTTTCCTTCATAAAACTTCGGATCAGCGAGTTGCATATTTGACCATTGACTTGTTTCACTTTGATTTTTCGATTTGTTGTTAAAGTGGTAATTTTTGGGAGAACGAGCACCTTGATGTTTAAACCTTGAGACATTTCAAATCGCGAATAGACAGTAAGTTTGGTTTTTCCTACTGTTGAGACGTTTGATGTGGCAATGCCTTCTAAGCGGAGTCGACAACTAGTAGTATTTAAGTTTAACTTGTTCGCGCAGGATTGTGATATAAATGAAGTTTGCGACCCCGAATCTAAAAGTAGTCTACAGAAACTTATGTATCCAGCTTGATTCTTCACCCTCACTATTGCCGTTGGGAGAATGGTATTTCCGAGGCTACATGTATTCGTTATTATAGTTTCGGAAGGCGCTGTGTTTACTTCTGGTTGGGCAGGTACTGATTTCGTTGATGTGTCTGCGGTAACTATGACTGAGTTTGTAAGTGAACTCTCAATATGCAATAAGGTGTGATGTCGACGTCTACACTTTAAGCAATTAAATTTGTTTGAACAATTAGAAGCTCGATGTTTATTTGATAGACAATTGAAACAAAGCTTCAATTTTGCAGTTAATTCCCGGCGACTATCCGGACTCATATCCTTGAATTTTTCGCAGTGGCATAGACGATGTGAACCCTTACAGTACAAACATTCAACCGACATTGAATTAACTGGGTTTAACTGGTGAGTTTTAATTGAATGGATAGCTTGCTTTGATGAACATTGCTTTACCGGTGCACATGATTCCAACGCGTCGCATCTTTCGCCTACAAATTTTAGAAATTCGTCATATGATGGGTAATCATCATTTACAGTTCTATGTGCCCATGCCTCTCTAGTGTCTGCATCGGTTTTACTCAACAGAATGTAAATAAGCCATGGATCACGCTTTGTTGCCTCACCACCTAACGCGATTATGCCTCTGTTCACTTCGTCAGATGTGTTGAATAACTGTCGTAGTTTCTTAACCGATGGCTGTTGTATCGCTGGTTGCTCGATAAATGATCTGATTAATGAGCTTAAGACCAGTTTACCCTTGTCATACCTATCACATATTTTTCCCCATTCTTGGGTGTAATTCGCATCTGAAACTGTTATATGTTTAATCAGGTCTGCAGCATCACCCTCCAGTTGTCCCTTTAAGTATTGGAATTTTTGCACATTGTCAAATCCCAGCTTGTTGTGTACCGATGCAACAAAAATATCCTTAAAACTCGGAAAATCTTCGTACCTTCCCGAGAATTTTGGCAAGCGTAGTGTCGGTAGTCGTACCGGAGTGTGATTGTCGTCTGATGTGTCCCGAATGGTTTGGTTTAAAGAGGTAGTGAATGTGGAAGATAATTTGCTTAAAATCTCGTTTTGACCGTGTAATAATCTTGTCATCATTCCCTCTACTTGCCTTCGTTCCTCTGCTTGTTTATCGGTTTGAATTTGTTGCTGAAATTAAGTCTTCACATTAAAATATTTTGTTTCATACTCAGGGAGCTCAGAAGGAACATCAAGACTGGCTAATTTAGTGTCGCATTCAAGAAAATCCGAAAAGGCCCGCTCTAAATATTCTAACCGCGCTATAATATCAGTTCGCTGCGTTCTTTCGGTGACTTTATCAGCAAAATTTACTAACCTGCTGATGGTGCTTTTCGCTAACCCTCTCTTGATGTTAAATTCTTTAGTTTCCTTGTCTGCCATCTCACAACCAATTTCACACCACACTCTTACTAAATAATTCCGTAATTAATTGCAACGCTCAAGCAACAATTCGAAATAAAACCTTGATACGCTCGACCATGCGTTCTGTACGCTCATTATAATGATGAGTGTAAGAACAACAACGACTTGAACAACAATGCACTTCAAAAACAAACAAAATGACTACACGATTTCGATAATCTTTAATATGGTTTGTACGATCACTGTAATGATGAGTATCAGAACAACCACAACAACTCGGACAACAATGCAACCTTAATCACAAATAAAATGACTAGACGATTTCGATGAACCTTATTATGGTTCACTACGCGTTTCGAATGCTCACTGTAATGACTAGGGTGAGAACAACAACACCTCGCACAATAATTTAACCCCAATCACAACTAAATTGAATACACGATTTCACGAAAAATATAAACTTATGATTCAAATTACTTTCACTTACCCGAACTCAGCAGTATTGTATTCCCTCGCTTGAATAATTGATTATCTGTTGATCGCAATTGCCTTTGTAATCCCTCGCTGGAATCTTGACCTGAGATGTACACCCAGTATCTTGATTCGTTCACCCAATGATCTCGCGTTGATTAAATAATACTCCCTCAAATGACGTCGCTTCGTATTTGACCAAAGTATGAAATTACAGAAGCCGCTATTGTAGTTCCTTGTAATCACTCGCTGGAATCTTGACCTGAGATTTACTCCCAGTATCTTGATTCGATTCACCAAATAATCTCTCGTTGATTAAATAATAATCGCTTAAATGACGTCGCTTCGTATTTGACCAAAGTATGAAATTACAGAAGCCGCTATTGTAGTTCCTTGTAATCCCTAGCTGGAATCTTGACCTGAGATTTACTCCCAGTATCTTGATTCGATTCACTTTAACAAGCTAGACTTGATTGCTCGTTAAACAACATTCGCCCGAAATGACGTCGCCTCGTGGTTGGTTGATGCGCTTATACCACACTTGATTTATTCGCACAAATGGCGTCGCCTCGTATTGATTGATGCGCTTATACCACACTTGATTTATTCGCACAAATAGGCGTCGCTTCTTATTCGTTGATTCACTTTTCAAAACGCACTTAATTGCAATTAAATAGCACTCGCACAAAATGGCGTCGCCTCGTGTATGAATAAATTTTAACCTTGCAGACACTGGTTTCGCAGTTTTTGTTTTCTTTTCACTCACTGATTTCCTCGCCGGAACCAGAAAAGGCGCATCCGGCTCGAAGGACCAATTTTATGTTCGATATTTGTATCGCCGATTCGCCAATCACAGCTTCACGAAATAATTTAGTGGACTGTATTTGGTTATCACTCGCACTTGCTTGTGTCAAATTTCAATGAGAAAAAAACAAATAAACAGATTCCTTTACTTTACTTATTTACACACGTTTTATTTTATTATTTTATAAAGATTTGTACACGTTTTATTTTGTTGAATTTTATTCCGTTTCTTGAATTTTTACACTTAAATATTTTTTAGTTTTTCTTATTTTTTGTGGATTGCAATGGCTGCTGATAAACAATTGAAAAGTTGAAAAGTGAATGACAAAAAAAATTAACTTGTTTAGAAATTTACATAAACCAAAGTTTGCTGACATTGATCGGGAACCACTGAAATGTCACAATAATTTAATCGGGTAATACAAGAATTATAAATTACAATAATCAGAAAAAAGAGATTACAAAAAGTACTAACTTATTTAGGCCGTGAGTGAATATGTTAAAAAAATTTAGTTAAAAATTTGGTGAAAGTCAAATTATCGTGGTGAAATATTTTTAACAACAAAATTAGAATTTGCTGTGTGAATTGGTTAAAATTTTGACAGTTGAAATTCATTCAAAATCCATCGCATTTAATCATTATAGCGTTTATATACATACATAATAAAATTATAACTACATATATGCCTATACTTTTTTCCCATACAGTTACAGTAAAATTCATCATACATAAAATGTTGGACTATATTACACATCATATGGGGCATATTATTAAACTACCAGCTATTGACGAACGAGAAGAAATCGGGGTTAGATTTTGCACAAGGGCAAAAACTGGAATCTTTGCTAATGTTATCGGTGCTATTGTCGGATGTTATATAAGAATAAATTCCCAGTCAATAAGCACGATAAATAACTAAATTATAAAAGCTTTTACTTCATCCAGTGTCAAGCCGTAGTAAATAGCCATCATTTATTGAACGACGTTCAATACTGAATGTTATTGAATGACGTTTTTTTAACATCACTTGTCAAAATTTATAGACGGTGTCGACTGCGTTAAATTTTTTTTTGTGGTGAATAAAAAAAAAATTTCATTTCATTTGTCAAAATTTTCATTTTTAACTAGTTTTTAACTAATTCACTAACAGCCTTATTAGAATACGATTCGTTTGACAATTAAATGAAACGTCAGTATTTTAACTCTTTGTTTTGGATAAATTTGTTTTGTACAATAAACTGGATAAGTATTATTTTATGTTTTTACATTTATAAACAAATTATTTTCTGAAAGAATTAATTAAATTCGTGTTAATTTTTGTTTTTAGGTTTACTAAAGTTACGGATATTCCAAACGGTGAAGTGAAACCAATTTGCATCAAAATTCACAAATAGTGTATTCAATTGTGCTAAATAGATTGGTAATAATTACGAAAAACTGTGCGTTTTTGATTGTTGTCATTTCAGAGTGAGAGTTTTGAAATTTTATCCGATGTAATGCTACTAAACAGATAGGCAAATGCAAGAGAGAAAAAAGAGGTCACGTATATTGTTTCAGTGGTTTATGCCAAACAGTTATGGAATACCATAAAAGGAGAAATGCAACAATATCTCATTACATCTCATCTAAATTCGGACTGTTTAGAAAACACAATTTCTGTTGTAAGAAGTAATCGAGGATCTTACGAGAAAAATCCTTCTGTTTTCGGGCTTCATAAAAACTTGAAGCAAATGGGTTTTTAGTTTTTACAATATAATGGCTCCAGATACTACAACCTATGAAATTTCGGATTGTTCAGTTATTTTGAATATGAGAGACGTGGAAAGTAAGTTACACTGCACTCTTTTTTATATTTAATTAATCAATTATTAACAATCACAGATTTCTTAAATCCAGATGGCACTGAATCCAGTTTTAAGGACGAGTCCAATCCACATGAATCAATAGCGAACGAACTCATGCCAAGTTTAACATGTAAGAATTAATTAAATACTATTAAAAAACTACATTACTAAATTAACTATGCATAACTTCTCTTTTTACATGAAGGTAATATCAATATAGAAGAGGATTCCAATAAGGACTGCGGTGAGGAGGATGTTGAAGATCCAAATAAATGCGAGTTTGATGATTCTGATGCAGAACCAGAAGACACTGTTGTTCACTGTGAACTCGACACCAATATAAACAAACATCATCAATATAAACAAACGTGTATAGTGCGGATTACGTGTTGGCTGGTGTCCTTGGCGAAAAGGGAAATTTGTTTCTTGTTTACGCCTGTCACGCCTCGGTCATCGTGTATCAAATCAAAGAAAAAAAAAATTGTAACTCTAAATTCAATAAATAATAATTATAATGTTATATAAAATTGGTATGAGTTGTTAGTCGTTTTTCCTTTCAGGGAGTGATCAAGTGTCGCGGTGATAAATTGTGTGTGTACATAAGGTGAGTGTCTTAAGTCCATTTCGGACCATTCGGTCAGTAGGAGGAAGACGAACACCAAAAACGGCTTATTTTACATCTCAGTCCGGCATTATCCATCCACCCCTAGAGACTGTGCTAGTCAGACACAAAGCCGTAGTGATATCATGAGATCTTCTGTTTACGGAAGTAAGTCCAGCAAAGGATTGGTTCGTCCATCACCACTTGAAGGGTGTCGTCCACGATAACATGCGGCACTTAAGTGGTGATCGGATAGGGATACTGCGACGACCAGGTGCGGATGCGTTCCTGAGCTTCAACCACTTCAAGGAGTAACCTGTGCAACTTGCTACATGCTACACAAACTTTCAAACAAAATTTAATTAAGAATCGGGATTGGATGGGATACATTGAGATACTAGAAGGAAGAAACCAGACGCGGCGTCGTATTTATTTTGTTCATCATTTAATTTAGGGTCCCTCTCCTAGTTTACTGATAAATAATTTAATTTGCAGAATAACGTCGTAGCCTGAATCAGCTGGCAGCTTCAGGAATAACAAGCAGTTAAAAAAATCATGTAGTATAGAAATTGTGTTGTACTGCGCTAATTTATTTTATATATTATTATTAACAATTTTGCTAGCTATCAACTGCTTAGGCATCTTAAACCGAGTTGATGTTATGTTACTGTTGTACTTTTCCTTTCCCTCGGTTTTGTTGTTCGTGGAAGGGTTTGCGGTGGCTTATTACGGGAAACTTGCCTTACGCTTGGTCATCAAATCCAGTTATAATATAAATTTGAGCTGAATTGTAGTTCTAATTTGTTACAGTGACCAGTATGGTGAAAAGCATGTGAATAAACAGCGGATACAAATTATATTTATTAGAAGGGCCCGGAAATCTGATTCAGCAGAAACATGAGAGTTTCAGAATTTAAATAATTCTTTAGTTTATTTTAAAGTAGTAGTTAGCGATAAGTAATTAATTTCAATTTCGATTTACCGAAATTCCGGAATAACCTCACTTAGCTTTCAGAAATTTGAAGCATCCAGCGAACATGTAGTTTAGAAATTGTATTGTCTTGTTAGTACTAACTATTTTATCATCTAACGACTACTTAGGTGTATCTCGAACAAGGTCGATTCCTAGTTACTAACATGCCTTCCCTTTGCTTCGGTTTTGTTATATGTAAAAACTAAAGGGTATAGGGTGGACCATGTGTTTTACCGGGAACCTTGCTTAGTCTTGATAACCTTAAAATTATAGAATGGAATGCCGAAATTCGAATTTCATGAATTCCGGAATTCGAGTCATTTTTCGCTGCTTTTTGATTCCGGAATTCAATTACCTAATATCTGATATTATTATTGAATATGAACATTTCAAAACTAAATACTAATTAAAAAATTATTTAATTATTTCCTTAGCTTGTTCTATATTTTTTTGTTATTTGGTATTTCGATATTTTTCTAATTCCGTCGAAGGGCTCAAAGAATATGAAATCGACCTAAATGCAGATATACTTTTCATAAGTACGGATGGGACATCTGCGATGCAAAAAATCGGGCGACTAATAAAATGTAATCAACAACTCTGTCTCGTTCAAGCGATTCATCTCGCAGTCATTAATGTGCTTTACTGCTGACGATGAGTTGCTCCCCTAATGTTTACGCAATTCCGATAGTATTGCGCTAGATGATGATACTAGCGAAGATGAATAAGACGATTTTGATGATACAAAGAATGACAAGGGAATTTCCATCGATATTTTAATCTGATTAAAATGGTACGAGAGGTCGTAATGATGCTCGGCGTTCACCGGCTAAAAATTAAATACGACAATAATACGTCAAACTTGAGACGAGTAAAAAGCTTTCTTTACAGCTGAACTCCAAGGCGCGCTGGAACAGGCTGAGGCTGGTGACGATGTTGGAACGTTTCTATATCTTATAAAACAGCATTATGAAAGTACTCATTTAAATCAATTCCGAAATTACGCTTACAAACAGCGAAATGTGTTCGATTCATGGCGTCATAATCGTTTTTCTTCCGATCAAATTGGCAGTGGATATAATTTACCCAAAGACGCAAATTTACTGACAACCGACACCATCCTCTCATTTATGTTGGCCTTGCAATATTTGCAAAACGACGGAAAAAGTGAAATACATCCAAAATTTGATCACCCTGGGAAGCATGTAATCGCAAAGACAATAGCCACGCTGTCACAAAGACGGAGATGGTCAGGAAGGAGATATTGTTTTGGAAGAAGAGGACCTCGATCTTGAGATGGTGGATGTTTAAATCGATGATAGTGAAACACAGTCGTACGTACGATCAGAAATCGATTCGCAAAATCTTCGAAAAATCGAAGCATGATTCAGATCGTCAAATCTGAAGTTTTTTGAGGAAGACGGTTCCCGGGGAACTATTTTCCAAGCTGCTTATCGTCATTTACTAACCATACCACCTTCCAGTGTGGATTCGGAACAGACGTTTTCCGTTTCTGTCAATTTCTGCACTAATACCCTAGACAGACAGCGGTTTAATAAATCCGGCTTAAACTCGTTTAAGTATTCTATGCAAAATAACACGTTTAGCTAAAATCTAGGTTGACATACTGCGACTAAAGTTGCAGTCTGTCTAGGGTAAAAGGTACGATCGCTATTAGGCGATGCGGCTCATAGCGACCTATGCTTTATAAAAATATATTTTGCTGGGCTACAAATTTCAAAAAATTATTAACAGTAATAAGTATGTATATTAAAACAGTGCTTATATACAATAATTTTATGTATTTTGATCAATGTTAATTTTGCGTACTGAATTCTTGAATAAAACTTTTCTTCACATTTTAAGTTTTTTTTCTCAATTCCGGAATATTCCGGAATCCGGAATTGGAAATTTTATTATTTCGAAATTCCGGAATCGTAAATTCAACGAAAATTTGGAATCTCTACTTAAAATCACATTATTACAAATAATGTAATGCTAAATGAACGAGTAATATGATAACATCAGCGATCTACAGTGGTATACCCATTTTCTAGCACTTTATGATATTCACGAGGTACCAATATTAGCAAAAAAAACGTTATTTAGTGCATCGCTAATAAATCATCGCTCAAGTTCATTAACACAAATAATTATTTGTGGGAATTTTTGTGTTTGACTCACACGAAATGCCAATGGCGGCATGCCACAATAAGATCAATTAGTATTCCAAATTTGTCTGCAAATCTACAAAACACAATTTTTTATTTTCATTATCATTTATGATTTTATTGGGGATTGTGATTTAATGGCATTGATTGTACATAATAGTACACGCGAGACGTGTCATTATTAAATTCGCAGCACACTGTTCTATATACACATGTGTATAATCATATAGATTGTAAAGTGTTACAATTTTTTATTGTCAAACTTATTTTCTCCCGACGACTGCTTCATTAGTACTTTAAAGTTTCAATAAATGAAATGCAAAAAATTACTCATTCGGAGTTTCATTGGCTTTAGTAAAATTTCCAAATTAAAAAGACCTCGAAAATGATCGCTCTTCGCGCATATTTTATTACACACTTATACCTACAATAACAGAATGGTTACAAGATAAAAAAAAAACGCATAACGATTAAGTACGCGACGAACTATCATAAAACGACCGACATTTCAAATTTTCATTTCAGTATAAAATTGTGTTGGCATCAAGTCGAATCTAATTCTGAATTCGAAACATGAAAGCTGTACTTGTGATTTGTTTAGTTGGCACTTTTGTAGCAGCCATACAAGCTGTGACCTATGAGTGTAAGTATACGCGCCAAAAGTGCGTTTTATTTATAACAAATTTGTATTAAAAGTGATATGAAACTGTGCAGATTATTTACATTTTATATCGTCATTTATTCTGCAGTGATTCCTATTCATCGAGTAGTGCGTGCTCCCCGACCACAATTTGGATTTGGTGGTTTTAGCGGTAGCGCGGCAAATGCCCAATCACAATCATTTAATGCGGGCGGTGGTGGATATAATCCGTTCGGCGGTGGATTTGGTGGATCGGCATCTCAAGCTGGTGCCCAAACACAGTCATTTAATGGTGGTGGTGGTGGATTTATTCCATACGGCGGTGGATTTGGTGGATCAGCATCTCAAGCTGGTGCCCAAACACAGTCATTTAATGGCGGTGGTGGTGGATTTAATCCGTACGGCGGTGGATTTGGTGGATCAGCATCTCAAGCTGGTGCCCAATCACAGTCATTTAACGGAGGTGGCAGTGGTGGTGGATTTAGCGGATCAGCCGCAAATGCACAAGCACAAACTTTCAACGCTGGTGGTGGATTTAGTCCATTCGGCGGTTTCAGCGGGTCGGCAGCGGCAGCAAATGCACAATCATTTGGTTAAAATCCTACTAAATCAATTTAGAGTTTAATGGTTTTTTATTAATTTATTTAATACAAATATAATTAGAAATCAAAATATTCACTTCTGGTTTTTTTTCGTTTGTTTATCGCAAACACATCGCCTCATTTTGGTGGTCAATAAATATTTTAATTTAAATAAATGGGCAAGTGAGGAGAGAAATAACTCGGAAGGTTTTAAATGTAGCTCGGTAAGCATTTACCTTCATTATTGTCTTATGGTATAATAAGGTATCATAATTTCAAGGTTTAATTCGTGTCAACGTTTCACGTTTTGATGTTGGAACTATAGTTACCTTTTCCATTTATTAAAGCATTATATTTATGAATTTTACGTTTACATTGAATATTTCGAGCAGCCAAAAACTTTAAATAAAAGGTCTATGATTTCAAACTCAAAAGTAAACACTATCTGACCAAACGTTCAAGTTAACCAAATTGCTTAACATCCCGTACCAATGTGCTACCGAGATTCACTTCAATTTCGAATAACAAATATGAATCAAACCTAAATAGTAAATGAGTGTTGCCTTTATTAAATGTTAAAAGAAATCTGTCCAAGGCACAAGTGCATTTGAATACAAATGAATATTTTGAATCCGCACCGCTTGAATGAGTAAGTATCACATTTCTGTGCATTTTAACGAGTACACCGCCAAATAGACTAAACTAATTGCAAAAAGTCCTGTACTAATTTAACAAAAATTTTAAATAAATAAACGTGTCACGTGGAGTGTCTGTATACAATTGTCGTATTAGACAATCAAACGTTGTTTTTATTTAATTTTAATTCATTAACAATTTTGTTTAGTGCTTATTATCGGTTTAGTGTTGATTTAATTACCATCTTAAATATACCAATGGAAAGAATAGCATTTACACTATCAAATAGTTGTGGGTTAAATCAATCATTTTTGTAACAAAATAGAACAAAAAAGACCTAAGAATTCGGTGAAGAAAAAGAATTTGGTGTACATCTCGCCAGAAATCCCATTTTACAGAACTCAAGTATTCTTCATATATTTTGCATCTATGTAATTGTGCAATTGTAGCCTATAATTTAAAAATATAAAGGGCTGAAACCTCATTAGGTGATCAGAACTTCGGTCTTCAAAATTAAGTCTACTCCCAAATCAATCCCAAACTGAATCTCTTAAGTCAGTCTTCAGCTCAACCTACAAAAACAATATTTGTGTAAAGTTTAGTTCAAATTGGTCAAGGCGTGTGGAATGTGGATTTGTTTAAATAAGTATCTTGCATATATGCAGGTTTTACAATGGCCAATTAGGATAAAACTTATCTATTTCGTAACAGATTTTAATGAAATTTGATATCCGCAATAGAAATATGGGATCCTAAAATGATTTTTGGATAAACTTAATATGACCAAGTGGGATGGAACTTGCCTATTTTCCTAGCGATTATTATTAAATTTGGCATGCGCGCTGGAAATGTGATTTTAAAATGATTTTTGGATGAACTTCTGGAATATGGCCAGTTAGGATAGAACTAGCACAGTCGATTATGATGAAATTCAAAACTTGCGATTGCAAGGTGATTCTAAAATGGCTAATTCTGAGACTCTACACTACCGTTAGTAGCTTTAATTCTTCAGCGCGTATCCACCGCACATTTCATTGTTTTAAGCTTGGCCAAACTTACAGCTCTGACAGTAAATACTCAGGAAACATACCCCAACATTTAAAGCGAATAATTGGCGAGAAAAGTTTGTAGGAGAATTGGAATATTATTTCAAAGATAATCTCTGTCGCTAAGCATTTGAAATAGAAGATTACGCTACCTCAAAGAAACTTCAATAGCTGCATGATTCACAGCAACTTCATCAGACAACAATTTAAAAGCCGTATTGACATATTCCTCACAACCTCATCCAAAAATAATTGTTGTGTCACATTTCCTTTTATTAGTTGGAAACGTCAAAATTCATCATAATCAGTTTCCAACCCATTTGTCGAATTTCCTCCAAATCGGTTAAGAAATAGGGAAGTTTCATCATACTTGGCCTATCTGAAAATTAGTTTAGAATCCCATTTTCATCGCGGGTGTCATATTTCACTAAAATCGGTTAAGAAGTAGCCAAATCCCACCTATATTAGCTATTATATTTCAGAACTTCTTCCAAAAATCATTTTAGAATCCTATTCCCAATGCTCATGTCGAACTTCATCATAATCTGTTAAAAAATAGGCAAGTTCCATGATACTTGGCCATATTCCAGAACTTCATCTAAAAACAATTTGAGAATCCCATTTCGTCAAAATTCGATATAGAATCGCAATAAAATTTTTATAAAAAAAATCACAAATCCTCAGTTTAACTGCTTACTAAACCCTAGTCCATATTTATTTCCGCTCTCGGTCATGGGAAATGGTCCCACTACATCCATTGCAATTCTCTCGAATGGTGCTCCGACATTATATTGTTTCATGGTTGAAAGTCTTTTACGTGCGGGTACCTTCACCGCCGCACATTGGTCACATTTTTGGCACCATTCTATCACAGATTGTCTGCATCCTACCCAGGAGAATCGTTAACGTATATTGACTAGTGTTTTATTAAAATTCCTAGGTGGCTCCACTTACTCCTCCGTGATACTCTTTCAGGATTACCACAATCCGGCTCTTCTGTAACACTAGCAATAATTGCTTCACTTTACCATCCGTACTTCCCCATATTCGTTTTAATCAACCATTCTCTATTTGGAGGCTATCCCATTGAGTCCAATAGCTCTTGACAATAGGAGTTTTTTCCGCGATCTCGCTTCAAGTGGGCCGGAGTTCCTTTGCCTTCCATTCAATGATAAATAAAAAAATAAAATTGGCCTTTCTTGATCATTTCGTCAGTCCACTCCTCCTCAGACAGCACTTGCGTAAGCCTAACATCGATGATGCCTTCCTTTGCTTCAACGTGACCACAATGCTTGCATTCAATTGGATATGACCATCTTGATAATGCGCCGGCATTTCCGTGTGCGCTTCCCTATCGATGTTCGACCTGGAAATCGTAGATTTGAAGACGTTCGATCCAGTGTGCTACCTGTCCCTCTGGATTCTTGAATTGCAACAGCCACCATAAAGCTCGGTGATCCGTCTGTAAATGGAGTTTTTAACCATAAAGGTAGTATGCAATAACTCGTTCTTGGCCATTACTTTCCTGATAACACTCCTCCTATACCGTCATTACTCGCATCGGTTTCCAAAATAAATTTCACGTTGGGTGTATGCGAGGACTGGCGCGACACATAATCGACTCCTTAGTGTCACGAATGTTTCTTCCTGGTCATCCTTCCATTCGAATGCCTTGTTATTCCTGGTTAACTCGTGTAAACCCTTTGCGATGTTGGCGAATCCTGACATTAATCGTTTATAATAGGTGTACAATCACAGAATTCGTGTAAATTTTTTGGCCAGTTCTATACCGCTGCGATCTTTCCTTCTTCTTTTCCGCCTGCACATCTGTTACCATCCAATTGACTTCTTATTATTTTGCCAATGGAAACCTTCTGGATGATTGACGAATCGGCATCCCTGTTCCTGTATCAATTCGGTGCTTTACCATTGAGTTCCTTCCGTTATTATCCGACGTACTACAGAATATGGACATGTACTGTTGGAGTAGTTGATGTGCAGAATTTGTCTGTGCCACGGTAAGATGTTCGGTTCATTTTTTCATAAATTGTTCTACCATTTATTTCTGCCCTTGTATGTCGGCTTTTTCAATTAGACTTTTCTGATCACATTTTACTATCGTTGACACTTCGTCACATTTACCGATGACTGTTCCTTTCTTGATGGTTTTCATCTTATCCGAGAGATTTAGAGTCCTAATTGGTACTCTATAGTCATTGTCTGGTTTAACTAGGGCTTTCCCGATTATATTTCCATGGCTCCGCTCTCGTCTTCGTTAATTTCCACAACCCACAATCGGGGTGACCCAGAACCACCCTCCAATTTCCCCACACGATGTTCGGTGGCAGCTTCTTCCGATGATCAACAATAATTCGCCTGGTAGTTGCTCCTGCAATTGCTCCTCTTCCAACATCCACCACAAAGCCATTTGCCCTCATGAAATCCATCACCAAAATGGCTTCATCCATAATATCTGCAATCAGCACTTCGTGTAGGAAAAGAGTTCTCCCGATGTTTATTTTCACGAACTTTTTGCCTTTTATTATTGAACTTACTCCAGTTGGCGTTAGTAACTTCAATCCATTAGCTGGTTGTATACCTCTATAGATCAGATCTTTACGGACAATTGTGCGATTTGCTCCCGTATCCAGGGTGATGATGCAGTCCATGCAGTCATGTCGCCTGTGATTGTTAAGCTGTCACCGCCTCTTGCTCTGAGGTTATGGGTAATCGGTTGTGGGAGTCAGCTTCTCATAAGGATATGTGTCAGCCCCTTTAAACTGACTCGTTGTAGTTTAACGACTTGGTCGTCATTTGGCCATCTTGCTTGGCCACTGTTTGCTCTCCGTTTTGTTGTCGCTGCATAGGAGATGGCAATCTTTCCCGTTTCCTTCTTATTTCACAGCAGTCCCGCGAGATATGACCGACCTTATCACATGCCCAACACCTAATTTTGTAACTTCCGTCTCGGTATCTTGGTGTTCACCGCTCGTTGTTTATGCTGGCGTCAATTTCCACTCTTTGGTGATGGCTTGTGCAGTCTCATTTGTCAACAAACAAGCGATGGTTTCCGCGAAGGTTGCTTTAAGTGACAACATCACCGCCTTACGTGTCTCTGGATCTCGAATACCGTCAATGAATGCGTCAATTTTAAACCTTTCCGTATAATCAGCTGACGTACTTGTATGTGCTAAATGCGCTATTCGCTCAATTGTTAATGAAAATTCCTTCAGCGATTCTCCTTCATTTTGGTAGCGTCTTTTCAGTTCCATACGATAAATTTTCCATGTGGGTACTGCCGTACTTCCGATCCAGATCCTTCATAATTTCGAGGTAACGGTTGCGCTCCTGTTCCGGAATGGTTTGTAAAGCCTCCACTGCTTCGCCTTTAAGAGCCACTATTAACGCCGCCACACGATGTTCATCATTCCAAGATTTTGATTGGCCGCCGTTTTAAATTGAAATTTGAAAATTCTGAAGGATCTTGTTCCGTCAAATGTTGGTAGCTTTATCTTGATGGAGTGAATGATTTGAACCACTTGCGTCGTTGTTCCACTTGCTTTCTGGAGACGTTGAATTTTTTCTTCAACCTGTTTAATCTCCGTTTTGACAGATTGAACTTCCGTTTCTAATTGTGTTTCAACCTGTGAATCTCCGTTTGCAACTTCTCTACTTCATCAGGTATATTAGTAGCTAATTCGAGAAGTTTCCCGTCCATTCTCTTTTGACCATCTATAATTTGGTCTTTAATTTCCTCTCCTTGTTGTTTCATTTCTTGGTTTGATTGCTCCATCGTTTCGTTTGACTGCTCAATTTTCTCCATTTGTCTCATCATTTGGTTTGACTCGCCTTGTTGCGCCATCATCTGTTTCATAGCAGCTATTAACTGCGACAAATCGAAACTTCCAGATGGTACTTGCATTGTTTCGACCGACGGTTGCTTATCTCCCGTGTTCTCTACGGTTGCCGCATCCGCAAGTTCCACGCCAAAATCATGATGATCTGCGACTAACCCTTCTTTCTCCATGGCGTCATGTAGTCGTGCTTGTAGAGCTGCTCTACTACCATCTGTGATCAAACCACGTTTCTCTAGTTCCTTCTGTAACTCTGGAACTGTTAATTCGGAGAAAATCATTTTCTTTGTTTTATTATTCACAATCCCGCCGATGTTACTAATTGTTACGTTTTTGCCTTGTCAATCAAGCTTCGTATCACTGGATTGTGAATAAAACTCAATACTTCAATTTATCACAATCGATTTTATTTGTTGCTTATAAAAATTATTCCAAAACAATTTATTACCGATAAATTCACAAATTCACTTTTTATTATTTTTTCACAATTCTACTGTTCACTTGTAACTTTTGTTTCACACTTAAACCCTTTTTAAATCACTTTTTAATTTCCTTTTTAATCTTCACTTTATCGCTTACCAAATACTTATGTTCTAAGTCGAATTCGTTCGCTCCTTATACACTCAAATCAAAACTTCTCGAAATTTCATGATTGTTCCGGTAAGAACAGTTTAGAAACATTTAGAACAGTTTTATCATGGAAAATTCCATTGTAATACAGTACATTTGTGATACTAATAGCTTATTCTATTCCTCCCTAGGTGTCACCGTAACACTACCCCTCATTTAAGCCTGTTCGTCCCGAAAAGGATCCAAATCACCTCTTCTGTAAAGGGCCAGCCTTCTCAAATGTACCACCTTCCGTTCACCTCCTTGTCCTTTGCTAGCCCTGCAGGGTTGCGTCCATGTAGGCTGCAGTTTCGACAATGAATCCTCCTTGCCTCGATGCTGGTTGTGAAGCCATACCAAATGGCCTTCCATTAATTTTTGGTTATTTGTCCGTATGCAATATCAAGTTTTCCTCCAGTTACCCGACACTCGTACTTCCCTTCGCATAACTCGGCACTTTTTACCCAATATCTGCTATCTGATACTCATTGGTTTCCTTCATAATTGTTTTTAACTTGGATGGTGGCGCCTCACGATTGCGGACTGTTACTCGCCTTACTTACTGTAGCATCATAACGTTAAATTTAAGTGACAGCTCAGTGTAATCGCTGCTCAATACTTCTCTTCCAATTTCCAAAATCCAACACGAAGCCTTTCACGCTCATGAAGTTCATTCCCAAAATGACTTCGTCCACAATATCTACTACAGATCCTTATATTCACGAACATTTTTCCTTTTATTATTGCCCCATCTCCATTTGCCTTTCTTAATTTTAGCCTATCAGCCAGCTGTACATCTCCTCTGATAAAATTTTCCCGGACAATCGTGTGCGCGGCTTCAGTATACAGCGTAATGATACACTTTCTCCCATCAACATGGCACTCGATTGTTACGCTGCTACCGCCTCGTGATTCATTAGAGACCGGGATGTAAGTTATAGGGCAACCAGACGGCGAAGCCAGTTTCTGCTCCGTCAAACTAATTTGTAATCCTTGGACTTTACCGACCGTTGCCATTCGTTCATCCGATGCCTGCTCTCCTCTGGTTGTTCTTTCCATAGAAAGTGCCGATCCTTGCCATTTCTCTCTTGCTTCCCAGCAATCTCCTGATATGTGGCCAATCTTGTTACATACCCAACATCTTAGCTCGCTGCCTCCAGGCTTTGTCCCAATCGTTGAACGTTCGCTCTTGATAGTCCCTTGAGATGCAACCAATTTGTTACATTCCCAACACCTAGGCCTGCCTCTTCCGATTGTTGGTACCATTCGCTCGATGTTCCCGTTGTTGTCTGAATTCGTTTGGTACCTAAATAATGATGCTGGTGATAGTCTGCACAGCCTCGTTCATCATTGCACAAACCACGGTTTCTGCGAAAGTCGCCTTAAGTGATAACATCACCGCCTTGCGTGTCGCGTCAACCTTAAGCCTTTCCATGTAATCGGCCGACGTACTTGTATGTGCTAGATGCACTAATCGCTCGATTGCAGATGAAAATTCCTGAAGCGATTCTCCTCCCTTTTGGTAGCGGCTTTTCAGTTCCATGCGATAGATTTTTCGCTTCTGATCACTGCCGTACTTCCGATCCAGCGCCTTCATAATTTCGAGATAACTGATGCGATCTTGTTTCGGAATAGTTTGTAAAGCTTCTGCGGCTTCGCAATTAAGGGCTACTATTAATGACGCGACATGATGTTCGTCGTCCCAATGATTCTGATTGGCCGCCGTTTCAAATTGAAATTTGAAAATGCCGAAAGATATTGTTCCGTCGAATGTTGGTGGCTTGGTCTGTACCACTTGTGTCGTTCTTCTACTTGTCTTGACTTCAGTTAATTCTTTCTCGAGACGTTGAATCTCTGCTTGTAATTTTTCTTCAACCTGTTGAACCTCCGTTTTGACAAGTTGAACTTCCGTTTGCAGTTTGCCTTCAACCTGTTGAATTTCCATTTGCAACTTCTCTATTTCGCCAAATATGTTAGTAAATAGTTCGAGAAGTTTCTCGTCCATCCTCTTTTGGTCATCTATAATTTGGTCTTTAATTCCCTTTCCTTGTTGTTTCATTTCTTAGATTGACTGGTCAATTTTCTCCATTTGATGTTTCATTGTTTGGTTTAATTGTTCAATATTCTCCAACTGTCGCTCGTTTTGTTGTTTCATTACACTCATTTGTCCCATCATTTGTATTAACTGATATCCTTTGTCTACGGTTGCCGCATCCGTTACTTCCACGACAAAATCATGATGATCCGCAACTAACCCTTCGTGATCCATGGCCTGACGTATTCGCACTTGTAAAGCACCTTTATTACATCAATGGACAAACTTCGTTTCTCTAGTTCCTTCTTCAATTCTGGAACTGTGAATTGGGAGAGAATCATTTTCTTTGTTTTATTATTCACAATCCCGCCGAAGTCACCAATTGTTACGTTTCTGTCTTGTCAATCAAGGTTCGTGTCAATGAATTGTGAATAAAACACAACAATTCAATCAATCACAAACGATTTTATTTACTAAACACCAAAAATTAATACAACATAGCTTATTAATGATAATTCACAGAATCATTTTTTATTATTTTTGCACAATTCCACTTATCACTATTAATTTCTATTTCGCACTAAAACACTTTTTAAATCACTTTTTAATTACTTTTCAATCTTCACTTTATCGCTTACCAATACATACTAATCTTGTAATTCGAATTCGTATTTCGTACGCTCCTCATATAATCAAACCAAAGCTTCTCGAAATTTCATGATGGTTCCGGTAAGAACAGTTTAGAAACATTTAGAACAGTTTTATCATGGAAAATTCCATTTTAGTACAATAGAACTTTGCGATATCAATTAACTTATTCTATTCTATCCTAGGTGTCATATACAATATGAAAATTTTACTAATCTAAGGGGTAGATGCTCGATACGTTCTAGCAAGCAAATTAGCAACTTGCGAGTTGAAAATGACATTTTGGTATGCTCGAACGTTTTTGCGACTTCCTAGCAAGCAAAATATTAAAAAAAAATTGCGAGTGACTTTTTGAACTCGCAATACAGGAAACAAAAAATTGTGTACAGGACAAGAATATTTTGAATGGACATTTCAATTGTCTAATTATTAAGAAGGTATTTTAAATTATAATAAATCAACTTTAGGGAAATTACAGAATTAGTATGTAAAGAAAGGTAATTTTTTTTAAACATACTTGTCACAAAAAATATAAACAACAAATGAGGAAAATGATGAAATTTTGTTTCCAATTTTTTTTTTCATCATTTTCCGATTTTTTTAGCCAACTTTCATAGTAAATCTTATAATTAATCGGATATTTTTGCTGAAAAAAGTCGGTGATGAAATCAGCTGTGTTATGCTTGGGGAATTGTGTAATTTTTCGGGCCTCCAATATATTCAGAAGGTACATTATTTATCCCTCACCGAAGTTTGATTTACGATTTATTACTCATATTTTTTGCTTTATTAATTTCCATAAATTAATTCAAATTTGAAAACGCAAAAGTAAAATATGTACTGAAATACATAAAATAATAGTTAATTTTGTGGTTATGTTCTTATTTAAATGTCAATACATATATAATTCAGCAATGTGCTGAATATTAAGTACATAATATGGCGGATTTGCTAGATGTATTAAGAATGCCATTTCTGGCAAATTCAAAAAGGAGTCGCAAATCCGCCATCTTTATCCATAGCAATTTGTTAACTTACGATACGTACGACCATCTACCCCTAAAACTAATCAGAAATATGAACTCAACTATACTACTCAAAAAATGACATTTAGGGGAATTAGGAGTTTCAATTTCTTATCAAATTTCTATGACTCTGTGTAAGAGATTTTTACACAAAAATCTCTAAAATAATTTTATACATAATTTTAACAAAATATTTAGCCAATGGAACTTCATATTAGAGAAATATTTCAAATCTTGGTGCTGTATTTTCAATGACAAAAGGCACAAAAAACAGAATAATATTTTACGAAAGAATTTTGAAGTGTGATTCTAAAATATGTTTGAACACAATTCTGGAATATGAAACACTAGGATAAAACTGGACTATTTCAAAACCAATTAAGATAAAATTTCATCTAATTTTATTTAAACAACTAAATTAAATATTCTATGACGTGATTATTTAGAAGAAAGTAAGTTTTACAAAATTAAGTTTGATAATTCCATTTCGTAATTAAATACCCCTGAATGTATGCGTTTGAGTAGCTAATGTAGTAATTTATATTTAGTACAAATTAGACAAATCTTCATTCGCATACGTAATAAAAGGGTCTCAGACATATCACACACGAAAATTTATGCCACTTTCTGAAATTGAAAAATCATACGAGCATATTCGTAGATTTGCTTCTGTATTATATTCCGTTTTCTGCAGTTCTACCTTCTACTGTATCTTTGAGAACTAAACAACAAAGAAGAATAATGAGTTCTACTCACATAAATCAAAAAAGTAAACAAATTACATACTTTGTTCATCATTAGATAATTGATATCTTCGGAAACGAAATTAATGATTTAGCTTTGCTACGCGTATTTCTAAATCAATTAATCATTACCAGTGAAGCTAATCTGCTTGGTATATAGGAAGTGGAATACTTCACAAATGTACAAGAATAACGTGCAATCATTCAAATAAACTGTTAAGATTATGATTAACACATAAAGAATAAAATAGGAATAAGAAGAAACTGCTACTGATTCTTGATTTTTTGATGCGCACAGTGCATTCAAATAATTCTTAGAAAATTCATTTTAGCATTTGCGTAAAAGTTCATAGTTTCTTGTTTTAATAAACTTTATCATATTTTCAAGCGATTGTAATCATAATAAAATAAAAAGATCCCCGGCAAAACGACTCTTATGTGTATAGACAACAGATGACCGCGAATTTATTTCATCTTCTATATAATGTACATATGTACATTTCTTTATCACAATTATCATACCAGTTTGGTTGTTCATTTTTTTTTTATTCTTTCTTGTTGTTTAAAATAAAATTATACAGCTTTCGCACTTTCGTACATACATGTATGTTTTGCTTATTTTCCTAGAAGTGATTACATATTTTTGGGGCAATATTTGGTGCGGGGATTTTACTGCAAATGGATTGCACAACATTGAACTATATTGCATTAAAATATTAATCGTTTCTTGCTAAATTTGGTCAAGGATTATTATTGAGAACCCACATTTAGGACACAATGGATGGACGTGAAATCTTAAAAATGTAAACACAATGTACGAATATAGTTTATACAAACATTGGAAATTCCTGTTTCATTAGCATTGAGCAGGGTTCGTTACAATGAAAAATAAAAAATCAAAGCAGAAAACGATTTTTAATTGGCGGTTTTCTTAATTATTATTTACGATGGACAAGGCTAATGAAATTAACTGGTTTTTGATAGTAGTGCGCATATGCGTCACTATCTTGTGATCGGACTGTAATGTTGTATCGTTAATGTATACGTATGTGGGTTGATGTCATCATTATTTTGGCACGTGTTCTTTACGATAGTCTGTATTCTATTATGGAGCGATCTTGCTATAACTTGAGGTTCAATAAACTTTGGTATAGGTATTATTAGTGTTTTCTAATAGTCAATACCTTCAAAACCAGTTGCAAAGTCAAAGTCATAAAAATGAAACATTAAAAAGCGATTAAGATATTTTCTTAAAATGTTTTATCTTTAAATAAAAGAAGAAGAAAAAATTCAAAAATAGTCGATATTGACATATTCAAAAAGTGATTTCCCTTCAACAAAACATCAATAAACCTAAATTTCCAGAGAAATTCGTTGAAATACAACGCCACATCGCTTTCAATGGAACACAAAGTATATGGCGAGTTTTTTAATTGCTTAAGAAAATAAAAGTAAATTCCAGACGTTACTTATGGAGCATATGTACGTATATACGTACATATACGTATGTACAGGTTTATGGGATTTTTTGTTGTTGTTGGACTTAATTGAAGCCAGATCAAAAGCTTGAAATTGCGAAATGCTTTACAAAAAGTACCAAAGTCACACACTCCATAACGGTGTTTTTTGTCCTATAATTTACAATCTATCTCCTTACGAGACATTGAGTAAATTGTTTGCCTTTTGTCCTGTTCGGAGTATTTTTATCCATTGATAAAATCTCTCAGTCCTCGCCCAGTGATCGTCTCTTTTACGTATTGGCAATATGCTGTTGTGGTTGTTTCAGCTTCTTAGTCGTATTCCACAGTGAATAATCTGTGTTTTTTTTTTTTTTTTGGTGAGGCGTCGTGACCACTATTCTTGATTTGATGGGCGTCGATATCGTTGCCATTGCTGTCTTAACTTTCTTTTCTCCTTAATAATTTTCTTGGAACACATTCTCCATTCTTTTCTTTCTCACTTTGTAGTGGTGTGGACTTCCAAGCTGCTGGCTGAATACATACATTCATTGAGATGTTTCACTGCTTGATCTATATCAGTCTCCGTGTTTAACTTGATGTTTGTTTTTAGTTTCCCTGTTACCTTATATCTGAAGTGGTCCCAATCAGTTTTATTGTTGCTTAGCACTGGTTGTTTCTATGTATATTCACTATCTTTGTACCCAAAGTAATTAAGGCCAAACATGACATCGCTTTAATATAATTAAATACGATTCGTTTGGTTCTCCTATACCACTGGGCCGTTTGGTACCATAGGTTCACTGATTGATACATGATGAAGATTTTTTTTGTGAATTGATTTGAAAATTCTCGGCCTCTCTATTATAATTACCCTCTACTATAAAGCGATGACACAAAGAATTATAAAATGATCAAATTGTTCCAAATGCATGTTTTGCTGCGGGCAGTATATGGCCAAAATGGTTATATGGCCTAGCCAATCTTATATTATTACAGTAGCTGCTTCTAGAAGCTTTTTCTTATACTTTTCTATGTCATGGTGTTTAATTATGTTTTCGATTATAGCTGCAATACCATCATGAGCTATTCCATCAGGATGATTTTGATCATACATGGTGTATCTGGGTATTTTTAGACAACTTTTTGTATAAAGAAATGTTTAGTTTCTTGTCCATGTTGAGACAAACCGTTTACATCCCAGATTGCTAATTTAAGTACTGGATAATAATTGATTTGGAAACAATCATCGTTAGAAGATTACGGATAGTATCCATTTTGATCATTAAGTTTTCCATCATAATTTTCAACCGGTTGTCTGGAATACTGCTCGGTTGTTTATGATTTTTTGAATTGAGCGTTGAATGGTTTTCTTTGGTACGATTTCCTTCCGAAATTAAACGTTCCGAAATTGACTTTTTGAGTTTCTGCGCATATGTTGTTCCAGCAAATAACTGATAAGCATTCGATGTTGAAAGGCCGAATGTCGAATGACCGAATGGGTCGAAAGGCTGAAAGTGTCGAAAGGCGGAATATCTAAACGCCGAATAGGTCAAAAGGCGGAATGTCGAAAGGCCGAATGTGTCGAAAGGCCGAATGTCGAAAAGCCGAATGGGTCAAAAGGCCGAATGTCGAAAGGCCGAATTTTCATGAAATTTTCCTTCACTTAATTGATTGAAATCAATATTTAAAACCATTGATTTTATTTCTTAATGTAAAATGATTTAAATAAATTGAAAATACGTGCTAATAAATCCTGTATATGTAGCATATTAATGTGATCAAATTTTGTCCGAAAAGAAAATTATTTCTTTTTCTTTTATGTTTGGTAAAATATTTAGGGTACTAGTTTTGGGTTCATGTTACAAGCTGCGTTAGAATGTTATGTTAAATGTTGCATTAAAATGTTACGTGTCATGTAAAATGCTATATTAAATAAAAAATATTTCGTCTCTTTTTATTTATCACATTAAAATAGAAACAAAAAAGACAAAAAAAGAGCGAGAGTACTTTCAGTGTTCACGTTACATGTATACTGTGTTAAAAATGTCATGACGACATCTTTGAGGCTAAATATTTTTATGCGTCCGACTTTTCCCAATGTTATATAATTGCATACCATAAATTTTCAATGGCCATCATTTTCAAAATACAAAAAATACAAAAACAAATCATGTCAAATAGCAAAAATATTGTTACGAACTGGGCTTCTGAGTTCGTTCGGATTTTGAAATTAAAAATATGTACTGTGTACTTTTTATTTCACTCTACTTTTATACACTTTGATATTTACTTTGACTTTACTATTTAATTCTGTCCGTTGACTACTGGTGGGGGCTATGACAACAGTACGATAGAGACAAAATACCATTTTGACAGAAAAATTGCGACGTACAGTTTTTAATATTTTAATTAAGCAATCCGAAATTGGACGTTTAACCGAAAAAAAGATGAACTGGCTCATCTTTTTTCGGATTAGCCGCTAATTTTCGGAATTCATATGACAATTTGAAGAAAATTTTCAGAATAAAATAAATTTCAATATAGAACCTTTAATTTGGATTTTGTTTTGTAAAGACAATAATTAAATATAAAGCATTAATACAGTAATGGATGTTAATATGGTTAAAAAATGTAAGTTAGATTATGAAATATCTCCAAATGTATATCAATCCAAACATAAACAAAGTTATAGGTGATGAAATCTCAATCGTCAAAAATTAATTAATAAAAATTCAGTGTAATGACTTGTTGCTGTTTCTCTCACTATCATGTTATTTTTTTTTATTCCTTCCTCTTTTCAGTTTGACTAATTTTTTCGCCTCACCATCGTGGAAAACATGCTTAATAACTTTACGGAAAAAGTAAAATTCGGTAGACATTTTATAAATTTAAATTTTAGTTTGGTCCACACTTTCATAATTGCGTTTCTGAATTTTAGTTTTCTGAATTTTTGTTTTTCTGAATTTTTTTGTTTCTGGATTTTTTTTCTGCATTTCTTTTTCGGGATTTTCAGTTCTGTATTAGTTTTTTCTAGATAAGATAGCCAACCCTTCATAAAAATAAAAATTTAAAATCAATTTCGACATAAACGGCCTTTCGACACAATCGACCTTTCGACATTCGGCCTTTCGATCTTTCGACCTAACAGCCTTTCAAAATTCGGCCTTTCGACCTTCGGCCTTTCGACACATTCAGCTTTTCCACATTTGACCTTTCGACACATTCGGCCTGTCGACACATTCGGCCTTTCTACTCTATTCCCTGATAAGATGGATTCCAATTTGTAATAGTCTGCGATTTTCCCTCTACTTTTCCTCAGAGGGGGAAATCTGCGAATTTGAACTTCTTTGTAAACACTGCAACCTCCATAGTTGGCTGGATGACTACTATTACAGAGCATGCATTTCACCTCCGTACTCCACGTTTTCTTTTCAAACTGGTTTGGGAAATGTTCACCTGTACATTTCATACAGCAGGGTCTGTGATTACAATATATTTTTTTGGTATGCTCGAATTTTTCACAAGTAGTGCATTGTACCACTTCGATTGCATTAGTTAACTAATCGAATGTATTTCTTTATATGTTTCACACATGATATTAATAACATCGCAACCCAGGGCAAATAACTCACTTCAATGTTAATTGATGGTTGCAAGTTTCATATGATCACCTAGTAAGTTTTGTTCACTTTCTGATCGGACGCATGGAGTTCGGTGTCGTGCTCCGCGACCGTTTATTTTTAGATCAAAGCTGTCCTCAACCGGTTCCTTCCGCACTTCTCACAATTATTGGAGGCGTAATTAATTCTTTTGCTTGGAGCGATTCTCCGATTTCCTCAGGCAAACTATTAAATCTTGTAGATAAAGGCACTGCAGTGTTAGGTGATATTGAACTTGTGCATTTACATCTTTTTTTGGCCCTAGCCCATCCTTCGTTGTCTCCAGATGCAGTGTGGACACATTTGGATCCCTCAACTCTTTAGGTTGATTGTGGAAGTATGCAGTTATGGTGTTAATGGAATTACATGTTTGGGCGACATTGGAGAACAATTTAGTTTACATGGTTTCTTTTGAATTATGATTCATTTGTTTCGTTTAAAACTGACTAACTTTTGAGGTTTTTGAAACTAAATCAGATTGAGACATTACAACCAACAAGCTCATTAATACCTTACAACATTCAATCATTTTATGTTAACACTGCACCATTGTACTTTATAATTCAAGTATAATTTTGTTTTTTGAAATTAATATTTGCGATTGTCAGCATTTCACTTTTATTTTAATTTATAAATTTACCTATAGGCAAACTGAAGCCTTTTGGTTCTCAATGTTTTATTGACGTTTTGGAAAGCGCTGTGTAGTGGTGAATTTGATACTTAACAGTCAGTGTGTCGCAATTAACTCATAAGATGATATTTTCTGCATAAAATCGATTTCTTCAATATTACTCCCGATCCCGACCATTGTTAGCAAGACATTATCAAACTTTACCCCTTCCTTTATCCCCTTCCCAAATACCTTAGGGGCCCATATTGGCCAACTTTCAATATTCCCCCATAACAAGTCTAGACCTTTCCACCATAATTTGTTATTTAACAAATTTTCAACCTTTATACCACAGGATATTAGATCGGCTGGGTTCTAGCTAGACTTTTTATACCGGAATTGTTCCAATGGTGTTCCTCTTAGGGTTTGAGTAACTCGGTTAGCTACAAATAGTCTCAACTTATTAATCGGTTGCCTTAACTAATGCAATAAAATAAAAATACTGCCCATAACTCCAATCTTGGTATTGTAATGTAACTAATTTAATGGATGTTACTCTACTCCTGTCACATAACAAGTTCACTGTCCATTGGACCTCAGTACAAGGTCGCACATAAACTGCAACACCATATGCCTTGCTTTAAGCATCAGCAAAAATGTGAATTTGTATCCTTTGATCACTGAATGTCTGAAGCCATTGTGGTATTTTCAATTTGTTAATTAATTTTAGATCTCTATAGAAATCCTTCCACTCCTGCTGTATGGATGCTAGCAATGGTTCGTCCCAACCAATGCCCATACGCCATAACTCCTGAATGAACAACTTTGCTCTAATGGTTACTGGTGACACCCAACCCTGCGGGTCAAAAATCCTTGCGGCCTCACTAGTAATGAATCGTTTATTTATAACTTCAGGCTGATCTCGAGCTTGCACGTGAAACTAAAATTTATCTTTTGAAAAATCCCAAAAAATTCCCAGCACACTGGTGTTATTTTCCAATTCGACAGCCTTTACCGACATTTCTTCTTCCATGATTTGGGAACTATTTGATCTCTATCTCGCTAACGTGAAACCCCCTTGTCCAAGCAAAAATCATGTCGTCCAGGTAAAAATCATTTAAGACTACTTGGCTTGCTGCTGGCATCCCGCTCTACCATCAAGAGCACATTGGTTCAATGCTTTCCATGCTAAATATGGAGATGAAGCCAATCCGTAAGTTACCACTGTCAGCCAATAATCACGAATTGGTTCCCTTGGCTCGCTTGTCCATAATATTCTCTGTAAGTTCCAATGAATCGGTTGTATTTCCACTTGACGGAACGTCTTACAAATATCTGCAGAAACCGCAATCAGAGATGGGCGACATAGATTACGTGATGTAATCTACACGGTTGTCGACGCGTAATCTATTACGTAGATTACCTCGCGAGTTTTTGCGTTTTTGGCGTCGACAACGTAGACAACGTCGACAACCTACAAAATGTTTAATTTCCTTATTTATTTAGCCGGTGTGATCATATTGCTGCCTGTAAATAAATAAGTCATTGTCTAATTAACCTAAGGACCAAAAAAAGGTTACATTTTGATAATAAATCACATAAATTTCTCATTGGTACATGTTAACAACATCAAACAACTCCGGAGTGAAATGCACATTTGTAACATTTTTAGAGAGTATATGAACTCAAAACACACGAAAAAAGTAAAATACGAAAATCAAAAGTCTTTTGTTTTGCGAGAATTTAGTTTTTGTTTTTTCATGAATATCTAAACTCTTTTTATATTTTTTTTTTTGGATTCATATTGTAAAGTAAAAAGTAAAATACGAAAATGATGAATCCCTTGCTTTACGAGAATTTATTTTTTATTTTTTCGTGAATACACAAACTCGAAACTTCGTTTTTTTGATTGTTCGTTTGTTTATTTACTGAATATTCAATATTTTTTTGCATTTTTTGTTTCGCTTCTCATTGTTAAAAACTCATAACATTATTTGAGCCTATAATAAATGAAACTTATTGTTTCGCTGAAGGACGGAATTTGATTGTTTCGTAACCGATTATTTTGAAATTAGACATGTTTTTATATGTGTATGTAATGTGGACATTGGTGAACCGATTATTGAAAAATTGAACTTGTACGAAGGAAGTAGGATGCTAATATAATTTTTAGATGATGTTCTTTAATATGGCCAATACGGATGGAAATTTGCCATTGTTCAACCGATTATTATGAAATTTGCCATTTTTTAACCGATCATGATGAAGTTGTGAGACTGAAATGGGATCCTAAAATGAATTTTGTATTAAGCTCTGGAATATGGCCAATTAAATTAGTACGGAACTTGGCTATTTCTTAACTGATTTTGATGAACTTCAACTTGTGCTATGGAAATGGGATTCTACCACGATCTTAGATGAAATTCGTTAATATGGCCGATAGGGATAGTGGAACTTTCCCATTTTTTAACCGATTATTATAAAATTCGACTTGTTTGACTGAAATGGGATTCTAAGATGAATTTTCTAAGTTCTGGAATATGGCCAATTAGTACGAAACTTGGCTATTTCTTAACTGATTTTGATGAAATTCAATTTGTGCGGTGAAAATGGGATTGTACTATGATCTTTAGATAAATTTCTTTAATATATAAGGATATAAGTTGGCTATTTCTTAACTGATAATAATAAAATTCGAGTTGCGCTATGATTGGTTTCTCATATGATTTTTAGATGAAGTTATTATGATGAAATTCGGCTTGTACCATTGGAATGATATTCCAAACTTTTGAACTTGGCTATTTCTTAAGCGATTATCTTGAAATTCAGTATGGGCAATGAACGTAAGTTTATTAAATGATTTCTAGATGAAGTTCTGGAATTTCAAGTCGAATTTCATAAAAACCGGTTAAGACAATTTTAGTCACAAAAGCCGAATTTCATCAAAATCGGTTAAAAATGGCATAATTCCATTAGAATTAGCGATATTCGAGAATATCACCTAAAAATTCTAGTAGAATTCCATTTTCGCCGTACAAGTTGAACTTCCTAATAATCGGTTAAATTCCATTTACATTGGCCATATTCCAGGAACTTCCAAAATTCATTTTAGAATCTCGTTTTTATTGTACATGTCGGAATTTAAAAATAATCGATTATGAAAAATCCAAGTTTCATCCTTATTGGCAGTACCTACATATTCCTCAATTTCACCTAAAACCGTTTTCCATTCCAAAAGATTTCCATTTCCGTCGCACAAGCCAAATTCTATCTTAATCGGTTAAGAAATATTAAAGTTATTTTCTAGTTACCCATATACCGGAATTTCATCTAAAAATCATATTGGTATCCCGTTGTTGAATTTGAAATAATAAATAATTAAATTGAATTAAAAATTATTTTATTTAACATGATTAATATTGAATTTGATTTGAAAAAACTTTAATTTGTTATGAAAAAAGTTAATTTTCTTATAAAAAAATTTGATTTTGTTTGAAATATATTGGAATCGATGTGAAAATTATTGAATGAAATTTAAAACTTGTTGAATTTGACTTCATACCGCTACATATCGGATTTATCTGTTTTGCGTGATTGTATTCTTAGTTCATCTATGTGTTATATCCTATTCAGAGGTATTTGTGCAAAGTGCAAGGAACATTTTTAGTGAAACACAACGCAAACTGCAAAACTTTAAAACTGAATAAATAATAAATTTTTGAAAATTAATAATTAAATTAGATTAAATCGACCGAATTCAGAACCGAGTATGTGGTATGATTTCGGATTCTAACATCTCCTGTACCCTCGTTACTCTTTCCCATAGACGGAATGTGGGAACCCTATGTGTGTTTTACACGTATTTCATGGCATGTGTTCGACGGAACTCTATAAACTTATGCCTGGCATATCCAGGCCGTTTGTTTCGTACGATACCTAGATTATTTAATCGTGATGATTTTAATCTGGTTAATTTACGATATAAATAGATAGGTTTCCTATATTTAATGATTTGATTTAACAGCATAGAGATTACACGTAATTTATATAAATCAAATAAGTTACACCCCATCAGATCACAAGTAAATTTAGAAACATGGTATTTAACTTAATTTCAATGTATTTTTAAATCAATTTCGCTTTGATTCGAAAAGTTCTATAGTCAAATAGAACTTTATGCTAAAAATGTATGGTGAAAAAGAGGATATAACTTTTTAATTTTGCTGATATCTCCGTTATGGATACACTTAAAGTCCAAATATCGATACAGGAAATGTGTATTTCGTAGCAGAACCTAGCGTCATCAATATCTCATTTTTTCAAAAAATGTCGTTTCGAACCTTGTAATTTACAGACGATCCGATTTAGTCGGGCGGTCGGATCGATTTGGTTGGGTTGGATATAAAATCGGATCGTGTGTATGCATGTTGGTCCGACAAAATTAAGTTCGGTGGAGACCGATAAGTCACCTTTTTTTGAGGCGGTTACGTGACAATACGTATAAGCAATTCCCATGACGTTATTACCCTTAATTTTTTTATTTTTTTTATACTTTAAAACTCAATCAATAAGTCTCGAAAATCATTAAGTTGTTTATTTACTTCATTCTATGAAAAAAAAAAAAATCGAGAAAATCACTTAGTTTTTTAGTCGCTTGATGAGAACCTCCCCTTAAACGATTAAAATACAATAATTTATTTTTAATCGGAATTTTCGGTTTACCACAATTTGGTCATTTTGAAAATCAAATGTTCTTGAACTTGGCAATAAAGTTAACATTTAGAATAGTACCAGTGAAGTACTTACACTTTTATATAGTCAATTGAAGAGCTTGTTTGGCCTAGATTTTGTTGCTTGAGGAATTAAAATAAATTAAACGGGAGTAAAATATAGTTTTGCTTGAAACTTTGGTATCTACATAGGCTAGTGTTATCAAAATTAAAATTTTTTTTAAACTTGTTTTAAAAGTTGTTCAAGAGAAGTGAGATTTGTAATTAGCTAACAGTTGGCCATTTAGATATCATGTTTGTAATTATACAGTATATTCATTTGAAAGCTTAAGCCAAGAATAATTTGACAGCCGGATGAAAAATGATTTAAAACAATTATTACATGGTTAATAGTAGAATCTTTGTCTAAACATACTTGAAACCATTAGATAGTTTAGATAACCTGTGCTGTATTGAAAGGGTTTAGCAAAATATTAATTCCAACACAAAGAGAGTATTAGTATGCTGCTCAACCAAATGTATAAAAATCTGCCCAAACTAAGGCAAATAATGGTAAATTAAAATTAAAAATATTGCAAGGAGATGAAATTAAACGAAATTCTAAAAATTATTCTCTAAACAACGACAGGAAAACTATAAAATTATAAGTATCCAAATGAATCATATAGGTTTAAGCAAATGATGAAGACCAATACTAATTTGATGATTCCAAGCAAGAATTAGCCCAACCACCTGTTCTTTTTTTAATTTAATATTAAAGAGTAACAACCCTTCCAGTGGATTTAATGTTCTTTGAAGTAAAAGCTGGTAATACTCTTTTCACATACACAACACCTAGCCCCAAAGTTGCAAAGCAAAAACTCACTGTACCACAGAAAACAATGGGCGCTTTCAGGTCCGCCAACTGTTGGCAACATGTTGACTAAAACAGACATGATATTTTCTGAATGACTCTGATTTACCAAAAAATTCATGGCAACGTGATAGATCAAATGTCATTTTTTCGTCAGTACATTTTTAATGCCAATTAGTTCCGAGACCTGAAAGCACCCATTTAATCGGAATGGATCAGAGAATAAGTGTATTATTTCTGCAAAAAAGAAGTATACTCTTTGTAAAAGGTTAGTACAACGATAAACAGATCCAATGCCAGCAGGTTAGTACAACGATAAACAGATAGAAGGTTATATGTATACCCGAAAGTAAAATCACTTTTGTAAATGTGTACAAAGCTATTAAACTGGATCATCTGGTCATTAAACCTACTTCTGTGCTGACATGTCATAACTATTACTATGTTCAATTCGATAAAACGAAAAAAGGAAAAGTGATGGTTGCTACAATATATCAGCACTGATCTGCCTCGATTTATCCTTGGATCATTCATCGATAATAATGCAACCCAGAAGTTCTCAAATCATAGTTCGGCCCAATTCTAATCCGCTTTAATAAAATAGAGTTCATTAAAAATCCGGCTAAACGCGATGCATATGTTCAAAATTACCTCATTGGGCTCGTAGCGGCACAAGTAACAAACTCTAAATCAGGTTTTTTTACTCAACGGGCAAATCGGAAGACTTTAAGATTTTTTTGAGTTCCTTAAAAATTTGGAACAGTGTAACTTACTAATGAACTTTAGTTTGCAAATAATACATCCCATAATGTTAAATTATACACCTAATTTAAGACAACTAGCTTATATTTACGTGCAATATTACATAATATTACGTCTTTAAACAGGGGCAGATTATTCGCAGTTTAAAGACGTAATGTTATATAAATACAGGGTGTTCTGACAAATAATTAGTATTATTTTTTTTATCAAAGCTGGTTTTGCTCTTAAGGTTAATAAAAATCAGCACTGTATTAAATTAAACGAACCACATTACAAAATGAGATATTCAAAACGAACAAAAAAATCCATGGTAAAGAATTTATGAGCGAAAAAAGTCAATTAAAAAAATAAAGTGGGCATTTCAAGCACAATTACAACAAGTATCGATCAGTATATCTGCCATATTTAGGTTTAAGTTTAAGAAATCTTCTACCAATGCAATTTGCTTATTAGCAATCTGGTAAATAAAAATTGTGTTTACAGTTCAAAATTGGAATTGTTTACAACAATTTCTAACGTCAAATTATCAGCCAGCTCGCAGTTTAAAACTTGTCCACTAGGTGGAATCCAAGATGCTCCAATCGTCAATAGCAGGCTATGATAAAATCGAAAAAATAAGTATAAATTGCAAAAGAGGGAAAACAGTACATATTTTACTATAGTAGATTGTCATATCTGACCAAAATAAATGCTTTGGTCAATTAGTGAATTAAAATTAGTTTAACTGCTATTAGTTAAACGGAGTTTAAGTTTCAAGCCCGGCCCGGAGTCTCCAAAAAGATTACCCAGTTGGTAACCATTTTTATAAGTTGCAAAATCATTTCCATTTTACAATATGTAATTTTCCATTATTTTGAGTAGTGACCTTCAGTCAAAGGTGTTACGAGTTTTCTTACATTTGGACACCTCTTCCGCCAATATCACAATATTATGATTCGTTTAAGAGAATTAATATCAAGAAAATTTATTACTCGGTCACTTCTGAGATGACCAGTTTTTTCAAAAAAAAATTGTTTCATGTTCAAAACGAATCTGAATTATCAGTATTTTATTTTTTTAAAAAGGATAAAGAAAATTTGATGAGTATGTGCATTCACAAAAACAGAAAAATGTTTATAACAGGAATTTTTTTGTTCTTTTTCACACCAAATTTTAACATTCGTGTGTTTCAATGCACACTCATAAATGAAGCATACCTATTTGATGTCTGTATGAACTGACTAAGTGACTATCGTGAAAATTGTTTTTCTATTGTTATAGAGATGGCACTGGGCAAATTTTTAATTAAGGTTTATAGGAATGATATCAAAGGGCCGAATGTCGAAGGGCCGAATGGGTCGAAGGGCCGAATGAGTAGAAGGGCCGAATGTCGAAGGGCCGAAAATCGAAGGGCCGAATATCGAAGGGCCGAAAGGGTCGAAGGGCCGAAAGGGTCGATGGGCCGAATGGGTCGGAAGGCCGAATTTTTTTGTTTTGTTTTTAGAAATATAGTTTTTAAATTTCTTGTTTTAAGGAATATTTTGTAAATGTACTGAATTTGATATTAAGAACTATAATTTCGCTTCGTGAGTGGCAATTTTTTTTTCTAGATTGGTACAATCTTTTTTAACATTCGTGTGACGTTTGAGCAGAATATGTCCATTAGTGTGAGTTTAGCAGCCATTTGTTTACGACGCAAAAAGTTTGTCTGGCAATTTTTACTATGGAAAACAAAATTGAACAACGAGTTTGCTTCAAATTTTGTGTTTCCAAGGGAATTACGGCTACGAAATCATTGATAATGTTACAAAAGTGTTTTGAGTGGCCTCAATCCACCTCTATTATCGACGATAACATCGAAAAAGTGAAGAAAATTGTGCTCGAAAATCGTAGTGTTGGCATTAGAGAGATATCAGAGGCTTTCAACATCTCTTATGGATCGACTCAACACATTTTGGTTAATGTTTTAGGTATGAAACGCGTTGCCCCTCGTCTAGTGCCGAGAGATCTGATTTTTTTGCAAAACGAACGTCGAATAGAGATCGCAAAAAGGTGCTTGCCAACGTAGCTGATGGCCCTACATACATCAAACGAATTATTACTAGTGACCAGACGTGGGTATATGAATATGACGTCGAAGCTGCCCAACAGTCTAGCAAATGGTGCGCCAAAAATGAGCCACAACCGAAAAAAGCACGTCAAAGTCGGTCGAAAATCAGGGTAATGCTAATCGTTTTCTTCGATTACGGTGGTGTGGTTCGCCATGAACTTGGCCGTTTTAGTCGTGTACGTAAAATAATTCGTCGTAAGCGTCCGGATTTGTGGGCAAACAATTCATGGATTTTTCACAACTGACTGAATTTTTGGCCAAACACGAAACAAAACTCATCGCTCAGTCAACGTACTTGCCAGATTTGGCTCCTTGTGACTTTTCCCTGTTTCTGAAACTCGAATATTTGCTTCGGGGAACGCGCCATGAGTCGATTAAAGCCATAAAAAGAAATTCGCTGAAGGAGCTAAAGGCCGTATCCCTGCCGGGGCCTATACGATGTGTATATGGAAAAATGGATTAACCGTTTGGCATGCTTGTATTGGCTCAAAAGGAGCCTATTTTGAAGGCGATAATAAAGATTTGTATTAAAATACATAAAAATGTTGTTGTTTTTTACCAGTCCGAGTCAAATTTGATCAGATGGTATGTTCAATTTTTTGTCATGTTTTCAATCTAATTTTATTTATCGCCTTTACTATATACAACTACAAAAGATAAAAAAAACCACGAGCGAGTTCACTCTCAACTCGCAAAATATTTATGTGAAAACTTTTCTTTACAACTATTGAATCATTTCAAGCCATTTCGTTAAGGCTTAGAGACCCCTCCATAAAGACTGATGTTGTTCGCTCAGTATTTAAACTAAGTTACATTTTTGGTTCAAAAAGTCAGTAAGTTATAATTCTATTTTGAATTTAGATGACGAACCTTACTGACAATAATTAAGCATGAGCAAAGTACAGTTATGTTAAGTTAATCACCTAAACCTCCATAGTAGTAAATGGTCACGGCAAACTCACTGAACAAACCAAAATCAGGTTACACGTCCGTTAAGTGATCGTTACAGTACTCGTTCAAAATTCTCAAATAAACATCGAACTCGTACTGTAACAACTCATTTTCCACCCTTGTAACGTAAATAACTATTACACTTCACAAGCATAATTTGTTGTCCTTTTACTCGTATGTATTTTTTATTTTCAAAAACACTTGCTGCTGCGGCCATATATAGCAGATATTTTTACAACAAAATAAATTAAAGTAGGCGCTTTTATTTTAGATTTTTTTTTTTATTCGGCTCACAATGTTTTTGAAATGCCGGATGATGTTGTATATTGCCTGAGTATGCGTAGATTTTGCATTGATTTTACGTTTTATTTATTTTTTGTTCTTATCGATATTCACACATACCAGCAATATTTTTGTTCGGCATTTTTGTTTCCGTAACCCGATTTCTATACAATTTTTTACTTACTCCTGCCGCTAAAGATGTTTTCACATCAAAAAAACAACTAAACAGATGGCTGTGTTTTACTTATGTCACTCAATTTCTTGTTCCATTGGGTATCTACTCACGCAAACACTTCCAACTAGCAAATTATTCCTGTTGTAAAACAGCTAATGGCGATACAAATTTATCCTTTTTAAGACATCCTTTTTTTCGAGTTCGACCAAGGAGGATATCGAAAACCGCCAACAATAATTTTTTTAGGTAATTTTGTAACAGAAGAATTTCAGTTAATTTTCAAAATTAAAATTACAAAAAACTTCTCGCCGTCAAGTTTTTCTGTTGCAAAATTGTCAAAAGAGTTACTGTCAACAGTTTTTGAGTTGGGACATCAGTTCCTTTTCATTAATAAAAATAAAGAAACGAAAACCCATTGATGAAATTCAATGAGTCTTAATTGTTAATTAAATGTCGCACTCGTGGTACATGTGGAATTTTTTTAATTGAAAATTTTTTCTTCGTTAAGAATTTTTTCTGATTTAATGTTCGACATCCGATTGTATGAAAATTATATACTTTTCAAATTGCTTGTAGGGCGATTCTATCTTATATTCTTATGTAAGGAAATCAACTACGAAAACCCTATTGAATTAAGCAAGTATTCCTAGAATCTGTAGGTTCGACTGTAAGTATTATGAACTTTCAATCCAAATTTAATTATGTAGGAATTAAACATTTATTTACATAACTAATCGTTTGTCTTCTTATATTACCTGTATTATAGCCATACATGCGAGTATTCTATAAACCCAATGATGATGATGATGCTTAAAAAAAGGTTAACAGCTATAAAGCTTTTTTGTCTACTGTCTACATATATTCATAGAATACGACAATAATTATTTATTTTGCTGCTAAACAACAAAGATTATATACGAATGCAGGGATTGGTATAAATACGATAATCAATTGAAGCTGTTTAACTATAACATAGATTGACTTTAAGCAAATAGGTTGTGTCTTGTTTTGGTGTGCAAAGTAATAAAAAAAACTAAAAAAATGAATAAATTTATTTTACTTGGATTCTTTGGATTAATCGCCTTGACAAATGCAGCTACTTATCGATGTAAGTTTTATTCAAAATAAAATAAATAACCTTAAAAAAAATTTCATCAATTATAAGTTTATTTAACAAATAAAACAATTAACGTTTTTTTTTATTTTGATGACCAGTGATTGCAGTTGAACCGCTTGAGGTTGAAGATGATTTGGATAATTATCAAGTGATTCGTGTAGTACGTAATGCTGGCGGTGGCGAACAAAGTGGAAGTGCTGCTAGTGCTAATGCCCAAACACAAACATTTAATCAAGGTGGATATGGTTTCCCCGCTTTTGGTAGTTTCGGTGGTACCGGCGCTAATGCACAAACACAACAATTCAATGGAGGTTTTGGTAAATTCCCTGCATTTGAATTTTCTGGGACATCGGCTAATGCGGGAGCACAAACTCAGCAATTCAATCAAGGTGAACATGGAGGATTAAGTGGTAGTCAATCTGGTGCCACTGCCGGTACACAAACCTTTACCCAAGGTGGAGGACATGGTGGATTATCTGGCGGTCAATCAGGTGCTTCAGCCCAAACACAAAGCTTCAATCAAGGTGGCGGACATGGTGGATCAAGCGGTAGCGGAGCTAGTGCTACCGCTCAAACACAAACATTCAATCAAGATGGGCATGGTGGTGGTGGCAGTGGTTCTCAAGCCGGAGCTACCGCTCAAACACAAACATTCAATCAAGATGGGTATGGTGGTGGTGGCAGTGGTTCTCAAGCTGGAGCTACCGCTGGAACACTAACATTCTCGTCCCATTAAGTATATTCGTAGAATATAACATTTTGCCATTCCTAAACCAATTTAGTTGACTTACGTTTTTTGATATAAATAAATAAAAAAAAATTCTTGTGATAAAAAATTGGCGGTTGTTATTATTAAAGCGATAATTAGCGTTTATAAAGTATGCTAAATTGATGTCTGTTTGGATTATTGATTTACACATCGGTAATGTACGAAGAAGCTATTTAAATGTATTGTGCAATAGGCGACGAACCTCGTGAACGTTAGCTTATTGTTTGAATAAACCAGTTTGTGTATTCAAAAAATTAAGAAGTTAGATCACAAAATAAATTAGAATTGTATAATAAAAAATGATTAAGACAAGGGTAAACTGGTTGTAGAAGAACAAGAAAACCAATTTACTTAAATTATGCGCCATAATTTACCTTGACATTGTGTGGTAAAACTTGTTTTGTAAAATTTTGTTTACAATTTATAAAAATAATATTCATAAAGTTATAAAACAAAACAACAAGTTTATTAAACCAAGCGCCCTTAACCCTAAAATTAGGAAATATACCATTTCAGAGATGAATAACGGAAGCCTACAAACTATACACTTTTATTGGCCTAATTATCCCAACTATGGGTTTTCGAAAATGACCGTTTGGTTTTATAATATAAAGCATATCGATTAAATCAGGTAAATTCACAAAAAGAGCCAACAGTATGTTAATGAACTGAGTACAATGAAGCTCTTCATTATATCGAGAAGTAAAGGTTAATCAACTGAATATCATAAAGGTTATGAGAATATAATTATGTCGAAAAGTTTTCAAGATTTAAGTTTGTAGTCCGAGGCGAAGATACAACCTCAACGAGAAAAGCAAAAATCTTTCCAACAAAAAATCTTGATTGCAGGACATTCAAATCAATTATTAGTTTGTTTGATTGATCGATTTAGTGTGTACTACAAAGCCTAAGGCAAGTTTCCCGGTTTACGCTGGGTCCATCGTACACTCGCTTTTATGAATAACACAACCGAGGGAAAGGAAAGGTATGTTAGTACTAGTAGCAAAGAATCAACCCGGTGCCAAACACCTAAGTACACGGTAAATAAAAATTCACTAGATGTGAGCATACTAGACAATATAGTTGAATCAAGTAAAATTAAAAATACTAGATTTCTGGTTCTAATAAAACCTGGTAATTTTACCTGAAATACAAATATGTATAGTACTGGAAATCAAGTAAACAACACTACTTGATTTTGCGACTGGAATTCTGGTAAAATTAGGAAAAATATTATTTTTAATTAGATTTCAAATTTCAGATTCTTGCAAAATTATTAGATTTCCTGCATTTAATATACTAAAGTTCTAGTAAAATAACCGGAAAAAACTATATGCTTTAGAAGAATTCCAGTTAATCCCACGTCATCACTTTTTCGGAACGAAACGTGGGAATTACGCATTCTTATGATGAAGACGCATACAAATTTTTGGAGCCCAACTAAATTGATTGTGCATCTATTATTACGTGGAAGATTCCTTCGTGGGTTAGCTCATTCTCCGACAAACATACCAGGTACGCCGGCGACTACTTACTTTTTTGGGTGAGATCTTTTATTGATTCATCTACCTGCAAAAATAAACAGTTTTGGTTTAATAACAAAAGTAATCAAATGAACTACATATACATATATGAAAATTTCAACGTTGGCTTTCTTATAACCTATTCAACTAAATTAAATTAAACCATGTAGATTTTATTCATATTTTTTCCAATTTTCGACTTTCGAGTAATCATCAGAGAAAATTACGTTATGTTAATTCTGGACGTTCCAATAAAAAGTACTTAGTTCGTGTGAAATTCCAAAATTTCTAGATGGAAAGATGTTAACTGGTGCGTATCATTCTCCCTCACGTCGATACACCCTGCGATACGTTTGGCTGACGTTTGCCGGATCGCGCATTGGGTGCAGAAACTCTGACAGTTACAAGGAGCAAGGGCCGTTAATAAATCCGCTCTGCACCCAATTAAAAAATGTATAAAAAAAAAAAAAATAGAAATGTCGTCTAGAGGTAACACACCTCTAGAAAATTTTAACAATTAATTAACTAAATTATCAGTTTACAACATTATTGCTAACTTAACTGCCAATCAGTCACTAAACCCATCACACACCACTCAGTAAACCTTCTCTAAAAATAAACCGTTACGCTAGGTATAGGTTACCAAGCCTTAGCAAGTTTTCCGGATACGCCAAATCCACCGTACACCCTATTTACACTTAACAAAATCGAGGGATAAGAAAGGAATGTTAGTACATATTAGAGACTCAACTCGATTTCAGCCAGTTATGTCGTTTATAAAAATGTTAGTAATAAATATAGTAAAAAAGTTAGCACAAGACAGCACAATTTGTAAACTACACGCTTATTCTTGTTGACCCTGGAGAGTTGATTCATTCTGATAATCGGAATTAAATTTAATCCTTAAAAAATGATTAATTCTGGCATTATGTTGTATTCTGAAAGTTAATTTATTTATCATTAAACCAAGGACTCGCGCGGAGTTGCTATAGACTCACATCGGGCGCGTCCCCGGGTAGCGGATAGGGGAAAACCCTACCCGACTTGTCGGCGGGTAGATGGGAAATAAAATACCATTCGTGGACCAAAACTAGCTAATAAAATAACCAATGTGGGGGCTCGAAACGAGAAAACTTATGGTGCAGAGAATCGGACACCCAGTGCCGGCGACTTTGAGGGGTGAGGAAGCGGGCTCCCATTCGTCGATATCCAATGACCGCAATACTTCAGAGGTGATGAACTCTGTAATCCTATTTGGAAGAAGTTCCATAGTGCAAAGATCACCAACATCCTCAGCTCGAAGTGTTGAGACTTGAGATAGAAAATGCAGAACTACGCAGACAACTGTGTTACATTGAAAAAATTACATCGGATTTAATGAACGAAGTCTGTTGGAGGTCTGGCGTCTTCAGGAAGGGGGGAATAAAGCGTGTACCAGCTCCGTAACCTTCCTTTAGGGTGAGCTCCAGTAGACTGTTCTGGTCATGTTTTAGGCAGTCCAGTCTGTGGACCCACGATCTGCGCGAGGGGTAACCTGAGCGTGATTCGCAAGTGTACGTACTACCTCCTCGTGGTGACCTTCGGCAACTGTTGGCTCGTTTACCGAACAACAGGCTAAAGTACGACGCTAAAGGATGGCATAAATCTTGAAAAAAAAAACAAATCTAAGGTTAGACACGTGCGCCGAAGGATGAATGATCATGGGTTAGTTTACCACGTAGCCTTACCACGGTAAAAGGCGCTGCCGAGGCGGACCTTTCATTCCTCAAACAAATCAATATTTTTGGATTCATTAAATAACACAAAAAATAACGGCGGTGCTCCTTCAAACGCACCAATCTCAGGCCCTGCTTCTGAGATCAAAAACCTAATTGAAAACTCCAGCACGGACGTAGTGTAGGGCTCTCCTATACATGGCACTCTATTGCCTGAAATGGATACCCTATCCACGTTGAAAACGGCCAAAATTAACAACGACCTTGAGGAATTGGAGCTCGAGGAGACAGCAAAGAGGGTAACATGCCTCAGTGGGGCCGCGAGGAGACATCTGTCCCAACTAATTCGGTCAGGGGTCCGCTGCGACGCTGCCTTGCAGCAATGTAAGGAAAAGATCAGGGACAGAATTGTCCCAGCAAATAAAAGAAGCACGTCGGATGATGACTCTACCCCCCAAGGGATTGCGGCAAATAGAGGGAAAATTCCAGTCCTTCACCGAAGGCACTCGAAGCCGCCCCAAAACCTATAACTGAGGGCAACAATAAGGAGAGTTTCCCTGAGAACAGGGCCGACACGGCCACAACTTTTAGTAATGCGGTGAAGGCCATCAGCCTGGAGATTACCGGCCAAGGCTTCCCGGAGATCAAACTGAGCATTGCCCAGATTCTGGCGATACAGGACGCGATAATGGACACAGTGGCGGAGCTGCCGTTAAATGGTGTTAGCCCAAACTTCCTGGGATGCCGCACCAGAAATAGTTGGCTCACGGTCCTTCAAATTACGGAGTCCGTTTCACATAAAACGGCGAAGATACTCAAGGGCTCCAACTACGGAGTCAACTGGAGGTTTGGCTCTGTACATTTCCGCCCAAAGAAGGAGGGGGCGGTGGATGCAGCCAGGGGGAGAGTGGCGGAGCCGAATCTACCCGGCACGCCGAGAGCAGCTTTGGCTGAGAGCTCTGGCCGCGGTGGTGGGATCACTGGGCCGGAGGAGGTCAGGAGACCTGGCACCTCCGGAACGGGGAGACTGGCCAAACCGGGTCAAAGAAGTAGGGGGAAAAGCCATGGGCTGACTTCTAGAGGAAGGGTGGCATTACATTAACCTGCAGTAATACCAGGCTCTTCGGAGCCTAAGAAGGATAGCAGGAGCTGTGATATATATCATGGTGCACTCTAGAAAAAAACAACAACAACAAAACTGAGGTTGGACCAACAATGGAAATACACACATTTTTAAAATTTTTTTAAAAACACTTGTTAAATATTTCGCAAAATTACAAAAGGTTTAAAAAATCACTCGATCGATTTCGGCTTATTAGGCCATCATCAGGAGTATCTACTAAACTGTCATTTATTTCTAGGGACATCACGGCTGTTTCAATAGAAATACGCTTACCCAAAGGAGGCAGGAGGGTGATTAACATCGCTTCTGCATATTTTCCCGGGGATGAGAATGACCCCCTCAGAATTGTTACAGAGATTCGTGAATTATTGCATAATTCATCACCAAAAATGCATCATTGGTTGCGACGCTAATGTACACCACATAGTCTGGGGAAGCAGCAACACCAATTTAAGAGGTGAGATACTTTTTGAATTCCGTCTTAGTAACAACTTAGCAGTAAATAATAAAGGGAGTGATGCGACCTTTGTGAATGCAGTTAGAAGAGAAGTACTGGATTTTACCCTGTCTGACATGGGTACCTCCAGTGCGACTGGCATGTGTCCAAAGAAGCATCCCTCTCAGATCATATGTACATTAGGTTTGAAATCAAGATCCCTTCGAGACAAGAGTTGATGTTAAGGATACCCAAACGCACCAACTGGCAAGTCTATAACGATAGACTTTTGGATATCTTAGCTGGCCTACAGACCTCGATAAACTCTGTCGAAGACCTAGACAGAGTAGCAAATGAAGTTACAGAGGCAACAATTAATGCCTACCACACAAGCTCACCACTGGTGCGTATCAGAGGCACAAGGGATGTTCCTTGGTGGAACCAAAACTTGGAAAATATGAGACGAAATGCCCGTAAACGTTTTAATAGGGTTAAAAGGACGAACGATTGGACTACCTATCAGTATGCCCTTACCCAATATAACATAGCCCTCATGCAGAGCAAAAAATTAAGCTGGAGAGAATTCTGTAAGAAAATAGACAAATTACCTACGGTGTGTCGACTATAGAAGGCACTCTCCTTGGAGCACAGGAATCCCTTGGAGTCTGTAAGGAAACCAAGTGGAGAGACAACCACAACCAGGGAGGAGACTCTGGAATGTCTAGTGAGAGGTCACTTCCCAGAATGTATTATACTGAAAGATCAGGAGGAATCCAACGCAAGTAGTGTACATCCGTATCTGGTTCCAAAGGGGGCTCAGAAGTTCTCGAGGCAATTTTTTACGTCGGCACGGATAAGCTGGGCAATCAAATCTTTTGGACCTTTCAAATCACCGGGAGGGGACTGCAATTCAGTGTTACCGTTTGGATACGATCGTATCCATTTGGATACTATCCTTCATAAATTTTGGAATTGGATACGTGGATACGAAAAAAACAGAAATCGGTTAAAATGGATACTATTTATCCATTATCGATAAATTAATTTTTATTAACTTAGCAAAGACAAATTAAGGTTAACTTATCCTTTAAATTGACCCTAAACAAATATTTTGCACCAAAATTTTCGTTATAGTCAACTTTACAAGCTAAGTTGATGCTAAATTTCTCTATAGTAAGGGGCAATGCCATTTAATTTCTTTTTTTTTTCGTGATTTTATTTAATTTTATTACAATGTGATTTTATATGTCCCTCCTTAATTAAATGTACCTTGAATTAAAAAGTAGCAAATAGAGCAATTGTCATGTTTTAATGACAAAAACGAATTGGATACTATTGGATACCCGATTTTTACAAATTGGATACTTTTCCGTTTTTTCAAACGGTAACACTGGCACTGCATATATCCCACCTTTTTACAACAAGGCCTGCAGACATTAATGCCTTATCTTACTATACTCTTCAGAGCCAGTTACAGCTTGGAATATGTTCCAAAACGCTGGAGAGAGGTTCGGGTGATTTTTATCCCAAAAGTGGGAAAAAGATACTCAGAGGAGATTAGGTCTTATAGACCTATTAGCCTCACATCATTTCTACTGAAAACCATGGTGACAATTCTGGGATTTTGTATTATATCCAACACTCTCCAAAGATACCCTCTGAACTCTAGGCAGCACGCCTTCCAAGCAGAGAAATCAACAGAAACAGATCTACAGGAACTGACATTGGAAATCAAAGATACGCTCCGACATAAAGAATTATTACTATGCTCCTTCATTGATATCCAGGGAGCTTTTGATAATACTAGTTTCGAGGTAATTCAGGAACAATCGCTAACAAGGGGCATAGACCCCTCCACCGTAAGATGGATAATAAACATGCTGAAAAACATGAGGATTACGGCCTCTTTTGGAGACAAAACCAACACCATAGCGGCCACCAGGGGCAGTCCCCAGGGAGGTGTCCTCTCTTCCTTATTATGGCTGATTGTGATGGATCAATTACTTACCAGACTGAGAAATTTAGACTTCTCAAACATTGCGAACACCTATGCGGATGACCTAGTCTTGATGATTAGGGGCGGATTCGTAAATACAGTAGGGGAAAGAATGCAATAAGCCCTGGAGCTAGTAAATGATTGGTGCAAGGAGGTGGGCCTTACGGTAAAGCCTAACAAGGTCAACTGTACTCTCTTTACTAACCGGACGAAACCTGTCCTCCCTTCCAATAGCCCTGGGGGGAGGGGGGGGGGGCGGTAACTCTCCAACTGTCGAAGGAGGTTAAATATCTGGGTGTCGTACTTGATCATGGAATCCCCACTTAAATCATATCACAAACAAGGCCTACTTCACCTGCCAAAGAATGATTGGCAAAACGTTGGGACTGAGCCCACAAATGTTGGTTTGGCTCTACCAGGCCGTCATAAGACCTATGGAATACTGGACAAGATCCAGAAGTTAATTTGTGTGGGTGCAACTGGAGCAATGAGGACTTATCCAACAGCTACTCTTGAGAGAATATACTGGCTCTCACCATCACCACTGCACCTACACATTAAAAACGTAGCCGGTTCAAGAGGTTGTTACATGAACACAGCTCTGTAACCGGTTTGGGGACCATGGATGTAGGACCCGAACTAAACTTCCATCTCCTTCAGCAGCCAATTTGCCCAAGCTACTCCTCGAAGGAGCTGAAAGTTCGGAACGAGTCCGCACCAGGTCATTGTGATACCCCTATCTGATCACCCCTCTTCGTGCCACACGTTACCATGGATGGCATTCTGGAAGTGGTGATAGACGAACCCGATACAGAACCGTGCCTCCCGTCAACAGAATATTTCGGCCGACATCACCGCGGCTTTGTGCTCTGCTAACACAGTCGTTGAGAGGGTGGTGATGTGTGATGCCGGACAGAAACTTAAATTAAGCCGCTCAATAAACATTTTTCCTCCTTCCTTGCCATTACCTCTCGACACTCACCTTACTTTCCACCTATATACAAGTTCCCACACATACATCTCTACGCCGCCATCCAATCACTCCCTGAAATTTAGTTAATTAAAGACACATTGCCTTTCTTTATATTACGTTATAAAACTTTTTGTTAAAGTGAATTTACAAGGTTTATTTGGTTTAATTTTTCGTTTTGCTTTTCCTGATTACTTTCTTTCGGACGACGCGTAGTCGGCACAAAAAAAATTATGAAACAAGTTTTTTGTTTTTGTTTTCCAATGGCATCTGCGAGTGCACAGATAGCTCCAAAGTGGCCCCCGAAGAATTGAGTGATGACCCGTGGATGAAGAGCTCTATTACCGAGGATCACTATAAATAAACAAACAAACAAAAAACCCACGCCACACAAAAAAAAAAATAACAGTGCCTTTGTGCAGTCACGATACTTACTAATTATTTCGGGATTCAGTTACCTTTGTCCTTCTATGCATCGTCCGAAAAAAAATTACTTGGGCTGGAAGCCACTGTTGATCATCTATAATTCCTGTGTATGATGAGAATGCTGCTATGCCGCTACACCGTGCTCGTTCTGTGCCAACAAAATGGCCACTCTAGGTTTTATTCCGCTTCCCTTTTCTTTTTGTTGTTGATGAGAACTGGTATGGTTCAATTTTACTGCCAAACTGGTTAATGAATGGTTTTTGAAACGGGTATGGTGCAATTTACAAAAAGTAAGAACCACTTGGTTCTGGTTATTATTTCCTGCTTTCACCCGCAGCCTTACTCCATCACACCATCACTCAAAAGAAACCAAAATGGATCCACCGCGTGGAAAACAACCAGCAAGTATTTTGCTTGACACACCGACGGACAAAAAAACAATCGCATATATAAATTCCTACCTCTTTCTTTGTTAGGTATATTAGCGTCGAAATTTTTCTTTTTTTTTTCTTTTATTTTCGGTGATTGTTATTTATTATATTTTTTTATTTTTTTTATATTTGTTTTAATTAAACTTTTCGTTTTTTTTTCCTTTTTTTTCAGCAAGACTAAATTTTGTTCTCCCGAATGACATTTTGCCATTCTTTATATACTGTTTTAGCTTTCTTCCTAGTGCTAACAACGCCTCTATCCGCAACCACCTCTACCTACAAAATGTGTACGCAACCAAAAAAAAAATGTGTTTATGAGTTAAAATTAAGCGTATTTCCTTGAAAAATTTACAACAACAATTGCATAGGATAAACCCTCGCAAGAATAACATTAACCCAAAAAAATATTGGGTTAAATTAAACCCAATTCTAATTTTTGGTTATGATACCTGCCACCAGGTCATATTACATATTAAATTTATATTTTATTTCGAAAAGTTGGCTTTTGCCAATTAAATCAATTGGCTATTTTCTTGGGAAACAAATAAACCCAAAATAGTTTGGATTTAATTTTGGTCAACAAAATACGCTAATTGTGTTACTGCAAACAACAAAAAAAAAACACCACCATCTAGTGGTCGTTGTTTTATCTGTTTTGGCCGGTGTTGTTGGTTGTTTGACAGGTAGGTAAATTTATTGTTTATAAAATTTTGCTTTTGGTGGTATTTAATTTTAATTATATTTTCTTTTCTTTCAGGAACTACGGGAACATGAAAAAAAAATGAATTTAGAAACCAAGTCAGATAAGTACATCTAATTTTAGAACTAGATACTTTGTGTAACATTTTGATCTTTTTGTTTTCAGGTTAGAGTTAGACTAATGGAACTGGACAAGTAAAATATCAGCGAGCAAAAAAACACCTTATCCAGTACTAATGAAGTGTAATTCAGGCGCACTATCCGATTCGAGACGCTGAAAGAGTAGCGAGATATAAATGAGTCAAGTAAAAGTTAACTGGAAAGAAGACAAAGTTTGTGGATAATGGGCCAGATACTCGATACTTTAGCAATTCGCAACTCTGCAAATATGGCGGATTTGCCAATCGAAAATTTGATTGCGTAAACTACTCGATTATTTTAGCAAAGTAAAAAATATTTTTGTATTCAGCACAAACGTTAAAGTGCGTTAAAGTATCCCATTTTCTGAAATTCAGAAACAAATTGGATTGCTAAATTATCGTGTATAACATTTCTAGCAAATTCGCAAAAAATAACTGTTTATCTACTTATCTGAGTATCGAGTATCTAGTCCAATATGGTGTAAAAAAAACAAATGTATAGTACGTGAAATGAAAAAAAAAATTAATGAGTACAAAATGTACTGGAGTTAAAAAAAATACAAAAAAAATTGCTGTGTTTTTAAATAATGGAAATTGGAGACGATGCCACACATCGTAACAAGGTCTGAGCCTAAAAATTACTGCTAAAATTAAAACCATAAGGCCAGGACACAACAGTATCCTACATAAATTAAATCTTAAGGAGGAACTGATCCAACTATCAGATTTGATGGTAAGGACAATCGACTGTCGGAGGAATTTTACCATCAGGTTGCCGGATAGGGCACTGGTAGAAAATATTATCTCCTCCCTCCCCCGCCAAGCTTCTGTATGGTGTACGGATGGATCCAAGACAGACGGGTGTACCGGTGCAGGGATAGTCGGGCCCGACCTAGAACTATGCATACCACTGCTTAGCACCCCTACAGTTTTTCAGGCAGAGACCCTTGCTGTTGAGGTATGTGAGCTTCAATGTCACAAAAAGAAATATAAGAAAGCCGAGATCTATATAATCTCGGACAGCCAGGCAGCTCTGCTAGCCTTAGGAGCTTCAGTGTTCAACTCGAAATTGATCTGGAGCTGCTACTGTAATTTATTAGAACTGGGTAAAGCAAACAAAGTCACCCTTTTGTGGTCTCCTGGCCACTCCACCATTAAGGGGAATGAGGCAGCAGACCGATGTGGATAAATGGGAGCAAGCCGAGATTTCCTGGGTCCTAGTCCTAGTATCGCTTTTTCAAAAACCCATTTGGCAGATGGTATAAGGGACTGGGAGCAGATCTATAGGAAATTACTCTGGGAATCCTCCATTGGGATGAGACAGGCCAAGAAATTACTCAGTTATAATATTATACGGTAAGGCGAGACATCGGAACACGTACACTTCACCTAAAAAGATTCAAGTTTATTATCATCCTAACAAAATTCAAGTTTCTCTATATGCATCAGGTAGCAGCATTTTAAGGACATTGACCTACATTTCAACTAAGAATCTCTAGGGATGCACAATAGCAAAGCAACCTTGATTATACAAGCCATAATCTAAAAAACGAAGCTTTTATAAAGGAATTAGAAACGACGAAAAAATCAAAATTTCCATAGTAAAACACATGAAACATATGGGAAATCACATTTTTTCCGAAGACAAATTTGTAAATGAAAACGTTGCAAATTCTTAATTATGATTTCTGAAATATTTTCATAAATGTTTGAATTTCAACATATATGAATCTCGTTTAAGTAAATCGTTTTCATTTTCTTGTAATAATTGGTTTATTTAAACCAAAATATAAAAAAAAGTTCATAACAACAGCATTCTGGTTAAATTATAAAGAAAAGCTTACTACAAATCGTGTGCATTAAGCCAATATACATAGATGGCAGTGGGCAGTAAACATTTTGAAAAACGTACCAAAAATCGCCTCTTGGGGAAATTTAGGTTCAAAAATTGTAGGAAAAGCAAAACAAATTCTCAAAATATTAAGAACGTGTCATAATTTTGTGATTAAACCATTTTTTTCGTATTTTTCTGTATAAATCTGAGACATCTAACGTACACTAGTAAAACTAAAGATAAATGTGGCAAGTATTATTTTAATTCGTCAGAGCCAACTTTGATGTATTTTTCAAAATGAAAGTTCGAAAAATATATTTTAGAAATAATTTAATTTTAATATTTCTGCAATTAATATTTACTTAATACCAATATACCCTTCTTGTAGATTGTTGCTAAAGATATGTAGAGCACTTTTGTATACACATTTTGTAACATTTTTGCTTTTTTCAATGAAAAACTTGAAGCTAAAATACACCATTTTTACTATGGATTCCTATGGAAATTAGTGAAAAGTTATACCACTAAGAAAGCTTCTAAAAAATACGTCATAATGATTATGGCTCTATATTCTAGAAGGCTCTGACAATAGGCGTCAATGGTCGCAGCCCTCTGGGCTACAAACACCCACCCTAATAAAAAAATAAAAATGAACGAAGTAAAATCTCTTAAGCTAGAAAATGAGAAACTAAAAAATTGTTTACAATCAATAAGGAACCTGAGGAACAGGAAGCTTCAGAGTTCCGTGAAAAAAATGCTTTGCAACCTAAGAAACCAGAGGATCAGAGTACCAGGCAGAGGAATCGAGCACCACAAAGCAAATCACTTAATTATTTAAGCAACAAATTAAAATGCTTATTAAAGAAATCAAGAACAAATATTTTAGTGAATACATAGCTGGCCTTTCTGGCAACAAGGACACTAAGGCCCGTTGTACATTTCAGCTAAGCTAAGCTAAGCGATGTGAGCTAAATTTTTATCCCCCGGTTGAAAATAAAAAATTTTAACGGGAAGATATAAAATCAACAATGTATGTATGTATAAGGCTAGAGATCAGCTGGAAAGTGCAAAGGGGTGAGCTACGCGAGCTAACTAAGCTAACGAAAACTACATTTCTCGCTTACCTTAGCTGAAATGTGCAACGGGCCTAACTATTGCCTTTGGAAAGCAACTATAGGTCTTAAAAGGCCTAAAGTACAAATAGCTGATATCAGGAATGACGATGGAACTTATGCTGGAAGTTCCAAAGAAAAAGCTGCATTGTTTGCAGACTATCTTGAAGATACATTTCAACCCCTTCCAAGGCAAACAGCTGAAAAAAATATAATTCCAGTAAATAAAGTGGATAACCTAAACATAAGACCTGTAAGTAATACTACAAGAGCTAAAAGATGAAATTAAAAACAACTTAAGTTCAAAAAAATCCCCTGGTTATGACCTATTCACTAGACTTATAGTTAAAACTCTTCCAGAAAAAGGAGTACGAAAATTACTGCAAGTAGTCAACGCAGCGTAAAATACGTTCCATACCAGTGGAAAGTGGCAGAGGTGATAATGATTCTAAAACCTAACAAGCCGCCAAACAAGAAAACATCGCACAGGCCGATTTCCCTACTTCCTATAATTTCAAAATTATTTGAAAAGATACTACTAAAGACGTTAAAATGGGTAATAGAAGTCAGAAAACTCGTTCCTCCTCACCAATTTGGATTTATAGAGAGGCACAGAAGTGCACAGAATCACAGATCTAATTGAAGATGCTCTGGAAAATAAAAAAATATGGTCAAGTGCCTTCTTGGACGTATATCAAGCCTTGGAAAAAGTATGGCACCGAGGCCTGGAATATAAACTACACAGAGATCTGCCGAAGCAGTTTTACCTAATTTTAAAGTCATATCTAGCTGATCGACTCTTTCGTGTAAAACATGAAGAGGAAACTCCGAACTAAAGAAAATATCGGCTGGAGTTCCACAAGGAAGTGTTATGGGGCCAATACACTACATACTTTATATGCGAGACATGCAAAGCACAAAAGGAACAAGTATATTGCAACATTTGCGGATGATACTGCAATCTTGGCAACTGGAGACAACATAGAAGAGTCAACCAGTCAATTACAAAACGCTGCTAATTCATTGCCCCTTCAACTCAACGAAACTAAATCTATACATATAAACTTTACCAACAAAAATGTTAATTGGTTACCTGTTCGACTGAATTCGCAACCTAATCCACATGCAAACACGGCAAAATATTTAGGAATGACCCTTGATGCTAAACTCAAGTGGAAAGAGATATAAAAAAGAAAAAAGAAGAGTTAAACATCAAATATAGAAAAATATATTGGCGCATAGGAAATTAGGAAAGAACTCTGAGCTAACATTACATAATAAATTGCTATTATATCGGCAGATATTGAAACCTGTATGGACATATGGTATACAGCTATGGGGCTGTACCAAGAAAATTAACGTAAAAGTAATTCAAACTTTTCAAAATAAAGTCTTGCGTAGTATGGTCAATGCACCATGGTCCATAAGGAACGACAACCTTCATAAGGATCTAAAAATGGAGTACGTCGATGAAGGAATTAAGAAATATGCTAGGAAACACGTACAGCGCATCAGTCAACATGAAAATGCGGTTTTGTGTCGTATGCTGATCAACCAAAACCCAGTAAGACGGCTTCGAAGAACGAAGCCCTTAGAACTAGGACAGATAAATTAACGAAGTAACCATTAACATTGGTTAAGACTTAAAATATGTAATAATTTTAGCTTAAGATTTGATTACTTCTTGTGAGTTTCTTATATGTAGAAAGATTCAAGAATAGAGTCATTGGCAGCATTTAAAAAAAATCATCACAAGTTAATAAATATGTGACAACATTAGAACGAGAAATGGATCAGTTGGAGCCGACATGAAGAATAATCGTGTTTTACAAATAGGTACATATGTATTGATTAGGTACATCTTTGATTACATTTTTGGAAACGACTTACTCTTTGGTCCTTTCAATCATTTCTTAATTTAAAATAGGCTAAAATTATTCTTAACTGCGTCTTTCACTTTTCCATAACAATTACAATTTATTTCGATCGTATTCGGTCTCACATAAGAAGTGATCCACTTCAGTCAATCATCTCATCTAACAATTGTAAATAAACTTAGCAATGGCCTATGCAATATTATTTCATTACAAACCTATTCAATTTTAAATCGTAACATGTGATCACAATTCAAAATAGACCACAACGTTAACGCACATCCAAAAAGCAAGACCTGCTGTTCAATCTGATCTGCTATTAGTGTGAACATAAGTTTGGGATTGCCTGTAAAACTGCCAAACAATGTTCTTTTGTTACACAATATTGGCAAAATGTATCAATTGATCACAATCAACACACTCAGGTAATAAAAATAGTAAATATAACTGTATCTTAGATAGAAAACCCGCAAATTTTAAAATCTCATCAGAAAGCTTAAAGTAAAATGTTTAAAGCCGAAAGTCATACTCTAAATAATTCAAAACTGAAATATCTTTAATATTAAATCTCACATTTTTATCGGTATAAGACAATGAATCGAAATAAACAAAACTGTTATAAAAATTAACTAAATTCCCCATATACATAACGAAATGTTTCTTTTTGTCGTATTGATCTGACATCTACCCACGAATGGCGAAACTAACTAATGTAAAATGATAATTTCATCATAGGCGTACCATAATTGGACTAAAATATTTTTTGTTTAATAATTTTATAAAAATTTTCAATTATTACTTACCAGTTACCAGCTAAGCTACTTTGCCATTTATCATCTATTGATATGCTCGATATAGATTTAAAAAAGCTCATTAAACATTTGATTAATTATGAGCTAAGTCTGATAAAAAAAAAGGATTATTAGGAGATATTTGTAAAAAAGAGCCATTTGTACACGCACGATCAACTAAATATACCCGGCCGTTTCTTATAATTATTAGCGTTAATTATATTTATGCATTTAAGTTATAAATTAGAAATACTTGTTTGTTATTATGTACTTTTCAACAATCATTGTTATTCCAAATATTTTTTAAAACTGTCTCTTGCTTTGCAAAAAAAACAATAAATTCGATTATACAAACCAGGTTTTGTTATTATTTAAATGGTCATGGTTACAAGTCCGAAACTCCCTGCAAAATTATACAACTTCAGTCGAGATAAAAACGCTTCCCTCGAATAATTTATTTGTGTCGGAAGTGGGATACATGATGCATCCCAAATATGTATATTGTTTGTGAGCCCTGTTGCAAATTAAAATGTAAATATAAATTACACAATGTAAGTTTCTAAATAATTAGCTTTATCTAAATTAATACTACCTAGCTCTTTTTTAAGAACATACTCCCGGCCTTAAGAAGTTCTTCCTCTTAATTATGATGATAACATGAGGTGGTACAATCTTTATGATTGGACGCTTAATAATGTTGTTTGCTGTTTTGACTATCACAACCCGAACTTGTTGATCATCGCCGGAGGAAAACTTCAATCACCCTTCCTAATGCCCATTTACAAGGAGGTAAAAAACCCTTCTGTAGTAATACAATATCGCTTCAAATTTTTCTTCGCCTCTTGCCATAGTCGTAGTAATTTCTAGAACGCTACATACGTTGCTGAATTGCTGCCCATAGTTTGGGTAATTCATTGTTACTCTTCGAAGGTAAGTTTGATACTCTGAGTTGCTTTACTTAAATGTGTTTTTAATTATCTTTACAGCTAACTCCAAGATGCCTCCAAAATTCGGTGCCAAGGGTGCCTCAATGAAATTTTCTGTCAAATACCTGCCAATTTCAGCATTCAATTCATTTCATCTTATTACATCTTGAATTTGATTTAAATATTTATGTGCTTTCTCTCTCTAAGCTTCCCATATGGTCTAATAAAATTTTGTCCCGTTGTCGCTGTACAGTTTTGAAGGAACACCTCGTCTTGAGATAAATCGATGTATGGCCGCAATAAAAGCATCCGATGTGTAATTGAACACGACCTCTAAATGCATTGCCTTGGTTGTGAGGCAAATAAATACTACGATGAAGCCCTTTTCAAGTTTAGCACCTCGTTCACGTTTAGTAGCAAGTGAAATCGCCTCCGTGGAGTCAACACCAGTGTTTGTAAATGGTCTTGCTGTTTCTACTCTGCAAGCTGGAAACAATCCTATTATCTACTGGGGTGTTTGATTGTTAATCCTTGCACAAGTCACACATTATCGGGGGACCTGATTGACCAAACTGCGACCCTTTATGATATAAAACTTTGGTCTGCAAAGAGAAAATGTTAACAACGATTTGTGAGTACATAACACAATCATTTTACTCAAGGGGTGGTTACCTATTCGTAAAATCGCATTTTTATCTAAAAATGGTTGAAATGAATTTAGAAAACTACTACGCGAAATTGTTTTTGACTGCGTTAAACTTCTGATGTTAACGCTTAACTCGTTTGCTTGTACCCACTTAATGCAAATCTCTTCTGTAGCCTTCAGTTCTTGTGTGGTTATGAAGCTCAACATTTTGGCATTTTCGGCTTTGTTTTGTATCTATACGCAGTAATCTGGAAAATGATGAGACCCTCGTTACTAAGCTGTTCAAGAAATGGTTGCCTTAATTAATTTGTAACACTATTGCTATGTTCTTCTTCATCTTGGCCAATATTGAGGAAGTTTCTTGAAATTTCGCACTGATGTCTTTATGGTTACGGTAGTCATGGTCTAGCTTTAGCCATATAGGTCCATGCCATCAACTGTGTGCACATCTTGGATGGAATTATTCCACGATTAACCAAGTCCGCAGAGTTTTCTTGTGATTAGTGATTTAACGTGCGCCTAAATTCCTCAAGGCCAATGATTTAAAACTTCTGCCGTTCTATTACCAACGTATTGCTTTCATCTGCTTGGGTAATCACGTAGCCATGCTAGCACAATGGCAGAATCGGTCCATGCATATTTTTAATGTGGCATGTTCTTTATCGAGTCCGGCAACTTTGTTAATAACTTAACATCCAATAATACAGCACATAATTCCCATCTTGGAAGATAAACTCTTTTAATAGGACTGACCTTAGTTTTCGCAGTTACAAGAGTTACGTGTACTTCTCTCTCGCTAGCGTCTGCGAAAGCATGTAATTATAAGTTTTTGGTGACTGGTATATGTCGATCAATTTTCAAATTTTGAAACAATTTAAATTGATGCCGAATCTTAGTCCACTCATTTGCTATATTATCAGGAAATAAATCATCCCATCCTAGCGTGAGCAACCACAATTTTTAGAACTGAATTTTTATCCCTACAACCGAAGGCGCCAACCACCTTAGTAGATCAAACAGCCTTGCTGATTACGAAAGCAACACACTTTTCGTTAAATGGGTTAGTACCTCTATCGATTGATGGTGGATTAAGTTGTAGTCAATCAGCTACTTCACAAATCTATATAATCAAGGTGGTAAACATGATGAATAAAGCAGAAGTGCCAGTAATGCTTGAGCTCAAATATAAACCTACCGCCAAGATAGGTAGGATGGCATTACCAATGGTTCACAAGCCACAGCCACCGCTAGAACAAAAACATTCTCGTCATCTTAAGTAAATTTATTCCGAGAATAAATCATTCTGACATTTCCAAAAATTTAGTTGACATTCGTTTTTTGATATAAATTACAAATAAAAAATTCTTTACTAAATTAGCGGATGCCAAGGGAAGTCACCAACGTCAGCTTATTATTTGAGCTGACCAGTTTATATACAATTAAAAATTTAAGAAGTTAGATCATAAGATAAACTATAGAATTGTTTAATGAAATAATTAAGGCAAGGTTAGGCGTGTGAGCAACAAGAAAAATTTGCGTAATTTATGCGCCATAAATTTAAATTTACCTTGACATTGTGCGGTAATACCTGTTTTGAAAGTTTTTGTTTACAATTTATACAACTGATATTCAAATCAAACTACTAATTTATGAAACAAGCGCTCTTAGGTAAACAACACCAAAATTACTAAAATAACAAAAAGTATTCATTATATTTCACAATTATTATACTCTATTTAAGTCTACTTTGAATTTTTATTGGAGCACTTATGTTAGCCCGACTCTGGGAATATTGGCAATACTGTTACCGATTGCCTGTTTTCTAAAAGTCGGTTAATTTGCGAACTCTAAAGTATAATTTGTTATAAAAATTGACTGTGAATGTGCGCTATAATTGGAAAATGTTGAAAAATTTATCAATCCGTCATAGTCAATACACTCAGTCTCACAACACAGAAACTAACTACATATACATATCTGAGATAGAAGAGCCAAAGTTGAAAAATTTCATTAAAAACGAAACAAAAAATTAATTTTTTGATCCCTTCGCTCAAGAAGGTCAACAAAAATCTAAAATATCTGCCATTTCTGCATCTCACATTTTTTTCCGGTAAGACAAAGTACCAAAATAAAGGAATACATATTATAAAAATTAACGTCTGTATATCGACGTTTGTTCGATCCAACTGCTCAAGCGAGCGACACAAATTCTGAAATTACATTTCTAATTGTTTATTTTACTCTGCTCTGTTCTCTTTCGATAACTCTATACATACAACATATAAAGTTCGAATTGTATTTTTGTAGTTTGGTCGTAGCTACCTGATGAGTAGACCGAACTTTTCAGTATGAAACCAAACTTCCTATGAAAAAAATTTAAGGAAATTTCTTGGTGCTTTTAAGGGGTATATGGGGCGAGGTGATATTTCTACTTTTTTGTTAGACTAGATATGTTATGAGTAGATGGCTTCTTTATTTCACTGGCTCACCAAGTCGTAAATATTGGAATGCTATTAAAAATAATATATTTGTCTATAAACAAAGCCGAAAAATCATTTTGTTAAAAACAAACAGATTTTTTAAAATTTTTAAAAGAAAGTATATTCAAAAGTACACTTAAATATTATTACTGTTTTCCAGTTACACAAAAAAAAAAAACCCGGGCGAAACCGGGGCGATAGCAGCTGTCATTCGTCGCCCGGTAAAATTTTTCGGGGCGATTACTAACACAATTACATTTTAAACGTCATTTAAATAAAAACTAAATATAATTAACTAAATTAACACGAAAAAAATCTTTCATTGCAAAATTAACGTAGAATTGTTAAAATAATTTGTATACACATGCAAAAAACAAAAAATTACGGAAACCGCATTTTTTGCTGTTCCAGTTGAAACGTCAAAAAACTAACCTAGTTTTGCCCCGGTTTCGCCCCGGTTTTTTATTTTTGTGTAACTGGAAAACAGTATATGTAAGTTGAGGTAAATATGATAAAAAATAAAATAACCCCACTTTATTTATTATACAGATTTACATTTTATATTCGTATTTACTTTCGTGAAATCACGAGGTTTTCCGCGGATGTGACATATGATTTTTGTGCTGCCAGATGATTTTTATTTTTATCTGTGGATTTCGTACAAAAAATCTGTTTTTCACCATAAAAATCTGTTTTTACGAAAATATTATGAAACACATAAACAAATTGCGAAAATCGATAATGAAATTAATTAGACAATGTTTTATATAGTTTAAGTTTATTTCAATAAATTTTAGTTATACATAAACTCGAATTACACGTATTTTTTTATAAAATTATATTATTTTTCACAGAAATTTCAATATCACAAAAAATAAACTGCTCGTCTACTTCAGTACAGACATGGCCCAACCAGCGAATCAGTAACAACTTAACGTAATAATGCGATATACAGATAGTACATGTTACGGGCCAGCGAATCTTTTAGAACTTTTCGTTCAGTTCAGCTGTCATTTAACAGAGCGAAAATTAACGCGCAAACTGAAGAAAATGTCAGAATACATCAAAATTTCCAAAGCATACTTTTCTTAAAAATAATAAATTCTTATATTCACATTACAATTTTAATACTGTATTTGTCAGTTGTTGCGGATTCGGTGGCCGATATGTCAAATATTCTGTAAGGAAATATTTTCGTCAAATTCTGTAAGGATTCTTACTGATTCGCTGGTTAGCCCATAAGGCTACGGACTGCGGACCAATAGTCGAGTAATTCATTTTCTTTCGGTAAAATCGGTTTTTGCACAAATTTTTCGGTCAGTTTGCCTTAACCGTTTTGAAAATAAATTAATTTACTGAAAAGTAAGCTAACAGTTGACTTTTACCCGACTATTGGTTCGCAGCCTAAATTAACATCATTTTATGAAATTACTAAATTTTAATACTAAATTCAGAATTAAATTTTTTATACATATTTCGATTTGGATTAAAATTTGTGCAATCCTGTTGATTTTTCTTCATAAAATCTTTCGTATATAAAATTCCACTTAAAGTAGACGGCAGCAAGCTATTGCGAATTTTAGTTTTGTTTAAATTTATCTGCGAAAAAATTCGCTCAACATTAGCTGTTGCTACAGGAATCGTTAAAATAGCTTGTATGAATATTTTCAATTTGGTAAAAGCTGCGCTCCCGTCACCACGTTTTAACTCACATATTTTTTGCCAGAAAATATCTACCTCCAAGGTATTGCTTAGTTTTAATTCCTGAAAATCTAGAAGTCTAACTTCTCTCCATTCGTCATCAACTGCTTGATAATCGTCTTGTAAAATAATTTGAGGAAAATACCTAAGCAAATTAGTACATGATATGTTTTTTTTATCAATTACATTAATTGGTGATATATCAACCAACGCCCGTAATAAATTATCACTGAAGTCAAATTTTTTCAAGAAATGTCTACATAGCTCAGCATAAAATGTCAAGCAGTGAGATCGAAACTCTAATTATAAAATAAGCCCCTAAATATACATTGTTTAACTGCAGTCTAAATTCTTGATTGTTGAGGAAATTAGAATTTTTTAAATTTTCATCAGTTATATGCTCCTCCTTTATGAAATATTGGAGTATTTTAAAAAACAAACGTTTCATTTCCGAATACACCTTATGAAGCTGCGGTGACTCGCTTTGGAATAATTTGTTTAGTTTATTGATATCGTTTAAGACAAATTTTAAAAATTTCAAATAAAGCTCGAACTGTTTTTTTTTAAACACTCATTAATACGATGTACTGAATCAAACTTTTCGATGTCCTCATGTACAAAAAATAGTCGTAGTACATTAAACCTACTTAAAATTTGGGTTACGGTTTGCTCCAATGATAACCATCAAGTTTGTGAAGGATGCAGCATTTTTTTCGGCTTATAGTCCAACAGTGCTTGCAAATCCGTGAAAAGTTCAATCCGCTTTGGACTATTCTGAATAAAATTATATATGTCTCTAGTGCACGATTCAACATATTTAGGTAAAAAGGTGCATGCGTGATTAGCACATAGCGCTACAGAATGACAAGTACATTTAAATACCACTAAATTTGGGCAATCTTTCTTTAGCAGAGTCGCTACTGAGTGATTTGAGCCGGTCATCACATTGGCACCGTCAGCCGCTAAACCAACCATATAACGCGTGTAATCGACTTGTTTATCGAAAAAAAATGTTAATAATTTTCGCGTAGATTGATTCGGCATCACATACCTGAATCTTCAGCAGGGCAAAAAGAAATCTAAAATTCGTCCATTGAGCGGCGTCCTGACCACAATACTTAACAATTTAGTCGCTGAGATATCAGTTGATTCATCTAAGCATATTGAAAAATAGTTGGATCGCATTAATGCACATACATCATCCATTTGGGTAGTTCCTATCACGTTCTTAATCACCGCAGTAGTTTTGGTCCGGCCGCACGACATTTGCTTGACGATTTCCGAAACAGGAATAGCGTTTTTTAAAAGCGGGATTAGATGATCCATTGTTAAAAATGAAACATTATGCTCTGCACAAAATGCACTTAACTGAATTTCAGCCTTCGCCACTTGGTCGTTTCGAATTACAAACGAACTCTTAATTTGACTATGCAATGCATTTCTATAGCATTTGATTTTGCGACATGTTTCCACCAGCAGATTTTAACTCAACACTACAAACTTTGCAATAAGCCAATGAGTTGTCTGATTTACATAGCCATCTCTTACAATCGTCGTCGTTCTCCCAGTTTTTTAGATAGACTATAGCACTTCTTTTTCTTTTATAGAACTATTTAAAATAAAATAAAAATCGACATTAATACAAATTCGCAATTAAAATAAATTATGAAGCTTTTTTTGTACCGAATGTTTCTGAATTACATTTGAACAAGAAGGAATATTATTCACTTCGACTGCAATGGATTCAGCCGGTATTTCAATAGGTCCTGTAAATTTACGAGAATGCATTTTAATTTAACGTTACCCAAAATAAGAAAATGAATATAGCATAAAAATGCAAATGTATATTTCTGTGTGCGAAACTTACCAATTTTCTTCAAAAATTTCTCCATTAGTACGTTAAAATAAGAAAAAATATTAACGCAAATATTAAGTATAATAATTATCCGAGAATATACACTTCTTTATCTAACCACTATAAATTAATTACATTTATGTATATACCGAAAATACATAAAATTCTTTTCCAAAACTAATACTAGTCATTTGTTTTAAAAAGAGTTGTAAAAATTCGATAACATTAACACTACTCTAAAAAAAATATTTTGAAAATCCTTTATGATACCATTGGTAACTCAATTTGAATGTTGAAACGAAAAGAAGTACATAAAACATAACGGTTTCTACCCATCATATATCAATGTAGAATATAAATGGAAATAATTTCCACAAATGTCAACATTTTTTACCCTTCAAGCATTGCAGTGGAATATAAATCGGAATAGACTCCACAAATGTCAACACCAAAAAATACCATTTAGATCAGCCCAATTCACATATTTTTGGTTTTGGTGGAAATCATAATATAATCTAAACAAAATTAATTTTTTTTCAGAAATCTGTTAATAACAGGGATTTCATGAAAAATCTGGCAAATATTGGTTGAAATCTGTTTTCCTGTTTTAAGATCAAAAATCTGTGAAAAACAGACAAATCTGTTGATCTGGCAGCACTGCGATATGAGCCGTTTATTTTGAAAGTGAAATAAGTCCATATTTTGTTGAAATGAAATAATTGTCGTCTTACTTTGGTAAAAGTTATTCCTATTCTGATAGGAATGAAATTTTTCCCAAAGTAAGGGTCTAAAAGTAGAAGTAAAATTGATTTTTGTAATGCAAAGATTTTATTATCAAAGATTCCGATGAACTAATTATTGTTAATTTATTCACCAGTGGAATTGTACAACAAGCACTTTTGATGCCGTTTGATTATTTCATTTGTCGAAGATAGGTAATTATAATTACTTTTGTATCGAAGATTTTTTATCTTTATTCTTTTACCGAAGATATTTAATTGTGATTTAACATTACCAACGTCTTCAAAACACAATTTGTTCTCAAAATACAAAACGAATAGAAAGTTAACAAAATGGTTAATGTAGACTATTAAAATGTAGATTATTAAAACGTTAATGAATTTGAATACACAAACGGAATAAGTTATAAATTACATTGCAACAACTAAAATCTAATGAATACATTAACATGAAGAAAAGAATGCTCGTACACAAACTATAGCATATACATATTTCATTATCAGAGACGACTACCAACTTCATGGTTTACAATTTTATTTAATGTTGGTAGCTGTCAAAACCAAAAAGTAAACAAATGGATTAATGGATTATTGCATTTTGTTGATTAAAATTATAAAATTAATTATAAAGTTTAAATTACATACTTGAACATACTTTAAGTGTTATGAACTTAAATATACCTAATTAATAATAATATACTATATACAATAAATACATAATAATACAATTTTTCTTTCTTTTAGGAACACCGGCTTGATAATTTGGGCGTTAACAATGATAATTATTAATTAACAAAATTTAAAATTCTAATTTATTGAAAAATTGAGAATTGTTATTTAATACCAACTCATAAAACTAAATATTATTTAATATATTTACTCTAGTGATAAACACTACAACTACGTGAAGAAGAGAATTTTTCTATACCTACTTCACAGTGGAATGATATTATTCATTCCGGAATGAAAATATACGGCATTGTTGTTGTAAAATTGTCAAAGTACAATAGAAAGAATAGAAAAACCTTAGACCATATAATATAATGGACCGACAGCAATGGCTTTTAACTGTCTCCAACATCAGCAAAATAGGGAAATTTGAGAATCTGTGTTTCAAATGAGTAAGGCATTGAGTTGTTTATTAGCGATTTCATAAAAAAATATTTAACTGGATTTAACTTTTAGTTCATGTTTTATTGTCAATCTGAATCGGGTTTTTTCATACAAACACTATGAAAATAAATGAATTTTTACTTTTAGTGTTTCTATATCCCTTATTTTAAGTTCATTTTTCACATGCCGGCTCTATTCACATCAAGATGGTTCTGGTAAATTGATCATGCGAAGAACACAGAGAACATTTAGGCGAATTTAAAATAAAATTACAGTAGTACATAACACATAAATCAATATACAGGGTGAGGAAAAAGTATGGAAAGGTTTATTCGTTAGATAATTTTCAACAAGGAATTTAATGGTGATCTTGATTGTGACCTTGACCTTCATCTTCAAGGTCATTTGGAGATCAAGGTAATTTTTTTAAATAAGAACCTCTATTTTTAATGACATAATCGAAAAAAGCGATCAATTGTACGTCCGAATATGTATTTCCCATGACCTTGCAAGGTCATCTGAAGGAATTTACATTGCGAGGTCAAAGTATGGAAACCACTAGAAATCTCGCGGAGTATGTCAAAAAATATCAAGGTTTAGTCTTAGGTAATTTTCAACAAGGAATTTAATGGTGAGCTTGGTTGTGACATATACCTTCATCTTCAAGGTCATTTTGAGGTCAAGGTCATTTTTTTATACGGAAACCCCTATTTTGACATCGGATTCGAAAAGAGCGATCAATTGTACGTCCGAATATGTATTTTCCATGGCCTCCCAAGAACGGAATAATGATTTGCTATGAAAATTTTAAAAAAATTTAAAAAAATCGTAACTACAGAACATTGTAATATTGCTTGTGTTGCTATGAAAATTATAAAAATATAAAAAAATTAATTTTTAAAATGAAGAATTAATTTTTTTTTTAATTTAATTTTTTTTTTAAATTTTCATAGAAAATCATCATTATTCCTTCGGGTGACCTTGAACAATTGATTGCTCTTTTCGAATCCGATGTCAAAAACAGGAGTTTCTCTATAAAAAATGACCTTGAAGATAACGGTCAAGGTCACAACCAAGCTCACCATTACATTCCTTGTTGAAAATTACTTAAGAATAAACCTTGCTCATTTTTTTATGACACACTCCGCGAGATTTTTAGGGGTTTCCATACTTTTCCCTCACACAAAATTCGACACACAAAAAATGCAAACAAATCAAATTTGATATACAAAACTCTTTACAAGCAAAATTGGAAATGAGGTAAAATTAAATTTGTCTTTACAAGAGGCAGGCACGACAACTCTCTGACATGATACAAATAATTAATAAGGTATGAACAACAGCTGTAATTACGTCATCCGGTGACAAAAAATTTGTTTTTTAGATTTTGTTATTTTTCTATTTTATTTAGTTTTTAGCACGTCATTCGGTGGTATCATGGTGCAGCACCGAATAACGTGCTAGAAAACAAAACAAAATAGAGAAATTTGTACAAAAAACAAAAACTAAAAAACAAATTGTTGTCACCGGATGACGTAATTACAGCTGTTGATTATACCTTATTAATTCTTTGGATCATGTGACATGACTCTCTGATGTTGTTTAGAAAGTTGATGTATAGTTTGAAACATGAGAATACATGAATTTTTATTTTCATTTAGAACACAGTAAATTAATTCTCTTATTCCTTTTCGGTACGCGACAACTCGGCGAAACCAACTCGGTGACGGTCAACTCGGCGATGGTCAACTCGGCGATGGTCAACTCGGCGACGGTCATCTCGGCGACGGTAAACTCGGCGACGGTAAACTCGACGACGACCAACTCGGCGACGCCCAACTCGGCGACGGTCTACTCGGCGACGGTAAACTCGGCGACGACTAACTCGGCAACGGTCAACTCGGCGACGGTAAAACTCGGCGACGGTCAATTTGACGACGGACAACTCGGCGATGGTAAACTCAGCGATGACTAACTCGACGACGACTTACTCGGCGACGGTAAACTAGGCGACAACAAATTGGACGAAGATTAACTCGGCAACGACCTACTCGGCGACGACCAACTCGGTGACGCACAAGGTCAGATTTTGTTGAAAAAGTAGTCAAAATTATAAAACTTGGCTATTAGTGGAAATAAATTTTTGAATTTTTGAAGATATATAGAAGATAGAACACAGATTAAGAGGAACAAAAAAAAAATAGAAAATCAGGGGTGGAACACACTCTTTAAATGGGTTGAAAATCATATTAAAACAAGAAATATTGTATATGATTTATATAATAATTTTTAATTTTTTTTTAAGTAGTATCACAAATATTAGTACGTAAAACGTATTAAATAAGTTCTAATTCTATAAACGTACTACACTATCAGACATAAATATTTGAACAACGATAACATTGTAATGAGTATGTCATTCCTACACACATTTTTAAATTTTTTAAAAACACTTGTTAATTTCGCAAAATTATGATGATAATTATGAGTATGTCATTATTGAAGACAAAAATTAAAAATAATTTTATATTAGTATTTTATTAAAATTAGAAATAATATTTTTATTTTACTTAAACGTAATAAAATTATAAACAATAATCCATTTCAACTGTGAAATTAATAAACAAAACAAAAATGGACACAAGCTCACACGACATAAGTATTCGAACAAATCAATTCAATGTTATATCTAAATAAATTATTACGAATTAATAGTCACTTTTTATTTAATAATTTGTACTGAGGCCCTTAGCATCTATTACCGCTTGAAGTCGCCGCGGTACACTTTCCACTAACCTCAGTCGGTATGCTATTCCAAGATTGGTGTAACAAAGAGAAGAATTGGTCAAATTTATTGCTTTTTTGATCCTGTGGTAACTAATTATCTAATATGAACCAGAGATTTTCTAAAGGATTTAAGTCGGGCGACTGAGGAGGCATTCCAATAACTGTATCTTCGATCTCTTAAAATATTCCTTAGCTGCATTACAAAATATCTTTGCAAATTCATTTTTCTTGCGGAATCTCTCAAATTTGTTTTAATTATGGCAGTGTACATCCGTACATCCATGTTGGTTTAATATTGCGACGCGAGTTCTCCTGACCAGAGAATACCCATATAAACGGACGTTTTTTAGAACCAAAATACTCAAATTTAATCTCGTCCGTCCAAATTATTTTCTTCCAGAATGATAGTGGCTTATTTATGTACTTCCGTGCAAACGCTAATCTTTTTTTTCGGTTTCTATCTGAAATGAATGGTTTTTTCCTTTGAATAATTGCTTTTAATTTTGCCGAACTTATGTTCTTTGTATTGTACGATTAGAAACGTTTAAATGTAACTCGGAATTAATCATTGGAGCTGATTTTGGGGTCCCTGATTTTGCTAATCGCGCAACTTTCCGCTCGTTGCTTATTTTTTGTTGATCCTTTTTCAATAAATTTCTTTTTTATGAAACTGATGCTACCGATTGATACTCCATATTGTAGGGATATTTTTCTAGACGTTTCTTATGTTGCAATGCTTTTATTATCAATTTTTAACGCTTTCATCTATTTCTTTTGAGCGGCCCATTTTCAATCCCTAAATTAAATTTTTGAGTACATATTTAAAAAAAGTTTGTTCTAAAATAACAAAAAAAAAAAATTGAGATGTGGTCAACACACGACTTTCTTTTACGAACAGCGAATTTTGAGAAACTTTTATAATGCAAATTCCTTGCAAACTTAAGATTGTTTTTATTTTTTCATGTTTTCTGTAAATTGGTTATTTTTGAAATATTTGCAAAATAAATTTTGTGTTTCACGGAATCTGGGAGCTGGGACTCCAAAATGTATGTAAAAAGTTTAAACATGAAGTTGCAGTTTGATTGGTTAAACCATCTGCATGGTCATTTTGTGGTGCTATATCACATTTGGTGATAAAAGCTGTGGTAAACTGACATTTGTCGTAGCTTACTGCGGTGCCATCATGGATGAACAACGCCTTGTCGGATATTGATATGAATGAAAAAGACCACAATATCTCCCATCTTACTTTTACAAATGCCAAAAATTGTATATTTTGTTTACATTTTTTTATATAGATGTTGGTTAAAAACACCTTTAATTAAAATTACAAAAAATGAATGAAATTTACAATGACGCGAAGTATAAATAAATGATATTTATTAACAAAATAATTGTTTATATATTTTTGAAATGAAATAAATGAGTTATTGTTAAAATTACAAGACAAACGAAATATAACATCAACAATTATTTAAGTTTTGTGTAATAAATTATTTGTTAAAAGAGCCATTCTAATTGCATGAAATAACCAATTTCACAAAACCAATGATCCACAGGGAGCTCCTAATAGAAATGGACAAAAAAAAAAGAATTCTTGAACAAAAAAGTCAACATAAACCATCAACAAACTTCACAAAACGCAAATAACGGTCCGTGTTTAACCATTAAATTCTTGTAATTTAAAGCTTTTCTAATGATATTATGTTAAAAAAATAATAATTATTCTCTTTTTAATTAATAATTTTGTTTTGCATTTCATATCATGGTAATTTTCATTCATTTTTTTAAAACTTTAATTTTGTTGTTTTTTTATTAAAGTATGTATAATGAGTTTGATCAAAAACAAAAAATTAAATTTTTTAAAAATGAATGAAAATTACCATCATGTGAAATGCAAAACAAAATTATTGATTAAAAAAGAATAATTATTTATTATAATGAAATAAAAATGCATTTAATTAGCATTTTATCTAAACACTAATCACATTTGCGGTTGAGTATTGGATTTATCACACATAAATTTCATTTCATTATATGTTCATACATGTATAGTTTTTTTTTTTTTTTTTTTTTTTTTTTTTTTTTATTTAACAAATATTACAACTGAATACAATTTCATCTAGTAATTTATCTATATTAAATGATGTTAACTGTTTGAGGAGAATAACCCATCGGTTAGCTCCAGGTTGGATACTTCATTAATTTATCTGTCCTAGTTCTAAGGGCTTCGTTCTTCGAAGCCGTCTTACTGGATTTTGGTTGTTCAGCATACGACGCAAATCCGCATTTTCATGTTGACTGAGGCGCTTTACGTGTTTCCTAGCATATTTCTTAATTTCTTCACTGACGTACTTCATCTTTAGATCCTTATGAAGGTTATCATTCCTTATATACCATGGTGCGTTGACCATACTACGCAAGACTTTATTTTGAAAAGTTTGAATTACTTTTACGTTAGTTTTCTTGGTACAGCCCCATAGCTGTATACCATACGTCCATACAGGTTTCAATATTGTTACGCCGTCATCCTTGTCTGCGTAACAAGCGTCTGCGTTCCCTTAGTCTGGTGCGCGTAAGTGTGTTTAACCATCGCTGTTCATCATCGGTTGAACTTGGGATGGTTACTCCTAAATGACGATTAAAAAGTTCAGGTGAACATTATACTGTCTTGTTTGTATTATTGCCATGAAGAGTGAGGGGTTTTGCTTAATCTCAAATGAGTAAATTAAGACGAGTCAATTGTGTCTCGCGTTGTCGGTGTATTGTTTACATGGGACAACGTGATTGGTGCAGTCAGTGGCGTGATATTCAAGATTGTTCGGTAATGAGAATAAATTTTTGTTATGTAATGAATTTAATGATGTATTGGTGGATGGCGGTGCGTAAGTACGATTATGCGAGAGCGGTTGAATATTAAAATATAAAAATCTTACATGTACGCGTACCGGGTTTTTGATCATGAAGAAAAAGAAAATGAGGAGAATTGTTTTTCGGATTTTTTTTTTTTTTCCTCTACATGATAGTGGAGTATAAGTTTTGAACGAGAACGGAATTAAAAAAATATGAAAATCAAGTTATGATTGAAAAAAAAAAAATTGAAAATGTGTTTTTTTTTTTTGATAATTTTGCACTGAGTGCTATTTAAGAAAATATTTTAAGTTTATAATTGTTAATAATATAATTGTGTTTTTTTGATTAATTAATAATATAATGTTATAAACTAAATAAAGTAATGAAAATTATAGTTTAAAAATTTGAAAAGAAAAGGAAATTGTCTTGAACAGAGTGTCATTGAGCTGTTATATCTAAAACATAAATAAATGTTAATAAATGAGTAATCTGTTAAAATATATATAAAATGGCATGTTTAGCTCTATATCAATAGTTACATATTTTATAAACAATTTAATAATTAGTTTCTTTTCTTGTAATAAAAAAAAAATAAAATGATAAACTTGAAATTTTGTATAATAAAATTTGTGTGTGTATCTATGGCATGAATAAAAATAAGAAAAAATAAAATTTTTATTCAAATTTATGAACAGAACAGTGAATTGTTATAAATAAATTTTTGTTATAGAAAAAAAAACTGTTACCAATCATTTCATTTATTTACCTGGCAAACAATCCTAATTCCGTAAATAATCATAAAAAAAAAACAAAATTACAGATTGTTTCAAGTGCAACGTGAATCCATTGGGCCATAAAATTCCTCAAGTGATTATTTTTCGCCGAATTATTGAGTCTGTTTGGGGCCGGCGGCATAATTTATTGAGTAGAAATTGAATGCACGCCACACCATCAGTTCGTGTCGTAAAAATGTTTCATATCATAATTTGATAAATCGTGAACCATTGCTGCTGTTTGTTAAAATTGGACGTTACAACAAGAGGTCATCAACACCGGCATCATCAGATATCAGCTGTGTTAAAACTCAGGTACTGTGGTTTCTCTTCTACATGCAACGAAACATTCGAAAATGTGTATAAAATAAAGTAAAAACATTCTTTGGTGATTTTAAAGATAATTTTGTTTGTAAATTTAAATTTAAATTAATAGTAAATTCAATTCATTTTTTTTGTTGTTCTTTTGATTTATACCAGAAAATAAAAATTTATGAATTAGTTAATTAGTTTCAAAGTTTTATGTAAGCTAAACTTGATTTTCCGCGGGTTTCGTTACGTATTATATATTTCTTTCTTCTATTATTATATAAATTTTTTTTCCAGCTTTCGCATGATATTGTACTCGCGGGCGTACCGTCCCCACTGCGTACATCATTTATTATTCATTACTATTATTAACGGTTGTTAGCTTTTCTTTCATATTTTTTTTTCTTTGTTTTTTTTGCTACTTTAAATATTCTAATTTGTGGTATTCATTATTACCATTAATAATTACAACGATTGATTTAGTCTTCATTAATAATTACGACAATTAATCGTCATTCGTTTTCCTGGCTCCTCGCTCTTTTGGTAAGGGTAAAATGATGGAGTAGATTAGAAGGTGGGAGGTCGTGATGAATGTAGGGGGTGCGATTCTCGTCCTGGAGCGACTGTCTCTGTATTCCCCGGTCATTCCGCCGCTGTAATATCGATATTTAGTTTCCTGTGAACCAAGTAGTTGTGTCCTTTTCTTTTTTCTTGCTTACCCTTCGAACTGCGGTTATTCAAGCATTTCGTTATGTCTGGAAATCCCCACGCCAACCCTGAGCTGTAGCCAGCTACTATACCGCACCAGACCGCTGACGTTATGTCTGTCAACGAAATCTTAAGATTTCTTTACGAAATTTTAGGATTCCGTTACAATATCTGCCGATATAATAGCAGTTTATTATGTAATGTTAGCTCAGAGTTCCTTCCTATGAGCCAATACATTTTTCTATAGTATATGTATAGTGAAAATAATATCTCAGCGAAACTCATTTTTCATCGTTGTGCGCAGCTAACAGTGAAGTGTAGTGAAAATAATATCTCAGCGAAATTCTGACAGCTCTCGCGCATCAAAACAAATGGCGTAAACACAGCGATGTATTTAGGCTAATTTGTTTACATTTTGAGGTTAGAATTTGTCTATTTTGAATTATGTTTTTCCTCAAATTTATTCAAAATAATTAATGTAATTTTAATTTAGATAATACACTAGCACTAGAACTTTTGATAACATTTAAGATAATTTTAATGTCATTAGCTTGCCTCGAACAAATTGAAATTTAAAATCGAGTTTTTTTATTGTTTCAAACAAAATGTAAACAAATTAGCCTAAATACATCGCTGTGTTTACGCCATTTATTTTTGTTTTTATAGTTGCGCGAGATCTGTCAGAATTTTGCTGAGATACATATTATTTTCACTATTCCTTCATTTGAGGTTATGTGGAAACATTAATTTATCACTTTGATTCATTATTTTCCCCTTAAAATTTATTTTGCAGTGTTGTCATTTTGAGGTGATATATCACATTTGGTGATACTTTGAGAAAAAGAAATTGTCGTAGCTTACTGCGATGTCATCATGAATGAACAACGCCACGTGTTATATTATTTGATTGAAAAAGACCACAACATTTTCCGTCTTACTTCAACAAATGCAAGAAATAGTTTATTTTGATTTTGTTGTTTACATTTTTTTAATATGGAGTTTGGTTAAAAACAACCCTAATAAAATTTGAAAAATATGAATGAAATTTACATTGATGTGAATTATAAATAAATGGTATTTATTAACAAAATAATCATTTATATATTTTTGAAATAAAATAACTGGGTTACTGTTATATTTACAAGAAAAACGAGATATAAAAATCAACAATTATCTAAGTTTTGTGTAATAAATTATAAATGGTAAAAGAACAATTCGGTTTCAATAATGGTCGGTGTTTAACACGTTCACGACCATAGGACGCATATATGCGTCCTACAGTTTTCTCCTTAAACCAGGAACGCATATATGCGTCGTACTTTTTTATGCAAGTAAAATATTCTAGTTTCCATACTAGTTTACAAATTCTCTTGAATTGTTTTCCTTTTAGGGGAAGACTCGTGTATGCGTCAAATTACTAATAACGCCACAAACTCCACAAAACAGATAAATAAAACATTTATTCTACCATTAGGCTTCAATTAGATCATTTCGTGCAAATTTATCATCTGGTTTATGGCTATCCCTAAATATTTGTTACATATTTTTAATTTTATTCTCACATCCTCTTCCTATCCAGATCAGTGGAAGCTAAGTAAAATCATACCCATCCCAAAGATTAGTAATCCTTCAGAGCTATCCCATTTGAGGCCAATTAGCATTTTAAGTTCTCTCTCTAAAGCTTTCGAGATAGTTGTTAAAACTCAAATTCAATCGCATCTAAATAGCAATAGTTTAATTAGTTTCTTCCAATCTGGGTTTAGAAAATTTCATAGCACTTCTACTGCGTTATTAAATGTATGTGTTATGTGATGATATTAGGCGTAATATGAATAATAGGGAATTGACTTCTTTAACTTTATTAGATTTTTCTAAGGCCCTTGATTCTATTAATCACAGAATTCTTTTTAACAAATTCTTATCTCAGTTTAGATTTTCGGTTTCCGCTGCCAGACTAATTTTTAACTATCTTTCTAATCGTTCTCAGGCAGTTTTTTTCGACAATTCTTTGTCTGATTTCCTTCCTGTAATTTCCGGCGTTCCTCAGGGTTCAGTGCTGGGTCCTCTATTGTTTTCTATGTACATTAATGACATAGAATCCTCTATCCACCATTGTTCATTTCACATTTTCGCTGATGACGTCCAAATTTATAAAAATAGTCGTTTAGATCAGGGTTCTATTGATAGGAATATTTCTCTGATAAATGAAGACTTACGTAATATCGCTAGTTGGTCGGTCTCTAATAGGCTCGTTTTAAATGCGAATAAATCTCAGTCGATCATAATTTATAAAAAATCGTTAGACACCTCGTCCTTTCCTGGTATTTTTCTGCAGGGTTCGCTAATTAGGTATTCAAATACTGTTAGAGATTTAGGCTTAGTTATTAATAAAACTCTTTCTTGGGGTGACCATTTAGTTAGTATTAGTAAGAGGGTCTTTGGTATGCTTAGTTGTTTGTATAAAGTAGTAGGATTTTCTGATAGTCAGTTTAGGAAAAAAATGTTTTTGTCTTATCTTCTTCCTCATTTTATTTATGGTGACGTAGTTTTATTCGGTATGCTTCAGGAAAATATGAACGTTCTCCAAAGATGTTTCAATGCATGTACTAGGTTTATTTTTGGTATTAGGAAATTCGATCATATTTCTGCCTACTCTAGCCTTGTTTTAGGATGTAGTTTATCTACCTTTTACGAATTTCGCGTTTGTCTTTTTATTTTTAAACTTCTCAAAGCTAAGAAGCCTTGTTATCTTTATAGGAAGTTACTTTTTAGCAGGTCTCATTCCTCAAACTTCCGCCTGATTCCGGCCAAAAATAGTTGTAGGTCGCTAAACAAATCCTTTTACGTTAGGGGAGTTTCTCTTTGGAATTCAATTCCATTGGAAATTAAGAGTTTAGGATCGGCCAAATTATTTAAGTAAAAATTTTTGGAGTGGCGTGATTGATGGGCAATACGTAGTTTTTTTAAATTTATTTTTAATATTATTATTATTATTGTTAAATTTTAATATTATTTCACCTCTTGCTGTACATTTTATTGTAAATGAGCTATTGCTCAAAATAGAATGTGTATGCATGAGATGGAAATTGTTTGAAAAAATTTAAAAGGTTTTTCTGCCTAATGGAAGCAGCTTCATCATTTTATTTTTGTTCTTTTGTTCCGTTTACTCTGTTTCCATCTGTGCTTTTCCTTTTAATACTAAATTATTGTTAAAGTACAATAAATAAATAAATATCCCTAGCCTGAGCACCTCGGTCGTGAACGTGTTAAACATCAAATTTGAATAAACTAAAGGGTTTTCTAGTTATGTTACGTTAAAAATATAATAATATTAATTAGTCATTTATTAATAACAATTTTTTTGCACTTCGAGTATTGGTAATTTTCATTCATTTATTTAAAACTTTAATTTAGTTGTTTTTGATCAAACTCCATATAGTTTGATAAAAAACAAATTAATTAAAGCTTTAAAAAAATGAATGAAAATTACCAAGACACGAAGTGCAAAAAAAATTGTTGATTAATAAAAGAATAATTATTATATTTTTAATGTAACATAACTAGAAAACCCTTTAGTTTATTAAAATTTGATGTTTAAAGACCGACCATTATTTACATTTCAATAAAAAATAAAAACAAAACATATTGAACTCGTATTCATATACTTTTGGTGATAAGCGGAAATAGTAAAAACATGATCTATGGAAATATAATAAATAAAAATGTATTTAATGGCATTTTATTTAAATATTAACCATATTTTCTTTTGTGTATCCCTTTATCACCACATATAATAGCACTTCATATAAAAAGTTCATATAGTGACATTTGAGGTTATGAAGAAATGTCAACTTATCACTAGTATTCATTATTTTCCCCTTTAAAATTCATTTTGCAGGGTTGTGCTTGTAGACTTTCTTCAATTTTTTATATCACACAAAAAAAGTCTCCACTAGTGAAATAAAAGTGTGATGTAGCACCACAAAATAACCACCCTGATCTGGATCAGATCAAACGTCAAGAAATGCGGCTATTCAGCGTGTTCACACCATGTATACAGCGCATCGCAACACCGCAACAGCCTCGCGTTCACACTATGTTGTGTCAACTCTTGATATTTATCTATGTATAAGTAACATTTTATTATAAGCATACTAGACAAAACCAACACAAATGTTTTATACAAGCCATATTATTTCCGTGACGCACGCATATTATTAAATCCAAAACCTACTATTTCCTGTAAGTGTTAGTGATATTTTATACTGTTTTTGATACAAACTACAATTTAAAATCAAAGTATGTAAAGATTATACTGTATTATGACGCTAATACTTACAGAAATAGTAGGTTTTATTTTGTATTTGTATGGCAATAATATGGCTTGTATAAGACATTTGTGTTGGTTTTGATACTAGATGAACAAAATTTTAACAATTTTGATTGGTTTTTTTGTTTGTGTTAGTGAGTTGCAATTCGTTCACCACATAAAATTTTTGTTGAAACGATGCAACACAAAAATTACCCCTCCGTCAAAGTTTATAGGCAAAGAGGTATGAAACGAGGAAGTGTTGCGATGCGCTGTATACATGGTGTGAACACGCTAATAAATTGTAAATAACATTCACTGTATTTTCGATTCGGTAAATCAGAAAAATAACAAAGTACAATCACTTATAATATATCTACCAATCAAAGTAGAAATATTATCCCCTCCCTGTTTATCTTTCCCGCAGAGTCAATACAAAGTGTATCAACTCTCAAAAATTAGAAATTTCTTTGCGTTCTTGTGTTGGTAATTCGGTTTCGTACAGAAAAAGTAAGGTCTACTCTTCAGGTAGGTACGACCGATCCCATGCGACAGGACTGAATATGGAAGTAATGAACCGACGGCTGCTACGTCTAGAATATTTAATGAATATTATCTTTTTTCAATTTTTCGAGGTCAAGAGAGATTATCCGTGTTGCAAATCGTAAGTGTGATTTTTAACAACCAATTTTGTCTGTATGATACATTTGTAATTAGTATTTAAGATAAAATTTTATTTTCTAAAATATTTTGTGATTTTGTAAGTTTTTATGTTTACTAATCATTAGGTTATTTTACTGTGGAATAGTTTGTACATAAAAATAAAATAAAATAAAAACTATTTCACTAAATATTCATTATTTCACTATAAAATAATCAAAATAATTATTTCGAAAAACAAAATTTTTACAAACAAGATTTTGTCCAATAAAATTTTGATAAACTATATTTTATACGGTAAGAATTCAAAAAACAAGATTTACATTGGAAAGTAATTTCTTCTTTACTACTAAGTAAGTACATTAATGAATTTAAAAATTTTATAAAAAAATGTATTACATTCATTAGTTTGACCAATAAGTAAGCTAATTTCAACTAATATGCCACTTTGAGCGTTTCGTCCGCTTCAGGATTTCTACAAACCACCAGATTTTTGCTCCCCATAAAAAAACCGAAAGTTATCAAGCAGCAATTACCTAAATAAATTAAATTAATTCAGTGGAAAATTACAGGAATATCTTTTTTATTGCTTACTGCTGTGTTGACCGTTGCCGAGTTGGTCGTCGTCTAGTTGGCCATCACTGAGTTGATCGTGGCCGAGTTGCCCGTCACCAAGGTAGTCGTCGACTAGTTGATCGTCGTCCAATTTGTTGTTGCCTACTCAGTTTACCGTCGCCGAGTTGACCGACGACGAGTTTTACCATCGCTGAGTTGACCGTCGCCGAGTTAGTCGTCGCCGAGTTTTACCGCCGCCGAGTTGACCATCGCCGAGTTGATCGTCGCCGAGCTTACCGTCGCCGAGTTTACCGTCGCCGAGTTAGTCATTGCCGAGTTGATCGTCACCGAGTTGACCGTCGCCGAGTTGGTTTCGCCGAGTTAACCGTGCTCGTTCCTTTTTTTGTTATTGATTCCAAAACCTCTTTAAATTGAACCGATAATTTCCAATTTAAATTTAGTAATTGTAAAATTTATTGTCGGTGGATTTTGGGATCAATGATAGTTCTTCATTATTTTTAATACATTTATTATCAGAAACGCTGTTCAAAATTAACTTCGGTGAGTGGAATAAAAGTTGATATGTCGGAAACACTTTTAATATTAACATCCAATAGAACACTATACAAATATTATCATTATCGGGAAATTCACTACAAATAATTATTTTGCTTACGTCGTCTACCAATTTAAAAAGCATTTGTTTCAAACCAAACATAGTTCTACCATGCATAGTACAATTTACAGATATTTTGACGGTTGGATTTACATAATATGCTTTATTTTACACAGGTTATTCATTTCTTCCGTATTCATTCTAGAAATTTTATAAATTTCGGGAATTTCTTTTATGTCTTCTAATGCTTGAAAAATAACCTCACTGTTTATAGAGTTTTTCATTTTTACATAATTACAAATAATAAAATACAAATTAACATAAAACTTAAACTACCTAATATATTACCAACACCGAAAATTTAACTCTGAATATATTGTATCTAACTAGAACTAACAAAATAAAACAAACCAAAAAATTTCAGGATGGGCTGTGTTGTCTACACGGCCGTAGGTGTTTTTCGTGATAATGTTTATAAGATGAGTTGAGATTAATTATTTTGATTTAACATAAATAATCTACCACAGTTTCTTTACGCATAATTTGACACAAGAATTGCTCCGGCCAAATGAGAGATTGTCTCTCTACAGTGCTCTTAATAATTGAAAATCGCTGTTTTATAGTTAGTAATTTTAATTAAAATTACTGTGGAAATTAATTATTTTAATGTAAAATAAATTACCCGACATAGTTTCTTTATTCACAAATTAGCATCAGAATAGCTCAGATCAGAAGAGGCGTTTAATCGCTATTTTGTTGATTTAAATTTAAATTAAAATTTAGGTGGAGAATAATTATTTTAATTTAAAATAAATTACCCACCACTGTTTCTTTACGCACTGGTTCGCGGCGCGGCTTGCCTCGCCGCCTAATGACGTCATTGTGATAACATTATGCGTGAATCATGAAGCCTAAGTCCAACCTAAGAAATTATACATTTACATTAAAAGTAAAGCTTACAATTGATGAGTAATTGCCCACGGGCCACGGCCAAGGGCAAAATTTCGTGTCAATTTTATGAACTTGCGGTGTAAGACGTTATCACGTCAAAAAATTAAATATGTGCAAAATATTCAAAAAAAAATGTAATCGTAAATTAAGAGCGTTCGTTAGAAGGCAAATGTCAAACATGTATCAAAATAGCTCAAAAGTAGAAGAAGTAAAAAGAATGTCCAATGAAAATCCGGATTAGAAATGTCAAAAACCAATTTAAAAATCACTAAAACAATTAAAAATCACCACAATATAAATCACAAATAAACAACAATAATAAAAAACTGAAACTAAATTTAGAATATTAACACAGACCTATATCGATTTTGATTTTATAGAGAATAAAATATCCCTTTAAATGGCATAATAAAGTTATTTAAAAAAAAATCCAATATTGTAAAAATCGGCCAATTTACACAATATGTAACCAAAGTTCACACCCCTCCCCCCCCCCCCCCCCCATCTTATGAAGGTTAAATTATTTTTGTTTCAAAGAGGATACATTTACACACATTTTTTAAATTTTTTTAAATACATGTTTAGATACATTTATCTATAACTATCCGTATATGTCATATCCGCGGAAAACCTCTGTGATTTGGCCTATCTTAAATACAGTGACCTCAAAATTTCAATACAAATCCTAAAATTCACTAACATAGTCCATATTATCGATGAGGGGACTATTTTTATTTCAAAGAGGATCTAGCTTTGCGTTTAAGTTAAATCCGTGAAAAATCTCTGACCAATCTTAAATACAGTGAATTAAGATTACCCTGTTTGTATTGTTTTGTAAATAACAATTTTTTGACCTACTGTATAAATACCACATACATATTCATTTTTGATATTTGTTTAAAATTTCACAGACGTAAAAATTAACTAAATTCGTAGAAAGTTTCTTTTTATTTTATTGACCTGCCATCTACACGCAAATAGCGATACTAACGAATATAAAAATAATAAACTTCACCATGATAGGCTTAGGCCTAACTAAGGCCGTAATTAACGTACCGTAATAAATTAAATTAAGTACCGTAACTAAAATAAAATACTTGATTTTAAGTAATTTTCTAAAAATTATGACATTTTCAATTAATACTTACAATTACCACCTATTGTCTATCTGATTTGGAAGAAGTTTAACCGGTTTCGGTTTGTATACATAATATGTATTACCATGTAATATTGCCCGATTAGTTTGCATCCGTCTAATTTGGGAAAAGGGCATAGGTAAATGATCAAGGGCATCGCACCATGTTCAATAATCAATTCAATGACAAAATTATTTGTTTGGAGATAACAGCCGGCCACAAGCTTTTGTATTTCATAATTCGTTTATTAGTTAATTTAATATAAATACATAAATAAATAAAATCATTTAAATTAAATTATTAAAAGTTTTCGTATTGAAATCGAAATTCGCAATTATATATGGTTATTTTTCCATATTTATACCCAAACACGTGTAAATTGATCCCAACTGCATGATGCCAAAGCCATACCATTGGGTGACATTGAAATTGATGTTACACGATTTTCATGTCCACTCAATACACCGTTATGCACCGCTTTTAGCGAATCCCATACATGCACATTATTATCATCTGAACCGCACAAAATGAACCGGCCACTTAACGAAAGTGCACATGAAGTAAAACCACTCGATTTATTGGGTGGTTCGTATAGGCCAATTTGTTGATCCGAACGTAAATCAAATAAACGAGCAGTTTTATCTTCCGAACCTGTAGCGAATGCGAATCCACTCGGATGAAACTATATTAATTAGAATTATGTAGTTTTGCTGCACGTAAATTCAGAAATCGGTTATTTCATTAAATATACTTACGCATACGCTATTAACATCAGCTGAATGCCCCAAAAACATTTGCTTGGGTGTCGCCTCCCTTATATCCCACAATTTACAAGTACGATCAACTGATCCGGTAATATATGTTTTAAAATCGGGCGCTAATGAAATTGTAACGACATCACCGTTATGACCATGAATTTCTGTTGTTTTTTTACCCGACTCTAAATCCCAAATACAAATTTTTTCATCACCCGAACCCGTAATTAAATGCGTATCATCTAAAAATCGGCATGAACTTAAAAATCCTTCATATCCAGCTAATTCGCGTACAATTTTTGCCGCCCCATTTGGATCCCGATTATTAACATCATAAACTGTGCACATATTATCCATACCGCCGCACGCCACATAATTCCCAGACGGAGCAAATGCAACGCTCATTACCCATGCGGAACGAAGTGGGATTACTTGTACTTTGTTACCGGTCCATGTGTCCCAAATAATTAATTTGCCGTCCAACGAGCCTGTGACACAATGTCGCGAATCACCTGCAAAGTGAACCGAATTCACTTTGTTTATGTGACCTTTTAATAGTTTCTTCGATGAAATCGGGAGTTTCTTCATGTCGCCTAAATCGTTACATTTTTCCGATAGAGTACAATCGGCTACTTTTTTTTGTTCTTCCTATGACATAAATAATAACAACAAAACAAACAAATTAATAATATGAATTATAACATTTTAGTAACGAGCCCAATTAACACTTTACTTAGTACAATAAAAGTGAAAAAAAAATGTTTAGAATTTAAGCATCACAGTTACATAATCACTTTGATTAATAATCGCACCTGAAATTTGGCAATAATTCCATTTAACTCGTTTTTTAAGGCAGTTGTTTCCGGATCATCTTTAACCATTATGACAAGGTTTTAATTACCTAATTCACTTTGCACCAAACACCAAAATACTAAACTATAATATTCACAAACAGTTCGTCAGTTATATTGAAATCACAATTTTTTTTGTTTTATTCACCAGAATTTATTAACCCACCCACGACAAATTAAAATTACGAACTGAACTATTCGAAATGCAAACACGAACAAAACTAGTCCACAATTTTCAATGAAGCCAAAGTTTTATGTGCTATACCTATGTGCTATGCGCAATCATTTGTGTGTAGATGCAGATTTTTTTTTTTGTTGCCAGTATTTTTGTAACTTAATATAATTAAGTTAAATGGATTTTGTTGTTGTTGCACTAATTGTGGAGCGCAGTTGTAAGGTATTTTTTCACATACAGTAAAAAAACAAATGAACTTTGGCGAAGGAAAAATCAATCAAGACAAAACGAAACATTTTAATTTATTACAACAATCTTTATTCGGTGTGCGATATTGCGACCTTAATTTGTTGATTTGGTGATGTTTTATCGCAAAGCAGACATGTGAGTATGTGAGTTATAACTGATTATGGTGGTTTTTGGTATCGCGGTTTATAATAAGAAATTAAAAAATTATTTATCGTATTTTATCTTAATTGTTTGCATATAGAGATTTTGTTGTAACCAAATATTTATCGCGCATTGTTAATTTTTGGTCATTTTTACGTCTCGGTTACAGTGGAACACACACTTTACGTGAAGTATTTAATGTAGCTCCTTAAACTTAATCGTACATGCTTTAGACTTAGAGGACGGCACGAAGTAAGGTCATTCTGAACTACAAAACAACTTGTTATAATTTAATGAACTCTAAAAGTTACCTACCAAAAGTTGCATTGTAGCTTACAATCTCGTCTCTCTTCATTATGAGAAGGGAGGCCAACTTTTCTTGGGCATAATTTACATTCTTTTTAATTTTTAATTAAAGAATGGTGCAACTCCAAAGACGTTCATAATAATTACCTATATAGGCTTGTCATCGATTATGCAACTGAATTGTGTACAGTTATTACGGCCTGTGTATCTTTATGATTCATTTTAATTGGTATTGATTATTGTTGTGGCTCGGTTCATTATACACGGGGAATAATAAAATATTGGAGCTCAGGAGACTGTGGCTTATTATCGGAAAACATACTATATTTTGAAAAAGTAACCTATTTTATTAAACACAAGGCAATATTTCCGGTTTCAAATTGTAAAAAGTTTTGATTAGCAGATTTATTAGAAATTAATGCCATAAAAGTGATGTTCTTCTCAATATAAATTTGTAGCAAATGTTATGTTTTATGGCGTAGGTCAAATCAGATATAGCATCAGTTTCCATAAATATAGCAACGTCTCCAATTAAATATATAGCATTGGTTTTATATTACAGGTTGGTTGAAAAGTATTGAAAGCGAAAATGAAAGAATGTGAATTTTTTAATGGAATTAGTTTTTTTATTCAATATAATCTCCCTCAACTTCGATACACTTATTTCAATGATCCTCCAACAATTTTATACCATCTATGTACTGATTTTCCGAAAGCTCTGCAAAATACTGTTCCACGGCTGCAATAGCTTCTTCGGCTCCGGGAATTCTAGTCAAAAACATTTCAGTCAAAAAACATAAGGCATTTCAGTCATAAAATTTTCCATACAAATATTATGACTAAAACTCCTTTTAAAAAGGAACTTCAGTCCAAAAAAAATGGTATTTCAGTAAGAAAACAGATTGACTGAAATGCCCTTTGTATTTTGGACTAACCAACTTTCTTGAAAAGTATTTTAGTCACAAATTTTTTGACTGAAATGCCTTCGTAGATCTAACAGTGGCTTCGGCGCTCCAGTCAAAAGCATTTCAGTCAAAAACAGAAAGGAGTTTCAGTCAAAAATTAAAAAGCAACTCAGTCAAAATAGTTTAAGACATTTATGCCTTTTCAATCAAAAAACAAAAAAGGCATTCAAGTCAAAATATTTTTTACTGGAATTTCTTTTGGTTTTATGACTGATCGTTCGATGTTGAAAGGTCGAATGTCGGAAGGCCGAACGCCAAAAGACCAAACGCCAAAATTCGGCCGAATGCCGAATGGCCGAATGTCGAAAAGCCGAATGAGTCGAAAGGCCGAATAGGTCAAAAGGCTGAACGTCGAAAGGCCGAATGTCGTAAGGAAGAATTTTCATGAAATGTTCCTTCACTAAATTGATTGAAATGAATATTTAAAACCATTGAATTTATTTCTTAATGTAAAATAATTGAAATAAGTTGAAAATATGTACATACGTGCTAATAAATCCTGTGCATGTATTTTGTCGAAAAAACAAATTATTTAATTTTTTTTTTATTATAATTAATTAATGGGATCATTACATTTGCCTGGAAAACAAAATCCAGAATAGTTGAAAAGAAAAATCCAGAAAAAAAAAATTCCGAAAAAAATTTAGAAATCACCGGAAAAGCAATCCAGAAAAAGTAGTTTGTTTAAAATAAATGAAAAAAAATCAATTTTATTGCCACTTTTAGGGGATCGGGATATTTGCCTGCAAGACAAAATTTAGTTTTGCCGTTCAATTTTATGAATTCTTACCGTATACAATTCTTACCTTCTTCTTCTTCCGCTGGCGCTACATCCCATGAAGGGATTTGGCCACCTCAACGATGCTCCTCCAAATATTTCGATCCGCCACAAGAGAACGCCAGACACGGTGACCGAGTGTGTACAGGTCCCTCTCAACGTCGTCCATCCATCGGGTAGGTGGTCTCCCACGAGGTCCTACTTTCGCTGGTGCCGACTCCAAGGCCTGTTTAGTGGTCCGATTTTGTGAGCGTAGTACGTGCCCAAGCCATCTCAGCCTTGATGATTTTATGAATCCTATGATGTCGACTTTATCGAGATCATTTCTGATCTCGTGATTCATTCGCATTCTGTACGTGGCTCGCTCTTTAATGGGACCGAGAATTCTTCTTATCATCTTACCGTATAAATGGTTTTCCGAAAAATTATTTTGCTTATTTTATAGTGAAATAATGAATATTTAGTGAAATTGTTTTTCTGGGATTGATATAAAATATTGCATTTTAAAATCTTGCAATTACAAAATCTTGCTTAACAAAATATTGAATTTATTTTTATTTTTAGTATAGGTGTCATTAATAGATTCTATATAATCCGCTCCTAAGTGCGGCACGCAGTGCGACATGTTTGCAGATCCCGGCTCCTACGTCCCTCGAAGTTCAAATCTAAAGCCCCTCGGAGGGCTAAGCGAGGAGGGGGGCGCAGCGACCTCCCGTGTGCCCGTGAGAGTTACCGAAGCCGTTAACCTCTACAATTCGAAGTTAAATTAGTCGATGTCATTTTATTTTAATGTAAAATTTATAAAAGATTAATAAAAACATTATTATGTATGTATTTTGAAAACAAGATTTTCTTCAAAAAGATTTTTTGTGACAAGATTTTATAAAACAAGATTTTGGAGAAAAAATTTTAGAAACAGTCTTTTGTAAACAGTCTTTTGAAAAACAGTGATACGTGGCCAACCCAATTTTTAGACTATCAGTAGAAGCGATATGAGCGATACGATTACTTTGATCTGTGTCTGAAAGGTTGACGAAGCAATTTCTATTATCATAAATATTAAGAACTTTACGGAAAACTCAAATTTTGACATTTTATAAATTTTAATTATAATTTGGTCCGCACTTTGATAATTATGTTTCTGGATTTTAGTATTCTGGATTTTTGTTTTTCTGAGTTTTTTCTTTCTGGATTTGTTTTTTCGGGATTTTCAGTTTCTGTATTTTTTTTCTAGATAAGGTAGCCACCAACCCTTAATTAATTTTTGAAAAAAAACACGTAAAAAGATTTTAATATTAAGGTGATTACTATTATACATTTTTATATACAAATTTTGATAAAAATATAAATTTTGAAAATTTTACAAACAACCTTTCAACATTCAATTACAAACAACCTTTCAACATTCAGCCTTTCGACACAATCGACATTCGGCCTTTCGACCTATTCGGCCTTTCGGCATTCGGCCGTTCGACACATTCGGCCTTTCGACATTTGGCCTTTCGACACATTCGGCCTTTCGATCCTATTCCGACTAATTTACGATCTATTGTTCATTCGATCAATTGTATCCATGATCAATTGTTCATACGATCAATTGTATCCATGATCAATTGTTTCCACGATCAATTGTTCACGTGCAATTGTAACACGATCAATTGTTCACGTTCAACTGACCGAAACCCGTTGTAAATGTAGTTTTACTACGTTTTCCTTCAAAGGACATTAAATACACTACCAGAAATTTGAGGTGTAGCCAACACACGACTTTCCTTTACGAACAGGGAATTTTGAGAAATGTATTACAGAAATGTGTTACAAATTTATTTTTTTGAATTTTTGTATTTTTGATTTTTTTTTTTTTTTTGAAACATTTTTTAATAGTTTTCTGTAAACATTATACTTTTAGCGATACATATTTGCAAAATAAATTTTCTGGTCCACGGGAGTGGCTACCTTCGGTTGGCTGATTTGCACTGAAATTCAATTGGCCCTAATTTTTTGTCTTTCAATTCATTTAGATTTAAGCAAAAGAACAATTAATTAAAAAAAACAAATGCACAGAAAAAAAAGATTGCTATTATTAAACAAAACTTGCTATATTTAATCATTTTTACCCCTTGGTTTTCAGCTAATCAAGCCCCTCGATCAAATGGAAAAATGGGTCGAATAATATAATAAATTTTGGTTTTTCTTCTTTTAAGAAACTCATTATAGATTCAATAGAAAATATCATTTCTTAAATCTAAAATTATTTTGCTAACTTCATGTTTATGTCAAGCAAGTCGCTCTTGCTTAAGCAAAGTACAATTTCGATTATATTTAATACGTCTTCATCTAAAATCAAATTTTAATTTTATTTAAATTAAGAAATAATTTGCTTTTGCTAAGAAATTTTTATTAAATTTAAATAGGAATACTTGCTTTATTTCAGAAAGGGTAAGATTCATTTGATACATTCTTGCTTGAATATAGAATATGGATTATCTATATTCAAGCAAAAATGATGTAAAATTAATCTTGCCCTTTCTCAAATAAAGCAAGTATTCTGATTTGAATTTAATATAAATTTCTTAGCAAAAGCAAATTATTTCTTAATTCAAACAAAATTAAAATTTGATTTTTGATGAAGCTGTATTAAATTGAGAAAAAATAGGATTTATTTGATGTCATTTTTGCTTGAATATAGTTAATTCAAATTCTATATTCAAGCAAAAATGATATCAAATAAACATTACCTTTTCTCAAATAAACGAAGTATCCCGATTTAAATTTAATAGAAAATTATTATCAAAAGCAAATTATATCCTAATTCAATGTTAATTGAATTAAGAAATACGTTAATTTGCTTTTGATAAGAATTTTCTATTATTGCATAGAAATTGGGATGTGGATTGTGGACTAAGACGTATTAAATTTTATAAAAATTAATTAACTGCAGATTGAGATGTTGAATACTAAGGAAAATTTATTTTTGGGAAATGAGTATTTTGTGCATGTGAATTGTATAGTAATAAAAATACATAATATTTATTTTTTAAACAATATATTTCGTTTTTAATTAAAATTTAATTTATATGAAATAATAATTAATTTAAACTAATATTAAGATGTAATAAAATATATAAAATTATAATAAAAATATATAATTAAAATAATTATATAATGACAAATAATAATGACATCAATAGAAATAATAATTATAATAAAATATGTAATGATAATAATATGTAATGATAAAAAATATGTAATGATAATAATAATAGATATAATTATGTATAATATTATTAATAATAAAATTTATAAAATAATAACAAAAATTTACAAAATCATTTTTTTAAATAATTTATTTTATTTCGTGTTTAATTAAATTTCAATTTGTACCAAATAATAATGACATCGATAGAAATACTAATAATAATCAAATATGTAATAATAATAAAAATACATAAAATTAATTTTAAAACTATTAATTCAATTAATTAATTAAAATTCAATTTATATAAAATATTAATTCATTTAAATTGATATTAATATTTAATAATAATATTAATAATAATAAAATATTTAGTAATGTCTGAAAATAGAGAGAGAAAATATGTTAATTAATTTATTTTAATAAAACACTTTGAGTACTTTTAAAATTTAAAATAATAATATAGAAAATAAAACAAAACTAGATCATATTACTGAAACCAAAAATTCGTTTTTAAATAATACCATAATAATATGTCCCACTAAAACGGCCTATCAATAATTCTGGGTCGACAAAACTTGAAACGCCAAGGAAACGCCCGTACTAAATATAGAAATAACTAAAAGGTCAGTATGAATGATACACCAAACCATAGAAAGGAGCTAAGGATAAAAGTGTTACCGTTGGGTCTGGTTATTACAATCAGAGTTAAATTAGAAAATATACCGAAAAAAATAAAGAAATTTTTGTAAATAAAATATAATTCGAATTAAGGTCGTAGGAATTAATGTGGTTAAAAGTGGAATTAGACTCGGGGGGAAAAAATTAAAACCTAAACACTTTTTTGTTACGAGTTTATTTAAAATACCTAAAAATATGCAATTTTTTCATAGGTTTTGATGTTAGGATTGCTTATCAATTATTTTTCGAAGGTTCAAGCAATTTTCCTTGGAAAATTTCGAATTTTTTTCTTTTTTCAATTTTTTTTACTTAGTGTAAAATTATAAATAAGAAGTGAAGCAGGAAGTTGTATAAATTCTGGAAAAGCGGTGGGTGGGGCGATAGCCGCCACCCTCTAATGTATACAACGAATTAAAGTTACATTAAAAAAATTATTATGTTTAAAAGCGATAATAGCGCTACAAACTTTTTGATCTGAGTCTGCAAGGTTGACGAAGCAATTATTATTATTATATGTATATTGTTTGAAAAACTTGAAATTTTCCTGGAAATTGTAGCAACTTCTTTGAGATTATTATCTTTTAAAACTTATAGAAATGCAACGTTCTCAATTTTTTTCAAAAATAAAAGTTTTTTTTTGGAAAACAGTAAAAAAATTTCCTGAAATGTGGTAATTTTCCGGGATTCTTGGCACCTCCTAAAAAGTACAGATATACGATTCTATAAAAAAATAAGAAATACGCGATAGGTATGTACCTGATTTTCATGCCCATAAACTTAAATTACTCCAACAAAAATTTGCTATATAAAGTTTTGTGGAAATAGTGTCTATTTAATTTAAAATTTTATTTGCGAAAATTGTAATGATTTAAAATCAAATATTTAATTATTCCAATATGTGGTTTAAAATGTGTTTTTTATATTTTATTGAATTGGAACAGTTTGATCGTTTTAAATGCTAGAAAATTGCAGAAATTTTATGTTAAGTTCACTATAAATTTGTAAGTGGGTTACTAAATAATTTTGGGGCTATACAAATTGGAACATGTAACGCTTCAACTTATAAATACAAGCTAAAAGTTAATATTTGAAAAATATTTATGTTTTTAGTGTCACTAGTTTATTTCAAATTTGTGTAATTTTTAAGTACAAATTTCTGATATTTAAAATGACAAAACTGTTCCAAATCAATCAAATATAAAAAATCACACTTTGCGCTACATATTGGAATAATTAAATATTAATCATTACAATTTTAACAAATAAAACTTAAATTAATTAAACACTGGGTGCATCCGAAAAGCGAAATGCACATTTAGCGAATACATATTTCAAAAGCAGCATGCGATGTAGTTTTTGAGTTCATTTTTAATACATGTTTAGTACATATCAATTTACAATTTAAGCAATCATATTTATCGATATATTAATATGGAGTGGTCCAAATTTGAATAATTTTACGATTTTAGTAAAACATAATTTATCTCAGAAATGCACATTTCATAAAATGGGAATTTAAAATCACTTTTCGGAAACACCCACTAAATCTATTTAACTTCACATATACAAATTTTTGTTATATTTCATCACATACATATTTCACTTTTGCCCATTTAAGGCGCCTTATAAGGCAGAACATAACTATCACGGACTCGAAAATGCTTTTAAAAAACATGGCTAATATAAAATCTAAATAAATGTAAAAGGTCTTGAAATATACTATACCTATTATGTAGTATGCAGTACTCAACAAAAATATTATGCACTACTCACCTAAAAGAGCGACACAAAGATGGCGATGACACATATGGCGTTTTTCTACAACATAGTTGATGTTGCAAATTTACATTGATAATATGTAATCCTGTTGGATAAAAAAAAGAAATGCCAAGAATTTTAATTTATTACAAAATTAATACTTACATTATGTATACTCACTTTTCCCACAATAACTGATTTTAAAAAGTGAACTAAATAATATTTAAAAACACAAAACTCAAAACAGGCACTACTTAGCATTTAGCACGTTCTCAACTCAACAACATAACAAGAAAAGCCTGAAATATTTTCGGTTTTGAAATTGTTTTACGATGTTGAAGTGAACAAATAATACGCATGCGTAAATTTAGCAGGGCTTGCTTATTACAAGCTTACGTTATAGAATTAAGCGAGTGCCTGTTTATTGCAGAAAATGTTTGCTGTAATTTAGAAATATTGCTTAGTTAATAAATAATTTTAAAGAGAGCTTGCTAAATATTAGCAACTGTATTTAAAATATGTTATTAGTTAAGAAAGGTTTGCTAGAATTTAACAGGAGCCCTTCTCGTTTATTAAAATATGCTTTTGTATTTTATTATGTTTTGCTTTAATTTAACTAAGCCTTGCTTATTTCAAGAAACTTAAGGACATATCACAGCAAGCAGCGGCGGCATGTCTCGAATACAATTTTGAGCATAACTATAAGGACTTTTTTTACAAAACCATTCAGATTTTATAATTTTAGTAGAAAAGTTTTCATTTTACAAACTTTACATTTCTTTTAATGGAAACTTTTCTAATACACTATGAAATATCTGATTTAGTTTATAGGAATTACTAATAAGCTCAAAGTTGCATTTATATTTATATGGCGAGTATTACTTACCACATTTACATAATTATATTTTTTAACAAAGAAAATATTGTTATATTAGCTTCAATAAAGATGTTACTCCTTTATAAAATTTCTAATAAACACTCGAAGAGTGTAACGTAACATTGAACCGCGCGTCGCATTACAAGAAAAATCTTAAATTAAGAGGACACAGTACAGCCGTGGTAGTTACATATACATACTAACAGATGAAAAAAAAACAATTTTTCAATTTGGCTAGCCTTGACCTTATATTACAAATTCAAATTAATGAACAGCTGATGTTTACAAAAAGAAATTTTGCGTCATAAAATTTCTACTAGGTATATAACTACATAGATTTATCATTCAAAATTATTATTATGTATAATTTTAAATAATGTTGAGGTATATAGCTTGTAGACTAAAAGCTAATAACCTCACAATTATTAAAAATTATACATAAAATTTGAATCATAAATCTATGTATCTTTACGAAATTTTATGACGTTAAATTTATTATTGTAAAAATCAGATATATTTAATATCGGTTTGTATTTTCTAATTTTTAGCTATTTTTTAAATTATTATATAAAACCTTGATAATAACTTAGAAAACCCAAATATGGGTTTACAAATAAAATTATAACACGTACGTTTAACGTACATTCTTTAAATTCAATTAACGAATGGTAAAGTTGAAAAAGTTTCTCAAGCGGACAATTTTAAGCTAAGTAAAATATGAACTAATAATTTTATTTATTAAAATTGTAATGATTGAACAAGTCAGAAAACTGTGCTTAAAAATTGCAAAAAATTGATTCTTATAAAATCAAGTTCAATTTTTTTTTTTTAAATAATTTATTGTTTTGTCCGTATATTTCGATTTATTAATCAACATCACTGGATTGCTAAAAAATACCGTACCTTAATATGGAAAGATATCGTAAATTCGTAACTCTTCGTTTCTAAGACGCACTTTTTAATGTTTTAATACTTATGGAAACTGAAGAAATCAAAATAATTGAAAATGTATGTATATTGACATAGATATACAAACATAATTATATCTCGCCAACCAACCTAAAGATTAAATAGAAAGTTGAAATATAGGGCGAAGAAACCAAAATTAAAATTTTATTTCAGATCAAGACGTTTTAAATTTAATCGAAATTGTACTTCGCTTAAGCAAGAGGCCCTTTCTCGGCATAAACAATAATCATTTAAAAACAAATGATAAATTTAGCAAAATAATTAATTTTTTTCATCTCATTTTTTTAAAATGAGTTTCTTAAAGGAAGAGAAACCAAAATGTATTATCCTTTTCGACCCAATTCTCCATTTAATAAAGGGGCTTAATTAGCTGAAAATCAAGGGGTAATAGTTTTTTTAATAGAATAGATAATAGAAATCTTTTTTTTATGTGTAGCATATTCATTTATGTTGAATTTAAGTTTTGCTGAAAAATGTCCAAAAAAGTTATAATTTTAAAACAATATTAAAGAATAGTGGTTTAAACAAAATTTTTCTGGATAAACGTAAATACAAAACGCATGCTAATTTTAACCACTATTGTTTAGTATTGTACTGTCAATTAACTCGCTTTCTTGTATTAAGTCAAATTTTTTTAATGACAAGCAATTACTACATTTTTAAATTTAAATTGTAAACTTCATTTAGTCGCTTTCTTGTATTAAGTAAGGTTTTTTATGATAAGCAATTATCACGTTTCTTAATTTAAATTGTAAACTTGATTAAATCGCTTTCTTGTATTAAGCCAGGTTTTTTTAATGATAATCAATTATTACATTTCTTAATTTAAATATTGAATTCTTGATTCTATAATTATTATAGATTCTTATTTTAAGATAAATATAGTTAAATCAAATATTTTTAGCTAATATTAAGCAATAAACTGATTTATATTTAAATTTTACTCTTTTCTTGAATTAACAAATGGGATTTTCTATTCTAAGCAAGTTCATTTTTTTCTGTGTGGAAAAAAAAAGTTTTTAATTCATTTATACACTAAAGGTTTATGTTTCAGTGTAAATTATTAAATGTGGTTTAACTTCATGGGTATCATTCCTAATTTTTATGACTGTAGCTTTCAAGTCGTCATTACAGCTCCCAGAAGTTTTCTCTCTTGCAGTACGCCGTATAATGTTGTTGATTTGCATTATAATTAATCAAGGAGTTTAATACAAACGTTGTTCCATTCAATAGTAAAGATAGTGGAATATCTCTAAACTGAACCATAGGCTGTTTCTGGCAATTTAAATATTCTGTGTTAAGAGCAACAAACTGGTGGAATTTTAATTTATTTGCGTAAACTGTTTTATTGCAACATGGCTTATGGGGGTATGTAATGATGCAGTTTTCTAAATTCGTCATTCCTGTTTCTTCCAACAACTGCATGTTTATTTGAAGAAATGGCCGTTCCTCAGAGGTTTCTTTCAAGCAAATATAACAATATAAATTTGCTGTTAAACTGGGTTCTTTTTTTAAAATGTAATCTAACACGAGTGAAATATTTGATTCACAGTTTGACTTAAGTCCCAGATCATATTTTAAATTTTTTTTTTATGTCATACAACGCGTCATGTCGCAAATTTGCCAAATTGTTGAAATCATTTCTCCACACATAGCAATAATTAGTTTATGAAACGGATATATCTCATTAATAAAACTGTCATTTTTTGTACGTTTCACATTACATAGACTTTGAATAAAAGACTCAAAAGCGCACGTGTTTTTATAAATCGATTTATCGTTCAAGCAAGGACCCGTTTTATAAAAACCCTTTCGCATTTTGTTGCAGTGGATCAGTTTCTAGCTTTTTTGATGGTGATAATGTGGATTGTGGATCGTGATTGATGGGTTAATAATTTAATAATAGTTTCCTGTGCTTTTTTCTTAAAATCGGCAATATTTTTTAAATTATAATTTGTTTGCAATCGATTATGCCATCACGTCCGGCAGAGACGTTGCATTGATAAAGATAGAGATCAGACCTAATTGAAAATCATACTTAGAATGATGACCAATCCCAAACCCCAACGCAGTCGCACATATTTGCTGATCCCGGCTCCTTCGTCCCCTGAAGTTGAAATCTTAAGCCCCTCGGAGGAATAAGCGGGGGAGGGGAGGGGTGGCGCAGCGACCTTCCGCGTTCTCGTGAGAGTTACCGAAGCCGTTAGCCTCTACAATTCTAAGCTAAATTAACGGTTGACCACGTATCACTTAATTTTTGTTGTACTAAGGGTATAAAAATACTGGTTATTTATGTTAATAATATTTTTATTAATCCGCGCGCGAGTTACATGTCAAGAACCTGTCCACTATGATAAGAAAAATGCACATGATACAATTCTATTCTAATTAAATATCATGTTCTGAAAATGTTCACATAGAAAATGCAAAGTATTAAAAAATATAAATGTAGAACGGAAAACGATATAAAATTTCGAAACATGTCATAAACATGATTTTTAAGTAAAATTAAATATATTAAAATTTTTATGCTGATTAATAAAAAATGAAATAATGAAAAAGTAAATTAATAAATAGTTAATTGTTGTGTTGACTCTAAAGAGATCACACCTAAGCGATTCCAAACTAATAAAAACTGGCTCTAAAGATATCAGTCAAATTAATAAATAAAAATCTATCTCTTAAGAGAATAGTGTAATAACATTTTGTAATTAATTAAATTAAATAATAAAGTGCAAAAATAAAAGTTTTTTTTTCTTTTTAAAAAGATTCAAGAACAAAAGTCGCTCGTAGTGAAACTCAATAAATATATTATTATATTTCATCATAATTTGTGAATAAAAAGCGAAGTTTCACCTTAATTGGTAACATTCCAGAACTTAATCCAACAATCATTTAAGAATCCCATTTCCACCGCCCATGTCAAATTTTATCAAAATCGGTCAAGAAACCGCGAAGTTCCATCTTAATTCGCCACATTCAAGAACTTTATCCAAAAATCATTTTAGAATCCAATTACCATCGCCCTTGCAAATTATAGGCTGATAAATTTCAGTTGATGGTTAAAATTTTTTTTTCGGCTGGTATTTTAATTGTGTAATCTGCATTATCGATTTTTTTTTGTCGGCTAACTTTAACAATTTGTCGGCAGGGGTGGTAAAAGCGCAATCTACATTATCAATTTGGATGAAAAATGTATGCTAACTTTAATAGTATTAGAATTGGCGCATTCAGACCTCCCAACATGTTTTATAGTGTTTACATCAAATATCTACTGATGGAAAAAATGACATTTAAACAATCACATTGCCATGCAATTTTGAATGTTTCATGTATGCATTCACGTCTCAACGTGTTGATTTTTCCCAACATGTTGCCAACAGATCGCTTACCTGAATGCGCCCATTGTAAACTAATCTATTTTTCAAAGTCAATATATTTTTTCATTCTGGTGACATCAAATACACCTTGAAAAGGCTTTCCCGTAATTTGAAATTCTTCAACATCTTCCACACAGTGGGCTAGACACTCGATACTCTAGCAATTCGCAACCCGGTAAATATGGTGGATTTGCTAATCGAAAATTTGCTTTCATTTGATTTTAAAAATAATCTAAAAAAAAATGGCATCTAACAATAGATGCGGATACATTAAAACAGTTGCAAAATTTTTACAAGTTGCTTGCTTGCTAAAAAAGAAAAAATATCGAGTATCTCATTTTTTGAAATTCAGCAACAAATTGGGTTGCTAATTTATCGTGTATAACATTTCTAGCAAATTCGCAAAAAATTACTGCTTATCTGCTTGCTTGAGTATCGAGTATCTAGCCCAGTATCTGTCATTGCCCAGTACCTTTACTAGTTTATACGGTCCACGATATTTAGGAATAAGCTTCTTATTAACGCCTCGAGTAGTATCCACGTTCTTGACTACCTCTAAGTCATTTACATCGATTGGGTAGGACTTTTCCTTTTTTTGCGCAATTTATTTAATGACAATTTCACCGAATCAAGCTCAACATTTGGACTAAGAAATTCGACAATTTTATCATGAACTTGGCCTTTTTCATTTAAACCGTATAATAACATACTAGAAGTAATTTTAGTAGTTTTACTAGAGGTGTTATTGTAAGAGAATTCAATATTGTCTAATGCATCATCCCCATAAATGTGCCTTTCTTTGTCAACCAATTTTGCAAGCATTGTGATTAATATTCGATGGACTCGCTCTACTTGACCATTTGCTCTGGGTGCACCAAATATGATGGATGCAATTTTCTTGTAAAAAAGGACTTTAAGTCCGTTGATGTAAAATTTGCTTCCGCGATCGGTTATTACCCGATTCGGTCGACTGTACTTTTGAAAATTTATTTTCAAACAATTAATAGTGTCTTTAGCATTAATAGTTTTGGTTGCAAACAAACGTACAAATTTAGTAAATACATCTATGATTGACAGAATAAATCGGTTTTTTGATTTTGTTGGTTCTAAGGGCCTTAATTTTTATATTTTTTTTGGCAAAAATTTAAACAAAAAAAATGGAATATTTAAATTAAAAACATATTAAACCCTTTGACATATTCTTAGTTTATGAGATAATACAAAATTTTATTGTATTGAAAAGTGACCATAAAGTTTTATTGAAAAGTGACCATAAAGATGATGCAAATTCGAAAATGCGATATCTCGGCAAAAATAAAAGATATTTGAGCAAACTCAACGGGATTTGAAAGAAGAAGGCTCGTACTATAAAGGATGGTGCACAGAACGAGCGACGAGAACGATATTTTTCTTTTTCATTAAATAATGAAAGAAAATAGTAAAAATAATAAAACCGTTAGCTTTTAATTGACGATAGTTTATAAATTTTGCATTTTGAATTATGGCCGCTAGTTGTCAATTTAAAATAAGTTCCACTCGTTTTCCACACATCTAACTTTTGTACGAAAATTATATTTCGTTGTAGTTTTTGCGTTTGAGATAAAAACCAAACCTGGAAAAATTTCCTTTTAATAATTTTTTAATTTAGAACTAATTTAGAATAGATATAGAACTAGAATGCTAAAAAAACTAACCACATACCGCAAATTAAGTAACACAAAATAACGAAAATGAAGGACGCAAATTGCGTGGAGCAATTAATTTTAGAAGTAAGGCAAATCAATGTATCTATTTATAATAAAAGACACGATGATTATAAAAACCGTGTTATTAAAAATATAGCATGCGAAGGGATGAAAAATGAAACGCTAGATCCCGGAATGAAATAGTATAGTGTTACCATAGACAATCATAATAGATCTCTCATTTGACTAAAAACAGAAAATAAAAACAAAAATTTTCCATTCAAATATTATCGGTGTATTGCATATACGTATTATATTTGCAACGCATTCTAAAATCATTGCCTTATAAAATACACAACACAACGATACATTGGAATTATCAGAAGTTTTTGTTTTTTTCCTTTAGTTACTATTAAATGAGAAATCTAGTATGAATGTCTATGGTGTTACTATCAAATTACACCGTATCATAATTACGAGCTATGCTCTTGCGAATACACACATTTTATCAACATTTATCTGACTCATTCGGAAATATTTAAAATAATGCTTTGGATATTTCCCCAACTGTTTGACAAGCCCAAATTTGGTCGGATTTTAAGATACGGATGAATCCAGTATCTCCGGTGATTTAGTTTAGTTTTTGGTGTTTTCTCAATAATTAAACGGAAAAAATCAGTTTATTTCATTTGAAACCATTTTATATGATAGATTTATATAAATTCAATTAAAATATGTTTTACGTTATAGATTCTTATAAATTTTAAATAAATAAAATCTAAAAACGATAGAATGAAGAAAAAATTGACATGAAATATCGCTCGTTTTCTATGTGAACACAATTCGCTCTCGCGCATGTGGAACTGACCCGTTTCTCGCTACTCGTTCTCAATGTGCACCATCCTTAAGATCCCACACACGGTTTTTTGAAGAAAAAAAAATATGCGGTGCTAGATAAATACAAAAATGTAAAAAACAGTGTTTTTTGCACTTTTAGGTTAGAATATCTCATAAACCTGACGTGATAGAGAAATTCTGAGCCCAGTTTCGGTTTCAGCGTGAAAAATTACTTCGGAAACAACCACTCATTGTCCAGGGGCAAAATTTTGCAGGGTAGTGTTATTTATAATAATCATTTTCCTATTTTGTTATTTATTTTATTATTTTATAAAATGCGTAATTTATCAAATGAAGCTATTTTAAGAAGAAACAGAAGGAAACACGCCGTGCTATGTATCAACTAAACCAATATAAAAAACGAGGTTATGTTTTTTAACTCTTTCGTCAAATTGTTATATACGGCCATGATACATTTTTTATTTATTTTTTATGGTGAGTAAATTTTTTTATTTTAAATTTTATTTCAAAATTTTCATTTTTAACTGGTTTTTAACTAATTCACACACGGCCTTAATCAGCCAAAATATCAAGCCTACCATGTTTAATAGCCCATCTTTCGGCCCTTCGATATTCGGCCACATGGCCGAATATCGAAGGGCCGAATATCGAAGGCCGAATGACGAACGGCCGAATGTGTCGAAGGGCCGAATATGTTGAACTTGTATTGTTTGGCCCAATGTCGATGGACCGAATGGGGCGAAGGGCCGAATAGGTCGAAGTGCCGAATGGGTTAAAAGGGCCGATTTTTTTTTTGTTTTGTTTTTAGAAATATAATTTTTTAAATTTGTTGTTTTAAAGAATATTTTGAAAATTGTTTTATCGGCCGAAATGGGTCGAAGGGCTGAATGTGTCGAAGTATAAATTAATTTCTTATGAATTTATGCTATCTGGATACGTGGAGCACAATTATAAACAACCAAAATTAATACAATATTTTTGTCGATGGAATATCCAAAGATTAAACGTAATAAAATACATAAATTCATAAGAGATTAATTTATATTTTATAAAAATTTTTCAAAATGTTCCTTAAAACAACAAATTTAAACAAGTATATTTCTAAAAACAAAAACAAAACAAAAAAAAATTGGCCCTTCGACCCATTCGGCTCTTTGACATTCGGCCTTTTGACACATTCGGCCCTTCGACATTCGGCCCTTTGAAATTCGGCCCTTCGTACCCATTCCATTATTTCCTGAATCTAATGAAATCGAATCAGATAGCCAACGACAATTTTTCCGTAATAAAAAAAAAAATCAATAAGCATTACCCAATGGTCAAAGCATAAATCATTTTGATCAAAAAATAATTTACTTTTTAAGAAACACTTCTCTTTAATTTTGTCCTTAATATTTTTTGCATAAGGTTCATTTTTGAAATACGAAGTATAAAAACTGAATGCCTGTTTGCAAATATTAAAAACTTCCTCAGTCTGCACCTTTAAATTCCCAAAATCTGAGTACTAAAATTTTAAAAAAATGTGTGCCGATCGGATGGTGCTGAAATCTTAGAACTTTCTAAACTTTTTAAATCGAAACATCTAGAACAGTTCCTTAATAGACCCGATTATTCTTGATTGTAAACATGGTTTTGTATTTTGTGATATATGACGTAACCACTAACCACAAAAGCATTTTAGGGTATTGTTGCTTAAAGTTGCACAATTTATTTCAAAGTTGCCCGAATCGATATCCACATGTTCTTGGTCGTTCAATTTTGTAATCAGAAATTTCATTAATTTTAAATCCATTTGTATCGGTTTAATCTGCATTAACAGAATCGGATAAAACCACCTTCCAAGCATTTTGTCCTTCTAACAAGCATATTTTAAATACCACCTTTGCAATTTGCATAGGTACTTCGAACTATAAATTAGCTTAACTGACATTATATTGTAGTGTAGTATTTCTCTGAATTCTTTAACGGAAGGTTACCTATTTTATAGCGTGCATATAAACACAAGAAAATCGTTTTCATTTTCTTGTAGTAATTGGTTTATTTATACCAAAAATAAAATAAAACAACGGTCGAGTTCACGCTCAACTCGCAAAAGAATTATGTGAAAACCTGCAACTACTGAATTATTTCAAGTCTCTTCGATGGGCCTGAGAACTGTTCGCTCAGTATTTAAATTACGATACAATTTTGGGTTAAAAAGTCAATAAGTTGTTCTATTTTGAATTTGGAGGACGAACCTTACCGACACTAATTGTTTAATTGAAAATTGAAATTTATAACCGACTACATTTTAGTATAGCGATGTCTTGGTGAGCTTGAGCATAGTACAGTTCTATTAAGTTAATCATCTATAAACCTGCCCTGAACGTTTTAAAATTCACCATTACTCATACAAGACAATTGTTGAAGATTCCATATTTAAACTTTGGTGAATGGTCACGGCAAACCAGGGCCCTATCATGATTTCCGCCGCGAAAGAATTTTTTGCGATATGGTGAATTTAGGATCACAAAACACGACACTTTTTGGCCATCTATTCAATAGCGAGAAAAATTCCGCCAACAAAAATAAGGCGGACAATTTTCTGATTGATTTATTGTTGAGGATTGTGACAAGTTTTTCATCTAATCTAAACTAAAATCAAAACTTGTCTCAAAATAATGCCGCGTACACTGACAAACGTCATTAACTGAAAGCGGATCGGATAGAACATGATAGAGGCCTTGGTAAACTAAGCAAAGTATCATCGCTGATTTGATTGATTTGAACTAAATGAAATATGGCGGATTGCGCTAAAAAGCACTATTTTGAATAAAAGCGCAATTTTGACTAAAAAATCATAGCAGCTGGAAAACGGTAGAATGTTTCCCTACGGCTTCTTCTTTGCGCGTATCTTTAGAAAATGGTGTCCACTCTTATACTTTTTGTTTCCTATACGCCCTGTGATACTAAACATAGTATGTATAGTACCGATTAAACAATTTCAAAATTATTATTTTAATATGTATGGTATCGACGTATGTGTGTCATTTTCACAGCTCGCTAAGATATATAACATTTAACCCTTGTGTACGCACCCGGCTACCCGGGTAGCCATTTCAACTTTAAATATTTGTGGGGACTGCAATTTTGAAGTTACACGTTTCTAGCTTCTTGACATCCAAGAATTGACTATTAGTTTTCGATTTTTGTATAGAAATTGGATAAAAAATATTTTTTGATGGAGTTATGTGTGAATAATTTTCTTTACCCTTATAAGGCACACCCGGCCACCCGGGTAGCCAAAACAAAATATAAGGAAAAGACTTAGTTTTATTTTAATTTATTTTAAATTGTATATCCCTATTGTGATCCGCCACTGTAATTTTATACCAGTACATATTTGCAAATAGTTGGTTATTACCGTGCCAATACAATTATTTTTTTAAATGACTGATTTTCTGCGTGCCAAATCAAAATATGATATTTAAATATAATATTAAGGATCACCAAAGTTTTATTTTAAGATGCATTTAATTATCCCAAAAATCGGGCTCAAAGTCTTAACCCAAAACAATTGCCTTAGGCCGTTCTATTCCTAATTCTTTTCAACATGTTCACCTATAAAAATACGAACCCACAACGATATTTGGAGCAAACATTTTTGATCTATCTATTTCAACTACAATATGTATTATGAAATGGTGTGTTAAAATTCTGTTACGCGATGATCTGGCATCGTCAACTAAATAGTCAAGTAGGTTTAAATAGATGAAGAGAAACGATTCAGAATTTTAGATCTTCTTACGAATTTCCAGTTTCAAATCTTTACGCGTGAAACTTAACCTTTCTGCTAATCGTATTTCTTTGGAATTTTGATTAAAACTTTTGGTTCAATTCCTTTTTAATTAATTGATATTTAAATTCGAATTATTAACATTTTTTCATTCAATAATATCGCAAAAGTGCTTTTTAATTCTCGTAATTTGTAGTACTAAATAAACCCTGAACTAAAATTACAAGCTTACGAATAAAACATCGCTAAACTCACCCATTTGAAACATATCGGTACCTAACAAAAATAGTTTCAAATGTTGCACTTGCAAACCTTCCGTATTTGTCGAAAATACTTGACATTCATTTCAAAGGTGGTTGTACGACCAAATTGATTTCATGTTTTCCTCGTACTCCAGCATTTCAATAGTTTAGCTTTATCAAAATTCTAAAAGCTTTCTCTCTTTTTTGGGGAAATTACTACGATTGTGGAGTACCTACTCTAAAATTTTTTTGCGTGCCAGGCCAATTTTTAAACGTGCAAGGAATGTTTTATATATCTGAACAACCACAACCTATTAGTATGACGGGCAGTATAGTAATAATTTTCTCCTCATTTGTGTTTTTCGTTTCTCGTTTTCCACTTTCATTATGGGGAATTCCCTATATACATATATATTTTTCTCGTTTTTATTCAATAAAATACTAAATTTATAACATAAATGCAACAACATAGCGGAACCGACAAAAAATCGGTTGAAAAACCCGAAAAAATACACTTGGCTACCCGGGTGGGTCGGGTGTGTACTAGCGTAAAATTTTTCGGGTATACACACAAGGGTTAATATTTAAAGTATGGGTGCATTGTCTTTGTTTAACGTACTTCCATTTCAGTTTTGTTGAATCACTTACACGACAAATGCATACTTTTTGTGCCTTTTCATTTTAATTTGACGGAAATTGAAATTCGAATTATATCGTATGTAAGTTCGGTACATTTTATGTTCGTTTTTATTTGATTTAAATTGCAATTTCGGTCGTACCGGATTTTCCGTTCCTTTTTTTACATGAAATTTTTGACTTACCCCCGCTAAAGATGTTTTCACATCAAAAAATTACACACATTTTTAAATTTTTTTAAAAACACTTGTTAAATATTTCGCAAAATTACAGAAGGTTCAAAAATCACTCGATCGATTTCGGCTTGTTAGGCCATTATCAGGAGTATCTACTAAACTGTAAAAATAAAAATGAGTTATTTTATACATAGTTGGAAAAAACAAAAAATGAAACAAAAATATACAAATAAAAAATGTGGGAGTGGTAAACCATAAAAATGTGAGAGCAATAAATATTAAAAATTAAAAGAGGGTGAGTTAAACACAGGTATATGATTATTGATTGTTGATTAGTCAACGGCCGAGTAACAAAATTCCAGATGATGTTGTTGTTGCTTTTTTTTTTTTATTTTTTATTTTTTTTTTTTATTATAATCCGACGTATTAGTCATTTTATGGGATGGTATGAGTATTGGAATAAAACAATGCGGGGTCGGTAATTGGTGAGAAACGGATTTCTCTCTGTTCGTTGAGGATATTTTGGTTAAGAAATATAGCTTTTCGGATTTCGTAAGATTCTAAGTTGTCTAAACGTCTGCTTTTTGGTTGTACATGTAATATTTCTAAATTGTTTAAACTGGATGTGTGATTTTCTAACGTTAAATGATTATAAAGGGATGATTCATGGCTACCAGATAAATGTTCTTTAATTCTAACTTCAAAATTGCGCCCAGTCTGTCCGATATAAGAGGAACTACAATCATTGCAATTGATCTTATAAACGCCAGACTTGGAAACGCGATCAATTCTTGGTTTGTTGTTAAAAATCATTTTCTTAATTGTATTATTGTTATAAAAAGCAAAGCTACTTAATATCTGTATATTGTGTCACGATGTTACTAATCCGTTGGCTAGTTTTTCCTATATACTCTAAGCGGCGCCAATTTTTCGGAATTGGGCTATCAGGTGGATAAATGTTAGTTAAAGCTTTATGTTTCAGTTTTCTGTTTAATACCTTTAATATAGTCTTAGCTGCATAACCGTTATTCGCTGCTATTTCTAAAATTATATTAAGCTCTTTGTTATTGGGTTTGGTCAAAGGAATGTTTATTAATCTATCTAAGAACGAGTGGAAAGCTGACATTTTAATATTATGGGGAGGGTTGTAACATTCGTTCCATTTTTTTTTCACTCTCGTCGCAATAAGATTAAATTACTGAGGGTCAACTGTATTGTTAATTCATTATACCCTATTTCAAATATTAATTTTTTTTTATCAATGACTTATAGCGAACGAACTAAATATACATGAAATATATACTAGTAGCATATTTATTACATGTACCGATCCGATGGTGAGGGACTGTATAATTTGGTTTCAGCGATATACACACAACTTAATGGATGAGCAATAAAATCATTAAGCATTTAAAAATTTTTTTTTGTTGGCGAGGAACAGAATTTACTAGATCGTTCCATTTTTGATGATCTCCGCTAATTGCGGTTTGTCATGAGGTGATTTGGAAAATAGAAAAAAAAAATGACAGATCATTGAGGATTGGAATTTCAAACATAATTTTGCTCGAATAAAAAAAAAAATACTTATTCGATGATAACTAAAAATCCAATTCAAGTCTCAGGAAAAGTTTTTTTTTTGGTTGTTTGTTATTTTGATTCTTGAAATCATGATTGGAATCATAAGTGAGGTATTGATAAACTTACAAATTTTCAAGTAAGAAAAATCTGAGTGTTTGAAAAAATAAAAACTAACAAAATTGAGTGAGATTTGATATTTGGTGTTATTGTAAAGAACATTGTATGTTACATATAACAAAATTTATTTATGTTCATTAAAAGTGTTACTATTACCTTTTATAAAATTGTAATTCAAGTGGTATGAACTGTGACTAAATTTACTCGAATTTTTGTGATTGTGAGTGGAAACAAAATTTAAGAAAAAAATAGTAAAAGCTTGATAGCATCAAATGTACTTTTATTCCTGGTACGGATTATCAATTCAATAAACTAGGAGTTGTGAACTATTTGTGTCTAATGTGGATTATGACGAATTTGAATTGCAAGATTATTTTTTTTTGTTGTTGTGTGGTGATAATTGCGTGTACTCGTATGACCCGTATAAACAGGCTATGAAGATTTAATTCAGATATCATTCAATTGCAAATAATACTGAATGAAAATGTGTGTGAAACGTCAGTGAAAGCTATTTGTTGATTGCGCTAAATTGTGCCGTGAAATTGGAATTGGCTGTTCAAGGCAGTAAAATATTGAGTAGCCATTATCTCGAATTATTGCTGCGGATTGATTCATTGGAGGCGCCCGCAGAAGTGTAACGTATGTATTTGCTACAAAAAGGAGCACATGGTTTATGCATCGTGTGTATAACTGGTGGATAGCGGTGTTTTGCTGGTGATACCTCTTGACTAGCTGACGTCATACCCAAGGATTTAAATTGATAAGTTGTATTCTATTTTGATTTTATTGTTTTTTCTGTTTAATTTATTGTTTTCAAGTTAAATTGTTTATTTTATTTTTACTATTTAAAAATTTATTTCTGAAATAGTCAATTATTGCATCTTAATATCATTTCAACTAGTTAAGTCATTTTCTTTTCAACAGTTAATTAATATTCTTTATTTTCGTTATTTTTTTTTTGTTGAGACATTTCGTTTTAGGTGACACCTGTCTTGTCGAAACGTGGGAAGCGCTTTCTTCGTCTTCTGTCATTGCAAGGTAACCATTAAACATAATTTTTTTTGTGTTAAACATATTGTTTGTATTGAAACCGGTTCACCGGATTAATGTTATTTAACTGTCAAATTTCATAACTGAAAATAATTTTTATAAGATGTTGTAATTACTTTCTTTATTGTTCTTTTTCTTTTCTTAACTAAATTATAATTAAATAATAAATTCATATTTTTCTTGTCCCTAAAATTGAATAAATAATGTTAACAATAAAATTTATTAAGTCATGTTAAATTTAAAGTACAATTTTTTTCTTACAATGAGTGGCTAAATCATGAACATAGGTATGGAGTGACGTAGATTGAGGTAAGTGATGTGAGTTGAGTAACCTTTCCATCTCCTGCCATAGTTGCCAGAATACCACCCCACGACTAACATACCTCTCCGTTGGAGCTAGCGGCCTAACTGACGTATTCTGGAATCACACGATAATCATTCACGGTTTTTTTTTTGATAACGTTATCCCTCTAATGGGATGGCGTTACATGGTTTGAAGAGTTAGGTATAATGGCTTCTGTATACGTGGGTTTTCTATAAATTTTGAACTCTAATGAAGAATTAATTCTGGTTATTGTTATATCTAGAAAGTTAATAGATTTGTTTTCTTCTTTTTCTACCGTAAAATTAATGTTGGGATATTGAGAATTTAACCAAGTGAGAAAAGAGGTTAATAGCCTATCAGTTCCATTCCATAGGTATAGTATGTCATCAACATATCTGTACCAAAAGATTACATGACGGAAATAAGGATTGTTGCTTGATATAATCGTTTGTTCGAAGAAATTCATGAAAATTTCTGCTAACAAAGGTGACAGAGGGGAGCCCATCGGTAGACCATCAGTGAATCTAAAATACTTATTATCAAAGCAAAAATAATTTTGCTTAATACAAGTTTCAAATATCAGCTTTAGTTCATTGCGTGGGCTCCCATCTACAACATCCCTATCTAAGTAAGTACAAACTATCTGAGACAAAATGTTAATTGGAATAGAAGTGAAAAGACTAGCAACGTCAAACGAAACTAGTTTTGAGTGTAGTGGAATATCAACATCCTGAATTTTGTTAATCAATTCTACCGAGTTCTTAACCGAGAAATCCGAAACGAAATTAGTATGACTGTTGAAAAAGTTTATGAAACCCTTGCATAGCTTGTAGGCAGGTGCATTGCAATACGCTACTATTGGTCTAATTGGAATGCCTTCTTTATGGATTTTAGGTAAACCATAAAGAATTGGGGCAGATGGATTCATAACCGTGTACCTCCAACCAGTGCCATCAAAGACCTTTGGGCAGTGGTTGATACACTTACTGACCAAAGTCTTAAATGACTTAGTAGGATCTCTATTGAGCTCTAATACTTTGCTTTCTGTAATGAAATCAGAAATTTTATTTTAGTAATCGACTTTTGTGAGAACAGTGATCGTATTGCCTTTATCCGCTTTACACGCTATCAGGTCATGATCACGTAACTTTTTGTTAATCGTACCAATCACTTTAAGGTTATTATTAGAAGAAACAGGAGATTGAGAGGAGATAGAGGTGGAAGCGTTACCCAAGCCTTTCTTAATCTGTAATGCACATATTGATTTCAGTTGGGTTGACTGGCCGTATAAGGCAGTTTCGGCATCAATAGCGAGTATTTGGCACAGGAGCAAAATTTACTCCATTGCTCAGCATTTGAACCTCAACGCCACTGAAGCCGACGGAAGACAAGTTCTTAAAACGTGAATGGAATTGGAAACCAGACATAGGCCACTATTACTTCTATGGTTACGTGGATAAGGGGACGTCCTTTAATGATGTCACGCTTTTTAAATAAAATGTTGTGCAATTGCACAGTGTCTCCTTAGTAAATATTTATGGTTTGTATTTTTTCGAGTCATGACGTGACTAAAGGGGGAGGGGGGTTTAGTAAAATGTGACGAACTGTGACATAGGGGAGAAGGGGGGTTAAAAATTGTTAAAAATTGCGTGACATCATTAAAGGAAGTCCCCTAAGCCTTATCTCGCAACACATCCAGTTTAACTTTTTGCTTTACATATTGAATATGTGAAATTTCTGCTACCTCGGCACGAAACTTATTATCCCACCAGTCAAACTCAACAGAATGCAATCGAGCCGCTAACTCAGTGTGAACAACTTTAAGATGGAGGCATGAGTTGTTCCTGGTAGCATATCCTTAATGAAGGCTAAATGAATAGCTCAATGGCTAAATGAATAGCTCTTCTTCCCTCCAAAGATTTAAAATTGAGGTGTGGCCAACACACGACTTTGAATGTTTGAAAACATAGTTGGCAGTTTTGAGTTTTGTTACATTTTTTGGGTCGGTTTTTTTGGTCGTTCGCTTTTTCTTTAGAAACCCCAGTATAAACGTTTTCAACGTTAAAAATTCTTATGAGAATAATCAAGTAAATGATTTAGTAAAAACTTTAACTAAACAATTTCAAATTGGTTTACAATAAACTGAATTTTACGTAATAATTGTATCGACTAATTACCAAATATATTTACCATATTTGAATGGTATTATTTTATTCAAGCAGATGTCACTAAATAATAAATTATTTTACATTTTTTTACATTTATTTACATTTTACAATATTTTACTATTATTTACGTCAAATGAGTAAAAGATTATTTTTTACACGTGAATGCTCAACACTAGAGTTTGCGCAGACGTCTACACAGGTATACATCAATGACAAACTTATGGTAAGCGCAACTTTGCAACCTAAACTGTCATCTATTTTATTAAAGTTCCGGTTTCCTCTCATAGCGATTGCCGCAGATATTAAGCAGATGTTTGGAGGAAGAATAAGAATGAACCTATCGAGCATTACCAATTAAACACAATAACTTATGTTATGTCTTGTTCTTCCTTTTTAGCAACTAGAACACTCAATCAGTTAGCAAATGACAACAAGGCTGCCTATCCAGAGGTGGCGGCCATAATTACAAATAACTTCTATGTATAGCACTTTAAAATTCGTGGAATTTATTGGTAGCTATATACTGATAATTTCTGCTTTAATGTGCAGCCTCAATAAACATCATCGTATACTAAACGAATATTGTTATCTCATGATTCAAGAATATTTGAGCCAACCCAGAAGAGCTTGCGCTGGCTATAATATCCAATAAAATTATATTTCTACAATGTGAGGTCTTAAACTCGAGAGGGATGACCCTTTACCAACGAATATAGCTTATTAGTGGTTTCAAATCAGAAAGGAGTTTAAGTACTTTATATAAGTATAAAGATGACACCAGCAAAAACCATCTACAGTTTACGAACTTGTCAAATCAAGTCACAACCCGGCTGACTTGACCCTCAAGCTGCATTAATCCATCGCAGTTAGCTACAGCCGATTTGTGATGGAATGGTCAAAAAATGTGATCAAAAAATTGTTCGGTACGAACTTATCAAATTGTCTAAATTCCACATATTTTTTCGAAGTTGCTTGAAACAATCTCCTCATGATCAAAACTAATTCACAATATATGCTATATTTTTAGATTTGTTGACAGAGCCAAGAAACAAACCAGCACCATAAAACAGTTGGCTGTTACTGCAAGAGAGTCTGAGGGTGCAACTGCTGTTTGCTATAGTAATTAAGTACATCCAATCTACCGAATTTGGTGATGAAGTTTGTCTACTAAACATGGATAAACCGTTACCAAGTTCATCTATATTAAAATTACATAAATTTCTCGATACTGATGGAATACTAAGTGTTGGTAGCTGGCCTCAACACTCAATTCTACCTGAACAAGCCAAACATCCTGTCATCATTCCAAAAAATCATTGACATTGTTTTTAATCCGTCAATATTATTGAATTATCAACTATCGAAGATTGGTGAATAGCTGTATACACAAATACATTATTTGTTTTAAATTTACGAAAAATCAACCGTCTCAACTGATGGGAACTTACCGGCTTTGCGAGTTCAGCAATCTCGAAGAGCACTCCTAAATGTAGGCCACTTACAACTAAACTGATGAAAGGCAGATCTCAGAAAACTTTCAAATCTTATATTTCTATATTTATCTGTTTAACAACGAAAGATACACATCTTAAAGCTGTGAGTGATCTTATGTCAGATTCCTTTATTGCGATCTTCCCGCGGTCATATTTAGCGACAACGACCAGAACTTCATTGGGGATTCACACGAACAAAGTTAATAAGCTGTGCGTGAAAAAGTATTAATCAGAAAGACGTGATGCAAACCAAATGGAAAGATTTTTTCATTCCATTTTTTCATAGAACGTGAAAAGTATAATGAAAAGTATTTTCAGTCAGAAATAGGTACACATTTCCGATTCATATTCCTTGAGAAGTTAAAAATGACGTCAAAATCTTTTCATATGAATAAAGTTTCTCACCGACCATTTTGGCAGTGAACATCATAAATATGAAAATAAAATTTTATAAAAATTATTTAAGAAAAGTTTCCAAATAATTAATTTAGTTAAGTTTTAAAAATAGTTTGGTAATTTTTATAATTTCTTTTATATTTTGACAGACAATGACGAAAACAATCGCTTTTAATCTACTTTATCATTTATTTAGCTATATTTACACCCAAATAAATTATAATAACCTATAAAGGACATGGCTGTCACAAAACGGCGATAGATGGATTAAATCTAAAGATGGCACTAGTAGTTTTTTTTAAATTTTTTTTTTGTTGTATCGAAACAAAAATTTAAACAAAAGCAAAAAACACGAATAAAACTTACAACTAGATATCAATTATAAAAAAAAATAATTTTATTTTTTATTTATTTACCAAAAATTAAAAATTGTTAAAGCTGACATCTTTAGAAGTAATCCCGTACTCAATTTTCACGTATCAAATAATACTGCATTATCGATAAATCTGCCTATATCATTGACCGAAAGAAAGTTTACTATGGAAAGTATAGTTATGTCCCATGATAAACTAATTTAATAGGTATGATTGACAGATGTTTCAAATTCGTCTTTTCTTGCGCATCTCGTCATTCGGTGCGATAAAACCACAAGGCTTCGTTGTTTTCACAAAAACTATCACCGCAAAACAATTCGATTTGTTTTTTTTTGCTATGAACTAGTGATTACAAAAAAAAAGTATAGCAAGAAAAAAGCACCGAATGACATATGTAATTGTTTAGTGAAAGAGATAGCAATACATGCGCTTGATCATACCTATTAAATTGGTTTATCATGGTTATGTCCCTTTATAATTTATTTGGGAAATATGAAACTCGATAAAATTTGTGATTGCAGTGTGGCTTACTATGAAAACAACTTATTCAGCGTTTTTTCCACGATTCTTTTTCATTTGGACAACGAGAATCGCATATTGTTGTTGCGTAAATAGATAAAAATGTAAAAGTGATGGAAACCAAATGGAAAAATTTTTTTCATTCGATTTTTTCATAGAACAATAATTGACCCCAGAACAATTCGATACATATGTATGTACGTACGTATTGCCTAAAATTTTAACACTGACTATTAATTCTAGTTTTTGTGATTTCATTGCCATTATTGTTTGTACATACATACATATGTACACGAGTATGTAAAAGGCAGTTTCAATTTTAAATGATTTGATTTTGTCTGAAGATTCAATTACTTGAATTTACGTGTTATCATCGAACCCATAAATTTTTGTTGTTTATTACCTTTGACCGTCAACTTTTTTTGGTTGTTAATGATAAGCGCATATAGGTACATATTTAAATTGTTAATTTATAAAATATAGTTAGTGACATTTTTTGATACTAAACGTTTAATTAATGATTGGCGTAATCATATGCCTGAACAACAGGTTATTAAACCAAAAATGCACGTGGAAAAACGTTGATAAAAGTTTTTTTTTCATGTACATAGTTCAATATGAAGTAACGTTTCTTTCGCGTTTTAAATGTTTTGGTATGTGCTGTTTCATCGAAAGGATATCGCCTCCATCTCAGTTGTTTGTTCTTTAAACTAAGAATTTACTGTATGTTAATCAGATTCTTTACACTCCCCACTAGAACTAGTTAGTTTTTGTTGTCACTATAGGTCTTGCAAGATGCTCAACGATCGCTTAAGCTTGGTCTTTTTCATTTCGTTTTCTCTTACATTGGACAATATAATTCCCTGAAATTTTTTATCTTCAAACTGTGTTTTGCACTCGAGATAGACTTGTCTGTTTCTTTCTTTTTTTAATCAGTGTTCGGAACTCTCCCAGTTCGGTTCGCGTTTTCATTAGTAAAATAACCATAAAATCAAAACAGTTTTCAATAATCTCTTCAAATTTAGGGAATCAAAATTTATAAATTGTATTGAATTCTTAAATAATTAACGGAATTGTAACCCACGAGTTTCGCTTCGGACTACATACATACTTCCAATAATTATTGATCTAGTCGCATAGACAAATGTAACGACTTTACGATCAATTGTGTCTCTAGATTTTGGGATGTGTACGCCAAATTAAGGCCAATCGACAATCTATTCGAAATACATAGGTACTATTGATTTGGAAAAAAATTATCACAGGACTTGTTAAGCACCAAATTCAAAAGAAATTAGTATAACAAAGATAAAGTCTCTTGTATAGTTCAAGTTTAATTCAACTTTATTTATCATTTAAGAAATTATTACCCAAACCATATTTACATACATAGGTACAAATAATCCAAAGAAAGTTTTACCCACAAAGTAGAATATTTTCGTTCCACCAGCTTAACCCTCTCAAACGCCTTGTACAATATATTGTACATCAACTTTCATCGCTTCGACCAACCGTAATTTTTAATTTTTGTCTCATTTCTCTTGTGCGAACGTTCTCTTATGTTTCACACTACAGTTTTATGAGCAATGCCATATCATAGCAGTGCATAATTGTGCTACGTATTTTATTTTTGGAAGAAAGTCAATTTTAAATGGCGTTTGAAAGGGTTAATCAACTAAATCGCATTTAGATTCAACAAATTAAAGTTTTCTTTCCGCACTTCGAGTATATTGTGAAAGGTTGATTATGTATAGTACATATAGAATTGGTTTGTCGATTTAGGTACTTCACTATCGTTGAAAATTCTTTTTTGTTTGCGCGCTTATTTAATTCACTCGTTACGTTTGATTAGCCTTTTAATTAATTTTCGTTCCTATAAATCTTATATATTTAAGTAAAAAATGAAGAAATAAATAAAAAATCCAAAAATAATAATTTAACGCCATTTAGAGTACTTTCACTTTATAGAATCGAAAGTTTTTGACAGTTCATTATGCACTGATTCGCAGGCCTTTGTAAAAAAACTAAACTTTATAAATTACCTTAATGGTACAATGTTTTAAAAAGTGAAATGATTCTTTTCTATATTACAAGTTCAAGAATACGAGTAGCTCTAGCTAACTCAATTGTTCCACTTGATCGATATTTCATAAAAAATTAAGTATAATAGAGGGATTGTAGTTTGATAGTGCGTTGTCGAATAAAATGTTCATGCTTTTTAATTTTGTTTATCGATAATATTTGTTCGCCGCACTTGCGTTGTTGACACAAGAAAAATTTTACGGTACACGCGCTTCGATATTTAAAAGTGTTGAATACAATAATTCTACCTGGTTTAGTGTTTGGTAGTTAACCACTAAAGTTGGTTGTTTGTCTGAATGGGAGTGTTCTTATTATTTATTGTATTATATTGATATTGGAGTTCTATAGTTAATTTTATAAAGTGCAGAAGTCTATTAGTGCAACAAATATGATAAATTTTAATAAAAATGTTAATTTTTTTATTGTTTTATCCAGTTTTATTGTGTATTTGAATAAATCTATTGTCGTCTGTGATGATGCTGATCAATTTTGTGATATAAACAGTTCTATCGATGGTTGTCGTAAAACTGTGTCACTCAGTGATAGTATAAGACGAACAGTGGAACGTAAGTTTTTTATTTATGTTTTATTTAACATACACATACATGTTGTTAGGCTTTTATTGTATAGAATTATAAGTGGGCCAGAGTTTATTTGATTTTAAATCAGAAATAATAATATGTGATTTTTGTATATAACGTGTATGTGTATAATATGGCAACCCCCCAGTCTACTTTCTGCATAAACAACATAAAGCGTAAAATAAAGTTGTTTATATATCAAGAGCGCAAAATTTACTTTGTCGCGTGAGAAAGAAAAACTGTTGTTTGAGGGCTACTGAAGACACAAGAAAGTGAATTATTTCCTAAAAAATTCCTAAATTTTAAAAAGATTTTAGTGTATTAGTAAACCAATCAATTAATGGTAATTATTGATGGTGCATTGTCCGGAAATAAAACTAAGAACAAAATGTAGACCATGATCCATTCTTGAGTTATGCAAATACTGGAGACATTCTTATTGAGGTACCGAGGCGAGAAAAGGTTAGTAAATTCAAATATTGAAAATTAGCCGTTCAATTTAAACTTAATCTAACACTTTTAAATCCAACAAAATGTCTCCAAGATTTGCACAAGTCAAGAATGGACCATGGACTATGTTTTATTCTTACTTTTATTTCCGGTCAATGTACCAAAGATGGTTTAGTAATATAAATATTGAACATTAACTATTGAATACAAACATGTAGTGATCTTCTTGGCAGAGCGAAAAATAAAGATATGTTGTCTTTTCGAGTGATACAAAAATACAGCAGTGTTTATTTCAATATAATAGTGTTGACAGATGAGAATATGGGTGCGTTCATCATTTAATAACACTCTCACTTGTTGAATAATTAAATAACGAATTTAAAAATTAACAATACAAAAAATTAATAAAAAGGTTAATTCAATAAAAACAATTAAAAGTTAATTTTCCATTATTAAGATTTTTCAACATACATAATCTCATAGCTTTGACACAAAAATTATGTTTGTCCTTAGTGACTGCTTTTGTCAAACTGTTCGCAACCATTTCGTCTGTTGAAGTTGTGGCGGCGTGGGGCCTTTACAAATTCTTGTAATCCCAAAATTATAATTTTACACACCACACACTTAATAATTTTATTAATACAAATTTTACTATTTATTATTCGTTAATACAGTTTTTTATTATTTAATCAAAAATAGTTGCACGATGTTTTTTGCGTCTGTTCCAGATGGAAGCTAATCACTTTATTATCATGTTTTTGAAGATGCCGGAACTGCGATTGTCAAATATTTTATTTATTTTTAATTATTTGACCAACGTTGTATTTTAATCGGTTGACAGGGCAGCATACCAATTTTCACTCACGATAGTTCACGGAATATCCGCAGTATTCCCTCTTTAGTGACAACGCTACTCGACGTCGCCTTACCCTGATATATACGTCTCAAGGTACCTCTTGGGGAAATGCAAGTGTCGCCCTTTTCTCGATTTTACTGGCACAGGTCCTTCTAGAACCGATGAGGGTCTCTCCTCGCATTTTGCATCTTCCGTTTTTAAAAATTCTTGCTTAAACGGCATATCGTTTTCCATCTCTCTATTTTTTTCTTCTAAGGTAGTAGAAGCCTTTATCCCTGGATGGGCTATATTGTGAAAATTGTTGAACATCCCTTGTCGATAACTCTTCGGAAGATACGGTCGTATTCTGTTTTCCCTTACTTAGCAAAATACGTTTCTATATCACTACCGGGGAGCATTATTGGTGCTAATTTCAAACTCATCTGGTTTTGCGAGTCCAAAATTACTTTAAGCTCATCGTCTACCATTTGCTAATCCGCTAATTCATCGAGATCCACCAGCTATGGAGTTGAAATTGTTTCGACCCGGGACAGAGCATACCCTATATACTACCCTATATACCTTGTCTTATTGGAGGAATTGCCGTGGTGATCCCTTCTCCGGTTTCTGCTGAAAGGCAAACATTAACGGCTCGTGATCCGTGTATATTACAAAATTCTGTCGCCGAATATACAGCCAACAATTCCCGGTCGTAGGCGCTATATTTTTGTTGTGTCGCTGTTAGCTTTCTCGAAAAAAAAACTAGTGGCGGTATCCAATTTGTACCTGACCATTAACGATAGTGGTTTCGTTGATGATGGATGGGCTAGCATCGCTGCATTTACTAGCTCTGCCTTGCATTTTTCGAATGCATTTCTTGCTTCGGACGTCCAGTTGATCTTTGTTTTATCATTCTTCTTATTACCCTTCATGTACTCCAACAATGGTATCTGAATTTTGGCAGCGTCTCGTATAAATCGACGATAAAAATTACCCATTGCTAGAAATCGTCGCAAACATCTAACATCAGTTGGTTCTTTATATTCAGCGATGGCAGCAACCTTATCAGGCAGTGGTTTCGTACCCGATGCGGATATCAAATGACCCAAAAATGTCACTGTACTTTTTCCAAAAACAGATTTGGTCATGTTGATTACAATACCGTGTTCTTTAAATCGATCGAATACTTTGCGTAGGTGATGCTTATGTTTTTCCGCGTTATCGGAATAAATCAACACATCATCCAGATACGGGAAAACGAAATCAAGGCATCTCAATACAGCATGGATGAATCTTTTAAAACGTTTCGGTCATCCGCGGAAACTCAAATAATCCAAGTGGTGTTATTATTGCTGTTTTCTCTATGTCCAATGGCTCGATGGGTATCTGATGGTATGCCTTTACCAGATCGATTGTGGAAAATATGACCTTGCCATGCAATCCGTATGTTAAATCCTGAATGTGCGGCAATGGATATCGGTCCGCTACTGTAGCATGATTAAGTCGGCGGTAGTCTCCGCATGCCATTCACCGTTTTCCTTTTTAACCAAATGCAGAGGACTGGCCCACGGACTTTTGGATGGTTTGCAAATTCCGAGTCTCATCATGTTGTCGAACTCTCATTTTGTGATAATCAGTTTTTCGGCTGTTAGCCGCCGATACTTTGTTTCACGAGTAACTCAGAGTAAGGAGAATCAACCGCCCGTAGTGTAGTTATACTCGTTGTTTGGTTGTGCTGTCAATTAGCTTTTTCCGTTTTAAATCCACGAGTAATTCAAAGTGGCTTAAGTAATCGGCGCCAATGATAGCTCTATTGACATCGGCTATGAAAAGTCCACGTAAAACTTCGCCGCAAACCCAAATCGACCGTGATTGTCTTGTCTCCGAAAACGTTAATTTTAGTTTGGTTAGCTGCGTATAGGTCTATCGGGAACGTCTCTAATTTTTTCATCTTAACATTATTTTCTGGTAGCATCACACAAACGTCGACCCCCGTATCAATTAAAAAATGACAATTTGTGGAGTTTTCAAACAATATAAGACGATTTCAGTCATTTTTCTAGTCAACGCATCGGTTTTCGCTTCCAACGATGATATAATAGAGTTTTCGGAATTTGATCCGGATTTTTTTATTTTACTGCATATATTCACCTCTGACCCCTTTGTAACTTCCATGATACGGTCTGCCATCGAAGCTAGCTTGTCCAAATCGTCGCCGCTAACTGATAAAATGGCCTGCATTTGTGTAGGCAATCGCTGAATCCAAAGTGATTTAAACAACTCGCTACCGATTTTTGGTCCTGCGAGCTGCCGTATTTCTTTCAAAAAATGCAACAGTCGTTGATCTCCTAAATATTTGTCGTGCAATAACTTTTTTAAGCGGCTTCCTTCCGATTCCGTAAAATACTCGTTCAACCGGTTGTTTAGCGTTAAGTATTTGTGTGTTTTCGGCGGATGTAATACTACTTCATCCACCAGAGAAAGTATATTGCTTTCAATCGCGGCTACCACCGTGTTGTGTTTTGTTTCGTTGGCTGTTATGCCACTGGTTTCAAATAATGCTTCCAATTGGCAAAACCAGAGTGGCGAATTCGCCTTCCAAAATGCTGGAATTCTTACCGCAACACGAGGATATTAATCGATATTACATATATAAAAAAAATATATATCACAACTACAACGTATTCTCTATAACGGGGTATCATTTATGTGGTGGCGTGGGCCTTTATAAATTCTTGTAACCCCAAAATTATGATTTTACACACCACACATTTAATAGTTTTATTAATAGAAATTTTACTATTTATTATTCGTTAATATAGTTTTTATTATTTAATATTAGTTAAAACAGTTTTTTATTATTTAATCAAAAATAGTTGCACGATATTTTTTGCGTCTGTTCAAAATGGAAGCTAATCACTTTATTATCATGTTTTTGAAGATGCCGGAACTGCAATTGTCAAATATTTTATTTATTTTTAATTATTTGACCAACGCCGCATTTTAATCGGTTGACAGGGCAGCGTACCTGTTTTCACTCACGATAGTTCACGGAATATCCACAAAGTGTATTGTACTTTTTACACTTTCTGCCGTAGGCACTTGGCGAAACACACTTAATACACACATTTTTTAAACTTTTTAAAAACACTTGTTAAATATTTCGCAAAATTACAAAAGGTTTAAAAAATCACTCGATCGATTTCGGCTTATTAGGCCATCATCAGGAGTATCTACTAAACTGTAAAAATAAAAATGTAGTTATAGTTGGAAAAAGCAAAAAGTGAAACCAAAATATACAAATAAAAAAATGTGGAAGTGGTAAACAATAAAATTGGTGACAGCAATAAACATTAAAAATTAAAAATTTAAAAAGGGGGGTGAGTTAAACACAAGTAAAATTGGTGAGAGCAATAAACATTAAAAATTAAAAATTAAAAGAGGGTGAGTTAAATACAGGTACAGTAGAATTCCCTTATACCGAACACTTAAGGGACAGAATTTTTTGTTCACTATAGCCGGCTGTTTGTCTTAACCAAATATTCGGTTATAATGAACCTTGTTCGTTATAAGAAAGATTAACGCAAAACAAGACAGAGGGTTTATTCAATAAATAAATCAAAATATTTTATTAATTATAAACAACTCATACTTAATAATGCATCACTAGAACATAAATTACATAACTAACTTAAATAAGTATGTTCGTAGTAAGCAGTTCGTAGTAAGCAGTAGCATACAATTTCATGATCTTCTACCTGAGTGACTTCATTACGAACTTGGTTCAATATATCATCATTATCGACTTCTTCGGATATCACGATGTTATCATCTATACTTAAATATTCCTGTACCTCGGTATCCCCTACAATTTTTTCTAATTGCGGATTGTTCCACAATAATTCGAGATATTGGCATTACTGTTACTATTGTCAAGTTGCTGATTCGATGTTCCCGGAAAAAATCCCGCGTTGCAAAAACAGTTGTTAATTGTTTCTGATTTGACCTTATCCCAAGCCCTTTTGAGGAAATGCAGAGCATCCAACAAATTAATTTTAAAGTGGATTGCGGAAACAGCCTCTTCATTCTCCAAAGCTGTGATTAGTTTTTTCACAATAAATTTCCGATAGTACCCTTTTACAATTTTTATAACGCCTTGGTCTATTGGTTGTGCTACAGTTGTGGTATTTGGTGGGAAGAATGCTAATTTAATTGCCCGTAATCGAGGAATTATTAAATGTGATGGGCAGTTGTCGGCCATAAAAACACCTTTATTCCTTCGTTTAAAAATGTTTTGTCCGTTTTATTTAAAAATTGTCCATTCGATATGTGTCATACACGATTTCTGATTGTTTTTATACATCACAGGAATAGTTTTGATATTTTTGAAACAACTTGGTTTCTCGCGTTTACCTATAACAAGTAAGGGAAGTTTTTCGGTACCATCCGCATTGCTTCCGACTAAAACCGTGATCCGATCTTTGCACAATCCCTCCCCCCTCTCCACTCGCGCAATCATTTCTAAACTCTTTGGATTTATTAGGAAGGATCCCATAGAAAAGACCCGTTTCATCTAAGTTGAATACATACATCACTTTTATTATATCCATCCAGAAGCACAGGTAATTTTTCATTGACCCATTCTTTAACAACTTCCGAAGATACGACTGTCTTTTCACCTACAATATTTTTGAATACAAGGTCGTTTCGCTTCTTAAAGCGGTCGAAATTGCACTGCATTTTTTTTACAAGAATTCCACTTAAAGGAGCTTTCGGTTCGACATTCGGTTTAACCGTATGTTTTGTGTGCAATTCAACTCTTTCGGACATTTTTCGTGTTCGCTATACGTTTATAAACGTAGTTCGTTATTTGTAGTGTATAAGAAAAAAAAGTGTTCATGCAAATTCAAGGGACAAAAATATATGACCATTATAAGCGTTTGTTCGTTATATACATGGTTTGGTATAAACGGATTCTACTGTATATGATTATTGATTAGTCAACGGTCGAATAACAAAATTCCAGATGTTGATTTTTTTTTTTTGTTTTTTTTTTTTCCCTTCTTTATTTTATTATAACCCGACGTATTAGTAATTATATGGTATGGAATGAGGATGTGAATAAAACAATGCGGGGTCGGTAATTGGTGAGAAAGACAGAGAGAAATCCGTTTCTCACCAATTACCGACCCCGCATTATTTTATTCACATACTCATTCCATACCATATAATTACTAATACGTCGGGTTATAATAAAATAAAGAAGGGAAAAAAAAAAAAACAAAAAAAAAAAATCAACATCTGGAATTTTGTTATTCGACCGTTGACTAATCAATATAATCATATACCTGTGTTTAACTCACCCTCTTTTAATTTTTAATTTTTAATGTTTATTGCTCTCACCAATTTTACTTGTGTTTAACTCACCCCCCTTTTTTAATTTTTAATTTTTAATCAATAAGATTCTTTCGGCTTTTTATAGACACAATATATTAATAATAATGGCATTCATATTAATATATTGTGTCTATAAAAAGCCGAAAAAAACTTCACATTTTATGATTTCACCATTTTCGAACATCATTCCATTTACTACATTACGCATGTCACAAAGTGTTTTGTAATTTACATGGCCGAAACGTCTGTGCCATATTAATGCACTACTTTCTTTTGATTTTGACAACATATACATTTATCACTGGAGGTTGAAATCTTGTATACACCATCCAATCCTGTAACTGGCATTGTGCAAACAAATCACCATTTTGTTGCTACTATTTCAACAGCTTCAGTTGGTCTTTGATTTTTCAATAAATTTGCATCAGGCGTCATGTGACTAGATGATTTTGATTGTGAGAATAAAGATATAGATAACCAAATGCTCTTTTAGGCGATTCACTTTTATTGGTTTTACCGTTATTCTGATTATTATTCTTTTCACCATTCGACGATGACTTCTGCTTTTCTTTGATCTTATTGCAAGCTCTTGTGATTTTTACCACCACATTCATAACAAATTATACTTCCAGTATAACGATTTTTATGTTTCGATGAATTTTTTACATTGGATTTACTGAAAAACTCATTGCTTCCGTTTGACTTTGATACGTACTGTGTGTCAAGTAAATTCATTTTAATGTGATCTGCACTGATGGTTTCACTTGCCTCAAAATTCAGAATAAAAGGTTTATATTCATTTGTCAAACCTGCCAACATAATTGCAGCCAGCCAGTCATCATCTACATATTTGAATCCAATGCTATTTAATTTGCACGAAATTGAGGTTATCTCGTCGATGTAATTTTGCATGTTTTCACAATTTTCTAAACGAATTGAAACCAGGGTTCGCAATAACGTATTATTTCTTAATAATCCACGGTCTTCATACAAATTTTTGAATTTTGCCCATATTTCCCATATTTCAAGGGCTGAATTACAATTAAGAATGTGAACAAAATGTTCCGGTTCCACACTCAGAGCCAACGTCGATTTTTTAATTCACGTAACATGTCCTCATTATTTTCCTCTGGCAATTTATCATCATCTGGAGACTTCTTAATACACTTATGCCATTTTTGTACATCGAAATAATTCTGCATAGCAAAGCACCGCATATGATAATTATCAGCACCATTTTTGTCTTAAATCATTAATATGAAAATCCTTAACTGATTAATTACACAAACTAAAAGATAAGGGAGCCACTGATTCAGGGCCAATTAATAACAAATCATCAATCTCATTAGCCTCAATATTGCAATGAGCATGCTCCTGCAGGAACCCACTTAATATGTAACTGGGGCAGAAACAAACAGGTCTCCGTGGCAAGAAGTGGAGTTCAGGACACAGCTCCCATAACAGCCCTACAAGCAATGCTTTGTGAACCGTTAAGTTTGACTATAGAAAACTTTAAATTAACCACAGAACACTAAACAACACAAACGAAAGATAACATAGCTAGAACCAATGATTTGTAAACAAACATCAATAACTTGTAGGTCAATCAACATGAATTTCCAAATACCCTGCTACGTTGCCAAAATATAGATGTACCTTTCTGAAGCTTGTTTTTAAGATACTATTTCCAGGAAAGTTCCATATCTAAGATAATAGGCGCTCTACTCGATCTGATCTTGTGATCACCTAACCAAAAACGGGAGGAGCAGACCAATATTGCTAAGCCTTAAGCAGAGCATTTTTTAATAAATCGGTTAAGATATTTATATGCTTATCTGAAACGGTTCATCCAGATCATCCAGCCTAGTTTTGACCAAATTCTTCAATTGCCTGAAGTTCTTTAGGATTCTTGTTATTATTTTCTGGTATTTCCTGTCAAACTTTGGTTATATATCTTAATAATTTTGAGACGTTTCTGACTCTGTTCATGTTCTAAATCATTTTGTGTAGAATGTTGATTACAACTATTTTACTATGTTTTGGAAAATTTTACATTTTGATGTCTTTCTACATTTTTTTAACTTTAAATAAGTGTGAATGCTTCTCTTGTTAGGGTACGAAAGTAAAACACGATAGCTTATGTGTAATTTAATATTTTATCATATCCTTGATAAATGTGCGTATGTGTCCTTTTACTTGTGACTCAGGAACTCGACGGATTTCTGACTGAACGAGCATTTAGATCGCTTGAGCGTGAAACCGTTTTCTTGCATGCGGCTCATCACACTGAAGCTCAAGGTGCTGTTTGTCGTCTTTGCCTCCAATGATGCTATCGTCGATCCAAGATGATGCGCCCTCTGGACCGCCTGTCATTATGTCCATTAATCGTTGGAAAATCCCGGGAGCCGTTTTAACCCCCGATTGCAGCTGGTTCACCTGAAATAGGCCGCAGTGTGTGTTGATTGGCATCACTTTCTTAAACACGTCATCCACTTCCATTTGCAGGAAGGCAACAAACATGTCGATGACGGTGAACACTGTGTTGCCGGCGAGTTCAGCCAGAATTCTCTCTTGCGTTGGCAGTGGGTACTTGTTTGGCTCGAGTGCGTCATTGAGGCCTGTGGAGTAATCAGCGGTAATATACGTGAGAGTCTGCTTAGCTAATTGGTGTGATGACGCCTTGGCACTGTAGGCAAATAAGTTCAACAATTAAAAAACACAATTTCAGTTTTGTCATTCATTCGTTGCCAAAAAGGTTCAGCATTGAAGGTGAGACGTAGATAATTCCAGTAACTTCGCGCTTGCCTATTTCCAAAGTTGTATCAAAACATCCCAGGATGCTTATAGGTTTGCCGGAAGCATTTACGGCCGTTCCCTTGTGGCGCCACAAATTTGGTTAGAGTTTCGTCCAGTCCGCTTGAGATATGATCGTCAAGTCTGACCCACTGTCATGCTGCAGTTTGAAGTTTGAACTTGGTTCTGTCAACAGTTGCAGTGACAAACTTTTTGGTTGCCTTTGGATGGCTAGTGCTGATCGCATTGTTTCAACGACGCGGATTATTTCGTCGTTTTGGCGGGAACTGTCTCCAAATACGTGAGCTGCTGCAGAAGCCCGCCTCACTTTTATGCCCAACACTATTGCACAGCGTGCACGTCTTGCCGTTGAACGGGCAGTCTATGTGGAAGTGGCTGCCCCCACAGTGAGCGCATGGATAGGGCCCGCTTTTCCCGCTCATTGCGTTAGTTGTATTTTACTGCGGTACTTGTCGTATTGGCTTGTAACCTCGTTCGGGTTGCGGATTCTTGTGGACCGCCAGGACTTCCTGTTTAGCCATTTTCTGAAGCTCGACCATGATCTTCTCTTTTTTTGCAGCTCGCATACGTTCACATGTGCTGATCAGTGCATTGAGAATCAACTTGGGTGATGTTGAAGGATCGTCGGCTGCCTAGTATTTTCTGTAATGTGAATCTAGCATCTCAGCAGTTTCTTGAGAATTGCACCATCTTTTGCACCATCGATCTCAAATATAATGCATTCGCGTATATCTCGGGCTGCATAGCTTTTGTCATCTTCACCGCTTTCCTTTCTGATTTTAAAAACTTTATAGCGAAGCGTGACTCCTTCTATCCGAAAATTCGCTTCAGATCTTTGGCTGCAGTCTCCAACGTTAAATTCATAAGCAAGTTTTTTAAGATTGTATTTGCGCACTTCTGGTAGTCACGACTTGTGGTAGCTTCTGCATTACCAGACCGACTTTTGTTGTCTCTGGAAGAACTTTGGCTTCGACTTCGTATCTCGCGTACCTGAGGTCGAATCTAACGCTGTTTTGGGGATCATACACGAATTTTTCAATGCGATCCGATAAATCTCTGACTATCGAGAATCCTTGCACTACCAGCGGTAATCCAGCTGAATTTTCTTCTGCAGTGACCTGGACGTTGGACTGCTGTTTCGATATCGGCAGAAGCAACTCAAAACGTGTTTCGGTTGCTTCGCGTTCGGCTTTCATTGCTTTCAGTAGCGCATCACGATCTGCTTGGGCACGTTGTTCAGCCGCACCTAGAACTGCTTGCATTATTTCCTATACCTGATTAACATCCATCTTTTACTTTACAAATTGTTCCCAATTAATTTTTATCCAATTATAAAGGCTCGTTTCTTTCCTCGTCGGCACTGTGAATGCTTCTTTTGTTAGGTTACGGAAGTAAAACATGATAGCTTATACGTAATATTTTATTATTTCCTTGATAATTGCGCGTACGCGTCCTTTTACTTGTCAACTCGCTCTCCCCTTTTGTTTTTATATCACGAACTACTGTTCCTCACAATAAGAAAACAGTAGGAAAAAATATTAAAAAAGTCAAATTTAGCAACGCAAGCATGAAATTTTCAGCAAAATCATTTGGAACAAATAACTTACGTTGTGTTTTGTTAACAGACTCATTCTGGTAAACAAATAGACAAACGCAAGAATTCCTCCTTCCTTGCTAATGCAAGAAATCGACTTGAAATCCAATTTAGGAATAAATCATTTTATTTCAAGAATAAAACAATTTTCACTCAGCATTTTTTACTCATTAATAAAAACATCACAAATTCACAATTCACTCGACTGATCTATAGGCAAAAAAATAGTTAAGATTACCTAATTGCCTAATTTAGCACAATTTAAAAAACTTGACATTCGCGCTTAAAAAATTTGTAAAACAAAATAATTAACCATGTTGCGCCATCCCAGCTGAAATCATCTAAACCACTAGAAAAATGCCCCTCAATCTCTGCATATTCAGTACTTTTTTCCCACAACAATATTCCTATAAGAAAATATAAGAAACCAAAGAACTAAACCCATCTCATGGAAAAGCGCATAACAAATAATTGTTTATACAAAACGAAACACGAAAAATCCATTGATTTCATTTCAGTATTCGTTTGACATTTGAACTAGACGAAATCACGAAATTCATGTAGAGAAAACGTAAACCACAAAAATATTGTTACACGGACTAGTTTTAGTGCAATGATAATATAAAATCAAATAAAAATGCATCTGTTTTATATAATTCTAAGTAATCTTATAGTGATAAATCTGTTTAATAGAAATTTTATAAATTGTAGTGAATTAAAAGGTAAGATTTGTTGTTTTACTATTTTCCGGGTGTGTTACTTAGTAACTTTTTCGAGGAAATCATAAAAATTTGGGTGGTGTAAGATTGCGCTAAGAAAGTTCAAAATGTTATCAAGACAGAGATTTGGTTGTGTATCAAAAACAAAATTTAACAATTAAATTTTCGAGAATGAAATTGTTTCGTCTTTTTTTGGAAATAATATGAATGTGACTTGAATGTATGAACAATTTTTAATTGAACTTAATTTATTTGTTTGGTTTAGTTTTGTTTTTGTATCTATTTATGTACGTACATATGTAAATTATACACAGCCAGACGCAATAGTATGTTATGTATGTAATTAAAGAGGGTTGAGAGGCAGGATTTTGAACATATGTCTTAAGATATTATCTAAGATTTTGTATGTACTGGTTTTACATTATATTCATCGCACGAATCAATCATACATTTTTTTGCCTTAATGATTTGCCTTTATTTCATCGTTGCGATGTGCGAAATAATTATAATGTAGTTTCTGTAGCTAGAAGACATCCTACGTATTTTTTTTTTTATTATAATAGCGCAGTTTACATTATTTTTGTATGTAGTTTTTGTCGGTTTAACCCTTATAGGAGATTTATAATTAAATGGTACAATAATATGATGAACTTCTGTTTGTGAACCACTTCCGCTTATATCATCATGATGTGCCTTAAAAATTTAGTGATGTGATGCCTAATAGAATTCGGTAGTATTATCTAGCATAATTAAATTAATTAAACTTAAACAAGGACGTTTAAGCCCATAATTTATGAGCCAAATTGGATTAGCTTGTGATATATTTTAATGCAGTTGCTTGATGGTTCTTTTACAAATTGCTTTATATTCGAGTAGAATGTTGCACAAAAGTTTGATGTAGCTTTGGTCTTTAAAATTTAAAGAGACTTACATTTAAAAAATTTTCAATGCTAGCTTTAGTTTAAGATTTAATGAAATCTTGCTCAAGACCTATATGTAAAGCAATTTGAATTATATAAAACTGTGATCAAAAATTAGTAAGACTTTTTAAATAAAACACAAACGGCTTATTATTCTGAATATACTTATGCCAACGTCTTCGAAACAGTTGATAATGTCGATTTCCGGAATGGCCTTCAAAACCTTCTTCGATTCGGCTTGTATCTCTTCAATCGAGTCAAGACGATGTGGAGCCGTTTTTTGAGTTTCGGGAATAGCTAGAAGTCATACGGAACTAAATCAGTTGAAAAGAGCGTTTGCGGAATGATATGGGTGAAATTTTCGGCCAAATTGTCACGTATAAGCATGTGCTGCCTCACAATATCGTTATCAAACGATAATTGCGTGATGTCAGCCTGATCTGTAATTGTTAATCGATGATTTTTGAGCACCAAATCCTTAACATCCTTGACGTGATGTTCTTCGGTAGACGTCGAAGGATGGCAAGAACGTTTGTTGCCTTAAATGCGTTCTCTTCTTCGAACAACTTATACCAAAAACTAGAAAAAATATAAAGACTTCCTGTGTCATACAAAGCAAATATCCGCAGCTGGGGTACAGAAATAATTTTTTAAAACATAAATAAACTATTTCTGTACCCAGCTACGGATATTTGCTTTGTATGACATAGGAAGTTTTTATATTCTTTCTAGTTTTTGCTTATACCTATCAAAACACTCGCTCTTAATAGTGCATTGTCACCAAAAGCATTTTTTCAACATTTCCAGCGTTTTGAAAGTCAAAATTCCATTTTTGAAGCAACATTTGATGCAATAGGATAAGAAATAGCCAAGTTGCTTCCTAATTGGCCATATTCCAGAATTTCGTCTAAATCTCATTTGAGAATCCCATTTCCATTGGAAATGCTGAATTTCATCAAAACCGGATAAGAAATAGAATCCCAAAAAAATGTTTATAAAAAAAATCACAAATCCTCAGTTCAAGGGACACCTCATTACAACGGACAATTTTGTTGGTCCAACCTATGTCCGTTGTAGTGAGGTTTCTCTGTAGTAAAAATTTTTCGACTCTCCGGATTATCCAAGATATTTCGGATATTTTCTGATTATCCCAATAATTTTTTAGACGATTTCGAATAATTCTAAATTTTAAAAGCCATATGGAAGTATAAAGCTGTTACATAACATAACAAAATATCGCATTCATAAAAAAATCCCATGATATGCGATTATTACGGCAATATTGGTTTGACTGGGATTTAATTTATTATTAAGCGACCTTTGTGCATATAATATTATTATCAATAAGCATTCTAACTCTATAGCGCGTAGTAGCTAACCTTGCATCTAATAATGTTCATAGCATTCTGCGGAACAAAGCATACAAGCTCTTCGAAAAAATAACACTTCATTATCAAACTTATTAATTAATTGCTACAAAATACGCTGGAAGAAGTAGTCAAAATGCTGAGCAGATGTTGTCTCTATAAATTGCTGCATAAATACCTATTTGTATTGGCCGATTTACCCATATAGTACAAGGGCTGAAAAGTTTCCAGTATTGGTAATAAAACGCATCTTTTTTGGCAATGTTTTTATTTAATCTTCAATATAATCTCCTTTTTAACTCAATAAACTGCATTAAACAATTTTCCAACATTTTTTCCAAACATTACTGTGGAATGGTTACTATTTCGCGTAACACACGGCACGATACCCATCTTGCTTTAAGCCCTTTCCTGCGCAAAAGTCCATGCAAGATATTTTTTATACGTTCTTATGAAACAATTAACTTCACTTTACCGTCACTCAATACAATATCATGGATCTTTTTTCTGGTGTTCTCACCTCTTTTGGGTTCATCATCAAAAACTCTTGTGCGACCACTTTTAAATTCATCGACCTAAAATCCGGTAGTTTCATAGGATGGTGTAGACTTGCCCAAAATTACATCCATACTCTTTTTGATATCGGTTGCTGATAAGCCTTTCAAATACAGATCGACTTGAAAATCGATACCTAAGAGCACACAAGTGCTAAAACGCTTTTAATTTTGTCAGTTAACTTTACGTTTTGTTTTCTACGACAGATATCGCAGCAAAAATATTATTTTGTTATGTAAAGCATACCCTTCCACATTATGAATTTAGAAACAAGTCTAACAGAGAACATAAACCAGAATAAATTCTACGGGCGCAGAATGCTAAGATCTTTCTTAAATAAAACCCACGTCGGTTTAACCGGAATTTGGCCAACGAAATTTAGTCGTGATTGCTAAGAAGAACGAGACCATTTTAGAGTAAAAATAATTTTGCGAGTGTTTTAAAACTGCTTTTGCATCCCTTTTAGACTTTATTAATACGGTTCTAAGGTTCTTGGCCGACCACTTGTTCCAATTTAAAATATCATGAAATTAAATGAAGTACTGCAACCGCTTCAACTTCATGTAACAAAACTCGGTAAAATCGCACAAAACCTTCCGGCTACTGACTCAATTTTACCTATAGAAAACTAAGTGGCATGAATTCAGCACTTTCCAAAGCTCTTCAAACAACCTTCATGAATCGGATCAATGCTCACTGAAATAAACACCAAAACTAAATTTAAAACTTTAAAAACCTATAGAATGGAACTGTTGGAGCATGGTTCTAAACCACTAGCAGTTAGTGCCAATTTTCAACGCGACTTTAAAATTATGGTGATGAATTGTGGAACCAAAGATGTGAACCCCCTTAAATTTCAAAGGTTCCAGTTTCGGTTCGGTTCCTGCCTTTTATTTTAACTTCTGTTCGGTTCTGGTTCGTTTTTGAGTAATATAAATAGGAACCTGTTCCAATTCCAGTTCTCCAAAGGTTCCATAGAATTTTATTTACTTCAAAAACTTTTATGTTGATTAGATAAATGAAACCTATTATCAAAAACTATAGAAAGAATATAAAGACTTCATATGTCTTACAACAAATATCCACAGCTGGGGTACAGAAATAGTATACAAAACGAAATAGTAAAACACAAAAAAATTATTTCTGTACCCCCTGCTGCGGATATTTGCTTTGTATGACATAGGAAGTCTTTATATTCTTTATATATTTTCGCTATTATGTATTTGATATATTGTTTGGGCTCCTGAATTAATTCCACCGAAAAAAATGAATTATTTTCGCCACGAATTAATTTATTTATAATTTGAATTAATTCTGTGAAATATAATTCTGTGGTCACAAGGAATAATCGCTTAAGTCAAATTAGATAAATTTTCTAGAGAGGTACAAAAAGTTCAATATTAAATTAATTTTCCCCTTATGCCGACTAAAGCAACTACGGCTTGTTCCATCATTATCGATTACTTCACGTAACCGATTTGGCAGCGAAGCTACTAAGTAGTGTTGTTGGCAAAAAATCGGGTTACCTCTTAGCTCTTCCCATGTTTAAGAAGCACATTCTAAGACTAGTTCCATTGTTCGAGAGTAAAGAGGCTTCCAATCCTTAACCATACAACCCCAAACATTTTCTATTGGATTTAAGTCAGCGCTATACGCTGACCAAGCGATAAGATGGGATGGATTTGCAGGTTTCGATTTAACCAACTCATAGTTTCACATGATCTATGAACTGCAGAATTGTTATGCATAAAGTGAATTGGAAATTCCTCGGATAAACAGTTGTGACTGACGGTATTATTATTTCATTTAGGATTTCCAAATATTCCCGACTGTTCATTTGTTGTGTTGTGAAATTTTACATAACTCACCGAGGCGACGCCCCTGCACTTATCCATCCCCACACTTCACAGGATATTTGGCCACTTATTCTTGTGCTTTGGATATAATTTTCAATATATCTCATTTTGTTTGGGTGATACATGAGTGCAGCTTAGTATGATGATCAATCCTAAAATCTTTTTCGTTCGTAAAAATAACTTTTTCCCAGTTCGCGCTTAAATTATCATCTACAAAAGCTACTCGCGCCGCTCGATGTGCGTTGGTTAAAATTGGTTTATGAGCTGGAATTCGATGCTGAATTCCAGCGTCTTTTAACGTCGTTCACGAAATAGTTACTGCATGAACGTTATACGCCAGTGCAGTTGAAACTGCAGTTAAAAATGGATTCAGGGTAAACTACTCTACAATATTTTCTCGTTGAACTTCATTTAATATTTTTGCTTTCCCGTTATGCAACCGATCAATGGTTCTTGTTTCTGAAAACCACTTTATCCATTTCATTACAGTAGTTTTCTAACGAAAAAGATATACAGGGTGAGGAAAAGTATGGAAACCCCTAGAAATCTCGCGGAGTTTGATCAAAAACAAAAATGAACAATGTTAAATCTTAGGTAATTTTCAACAAGGAATTTAATGGTGAGTTTGGATGTAACCTTGAACTTCATCTTCAAGGTCATTTTGAGGTCACTGTCATATTTTTAAATGGGCACCCCAATTTTTGGTGCCAGAATCGAAAAGAGCTGGAAATTGTACGTCCGAATATGTATTATCCATTACCTCCCAAGGTCACTAAAGGTATGTACAATACATTATGAGGGAAAGTCCGGACACCGCTAGAAAAAAAATTACCAAGGTTAAATCTTAGGTAATTTTTAACAAGGAATATAATGGTGATTTGGATATGACCTTGAACCTCATATTCAAGGTTATTTTGAGGTCAATGTCATTTTTCAAAATAAAACCCCAAATTTTTGACATCGAATGAGAAAAGAGTGGGAAATTTTACGTCCGAATATGTATTCTGAATGTCGTCCCTAGGTCACCTTAACGAATACATTTTAGTTATAATCCTGATGATTTGCTATGAAAATTTATGAAAAGCTAAGCTTTCATGAAATGTATCCGAAGGATTTATTTTCTTTATGTAAGGTAATTATAGCCGATTTTTTTGCAACATTCAGTTCAGGATGGTTTAGCAATAAAAATGAAACGTGACCAGTTCTGGTACAACTAGATCTAGAATATTGGTCGCGAGGTGGCTTTAATTCCTTCGAACTTTGGCCGTAATATTATAACTGTATAAAACCCACAGGAGTGCATATTGCACTATACGGGATGGTATCGACCCCGCAAAAAAAATCCCGAAAACCAAGTTTTTTAAATAGGTATGTAGTAAATTTCTTAAATATATTTTAATGTTTCATATCTCTATTCAAATTACAACATTCATAGCAATTGGAACATTTTTAAAATTTTACGTATTTTAATAATTATTCGCATCTAAATTAAAGAATTAATCAAAGCCCCCTAATATTATCTAGACCCGTTGCGTAAAATTTTCAGAAATATTTACATTTAATTTTTAATTTAATCCAGTTACGAACTGATGAAGCATATGGTTTGAAAAAACAATCTTCTCATCAGGCCGCGGCGACTGGACTGATTGTATCACAATTTACATTCTACAGTACCTGGCAATTGGATTAGAGCCACCTTCTGATTTTGGTTTTTTTTTCAAATTTATCAGAAACAATCCTAATACATAATATAATGTTTTTTTACAGGAATAGCTGGTATTTACATTCCAATTAAAAAAGATTTTGAATTTTAATTCTTGGAAAAATTACAGTTAATTTAAGCATGGTTTCCACGATGGCGAGGCGAAAAAATTAGTCAAACTAAAAAGAGGAAGGAATAAAAAAAAATAACATGAGAGTGAGTGAAACAGCAACAAGTCGTTACACCGAATTTTTATTCATTTATTTTTGACGTTTTGCGATTTCATCACCTATAACTTTGTTTGTGTTTGGATTGATATACATTTGGAGACATTTCATAATTTAACTTACATTTTTTAACTTTATTAACATCCATTACTGGATTAATGCTTTCCAAATTAACGGTTCTATTTTGAAATTTATTTTATTCCGCAAATTTTCTTCAAATTGACATATGAATAACGAAAATCAGCGGCTAATCCGAAAAAAAATGATCCATTTCATCTTTTTTTCGGATTAGACGTCCAATTTCGGAGTGCTGAATTAAAATATTAAAAACTGGTCGTCCCAATTTTTCTGTCAAAATGGTATTTTGTCTCTATCGTACTATTGGTGAATTTTTACTTTCTCTTTTTAGTTTGACTAATTTTTTTGCCTCGCCATCGTGGAAACCATGCTTTAGTTGTTAACCAAATTATTTGTGCACGGAAATTTTTTTGTGCAATATGGAAATAAAACGGTAAATCAATAAAATTTAAAATTATTTTTGGTTAATTAAATTTTGATTTATATGTTTTGTGTGCACGTTGTCAGTTTTTGTTGCGCCTTGGTAACATCTCGCAAGTCTTTCAAAAGTTTGTTGATGAAATCATCTAGAAACTTACCCCATTTGATTTTTTTGGCACTCTGCTTTAAATTGTTGGTCTTGCTAGATCGTGAATGTTTTTCACTTTAATTTAAACCGCCGCAAGATTAAATCGAACCCCTACCTGGTCGAGATCACAAATTATATTTAAGATATTTCAATAATTTCATGGAAATAACCCTTCTTATCTACGGAAATATTATTGTATTGAGGAGCAAATTGAGGACCGACTAGTTTATCATCAACCAGGAATGTTACCTCATTCAATAAACTGAAAATGCACTACGGCTTCGAACAGTTCTAGTTTATAGGGCATACACACAAACGGAATATGATGTCGTCAGGAAACAAAACGTGAACAGCATCACAAGATAAGCCCATTAAAATATGAAGAACTGTTTTATGCCCAAATTAGTGCGTTTTTGTCTTAAATTGATAATATCGGAAATATTTGAATTATTACAAAACATAGAATATCAATTATTGTGGATGCTGCTTCGATCGGTTTCTCTTGCGTAAGAAATAAAAGGTTATGCGGTTTTGAAACCTTTAACTATTCAAGGCTAATGCCATACATAAAAAAAGTCATTGTCATATAACATTATTCAAAAATTTTGAATATAATTAGTACTAGTCTCAGCCAAGGCAGGGTTTCGATTAAATCTTGCTGAGATTTAAATTAAATTGGATGATATTCACGATCTAACAGGACCAAAAATGTATTGAAGAGTGCCCAGAAAATCGAGTAGGATAAATATCTAGGTGATTTTATTAACAAATTTTTGAACGACTTGCGAGATCTTCCAAGTTCCATCTTGGTTGGCCATATTCCAGACCGTTATCCAAAAATCATTTTAGAGTCCCATTTCCATCGCGCATACAAAATTTCACTAAAATCGGTTAAGAAATTGCAAACTTCCATAATAATTGGTCATATTGCAGAACTTTATTTAAGTTTCTGTCGTCTCTTATCGGCGAGTATCACAAAAAAAAAATCTTACGATCGTTACGGGTTAACAAGTAACTAATACAAAATGTGAAAAAGTCGTTTTTTTATTTTGATGATGACTTGTTCCTTTAATTGGTTTGTAAAACTTTGATCAATTTGTCCGGAAAAACGGTTTTATGGATATTAGATAATACAGGGATATTAGGAGTACATTAAACTGTAAAATGACCTGGCAACATTAGTCTTTTCATCAATATTTGTAAAGTAACGGTAGATTTACTAAGACAACCTAAAAAGTCGTTTTTTGGTACTTTATTCAAATCAGTATTGAGGGTGAAAAAAATGTGTTCTCAACTAATCATTTAAGTGTCTTGTAGGAAATTTACTCAAATTTTTAAGGCTGCCCTAAAATTTACTGTGCAATCATTGGTTGCTGAGATATCGATGAACAAAGACAAACGGATCTTTTTTGATTCAGAGTCAGATATCTCAACAAAAAGTTGACATAGAGAGACCAGAAAGAAAAATTAAATGTACGCCTAATTAACAGGCTAACCGGCCTATGCATTGGTTTAACTTAAAAAAAATTCCCGAGCCCATGGATCCTTATAAAAAAAATAAATCGAATTTTATTTCGCTCTTTCTTATGATTGCGTGATAACGGTATCTCACAAAAATTTTCCGCTCAAAAATCTCAAAACTACGACCGTAGTTGTACGACCGTATTTTACAAAGATACAGCTCTTCAAACAACACTAAAAAAATTGAAAAAAAATTGTGTTCCTTTAATTTTTTGAAGTTGTAGTGTGTCTACATAATCACGAATTCGCGATTAGCTTGTTTGTGTCTGTCGGGGGTATTACGTTACATATTTTTTTTCTTATTCTAACTATGGTTCTCGCTTAAATATATTATATAGCTCAAATAACCTAGTAGATGAATAAACACTTTGTATATATTAATTGTTACTTCACGTAAACCATAAGGATCCTACAAACATTACTTTAGGATTTTGTTTGTAAATAAAACGCAAACCAATATATAAAATAAGATGTTTTTTTCTTTTTCTGTTGTCAATTTAGCTCTGTCCAGTGGCGCAGGGACGGGTGTGAGTGGGAGGGGGGGGATAATCTCCTCCCCTTAGTTTCACGTATCATGTTTCGACAAAGTTAACAAAATCAATAATTCGAATAAGGAAAATAATCATTAGCTATTATAAGTAAAATAAAAATGCAGGAGGAACTGCGAAAAGACGAAGGCCAATTGATGTTGCTGTTTGTTTTCAATAATACCATAATTTCACTGGCTGTGTGGCATACTGGCATTGGCATGTGGTGCCGTCTTGTAGGAACCATATTGTTTATATCCATATTTGAAATTTGTTGCCACACAAAATCGATTATCAAGCCGCGATGGCGTTATTAGAGACCAATTTGATTAAATTTGTAATTGATTGTAGATTAAAAATTCGAAAGAGGGTTACACTATGTCAGCATCCTAAAGTTGTTTTTTGGCCTTCACATCATTTTTAATATTGTCACGTGTAATAAATACCCTATTCACTTTAACCAGAAATTAACTTGTGATTTTTATAACGATGAAACTATAAACTTGGTTGCTAATAAATGTGAAATCGACAATTTTATGGTTCCTATACCAACTGAATAAGGCTGAAATCGAAAAACCCCTATGCGTGATGACACATGAATCATCTGAAAGGTTCATTAAAGCTGAACTAAGCTTTGACATATCACCCAAAACTAACCAACGAAGAGCTATGGAAGTTAGTTTTTCACATTACAGATATTCTAAAAATTATTTCGCCGTTAAAAATAGGTGAATCCGAGAATTAGAATCGAAGTTGCCGAACTTCAGATTAATTGGATAGCCAAGAAATCAAAATTCTTAGTATTTGCTCAAAATATTTCATCTTCCAAAAGTAAACTTACTCAATCTCAACATCAACTATATTAAACGCAGTAAAACGTGGAGGATGGAATGCAAGGTTTAGGGATATTGTCTACCCAATGATTCACCTCAAATTTCCTGATAGAAGGGAATAGTGGACCAATTTAACAAGATGGCATACCGCCTAACGCGAAGAAGAAATGTGATTAAGATTATGATTTATTATTTAGGCATCAGGCAATGGTTTGAAATATGTGTCAAAATATTGTTTATGTATGTTGGTGTGAAAAAACTGCGCCGAAAATTTGTTGAATATATAAATCATCGATAATACAGCGTTCGCCGAATTTCCTGCGGCAGGAAGCCGCGCCGAAAAATCGTCCGATATCTAAATCCACCTTAAAGGCTAAAACACACCAAGTGGCGACGACGGACGACAAAATTAAATTCTTGTAATTTTGGTGATTTAATTAATACAAATCATAGTTTAGCAAACATATATGTAAATTTCATTAAAACATTCAAGTATTTCATAATTTTAATAGAAAAATGTACATTAAAAGAAAATCTATCACAAGTGGAATATGTGGGACATGTCGCGTCGCGCTTGGTGTGTTTTACCTTTTAATGCTCGTTCCTGAAAATTACCTGATGCATTGACATATTTAATTTAATTCGTCTCTAAAATACACCAGCCAAGTATGTGTTGTGTTGTTTCTCAGTTGATAAACTGAAAAAAGGTATTTATTACATAATAACTATACAGCCCCGTACCCCCGACAAAGGAACGAGTCCGACAAAGAAACCAATTCAGAAAACATTTAATTTTGTTAGTTCAATAGCTGGAAAATATCAAAAACTGTGATATACGTTTCTGCGTTTCGAAAAGGCCTTTAATTTTGGGATGATGGTAGTGCCCTGCGAGGCTAAAAGAGCGTATTTAGCAGCAGGAAATATCAACATCAAAATTCTAACCTAAATGATACAAGCCTCGATGCGTCAAGTTTAATAACAAAAACCAGAAAAACAGGAAACACTTGATTTCAATTATTGCCAATTGTAAGAACGGTGCTATGTAACTGTGGTGTTTTGGAACACACACAGTTGTGGTGTTTTGGAACGCACACAGTTGTGGTGTTTTGGGAACGCACCCATAATTGAATGGAGGGAAAGAATAGTTACATATGGAAGAAGTACAGGAGGAGTGAAATAAAATAAAGTGCAAGTAATGCTATATAATTTATAAATAAATAAATAACTTGTTTTAATATAAAGAAGTCAAATGTGCAAGTGTATAATAAATGTGTTTCATAACGGCCTATGAGACACAACAAATTGGCGATGAAGATAAACAAATAATAAAAAGTGTAATAAAAAAAAAGACTCGGTAGCCATTTTCTACATGTGTAAAGTTAATAAAAAATAAAAAAATAAAAATAAGTAAATAAATATGGCAGTCAATATTGGAGTGGGAAAATTTAACCCAAATAATAGCCAGTGGATAATTTTCCACGAAAAATTGGAATTTTATTTTGATGCCAATGATATCAATGACAAAACACAGAGACGCGACATATTAGTAAATTTGATAGAGGACGACGTGTTTTTATTACTTCGTGGTTTATGTGTCCCTAAAACTCCTAAAGATAAAACGTATGATGAATTGTGTGCTCTTTTATAAAAACATTACACGCCAGCAATCAACGTATTCAAAGAACGCAAACAATTTTTTACGGCGGTACAAAAGTCCGAAGAAAGTGGGACAGAGTTTTACGCAAGGTTGATTGGTTTGGTTGGAAATTGTATGTTTGAAACTCATTTAGAGCATAATTTGATAAATCGATTCGTAATGGGGGTAAATCAAAGTATACAAGAAAAATTGTAGGACAAAGATGAGAAACTGACAATTGACGAGGCACTAAAAATAGCAGGGAAATGGTATTTAAAGGAATGTTTTCCTTCTGCGGCAACAACGGTAAATTATGTAAATAAAAATGAGGCATCACCTAAATCAAAATATGATTACATGAGTGGGAGAAATATGAGTCGAAACCATATGGAGGTGGATAATCGGAGGCGAAGCCCTAGTAAAGATCAAGGCAGAAGTCCAATACCAGAAGGCCAAATGAGAAGCAAATGTTTTAGATGTGGAAAACATAACCATAAACCGGAGAATTGTTGGTTTGTGAAACTAAATTGCCATAGCTGTAAAAGGATGGGTCACAGTTCGAGAATGTGCGGTAAATTTAAAAATAATTTTAATTTTGTAGAGGCAGATAATTGTAATATTAAGGAAAATTATAGTAATACTAACGTAGAAGCAGATTATATTTATATAATTAATAATGAAAGAGAAGCACCAATTATGCTTAATATCAATGTAAAAAATAAAAGTTTAACATTTCAATTAGATACAGGTGCGGGTGTATCGGTGATTTCCAAAGCTCTCTATCAGGGGTTATTTTCTAACATGCCTTTAGATAATGAAAACATAATTTTAAAAACATATTCAGGAGACATACTTGAAGTAGTCGGTTATTTTAGACTAAATATGGAGTATAGGGGAATAGTTAAGGTTATGAAATTAATTGTTGTAGAAAATGGGGGACCACCAATAGTAGGGCGTGATTTTCTAAAAAAATTTAACACTGGTTTGTCGAACATCAATCAACTTGATAATAAAGCTAATTTGTTGGAACTTTTAGAAAATTACAAGGAATTATTCACAAAGGAGTTAGGCAAGTATTACATTAAATAAAATACATCTTGAATTTGAAAATCCGAAACCAATATTTTTTCGACCGCGACCTGTTCCGTTTGCTCTAAGAGATAAAGTAGAACGAGAATTAGATAAATTAGTCATTGAGGGAATATTAACGCAAATCGAAACCTCGGATTATGGAACACCATTAGTTCCAATTTTAAAATCTGATGGTCATATTAGAATATGCGGTGACTATAAGGTAACGATTAATAAGTTCGTTAAGGATTTTAATCATCCATTACCACGAGTAGATGAGATTATGACTAAATTGCAAGGGGGAAAGAGGTTCACGAAGCTCGATCTGTCATGTGCGTACAATCAGCTTGAGTTAGACGAGGAATCCAAGAAGTTTGTAGCTTGGAGTACGCATAAAGGGATGTTTCAAATGAATCGGTTGCCATATGGCATAAAACTCGCAAGTGGAATTTTTCAATTCACTATCGATAAGCTTTTGCGGGGTATACCTGGGGTAGTAGCGTTTATCGATGATATCGTTGTCACGGGGTCGGAGGAGGTCAATCACTTATCAAACCTAGAACAAGTTTTTCAACGTCTTCAAAAGGCAGGATTAAAGTTGAATAGGGACAAATGCCAATTTTTTAAACAAAGCATTAGCTATCGCGGATATGTAGTTAACGAACAAGGCTTATGTAAGACACGGGAAAGAATCGACGCGATCTTACAAGCCGAAAGGCCAACAAGTAGAACTGAGGCAAGATCTTTTTGTGGTCTTGTAAACTACTATGGTAAATTTGTAAATGGTTTAGCTGAAGTATTGTATCCACTTTATAATTTAACAAAAGAGTCTGAAGATTTTATTTGGACAAAAGACTGTGAGGATGCTTTTCAGAGAATAAAAAATGAGATAGTATCAGATACCGTTTTGGTGCATTTTGACCAAAAATTACCAATAATCCTGACGTGCGATGCGTCCCAGAAAGGCATTGGTGCAGTTCTATCTCACAAGTTCAAAAATGGTGATGAAAGGCCAATAGCGTATATTTCACGTACCTTAAGCAATGCTGAGAAAAATTATAGCATGCCAGACAAAGAAGCCCTAGCAATATTTTTTGCAGTAAAAAAACTATACCAATATTTGATAGGGAATAAATTTATTTTAAGAACCGATCATAAACCACTTCTTACAATATTCGGGGAAAAGAAAGGACTGCCTCAAATAGCAGCAAGTCGCTTACAGAGGTGGGCGCATTATCTATCGGGTTTTAACTATCAGATCGAATACGTAAGAAGTGAAAGAAGACAAAGAAGACGAGGATGTTGGGAAAGCGAGTTACCTAAATTTCGTTGATAAGGGTCAGGATATAAAATTCGATTACAAAATGATAAAAATGGAAACGCAAAGAAATCCTATTTTGTCAAAGGTAGTAGAAAGAGTAAAATTAGGGACGTAAGTAATTGCAAAGGTGCTGATTTCTACCATATGTAAGAATCAAAGACGAACTGTCTGTTGAGCAGGATACATTACTGCGTGGGTGTAGACTGTAGAATAGTTATTCCCAACAAACTAAGAAAAAGTATTATGGAGGAACTACATGTCTCACATTTTGGAATAGTGAAAACTAAATCCATGGCGCGATCCTATATTTGGTGGCCAGGGATTGATTTGGAAATAGAAGCAATGGTAAAAAACTGCAGATCATGCATTAGCATGTTACCGAGTCCTCAAAACGCACCATTAATTCCGTGGGAGACAACTGGAAGACCGTGGTCAAGGATATATGCCGATTTTGCCGGTCATTGTTTGATCACATGTTTCTAATAGTTGTAGACTCCTACACAAAATGGCCAGAAATTTTTAAAATCAAGAATGCGACAAGTGAGAAAGTCATAGTTATATTGAGGGAATTATTTACAAGATTTGGCCTACCAGACACTCTAGTTACCGATAATGGTAGCCAATTCTGTTCCGATCAAATGATCAAATTTTTAAGAAATAATCGAATTAGACTCAAATTAACACCTCCAGGACATCCAGCAACGAATGGGTTCGCTGAGAATATGGTCAAGACATTCAAACACACCTTAAAAGCAGTGTTAGATGAACATAGCAGGAAAAATAAAACTATGGACATTGACCTAGCGTTAGGTAGATTTTTGTTTGATTATAGAACGACTAAACATTGCACTACTAACGAAACTCCAGCTAAATTAATGTTTAATCGGGAATTAAAAACCGTATTTAATTTATTAAAACCTCCAGATCAAAAGAATATTTGTGATAGGGCACATGAAAAACAAGTACAGAATTATAAGGGTAATAGAAAGGAACAATTTACAGGTGGTGATAAAGTTGTGGTTAAAGATTATTCAGATTCTAACAAAACAAAATGGGTAGATGCTGTCTTAAAAAAAGTAATTGGTCCGAGAACTTATATTTGTGAACTTCCTAATAGAAGGAAAATTAAACGTCATGTAAATCAAATAAGGAAAGGGTGTGATAATATAAAGGTAGATGACAGTAACAAGGGAAGCAATGAAGTATTTAATAGACATGTGAAGAGAGTGAGTGTTGGAAATTGTCCTACACTACTAAAAATTCCTGAGAAAGAAAAATACCTAAATAATTCGAACTTAAATAATAGTGGTTCCGAAACAGGGTTACTTCAAGACAACATAAATGATGCTTCTCAGAATAATAACAATTATAACCGAGCTAATGTTGAACCGAGACCAAAAAGAACTTGTGGAATACCCTTACGGTAATCTTTTATACCGGGTGTTTCTTTTAAACTGAGACGATCAAATATCTCGAAAAATAGCCACTCTACGGAAAAAATGTCCATAATCAAAATTTAATCATACCGCGGGGGAAATGCATTAGTGCAAAAAAATAGTCCCCCACCCCCCGCTTTGTAGGTGGGGCGGGGGTAACTTTTAAACTAAGATAGGAACCCCTATTTTTTATTGCAGATTCGGATTCTACGGCTAAAAATACGTAGGATTTGACTGAAACATTTTTTTCGATTCATGTTAGATGGCGCTGTAATTGACGATATTCAATTTTTATCTCTGATTAAATATCTCGGAAAATAAGCACTCTACGAAAAAAATGATAGAGATCAAAATTGAATTATTCCGCGGGGGAAATACATTAGTGTTAAAATTAGTACCCTCACCCCCTCCTTGTAGGTGGGGGTACTAATTTTAACACTAATGTATTTCCAGCGCCATCTATCATGAATCGATAAAAATGTTTCAGTCAAATCCTACGTATTTTTAGCCGTAGAATCCGAATCTGCAATAAAAAATAGGGGTTCCTATCTTAGTTTCAAAGTTACCCCCGCCCCACCTACAAAGCGGGGGGTGGGGGACTATTTTTTTGCACTAATGCATTTCCCCCGCGGTATGATTAAATTTTGATCTCTACCATTTTTTTCGTAGAGTGCTTATTTTCCGAGATATTTAATCCGAGATAAAAATTGAATATCGTCAATTACAGCGCCATCTAACATGAATCGAAAAAAATGTTTTAGTCAAATCCTACGTATTTTTAGCCGTAGAATCCGAATCTGTAATAAAAAATATGGCTTCCTATCTTAGTTTAAAAGTTACCCCCGCTCCACCTACAAAGCGGGGGGTGGGGGACTATTTTTTTGCACTAATGCATTTCCCCCGCGGTATGATTAAATTTTGATTATGGACATTTTTTCCGTAGAGTGGCTATTTTTCGAGATATTTGATCGTCTCAGTTTAAAAGAAACACCCGGTATACATAACTATATTTAATTTTGTAAAATGTTAGTAACTAAATATTATTTTATTTGAATTTTTTGTTATGTGGATCTCCTCTGTATGTATCTAAAATAAAATAAAGATAAAATAAATTAAGTAGGGGGATATTGTGGTGTTTTGGAACGCACACAGTTTTTGTGTTTTGAGAACGCACCCATAATTGAATGGAGGGAAAAGAATAGATACATATGGAAGAAGTACACGAGGAGTGAAATAAAATAAATTGCAAGTAAAGGTTGATTTACATATGCGCCGTGCGACGTGTGACAAGTTGAAATAAACGTGACGCTTTTTTGACAACAATTTACATTTGTGACGAGATCCGCCACGCACACTTTATAAAATTGTTTATATTTTAATTTTTGTTCTTCAAAAAAGCTTCGTCAAAGCCTACTGTTTTGTTTTATACATACAAAAAATGTGTATGTGTTTGTGCGACCGTGACGGAAAAGATAAAATTAAACCATCTCTCGGCGTGTGGCGTGTGACGAATGTCAAAATACGCGTCTCTGATTGGCTAGAAGCTCCCGTCACACGTCGCACGTCGCATATGTAAATCAACCTTCATGCTATATAATTTATAAATAAATAAATAACTTGTTTTAATATAAAGAAGTCAAATGTGCAAGTGTATAATAAATGTGTTTCATAACGGCCTATGAGACACAACAGTAACTCGCAGTAGTAATTAAATCTATGTTTAAAAATGTTTCCGAATTTTTTTTTTCACATTCATTTTATAGAGAGTGAGTAGGACAATAAGGCTCGATTGTATGAACGAGGATAAATGATTAATCCTCTGGTTTAGCGTAGTTTGCATTGTGATTGTATGAACGATGCTAAATCAGAAAATTAATCGATGATTTTTTTTTTACCATCCGTTTTATCCTCTCTTTTTGGTAACTGAATCAAAGACTAAAAAAATTGGTTTTTGTTTTTTTGACATTTCAAATAACGGTGTTTCATACAAACGAGACATTTTTATAATTGAACGTAATTATTAAAAATGGACTCAACAAGGAAGGAAATTTCAAATTCGGAAATTGAAATTTTATTTTCCTCTAAATAAACAAAAACAATTTTTAATAAACATCAACAAAGTAAACGTCATAGAAAAGTATTGCCAGTCATACAAAAAACTGCTAAAAAACTGCAATAAAAGAGAGGCTAAATTTTTATTTATCAACGTTCATACAATCGACGAAAAGTAAAATCCTTGAGTAGTGATTAATCATTACTCTCGGATTTTTTTTCATTTAGCGGTGTTCACACAATCGGCCCTAAATGTTTAAACAAGCATCTAATTGTAACTGCGATTTAAACTGCGAGATAAATAGTTCCAGTAAGGGTGAAAGGAATAAATGATGTGCCACTCCAACTAATCTAACCTAACTCACTGGATTTTTAGGCTTTATAGAATTCATAGAATTTTTAAGATTTACAGAATTTGGTGAATTTATAAAAATTAAAAAAATTTTAGAATGATTAGAATTTTTTGAATTTATAGAACTGATAGACTTGAATAATTTATAGAACCCATAGAATCTATAACATTTAAAGGATTTATAAAATTTACAGAATTTTTACGGCAGAAAGTGTAAAAAGTATTTATAGGTTTTAGAAACATATTAGAATTTATAATATTTACAGATTTAAAATTTATAAAATTTATTGGACTTTTAAAATTTATCAAATTTATCAAATTTACAGAATTTATAAGAATTTAAGAATTTATGAGATTTGTAGAATGTAAAGAACTTACTGAATTTTAAAACTGTATGTATAGGATTTATAGAAATTATTGAATTTATATAATTTGTTCAAGTTTATATGTAGGATTTATCGAAATTTTTGAATTTATAAAAATTATGGAATTTTTAGAATAAGTAAAATTTGGGTAACCCATTGAATCTATAAAATTTAAAAAATTTATAATATTTGTGGAGTTTATGTAATTTATAGGATTCTTTGAATTTATTTATCAAATTCATAAAATGTATAGAGTTTATAAATATGTATATTAGAATTTATAACATTTATAGAGTTTGTAGAATTTGTAAAATTTATTATAATTTGTCGAATTTACAGAATTTATAAGAAAGAAAAAGATTTGTAGAATTTAAAGAACTTACTGAATTTTAAAACTTCATTCATAGAATTTATACAACTTATAAATTTTAACGAAATTATTGAATTTACAGAATTGTTAAATTTTATAGGATTTTACAAATTTTTTGTATTCATAAAATAAATAAAATTCGAATTTGTAGAATTTATAAAACAGACACACTTGAAACAATTAATAAAACACAAAGAATCTAGAAAATTTAAAGAATTTATATTATTGATAAAATTTATAGAATTTATAAATTTTATAGAATTTATAAAATTCATAAAATTTAAAAATTTATAGAGTATATAGACATATTAAAACCTTTTAAAATTTATAGAATTTAAGAAACTTATTGGATTTTTAGACTTTATAGAATTCATAGAACTTATAGGATTTACAGAATTTATTGGATTTATAAAATTCAAAAAATGTATTGAATTTATAAAATTTGTAAAAATTAAAATTTTTTTAGAAACATGTAGAATGTAAATAAGTCCAATTTGAGTTTGTAGAATTTACAGAACTGACAGACCTGAATAATTATAAAATCTATAACATTTAAAGAATTTATAAAATTGAAAGAATTTATAGATTTTAAAAATATATTAGATTTATAATATTTACATACTTAAAATTTAAGACTATATTGGACTTTTGGATTTATAGAATTTATCGAATTTAAAGAATTTGTGTATTATTGATAAAATTTATAAACTTCATAGAATTTGTAGATGTTATGGAATTTAAAAAATTCACAAAATTTTAAAATATTAAGAGTTTATAGACATATTAAGATGCTTGAGAAAAAAAGAGAAAAATTTATTGGATTTATAGAATTTAAGAAATTTGTTGGATTTTTAGACTTTCTAGAATTTGTAGAATTTACTCAATTTATTGATATAATTTATTGCGTTTAAAGAATTTTAAATTTTCAGAATTTATATACATACATAATTATTACAAATTCTATAAACTTTATAAATTCTATATTTTTTTTAATTTTTAAAATTGTGTGTAAGTCCTTTAATTCTAAAAATTGTGTACGTATATGCTAATCGTAACTGAGATTTAGTATCGTTCGTCCATATTAGCAATGATTATAAAAATATCTAATATTTTAAACGAAATAAAAGAAATTTGTTGTTTTTTTGTAAAATTTTGATTTTTTTAAATATATTATTTAAATAAACTAAATTCCGAAATTAGTACCGGAATTCCGGAATCGAGAACATTTGAATTCGAAAATTTCGGAACTACTTTTTGGCCAAAAACTTGCTGCCCTAACTACCACCAACAAAAATTTCAAAATACCAGCCAATACAAATCATTAACCAATAACATAAGTTTCACCAATTCAACTACAAAAGCAAATCCTCTTTTCAAGTTCTATGGAATCATCAAACCTAGGTAGATTTTTCATAAAAGTCAATAGAACACGGCATTAAATAACCAAGTTAATTAGAAACTTTTTTTTTCAACAAAGAGACAAATAAAATATTGTACCAGATTATTGTTTGTATTCCTCTTTCTGCAGTTCCATTGGCTTGAGGATATCTTGGGTAACTAGCGATTAATTCTATATTTCCATCATTAGCGAACCATCTAACTACAAAGCTGTTAAATGGTACATTATAACTTGCGAACTGATTTGGTATTCCATGTGAGGTAAAAATTATGTTCAATGCCCCGACCACCTCTTGAGCTGTTTTGAACCACTTTCTGAAGTGATCTACCGAGATTAAAAAAAATTTATTTCCTAGCACACCATCTACTTTCATAAATATTATCTTAAAGGCTCTTTAATATTTTCTGGTCGATATTGTTCGCACAGTGGGCTTGATAAAATTAAATTATCTATTACAGAATTGTATTTGGCAAGAACAGAAGACATATTGCCCTAAGTTTTGGTTTTTTTATGCTCTGATGATCATGAGATCTTTGTCTTTATTAAAAATTCATAGTGCTGCCTTTATAACATTTTTCAACTTCCTTAACGCTCAGATTGTCTTTGTTCCCATTTATGCTTATTACCTTTTCTAATTAATTCTTTTAGGTTTACGGTTAAGTTAGTTTGCCATACCCAATTTGCATTGAAGTTCTTTCACGTTCGTTTTTATATTTTCGATTGCCCGACGCGTTTGGGATAAGGCATCACTCTATCTTTCGAAAATATGTTACCCAGATATTTTACTTCATTGACCCTACTGTACCTTAATTTTATTTAAAAGAATATTCAGTTTTCTAGCTTTGTCTAAAACCGTTTTTAATATTTTATCGTGTTGTTCTTCTGTTCTTGTATTTATCAGAATTTCATAGACGTAAATAAAATCACCCTTGAGATCACCAAAACTCGTTTATTGGGCCATTGAGATCCCGAAAGGTAACCTATTAAATTTATAAGTGCCATAAGTAAGAATCCATATTTCAAATCTAAAACAGCCAACTGTTCTCAATCAAGTTGCTCTTTTGCAGCCGTCTTTAAATCAGTTCAACTGCATCAATTGTTAAATGATTGCATAAATGAATCGAATAAATATTAATTAATGTACATAAAATACAATACAATTGATTTAACCCAGTTGTTGTTTGAAACAGTGCCTGACCTCCGCCTATTATCATTTTCTGAGTGACCTTCACTTTCCAAATTCCAATTAAATACAGCCCACACGTCAATATTGTATAACTCACCATAATTTTCATCGACTTATCGTCTTGCATCGGGGTGACGTACAAGGTACAACATGATCTGTAATGTAACCAAAAAAATGTTTGATTGATCTTAAACACATACGAAAATATCGATCGCCACAAGATTTATGTTTCTACTAAAAATGTAAATCAATTTGAATTATTTTTAGAACATTAGAAAATATACAGCGGCTATGATCAATTAAACCACGCCATATGCATAAAATGTTAAAATTGAGATCATCGAGTAGTAATACATCTGTACAAATCATACTAATAATACAAAATGTATACTCTTGATCATGTCTGCTGATTTGTAAATGCATCCGACTACAGAATGCGTCATTTGTATTTGTAAAGGGGGGAAATGCAATTCGATCTTTATAGTTTTATGTTTTTTAATTTTTATGCTGCTTAGCTCTAGATAAGAAAATATTTTAAATGAATAAGGTTGTATGTGTTTGTGTGTAAAATATCAAGTGAATGACATAAGATAGTTTATATATAGTATAGTGGGTAGAAATTGTAACAAATCAACTAACCCCTTATTGTACAATTAATTTTCAGATGACGTTTTAGTCTTCACAGTAGCAACCGAACAAAATGATGGTTATCTCCGTTATGCTAAATCAGCTAAATTACACGATATACCGTTTACAACATTAGGTTTGGGAGAAAAATGGCAGGGCGGCAATATGGAGAGTGCTGGTGGCGGTCATAAAATTTCCCTGCTACGCGATGCACTAAAACCTTTTAAGGGTGACACCGATAAAATAGTTCTATTCACTGATAGCTACGATGTAGTATTTTTACAGCCTCTTACCGAAATCGTTAAAAAATTTAAGGCTAGCGGTGCAAACATCTTATTTGGGGCCGAATCATTCTGTTGGCCGGATCAAAGTCTAGCAGATTCCTACCCGAAAGTACCATTAAATGAGGTGCGTTACTTAAATTCCGGCCTATTTATTGGCTACGTGTCTAATATATATGAAATGCTTAAAACACCGAATAAACATACCGACGATGATCAACTCTACTACACAAAGGCTTATCTAAATGAAGAGTTCCGTACCGCAAATTCATTTAAACTAGATCATCGTGCCGAAATTTTTCAAAATTTAAATGGTGCCAAAAGTTCAGTGAAACTCGAATTCGAACCAGACAGCAATGCAGCCTATATTGTAAATGCTGACTTTGAAACAAAACCATCTCTACTTCATGGTAACGGTCCTAGCAAAATACAACTCAACAGCATGACCAACTATTTGAACGAACGGTTTGAGGATAATTTGTGCGCAACATGTTCAAACGCACGCATCGAGTTGGATGAAAAAAATTTACCCGTTGTTACGATTGCGCTATTTATCGAGTCACCAACACCATTCTTCGAGGAGTTCTTGGACAAAATCCTTACTCTCAACTATCCAAAATCGAAAACTCATTTATTTATTCACAGCAATGTGAATTACCATAAGTTCTTGGTTGCTGAATTTGTGGAACGGTTCAGCAAGGAGTACAATAGTGTGAAGCTGATTCATGTAGATGATGGCACGAGTGAGGCGGTTGCACGCGATTTAGCTGTACAACAAGCTACAACCAAAGAAAGTGATTACCTGTTTGTCATCGATGCAGATGTTCATCTCGATAATCCAGATGTGTTACGAATTTTAATCAAAGAAAATAGGTAGCTTTGCTAAATATTTTAATAACATGCATTTACGTATTAATTTTTTTGTTTTTGTTTTTTAGAAATTTCATATCACCACTAATGACACGGCCACATACTTTATGGAGTAATTTCTGGGGTGCTCTAAGTGAAAACGGATTTTATGCCAGATCAAACGATTATATGGATATAGTTAACAATCATGTTAGGTAAGTATCAAAACATATTTTAGTGGGTATCCCGGAGGCCGGAAAAGCCTAATTTGCGAAATATTAAACAAAGCTGAACAAAAACATTAATCTTTAGTCAAATTAAAGAAATTTTCGAAACACTTAAATCAAAACAAATTTCATGCTCAGATTTTTTTTTCTTTTAATTTATTTATCAATTGAATATTATATTTTCACTACAATTCTATATTATGAAAATTTATTAGCTAACAAAATAATTTATCACACTTATTTATTATCACTATAAATTAGAAAATAGTTTTCAGAATAGTTTGTGATAAATGTAGATATATATACTAAAATCTATAGAGATCAAATTTATGCATTACTAATCGAACGCAATTGAGAAATCTGTCTTAAAACTTCGTCGATCAATCGAATACATATTATCCGCTGTGCACTCATAAACGCCAGCATCCATTTGTGTGGCCGGATCTATTTCAATTTTCGATTTAACCTTGTCTTTTTCGATAAACCACTCGTGTACCTATATAAACCAGGGAACAAAAAACAATGAAAAGTTCGACTCTGACGAAAACGATCGTTATCCAACTTACATGCATATAGTGATGCGTTAAAATTTCTGTTCCATCTTTATACCATGTTATAATGGGCCTCGGATTACCTTTGGCCACACATAAAAATGCTATCTTATGGCCAAGTACATATTCCAGATCAAAATGTGAGGCTAGTAAAATTTTTGCACCCTTTCGAAGATGCAGAATTATAAAATCGATAAAATTCACAAAATTCACTATTAATACTCACATTGTTATTGTTATAATATTGATCAGATTCAGGATCACGATATTTTCCCGTAATTGGTAATCCAATTTGCATCTGTTAATAAACAAAGAAGTTATGTTTTAAAACTACAACAAAAATATTGTATTGGATATTTACTCTAGACTTTGTGCGACCACGACCTCGACCGCGTCGCGCAAACACATCGGTACAACACAGTAATATGCTGAACAACAAAATAATTAATTTAAAATGGTGTTTCATTTTTTTGAAGGGATTAAATAAGAAAAAAAACTGAAATCGTTGAAATTATATGAAAAACTGAATTTCCCGCAATCACTTACAACGTCGTGTTGTGTATTAAAAGCGAGAGAGAAAACTGGATCGCGAATTTTTTATTTAATCAAAATTATCGTTTGTATTTGCTTTTTGTCGAGAAGGGGAGATAGATAATCATCGTTGTTATTGTTTTAGTAAAGGGGATTATTAAGATTAAGTAGCTGAAGATTCGCGAGTACCATTTTATCAGAGCAATTATTTTGTTATTCTTTCTCATGTTTTGTTTAATTTCATTGTTTAGAAAATTGTTGCTGAGTAGTTATCTCTGAAGTGCACCTAAATTTTTGCTGAAGATGTAAAAAATAATATGGAGTCATGGAAGATATTACGTGAATGTTGGAAGATATTACGTGTATTATGGAAGATGGAAGATATGACGTGAATATCAAATCGATCATCTTCATTTACGAATCATTTGAATCAAAACAAAGTTTATGCTCAGTTTTTTTTTTTTTTATCAATTGAATATATTGCGTCTGTGTATATTCTATGTTATGAAAATTTATTGGTTAACAAAATAATTGAACTCACTTATTTAAGATGATAATATTGAAGATCTCTATAATTTATGAAATAGTTTTCGGAATAGATTGCAAAAAATATAAATGGCTTCGCGAAGTACAAAAAATACAAGATATGTAAATCTAATCGAATGCAATATAGAGGAATCTTAAAACTTTGCCGACCGGTCGATTACATAAGTTCACTGTGCATTCGCAAACGCTTCCATCAATTTGTGTGGCCGGATCTTCCATCTGTACGCCTAAAAGTACAAAAAACAACATTTAACCTAGCGATGACACGATTGTCATTGTTCTTGTTCAACTTACTTGCGCATTTAAAATTTTTGAAATGGCGATCGTATGCCCCAGCACGTAAATCCAAAAAAACGGTTAAATCGCCGTATTTTAAAACGGACGTTTGTGTTTGGTTTTAGTCGAAAAGGAGAGATAATCATGGCCCTTTTGGTTTTAGTACAGGGAATTATGATGAAGTAGCTGAAGATCACGAGTTCAATTTTATCAAATCAATTCTGCAGTGCGCCTAAATTGTTGCTGAATATTTAAAAAATGCCAAACTACACATTAGAACAATCAGCATCATCTTAAATTAAAGAAATTTACGAAACACTTAAATCAAAACACAGTTATGTTTTCACTTTGGCTGTGTATATTCTATGTTATCAAAATTGATTGGCTAACAAAATAAATTATCGTACTTATTTATTATCATCATATCACTATAATTTAATAATTTATAAAATAATTTTGGGAGTAGATTGTAAAAAATATAAATGACTTAAAGTCTAGAATACGCGAAATACAAAAAACTATAAGATATCTATATCTAATCGAATGCAATAGAAAAATCTGTCTTAAAACTTCGCCGATCAATCGAATACATATTATCCGCTGTGCACTCATAAACGCCTGCATCCATTTGTGTGGCCGGGTCTATTTCAATTTTTGATTTCACTTTATCTTTGTCAATGTTCCATTCGTGCACCTAAAAATACAACCAAACAAAAAAAAAAGAAATATTAAACATTTGTAACCTAATAATCACGCGATTTTTTTGAATACTTACATGCATAGAATGATGCGTTAAAATTTCTGTTCCATCTTTATACCATGTTATAATGGGCCTAGGATTACCTTTGGCCAAACATAAAAATGCGATTTTATGCCCTAGCACGTATTCCAGATCAAAATGTGAGGCTAGTAAAATTTTTGCGCCCTAGAGAGCAAAAAATTAAACCGATCAAGAAGAAAATTTCACACAAGAAACTCATAAAATGATTTACTCACATTGTTGTTGTTGTAATATTGATCTGATTCAGGATCACGATATTTTCCCGTGATTGGTAATCCAATTTGTACCTGTGTGTCAATAAAAAAACATTTTTAGTTTTTATTTAAAACTAAAAAGATACGATCAAATTCAATATATAATTATGTACTCTAGATTTTGTGCGACCCCGGCCCCGACCACGTCGCCCAAACACATCGGTACAACACAGTAATATGCCCAAAAGTACAATAATTAATTTAAAATATGGTCTCATTGTTTTTGAAAATGCTCCAAAAAAAAAAAAAATCGTATTTTATGATAAACTAAATTTCCCGCAACTATAATGTTGTGTTATATGTATCAAAAGCACGAGAAAAACTGGAACGCGTATTTTGTTTAATCAAAATGATCGCTCGTTTTTTGTTTTTGTTTTTTTTTTTTATAGAAGAGGATGGTAATCATCGCCGTTATTGTTTCAGTAAAGTGGATTTGTAATTTTGTTTTATGTCGTAGTATGATTATGTACTCGTATGATTTGATTTGAGGTGTAATTTGGCAGATATGGATTTAAAAAATCAAGTAACTGTACGTAAAGATCGTGGGTTAATTAACAAACAAAAAAAATATACGAACCGGGATAGCTAGTATAGTATAGGGCTCAAGCCGCTTACCAATAAAGCACATACGTTATTTCCCACCACGGCGAATGTATTCTGGGACTCCCACCCAAGCTACAAATGAACCGTTTTACTCACAGTATCACTGAACAAATTATAAATTAGTTGTAGAACACTGGATGTTTAAATTTAAACCACTTTCGTCTTCTTCTTTTTAGGCCCTCGCTTCCAATGCTAATGTTCGCATTAAGCTCCCTTTGGCATGACTTCTTTGTTATTGTACAATTTTGTTCGAGTGCATGAATTTCTCTACAAAATACTTCTTGTTGTTGGTGTTTAATGACGAACACTTCAGCTTTGGATAATTCTTTGACACAAATTAGACCCTTGAATTTATTATAGTTGCACCACCGATACATATATAAGATAACTCTGAGCATGTTGTTCCAACGGGACACCAGTTTGACTCGTTATTAACTTTAAGTGACAAAGGCCAACAAAATTCATTATCTTGTAGCCAAGCTGGGCCACTCCACCATCGGTTGGTTTCAATGATATCGCGTGGGAAACGCCCTCTCGTTGCATAATCGGCAGGGTTGTCGCCAGATTTCAAAATCGCTTAAGTTCGGTTGGCGATATACGTTTTCCACTTATTTAGTATCCCTGAGAACCAGGCCAGGACAATGGTAGAGTCCGTCCAAGCAAATAAGTGGTAGTCCTCAATATTAAAGCGATTCAAGTACTTGCTGAATCAGTTGGCTAAGAAGCCACGCTCCACACAACTCAAGCCTTGGGCGTGACATTTACTTTAATGGAGCCACCTTATTTTTCGCAGTCAGCAAACGTATTGTTACCTGCCCCTCTGTACTGATAACTCTGGAGTAGACTACGGCGGCATATGCATCCTCACTCGCATCCGAAAACCCATGGATTTCGTATTTAGTAACACCTTCTAGTCCATCAGGCAGTTGATTTCTGATTTTAATCCACGACTTTACTACTGTCTCAGGAACTTCCTGGTCCCACTCAATCTTGAGAGCCCAAAGTCTTTGAAATAAGATTTTGGCAATTATAATGACAGGTGCCAAAAACCCAAATGAATCATATATCTGAGCCACTTGTGAGATAAAACTTCGTTTAGTCAAAGTTTCACCACCTTGGTGGTGGATCCATATTTACAAGCTGACTTATTGGCGAGCGTCTTCAAATCGAACTCGACATTAGTTGTCCCAGATGGAATTAGACCTCCATTAATTCCATATTGTGGTTCTAAAATGAGCCCCGTCGTCATCTCGGAGGAAATTGTCTTTACTAATCTGAAGTCAATGAATGCAAACAAGGCCACCGGACCTGATGGAATTCCAGTTCGAATATTGAAGGAGTTTGCCAGTGACTTGGCTCCAATATTATCTAAAATTTTCCTACTTTCATATAAGAAAGGTCACTACCCGAACGCCTGGAAGAATGCAATGGTGCAACCCGTGCTGAAATGGGGTTGTGACAAAACTGACCCTTCAAGCTACCGGCCAATATCAATTGTGTCAGCCGTCGCTAAGGTCTTTGAGAAATGCGTCAATCAACATATAGTTAAATATCTTGAAATTAGCAAACTAATTTCGGATAGACAATACGGCTTTCGTGAAAGCCGATCCACGACCGATCTCCTGACGTATGTCACGAACAAATGGAATCTCGCCCTAGAATACCACGGAGAGGCCTTTGCAATCGCCTTGGATATATCCAAGGCTTTTGATAAGGTGTGGCATGAGAATCTTATTTGTAAACTTGTGGCATACGGGCTGGACTCGATGACCACCAGGTGGATTAAAAGCTATCTCAATGACCGAAAAATCAGCGTCGTGCTTAATGGGAGATCATCATCGACGCACTCCCCAAATGCCGGAGTCCCTCAGGGGTCACCTTTGTCACCGACCCTGTTTTTGCTATACATCAACGATTTGCTGGATAGCACTGTAAACCCTATCCATAGCTTTGCGGATGATGCCACATTGCATTCTTCTATTTCATTCGAGGCGGAGCCTAGCATTACAGATCTAAATAATAAACGGTCAGAAGTCGTAACTTCTCTTAATTCCGATTTAAGTACAATATTTGAGTGGGGTAACAACAACTTAGTACAATTTAACGAGAAAAAGACACAAATATGCACATTCTCACGTAAAAAAAGTCGCAACGACTACCCATTTGTGGTAAAAAACCATATCCTTATGGGTTGCGACTCAATTCGACTGCTTGGTGTTCAAATAAGTAACAAACTCAAATGGAATGAACACATTGTTGCATTGGCTAAATCAGCTTCAAAAAAACTCGGGTTCCTGAATCGATGCAGAAGGTTTTTCAAATCGCATCAAGTTCTCCAGATATATAAAACCTTCATCCGACCATGTATAGAGTATTGCTGTCAAGTTTGGGGAGGTGCGTCTGGTACCACCCTCCACTTATTGGACAGGGTTCAACGCCGCGCTATCAGAATAATACGGAATCCCAGACTTACTCAAGAACTAGACAGCTTACAGCATCGCAGAGATGTTGCAGAACTCTGCGTCTTCTACAGATGCTTACATGGTAAATGTTCTGCAGAACTATCGGAGAAAATACCACCATTCGTTACAACAACAAGAGGAACAACCAATGCACATAGGTTTACGGTGAAGCTCCCGAAACCTCGAACTGAAGAAATCAAGCGCGAATTTATATACCGAACATCAAAAAAGTGGAATTCGCTAATACATTTCAAATTTCCGAAGGAATATAAAATGAATAAATTTAAGGTAGCTATTAATCTTTACTTGCAGGATCGCGCATTGGGTGCAGAAGCTCTGACAGTTACAAGGAGCTAGGACCGTTAATAAGTCCGCTCTGCACCCAATTAAAAAAATTGATAAAAAAAAAAAAAAAAAAAAAAAAACGTAGAGAGAGACATCGAAGGAAACCGAATCGTTTAATGATTTCCAAATGACGCACGCCCAAAATTTGTGTGAAGATCTTTCTGTTCGTCGAGCGTAATTTTTCGGCAATCACTTCCCATTAATTTCACTTGAAAGGAGACCACCTTTGTCAAGTTGAAGCCATGTTTTTTAAGTACGTCGGTTATTACATTTCTGAGTGCAATCATTTCAGTAATGGTATTTGCCCCGTGATTAGGTCGTCGACGTAGAAATTTCTCAAAATGATTTGTGTTACTTTCGAGTTTGTATTTTGTACTGAACGACCTAGATACTGTAATGAAGCTATGGTAAGAAATGGACCGCGTGAAGTGCCATACGTCGCTGTTTTCAACTGATAAGTTTGAAGTGGTTTGGAGGTGTTATTACGCCGTATGATTTTGTGAAATATGCGATCCGAGGGTTGAATCCAAATTTGGCGGTTCATTTTTTCTATGTCTAGCTAGTCAGATCTCTTGTATGAATTTTCAATATTCCTTCTTCATCCACCACAAACTTCCGCTCAATCGACAAGAATCGTTTAAAAGCTTCTCCATAGCGATCTCCTGACAACAGTGCATCCGATTTAAACGGTAATGATACCATGTATCGACCACCAGCAGCTATTCTAACCGTTTCATTGAAGTGTTTGACGGCCAATCTCCCTTCATCGGTGCATTTTTCTTTGTAATGAATGGACTTCGATTCCCTAAATTTTTCCAAAATATTATCCAGATTACAATTCAACTCAAAACTATTTATTGAGCGTCTCCCGATCAACATTCGTATTACTTCCTGAAAACATCCAACCAAACAATGTGTTTACGACGACCATTCCCCTTGATAATATCTTACGACCTTCAGTTATAATTGAGAAAAAATAATTCGCTCCAAAAAGTATGTCAACCAACTTTGTTCATAACCGGAATCCGCATGACTCAATTTTGATAGTTGATTTAAGTCGTCGTTCGTGAACGTGATGGATTTCGAATTCTTGTATCCAAGATCAAACCAATAACTGATTAATGTTTATTTGTCAGTGATGATCTGTTCCTCGATTTCGATATGTTTTATTACGGAGAACAAGTACTGCAAAGCTTTATACCTTGCTACAGTGCAAGTTTTAAGAAATTCGGATTTGCTTTAATTACAGCGCTAACAATTTAAATTTTCGACTGAAATGACATATTTGACTAGAAAGTCCCTGGCGATTTTTTTCGAGTGAATTCAAGGACTACAGACCTGTATTCTTGAAATTCACCCGAAAAAGTCGCCAATAATTTTCTAGTGAAATACGTCATTTCGGTCGAAAATTTAAATTGTTTTATACCAAAGTCACCGGTGATTTTGTTCGGGTGAATTTAAAGAATACAGGCTCTGGTACGATTTGTTCACCTCATTTTTTGAAATTTTGATAAAAATATGACTTCATAAAAATTGAAACGGCTGCGAATTAAACGTACAACCACGGGTTAAACATTTCAGTTAAGCGAAACCGTATTCAATAAGAAACTGCATAGATCAAGGCAAGGATATTTAAGTTGAAACCACTTTAGTCTCCTTCTTTCTAGGCCCGCGCTTAGGCTAAATTTCGATCCGTTCTGCCGCAGAATTCTCAACACGACCAACCAAATTATTTAAAATGTCACAACCCCCGCCTATTAATTTCATGCTATAGTTGAAAAATGTCTCACTTTTCATCAAAGTAGGCTACTAGGCGGAGCTAGTGACATTTTAAATAATTTGGTTGGTCATGCCAATCTTCCTGTCTTCCTATGTCATAAACACAGCTTAAGGGGACGTTTTCTTTCCTGACGGATTTCTCCCAATTAATTTTCACCCGTCTTTAGACTTCTCGTAAGCAAGCTAACGATAACAGGGATGATAATATGTTACTCTTCTACATAACTATTTCGCCACTTCTCGATACGACAATAATGATGGCGTGATGGTTGACGCCTTCCTCTTCACAATATAACCGAAATTCGTCGGCGTAAATGTGGTGCTATAGCTAAAAAAAACACAATGGCTGTGCGACGATCACCAACCATTAACTAATTAGGAACGAACAAAAAGGTTGACAATAATTAACTTCAGATATCGATGGATATACTTATGCATTTCGCTACATTTGCCCATTTATTTGAACGGCGAATCGTCCCGATTGAGAGTTCAGAAATGTTTGGGTCTTGGTTTCGGTACAGTTGGCGTTGAGGTTGACATATTTCCTTCAATAAAAGATATGTAAGGGCGTGTCCTGTAACCATATTACCTTTGAATAATTATTTGTTGATTTAAATTTTATACGATTCGTCTCTTCCGGATACTAACTTTTTAACAAGACCCCTGGTTGTATTACTTTAAACATGAGTCGCAACTAAAATAACGTCACCATTCACCAATTTTAAAATATCGGGTGAGTCTTGATCAATCAGCGTTTTTTTTGCGGATTCTGTACCTTTTCGTTAACTTCCCGAATGTAATTTATGTTTTCTTACAATTTATGTACTCACTTACTGTATTTTCCACAAGAATGTATCTCACAGAAAACAATAAAAACACTACAAATAAACTAATTGATATTTATTTCTCATAATAGACTTTAAAACTAATTTCGCAATTATCTTAGTATGTAGTCCAGTCGCCATTATTGCGTATTATAGACTGTCGTGAAATATTTTTTGAGAGGGCGAACAATCTGCCGGGCAGTTGTTATTATTTTTCCTCTAAGCTTTGTCTTCATGAGAACCTAGATGTTTTCGATCGGATTAGCATCTAGGCTCTTTGACGCCAAACCCAAAGTTTGAATGCCACTTTGCTCTTTCCACTGGGTATAAAGGCGATTCCGATGTTTAGCGTCGTTATCCCCTTGTAAGATCCAATCTTTATGTCTAGGTTTACTGTTGGATTACAGCAACTTAAAAATGACAAATTTGGACGAATGACTTTATTGTCTTTCTCTGAAGTGACTATATCTAAACCTCTTCCAGGTAAGTCATCCACATTTCCCCAACTCAATACCGCTTAATCCACTTCTACATAAACGGCACAAATGTTTTGGTATAACTCTCTATATACATGAATTTTTAATCACTTTCTATCAAAACTTTGACTTCAACTCGTAGTTGTTGAACAAATGTGCATATTACAACAACAAAAACCAAACCGTTATGACAAGAGTACTTTAAAAGAGAACAACTCATGTAAAAACTAAAGAAAAAAGTATTCATGATAACGTAAAGTTACACAATTCAAGATAACGTAAAGTCCACCTTTAGGCGGTTATATGCATTAGAGGGATATTTGCTACCATACTTCACACTCAATGGGCGCATTCGGGTCCTCAATATGTTGGCTGCGGCAATCTACTGAAGGAAAAATGGCATTATTTAATCTATCACATTGCCATATATCACGAGTGTTCACAATTCATCATCCCAATGCACCCCAATATCGATCGTTTGCGATGGGTAACCAAGAACACTATTTCAAAGCGCTTTTTTTCACAGAACCTATTTTAATATTATTGTTTACCACTCAAACGCTCAAACTGAACTGGAGAAAAATTGAACGCGAAAGAGGTAATAGAGTGCAGGGAAAAATTGTGTCTGCTGACTGCTGTATTGTATTGATGGTTAAACATAACAATAATAAATTGAAATACTTTCTTGTGGAACATACTGTTAACAGAATGTTATCTCCAGAATGAAATTTTCGAATTCGATTATAGGTCATATTCTATCTTTCAGCATGCCAAATGTTAGAAATGCCGGAGTTGATTGTGTAGTTTCACTTTTGCTAGTATTTATTGCGTACCGATTCGGGGCCGGTGGGGGAGTGTTTAGTTAATTGCGTTGTAAAATGTCTGTTCTTGTACTCCACTGGATTCGTTCGTGGATGATAAAATAGAATCAGATTTTGTACGATGCCATATTCGGTTTCTGGCAATTGGCCAAAAAAGATCAAGAGCTAACACGGTCAAACGTTATTGTAACACAGGACTTTTGAGTAGACCACCTGTAGTAGCCTCAGTACTGTTTCTTCTGACTATCAGCTTGTTGTAATATTGGTGAGTTTGTAAGCGTAACCGTTAACGTGTTAAATGCAGTATTTTGGGTTTCAGTCCATTCCCGTTTACCATTTAATGTTTAATTTTTCACATTAGTAAATTATGCCAAAGCACTAGGTAGGCCGGTAATATTTTTAGCATCGTTTTTTTAGTCTATTTAAGAAACACATTGTTTGATCACGCATAACTAGTTCAAGAACCTTAGATAAAACAGGCAGAATGCTAATTGGTCGCATGTCACATAAGTTACTAGCATGAGCTACTTTCGGTACTGGTATTACCACGGTTACTTTCCACTGAGATCTATAAATGAGATCAGTTTTCCGATTCAAACAAACATTCATTAATATTGTGACAAATACAGGGGATTAGCGGAATTATAATCTTAATAAATTTTAAAGGAATACATACCATCATCACCAATAGCATTTGATTTTTTCCATTTAAAGCTTTTAATTTGGCGTTACTATCAACAAAATCACAATTAGAGGTACATACTTTAGGTCTCACCATCAATGGAAATGGTTGAATTTTTAATTATGCTTTGAGGAACTGAATTATCGAAAAGCATATTTAGATGTTCGGCTGCAACTGAGTGCTGACTGGATTATCTTGAGAAAGACCAATATTACGAGTATTATTCCATAATTTTCTCGAAGGTAATTTTGGATCTATAGTTGCTTTTTAATAAAAACACTTCTTGCTGATCTAATTAGCCTTTTAACATTTCGCCTACATCAAAGAAACAAAACGCGATTGTCAGTCTTTTTTTTTTAATAGTTGCTAACTTAATATTGCTTATTGAACCATCCAGGTGTCGTATTTTGTCGTTTAACAAATATCAAATATATAACAAATAAAATCATTAAAAAATAAAACGGCAGCTAGCCAATAATGAATCATATAGTTAATATTTCGGTAACATCTATACTGAGTCGTTAAATCAACACTCGAAATATGTATTGTAGTTGGAAGGGAATTGAGAAACAGATGAAATCTTGATCAAAAATAGATAGGTCCAGTTGGATCAGCTCATCAATTTTTGTCTGAGACGAACCAGAGGTAATTATTTGGAGGAAAAAGCATTTTTAAAACTGTTTGTGGTGTTATTAGATCGCAACATGTTTATGTTGAAATCTGCAGCAAGCAGCAGCATCTCCTCGTAATTTAAAAATGGGTATAGATAATAAATTTTCAATATGTGACACATTGCTTTACTTTATTACGCGGGATTATTTCTTTACAATTAACTGCAACTCGAATTCAATTTTTATCAAGGTTGCACTGGTTGATTTTTCTAGAATTTTCCAATTCACACTATCATGAACGTAAATAGCAACGCCACTAACATGAGAAACACGGTCATTCCTCAATAATAGAAAATTTGGAATATGAACTGAATTAGAAGAGATTCATGGCCGGTCTCAACTTGTGTATTTTTCTCTTGACAAAAAATAAATGACATTCGGCTCATGACATTTTTTGTACAACTACTAACATAAAGAATATAACATATTTCTCTCTGAGAATAAGAAAAAATTGTGTATTTGGTTCCTTTTTCGATTAACCCTTAGTGGCCACACTTCGCGCCCGTATCATAACCGCCACACCCCACACTGTGGTGATTTTTCACCCCAGACAAAAAATCGGTCTAGAAAGACCAATTTAAAATATTTATGGAGACTCCAAAAAATTCATGGACATTCTGAAACATGTTTTTCAATTTCTAATATGGTTTACAAGAGCCAATATCAAAATAATTTAACAAAACAAATTATATATGGGCAAAGTCAGGAAAAATGACGTTTTTTAGAAAAAAAAAATCATTACTCTGTCTATATTGAGTTTAAGTACCCCACCTTCCGAAATTCATCGTTTATAGCGCTACTAATACTTTTTTCTTCCTTCTATGTACCGTGCAAGTAACCTACATTCCTCGACAACCTATAGATGGCGCGACAAGTATGGTTTTCGTAGTTTTTGATAACTTAAATTAAGGTTGATTTGGCCTGGGGTACATATTCACTCCTAGTGGCCGCTAAGGGTTAATAGAATTTTAGGCATATTATATTTATATTCCACTATTCCACAATTTATTATTTATGTTTTAATTTAATAACACAATTTTTATTTTATTTTCACTTAAAATTTATTAAAAAGCTAAAATTTTCCCAAAAAACAGAATAATTTCATTTTATTTATCAAAATATTAAACATAAAATGACACGAAATTGAGCATAAAATACAAATTATGCTCAATTGGCACAACGTCATGACAAAAATATTGAATATTCTAATCTTTTCCTCTCTTGACAAAATTTCAATGCGCATGCTCAAAACCATTTTTGTGTATGTATTTTGCAAAATATACTAAAAATTGTGTCGAGAAAAATAATGGACTAGATTTTTTTTTTTTTTTTTGAAAAACGTCAGTAATATTTGTTTGATTGTGTAGTGACATCTAGTGGCAAACGCTCTGTACTTTTTCATTGATCGTGCTGCCTCTTTCGGAAAACGCTCTGTATTTTTTCTTTAATGGTGCTGCCTCTTTCAGAAAACATGGTATATTAGTATTACTTCTCATCTCAGCAAATACTTTAAATCACAATTCGCAGGTGCAGAAGAGATGACGCTGTGATTGAAGCTTTGAACCAAATCCAATTTAATAATTCAAGAACATCAGAACCCACACGCAATCACCTAAAAAATAAAAACCAATAATACACGAACAATATAAAAAAAACTGCGAACTTATCATTTATTTAATTAGTCGTCAATTATGATGATTGCTGATTTGATTTGGTATCTTGAATGGTATCTTTTAGTGCGATGTAGCAATTCATCATACGAGGTATTGTATACCAATTGTGAGCTGCCGTACTGTAAAAGTTTTACGTAACTATAGAAAATGCATTTTGAGAAAATCGATGTTAAAGTTTTGAAACTCAGTTAAAATGAAAAACATGATATAACTTTCATTTGACTCAGCAAATGTTCATCAATGTTTTGAAAACTCTAACACTAAGATAGCTTGTGTTATGAAATTTATGTCTAGCAAAGTTTTATTGTTTTGAAAATTTGATAAGATCAAAAATTTGCTAGCGAATACTTTGTTATGGCTATGATTGCGAGTTCACATAAAATGACCATTTACGTCCGATTCAGGTTCAGCATCATTTCTCGAAAAACCTCATTTATCCATACCGAAATATACTCCTGAACGATTTTAGGCTCTGAAAAATTTCCGATTTACTGAACTTCGTGTAGATCTTCTTGCGCCGGTGCTACATCCCATGAAGGGATTTTACCGCCTCAACGATGCTCCTTTAAATAATTCGATCGTGTAGATCGGTCTTGGCGTTTTCTGCTTGTGTCTTTGAAAATATTTCTTTATAGATTTTACAAATTTCTTTTGTCTAAAAGTTTTGTTTAAAAGTTCGACAGCTTCCTCAAACGTTGGTGCAGGACTACCTTTCAAGAGCAAAGGCAATCCAATGCATCATCATTTACGTTTAAAATGTTGATGCAATCTTTATAGATTTTAATTGCGTCGATAAAAGCTTCGACATCCGAATCTGATTTTCGATAGAAGCACGAAGTGCATTCATAACACATAACACTGTTAGAATTTCATTTCTAGAATCACTATCGCTATTTTTTCCATGAATTGTATGCAATATCTATTGAGATTGCTCCTTTGTCATAACAATAATCGCATTTCTGGATGCATAACTAGTCCGGGTCAGATCAAAGTTTACATTTATTCCAGATTACTCGAATATCTAAGTCAGTTTCAGTAACGATTCATTGTTTTAAAATAAAACTGTAGAATTCTGAACTATCACGTGCACATTGTCAAACTCTCCAAATACATTACTGCACATCACATACACTCATATATACACATCATAACTAAATTAAAAAATTGCGCCCTAATATTAAATCAAATAAAATTAGCGACTTTTTTTTCCACGTACAATAATATTCGTTCGACATTGCCGCTGTCATTGTTCTACCACAACGCAAAACTAATAATCATGAGTATGTACTAGTTTAAAGCGCTAAAAACCTAGCATATCACCATTTCGATTGTCTTTGACGTAAATGCGCGGCGACCTTCATTAAGCCTAATTTTGTCGTTCCATTTTCCTCTCATCGCATCGCATCTTCGTATTTAAATTAACCGATATAGATTAGATTAAATTGTGTAAAATTAGGGTTACTACAACAACAAATAACGCTATTTTCAACAGTCTGGAATAACAAATGGCGGGAAAATGAAATTCAATTGTTTTTTTTATCAGCTTAAAATTTATTGGGTAACAAAAAAAATGGTAAAATGGCGACTGCCATACAATTAATAATTAATCATAACATAATCAGTACGAAAACCACGACGGTCTATTGCATAAATATTATCCGCTTGGCACTCGTAGTACCCAGCATCTTTTTGTGTTGTCGGATCAATTTCCATCTTTGATTTAACCGTATCATTTCCGATCGTCGATTCATGTACCTGAAAATATTTGTGTTGATACAATTCAACACCGTCTTTGAACCATGTTATTTCGGGTTTCGGATAGCCTCGAGCCATACAAAAAAATGTTATTTTCCGGCCCAGAATATAGTCAAATTCGAAGTGCGATGACTTGACAATTTTTGCACCCTATACATTTAATTAATTGCAGAATATTGGTTAGCTAATCATAAATTTAGTGTGATCAATCGAATATATAATGACTTACATCCTTATGATCATAGTAATTAATAGCCGCTGGGGATCTATGTTGTATTACAGGTGGCATACGTCCGCTATAATTTCGTCGACCCGTTCGTCCACCAAGGCGACCTATTATATAAAATACAAATTATGATTAAATTTCTTGTTTGTTCATGCAACGACCTCTGGTTTAATCGGTTAGAAATTACCGTGACCACGTTGTGCAACACAAAAATTAACAATCAACAAAAATATGTAGAATGAAAACATAAATCTCATTTTCTCCGATTTTAACTAAAACACATTTCAAACTGATGCTGAATAATTGTTCCGCAATTTTAATTAATCTCGTGATTCTTGAGACTAATGATGCCGATATATATTATACACGAATAAATTGACTTTCAAACTCTCGCCTATATACACAAATCGAATGTCGTTCAGCTTTGATTGTTGTTTTAATACTGTAGGTAAATTAGCCAGTTGTCTTTTATTTATTATCTCGCTGTATTTTTTTGTGTTTAGATGAAATCGTCATTTACATTTGGTTTAGTATTTGGTTTTGATATATGATTGGGATAACACTATAACTGTCATATCTGCAAAATTTGGAAGAGTGATTTGATTGAACGTATAGTTGTGACATTGTTTTTGCAGTTTTTTATGAGCTTTCAAACATCCAATTTATGCAATACGCATTCATTTTCTTGAGACCCATTTTGAGTGAAACAAAAACAAAATGGCGGAACTTTTCTCGCTATCGAATGGATGGCGAAAAGGTATCGCGTTTAGTATTCCAAATTCAAGAAAAAGGTTCGCGTTTTTTTTCATGTAAAAATTGTTTCGCGGCGGAAATCATGACAGGGTCTAGTATAGGGTCTTGCCCTATATTAGGTTATCCAAGATTTTATTTACTTTAAATTTTCGCCTAAAATATAATTTAACGTGAAATCATTTTCATTTTAATGTGTTTCGCCAATTTAGAAGCGATTAGTTTTTATTTAAATAAAGCCAAAAACGATCTTAAATGATCATAAAAACAAATAAATTATCTGACACACGTAAATATTATTGTTTAGAATACCTTAAAACAAATTCGAGTAACTGATGCGTATTTAATTTAAAATGCTGTCTTGTTTATTTTTTAATAATGCAAATTTCTTGTTTTTTTATTTATTTATTCGCAGAGGTATATGGAATGTGCCATTCGTCTCATCATGCTATCTGATCCGCAAGGATATTCTATCCAAAATATCATACAAATACGAGCAACATGATCCCGATATGGCTTTTTGTCATCATTTACGCAAGGAAAATATATTTATGAATATTATCAACATGGAGTACTATGGCCATTTGATTAATGGCGAGCAGTTTAACACAAAAAAGATCCGTCCCGATTTCTTTATGTTAGGCACAAATCAAGCTGATTGGGAACAACGTTATATTCATCCGGAATATCTTAAGCATTTAGATCCTAATTACACTATGATTCAACCGTGCCCCGATGTATTTTGGTTCCCGATAGCAACGGAAAAATTTTGTGATGATATGGTTGCGATTATGGAAGATTTTGGTAAGTGGTCGGATGGTTCGAATCAGGATAAACGGTTAGAGGGTGGTTACGAGGCGGTGCCCACGAGAGATATTCACATGAATCAAGTTGGCTTGGAGTCACAGTGGCTGAATTTTCTTCAACTCTATATCCGACCACTACAGGAAAAAGCGTTTTTGGGTTATTTCCACGATGTGAGTATAAAATGCAAATAAAATTAAAAATTCAAGTCTAAAACTAAAACAAACATTACACACTATTCTTACTATTTAGCCACCACGTTCTCTTATGAACTTTGTCGTTCGTTATAAACCGGATGAACAACCGTTTTTGCGGCCACATCACGATTCCTCAACATACACAATAAATATTGCCCTAAATCATGCAGGCATTGATTTTGAGGGGGGTGGTTGCCGCTTCTTGAGATACAATTGTTCTGTTGAATCGACAAAAAAAGGATGGCTGCTAATGCATCCCGGACGTTTAACTCACTACCACGAGGGACTACGAGTAACCGATGGTATTCGTTACATTATGATCTCTTTTGTGGATCCATAAACGAACTATTAAATTGTTAACTATAATTGTACTCATTAATTTTAATTGGTTATGTAATGTACGATCGACGAAAATCTCGCATATTCAATTTTTTTTTACTTTTTTAACTAACCAAAAAGAAAAGTAACTGCTGAGCTGTTATAAAGCATTTTTTATTACAGTTTTATTATTTTAACTGTAATTTTTTGTACACTAATAAAACTCGGAAATAAAACGTATGTTTTGTAAACTAAATTAGTTTCATTGTATCCAAATACACCTTGAACAAAGAATACTTTTGAAAGTTTCTTTAAAAACTATGAATCAACTGGACATAGAAATTGAAAAGTTCATTACGGATATTCAACAGTCAGCATGGGAAAGTACTCCAGAAATCAAATCAAGGCTGAAAGGAAATAACTATCCAATAGGAATTAGAAATCTCCCCTAACTAGAGCTCCGCAAGACAAAAAAAGACTAAACAATCTTACTCAACAATTAACAAGAGAAATTCAGAAATTAAAAAATTATTCAATTAATTTCTACTTAAGTAATTTGACGAATGACAGTAATACGGATTATTCTCTCTGGAAAGCAACTAAAACTCTGAAAATGCCAATTATGCCTATTCATCCTATCAGGAAAATGGATGGAACCTAGGCAAGGAAAAACAAAGAAAAAGCTGAAGGATTTGCTAATCATCTTGAAAATATATTTCAACCTCATGAATGTCAATTACGAGAAACATTGGATGAAAACATAATACAAGTTCTCGAAGATGTTACACCTACATCGCCTACTGAAGTAGTAAACGAAATTAAAAACAATTTAAACTTAAAGAAAGCACCAGGGTTTGACCTGATTACCGGAGAAATAATAAAGCAGCTACCGAGAAAAGCTACGGTGAAGTTAACTAATATTATAAACGCTGCATTCAGGTTAAAATATGTAGAAAAACTTTGCAAAGTGGCTCAGGTTATCATGATTCCCAAACCATCATTTAGGCCTATGGCTATATCGTTGCTGCCGATAATGTCTAAACTCTTTGAAAAGTTACTATTAAAAAGACTCAAACTAATAATTGAAAAAAATAACCTAATTCCGAATCACCAATTTGGTTTTCGCAGTGAGCACTCAACTATTGTTCAAGTGATTTATAGATAATTTTTCTTCAAAACAACTTTAAAAATGAATTATCGAAAAACAATAATTATTCTTATACGCTACTTCATTACTAAAGAGACGATATAAACACTCACTTTTATGTATGTACAGTGAAACCTCATTTCAACGGACACTCACTTTAGCGCACACCTCACTTCAACGGACAAACTTTTAAGTCCCATGCGAAACTGAAATTTTTCCATGAAAACCTCCCTTCATTAAGCGAACACGGATAGACATTTCTGCGATGATACAGGTTTTACATTTCAAATTGAAACTTTTATATGTAAATACTTCAATTTGATCCTTTTACATTTCAAATTGAACCTTTAGCTATTTATATGTATGGCCAATTAGGATGAAACTTGGTTTTTCTTAACGGATTTTAGTGAAATTTAACATGTGCGATGGAAGCGGGATTCTAAAATGTTTTTTGGATAAACTTCTGGAATATGGCCAAGGAGAATGGATCTTGGCTATTCCCTTACCGATTATGATGAAACTTGACATGTGCGTTTTAAATGGGATACTAAAATGATTAGTAGGTGAAGGACGTGCATTAAAATCTCGTGCCGAAGAAGAGATTAAAAGTTTAGCCGCGTAAGACATTCTGGTAATGGTTGAACACAGTGATTACGCCACACTAATTGAACCCGTTGTCAAGGCAAACGAAAAAATTCGTATTTGCGGTGATTTTAAAATCACGAGAAATCCGTAGCTAGTTATAGAAGAACATCCTCTACCATCTACAAACGGATTACTCCGGATTCCAAAAAATCTAGCCGGAGGCGAAAAGTTTTCAAAAATCGATTTGAAATGTGCCTACCTGCAATGGGAAGTTCGCGAGGAGGATCAACATCTTCTTACGCTTAGCACCTGTATCGAAGTAAACGACTGTTTTATAGTGTAAATTCTGCTCCGGTCAAATGGCAAAGGAAAATAGAAAGTATTTTAATTGGTATCGAAGGGAGTAGCTGTCTTCATAGACGATACTCAAGCCACAGCGTTAAATGATGCAATATTTTTTCAAAGACTGGAAGAAGTTTTTAGAAGATTATCCAAATACGGGTTAAAAGTTAACTTGAAGAAAACGGAATTCTTAAAAGCCAAAATCGAGTACTGCAGTTACGTGTTAAATAGTTTCGGTATTTACAAAGCAAAATCCAAAATTGAGGCAGTGAAAAACTCTGCAAAACCCACAAATCGTATACCGACTTGCAATCAGTTTTAGGCTATATAAATTATTATCACAGATTCTTTCAAAATCTAAGTGAAATATTAGAACCGCTGCATGTGTTACTCCGTAAGGGAAATGATTGGAACTGGAATGCCGATTGTGAAAACTCATTTGGAAAACTAAAGGGAATAATTCAGTCGGATAATATTTTATGATAAATTACTCCGATAAACTTCCTATTTGTTTGGCCACAGATGCATCTCCAATAGAGGTCCGTGCGGTACTCTCGCACGTATTGCCGGCTGGAACGGAACGACCTATTCAGTTCGCATCGCAAACGTTGAACGAATCACTACGAAGATTTTCCCAATTTGTTCAATACTTACCTATATGGTTTCCACTTGGATGCTTTGCGAATATTCGCAAAGAGAAATTTTATGTTTCATGTCACTGTGTTAGAAAAATTTTGTATTTGTATTACCAAATAATTTTGTCAATTTAGACATTTCTAGACGTCAATAAAAAATCATAATAAAAACAATGAAGCATTCACATAGGAAAAATATTTAAGCTTGCTTTGTTTATCGCAGGATTGAAAATGTTCCTAAACAAAATTAGGGAAATTTTTAATTTTTTTTGTAAAGCTCAGTATGCAGCTCAAGCTAAGATACATTTTAGCGCGGTCTCCACAAGTCTCCATTTAATTACAGATAAATCGTCAAGCTAAAAGTTTGTGTAGGGATAAATTTTGTTGATTTTGTTTGACTTTTATTCGTTTGTTTTTGAATGAAGTTTCTGTCCAAATAATCCTCTAAATACTCAAATTCGTAATGTTGGTTGGCCATTTTGACTCCTGTCTTCTGTATATAAAAATAAATTAATTTTACTTCGTGGCTACTTCGATTATAAAATGAATCAAAATGCAAAACCGTCAAAATTTATCTTCAAATTATTATTTATTGTCCTTGTGAGATAAATTGCGGCTAAAATGTTTGGAGAATTTATAGTGGCGCAATCTAGATTTGAATGAAACAACTGATATTTTTTAAAAATTTTCACGCAAAGGTGCATACCGCTCAGCGAAATTGTCAGCTAAAAAAAAATTATTTTATTTAGTTAGCTAAATTTTACGTCAAATTTGTATGGAAAATGTGTCTTAGCTCGAGCTGCATACTGAGCTTTAATGCAAAATTTACAATGGAAAAAGATATACGCATGACAACTTTTGATTGCAAATCGTATTGTAAATTTGTCTATAGTTGCGTCGACAAATTTACATACCGATATGTATTTTTTTTTCAATGTATACTATCCGTGTGAAAAAATTTAAAACAGATTGCGATTATTCGCAAAGGCATCCCAAGCGGAAACCCACAGTTATACGGTTGGGAATTTACCTTGTACACTGATAATAAACCGCTGCAAGCAACTTGCCCTTACACCATTATTAGAGGCATTGCGTAAAGGAACGGTTATTTCTTATGAAGGTCGGTATTGGTCAACAAGGTTTCTCATTACAAAACGATTGTATAATGCGAGGGTTAAAGGTTGTCATACCTGTTTTTTTTTTTTAATAATTTTTCTTTATTATTTCCTTTTTAATTACAATCTAGTCTAAGACTAATAGTAATAAGCAATTTTATATATTCTAACTTAAATTACTACGTTTTACTCTTACTACTACATCATGTATCAAGTGATAATTATCTATCTAAAGAATTTACATAAAGTTTCTTCAAAAAAACTTTAAATGTAAATTATTGCAAAACAATACATCTAGGAGGGAGAGCAATGAGCCCAGATAGTATGTCCCAGCAACTCGCAAGAGTAAAATCAAAACGGTAGACGAGGCATGGATAGGAATATACGGGAGTGGGTCTGCCCTCTCGATGTCCTTGAGTCCCAATGCTACCGCTCTTCTAGCAGAAGTAAATGTTATTACATCTAGGAGGGAGAGCAATGAGCCCAGATAGTATGTATCACACACCGGTCGGCAGTATTATCAGGTTCTTTAAGGGCCTGAATATTGGCTAGACGGATAATTAAAACATCTAGGAGGGAGAGCAATGAGCCCAGATAGTATATGTATCACGTACCGTTAGGCAGTATTATCAGGTTCATTAAGAGCTTGAATATCGACTGGACGGATAATTAAGTAGGGCTTAATGCACAAAAGATCTTTTAGGTCGCAGTGCGGGGTGGCTTGAGCCCCTACATGGCCCTCAAGTAATAATAATAATTGCAAAACAATGATTTTTCTTATACGCTACTTCATTACTAAAGAGACGATGTGTATGTACAGTACATGTGTACTGATTTGAACCAAACTGTACACAAATATTGTTTAAGACTTAAGAAAGGTCACTGTTAATATCTCAAACCTCTACCGCTGCTTGAGAGATAATAATCAGGTCCAAAGTTTCTACGGAGGAATTTCTAAAACTTCAAAAATTGAGTTAATTTTTGATGACGGTATGATGGCATGATGTATGATGGTATCATGTTATGATGGTTTGTGTATAAGAACGATAATAGTTTGATAATGATTCATTTTTATTTATTTTATCAATTGGGCAGCAAACAGATAAAACTCAATAATATGCTGCCACATTAACCAGCCGTGATTTTTTCATCACTCGCCGGGAGTCGAACCCGGGACCTCCGGAGTTTAAAGCAAGCATGCTAACAACTGTGCCACCGGGGCGATGATGGTGATGGTATACGATGGTATAATTATATGACGATATGATTGTATTATGATACGATGGTATAATGGTATCATTGTACCAGTAATGATATCATATCATTATACCAGGATAAAATGATGGTATGATAGTATGATGGTATGACTGTTGGGTGGTATAATTATATGATAGCATGATGGGACGATGTTACGATGATATGATAGAATGAAGGTATGGTGGATTGATGGTAAGATTTACATCATGATGCGATGGTTCGACGTTACTATGGTACGACAGTATGATGGTTTAATGGTATAGTGTCATGTTAGTATAAATAAGGTTATAATGGTACGAGAGTACGTATGCCGGTATGATTGTACGTTGCTATTATGGTATGATGGTGAATAGGCTTTGAATAATTGAGTTGGATTTGAGTGAGAAGCTCAGTTAGGGATTAATTTGGGGTCTAGTTTAGGGTTTAAAATTGACTTGAGAGGTTCATTTTGGAATTGATTTGGGAGTTGAATTAATCAAGACCGAAGTTCTGATCACCTCTTTTGGACGTGTCCACTTTGTTTGCACGTGTTGCAGATACATCGTTTGTCTGAAAGGACCCCGCACTTTTTATATGGAAAATGGCCCTCGGTCAAACTCTCTGAAATTTTGGATTCTAGTAGTTCTTTACCTGCTGATCAAAAGTCTCAATGGTCGCTAAGTCCTAAAAATTCGTGTTTTTGATATATACCCCGTAGAAGTTGGGATTATCGCCCTTTTTTAACATAGCGTAGAGCTACTACATATTGAGCTAGATACTCGATACTCAGATAAGCAGATAAGCAGTTATTTTTTGCGAATTTGCTAGAAATGTTATACACGATAATTTAGCAATCCAATTTGTTTCTGAATTTCAGAAAATGGGCTACTTTAGAGCACTTTAACGTTTGTTCTGAATACAAAAAATATATTTTACTTTGCTAAAATAATCGAGTAGTTTACGCAAACAAATTTTCGATTAGCAAATCCGCCATATTTGCAGAGTTGCGAGTTGCTAGAGTATCGAGTATCTGGCCCATTATGTCTGTTTACATTAGTGTGTGTGCCTGTGTATTGTGTTTACTTATTAAAATTATTTATGCACATTTTTACACATAAACCAATACATTCGTCACAAGTAAAGTTGTTAGATCAAAAACATCTATAATTCCAAGACGAATTATAGTTTGTTATTGAATGAAAATGACCACTGAAGGTGTGATTGGTAAATAAATGACGACGGCAATGTTGTATATTATTTGACATTTATTTTCATACAAACCAAAACCTTCTACAATTCTCGCTTGAGAAAGCCTGACTGCGTTGTATAGCTCTCTTACACATATTTAAAAATATATGCTGGTTAGTGTATTGGTCGCTACGAAAAACCATATAAAAAAATGGAGGTGTGGCCAACACACGACTTTCTTTTACGAACAGCGAATTTTAAGAAACTTTTATAATGCAAATTTCTTGCAAACTTTATTAAGATTGTTTTTATTTTTTCATGTTTTCTGTAAATTGTATATTTTTGAAATATTTGTAAAATAAATTTTCTGTTTTACGGAATCTGGGACCTGGAACCCGAAATATTATGTAAGAGATTAATGAAGATATATCTGTTTTGAGGTCCCTTGAGTCCGAAAAAGTGGGTTTCGAAATGATGTCTGTCTGTCAGTCTGTCCGTTTGTCTGCTCGTCTGTTTGTCTGTGTCTTCTCTATAGCCCAGATGGCTTAACCAATTTAACAAAAACTTTAGATTTAAGCTTTACTTATGTAAAAGAAAGTAATAAAAAATAATAAATTTGTAAGAAGTTTGCGTAATTGATGTCTCAAAATTCCCTGTTCGTAGAAGAAATGTGTTGGCCGCACATCAATTTTATTTTTTTTATAAATTTTTTTAATTTTTTTTTTAAACTTTTTTTTTTTTAAATTTTTTTTTTTTTTTTAATTTTTAAATTTTTTTTTTTAATTTTTAATTTTTTATTTTTTTATTTTTTTTTACTTTTAGTTTTTGGAAACATTTTGTTTTAGTAGTTTTTTGTAAACCTTATACTTTTTCAGATATTTGCAAAACAAATTTTCTGCCCCATGGGAGTGGCTACTTCCGGTTGACCGATTTGGAGCAAAATTCACTGGGACCTCCCAATTTATCAAAAAAGCTTAAATCTGAAGTTTCAGCTGGATTGGTTAAGCCATCTGGGCTGTAGAGAGGACACAGACTGACAGACGGACAGACGGACAGACAGACATCATTTCGAAACTCACTTTTTCGGACTCAGGAGACCTCAAAACAGATAAATCTTCAATAATCTCAAGGTCGAAAATTTTCATGATCACTATACTTTATTTTACTTACGTAAAAGAAAGTAAAAAATCGTTTCTTACCACTACTAATTTCAATGGATATCACACACTACTATATCAATTGACCTTTTTCCTCCAAAATTTTTGACAGATAAAATTTGGTGTTTTGTGAACGTGTAGGACAAAGTATAATTTTGAGCTGTGGAATTTTTTGTGTTTTTTAATTAATTAGTGTGATTTTTAATTTATTTTAAACTGTGATTTATTTCTAAACTTTATTAGAATGAAAAATTACTAGAAATTTATAAAAATTTCTTGAAAAGTAAGTAGAAAAGAGTGTTTTTTTAAAAGTGTTAGGTTATGTTCTTATAACAAATTTATAAGTTTTGAATAATTTTTTGTAAATTTCTAGAAATGGATGATAACAAGAGGATCTCGGTATTATCTAAATATGCCATGAGCCTTTCGGGTCCTGAGAGACAGCGGTACGAGGAGAAAATTTCAGGATTCAAGAGTGACCCTTACTTGATGAAGTTCGATAAACAAAGTCTGCCAACAAATGTGACGTTTTTCGAAATATTCCAGTATCTGGTAAATAAGAAGTCATATTACACGTCCAACGAATTAAAAGCGCTCAAGTCGTTAGAAGCCTACAAACTATTGTATATAAAAGCGGTTGGGTCCAAATTTAACCGGTAAAAAGAACCAAATGCACACATTGTGTTTGGCAAAGTAAGTTCTTTAAAAAAATTACATATTTAAAATTAATAATGTCAAAATTTTTTGAGCAGGTACTTCATTCTCAGTCACTAAATTTACCACCATTAAAAGTATGGACCCATCATGACGTCACGGGCTTCATTCACAACGGACACTGTACTTGTGTGGCAGGATTAGGAGAGTGTTGTTCCCATATTGGGGCCGTATTATTTGCTTCGCATGAAGTATACACGCGCATTTTATTGATACATGTGATAAAATGAGAATTAACTATATATGTACATTATGTGATTTTATACAAATTTATTTCTGATTATGAATTAACTGATTAAATGAATTTATTATGTGATTTTATACAATTTTAGTTTTATATTAAATAATCTTATTTATAATGTATTGTCTTTTATTCATTATCTCCTAAAATTGTTGAGTTCAAATTGAAAACTGCGCAAGATATTTTCACCATATAATCGACATACATGTTTTCATTAATTTTTTTGGAAATAGCTATAATCGGTTCTTCATTCGCTCATATCTGGATGTAGACTGTAGAGGTTGTTGATTTTTTCTTATAATCCAAATGTTGAGTTGGAATCCAGTGAGGGTTTAAAATATCATCTATTTTAGGCTTTTAGCAGATTTTCCGGATATGAAATGTCTGGAGCAAACAGTAGAGTATCTTAAGGCTGTTTTTTTTTAATCTTTCCGATTAATTGCCTTCACCCAAGCTCGCTGGCGTTCCTCAGCCAGAGTTTTGTATTTGTGCACCTTTTTGGAATAACAGGAAACCTATAAAAGTGTATTCCATCGTGTTTATCTGCTCTCATTTGGCACTTAAATACACTACACGTTAGCAGCATTTTCACAAAATATAACACTTATCTATTAAAATATTTTATTTATTATGATATAAAATGTTATAATTATAATATTTTTTTGTTTAATTAATAAATTAAAAACCTTCAAAATTACTAATACTCGCTAATTTAATACTTTTTTTTTTTTTTTTTTTTTTTTCGTTTCTATCTTTGCAATTTTTTCTGGGGCTCAAGGGGCACGCCCAACTCTTTCGCAGTTCCCTTTTAACGTCCTACCTTACGCCGTCGCCAGCCAACTCGAGGACGTACGGCTATAGACCCGCTTTCGTTTAAACCAGACCTGCACATTGCATTGCTTCATGCCAGCCTATACCTATAGAAAGGTGGGTCGGCCCATGGATTCCGCACTCTCAACAGGGGGTCATAGATGTGTTCATCGTCATCACCGATCGTAACCAGATGATGAAAAATCCCTTTTGCATCCCGCCCCTATAGGGATTCGAACCCGGTACCTCCCGATCCAACCGCCGTAGCTTTAACCACTGCGCCGTTTGGTCGGTAATTTAATACTTTTTTACTTCAAATTAATACACTTTTCACTTTATCTTGTCCTACGCGCTCGTTTGACGTTTCAAATAATCTGTATTTGACAGATGAGGAAAAAGGTCAATACCATCGATATTATTATACGGCGTTACCGTGATGTAAATTGTTGTTGTTTCTAATGTATTTTTTGTTTTTTAATACCAAAACAAATTATATTAGTGTTGGTTAATTTTATTATTGAAAGCAAAACCAACACTAATGTACTACAAGCCTGATTCCGTAATGAGGTACACAGATACCTTCTTACATTAAATCGCTTATACTTGGAAGTATTGGTGGGAAACTTCGTATGTTTTGTTTTGTCTACAATTTATATAGTGTATCCGATCACCAATACTTTCATGTATAAGCGAAAAATCAGTTAGGATAGTCAGGCTTGTAATACATTAATGTTGGTTTTGATTGAAAGTCTATATGTACACAACCAAAAACATCTATAATTCCAAGACGAACTATTCAAAATTTAAAGGTACAAAGTGACTACTGGTTATAGTGTTGGTTGTGTACATATAGACTTTCAATAATAAAATTAACCAACACTAATATAATTTGTTTTGGTATTAAAAAACAAAAAATACATTAGAAACAACAACAATTTACATCACGGCAACGCCGTATAATAATATCGAATAAAAGAAGACCTATTTATGTGTATGTTTCTTGGAACAACAAAATAAATAACAACAACAATCAGCATATTTTGTTGAGAAAAATTTGTAATGATGGATGAACATTTGGATATTTTTTTTTCTCTATATGTACATAAGTTGAGAGTTATTTTTTCGATTTAATTTATAGGTTTTATGTTGTTAATTCTCCTGTTTTTCTGTTAACATAAATAGTATTTTATTTGTTCGAGCTTGAATTAAATAATTCAAATTATGTTTTGAATTATTTTATTTTTCTGCCTACCTAGTACCTAGTGCAATTTCTGTTGTAAATTTTTCAACAAAATACGCTAAATATTTGTTCGTCAATCGTTAGTCGAGATAAATCTTTCAAGATTCGAGATAAATGTTTGATGAAAATGATTCGCTTGGCGTTTACCTAAGCATGTCAGTGTAATAAATAATTAAATTTATTTAGTTTTAATGGAATAATATAATTAATTGTACACCAGAAAACAAGATGTCATATGTTTTTCGTACAGATGTTTTCGATAATGTACTGTGAGTGTAGTTTGTTTGACAGGAAAAAAATTTATAACCTATCTTTATTACACTCGTAAACCCAAAAATGGCACATTTCAGTGTTTTAAAAAATACGAATAATCGTACATATTTCAATGCTTTACTACACGTTAAATATGGAGGCACAATTCAATTTTCAACATCAAGACATCTTTTAAATTTATATTATTTTAATTATTTTTTTATTAAATTCAAAAATGAATTTGAACTAATACAATATTTTTGTCAAGAGTGTAAAAATAAAAAGTAAATATGGGTTTGTATGAAAATAAATGTCAAATAATATACAACGTTGCCGTCGTCATTTGGTTACCAATACTACCTTCAGTAGTCGTTTTCATTCAATAACAAACTATAATTCGTCTTGGAATTATAGATGTTTTTGTATGTATATATAATACAATAGGTATATAGATTATGATCACTCACATACACATTACACATATGTAAGGTAATATATTGCGCATGTCAAAAAATTACAACAACAACAATGGCGGAGATCGTGACTGAAATGTTTATGAACTATTTAAACAATGATACATTGTTAATTATTTTGAATTAAAGTCAGTATAATTTTTCACGCAATTTTAATTATATTCACTCAACACTCAAAATTATTACGCAAAATTCACAAACACGATTTGTTTGGTCACGATGTCCGCCATATTAAAATATTTTTTACATAGCTGCGCAAGAAAGAATGAAAATGAAACATCGGAGTATATTATTGCACGTGCATCATACATACTCGAAAATATACAAAAATATACAAAACAAACAAAATTACCAAACTAATGACCTTTTTGTGTTTCATCAAAACCAACATAAATGTTTATACAAGCCGTGCCATTCACTCTTTACACCGATCCTCTCTCAGAAATTGTGCTCTATGAGTTGGTATTGGTATGTCACAAAACCAACAAAAATGTAAACAATATTTTAGGCATTTGTGTTAGTTTTGTGTATATATATTTTCTGATTTATTTTATACATTACTAATACTAAGCCATAGGGTACAATTTTTATAGCTTAAGTGTTTGCTTGGCACGGCTTGTATAAACATTTTTGTTGGTTTTGGTTTCATTCATGAATTTTTTGTATACTACTATTTTGTTATTTTTTGTTTTATATTTTTTTGAAGAATGCGAAAAAAGGAAACAAATATATATTTGCATATATATATATATATATATATATATATATATATATATATATCTCGCTTCATCGGTACCATTACAAAATAATACGTTTTGAAATTTAGAATGACATTTTTTTGCACTGAAAAGACTAATCTTATATAGCTAATCAGTGATTTTATTTTAAATCCCTTGTTTATTAAGATTTTAATTAATTAATTTGCATAAATATTTTTTTTTATCAGGATTTGAAAATTACAATTTTTTAGATAAAATATCGCTGGAAAAATTAAAACAACACATATGGTGATCAACAAAAAGAATAATTAATCTGAAAGTTAAATTTTTTTTTCGTTTATTTTAACTCGGTTTTAATCCTATTTGAACTCTGCATATTTTTAACTCTGCAGTATATACACCAAGAGTTGGATTTCAGTTTTAATACACAAAACATTCAAAATGTTTATGATTTTATGTTATTACAATCTAATTTCATGTGAAAATTAATAGGTGTAAAAAAATATAGCACGCCTATGGAAACAACGTCAACATTTAATTTTCGGACGGACTAAGGAAAATAAATAACTAAATGCCAGACATATCGATCAAAACCACAATAACGTAAAAAAATTGTTAAATTGCATTAATTCTTCGATTATCGATTTCAAACGATTCTTTTAAAATAAAATTATAAAAACATTTTATGATTCAAAACGTTATAACCTTTGACTATATATTTTTAAATGGACTGCTAGTTGCTTACTTCATATGCGATCCAACATACAGTGGCGGTCAAGAGGCAAATCGTGGCGAATTCGCTAACTAAAAAGTTCGTTACCGTTTAATTTATTAGCAATAATCGAAAAATCAACATTAAGATTAAATTTTATAAAAGAAAACATCATTAATATTTGAAATTATAAGCAGTTGCAAGCACTGAATATTAAAATAAACATTTATTTTTGTATTCACAGATGCAAAGAAACAGTCTTAAGCCGCGTCCACACGGGGTGTGAAATGTACACTTATGCGTGCGTGTTCGCTTATTTAGCGAATGTAGGCGGTTATGCGGGATGTGTATATTTATCACATTTCAGTACACACGATTCGTTAAAATATGTTCATTGATCACATGTAGGCGAATGTTAATGAACATTTCTACTCTGGTATATATTTTTAGTACCTTGATCATACAATTTTTAATGAAAATATTCAATCACATTCGTCATGTGAAAACCATCCACACGACGTTTACATTCGCTAAATGCGCGCATAAGTGTACATTTCACACCCCGTGTGGACGCGGCTTTATATGTCAATGGCAAACTGGTATCACTCACAACCAACTACGACACACTTTCTCCCCATTTTCAGTAAAAATAAAAGAAACCGAGGAAAAATTTTGTGTAAAAATCACAATTAAAATATCTCAAATCAAATTAAATTGAATTTAAAACTATAAAACGGTGACAAAACAGAAAACACACGAAAAGGAACCAAAAATTAAATAAAAATTTATTGATGTTGACAACTTTGACAAATCTTTAGTTTTCGTTTTTGCCGCAATTTGCCTCTTGACCGCTAGTTGTATGTTGGCATCATCATTTATTTGAAAATTATATTGAACTGTCATTGCATTAGCGGTCCATTCTAATTCTATTGTCTAAGGTTATAACATATAAATAATAAAATAAAATGATATAAATAAAAACCTAACCTAAAAACTGAAGTACAAATACAACATAAAAATGTAAACAATTAAGCCGAAATAGTACATCACTGCGTATCCGCCATGTTTTTCCTGCGCGAGAACTGTCAGAATTCCAGCGAGATTTCTATAACAATTTATTATATGTTGTACTCCTATTTTCAACCAATGGTAAATTACGTAATTGCTTCCCGCTAAACAAAGCGATACGTTTACGATACGAAAATGATGTTTGATGTTCATACAAAACATCGTTTACGAATCGTTTTCACGATTCGAAATCGATAGGTTAACGAATCCAACGTCCCACGATAATTAGAATTTTTTACGAATCGGAAGGTATCCCTCCTATAACACGGTAGATAGGTTCCTGTGATATGACGTGAATACGAAACCGTGCTGTAAGAGATTAGAAGCTAGTACAAAAAAGGGGGTTAGGTCCTAAAATCTATGAAAACCGTGCTATAAGAGACTAGAAGCTAATACAAAAAGAGGGGTTTATAATATTTATCACTTTATTATATTAAAAAGAAACTTTTATTAATATTTATAAGTTTATAACACGACTTTATTATTTTATATTTTTATTAATACACATTTAATAATTTGTCTCTAATAATGCGTCTTTCTTATTTGACATCCATACTTGTAATCCTCTTCAAATTATACCTACTTCATTGATATACATCTAATGTTTACATGATACTATATTTAGTATCTATATGATATATACATATATGACATCTCCCTTTTTTTTTTTTTTTTTTTTTTAATATCATATGTGTATATATTATATATATATTAATCATTAAAAACAATTCAAAAATTTAATATCTAATTCTTGAAACTATTACATTCATAATTCTTTTATGAACTAAAAACATCAATCTTATACCGATGTCTACTCTTCATTCCATAACATAATCTTTTAGATAAGATGGTTTTCTCATATTTCTTTTCGGTCTAATATTAGTGTTTTCATTTCTTACAAATGTTTCTTCATTAATATTGTTCCTTAAATTCAATTCTTGATTATTATTATTGTTTTAATGATTTTATATCGTCTGGGTTCTATATTTTTATCTAAAACTATTGCTGATTCCCATTGTTTGTTATTACTACTTCTGACTCTTATTTTGTCTCCTATTTCAAATTCATCTAAATTTTTAGCGTTCGTGTCATAATATGATTTGTTCACCTGTTGTCTTTCTCTAAGTTTCTCTCGAATATCATCGTTATTATTATTATTTAAATATGGTAATATTCCTCTTACCTCTCTACCAAATAATAATTTATTTGGTGAGCCTATGTTATGTGCTATTGGTGTGTTCCTATATTCTATTAATGCTAGATATTGGTCTTTATTGTCATAATTTTTAATATTCTCTTTAAAGTTTGAATATGACGTTCTGCCATTCCATTACTTTTTGGGTAATTTGGACTAGACATTATATGATCAAAATCGTATTTTTTTGAAAATTCTTTAAAAGATTTGCAGTTATATTGAGGTCCTCCGTCACTTCTTACAACTAATGGTATGCCATGTCTTGCAAATATAGACTTTAAAATGTTAATTGTTGTTGAGCTAGACATATCCTTTAATATAGCCATTTCTATATATTTCGAAAAATAATCTACGACCATTAAATAATTATTGTTATTGAAATAAAAAATGTCAGTTCCTACTATTTGCCATACTCCATTTGGAATTTCAGAATTTATTAATTCTTCTTTTTGGTTTGATTTCTGATATCTCAAGCATACTTCACAATTTGAAATCATGTTCTCTATTTGTGCACTCATATTGGGCCAAAATATAATTTCACGAGCTCTAAGTTTCGTTTTTTCTATGCCCATGTGATTATAATGCAACCTTTTTAACATTTCATTTCTGTATTTTTTTGGAATCACAATGCAGTTGTTTTTCCATACTAAATTATCATGTTCAAAAAGATTTTCCTTATATGTATAGTATTGTTTAATAATATCTGGAATTGCTTTTTTTTGATTTGGCCATCCTATTCTAATGTATTTTTTTAACGTTATTATTTCCTCATCTTTATCCGATTCAACAGCTAATTCATGTATGCGCTTGTTCGACATATTTTCTTTTAAATTAACGACTAAAATTGACATGTCTGAGATTTCTTTGTCATCTTCTGTATCATCTGTATGAGCTCTTGATAGCATATCTGCGACTACTAATTCTTTACCTGGTCTAAATACTAATTCAATATCGTACGGTTGAAGTATCATTCTCATTTTTTGTAATCTTGTCGGAATTTCATTTAACGGTTTCTTAAAAATTGGTATCAACGGTTTGTGGTCCGTTTCTACTATTATCTTTTTCCCTGCAATTAATTGGTGATTTCTTACACATCCAAATACGATCGCATTCTATTATTTTTCTATTTGTGCCCAATTCCTTTGGCTTTCCGTGAATGCTTTTGAGCTATATGCTACCGGTTTACTATCTTGCATTAATACTGCTCCTACACCTGTGCTACTTGCGTCTACACTTAGTCTGCTATCTTTATTACTATCATAGTAAGCTAAAACTGGGTTTTTTGTTATTATATCAATTAATTTCCTGAAATCTTCGTTTTGTTCTCTACCCCATGTAAATATCTCATTTTTCTTTATTAATTTTCTCAATGATTCTGTAAGATTAGATACATTTGGTATAAATTTCTAAACATAAGTAATCATTCCCAAAAACCTTTCTACTCCTTTTTTATCTATCGGAATTTTCATACTTGTGATTGCTTTGATTTTATCATTATCAATTCTAATGCCTGTTTCATCAAAAATATGACCTAAAAATTTTAGAGATTTCTGTCTTATTTTACACTTTTCCTTATTAAATTTAATATTGTTCTCTCTCGCTAAATTTAAAACTTTTATTAATATTTGTTCATGTTCTTCAACACTGTTGGCCCATATAATGATCTCATCTACATATATCTCAATGTGTTTTATGTTTGCATATATTTCTTTAAATTTTTTATGGTAAATTTCTGTTGCGGTCTTTATACCGTAAGGCATTCTGTTGAAACAATAGCGTCCGTAAGGAGTTATAAAAGTAGTACATAGAGAACTATCATGCGACAATTTAATTTGATAAAAAGCTTTGCTACAATCTAATGTACTAAAAATTTTTGCATCTTTCATATTACTAGCAATTTCTTCAAACGTCGGCATTTGGTAAATTTCACGTAGTAAATTAGCATTTAAATTTTGAGGATCTAAGCATATTCTTAACGATCCATCTTTTTTATTTATAATAACGATCTGACTAGTGTTTCTGATTTCCCGCAATTTAAATTTCTCGAGAAGGAAAAATCGGAAATCGATTTCCCGGGAATTCCCGGGAAATCTCGGGAAATAATACACTAGAAGAAAAATATTTTACACACATCATATTTATAGCCGAATCAAAGAAAATTACATTTTTCTGTATTAAAAAATCTTTAAGCCTAATCCAACCAATCTGTGTTTTAAAACGCTACGATTTTCAAAATAACTTTAAGTTGGTTATGCTTTGCATCTATTTTAGTTTGAATCATTTTCAGCATTCTTTTCCTTGCATTGATTAAAATTTGAATTTACTAATGTAACAAAAATATGTTGGTTGGATTAGGCTTAAAGTAAAAATGTATTATCAGAATTCAAATTCATATCAATTAATAATAATTATTTTAATATTATTTGGTTATATTCATAGCCCCCTCGGCCGTTATTAATGTAGCATCTTGTCTACAATGACAGTTTACGGTTATTGAGAGTGGTTTTAATGTAGCTAGTAACAATTCTACAAATTTGATATTTTCATCATCCAACAAATTATCTAATTTTAAATCAATTTTGCAATTTATTCTTAATTGGATGCTGTTTTACATTCTAATATTAGTGTAATTGCGAGTTTTACATTCTCAAATTAGTTTTAAGGGCTTTTTCTCATCGATGATCACATAGGTTTGTAAAATTCCGTTCTGAACTGGAGAATTCCTAAAAATATTTACGATTTTTCGTATGGCATTAGTGGCTTTTGCAATCGTCTGCCGTATACAGACATCATTAATTTCGATTATTTCTATTATCTGAATTAGAAAAAGTATCAAATAGTTCATCGTCATTATTGTCCGATTGTGATGCTTCAACGAAAGTTGAATCATTTTTTTTCACGTTTAAAACTTTTACAACTGGTAAGTAAGTGCCATGGTTATAGCAAAGTTACGCAGAGGAGAGTGTTTCGAATTTTTGCATTACGGCTACACTGACGTAACACACGCTATATATAAATTCATTTGAATTCCGAATGCATTTCATTTTTCGATTACTATAGACCTAATCGGGATTACGCGTAAATTATCCGATTTATAATATGGTATAACATATATGGAGATCTAATCTTTTCTTGTTTACCGCTCGTCCACTCACCCAATGAAATACTAAATTTTTCTCTTAAAATTCTATTACTAAATTCATTAAATTGGATGGATTTTTTGGAAAATTGCTATAACCTTTTGCAATCGAACTTTGCCTAATGAACTCGCTTTTAACAATTCGATTGAAGGAAAATCCATCAATTGCCGCCTTGCGTTAAACATTTATCTAATTTCTGATAGTTATTATCGGTTTATTTGATAACTAAAAGATCCGGCTTCTGGATCTTGTCTTTTTAAATTGAGTATACCTTTGAAGCACACTAATCGATGATGCTTTACACAACTTCATTTAAAATAAATATTACAGAGTCGATTAAGATTTAAGGCACTTAATTATTTAAATTGCATGTAAAATTAAAGACAAAAAAATTCTCGGGAAAACAAATTTTTTCTCGGGAAACGAGAAATGGTTGTTTCTTAATTTTCCCGAGAAATTTTCGGGAAATTTTTCTCGGGAAGAAACACTAGATCTGACTAACGAATTCAGTTGGTTCCTCAACTTTTCTAATAATAAATTGCCTTTCCATATTATCTAATTCTTCTTTAAACTTTTCGCGTATTTTAAACGGAATTCCCCTACATCTTTGTTCTACTTTTGGTTCATAATTTTTTTTTAAAGCAAATTCATATTCAAAATTTGGAATTTCACCTATCCCTTCAAAAATATCTTTGTAATCTTCAAAAATATTACCAGTAATTAAATTGATTCGTTTAACCAGCCTTTCTTTTCTATTATTGGAAGACCTAAGATTGGTACAGACTTATCTTCTACTATATGATATTTAATATTGTAAATTTTATCTTTTATTCTTGATCTTAAATAGCTAATTCCTACAATGTTAATCTTCTCTCCGTTGTATGTTATTAAATTTGAATCATTATCAATCAGTTTTAAATTAAAATTTTTAATTGAGTTATAATCTAGAACATTACAGTCAGCCCCTGTATCGATTTTAAAATTTATTTTTAAATTTAAATCAACTAATTCAATTTTTTCATACCATCCTTTTTTACTTTCATTTGTATTTTCAATACTACCTAAGAAATTACTATTATTTTCATTATAATTACATTCATTATTTTCTAAACTATTTATTTTATTTGATTTGGGGTTAACTTTTATGACTGTTTTACACATATTTTGAAAATGTCCTACCTTGTTACATTTTTTACAGCTTTTGTTATACGCTGGGCATTTCCTATATGGGTGTTGAAATCCGCACTTTCCACACTTAGGTTTAGTCTGATGATTTTGTTGATATTTGGTTCCATTAAAGTTGTTTGCTTGGTATTGATACTGTCGATTATATTGCGGTCTCTGCTGATATCTCGTTCTATTCATACACATCGTATTTCCTGCACTGTCACTTACTTGAAAACGTTGATTCGGCCTTTTTATTTCGTCCACTGTATTCGTGTCTTTTAAGGTTTTTAGTTGTTGATCCGCAATTTCTGATGTTTTACATAATCTAATGCACTTATCCAGATCCATCTCCTCTTCTCGTAGTAATCTATCTTTTAGTTTATTATTTTGTATTCCACTTATTATTTTATCTTTTATCAAACTGTCTTTTATTTCTCCAAATTCACACGTCAAACTTAATTTTTTCAATGCTGTTATATATTCATCCATGGATTCACCTTCATGCTGCGTTCTTTTAAAAAATATATGTCGATTTATACTTTGATTTTTTTTTGTAGGAATACAATAATCTTCAAATGATTTCAATACCATTTCGTATTTGTCTTTATCTTCTTTTTGAATATTGAACGTTTCATATTTTTCCATGGCATCATCGCCTATTATATTCAGCAAGATGGCGATTTTTACTTCATCATGTTTTTTATTTGCCTCTATTGCTTTTAAGTAGTTCTCGAACTTTATTTTAAATTTTTTTAAATTTTCTTCCATATTTCCACCAAAAGATAATGGAGGTGGTGTTATTAATCCGTATTTGTCCATTTTAATATTTGTGATTATATTTAAATATGATTTTCGAATGATATAAGCACGTGTACGTATATGCTTTTTCGTAGTTCACTTTAATTTATATGATTTGAATCTTTAATTAATCCGATCATCCGGCTGCGCCATATAATATTTATCACTTTATTATATTAAAAAGAAACTTTTATTAATATTTATAAGTTTATAACACGACTTTATTATTTTATATTTTTATTAATACACATTTAATAATTTGTCTCTAATAATGCGTCTTTCTTATTTGACGTCCATACTTGTAATCCTCTTCAAATTATACCTACTTCATTGATATACATCTAATGTTTACATGATACTATATTTAGTATCCATATGATATATACATATATGACAGGGTTAGGTTCTAAAATCTACATATTAAAAAAAAAATTTTTAATTTCATTAAGTAACTTTATTTTTCACAAAAAACAAAAAAATGTACATAAACACATTCTTGAAATAATAAAATTTGGGTATTTACCCAATTGTATTTCGTGGGTATTCTCCCAGTTGAATTTTATCAATATTGTTTGTGATATGATAGTGTACATAATATGTATGTATACGTGCATATAATATAATTTCTACGTGTTAAATATTTTCCGGAATTTTTTTATCGTTTTATGGTAAAACCGTGTTGTAGGATACCGTGTTGTAGGAGGTTTTCCGCGATTTTTCTATCGTGTTAGAGTGAAACCGTGTTGCAAGATACCGTGTTATAGGAGGGAAACCTTACATCGATTTTTGCGTTACGTTTGCGATACTTATTTTTCGTAGCGGAAACAAACCTAATTATGCGATCAATTTACAAATCTAATTTTTCGAGTTGATTGCGATGATTATTAGCAAATATAAAAAGCGTGTTTTATATCTTTTATAATATGATTAATTTTTTATTATTTATTTAAAGTAGATGAATAATTAATTACCTACAATACAAATTATATAATTTACATGTTTAATTTTTTCTGCTCGCAGCACTTTTATTCACACCGATTTAGTAAAAATTGGTCACACATCCTAAAATATATACAATACATGTATCAAAATAATAAACTTAAATGGTTTATGCCCGATTTCAGAACAAAACAGCAATTCGTCAGTTAAATAATATTTTCTCTCTTCCTTCTTATATGAAATTGCAATTTGTTTCATAATTCAAAATCAATGCCTACCTGATTAAATTTCTTTTTTACATGAACATTTTAACAGTAGAATTAAACATTTGACTTTTCCATATCGCTTAAATAAATATTTAATTCTCCCTTTAAAATGATCATGTAAAAAAGAAATATAATCAGGTAGGCATTGATTTTGAATTATGAAACAAATTGTAATTTCATATAAGAAGGAAGAGAAAAAATATTATTTAACTGGCGAATTGCTGTTTTGTTCTAAAATCGGGCATTAATAAAATAAATATATAGGTGTATTTACTTTGCAAACCTCACAACACAAAATATTTTTGAAAAACTTTAATTTTCTTTTAACACAATCCATCCTCTGAATGGCAAGAGTGTTTATGTAGTTGAATTGTGACGTACACCCTTTGTGTATAGTATCGTTTACGTATCTAAAACGTATCGTTTTTTACGCTTCACATTTCTTGTTTAGCGGGAAGTTTAGCGGAAATTTCCAAGATAACTAATCGCCCGCGATTGTTGATTCAATACGTCACTCAGACCAGTTTCTTTAATCGAGAGGTGTACGAACAATTTTTTGAGAGTTTACATTAAACTCAGTTTTGCCTTGATTTAATAACACAATTCTTCCTAATTTCTAATATCAAGTTGATGATAACGGGGCCACATTAAATTCTCGTAAACAATAATATAAAGAACTTGTTTGCCTCCATAATACTCATTTTATAAAATAAAAGATTACGTTAAAAACAAAGGAATATACTAGAGATATTATATTGTTGGTTATCTGTCACATCTACACACTTTAAATATTTAACATTATAAACTGTTATTGACATTGCTATTTTATCAAGCGATAAGCATTGGTTAAATGGCACTGTTTAAATTATACAAACATCCACATGCAAATGTAATACCAATGCATAGCGGTTAGAAGAATAAATAAGAAATCAGTGTTTAAAAAACTGCACTGAAAACAAGTTGTTCGATACAATGCCAATAATTTGTGAAAATATACCGAACACGGAACAGGTTAAGAAAGCATTACATGGAACGGTACCATCATTAGTACGAGCTCGATTTGTTGGGGAATGTGATATACCGCTTATCGATAAAACTAAATTAGCGCCATGTGTAGTACCAGTGTATTATAAAAAATTTGCAGACGAAATTGAAGCAATGGAAGTGTTTAGTGACGATGTATGGGTCGTTTCTTTTCCAAAGTGTGGTAAGCATATAATATGTGAACTGAACTGATAGACTATACATTAAATGGAAATAAATCTTTCTTTGTATTTAGGGACAACATGGACCCAAGAAATGGTTTGGCTAATTAAGAATAATTTAGATTTTGTTACAGCCAAAAATGTTCGCTTGACACATCGATTCGGATTTATAGAGCTATCCGGTATTATGCGGGATTCTAAATTCCTTAGCAATAAAAGCACGATGGAATTGGCTCAGGAAATGCCTCGTCCACGCTTTATTAAAACACATCTCCACACTGGTTTAATACCGAAACAGTTTTGGACCGTGAAACCCAAATTTGTGTATGTGGCCCGCAATCCGAAAGATGCAGCAATTTCATTTTATCATCATTACGTTAATATACAACATTATAAAGGAACAAAAGAAGACTTTTTAGATACTTTCTTAAATGATTTAGGTAAATATTTGAACAATAAGCAAAGTTGGTGTTTATCCATATACTAAATTAATTACAGCTTGCTGGTCACCTTATCGGGAACATGTTCTTGAATACTGGCAACTACGAAATGAACCAAACGCTTTGTTTATTCAATACGAAGAAATGTCTAGAGATTTAATGTCGGTTCTTCGAAAAACTGCCAAATTCTTCGATAAAACTTATTCAGATGAGCAATTCAATTATTTGGCTAAACATTTATCGTTCGGCGAGATGAAGGATAATGTGTCCGTTAACTTTGAATATTTTGTAGAAGGCCAGGAGAAACAGTATGGAGAAATGCGACATAATCCAAATTTTCGATTTTTACGTCGAGGTCAAGTTAATTCGGCTCAAGATGAAATGTCGTTGGAATATCATAAAATATTCGATGAATGGTGGGCTGAGGCGGTGCAAGGATATGATTTGAAATTTGAATTATAAATTTGGGCAGTGGCGGGCGGCAGCACAATCAAAATTTTAGTAAATTTAATTTATAGTTTAATAAATGCACAAATTATGTATTAACGTTATTAAGCCGAAGTAGCACGTGAACTTGTTTCTAATATCACATTTATTTAGAGTTGGTCACTTCATTCATTTTTTGTGTTAAATTTAATAAAAATTTAATAAAATAAATTTAATAAATAATAAAACATATTTTTTTAGATAACTGATTAGTTAGAATAAGTAGAAAGCCAAGCCGTTAGGTTGTCAATTTATTTTTTTATTTTTCTTTTTGTGTGAAAAAAAAATAATTAAAATTTAATTCAATAATAATTATTAATATCCTTATCATTTGCATTATTGATAAAATATTTACGAACACAATATAGTAGTGGTAAGATTTCAAGGTTCATAGTCCAATTGCGATTTACCTAACTTGTGTTGTAGAATTAGTGAACAATAAAGGATTAACTGAATAATAATGTGTAGCGTTTGTTCAATATGTAGCAGAAATATTACCAAAGACAGATATCCGGGAGTGAAATGTGTAAATTGTGAGAACACTTACCATATCAAATTTTTGATTTTTTGATTTGATTGATACGAGTGTACAACCAAGCCTCAGAAAGATTCCCGGATACGCCGGATCCACCGTACACCCTTTACATGAAATAAAACCGAGGGATAGGAAAGGAATGTTAGTACTAGAGACTCGGCCCGGTTTCAGCCACCTATGCAGTCGATAGTTAGCAAATTATTAGTAATAAAATATAATAAAATAGTTAGCACAAGACAGCACAATTTCTAACTACCAGCTTATTAACTTCTTGTTGACCCTGGAGAGTTGAATCAGGCTGTAACTTTATTCTGAAAACGGGATTCAGTTTAATCCTTATAAAGTAATTAATTCTGGAACTATGTTATATTCTGAAAATTAAGTTAACTATCCTACTCTTCACACTTATATTAATAAATAATAACTGATGAACAAAATAAATAGGGTGCCACGCCTGGCTTCTTCATCCTGGAATCCCAATGCAACCAATCCAATCCTAAAATTACCGTTTAACTCAAAACAACTATTATAATTGACTCATTTTTGTGAACCCGCCACTTAAACCACTTAAAGTATAGAAGTTTGATCTATAATGACTGTTCTGTAATGAATTACAATTAATATCACCAGTACCCAAAATTTAAATCGTAATTTCACCAATTAGTATCTAAAGTATGAATTCAGAACTAAAGTTCTGAAATTTAGGAGGATCAAAATCAAAACAACAGAATTTCTAAAGCTACCTGCCCGTTGGATGCTTTAAACATCTGGGAATCTGTGTTGGATTTCCACGAATACTTCTGAAAATCAAGATCGAAATTATTTAATTATCATTAAATACTACATTATTAACTACTATTTAGCTGTTAAATCTACTATAGTACAAGTAAATAATTAAATTCATCACACGGAAAAAAAAACTTACTAATATAGAAAAAAACTCGAATAACCCAAGAAAATTTGGCAATATTTTTCAGCTAAACGAAAATTTTCTTACCGTAAACAATGTTTTTTTCATTACAAAATATTTTTAAAATGTTAATATAAACTATATTTGATGGTTAGTAGAAATTTAATTTCTCGCTAGAAGAAAATATGGTTTCAAAGATAATATTTATTTTCCAAATGTTTATTTATAATTACTTGATTTGAAATACATTGGTTTGTTTCAAGAAAATGATTTGCTTAAAATTCTGTATTATTGTTTTGTCTGGAGAAAACCTTTATTCAGTGGAGAAATATGTTTCTTTATCGAAAATCAATTTTGCAATAGTAAAAGATACTTTCTTGCTGTTAAACACTTAATTTCTTAGAATGGAACAATTTTATTAAACTACTGTTTGTATCTTCTTATCCCAAGAAAAAAGTCCTGATTTTCTAATATTTAAATTATAATTTCTTAGCTGAAGAAATACATTTTTTAAAAAATTTTGACGATTTTCTTATATGTATCGTATTACTTCATACTTCAATCTTACCTTTCCTTCAGTAGAGAGAACAATTTATAAACACGTTATTTATAATTTCTTGTATTAAGGGATGCATTTTTTATGAGCTGCATTTCTTAATCAAAGAAAATAATTTATTAATTTATTCCTTAGGGTTTCTTGATTACATCACATTCTTTCTTATTTCCATGTAGCTTATTCTCAACCGGAGAAATCTATTTCTTCCTGGGTACTTCATATTCAGTAATAGAGAAAATGGTTTTCTTGTAGTATTCCAATATTTTTTCCGGGGTGTGGGTATTATTAGTGAAAATAAGAAAACTGCGTAAATCAGTTTTCTTATTTTCAACAATATTTCACAATTTATATTTAAATCAAATACTTGTTTCGGCTAATAAAATTGTATGAATAAAAGTTTTATTTACACTATACATAAAAACTTAAAAACTAATTTATTTTTATTTCTATCTAAATAGCTAAATAGAAATAAATAAATATATTACATGTTTATTTATTTGTATATATTATTTTAATTTTATTTTCATTTATTTTATTTATTTTTATTTCTTTATAGTAATTATAATATAATAATGAACATACTTCTATAAATGGTCTCCAATCGCTTTTTGTCATCGATCTACTTCTGGCTGTTGGCTTTAGAATATAGTGGAGGCACGTTAGAATGTTAAAATTGAATGAATCGCCTGGAACGAAAATAAAATGAATTCAATTAAATGTTAGAATATTTACTCCACATTAATATGTGGAGTTAATACTTTGGCGTTAACTTACAATTACTATCTCCGTTTAAAACTGATGTTAGTTTAGTAGACTTTAAAATAGGTGCAATTTTGGTTTTAAATTGGTTAACTATTTTGTTTGCATCGGAATTGCGAGTTTTTTTGCAAATATCCTAATTTTCTTAGATTGCAGCTCCGGTTTTTATGTTTATTATATAGGATACCAGACGGCTTTCTTCCTCCTCTATAATACAGTTCCTGAAAAAAGAATTAAACTTTAAGTAAATTGTAAATTAAATTTTAATATTTATTATTATTTGCCTTAACCTCTCCTGGAAACTGTTTTTCAATATCGAACGAAATTTTTTCTAAATCTATAGAATGAAAAGGTCTCTTTACTAATTCGTTCACTATGCTATTCACAAGCAATTCCTTGGTATTTTTGTCCAGTTGCGGTAGAGTTTTGAAATTATAAATTTTTAAAATTATTATTCTCTTATTTGTGTTTAAAAACTGAGCCAAATTCTGAAATAATAAAAAATACATTTTATTCATAGTATTACCAGAGACAAAATATTTACATAGATTTCTCATTTTACTAAAAGCAAGGAAAAAATAAACTTCTAGATATTTCCAATGTCACCTATGGTTTCCACTTGGATGCTTTGCGAATATTCGCAAAGGGAAATTTTTTGTTCCATGTCACTGTGTTAGAAAAATTTTGTATTTGTATTACCAAATAATTTTGTTAATTTCGACATTTCTAGACGTCAATAAAAAATCAAAATATAAACAATAAAGTATTCACATAGGAAAAGAATTTCAGCTTGCTTTGTTTATCAGAAGAGTGAAAATTTTCCTAAACAAAATAAGGGAAATTTTTACTTTTTGTTGTAAATGCAAAATTTGCAATGGAAAAAGATGTAGGCATGACTACTTTTGATTGCAAATCGTATTGTAAATTTGTCTATGGTTGCGTAGACAAATTTATATACCGATATGTATTTTCTTTCAATGTATACTATCCGTGTGAAAAATTTAAAACAGATTGCGATTATTCGCAAAGGCATCCCAAGTGGAAACCCACAGTCAGCCGCATCATAATTCATAGAATGCATAATTTTTTAATAAGTATAAGAAATACAACGATAACATGGGATCAGAAGTTTATTTTATTCGTTTTTAGTAAAATGAGACCTCTTATGTTGTCTATGGTATTACTAATATTAGAATTATTAATAGTAGCAATACTAACAAAATCTAATAGCGAAACTTCATCACTAGAATGGGAGAGTCACATGAAGACTGCATTCTGATCCATTCTGATGTAGACGAATTCATAGAGCAGGTACTCGCGCAACTTTGAATTGGGTACAAATTGGTGGTTGGATAACCCTAAGAATTATAAATTATCAATCAAAAAAAAATTCAAAATATATTTCAAACAACCCTTACATTGTTCTCACACCAAGAAAAAATTCTCCTGCTCAACTGTGTTTTTAATCGCAATTGTTAAGTCCGGAAACAATACATCTAAGTCGCTATGAGTTATCCATTGAAGGTCGTTCAAAGTTTGAAAACCACTACCTTAAAGAAATAGTGAATAATATTAATAAATATTTGATACACACATACATTGGGATTATTCAGGCAACGCAACTATTGGCAACATGTTGGGTAAAATCAACACGTTGAGAGGAGACCCATTGTTTCATTGTTTATAATCAAATTTACAAAAAATAGATATAGTGGAGTAAAATGAACAAAATTTTGTAAGATTTTTGACAAAAAAATGCGGCAGCTAGTTTTTTGTTTTATTCGCTTTGAATTATCGCCAATAATACGCATACAAAATTTCCCCTCAAAATTTTGACCGTAACACCCTTTTATTTCGATTTTAGTTCAATTTTTTCAAAGTGGTTATTTAGTAGAAAAAATAAAAATTTCTTTTTTTAACAAACACCAAAAAAATAAAACATATGTTTCTATGCACAGTTTTAAAAATATTTTTTAAACATTTGAAATGGCAAAAATCGTCCTAAATTTAAAAAAAAAATATTATGTCCCACAACCTTTTTCTCACCGCAAATATTGAAAATACAATTTGGACTAAAATACGGATTGTGGCCGTAGATCTTAATATTTTAAATGAAAATCGACATAATTATGTATCACTATAAGCACTATAACTCCCATGAATTTCAGGTTATATTATTGAATCTAACGAAAGTTATTGAAGAACAACCATTTTTTTTTCACTGTTAATTTAGCCGGTGCAGTATTATAGATATTTTAATTACGAATAAAAAGAATTTTTTTTTTAGATCGATTCGTTGAACAGAAGCTGAGCTATTAAAGAAAGAGTGAACTGGAAGTTAAATAGTTAAGAAATTGAACTAAAATCAAGAAAATAGGGTGTTACGGTCAAAATGTTGAGGGGAAATTTTGTATGCATATTATGGGCGATAATTCAAAGCGAATAACTGTGCGTTGATAACATCGAGACAAATCCCATAGCACTTCATTTTTTGTTGTTGTTTTGTCAATCCTTTCATTTTTTGTTGGTGTAATTCTTATGAACCGCACAGTAAAACAAAAAACTAGCTATCGCATTTTTTTGTGAAAAATCGGACAAACATTTACTCATTTTACTACACTAATATTTTTACCGAATTTTTCGAATTATTTTTTAAATATTTTTTAAATAAAAAAAACTATAAAATTAAACAAAACTCAATTTGAGTCACTATGTATTATTGCCACATATGTTTGTGTATGTGTATGTATATATTTAATGTACATGTAGATGTAGGTCTTACCAGATAAAAATGGCTATGCTTCTTGAATATTCCACTCTTCCAATTTCTTGAATACCGCCCCGGTGGCACAGTTGTTAGCATACTTGCTTTAAGCTCCGGAGGTCCCGGGTTCGATTCCCGGCGGGTGATGAAAAAATCACGGCTGGTTTAATGTAAGGATCAATGAACTAATCACTCATTATCTGTTGTAAAACTGATTACGAAACTTCAAAATGAAGCGGCCAAATCCCTCCATGGGATGTAGCGCCAGTGGAAAAAAAAAAAAAAAATTTCTTGAATAGATCGTTAGGAGGTGTTAGGTTTAAACTGTTAGGCATTTCAAGTAGAAATGTATTATCGCTAGGGATCGCGAGTATTTCGAACTCAACATTCCGTGTAGCCTCTTGCAACGTTGTATCAACGTTCTCCATATTATGAGCTGTTTTTTATTTTTATTTTTTACACCAATAAAAAAATATTTTTGAATAATATTAAAAAGAAAAAAATCTACATTAACGCTTTTTTAACAAATTAAATAAAAAGAAAAATTTCACTTACATTCAGTTTATTTTTCACCAAACAAAAATTCAGTTTTTCACTGTACCAATTTAGTTTTTGACTATATAATATTGTATATATAATATGTATGTTTTATTACTCACTAACACTAGTTTTAATAAAAACGGATTAACTGATATTAACGGCTCAAAAAAAAAATAACCGCTTTAATAAATTTAACACCACTGTTCAAAAATATTCAAGAACACCAAAACGCATCTTACACGCACAAAGACTCGTCGAGAAAGAATGATTTACATTTTGTAAATTTATAGCGCTTAAATATTCATATTTATCAAAATGTTCATTCCAAAAGAATCGTTCTCTTAGTTCATAAATTTAGTTCTCTTACAATGAGAAATATATTTTTGGACCTAAGAAATAATTGCTTATTGAAATTTTTAAAATACCAGTATACATTACACCCATATACAACATTAAGAAACGTATTTAGGTTTAAATTACAGATTGAGAAATAATTTCTTGTTTTAACATAAATAGCAACACAAACAAGAATATTCCTTTCTTAAATTGTATACTTCAATAGTTTCTCAAATCAAGATATTGTTGTTGCGTTCATTAAGAAACCATTTTTGTTTTAAAGTTACTAGTTTCAAGAATATTGGACAATAGAATTTGATAAAAAGGTCAATTTCTTTTTGTATGAAAATTTGGAAACAAAACAAGCATATTTTTCTATATTAATAATAGGTTTTTATCAAATCAAAAATTTGATGCATTTAAAGATGTAAGAAACTAAATCTCCAAATAGAATTCCAACAAAAAATTAAATTAAAGCAATTTTTATCAGTCGAAGAAACATTTATGTTATTTCAATAAAAACTTGATGGAAATAAGAAAATTACCGTTTTAATGAAGAAAAATCATGTTTTATTTAATTAAGAAACCGTTTTCTTCGTGATAGTAAACCTATTTTTTTTTCCGTGCACCATTATGGTCACCAATAGTTCTGAAAATTCAAATCAAATATGAAATCGTGTAGTTGGAGCTCGTGAACATAAGTATAAGAATTATTGTAATTTGATAATTATTATAGAAACATAATTATAATAGATGAACCCGACATGATCCAAGGGGTTCCAGAAATACTACAATAAAATAAATGGATATCCCGCAAGCTGCAAAATCCACTCATCTCATCATAGCAAAAACAATCACGCATCATCGGAAGCTGTACATATTTTCATATCAAGGTCGTCTGTGTGTTAATAGAGATTAATTCGTTTTCTCGTAACACACCCATCGCTCAATATCCTATCGTGCCACAGCGCAACGTGCACAAGATCCCCCAATCATTCAAAATCGGTTCGCGCACCAGTGCCACCCATCAACAAACGGACACCAGTAGATCCTTGCTGTCCGAGATCTTTATGATCCAATAATCTGTTATACGTCGATCACGAATTTCGCACACTAACTGGTTTCTTAGTGCCGTTTCCAAAAATTTGCATTGTCATCTATCGCAGTATTGATTCATAATCTAGAATCGTGTCGCCTTCCAATTGCACCTGTTGATGAAATTTGGAAAATTCTGCTATTTCTAACAATTGGATAAAAACGTTGTTATTCGATTGTACTTCATATTTTCTGGCTCCTCTGGAGCAACGTTATCACACAGAACGTCATACTCATCCGCACCCAGCTAGTGTAAGAGATATTCAATTTTCTCTTTGTCTTCTACAACTACGTAAATGGCGAAAGTGTTTTCTAACCTCTTGAGCCATCTATCGAATTTGGAGTTAGTTGCCCCAAAAATTCAATATAATTCGACGGAATTTTACTTGCTACTATTTTTTATCTTTAAACTGTTTTACTCGTCGCCAATATGTTGTATCTTGTCAGTTTGAATATTTTAAACTCCAATTATTTTTTATATTTAAAATAATTTATTTTTTTGTTTCAGACCGGTGGTACGTACAAAGATGGCCTCTGTTCTGCCCTTAACATGGTTGAACATTTATAAACATTAAATATTATAACAATATAATTGATTATAACAGTTCACGTCTGTGTACACATTAATTGCTATCCATATCACTTTTTTCAGTTTGAACACATCAACTAGTTTTCAGCATTCTGCAATATTTCCATTTCCATTTACAGATTCAAATTTATTTTTGTAAAAGTTTTCCTTAACAAGACCTACGCCGCGTGCTTAAACCTTTCTATTTATTGCTTTTGGGCGCCATTTTAAAAAGCTAAGTTTTTATTAGTACTGAGGTACTGACTGCTGGTGTTGATCCATAACAGTTTGATTGAAACCTACATTATTAGCAAGAATACCCGATGATTCTCTATACATATACTCAGCTTGATGTTGGCAAGATAAAAATTTTGATTTGTTAACGTTTATTTTCACAGTTGATTTAACCATAATCCAACCAAGGTGGACCTTTTTAGCACATTTGTTTTTTAAAATACTACGATTTTCAAAATAATGTTAATATATTTATGAATTTTAATGTATTTTATTTTGGCGTAACAAAAATGGTTGGTTGGATTAGGGTTAATACTATGCACAATTTCTGTCAATTCATAAATTTCATCAAGATGCACTTTATAAACATCTTTCCAGTTGTCACAAAACCCATACATATATTGTTAGAATTGTTTATTAAATCAAAGCCCGTTTTCTTAAGGCCTACACATGTACAACATTTCGGTATAAACCACCACAAAGTTCTCATTCACAGAAATATCACAAAATCATTCGACAACATATTTATTATAGGATATATGTAATGTCCAGAACCTGATAACTGATAATTTTATCACTTTCCCAAAAAAAAAGAAACACTGTTACCAAAATCTTACAATGAATTAATTATTACAATTTATTACATTTTTTAAATTAATTGTAGCTTTGTAATTGTAGTTTAAAGGCTTTCAACGCTAACTTTTCTTTTATCTCATCTTCATCTTAATAAATGTCTCTACGAGCGCAGCGGCATAGTAAAACTATCTTGAAACCCAAGCCTCGATTGCCACCCTTTTCAAATTTCACTATCTGTTTACACTCACGACACAATAACAAGTTCTGATGAATGTCAAAGCAGCCGGTATGAAAAGCACTTAACCCAAAAAAATAAAGCGTGTAAACTTTACACGATTTTGTAACATGGCGGGTTACAATTTATCTTGACAGAACGTTAAAAAATGCGAAATTCATGATAACTTTTCGTTTACACGTTTGCACATTATCTTACTGCTTAAAGAATAGATCATGTTTTCCGAAAGAGGCAGCACCAAAAGAAGAATTTTAGTGTTATATGTTTGTCAAGAGATGTCACTATTGGGCTGTATTTGTCAAATAGTAGGCCAGGTTTTTTAAAAGATGGCAGCAGCGTTTTAAATTAGAAATGAAGGATGTAGAAGTAGAAATGTTTGTGAACAATAGCATAATTTTAATTAATTTATTTAAACAACACACATTAATAACAATTAGAATAGATCACAAATTGAAGATCTTGTTGCATGCACACAAATGTTTGTTTTTGTTTTTAAAATTTGGAACAGACAAAGAAATTTAAGATACATAGAATGGAAACAATTTGTTCCTCCATAATAAACTTTCTGCTTCACATCAACCCAGTTGGATGGATATATAATAAATGTATATGGTTAGTCTTGTTGTTTGTATTATAAATATCTCCACAAATATCTCTGTCACATGACAAAAATATACACTTTTAACTAAACACATCCATTTATGCGTAATGCCATATTTTTAATTAAATAAAATGACCTAATTTATTAATTAAAGTAATAAAATTCCAATAATTTAACAATTTTAATTGAAAAATGGGTATTTTTCAGTCCTACCGTTCCCAAAAACGGTAAAATTAAAATTGCCTTTATTCAATAAAAATTATAAATTTATTCCAATTTTATTACTTTAATTAATAAATTATTTTTTATTAATTTAAATCAAAATTATCCTACAGTTTTTAGGAAAATGTCTGTATTTGTCATGTGGCACACATTTTTCGTTACACTGACATCTTTGATAATCCATGTAATGTGAAATGTTCATTTTTTTGTGAAGATGGTATTGTCGGCGGTTAAAGAAAAGTTTGACATTTAAACATGATCTATTAGGGTACTGATTCTCTAAAAATAAGATAAAGCAGACCATACATTATTCAACATGTTGTTCAACTTGGTTGATCAACTTGGTTGTGTGTTTGCCATACATTTATTGACAAGTTGTACAACTTTAGTTTTGTTTGTTTTTGGCAGCTGTACATCATATTTTGTTTTATTGATACTGCATTATTTAATAATATGGAAAAAGTTATCGCGATAATGGTGATTGCAGAATTGTTCGACACTAAAGAAAATAATGGAAGAAAAAGAAAATAGCGAAAAGAGTGGCTAGCAGATAAAGAAGAATTATCAAATATAAATTATTAAAACAAATTAGACAGTCAGACCCATTGGATTACAAGAATTACATGAGGATGAGTGAAGCAAGTTTTATGGATCTTTTGAATAAGGTGGCACCTTTTATAAAAAAACAGGACACCTTCATGCGTGAAGCAATCCCAATAGAGACAAGATTATCAATTACCTTGAGATTTTTAGCAACAGGAATTTTTAGAAAAATAAAAACCTTGAAATTTTTAGCAAAAATACAAACTAAATTTATTAATCTTTCCAATTTCTTTTAATATTTTTAAATTACCGAAACATCAATTTCTGTATCCGAATTGTGTATCGTGGATGTGTTTATTCTAACGGCGTTTCTTGATCTTTCAAAAAATCAACAATTACGAAATACCATAATGTTGGTACATAAATTCCTTCAACTCCAATCCCTGATTTTTCACTAGCATTGATTTTTTTTCTTTCTCGGCGGTAACAACTTCTTATATTTGTAATTCTTCTTTTTAGTCCATCCAATGTTATATCTTTCTCAATTATTTTGTATTTTTCTAATAATTTATTCCACGCTTTCGCCCGAAAGTATCTATTTTTGTAATTCTCACTTGTAATCTGCCATAATACAGATTTTTCTCTAAATTTATCTAAAAAATCACGCCATTCAACTGTATTTGGGATTGCCATGTTGTTAAATTTCAAAATTTTATGTTAAACGGTTTTAATTGACAATTTTGACAATTTTTCCTTTGTTTATACAACATTGCCATACACAGTTCAACATGTTTACTAACCATTAGCTCCGCCTCCATAAAATCAAAATGATTTGATTTTACTTCAACCTGTGGTGATTAACAAGACCACCGACCGACGCGTGTAATTTCTTCACTAATAAAGATTATTTTTCAAATTAAAAAGCTGTCGCTGTTAGATTTAATTATTATTATTATTATTATTATTTTCCAAATTCGAAAGCCGTCGCTTAATGTTATGACAGTCGAATAACGAGACAGCATGATATTAAGCGACGACCGAGCCCAGTAGTAAAACGGTTCCGCATTGTGAGGTGTGGCGACACCTACCTTTGAGTGGCGAGTTCATCGCGCACTTGATTCGCGAGATGTGGTGAATATAAAATGAATTTAAGAATCAAAGACACATCGGCGAATCGCATGAGGCGGCGGAAAAACAAAGTTTTCAATATAAAAAGAATTGGGAACAGAAGAAAAAAAAAGTAATTTCGTTAACGTCCGAGAGAGAGGTCTCGTCCTCTCGTTATTATAACGTTGTACATATTTTTAAAAGCGGTCAACCGCATAAATAAATATAAAAGATATTATTAAAAAAATAAATAAATATAAAAAATATAAAGAAAAAACTAACACATACACAGTGTCGATTTCTATTAATTAAGTGCGTGAATAATCAGTAGTGCGGATGGTACAGCGCACGTACCACATCCCGCACTACCCGTTATAGTGAACGCTGCTCTCAATAGAGCCCACAACCACTATAAATTGGTGACCCCGACGTGATACGGCCCCGCACCGTAAATCAGTGCCGGCCGATCACCAACCACGACGGCGTATTGCCAGCCGTCATCAGCACAAGAGAAAACGCATAGCGTGTAGCGGTACCTTGGTAGCAGACTTCGTGAAAGGAAAAGCCAGCGGTCCGCTGAGCCATTGACAGCCGAAACGATAGAATACAACACGAGTAGCGGTGCATCGAAGGCGAACTTAACGACGGTAAATCCAGCGGTCCGCTGAACCGTTAGTTGCCGAATTAAGTATTTAAATTACCCAGGACCTTAGCCCATAATCATCCCAGGCGGTTCGGGTTTTCAATTAACACCAGCCGAAGGAGGTTATCCTAACCGACGAGCTAGCCGCAGGACGGCACATTTGTTGTAACGGGTAAGCGAAATTTTTCCTTTTCTTTTCTTTTGTTCACCAAAGAAAGCCACCATACTTCTTATGGTAGGCGCATTGTAATCGCGAATCAGGAAAAGTGTCTTTGATTTTTTGTTCATTGCATCGAACGGGCGGGTGCTCGTTGGATTCGGTACTCATTGGTGGGTGTCCGTCGACACCGGCATTCAAATTTTTTGCGTTGTCGCGATTTCGTGAAAGTGGGGAAGTGTTTCTGACATTATTGAATTAAATGATATATACACTTTTTAGCACCACATGACTAAAATTCGGTACGATCTGTCTTATTTGGACTTAATAAAAAATAATAAATCAGAATTACTGTATTGGCATTTTATTTAAGTTGTTATTTGTTTGTTATCGCATTTTTGTTTCGTTTCGTTTTGTTTTTGTTGCACACAATCGTGCAAATAACGTTTTCGCGTCAACAGCTAAGTGTAGTGAACTAGTGAAATGCATCGCCAAACCACGGATTCAGCTTCAGCGTCCGGAGCTAACGTCGCCACGTCCTCACGCGACGAACCGCCAACCTCAGCAGACGCAGCAAAAAAATTTAACGAAGAACAGGCTCAAGCCATAGAAGCTATGGTGCAAGCAGCCTTACGAAGGATGGCCGAACAAACAGGCCCTCACGAGCGAACGTCCATCTCCGAACAGAGACCCATGCCGACGGTGAACGACGAGCTGCCACAGCAAAGCGCAGCCCCTACACCCGCAGCCTCAATGTCTGCCATAGTGGTACGCATCGTACCCTTGACATCGCAAGACCCGAGAATTTGGTTCCACATGGTAGAAGCACAATTTGGGCTCAGCCGAATCACAAGCGAGACCACGAAATATCACCACCTACTATGTGCGCTCAACGAAAAGGTAAGCAACGAGGTGAGCGATATCATCACTGGTCCAATCTCCGCCACACCGTATGCGGATTTGAAGAGAGCCATTCTGGAGAGGTTAGGCGAATCCCGTCAGACGCAGATTCACCGTCTGTTGCGGGGCATTGAGTTAGGGGACCTGAAGCCATCTCAATTGCTCCGACAGTTGAAAGCCAGCGGTGGATCTGCCGTCAACGATGACGTAGTGAAAACCATCTGGTTAAAAAGGTTACCAGCCAGGGCACAAGAGATTTTAGCGCCGTCGGCCGAGTCGCTTCCCGCAGCACAATTGGCGGAACTGGCTGATCGAATCTTGGAAACAATGGCGCAATCGCACGTCATGGCGGTCAGTACTCCAGTTGCGCCAATCCCGAGAGAGTACGAAGGACAAATGTTGCATCGAATCGACGCGCTCATCAAGCGGCTCGACCAGCTCGAGTCGCGAGAAAAGGAGCGTACAAACCGGCAGCAGCGATCGCGCAGCAAGTCTGCAAACCGAGGGCCACCGAGAAGCCCAACACCGGGTCGGAGTAGTCCTGGAGGCAGCGAGGAGACACCACGACTCTGTTTTTACCACCGGCGGTTCCAAGATGCGGCTCGTAACTGTAGCCCCACGTGTCCCGAATGGTCGGCCTTTAAAGAAAAAAACTAGGTGCACCTCGGCAGACGGCGACATGCCAAGGTGACGTTCCGAACAGTCGCCTCAAAATTTTTGACAGGTTGTCGAACGCTACGTACCTCATCGACACAGGTGCCGATGTATCCGTCGTACCCGGAGCCCCAGGTAAGGAGAACACGACGATATTCACGGAATTCTACCTGTACGCGGCGAACGGAGCAAAAATCAATACATATGGTAGACGCACGATAACGTTGGATTTAGGTCTCCGTAGACAGTTCCAATGGTCATTCGTTGTGGCCGACGTTACCACACCCATAATAGGTGCGGACTTCCTGAAACACACAGGATTGATTGTAGATATACAGCACGGGCGCCTCATCGATCCGATGACTACACTCTTCGCAGTGGCCAAGAGAACCACCGATGTAACGCCATCGATCCGGCTCATCGAAGACACCGAAGTAGATGGCAGGATAGTCGAACTCCTACAGCAGTTCAGGCCGATGATCGGCAAGGAGGTAGCAGCAGACGCGCAGCCAAAGCACCCCGTCACGCATCACATCGTAACACGCGGGCCACCAGTGTTTGCTCGACCGCGGCGATTGAGTGCAGAAAAAATGGAGATAGCCAGAAGGGAATTCCAAAGCATGACGGATCAAGGGATCTGCAGACGCTCCGATAGTCCCTGGGCCAGTCCGCTGCATCTCGTACCTAAGAAGAACGGCGAATGGCGACCGTGCGGGGACTATCGGGCGTTAAATAACGTCACCGTTCCTGACCGTTACCCAATCCCGTACATAACGGATTTCACCCAACAGTTGGCAGGTGCGACCATTTTTTCCACACTGGATCTGGTCAGGGCCTATCACCAGATCCCTATAGAGCCGGAAGACGTAGCTAAAACCGCCATAGCCACACCATTTGGTCTGTATGAGTTCACGCGAATGACCTTTGGATTGCGCAACGCTGGAAGCACGTTCCAAAGGTTCATGCACGCCACGTTGCAAGGTCTAAGGTTCTGTTTCACCTATTTAGACGATGTATTGATCGCATCCGCAACGCTGGAGGAACACCTAGAACACCTACGGATCATTTTTTCAAGATTAAACGAAGCCGGCTTAATACTGAACACCAGCAAATGCCATTTCGCAAAAGCCAAAATCAATTTCCTCGGCCACGAAGTGTCGCGTGAAGGGATAAAGCCCATACCCGACAGGATAGCCGACATCATAAAGATCCCACTGCCGAAAACCGTAAACCACTTAAGGCGATTTTTGGGAATCGTAAATTTTTACCGGATGTTCATCCCGAATGCTAGTCACAATCAGTCAATACTCAATGAGTACCTACGAGGAAGCAAGAAAAACGACACGAGAGAGATTCCTTGGACGATGGAAGCCGAGCAGGCGTTCGAGCTTACAAAGAAACAGATGAGCGAGGCTGTCCTGCTAGTGCACCCCGTGGTAGAAGCTAAATTAGCGATGATGGTAGATGCTTCCGACAAGGCGATAGGCGCGGTACTGCAGCAGTGGGTGCCGAACAGCGCAGACGGGTGGAAACCATTACAATTTTTTTCCTCGAAATTGTCCCCCGCGCAACAAAAATATAGCGCATACGACCGAGAACTATTAGCAGTGTACGCGTCGGTAAAAAAATTCAAGCACATGGTCGAAGGCCGAGAGTTTACCATCTTCACGGACCACAAGCCACTCATTTTCGCGTTTCAGCAAGATCCATCGAAAGCGTCCCCGCGTCAATTCCGTTACCTCGATTTTGTTGGCCAGTATACGACGGATGTGAGGCACATATCGGGGGCGGAGAACGTGGTGGCCGACGCACTATCGAGGTTGGAAACCATTGAAATGCCGGAAGCGGTCAATTTCGAGGAAATCGCCGACGCGCAACAGCAGGACCAAGAACTTAGGGAGCTGTTAACGGCGAGGACAGACCTAGTGTTCATCTCGGTGCCGCTAGCATTCAATCTGAACAAGACGATTTACTGTGATAAGTCAACAGGAAGAACGAGGCCCTTCATACCGTTAGAATATCGGAAGAAGGTATTCGAGGTAGCGCACAACCTAGCACATCCAGGCGCCGCAGCATCAATTCACCTCATGACTGAACAATACATCTGGCCGGGGATAAAGCGCGACGTGCGCAAAATGGTGCAATGCTGCATACCTTGCCAGAAATCAAAGATCACCAGGCATACAAAAAGCCCACTGGGCGAATTCAAGCCAGTAAGTTCAAGGTTTGCAGAGATCCATATGGACATGGTAGGCCCACTACCGACGTCGGAAGGGCAGAGATACTGCGTGACAATAATCGACAGGTTCACCCGGTGGACGGAAGCTGTTCCTGTGCCGGACATTCGAGCCGAGACCGTAGCCCGCGCAGTACTCACCCACTGGATCGCACGTTTCGGAGTCCCAACGTCAATAGTGACCGACCAAGGATCCCAGTTCGAGTCGGAGTTATTCGCCGAGTTCGCTAAGACGTTGGGCTTCGAGCGTAAAAGGACCACGGCGTACAACCCTAAGTGCAACGGTTTCCTCGAAAGATGGCACAGGACGCTGAAGTCAGCCATCATATGTCAAGGCGGTACAGAGTGGACCCGAACGCTACCACTTATCCTCCTCGGGCTACGGACAGCGTACCGAGAAGACCTGCAGTCATCCGCAGCTGAGCTAGTTTATGGAGAAGGTATTAGGATACCAAGCCAACTAATAGAGAAAAAGGAAAATCATACGCACCAGTCCGAGTTCGCGAAGGAACTAAGGAATCATTTTGAAAGAATCCGACCGGCGCCACCCTCGAGGCACGCAAACCCAAAGGTATTTGTGTCAGCAGAGCTGAGCACATGCACACATGTATTCGTGCGAACCGACCTCTGCCGCCGATCGCTACAGGCACCGTACGAAGGCCCGTTCGAGGTGCTGGAACGGGAAGAGAAAGCTTTCCTGATTAGCATGAGGGGTAAGCCATGCAAAATATCGATAGACCGTTTAAAGCCATGCTACTTACCAGATGATCCAGAGGCACATACGTCATCGCCGGTAGCAGAGAGCGGAACAGCTACAGCATCACGGCAGGAACAGCCAATCGAGCCACAGGCAGTTGAATCAACATCAGCTCAGACAGGGGCGGGAATACGCCAGACGCGAGTAAGATTCGACCTGCGACCGCAAACAGCAAGCCACAACGATTCGCAACCACACGACACCAACAAGAAGTCGTGTTTGAAGTCGAGCGGAGGAAATATCACCCCACCAGCATCAACAACAACTCGAACGGGAAGGCAAACGAAGACTCCAGCGCGGTACACAAACATCGTTCAAGCAAGTTCACTGGGAAGGGGGTGTGTGGTGATTAACAAGACCACCGACCGACGCGTGTAATTTCTTCACTAATAAAGATTATTTTTCAAATTAAAAAGCTGTCGCTGTTAGATTTAATTATTATTATTATTATTATTATTTTCCAAATTCGAAAGCCGTCGCTTAATGTTATGACAGTCGAATAACGAGACAGCATGATATTAAGCGACGACCGAGCCCAGTAGTAAAACGGTTCCGCATTGTGAGGTGTGGCGACACCTACCTTTGAGTGGCGAGTTCATCGCGCACTTGATTCGCGAGATGTGGTGAATATAAAATGAATTTAAGAATCAAAGACACATCGGCGAATCGCATGAGGCGGCGGAAAAACAAAGTTTTCAATATAAAAAGAATTGGGAACAGAAGAAAAAAAAAGTAATTTCGTTAACGTCCGAGAGAGAGGTCTCGTCCTCTCGTTATTATAACGTTGTACATATTTTTAAAAGCGGTCAACCGCATAAATAAATATAAAAGATATTCAAACTTTTTTAAATTATTTTGGTATATTCCAAATTGATAAATATTTATAAGAAGAGGAGAAATTGTTAAGAGTTTGCAATTCAGTTTCGATCTGCGAGCATGTGAAAAATAAATCATCTTTCAGTACATCTCATCAGGCTATAGCGACTGAACTGCTAATTTATTACACTGATTTTTTCCTATATATAGGAATCAACCGTGCACTTGTAGTATTAGCGAATTTTTACATTCCCCTTTCTAAACTTTTAACAATTTCAATGTTATTGTATTTAACGCATACATGCGGTTACTATGTTCAAACTTTTTTAAATTATTTTGGTATATTCCAAATTGATAAATATTTATAAGAAGAGGAGAAATTGTTAAGAGTTTGCAATTCAGTTTCGATCTGCGAGCATGTGAAAAATAAATCATCTTTCAGTACATCTCATCAGGCTATAGCGACTGAACTGCTAATTTATTACACTGATTTTTTCCTATATATAGGAATCAACCGTGCACTTGTAGTATTAGCGAATTTTTACATTCCCCTTTCTAAACTTTTAACAATTTCAATGTTATTGTATTTAACGCATACATGCGGTTACTATGTTCAAACTTTTTTAAATTATTTTGGTATATTCCAAATTGATAAATATTTATAAGAAGAGGAGAAATTGTTAAGAGTAATAAATTAGCAGTTCAGTCGCTATAGCCTGATGAGATGTACTGAAAGATGATTTATTTTTCACATGCTCGCAGATCGAAACTGAATTGCAAACTCTTAACAATTTCTCCTCTTCTTATAAATATTTATCAATTTGGAATATACCAAAATAATTTAAAAAAGTTTGAACATAGTAACCGCATGTATGCGTTAAATACAATAACATTGAAATTGTTAAAAGTTTAGAAAGGGGAATGTAAAAATTCGCTAATACTACAAGTGCACGGTTGATTCCTATATATAGGAAAAAATCAGTGTAATAAATTAGCAGTTCAGTCGCTATAGCCTGATGAGATGTACTGAAAGATGATTTATTTTTCACATGCTCGCAGATCGAAACTGAATTGCAAACTCTTAACAATTTCTCCTCTTCTTATAAATATTTATCAATTTGGAATATACCAAAATAATTTAAAAAAGTTTGAACATAGTAACCGCATGTATGCGTTAAATACAATAACATTGAAATTGTTAAAAGTTTAGAAAGGGGAATGTAAAAATTCGCTAATACTACAAGTGCACGGTTGATTCCTATATATAGGAAAAAATCAGTGTAATAAATTAGCAGTTCAGTCGCTATAGCCTGATGAGATGTACTGAAAGATGATTTATTTTTCACATGCTCGCAGATCGAAACTGAATTGCAAACTCTTAACAATTTCTCCTCTTCTTATAAATATTTATCAATTTGGAATATACCAAAATAATTTAAAAAAGTTTGAACATAGTAACCGCATGTATGCGTTAAATACAATAACATTGAAATTGTTAAAAGTTTAGAAAGGGGAATGTAAAAATTCGCTAATACTACAAGTGCACGGTTGATTCCTATATATAGGAAAAAATCAGTGTAATAAATTAGCAGTTCAGTCGCTATAGCCTGATGAGATGTACTGAAAGATGATTTATTTTTCACATGCTCGCAGATCGAAACTGAATTGCAAACTCTTAACAATTTCTCCTCTTCTTATAAAAGATATTATTAAAAAAATAAATAAATATAAAAAATATAAAGAAAAAACTAACACATACACAGTGTCGATTTCTATTAATTAAGTGCGTGAATAATCAGTAGTGCGGATGGTACAGCGCACGTACCACATCCCGCACTACCCGTTATAGTGAACGCTGCTCTCAATAGAGCCCACAACCACTATAAACCGATTAGACAACTGTCAAATTGGTTGATAAACTACCCCATACACGATCGAACTTTTCCGTAGACTCAACCAAGTTGTTAAACATGTTGAATAATGTATGGGCTGCTTAATGTGTAAACACGTAAACTAATGAAAAGCAAAGCTTACTTTGACTAACTACTAAAATAAAACCGAAAAATTCCAAACTCATAAAAGTAAACTTTGTTTTTCACAAGTTTACCCGTCTACACATTAGTGGCTTTCCAGCCGACCACCTCAAGTATTTATAAACGGTACTTAGGTGTGTGTCTTTGCTTAACTTTAACTACTCGTAAGTCGTAACTACTCTTGCAAGAATGCAAGAGCAGTTACGATACGAGTAGTTAATTTAAGCAAAGACACAAATTTAAGTACTTCTAACAGTACTTGCGGTGGTTAACTGGAAAGAAACTATTATCTTATTTACTTTGAATTAAGTTTTAAAAATTTGGTGACATATTCTTAAGATGTTGTACTAACATTTAACGAGAAAAAATTATTTTTTTGTGACTCAATTTATAACCAATTCCTATTATTTTGTAAACTCTTGTTACAAATACACACGCTCAAATTAACAAACGGTTAAATTTAGGTTAATTATAATACATTTAAGCGTAGATAGATGAAGCACTTAACACATTGGTTTGAGATTAACGAAACTTTTTCAAATTTTAAATTTCGATGTCATATCTCAACAATAGATGGGAGTACATAATCGAAGCAATGTACATTGAATATAAAACGCGCTCATTTCAATTTCTAAATATGCCCGTCAGGGTCGCAGCATTAATTGACTGACGTTCAATTCGTTGATCCAAAACAAAAAAAGTTTTCTTTGGATTTGGACTTGTTTTACGATAAACATGCATTAAACATAAACTTTAAAAATAATGATTTAGAAAATCATAAAAAATAACTATTTATTACAATTTAAATTTCTAGAGTGTTGATTTGTTGAGTCGAAACAAAAATATGTTTGATTATAAAAATTGGGTGTGAATTGTGAATGTGAATTCTGCAGTGTTACTAAAATACGTGAAATAGGGGTTTCTTCTCGCTTTAAATATTGAATAAAAAAATTTAAGACCTAACAAAAGTATTACTATACATATAAGCTGGATTATTTGTTTGTTTTTGTAATCAAAAAATAGAAAGATCATTCCATTTAAAAGACAAAATCTAAAAAAAAATTGAAAATATAGTTCTATAACATTCTAGTTTTTTACTTATGTACATGCGACATATAAATGTGAGTACTTTTTTTGTAAGTAGCTAGTTGTTTTGTAAACACAAAAATGAAAAACATTTTTGTAATTATTGAGGAAAAGTTATGTGCCAATTGGATATTAAAAATTGCATAACAAAAATTTCAAAATTGTAGGGATCCTTTTTGAAGAATGATTACTGTGGATTCTATCTAACTAGTCGGGACACTACCTACATATTCTCAATTTTGTTTTTGAATGAAGTAATTTTTTACCTTTACCAAACATTACTAATAAATTCAAGTATTAATAATTATCTGCGAATTGGCACACAACTATATATATACCTAATTTCCTTTCTCGATATCGACATTTTCAATCGTTTTAACTTTTGTTTTCTCTGTACTTATCACATCATTTGTTTTTATTTGATACTGTTGTTTTATTTGTATTTGTAGCACACATTACGCCATAAATATTTTCTGTGTTTTCTTTGACAACAAGCACATTCATAAAAATCATTCATGAAATATTTGAATTTGTACATACATAGACATACATACATACGTGTTTTTATAACATAATAAAGTTTTGTTTTGTTTTTTGTTTTCAGTTAATTTGTGAATTTCATATAGAACACAAGTCCTATAGTTTCTAACAAGAAAAATTTGAGAAACATTTTCGCCGCTATGTCGACGGCATTTCTGACTGTGGTGGCAGTTATTTTTTGCATACTATTTCGAATACTGAATGTAAATAGTCAACCGCTGAAACCTAACTTATGGTGTTTGGATGAAAATTTTTTAAATTGTATTTACAAAATTGCACCATTGCTAAGGGATCCGTAAGTACACAAACGATTTAATGTTCTATTTTGGTTTACATACATATGTGGCTGTATTATGTACACATTTTCATTTTTTTTTCATCAATTGATTTTTATTTTATCAACTAATTTTTATCTAATTAACCTACAACTACAATATAAAATTACACGTTAGGAATTATGTTTTACAAAATGATTTATTTGTTTATGAATGCCGCCACCTATATATCTACCTACTTAGGACGCGTCCGATTTCTGTGAGAAATAATTTTTCTGTGATAAATTTGACATTAGTAAAATAATTTTCTCTTCCACATTTGAAATAAGTTCATTTGCTGTCCGAATACTGAAATAATTTTGACATAATAAATTTCACAGATAATGCTTGGAGATAATTGATACTGAGATAATTTTCTCTTCCACATTTAAAATAAGTTCATTTGCTGTCCGAATACTGAAATAATTTTGGCATAATAAATTTCACAGATAATGCTTGGAGAATAATACAATAACACTAAAATACGGCCTAGATTTTTTTTTTTTTAAATGTTAACCCCAATAAAGAAATCTACCGATCACCGGCATATTTACCATAAAAATGAATGAAATTTGAGGCTCGCTAAATGAAAATTTAAACAAATAAAATTGTAAAATTTTAATTATAAAATTTTTTTAAACAAATAAAATTGTTAGTTGGTCAACAATATTTGCTGTATATTAATAATCTAAAAACCATCATTTAACAATGTAATGGCAATGGATTTAGGAATTATGTACTTATAAGAAAAAATTAGGGCTTGCAATAATACTATTGATACAATATTACACAAATTTTGCTACAGCACAAAAACGAATAAATTGCTCACAAAATGATTAAAAAAGATAGAATAAAGGCACGCATGATCACATTTACGAACGATTATAAATTTCATCAATACAAAATACATAACTCATCAATACAAAAATCTTGTTACTAAAATCAACATACTTCAATAGCGCAGAAACAAGAATTATTTCGAACATGTCAAAATTATTACACACCGGTGCTGTGATAATTTGGTTGCGTATAGTTCAACATTAATTTATCACAGAAAAATTATTTCTCACAGAAATCGGACGCGTCCTTAGGTAGTTTTTGATTTGGCTGCGAAATAAATTGTAAAGATGCCTACACTGTTTGCAGTTTTATATTTATCAATTATAAATTATTCATAATTTGTTTTGGATATTGTTGCATGTATTTTAAACATGATCGTACACGTTTTTCTTGAGTGTATGTAATGTCATGAGGTAATTGTTGTCGATCCAATAATGAGTCAGAAAGTGTGACGAATACTACCTAATCGCACTTTGGAATTGCGCGTGTACAAAAATCTGTCGCCGTAAACAAAAACAAATAATTATGTTTTGGTTTATATTTTTGATTGATAACATTTTGACTATTACACTGCTCTTTGATAAATGGTTATGTGACGTGTGAATGTTTGATTAAAATGTTTGTCGTTATGTAGATATCCGCTAAAGGCACACTAACAAAAATTCGGAATTTTTTCATGAATTTCAATAATGTCTAAGGTGTTTACATAAAAGTGTCCAGAAGAAACTACGTACAGAAATGCATCTTGTTATTAACGGAAGATACATGCATGATGTCGGGTATTTAGCCTAGAGTATTTGTTTCCGAGCTCCTAAATCAATCAAATCACATTTTTTTAGTAATTGATTGGTTAAGGAGCATCACGGAAATAAATATGTACGTAAGGTTTGTTTATCATATTTTTAAAAAAAATCCATTTCGGGAAAGGATTTTGAGTGTTACAAAATCTTTGAAGTACAAATATTTTACACAATTTGTTATTGGTGTGGGATAAAATGGGTTAATGTTTTATATACGCAATCTATAGATCTTGACGACAGCTGACAATTGAAATGCAAACGAATGTTAGTTTCTCCGAATCAAAATTTATACTAAACGGCCATTATGTGACGCAGCGAAACAAGAAATAACCTTAAGAAATTTATAAAATTCTTCGAATTATGCTGGAAACACATGAGCAGAATTCTGTAAGCAGCAAAATTAGAATACACAAGTTTAAATGAATTGAAATACATGTATTCTAATTTTGCTGCGAATCAGTAGGCTACATTACGTTAAAGATAACAAATCTAGTACAATTTGTATACTTTTTATTTTTTGCAATCAATTTTTTTAATTTGTTGACAGAAAATAAGTTTTGTGTGACAAGTGCCAAAATGGAGGATACAAATAAATTAATTTGTGACAAAATAATGCACAATTCATTTAAAAAAATTGTACATTCAAATTAAATATGTATCCGATAAACGCCACAAAATAACATTCTGCTTATCAAAAACGATGCTCATGTAGTTCACTCGTATTTCTGCCAGCAGCGATGCTAGCAGAAATTCTGCTCATCTGTTTCCAGCATTATGAGCAGAAATTGCAACGCAACATCAATATTATATGAAAATACAATAATCAACAAAAATAATCGATTGAGAAATAGGCAAGTTCCATCATACTTGGCCATATTCCAAAACTGTATCCAAAAATCATTTTAGAATCCCATTTCCAACGCACATGTCGAATTTCATCATAATCGGTTGAGAAATAGGCAATTTCCATCATACTTGGCCATATTCCAGAACTTTATCCAAAAACCAATTTAGAATACCATTATCAACAACGCACAATGTCAAATTTCATCGTAACCGGTTGAGAAATAGGCAAGTTTCATCATACTTGGCCATATTCCAGAACTTGATCCAAAAATCATTTTGAAACCGCATTACCAATACACATGTTAAATTTCATAATAATCGGTTGAGAAATAGGCAAGTTCCATCATACTTGGCCATATTCCAGAACTTGATTCAAAAATCATTTTGGAATCCCATTACCAACACACATGTCAAATTTCATAATAATCGGTTGAGAAATAGGCAAGTTTCATCATACTTCGCCATATTCCAGAACTTCATACAAAAATCATTTTAGAATCCCATTTCCAACACACGTGTCAAATTTCATAATAATCGGTTGAGAAATAGGAAAATTCAATCATACTTCCCAAGTAGCACGGATGGGGTGGGATAACGTTGTACCATGGTCGGCTAGCCGACGTTGAGCTACCGGTATGAAAACTAAGTTACGACGTTATTGGGGAATAAAGCTTGGGTTGTAACGACGTCTAATAACTATTATCTGACTTGTCAATTGATCATAGAATACAAGTCGGGGGAATGATATATTGACAACTATTTTGTTCGTAAAATAAGTATTTTTATCTGGCATTGTGGTTATATTTTAGCAGACGGGGCAACTATTTTTCATAAAATATATAAATAATCATGTTGTCTTCTTTTATCCTATAAATATAATAATTATATGTTTGTTTCCTTTAACATCTATTTCATTATTTAGGACTTTATGAAAATATACTTCATGATAAATGTAATATTCACATTCCCTGTAATAATGGTAACCCAAAAATCTGGCAAGATACGACAAATTTATATAAACAAAGCAAGTTTTATCGTAAATGTGAACTTATCACTGAACTAAAAACTCATGCGCCTTATGAATTCCTTTTATTTAAAAATATATTTCTGTTCTTTCAAAAATATTTTTATTTTAGTATGATAAAAATTTTCTAAAATCAATTTAAACCGTATTGAAATAATCCCCACCATTAAAATAATGATATTACAATAATATTTAGTCATGAGAAGTTTGAAAATCATAATTATATTTTCAAAAAATACAAATTTTTGTATAGATATGTAATTAAAAATGGCGATTTTCTTATTACAATATGGATCAAGAGATATTTAAACCACCAAAAAGTTAGTTTATCAACCAATTCCAATACGACTCAAAAATTACAAAGATGTTATTTTATTGCCAAAAAGTTATTACCCCGGTGGTTTAGTCATTCTCCCGACGATTTATTATTTTGGTTACCAATTTTTAAAGAATTCGGCTGTTAGATATTTACACAACAAAAAAGGTATATATAAACCAATATTACTCCATAGCTATAGTAAAAGCCCGTTTATCCGACATCTGGGGATGAAGGAATGCCGGATAATCGAATACTCCGGTTCATTGAATGTTTTGTTAAAATACGAAATTTTTGCTACGATTTCGCATTATTTCATGTAATATATGATTTACATAATTACATATAATTATTACACAAACTACACATAAACGAGTGTATACTGCAAAATGAAATCTATTTAAATAATCCGTAAAATTGAAAAAAATTTATAAAGCAAAATACATTTTCCGTGAGTCCTCAAATAAATAAAATGCGAGATAATATGAAGATGAAAATGAAAAAAAAATCCTATTAATTAAGGGAATGAATGGGCTTTTACTGTAATCGGTACATAAAATTATGTTTTAATTATGTAGACTTTTCATATTCTTCTTGTGTGATGTTTACAAATAACAAAACAAACCGAACCGCTAATTTTAAATGATCGCTATTATTTCGTCAATATATGTTTTAACTTCGTGTCAATAATTTGATGAAATGCGCATGGACAAAAATTTTAAGAAAACATTTAAGTTGGATATTGATTTTTTATGCGACAAAAAGGTCATCTAGGTTCTCTAAGAACCACATATTACGACCACATAATTAATTAGACGGTACACGGTTACATAAAATACAATATTAGTCGTGTTCCAGTCGACCACTTCAAGTACTTATGAGTAGTTAGGTTTGTGTCTTTGCTTAAATTTAACTACTCGTAACTGCTCTTGCATTCTGGCAAGAGCAGTTACGAGTAGTTAAATTTAAGCAAAGACACAAACCTAACTACTCATAAGTACTTGTGAGTAGTCGACTGGAACACGACTAATGTTTTATTAGTCGGTCAATAGTTTAAAATTGTAAACAGAAGTTGTTAAGTAGATATAAAATAACGACCTGCTCTTTGGTAATATAAAACGACGCATTGTGGTCGTGCCGACGAAAAGCTTAAAATATTTAGTTCAATGTCAAAAAAGTGAATTTCTTGAAATTTGTGACGTTGTCTCGACGTCGGGAATGGGTCATTTAACTATAAAGGTATTTGGTGCTACTTGGGTTGGCCATATTCCAGAACTTGATCCAAAAATCATTTTGGAATCCCATTACCAACACACATATCAAATTTCATAAAAATCGGTTGAGAAATAGGCAAGTTTCATCATACTTCGCCATATTCCAGAACTTCATCTAAAGATAATTTGAGAATCCCATTTCTATTGGATTCAGTATTTCCAATTTTCATCAAAATCAGATAAGATGTAGAATCCCAATAAAATTTTTGTAAAAAGAAATAATTTATTACTATAAAGAAAATAGTTATAAAAATGGCCGTGCTTCCCCTCCACCGCAAGCGATGCGTCACAGTCCTCGCTTAACCTCGCTTTAGGTATCGAGTGGTGTAATTAAATTTTGGATGTAGATGATAGATATATAGCTGCAGCATCAAACTGTATCCCCCGATTTTGTTATCATCAGTTTTCTGAATTGCCTCCCATATGAAAGTAAATTTAAAGATGTATTCACGTCAAAACGACAAACTTGGGTAGATTTTGCAATATCGATTGTGTCGAGTTAAAATTTGTGATAGAAGTTATTTTTAAAAATGCGCCAGTAAACTTTAAATTTTAATTATTCAAGCTGAATATGTCCCCTTTGAAGTGATAAGATAGAAGAGATAAAGAGGTTATAAAAAGTTATACCTAGAATCAGACGGTAGTTGGTTCAACGCGAGTAATCGCTTTTATTTTGATGAAACAGAAGTCATGGTACAATATTAGAATTTATTGCTACATTTTTAAGTCGTTTGTGTTAAATTCGCGCTTGTTAATCACACAGCTTTTAAAAAACGACAATTTTTAACGTGCTATGACTCCAAAACTAATACAAAACAGTTGAAACTTCGTAAAATTTCAATACAACCCTCCACTTTTTCAGGGGTAAAAATCGCCGTGGCAATTGCATTTTTGAATATTAGATTGAGAAACTAGCTCCAAATCTCGTTTTTCACCAATTTTTTTAGATCTACAGCTCCCAACTATAAAATGAACAATAAATGTCAACATACTTCGGCCGAGAAGGTCTTGCAATGTATTTCACAAACCGACCATGTTTTATAAAATCTCCGATAACATACTAACAGTAGATAACAGTATTAGTCCAGTAAAAAATGACATATGGAAAAGAATTCCTACAGATTCCATTTAGCAGATATGTTCAATAAGATACTGGGAACTTATAAAAAAAGCCTACCATTCTAGGTCGGGCACGTTTCTGAAAAATGTGCTCCATGCAAAAGTTGTACGGTGTTGAGGGGGAAGGAGTAAAATATTATTTATTTTATATTTTGAGATTTTCTTGAAGGTTATTTATTTATTTCATACACAATTAATGCATATCCTTTTTACAATATCACTCGGGATATATTCCTATGTGCATCACAGTATGTACTAACTAATAGAATACAGAACAATAAAACTAATAAAATCTATAATATACAATAAGTAAACAATTAAGAAATACGGTACAAAAGAATAAAAATTAAAAAAAGAAAAGGAAAAACAGACCAAGGGAAACCGAATTATGTGCCAACGAGCCCTTTCAGGTACAGCCTTTTGAAATTACGCAAATTAGACGCGGTTTTGACAGATGGATCCTGATGGTTCCAGAGCTTCACTCCTTGGATAAAAGAAGCACGTTGTCTTGGTTTTGTTTTACAAGATTTAGGCAGATTTAGATTAAATATCCTCTGTGATTTGGAGAATTTCAGTTTATCATAAAGATACATACTTCGGTGCTTTCTTTTTGGTCAAACCAAACATTACAGTCAACGCCGACAATTCCAGAAACCGGTTCAGACTTACACCAAATATCTGCTTAGATAGATGTGAAATCAGATCACCCATTCGTTTCAAAAAAATGTATTTAGCATAAGAATTAAAAGCAATGTTTAACTTTTTAAGGGAATTTTTGGAACATTGCGTATATATTGAAGAACAATATGAAAGTAAAGGTCCCACAATAGTACGAATGATATGACATTTCACATCACTTGCAATAAATTTCGCCGTGCCTCACAGTTTACTTAATATACCATATATTTTACCACACAGATTATAGATATGGGCACTCCAATCTAACTTAGCATCTATGATTAACCCCAAACTTCTAACCTCGTCATAAAAATCAATTCTGTGATTGTCAATGAAAAGAAAGTTTATTGGTAAATTCATTTGTTTTTGATTAGTAAGAAGTATGGCTTGTGATTTTGCAGGATTAATTTGAAGTTTGTACAAATTAGACCAGTCCAATATTTTACGTAAGGCACGATTTAGATTATTAATCACAGTATCAACAGAGTCAATATCACCAAAAGAATATGATGATAGCAAACATTATCCGTTTGTTTAATTGGCTGACAAACTTGATTTATGTATACAAAAAACAGAATAGGGCGTAAAATATGTAGATCCTTAAGGAACCCCAGATGTAACAAAAATGTTGTCGGTTAAGTTACCATGGAATTTTACGGACTGTGGTCGGAAATGCAAATAAGAACTTATAAGTTGACAAGCACTTTTGGAAAAGTTATACTCATTACATAGTTTTGACAATAATATAGCGTGATCAACTTTATCAAATGCCTTGGAAAAGTCCAAGAGAACCTAAACTTCAACTTTACCAATCTTCGATATTATTAGTAATATCATCAGTGACATTCAACAATGCAGTGGTGACATGAAATCCAGATTATAGTTCATTCATTAAGTTATGTTTAGCAATAAAGTTACTGATCTGAGCATGAATGATTCGTTCAAAAACCTTAGATAATGTTGGTAATATGCTGATAGAACGAAAATCGGTTACTATAGATGGGTTCGGCATTTTTGGAATAGGCGCAATTGTTGCAATTTTCCACACATCTGGAAAAACTGATTTAGTGATACTAGAATTTTTAATGAATGTTAAATGAGGTAATAAAAGCGGAAGCAGAATTTAGTAGTGTAAAAGGTCAAACTAGTTTTTTAAATAGGAAGCTAATTTTTTTAAGCAGCAATGGGCGTATCCAGCGCAGTTAGATCTACCAATGAAATGTTTTTCAAATGTAGACAAGAATTTTTAATCTCACTAAAACAGTGAGATTAATCTACATTTTTTACTGAGATAGTTGGTTCCAGCGCATAAAATTTGTGAGATCTATTTTTTTTAGTGAGATCTATCTGCGCTGGATAAAAACTGTATTTTACGTAAACAATCGAACATATTTTTTTGTAATAATTTTTTTTTCACGTTCATTTTTCAAGATATTTAGCAAAGCTAAATATCACAAAGTTAACATTTTCTAGAAAAACCATAGTAAAAGAATATAAGAATATTTCTTTTCATATATTAAATTGGCATTTAAACCGCAAAAATAGATAATTATTTACTGGCTGTATGCATTCCAATACAGAAAGAGACCAACATAATATAGTTTTAATTATGTTCCTATCCTTGTTGAACATTATTATGAAGGAAAACAATGGAGATTTTATTGTTTTTATACTATACGAATAGTAAACAAAACTTTATGAATGAACGAAACAATAAAAAACAAGAATCGAACTAAACTCGTGTGTGTAGTCGTGTTGAAAACCGGTCTCGCAACCATATTAATGGAGTTCATCATATAACTTCAAACCAATAAAACTTAAAGGAATTTTAAGCACTCGGTAAAGAGCACTAATTTAGATTTATTACGCGGATAAACTTACGTTTAAGCCACTACAGTAATACGTCATAGCATCAAGATGATGTACGAACCCAGTTACGGTGTACCACCTGTGCTTGACACAAGATTTTAATGTTGTAATAGTGATTTCCGGGTACTCCGCAATATCGTATAAGCTCCTTAATTTCATGCATAGAACGAAGGAATCAAATTGTTGCGACTTATATTAATATACGTTATAATTAATAAAATTAATACTTAAATATAAAAAAAAAATTCGGGGTAGGCTGTGTCTTCTACACGGCCGTAGGTGTTTTCCGTGATAACGTTTATAAGCGGTGCCAGAAATTGCACGTTTGTTAAAAGAAATTTATTTATTATTAGCGTCATGAAATGAGAGTACAGTGGTTGTTTGCAAACGATTAAGCACTGTGCGATGGTACGAGAAGTACGATATGATATGAAGCGCAGGTTCTCAGCGGTGATGTACCTGACGAATGTGAGACCCAGACAAGTGCCTCCCAAAGTCGCCGAGGCTAGTGTGTTGAAGTCGCAGTCTAGGTCGAATGTGTCCTTGATAAAGCGGACGAATTCGGGTTTAGCGATGACATCGATGTTCAAATCGCCGCATACCACAAGAGATATATCGGAGTCCACACTGACATATGGCGGTACGTACTGTCTCCTGGAGAATGCCTCATCTGCTCCTATCAGATGATGCATTCTCTCTTTACAGTGCTCTCTAGCATTGTAAATCGTCACTTTGTAGATCTACATTTTAATTAAAATTTATGTGAAAATTAATTATTTTAATTTACAATAAATTATCTGCCACAGATTCTTTACGAACAAATTGACACCAGAATGGCTCCGGTCAGACGATGCATCCTCCCATTATAGTGTTCTCAAGCTTTGTTAATCACCATTTTGTAGATTTTAATTTTAATTAAAATGTATGTGGAGATTAATTATTTTAATTAACAATAAGTTATCTACCACCGTTTCATTACGTAAAAATTGGCACCAGAATTACTCCGGTTAGATAAGGGATTTTCATGGTTGATTGTAAATCGCTGTTTTGTACTTTGTAATTTTAATTAAAATTCATGTGGAGATTAATTATTTTAATTTAAAATAAATTATCTGCCACAGTATTATTAAGCACAAACTAATAACCGAATTGCTCCGATCTGATGAGGCATTCTCTCGCTATAGTGCCCTCAATCTCTGTAAATCGCTATTTTGTGATTTGAATTTTTAATTAAAATTTATATGGAGATTAATTAATTTAATTTAACACAAATTAACCACTACTGGTTTTTACGCAAAAGTTGACACCATCGGATCTCTAAGCGGATGAGCCATTCTCTCGCTACACTGCTTGAAGCATTTAAATCGGTCGAAATCAGAGGTTCGCGGCGCTGGTACCTTTGCCGCCTGATGACGTCATTGCGTTAATCACCCCTATTATGATTGTCGAGTCGATCGACAATCGACACGAATCTGTATTGCGTTCTCGTTTTTTCATTTGATAAAAACAATACAAAAAAGGAAAATGCAACACAGAGTCGTGCCGATTGTCGATCGACCTGACAATCATAATAGGGGTGAATATTATGCGCGAGGCATAATGCCGAAGGTCCAACCTAACCAATCATATCTCTAAATTAAAGGTAATGCTTATAGTTGGGGGCTAAATTTCGGGTCTATTTGGTAGTTTGAATTTTTAATTAAAATTCATGTGGAGATTAATTAATTTAACTCAATATTAATTAACCACCACTGGTTCTTTACACAAAAATTGACACCATCAGATCTCCGATCGGATGAGCCATTCTCTCGCTACACTGGTTCAAGCATTTAAATCGGTTGAAATCAGAGGTTCGCGGCGTGGGTTCCTTTATCGCCTGATGACGTCATTGCGATAATATTATGCGTAACACATAAAGCCGAAGGACCAATCAAAGCAATCATATCTTTAAATTAAAGGTAATGCTTATAGTTGATGAGTAATTGCCCATGACCAAGGGTTAAGTTTTGGGTCAATTTTCTGAACATGCGGTGTAAAACGTTATCACGTCAAAATAATCTATATTATTATAACATTCAATTTGTGTAATTAAATTAGATTCGATTTTTTCCATGGCTTACTTAGAAGTTTCTGGAATTACTGTTATTTAAACAAATTACTTTAAAATACAACGTATAATGAATAATAAGCAAAAATTAATACTTATATATAAACGATAATTAATAAATACAATATTACTACTATTTGTGTAATATCATTAAATTCAGTTTGTCCAGAGCCCCCCCCCCCCTCCCCCCCTGAGTAGTTTCTGAAATTATACTGTGAATCCGAACCATATGTTATCGAAATTTATGGATCGAAAGATCTCAACCAGAACCAACCAAAAACCAAACAAACAAGCCATACAGTGACCGAAATTAAATTAGCCTCATACCGTTTTCTTAAAAAAAAATCACAAATTATTTAAAATAAAAAAATATATTAAATTTATTTCAATTAGTTTAAGTATCACAAAAGAAAAAAATATATGTTTTGCCAAAAATAGCGAACAGTATTAATTTCATTTAATTAAAACATAAAAAAATGTGCGAAATTGAATTAGCCTTAACTCAAAGGCCATTAGAATTATTAGAAAGTAACCTGGACTGTTGACTTCTTTTATTGTTTAATACTTTGTGTGTCCACCTTGATTCTTAATTGCCTCGAATAACCTATCGGGCATGCTTGAAACTAATTTCCGGAGGACTTCTACTCAGATTTCGATCCATACTTCCCGTACCCGATTTTTTAATGCAATCACTGATTGAAACTGTTTCCTATTCTTACATAATTTTCGAGAAAGGATGCCCCATAAATGTTCAATAGAGTTTAGGTCCGGGCTGCAAGCTGGCCAGTCCATCAGCTCAATATTCTTCTCGCTAAACCATTTTTTCGCCTCCTTTGACGTGTGAATTGCTGCATTATCTTGCTGGAAGATAAAATTTGACTCTCGATTTCATTTTGGTGGAAATCCATGCAAGTGAAAGTTTTCCATTGTAGAAATCCAGGCAAATGAAAGTTTTCCATTGTAGCAAGATCCACCCCAAACCATAAGCGATCCTCCACCAAAGTTCCTACTTAAACGGATTTCGGTCTCTTTTCTAAGGTCATAAATGGCCCTGATGGCTATCAATATTACTGGCATGACCTAAGAAATGAAACCGAAATCCGTTTAAATAGGAACTTTGGTGGTGGAGAAAACGGTATGAGGCTAATTTAATTTCGGTCACTGTATTAATGTGTGATTGACTTACACTAGTATGTGTGCATATTTTGAAAAGAACAATCACTCGTTTCCATGCCATTCCATTCGCCTATACAGATTTCTTTTTTCAGTTAACATTTTTGTGGTGAATATAATGTCAAAAATTTAACTTTTTAACTTTTTATGCGGTATTTTTTCCGTTCGCACACAGCCTAAGTATTTTGTTGACAAAATTACAACAACAATTGCATTGGATATATACATAAACAAACGCCTCATGATTTAAATAAAGCCGGATAAATGTTTCTTTATTTAAATCGCAGTAGGTTTATAGGAAAGAATAGGACAAAAAATAAATCAAAACTAAGGGCCAAATCGACAAACCACAATAAATTCGCAACTGCGACTAAATTGTCTCTTTTGGTATTTTTAAACCGCAATAAAATCACAGATTAATGTATAGATTGAAGTTATAGTCGTAGATATCGGCGACTACAATCAGTGAATATAATTGACGTTTAAAATCGAATTTATCATTTTTATTTCGATGTAAATTAATTTATTTTAGGTCATAATAATGATTAATGAATAATGATAAACAAAATACCTTTATTTAGCAATAATTAATCAATTAATATTATTTTTATTGTTATTTTGGCGTTGAAAAAGTTAGAATTTATTTGGAAAAATTTATTATTTGAAAATTGTACTAGATTTCTGATTAAATTTGCTGTTTTATTCTTGTTTAGAAATACGGTTTTCGAACATCAATTTTGAAAAAAGAGTGACTGGAACTAAAAGTTGTAGTTGTGTCTATCAATTCGGGCCTAAAGGCCCCTATGTGATATGTAGTGAAAATTGGGCCCCTCGTTTTTGTACTTTCGCATGAAGATAGAGTCTTGAAATTGAAATATATGTTTAATCACATCTTTCGAAACCTGTCTGCAAAATATGAGCAGCAGCCTTTTCTTCGTTTTCCAGAAACTGAATTTTTACTAGACCAATTTTTACATGTGTAAGCATAGGAAAGCATAGAACAATGGCATTTTACATATGTTCGCATTGAGATACAATTTAGATTTTTCACATACATATTATATAAGAATCGTAGAACAACATACTAAAAATTCTCTAGCAGCCCCTTCTTTGTTCGCATACAATTGGACTAAAAAAATTATTTTTATGCACGAGATGTCAGATACACATTACACATTATTCTCAATCTCAATCAGTACAATTTGGTTCATAACTTTTATGTTTATATAACAATCACATATATAACAGACTATACAACTCATTGGAAAATGGACCAATCAGATAGTTCAATTTTACACAACTAGTGGTGTTTCGGCCACAAACAAGTAAATCATATTATGTTATAATCATATCATCCATGAATATAAACAAACAATTAATATTTTTGACATTTCGCAAAAATGAGTTAATTTGGTGCAGTTTTTATTTGGTTGTGTAATATATTTGGTTGATTCGTTGTATAGTCTTAACGTATACAACTCTAGCTTCGAAAATCATCTGAATATACAGTTGCGGACTCGATGTGTTACCTAGGAAACACATCTCGTCCTCTCAACTGTATATTAGATTATGTTCGAACCTCTTGTTGTATAAATCGTATTTCAAGTCTTGTTTTGAGTAATTTAACTTGTGTGTAACATAATCTTTAGGACTTTTATAATTTGTTAACTTGTGTGTTCATCATCATTAGAACTATTTGACTTGTGTGTTAAATCATCATTAGAACTGTTTGACTTACCCCTAATGGGTCCAGAAGGTAAAAAATTTACTTTTTATATTTATTTTGCATGTAATCTCATAAAATTGTTTATTGTAGTTGAACGATCTCATATTCTCTGTGGCATATGTAAGTCACGCATATTGAAATGGCGAGGAGTTTGCACTTTAGGAGCACCTTCTTTATGGATAAATGTTACTACATACTCAAAAAGCGTAGGAAAGTCAAAAAATCCAAATAGTTATGCCTGTTTGAAGTGTCATTCAAGATTAAAGTTCAAAAGATATCACTTGCTGCCTGGTAATACAGCTGAGGGTAATACTGTGGACAATAATTTGCATGATTATGAAATGGATATAACTCCTGATAGTTCTTGTTGCACTACATCTTCAGAGATTGATTTCCCGGCTTCAACCATGAATAGTACAACTTCATTTTCGACATTAGAAAACACAAGTACTGAATCTCAATCTGAATTTACATCTGAATTTCAGTAGTCAAGCTTCTGTAACGTCAAGCAAAGTTTCTTCTGTTCCAAGAAATGGAATTACAGTCAATCTTCCTAGCTGCTCTGGTACACAGAGAAATTGTTTTATTTGTAAAGAAGCTGGTAGATGTAGGATTTCCAAAGAAGCGATCATCGATATGTGGAAAAGAAAGAAAATTGTTATTCCAATGAGCAATAGATGCTGTCGCTCACATTTTGACAAAAATGGCTTGTTTAATAAGAAGACTTTAGAATCATTAGTTGCAACTAAAGAAACAATAGTATTGTCCGCTGAAGATATTGAAGAATTTTTCAATGCCGTCCACTTTAGTAGGCCAACTCATACTCTAAAATCGATTTCGACAACGGCTCTCCACTAACTCCATATGACTATCAGAAATTCACTGGGATTTCACAAGAAAATTTCGATTGCCTTCATGCTTTTGTAAAGCCACACATCAGAAATAGTTGCAATAGATCTACGAGAAATGCGTTAGGAATATTCCTAGTAAAACTAAGGATGAACTTGTCACAGGAATTTTTGGCATATTTATTCAATGTAGATGGTCAAGCAAGAGTGTCTGCAATATTTGAATCTGTTCGAAAAGCCTTGGATGAGCATTTTGTCCATCTTCATTTAGGTTATAATCATCTATCACGAGAAGATGCAATGAAACATCAAACTAAAATGGCTCATAAACTTCTGGATGCAGATGAAAATTCTATTGTAGTTGTCATTGATGGTACTTATCTATATGTTCAAAAGTCAAGTGATCATGAGTTACTTACAATTATTGACGTATTCCAATCATAAGCACAGAAACTTATTGAAGCCCATGATTGTGGTTTTCCCTGACGGATACATTCTTGAGGCTGAAGGTTTGTTTTTTGCAAACAACGACAATAGCGATTCAAAAATTTTAGAATACTTGATTTCTACCCCTTATGGATTTACAAAATATTTCTTAGAGAATGATGTTTTACTTCTCGATCGTGGGTTCAGAGATGTCATAGAAAAGTTGAAATTGCTAAAACTTAATCCAATAATGCCTCATTTACTAACCAAGGGACAAAAGCAGTTTTGCACAAAAGATGCTAATGAGTCCAGAGCTGTGACTATGAATCGATGGATAGTGGAAAGTGTGAACAGCAGAATCAAGAAATACAAGTTCTTTGCTTCAACTATTGAAGTCACTTATTTCCCCAAGCTGTCATCTTTAACTAAAATTCTTTGTGCCTTACTGAATGCATACAGTCCTCCTATGTTTATAGAAAACGAAAATCATGCACGTTACGCAGAGAAGGCAATTAGCAAAATGAATGATGACAATTCTCTTCAAAAGAAGATTGAAGAGCTAGGCCTTGAAAACAAACGAATTTGTTGGGAGGAGGCTACTAATCAGATTCAAGACTTTCCATGTTTATCAGAACAAGAAATTAAAAATGTCACTTTAGGTATGTATCAGTTAGACCAAGGAAAAAGATATACTTATGAACACATGAAGGCAGATTCTAGTTACAAGATCTTTATACATAACGAAATGAAGAATTTGATAAGATGCAAAATTGAAAGTCGTTTTTCGTCAACTCGTATTCATCAGTTATGGTTAGAATTCATTCCTAATGGTAATGGAGCCGAATCAATATTAGGATATTACTGTAAGTGCAAAACTGGGAGCAGAGTTGTCGGTACATGCAGTCATATAACTTCAGTGATATGGTATTTGGGCTACGCAAGACACAACCCAAATGTATTATCAAAGCACCGCAAAGGTCTAGCAGATAATATTATAAATGCTATGAATTCTGGCTGTCAAATCTCAGACTCCGATTCAGATTGAGTCTCTACATAACTTGTTCTAAAGTTACAATAGTTTAGTAAGGAATGTTTCTATGGATAAGTTTGTTTTGCTCCTTCCAAAATAATGTGAATTTTTTATGCTGCTTATTTTGGAATAAGGTTATTTCTGCGCTTATCCAAAAATTCTCCGATAAAATAAACACGATAATAAATGAAATACCAATTGAATACAATTTTTAGATTTTTTATTAATAATGATCGCACTTCTGTTTCGCTTAGTAGTGTGCAAATTAATTATACAGTCCCGCATTATGATAGCCGCACTCCTAATTTAAGATTTATTTCATTTCAAATAAATTCTTTTAAAATTCTTCCTTTGCAAAAATAATACTTTTCACTTTACCAATGCGGTCTATAAATAGAAGTCATTATTCTCTGCGGCGTCATGTAAAATTTATGGGTAACCCTCATTTAGTATGGTAATAAAAGATAGCCGCACACAATATTTTATTGTTTTTAATAGGAAATAAATATAAAAAGCACAGTTATAAAAATGATTTTTTATTCCAATTAATATTTTGTGTTTCGGCCATTGTTTTTAATTATTTCGAAAATTCGATTTGGCATACTTTTGTACAAGTTTTGGCATATTAATTTGAAATATTAGCCCATTCGCGTTGTACTGATGACTTTAATTCATGAACGCTGCTGTATTGTGTTCCTTCAGCATACACAACTCTGCTGAGTACACCCCACATGTTTTCGATGCTGTTAATGTCGAGTGACCTTGCTGGCTGTTTCAAAACTGGTATCTGAGCCTCCGTAAACCAATAATTTACTATCCCGGCTGTGTGTACGGCGGCATTATCCTGCTGGAAAATAAAGTTTGGGCCACCATTTTGTGCATCAACAACTGGTAATGTTTCGGGATAGCATGGATTTATACCTGTTGTTGTTAAGACGACCGGGCATAAACTTCACATCCATTCTTCCTTCATAGCCAATTGCACCCCACACAATCAGAGATCCTCCACCTCGTTGACGCCTCGATAGCACAAGAAGTTCTTTTCAAAGGTCGTGAAAGAGTATTGCCATTAATCAGGGCTATCCATATTCAATTTTTTTCGTCACTAAAAATAACGCGCTGCCACTTTTTCTTCCACGACATATGTTCCTTCGCGAAACGCAATCTGGCATCTTTATGATTTGATAACAGTTGTGGTTTTCTTTGTAATTTTTTGATTTGTATATTATCTGACTCTTAATACTTTCCTCACATTACAAATCTTTGTATTATCACCAGCTTTTAACGCAATTTGTTGCACGGTGCCAATAAAATTAGAGACGTTTCGTAAAATTAACCGTTTTTCTCTATCAATAAGTTCCACTGGCCGGCCTGCACTTTTATGCGAACCGTATAATTGCGAATTTTTTAAATAATTTAGCACTACCTTCTCACTTGAACTAATATTTCCTGCTATTAAACGGATACTCATATTACTTTTCTTAATAACGTCAATTTATCCTTTTTCAAACTCGTTCAAACTACCTTTTCTATCCATATTTAAAAAAATAACAAAAATCGGAATAATATTTAACACAATAATATTTTAAGACACAAGAATATGTTTGTATGCTAACAAGTTCGGGTAAATACTGACACAGTGTTCAAAAGAATTTGAAAGTATACCTGCAGCTATCTTTTATTACCGTACTAAATGAGGGATCTCTAATTGTCCATGATCCCGCAGAAAATGATGATTTGTATTTATAGCACGCATTGGTAAAGTGAAGAGTATTATTTTTGCATAGGAACAATTTTAAATGAATTTATTTGAAATGAAATAAATCTTAAATTAGAAGTGCGGCTATCATTTAGTACAGGACTGTACGTCACTGTAATGTGCAAATTAATTATAATTCGCATAATTAGGCTAATATACACCATAATTACTGTTTGGAATATTTTTTTATTCAAAACAAAGCAAGTTATTGAATTTAGAAAAAAATAAAAATTATAAAAATAACAAATGCAAAAACTGCTGTAACACCCTGTAAACAAGTGGGAGGGAGTTGCGAAATATTTTTGCAATTATAAAACAATATGCTAAAGAACGACCAATCCTAAAAAGTCGCAAAAAAAATTTAGAAATATCGAAAAATGATGTATTCCATTTCATGCAGCAGGGCCCAAGCTTATCTATGGGAAAAATAGAAAATACGTTGTTTTAGGCCCAATTTACTATGCTTATCCTATAGGGTCCTTTGTTTAAATTTTCTCAACAAAATACCGCTAATGTACAGTATTTTAATTTTTCAAATTATATTTTATTTGTGTATGTGCATTAAAAAGGCACGATAATGTTAGAATGTTTATCAGAGATAAGAAAGAAGCGAAATATCGATCAAAACTAAACAAAAATCCCTTTTTGCGAATTACGAACAAATACAGTGGTACCCCGGTGTACGACCTTAATTCTTAATTTCGGTTATATACCGGGCGAGTCGTGCACCGAGGCAACCTTTGCCATGAGAAGCCGTGTAAAATGAATTAATCCGTTCTCATGTGCACATTTTACCTACATAACTATATTAATTGGTTCAAAAAGACAGTGATACAGTGATACCCCGGTATATGACCAAACTCGGTATACGACCGGAACGGATTATGTAATTCTTTTTTACATGGCTTCTTATGAGAAAGGTTGCTTCGGTATACGACCAATTCGGTATACGGCCAGCAACGAATTAAGGTCGTATACCGGGGTACCACTGTATTTTTTTCGTGTTTTAACCTTTCCTTAGGCGTGGGGTAAAAACCAACATAGAAAGACGCGGTGTATCAAAATGATACACATTTTAAGATGCCTTGTATTAGTTTATATGTATTTTTTTTTTTATTTATTTATTTTAAGGCATATTTAGATGCAAGTAAACTTTTATTTACAAAGTCAAAATAGCCACAATTTTAAAACTCTAATATTTCAGTAGGCGCGATGTATCAAATTAATGAGCGTGTTTCCTCGGGCAAACGTGATAAAAAATATCATGATACTGCACGTCAATTCCTTAGGACTCTAACTTCATTTCGTTAAGTTTTACGTCAAACCCGAGGAAACGACCAAAATGAAAAATAACACAAAAATCGAAATTAAACGTCAAACAGTTTTGAGCGCTTTATGTAAACAAATTAAAATTAATTTTATGCCGAATTTTAAATAAAATTTTAAATAAATAAAATGATTTGGCTTGTTCTATAGCTATAGCTTTCAAATCTAAATATTCTTGACCTAATTTAATATTATTATCACGAAAAACGGACAAACAAAAATACATATATTTTGACAGCTAAAACCAAAAAAATCCTTGGTTTTTTTTGGTCATAAATGAGTGCGTTTTATGGCAAAACGTGATAAAAATTATCATGATATTTTTTATCAAATTTGCCCGAGGAAACACAAGGAATATTTAATAAAAAAAACGTTAAACATACGTCAAAAAAAGAAAAAAATTATATAAAAAACGAAAATAAAAAACTGGTACTTAACCAAAAAGGAAAAACCGGAAAATTTCAAAACTGTGTTTTCAACTGTAAAAATATTAAAAACGGACGCGGTGTATCAAATTGCTCAAAGTATCTACTACTGTTCAGTGTTCACCACAATTACATACATTTAACTTAACACTATACATTTAACGGTATACATTTAACTTAACACTAAAACATCAAAATAATGTAGTTCACAGAAAAATATTAAGCTACTGAAATACAGAAAACTAGTACTTTTACCGTTTAAAAATTATAAAGAAAAAAACACTGTGTATCAATTTGAACAGGTGCGCCCAACCGAAGGTTAATGGAAAAGAGCATCATTTCTTGGTTAAAAACAGTAAAGAAAACTGCTACTTTTGTCCTTAGCAACACTTTTTTTCCTATAAACTCTTCTTCTTAGAAACATTTTTCTTCAAAGAAATTTTTGCATTTTTGGCTTTTATTTATATGCTTACTGCGGTTGTTATGTACACGCTATACATACATACTTTGACCCAAACTGGATCTACCTTTTTTATTTAAAAAATTATCGGATTTGTCGTCAAATGCACGAAAAAATAGCATGTCCTACGCGTAAGAAAAGGTGATTTACCATGCTCGTAAATGTTATCCACTCGCTCGGTCATGAGTTAACATTAGGTTTACGAAGCGCGTCAATTTGACGCATTTTCAATTTCACATAGAAAAATTTGGAAATCGGTTAGATTTATCTCTTACTACTTTTACTTACAATTATGCATTTCGCGAGACGAATATTTGGCAACATTTATTTTCTTCCACGCCTTCGAATTTCGAAGTTTGCTATCTGGTATACCTATATCTCTACGGAGACGCGTCAATTTGACACAATGGTAAGGCAGTACAAATACTTTGTCATCTCACGTTTCCAGTGGCTGTTACAGGGTTACTTTATGTTCCTATGTATAGAGTAATGTGTGTAGTGTAGAAAGCAGAGATAAAAACGAAACAAAAACAAAGACGTATCCATGTCAAAATCAAAACAAACAAAAACAAAGCAAAAAGGTTTTTCACACATAAATGCGTGGATACTGTACATAGAATGTGACGGATCAAATATATCCAACTTGCCGGTAAGAAAGAAAATGAAATTGAGGAAAATATTGGCCTTCAAGAGCCTCATACATCAGCACAGCATCAAACTTGTGAAGTTGGATTTTGCAAAAGAAATAGAAGTAAGTACACTTGTAGAAATCGCAAAATTGTTTGTGAAAAACGTACACATAAAATTGAATATGTACATATGTTTGTAAAAAATGCGCAGAATAAATATTAGTGTTTATCGTTTTTCGTCTATTTTTTAACAAACCAAATTTAAAAAAAAATTAATTCAAAATATTTTACTCCTCACAAAAGGACCTATAAAATACCGTACCCTTTTACATATATAGATACTAGCTGCGCTATTCCGTTTATGAAACGGAAAGTTTGTATTGATACGCGTATAATACAATTTGCTCTTTCTTTGTTCTTAATTTCTATTTTATTTCTGTCATTTCCACGTAGGTCGGTTTTTCAGTAGGGGCTAAAAAAAAAAAATTTTTAACCGGCAGTAATATTTTCTCTAAATACCGTTGGTAAAAGATGGCTGAGAACGTTTCAGAACATGGGACTTGCCTAACAATATACATATAATTTTTTATTTCTTACTAAATCGTGAACCAAATTTTTTTTTATTTTTGTGTCCGAACTGATTGCGAGTTGTCTTTCTATTATTATGATGATTTTGATTCAATACACCTGTATGACAATGTTCCTTTAAAAATAAATTACTTATTTTACCAAATGTTTATTTTTTTTAACACGCGTCAAATTGACGCGGACCGTAGAGATAGGTATACAGTAAGTCCTCGACTTACGTGATTAATTCGTTCCGAAGGTTTTCGCGTAAGTCGAAAAATCGCGTAAGTCGAACAAACCTCAAAACTCATTTTTTTTAAATCACGTAAGTAGGAATTCACGTAAGTCAAATTCGCGTAAGTTGAGGACTGTACGAATTCACGTAAGTCGAATTCGCGTAAGTCGAGGACTTACTGTATAAGAAATTTCTGTAAACCTAGTATTACACTCGCTGGAAAACTATCACTTTTATTGTAGAACAATCTAATATTTGTATTTTTTGTCCGCAATTTTTCGTTCATCAAAGAAGTTCAAACAAGTAAACTGGAAAAAAAATGTTTCGTTTTCGTTTGATTTTACTTGCACTTGCACGCAACAAACGCACAACAAAAATACAAAATGTTTCAAATTTTATACATACATATGTATTTTGTTTTTCATTTTGAATGGAAGAAGCATAGATGAAGTTAAAATGTGCATATAATAGTTTTTATATAAACGGCAACATCTTACATACACGAAAATTGTTTACGGCCTGTTATAGATAGGTTAGAACTAGACTATTTCTTAACCGATTTTAGTGAAATTTGAGATTTGCGATGAGAATAGGATCCTATAATAATGTTTAGAACAGTTCTGATATAGGGCCGGTTAGGATAGAACTTGGATATTCCTTAACTAATCATGATGAAATTCGATATACACTACGGAAATAAGATTCTAAAATAATTTTTCTAATTCCGGGACCCTACACTACCGTTAGAAGTTTTGCTAATACTGCGCGTGCTGTCACCCAATATTTTTATTTTCCTTTGTGATTAAATTTTCCGGCAAATGTATAATAAATTTATCAATACTATGTAATAACCCGTGTAATATTAGAGCAAGACTCAGGTTAGACCTGAATCTTAACATTATAAAAATTAAACCGTTTAGTTTTACTCGTCAAAAATGTCGGACGTTTTTTATAAGCTTTTTGTATGGATATTGATCGCCGAACTTATTCAAAAACTTGTGCTCTCCATCTTTTTACCGCAACTTACGTTTTTCTGCAGTTTTAAGATTTATTCTATACAGAAAAGCAACAGAACTGTTATAAAAAATTGTTACACATCCTGTGTTTAATTTGTCTTGTCATGATGTCAATTTTGCTTTGTATCGTTTTTTTTTTAGTCAGTCGTTTTTGGGTTTCTCTCAAAATTATATCGTGTATTGAATTATGATAAATAACGAAATTATTATACGATTTAATCCCTTCTTTTTATTGTTTGCAATATATTTACCTTACTGATCAGTGCTTCGTAATCGTAATCTTAAATCAACAACAAGGGCAATAGAGTGCATTCGAAAACAACACATTAAAATATCAACAAGAACGATACATTCTTTTCACTCTTCGTTGTTTAAATTTCGTAAAACCACTACATTTTGTAGTAAACTTCATGCGTTACAGCCAGACATTCAGTCAAATAAGGTAATTATTATGATTGGATTGGATGAGAAACCTAAACAGCTGCCAGATTCACAAAAAACCTCCACAGACATGTCATAAAAGCTTTTGCCTATTGAGATTTTTGTGAACCAGGATGCTGCCGAGGCTTTCCTGCTGTGAAGCGGGTCGAAAATCGGTTAAGAAACAGCCAACTAGCCAACTTCCATCATAATTGTTCTTATTCAAGAAAATTCCATTTTAGAATCTCATTTCCAACGCACATCTCAAATTTCTCTAAAATCCTTTAAAAATACCCAAGTTCCATCGTACTTGGTCATATTCCAGATTTTCATCCACAAATTATTTTAGAAACCCAATTCCATCGTATATGTCGAATGTCATCGTAATTGTTTATGAAATGGCCAAGTTCCTTTCTAATTGGCCGTATTCCAGAAATTCATTTTGTTTTCTAACCAACAGCGATACAAAATTATCTTGATTTTCGCAGATAATCTGACAAACCATAGATAACACCAATTAAGAAAATTTGTCTCGTAAATTCGAATTGTTTCAATTCCATCGGAGGAAATCGAGTTTTTATTGTAATGAGAAATAATAATAAAAATTTTCATGTATGTAGGATGTTACCGTTTATATAAAAATTCTTTATTTTGCACCTTTTAACTTCATCAATGCTTCTTCAATATAAAGTAAAAAACAAAATATGTATAAAATTTTAACCATTTTGTATTTTCGTTGTGCGTTTGTTGCCTGCAAGTGCAAGTAAAATCAAACGAAGAAACCGATTTTTTTTTTGCTAGTTGAGGACTTGAGGTACTTGTTTGAACTTCTTCGATAAAACGAAAAATTACAGGCAAAAAATACCAAAAATATATTTTTCGATTTTGTTTGATTTTCCATTTTGTATTTAAATATTTGTTCATAACTCGCAATAATGGATTTTTATTTAGTGTAGATCGATATTTCGCTTCTTTCCGTTCTCTGATAAACATTCTGATTAACATTATCGTGCATTTTTTAATGCACACACACACACACACATAATATAATTTGAAAATTAAAATTACTGTACATTGACAAAACTCTAATTAAAAAAGAAATCTGTATAGGCGAATGGAATGGCATGGAAACGATCGATCGATCGTTTCATAATGTACACACGTACTAGTATAACTCAATCATTAATATGGTTGCGGGCTTGGGAGACCGGTTTTCAACACACGACCATACACACAAGAGTTAGGTTCGCTTCTTGTTTTTTATTGTTTCTTTCATTATTAGTATAAAAACAATAGACTCTCCATTGTTTTCCTTCATAATAATGTACAACAAGGATAGGAACATAATTAAAACTATATGTTGGTCCCTTTCTGTATTGGAGTGCATACAGCCAGTAAATAATTATCTATTTTTATGGTTCGAATACCAATTTAATATATGAAAAGGAATATTCTTATATTATTTTTCTATGGTAAAATACTAATTTGGTCAATGTTACCTTGTAAAACAAAAGATAAAATACGAATCGTTCCTGCCATTTTTCTTAGAATTCACGCAGGAGTGTGTTTATAAACATTATGCTGGAAACAGATGTGCAGAACTCTGCTTATATCGAAATTAGAATACACTAGTTTATATGAAATGAAATACATGGATTCTGCTTGCCACGCAGAATGCTGCAGGTTGTCTCTATTTCTAATGACGAATTCTTTTCACACAAAAACATTAAAAAAAAATTATTTACATTCAAAACTGTGTTGTTTTCGCTAAAAACATCAATTATGTACTACGTTTCCATGATGGAGTTAACCGGGATTAACGTGGATTATCTCATCATGGAAACATGTCGAGTTTGGGATTTTCGTTAAGTTTCTTAAAGGCTGGAACAGCGAGTCAGTAAGAACTTAACGTAAGAATACGATATATGGACTTTACATAAAACCGACCACCGAAACTTTAAGTACTTTTCGTTAAGTTTCGTTAAATTTAGTTGTCCTTTATCCCAACTTAACAGAGCGAAATTTTTCGCTCAAACTTAGGGTGTTTTTTTTATTCATTCGGAATATTCCGGACATTCCGAAATTGACGTAAATCGTTTTTTTATTCATTCCATTCCTTCTATTCCGTTTTTAGTTCATTTTTTTATTTATTCGGAATATTCAGAACGCATTCTTTTTGTACTACATCGAAAGGTGGAATAAAAAGAATATCTATTTGACGTTTTGTAATTATATGTTCGATGCTTAGAATTTAAATGGTTAAATTGAATTAAATCATAGATATTATGAAAATTGAAATTGTAATTATGATAAAATTAATTATTTAAGGTGTTAATTATTACAATTTTTGAAAATATTTTGTTTTATTATGATACACATAATAGTTTTAAATAGAGCTTGGTGGATTCAAAAAATCACCGGTTATATTATTTTATATGTATCAAGTAAAATTAATATTACATAGTGTATTTTAACGTACAAATTAATTGCAACTTTAATTAATTATAATGAAATTATTTATTTAGTAAATTTAACAAGTGTCCTAATTTTAAAAATAAAATAAAAATTCGTGCTATGGAAAATGTATTCCATTTATTCCATAGAAAAATAACAAAGAGAACAGAAACTAAACTAAAATAGTAGCTGTGTTTTTTTATTCGCTATCCGGAGCCGCTATCGAGAGCTGCCATATAAAAATAGCTCTCGATAGCGGCTCCATATAAATAGGTAGAGCTAAATATTTTTTATATCACGTTTTCACTGAGGAATTGAATTAAAAATTATAGTTTGACGTTAAATATATTTAATTTACCAATAAATAGCACGTCAAATTTAAATTTGGGTGTAGAAAATTGACTGCTCCGCATAGCAGCTATCGGGAGCGAATAAAAAAACACAGCTGATGAAGCAAATTCAAAAACCAAGATGGCCGAAAAATTCATGATGGCCGACAAATTCTTTTGTTTTTTTTTCAGTGGCGTTGCATATTTTTTAGGTTTTATGCAAATAGTAATAATTTATGTAAATGACGGGTAAATTTAGTAAAAGAAGCATAATTAATATAAAAAAAGTTAATGTTATAAGTGTACCAACATAATTATAATAATAATACTTATGTGTGTTGTGTAAACAACATACATAAATATTATTATTATAATGGTTTACAGTTACTATAATGAACATAAAAATACCAATTTAGAACATAACTAAAGTATTAAAACTTTTAAAACTTGTAAAACTTGTAATACTATTTTCTCAAATGTGATTTCGTTCTAATATTAAATACAACGGGACGCCTATGGGTTTTTTTTTGCTTTCGTCAGGTTGCCATGACGATTCATATGCGTTGTCAAAATAAGATTTTTGTGTGAATGACACTTGAAATTTTTACTTTAATTACAATCTTATGAAATAAATTTTTTTTAATTTGTATTTTGAATATTTTAAAACATAGTGAATTTACTGATGTGTACAAAATAAGTGTAAAAAATTCGAAAATATATAAAATGATTGTGTACAAGTGTTATAAATATTTGTAAACAAATAAAAATTTACTTACCGGTGAAATGTACTCCCTTTTTTCTCAATATTTGCTTTATATCTGGTATTTTTGCCCTTATACACACTACACTTATGCACGATTTTAACAAATAAATTTATTTTTTGATAGATCACTTTTATTTTTCATTCAAGAAATGCCTTATAAACTTTAAAAAACTAAAACCTCAAATTACAAAATTTCTCTACCCAATATGGCGTTGGTAAAAATAGAAAGAGAAAAAACAAATTAACTGGCTTCAATTGTTTTTATGATTTTATATGGGATTTTTGTTTTATCTTCTATCCTTTTGTTTATTATCTGTGATTTATTCCAATCTGTTTTTTTATTATTTTATATACGGAATATTCCTAGGTCACGTGATCAATATTCTATTCGTTCTGTTCCTTCTGTGGAATGAATAAAAAAAAACACCATTAAGGTAATGTCAAAAAACCAACCACCGGATAAGATATTACTAATTCAATATGGGCATATAAAGGATAATAATATATATTTTATATTAATTTATATAAAATAAAATGGAAAATAACAAATTAAATATGTATAGGTAAATGGATATCATCAATGTAGTGTTTAGTGGAGACATGTTTATGACAAGGAATCATACTGATTAATTCTTTAAGCCACATGATGAAATATGAATGAAATAAAACTGATTCTTATAATTCTTTAAATTCTTGCCATGTTTTTAATCAATTTTCAATTTGTACATTGCAGCATATTTGCAAAATTATTTAATTTACCTAGTTATTAGTCCCCAACTGGTCTTACAGATTGGCTAGCCGACATGTAAAATTTTCTGTAAGAAAAAACTTTCGTCAAATTCCGTAAAGTTTCTTACTGATTCTGTGGCAGTCAATAAAACTACATTTATATATTTTATATCTTTATTTCCTTCCACAGTGTTTCCTACTTAGGCCGTAAGTGAATTAGTTAAAAACCAGTTAAAAATTAAAATTTTGACATAAAAGTTAAAATTAAAAAATTTGTTCACCACAAAAAAAAATAAAAAATGCATCATGGTAGGCACCGTATATAAAATTTGACAAGCGAGTTAAAAAAACATAACCTCGTTTTTTTTAAAATTGGTTCAGTTGATACATAAGCACGACGTGTTTTTTTCTGCTTCTTCTTAAAACAGCTTCATTTGATAAATTACGATTTTTATAAAGTAATAAAATAGATGACAAACTAGGAAAATGATTGCTATAAATGCGCTTCATGTTGTTGTTCAGTTGTCACAATTTTAATTTTTAACTAATTCACACAGCAATATTAAATTTGGTAGATAAAAATATTTCACCACGATAATTTGATTTTCACCAAATTTTTAATCAAATATTTTTAACATATTCACTCACGGCCTTACTAACAAAAATTCATTCCCATTTTACACTCCAAGATTCCGAGACACAACAAAACGGTTTGCAATCAATGTCCGCGGTTAATGCGAATAATGTACATATTAATGAATATTTTCGGTGTTGAAGATGCGGTGGTGTATTTTGTGTTTGTGTTTGTACTGTTGTCAAAATGATGTAATGACAATATAATTTTGGGCAATAGAATTCCAAACGTTGTCAAGAGACAATCATTTAATTTTAAAATACATAAATGGAGTCAGAGAAAATTGTATTCAAATAAATTAATAAAATTATATATTTTATATGAAATCAAAAGTTTAGTGTGTTTCTATTAAATTACGTGAACATTATATTATGTAGTGAACCATTAATAAGAAATTTGTACCGTCAGGTTATTAAAAACGACGGTACAATAAGTGGTGACCCCGACGTGATCTGAACACGCAACCTTCTGATCATCAATGTCCGCGGTTAATGCGAATAATTTATCTGAATACAATTTTCTCTGACTCCATTTATGTATTTTAAAATTAAATGATTGTCTCTTGACAACGTTTGGAATTCTATTGCCCAAAAGTATATTGTCATTACATCATTTTGACAACAGTACAAACACTAACACAAAATACACCACCGCATCTTCAACACCGAAAATATTCATTAATACATTATTCGCATTAACCGCGGACATTGATTACAAACCGTTTTGTTGTGTCCCGGAATCTTGGAGTGTAAAATGGGAATGAATTTTTCTTAGTAAGTAGGAAACACTGTGGAAGGAAATAAAGATATAAAATGTAGTTTTATTGACTGCCACAATTCTTACTGACTCGCTGTTCCAGCCTTAATCCAACTGAACTCAACGAAAGTAGTAGGGTAAGAAGGGATTTTACCTGTCAAAACGGAAAAAATAATTATTATACCAATACAAAATGGTGTCGCGAGTATTCTTTCTCTTCATAATACTTCATAAATCATAAAAATCACAATAAATATTAAATTTAAAAATTTCTACCAAACAAATAAAATTTTCAGAAGTGACTTTTAATTGTTGTGAAATGTCAAATTACACTAGAAATTATAATTTCATGGAAACGTTACGGATTAGCGCCGCCATGTTATTAACTCAACGAAACTCTTAATTCGGGTTAACTCTGTCATGGAGACGTAGTAAATGTTGTTTTGATGTATGTACATCAATTTTATGAAATGTACATTTTTTCATAAATTTCACTTTGGCTGCTAACACCACAGAATACCCAGAAGCGACATAACGTGGTTTTTATATGGAGAAAAGTGGACTCATTTTTTTGACCTTGGTTTATAGAAGGTAAGATTTTTGATATTAAATTATCGTTCAGTGTCTGCAAATTCAAAATTAACATGTAAAATATAAGGTAAGAGCAAAAATTTCTTGGTTCACGTAATGTCGGTTCTGGTTGTTTATTATTCTGTGCTAACACCAACAAAAGTCGCTTTCACACGCACATAATCCACTACCGAAGTGGATTTGATAATCCGCTCTCATATGTCTTTTCACACGCATCGAAGATTACAAATTTGACAGAAACGCAACTAGTTTCGTTTCGAATGTTACAAATTGGTTGTCAAAATATATTTGAAAACAAGATAAAAATCAATTACATATTTTTAATATATGAATTTAATTAAACAAAATATAAATAATTTTCGATAAACTTTCCAAATTCAACTAAAAAAAAACATTAATTAAGATATTAATTAATGAAAATTCAAAAAACATCTATTCAGTTTTGAGATTAATAACTGTCATTCTTTTCACACGGTAATTCAGTACCGCAGTGGATTACAAAATACCGAATTATAAAGTGTATTTGATAATCCACTTCGGTATTAGATTTGCACATTTCACACGACCATTTTTCGGATTATGTAATCCAGTTCGGTATTGGATTATGGTACGTGTGAAAGCGACTAAAGATAGAAACGTCATTTAAAGTTGTCAATTAATTGTCAATAAAGAGTCTTCTGCATTTTAATAACCGTTTCTAGGCTACTATTTAATTTGTCCATATATTTTGCTTTAGAAGCCCGTTTCATGTATTTTTCACACCACAAAATTTACATTGCTTTTAAAAAGCGGAAAGAATTCGACATAATTTTGCTGCGAATCAGTAGGCTACATTACGTAAAAGATAACAAATCTAGTACAATTTGTATACTTTTTATTTTTTTCAATCAATTTTTTTAATTTGTTGATAGAAAATAAGTTTTGTGTGACAATAGTGCCAAAATGGAGGATAAAAATAAATTCATTTGTGACAAAATAAGTCATCATTCATTTCAAAAAATTGTATTTACAAATTAAATATGTATCAAATAAATAGCAAAAAAAAAGCTGGTTGTCAAAAAAGAAGCTGATGTAGTTTACCCAAATTTCTGCCGGCTCGCAGAAACTTTGCTCATGTGTTTCCAGCATTATATTTTAACGATATTGTGAGTTCGTTTGGGATTTCCAAAAAAAAATCATTTTATGATGCCCAATCGTAAGCACAAGCAGCATGATTTATTTCATGATTATATTGGTTAATATATGTGAATATTTTGTTGAGGTTATGCTAACCGTCATATGTACAAAATTACACAGATTTGTCACAAAAATTATTGTATTAACATAACTTATTTATTAATAAATAACGAACTCGTAAAAATTAAAGAGTGATTGCAAAATTATGAAATTTTTGACGTCTTGAATTGTCACAATTTTGATTGACATTTCTTTTTTTTTTTGTTGGTATAGACCTTTTTCCTCCAAAAATGTTGACACTAAATTTGATCGTAGCCGTAGGGCAATAAACTAAGAATTATCGCTGTAAGTCAAATAAATAAGAATTATCGTTCATGAAAACAATCTTAAATCAATATAAAAACGTTTCTAAAGTTAAATCTACCGTAATAATTAAATTTTTTTGCCTAAAACAAAGAAAACAAGATATCAACACGATGCTTGTCCTACGCCTTCGGCTGTAAATTTACATCATTTGACGTTTGAGGAAAAAGGTCAATTGGTAAATCTTGCAAAAAATCTCGATTTGTCAAAATTGATTTAAATCAAAATGAATGATTTATTCTGCCAAATCGTACGCGCGAAATGATTAAAACCATTTTTTACAGTAAATTGATTTATTTTGCCCAATCGAACTCCACATAACAATAACAGCCAGAAAGGCAGTATTTATGTAGAAAATTACAATGTAAGTTTATGAACACTTTGCGGTTACAATATTGTTACAATGTAGTGTTTAAGAACACACACTCCGGAACAAACAAGATTTTTGTTTTATAACATCTGTTAATAATTTTTTTTATGCCATAACATTAAATTCTATAAAATGGAATTTATTTTACTTTTTAACATTGCTTTGACTTTCACAGTATTTTTTATTTGAATTTGATCCACTCACACTCACCATACTCTACAACTAATCAATTTCTCTTCCATTATCGTTCCAATTTTCAATTTTTTCTTACCTTGGTCAAATTGATTTATTGGAAATATTTTCAAATGATTTAATATTTAAACGTTGCTAAACGTGGCACAGAACGACCACGGTAATTGTATATCGTTTTAAATACAAAGTTAAAGGGAATCAGTTTAAAATTTATAGTTCTGGAGTGGGATTTTGCACAAAAGGCGAGAAGCGAGTTTGTGTCTCTTTTACTTACACTGAATATGAACACTATTTTGCTTAGAAGAAATATATTTGAAGCATGCGATCTCACCTAACTAGAATAAAATGATATTCTATTTCAACTTTCATTCGTCTGTGTCTCTCACCAACGAAGGTACGTGGTCGAAGCGGAGAAAAAGAGATAGCTCTTTTACATAATATGATAGACGGAGATCGCAATAGAAAAAGCGACATCGACCGAATGAAATGGAGTTAAAACTTATTCTTTTAAAAAAAGACATAAACTCGCTTCTCGCCTTTTGTGCAAAATCCCACTCCTGGTATTTGAAGTCTGAACTTACTACTTTAATTCATTTGATTTTGTGGTGCCCCGGTGGCACAGTTGTTAGCATGCTTGCTTTAAGCTCCGGAGGTCCTGGGTTCGATTTCCGGCGGGTGATGAAAAAATCACGGCTGGTTAATTAATGTATATGATCAATGAATTAATCACTCATTATCCGTTGAAAAAATGATTACAAAACTTCATACTGTGAACGGAAATGCTACGGCCTGGTTGTATAAGCTACCACCAGTTTGGGATAAATTTATAAAAGTCTCCTATGGTAGATGGACATTCTCAAATCTAACCTAATAACCTAAGTATAACGTCAGATTAATGATTAGATACTTTAACGTTAAAATTAGCAAAATTCTGATCGACTTATGTGAAAACATAGTTTTGCACACTCTCCAAAGTCAGATCATGTATTAATTTCAAAATTACCATCTCGGGCGTCTTATCAAGTCTGTGTAAAATAAGCTTTGTTTGTTACATGTTTCAGAAAAAAGTTGCTTATATCAATTTTTGATTTAATTTAACCCCCACGTTTTAACTTCCGCCGCCGTTTAGAGAGTTTCCTTATTCAAAATTAACGAGGAAGGAGAATTTCGAAAGTTTGGTAGGAAATAGGAAATGCCTAGCCTTTCTGTAAAAATGAAGAGTACACGCGATCACGTCCTAAAGATTTGTAGAAGTCAAAAAAGCTCCAATAAATTTACGTTATTTTTCCAGGGGTGAAAATGTTCCTCGAACTCTTGTAATAATTCGTTGGATAGTGAGAGAAGCACATTCTTATTCTTCCGCTGGCACTACATCCTATGAAGGTATTTGGCCGCAAAAAACAGGCCATTTAGTGTAGAAATGGCAAGTAACTTTGAATTTTTGTAATTATATTTCCCGTTACTGGAAACACCCGTTCACAAGCCGTGATGTGCTTCATGAAAATTATTCAAAATTTAGATCCGCTTTATCGTTAGGTTTTTTAGTAATATAGACACTACTCGATTTCGATTTCGAAGTTCTACGTCAGAAGAACTTGAAATTTGATCGACCATTCTAATGTTGTTTTGTCTCGAGACTAATACCATTGACAGACACAAAAATTATCGCGATAATCCCAGATCGCGATTTCATCTTCATTTTAAAAATGACATAAAAATAAAATATTTCTATTTCTATTATACTTTCCGTCTCTTTTTTGTATTTCATGTTTATCGAGTTTATACAACTAGATTACGATAATCAAATTATGAAGCGCGGTAATCATGAAAGAATTAAAATCGTGTTGTGACAGACTGAAAAAATAACAACATATTCTCGAATCCGCGATTAGCTGGTTTGTGTCTGTCGGGGGTATAAGCGTCATAAAAAAATGACTACCTAGCCAACTGTTTTGTAAAAAGTATTGAAGCGAAATTTAAATATTCGATAACTGCCGTGAGACAAATATATAGTAATAATGAAATTACTTCCTTTTGACTCCGTTCATCAATTTTACTTTTCAAATTTACAAACAGTTTTTGAGAAAGAGACTATTAATCTCCTTTAGCCTTTTTAATTCCGTAGTAAACAGTGTCTTCAGCTGTTATTAGTGTCGCATTTCTTTGCTGAGTTCTTGTACACTAGCATAAGCGATTCAAGAATAAGTGAAATTTGCTTTAATATTTCTATGTACATAGATACTTGTATTCTTCTTCTTCTTCCGCTGGCGCTACATCCCATGAAGAGATTTGGCCGTCTCAACGATGCTCCTCCAAATAATTCGATCCGCCACAAGAGAACGCCAGACACGATGACCGAGTGTGTATAGGTCCCTTTCAACGTCGTCCATCCATCGGTTAGGTTACTAGTGGTCCGATTTTGTGAACGAAGTAGGTGCCCAAGCCATCTTAGCCTTGACGATTTTATGAATCCGATAATGTCGACTTTATCGAGATCATTTCTGACCTCGTGATTCATTCGCATTCTGTACGTGGCTCCCTCTTTAATGGGACCGAGAATTCTTCTTATCATCTTACGCAGAGATTTTCTGGATGTTTTGCGCTGTTAGTGTCCAAGACTCGCAACCAAAGGTGACAACTGGTCTTATCACGCCTTGTAGATGTCCAATTTTATTTTGCAAGATATATGGGGAGACTTGAAAATTTTGATATTGGCGTAAAATGCTCGGTAGCCTGCTGCGATCCTCGATGAAATGTCCACAGAAACGGAGTTTTGCTCAGTGATCCTAGGTATTTGAACTCATTCACCTTTTCATATTGAGTATCTCCTGAAATGAAGTCCCCACGAGTCTGCCTTCTCGTGGTCACCATGTATTTGGTCTTTGCTTCATTGATCTGAAGGCCTATTTGTTGGGCTGTTAATTCGATTGACCTCTTTCAGAGAGATTATGTTGCGACCCAGAATGCAAATATCGTCATCATATGCTAAGAGCTGGGTTCATTTATAATACAGGCAGATTCGCTGCGCCATATTGAGCTGTCGAATGACATACTCCAATGAAAGGTTGAAGAGAGTTTGAGCTATTGGGTCTTCTTGCCGCACTCCGGATGTTGTCTCGAAGGCATCCGAAATGTTACCTCCTATTAGCACCTTACATATTTAGCCATCCATTAAAAGCTGGCACATTGAATCCAATTTTGACGGTATGCCCAGGTAGGACAATACGTTCCATAACGTCTTCCTCATAATGCTGTCGTATGCTTGTTGAAAATCTATGAATAGACTGTGTACAGGGTTGTCCTTTTCATAGCATTTCTCCAGCACAATCCTCAGCGTAGAAGATTGATCGGTCGTTGATCTGTTCGGACGAAAACCACATTGATAATCACCCAAGATCTTATCCTTTTATTTTGACCATTTCCAATGGTATATTTCAAAACTTGGTTCATTCTATATTCTACTTGAAGGGTCTCATCACTATGCTTAATATCAGCTTTTCGATTAAAGTATTTTTCTAGATACAGATTTATATTTCCTTTTATTTAATAAAATTATTTTAGTTTGATATAATATTTATCAAACATGGCGCGGATTCGTTTTTACTCACGTAGCCAATTAAAAATTAAATTGATGCCAAAAATTTGACATATTTACGTTTTTTTCGGTTTTACACTGTCATTTTCAGGATGTTTCACGTAAAACAAAATTTCCTTTTGCCTACACTACAAAAATTAAAATATAATGTTCGTTCGTATTCAGGAATACCAAAGCATTTATGGATCGAATTCCACTTTCGTTTCGTACGCAGATTCGAATCGTATTCAGTAATAGAGACCCTGGGTCTGGATAAGATTAAAAAAAAAAAACACGGAATGTATGAGAAAATGAAATCAATTTCTATTAGGAATTATAGCAGAATAGAAGAAACGATTGATGGTTTACATTGAGTCGAGCCCATTATTATGTTACATTATTTCCATTATAATAATCACGTTTTACGAGGATCAATTTTCTAGCCAAATAATTCGAATAAATCGATACATAACACCTAAAAATCACACTCCTATTTAAATTTCTTTAGCTATGTATCTGTAGAATCGTCACAATATTATTTCTAAATATAAAATTGTTTTGCCAATCTTATCTTTATTATGCAGAGAGTAATATCTAATTATGTTATCAAAATCGCACAAGTCATTAAATAATAATTGTGCGTTCTTAATTACCGGAAATTTTATATTTGACGTTCTACAGCCGAAAGCAAGGTGTGTTTGTGTGTGTTTCATTATTTAGTCATTTCAAAGTTTGATATCAATCACCCGATTTAAAATGGAATAAACTTTTTGTTGCCATGCATAAAAATCAAAACAAAACATAATGAATATGTTGTTTACGCTATATTTCATCTAGATGAATGCCTTAATGATAAGAAATATTTTTGAAATTGAATATAACCAAAAATTATGATTAACCTTTGTCTTGTTTTTTATTTTTTTTTTTATAGATACGTTCCAACAAGACTATGGGGTTTCAGTGGTCACGTTCAAACAGTAATACACAGTATTGTTGGACGAGTGAAATGTCCATGGCCGCTGGGAGAACGTGTTTATCTCTCGCTTAGCGATGGATCAACGCTCACCTACGATTTATATAAACCATTAAACGAACATGAAGATGACATAACAGTTGCAATATGCCCCGGAATAGGCAATTCATCTGAAACGGTATACATTCGAACATTTGTACATTATGCCCAGTGTCATGGTTACCGCTGTGCCGTATTAAATCATATTGGAGCTCTACCAAGTGTACAAATAACATCTAGCCGCATATTTACGTATGGCCATACCATCGATTTTAGAGAGATGATACAAAGTCTCTTAAAAAAATTTCCGTCCACTAATATTGTTTGCGTAGGCTATAGTTTAGGAGGTAATTTAATAACAAAATATATGGGCGAAAAAAATGTAGATCGGCCACCGAATGTAATCGGTGGAATTTCAATATGCCAAGGATATAACGCAGTTGAAGGTACAAAATGGTTACTCAATTGGCAAAATTTTCGCCGATTCTATTTATACATAATGACGGAAAATGTGAAAAATATTATAATGAAACATCGTCACATACTATTGTCGGAAGAAGTACGACGAACGTACAATTTAAATGAACGTGAAATTGTTGCGGCAGCAACATTGCCCGAATTGGATGAAGCGTATACAAGACGAGTGCATAGTTTTACGTCCGTCAAAGAATTGTATAGATGGAGTTCAAGTATTAATTATTTGACTGGAATTGAAAAACCAATGATATTTATAAATGCACGAGATGATCCATTAGTACCGGAAGAACTATTGGCTCCGGTCAAGGAATTTGCATGTAAGTAGAGAAAGTTATTGTACTTCATTGATTTTTTTTTTATTGTCGGTCGAATAGTGCATGCATGTCATTAATTGATTAATTGTATAGTAATTAAACTATTTTCGTTACGTTTAATTGCACATATCATATTTCGCCGAAAAGAAGAAATTTTTTAAATGGCACAATATGTAATTACTATTTGCAGTAAATTATTATTGCAATTTTTATAATTCATGCTTTATTCGTAATTTTCTTTTATTTGGAGAGAGTTGTTAATTGTTACTCCATTCATAGAATGGCTGCATGATTTTCTTAACTGTTTAGCTTCGAACAAATATTTAAGCGCTGCTAATTTTTTCTTCAAAATTGACAGTTTCAGTTTCAATATACATACCTACAAAAAATTTGTGTATTTAGAAAGCAAGTAATTCCCGTATCCACTAAAACCTAAACTTTTACCTTTCTAACCCGCCAGATTTTTCAACTCATATGATAAAACAATTCTTCAATTATGCGCCCTTACGACTTGATTATCTTCAGATTTCATTTACAACTAATGACTGGCAGCATTAAAATATCCGCGTATAAATGAAACCGTCAAATCATAAATTTACTATAAATGGTACCGGAAGTTATGTTTTAATTTTATGATACAGGGTGTCAAATACATATTTAAAAATTTCATACGTGAATACGTGATGTTTTAGTATAGGAAAAAAAACTAATTATCCGAAAATTATAAAGTTGGCTTCATTTTAAAGATAGATGAATAGGGATTATAAAATAATTATAAAATTCGAACGACGAGGAGAAATTGTTAAGAACTCTGCAAAGTCAGTTTCGATCTGACGAGGATCACGAAAAATTACTCGAAAGAGAAGTTTGTCTGCGTATTAAAATAAATTAGATTCTTTCGGCTTTTTATAATGTCTCTGAAGATCCATTTCCTACATTTACACCTGGACTTTCTTCCTAGAAACTGTGGAGCTGTAAGTGATGCACGGCGAACGCTTCCATCAGGATATATCAACAATGGAGAAAAGAAAATCTGCAACTAAATTTTTAATTTCATTGTAATTTTTGTAGTAGCGCCCAAAAATGAGCATAAAATGCACTTTTCAAACAAGATACAATAAATAAACTAAATTTTGTTGTCCTGTATAATATATCTACCAAAAAACTAGAAATATCAAAATAATCCCCGCCTTACTTTAACGCAAGAGTCATACAAATTGTATCGACTCTGAAGAAAAAATTAAAACCCTCCGAGAGTTCTTTAATAACATGTTTCCATGGACCGAGTTAATTTAGGTTTCGGTTTCATTGAATTAAAAACATGGCGACGTTAATCCTTATCGTTTCCATGAACATCGGATCGAGTTAATTTGACAGCTGTGTGTATACTAACTTTTTTCAATGCGTTTTATATTTTAAGTATTTTATAAATTTGTAGTGTTTTAATTTTTATTGTGCAGGAATATACAAATATAAAAAACTAAAAAAAATGGATATCAACACAAAAATAATTTTTGTGCAGCTCATCTGCAAAATACTGAAAATCTTTGCAAAATCTTACTGTTTCCCATCCATCAATGTAATAATTTGCTTTTCGTGAAAAATTGAAAATAAAATTTTACATTCATCGTCATTCCAATTCCAGTACACGCGAAATGATATTTTGCAATAATGGATGTATGTTAACTAAATTATGCATTAAAAAACAAATTGAAATTTAGAATTTAACCCAACCACACTAGTTCGTTTCGTTGAGTTTATTTGGGTTTAACGAAACTCTACTCTAAATTGCGTTTCCATGCACATAAACCTGAGTTAACTCTATCATGGTAGTTAGGTTTCCTACTGAAAAGTTTGCACGTACGAAAAGTTCGATCCACTCTTCAGAACAGATAGTTACGACCAAACTACAAAATACAATTCACTTCATACATTAAGTATGAAGCAAGAGCGTATTGACATAGCGAATTATATTCGCTAAATCAAAAACTCAAGGAAAACCCTCATTTCTGTGTGTTTTATGTCTACACAAATAATAGAAAGAGAAACCTTCGAAATTTCCGGCGTTATCATTATAAATGAGTGCACTCCGTCCTCTTGAAAAAACCTTTTCAAACATTTCATGAAAGATTTACTCGTTGTGTCCTCAACCAATTCTAAATGTGGACGGCCTTACTTACAAAATAAACGAATATCCAAGTGTAAACTTTGTTTTGTGTATCCTTCCGCTGTCCTTTATATTTGACCAGAAAAAGACCATAGAAAACAACTTCGACTATATTAAATGGTCTAGCAACATACAAACGTTCAGAAGGCAATGAAGCCATGATTTGTTCTTCTAACTTCGATTTAAATCTAAAACGGGATACACAGATTTAATGATTCGCCTAACTGTATCTTGTGGCCAATAATAATCCAGTACTTCTGGCGCACAGCTGCTAACCGCACACTGAACTCCAGCGTGCATATTTTTTTCTATGGTGGATTATGATCTTTTGGTAAAATCAACTGATGCTTTTGATCGTAACTAATGTATCTGTTTATGAAACGAAAACAGTAAGCTACAAAGCGTTTGAGTCTCACTATGGAACTAAAGTCCTCCTAAATTTACTCTTAAGTTCTCGGGTATGTCTGTATCCCAATCCCGTTTTTCTATAATTACTGGCCTCAATAGCCCAAATGGAATCAAACAAACTATTGATATCAGTCAATATTGATCTCTTTGTAGTGCTATTATTGTCATATATTTTTTGTTTTTCCACTGGTGCTGCATCCCATAGAGGGATGGTCGCTTCATGATGAGTTTCGTAATCATTTTTGTAATAGATAATTAGTGATTAATTCATTGATCCTAAATTAACCAGCCGTGATTTTTTCATCACTCATCGTCTCGGGTGCTCCGGAGCATAAAGCAAGCATGCTAACCACTGTGCCACCGGAGCGGCATTGTTATCTAATGGTCGAATTAAAATGTAAATTCGTCAAAAAAGGGTGTTCAACGTAAACCCAAGGTTTTAATCGTTTCGTTGACATCCAATTCATTGGGATCTCCTCGATTCTCCATTGGAATAAGATTTAATAATTCCTTCGAATTTGAGTATCATTTTCTTAAGGGAGAACACCACTGTGACCTACCATTTTCAAGTGCTTAGTTTGGTATTTTTTTTTGAGAAATGGGTTGGGTTTAGAGAAAAAAAAACTTTTAGGCTATATTTGGCATATATTTAAGTAAACAAAAAAAAATGTTTATGTAAAAAAAAATACAAAATGGCGGCGCTAGAGTAGCTTTAGTAGAAGTGATTTTGCCTAGAGTCGCTCCGCTGCACGCAGTAGAAGTGTCTTAAATTTGTTCCTGGAACAAAAAATAAAATATTTTCATGAAATATATTAGTTTTAGCATCGAAGTACATGAGGAAATTAAAAAATTCGGAAAATAAAAAATTGAGACAAGTTTGAAGAAAAAGTTTCATTTTTCGACTATAATTTTCGTATAAAAAGTTGTATATCTTTTTTAATTTTTAATGAATCAAAAAAATCTCATGTACTTCGATGTTAAATCTATTTAAAAAGCTGCAGTTAAATTTTCAAGTCGATTGAACAAAAATTGATTGAGTTCTGCTGCGTGCAGATTTCCAAAACACGGTTTCGAGAAAAACGCTTTTAAAGTTTTTGGTATCAATAACTTCTCCAATAACAGCTCTCAGGAAAATGCTTGAAAACCTTCTAAAAAAAATTTTTTTAGCTATAAACGAATTTGTATCATATTTTTGAGGGTCTAAAGGATTTTTTAAAGGCAAAAAAAAAAATCGATTTTTTGAAAATCTCACAGTGGTGTTCTCCCTTAATCTCTTATCTTGAAACGCCAACACCCGAACGTAAATTGTCTACATAAAAAAAAGTTTTCGCAATATTTGACGCTAATGGATACTTTCCTGATTCATCCAAACTGTTGGATAACACGAGTTGTTTAATACAGCGCTGCATCCCGTAAATTTATAAATCATCACTGGATTTTTTCACATTAATTCCTCAGTTGTCCGAATCTTATTTGTATCGCTCTATGTTTCAAAACTTTTCCGACAAACTGTCTAATCCAGCATTCGTTGTTTTCGATTCTGATGAAAAAATAAATTTTAATTGCTGGAACTACTCTCTAATTTTCCACCATTTTTGGTTGGGTAACCAAAATTCGTATTATGAAATACTAGGAGTTCCTTTGACAATTCTACGTCCATCTGTCAAAATGTCCTAAAATATTTCACTTCCCAATAAAATATCCACTGGTCTAGGAACCTTGAACTCTCTGGGTCTGCTAAAACTAAATTAGATAGAACGGGCCATTTGTTAATTATAATATACTGGTAGGGTAATCCCTTACTAATCTCAGATGCTATCAAGAATTTTAAATTTTTACAATAATTATCAACGCAAGAATGAATTTAAGTTTCTACTTTATTGAAAATATCGGTCTTTGTACCAATTATACCGGTTACAGTGTTATTCGATTTTGATTCCAAATTTTCTGACCAAGTCCATAGATATAAAATTATTGTGAGAAACTAAATTCAGGAGCGCTCTGCATTGAACGTTTCGTTGATTAGAATCTTTTATTAAAATTACAGCAGTAGTCAAAGCTTGTTTGATCCATTTGAGTAATTATAAGTATGAAAATTCTTATCCAGAAGATTGGGAGGATTGGAATACAGACATACCCGATAAAAGAGTAAATTTAGGAGGACTTTAGTTCAATAGTGAGACTTAAACGCTTTGTAGCTTACTGTTTTCGTTTCATAAATAGATACATTAGTAAGAAGGCGAGTTTACGATCGAAAGCATTCGTTGATTTTACCAAAAAAGATTATAATCTAACAAGGTTGATGATTCGTCATCATCATATAAATATATGCACACTGGAGTTCAGCGGCTGTGCGCTAGAAGTACTGGATTATTAATGCCCAAGATACAGTTAGGCGAGTTATTAAAAGCTGTGTCTAGAAACCTCGATAAACTGATTCCACGACAATTCGCCGAAAAACAATTTGCAGAAAAACAATTCGCAGAAAAAAAAAATACAGAAATTTTGGAAAATGAAGATTTTATCTGACTTATCCAGAATTTTGTGTTGAAATATTTTGGAAAAGGGAGATTTTAATTCTAATTTTAATATTAAATCTCCATTTTCCAGATATTTGCGCGATTTTCTGGGAAATACTATTATTTTTTCTGTAAATTTTCTGTGAATTGTTTTTCTGTGAATTTTTTTTCTGTGAATTGACGGGATACCCGATAAACTCTGTCGAAGACCTTGAAGGTTGATTTACATATGCGGCGTGCGACGTGTGACGGGAGCTTCTAGCCAATCAGAGACGAATATTTTGACATTCGTCATACGGCACACGCCACACGTCGAGAGATGGTTTAATTTTATCTTTTCCGTCACGTTTGCACAAACACATACAAATGTTTTGTATGTGTAAAATGAAATAGTAGGCTTTGACGAAGCTTTTTAGAAGAACAAAAATTAAAATATAAAAAATTGTATGCGTGGCGGAACTCGTCACAAATGTAAATTGTTGCCAAAAAAGCGTCACGTTTATTTCCACTTGTCGCACGTCGCATATGTAAATCAACCTTCACAGAGTAGCAAATGAAGTTACAGAGGCAATAATTAATGCCTACCAATCAAGCTCAATACTGGTGCGTATCAGAGGCACAAGGGATGTTCCTTGGTGGAACCAAAACTTGGAAAAAATGAGACGAAATGGCCGTAAACTTTTTAATAGGGCTAAGAGGACGAACGATTGGACTACCTATCAGTATTACCTTACCCAATATAACATAGCCCTCAGGCAGAGCAAAAGATTAAGCTGGAGAGACTTCTGTAAGAAAATAGACAAATTACCTACGGCGTGTTGACTACAGAAGGCACTTTCCTTAGAGCACGGAATCCCTTGGGGTCTGTAAGGAAACCAAGTGGAGAGACAATCACAACCAGGGAGGAGACTCTGGAATGTCTAGTGAGAGGTCACTTCCCAGAATGTATTATACTGAGGGATCAGGAGAAGTCCAACGCAAGTAGTGTACATCCGTATCTGGTTCCAAAGGGGGCTCAGAAGTTATCGAGGCAGTTTTTTACGCCGGAACGGATAAGCTGGGCAGTTAAATCTTTTGAACCTTTCAAATCACCGGGAGGGTACTGCTTATATCCCGCCTTTTTACAACAAGGCCTACAGACTTTGCTGCCTTATCTTACTATACTCTTCAGAACCAGTTACAGCTTGGAATATGTTCCAAAACGCTGGAGAGAGGTTCGGGTGATTTTTATCCCAAAAGCGGGAAAAAGAGTCTCAGAGGAGATTAGGTCTTATAGACCTATTAACCTCACATCATTTCTACTGAAAATTATGGGATTTTGTATTAGATACAACACCCTCTAAAGATACCCTCTAGACTCTAGGCAGCACGCCTACCAAGCAGGGACATCAACAGAAACAGCTCTACACGAACTGACATTGGAAATCGAAGATACGCTCCGGAATAAAGAATTATTACTAACTATGCTCCTTCATTGATATCCAGGGAGCTTTTAATAATACTAGTTTCGAGGTAATTCAGGAACAATCACTAACAAGGGGCATAGACCTCTCCACCGTAAGGTGGATAATAAACATGCTGAAAAACAAGAGGATTACGGCCTCTTTTGAAGATAAAATCATCACCATAGCGGCCAACAGGGGTTGCTCCCATGGAGGTGTCCTCTCTCCCTTGTAACAAAATCCCCCAAAAGGGATTTTGTTGAACAGAACATAGCAATAGAGGTCTGGTTGCGGTATTGCACTGGCTGAAGCTCGCCGCTAGGCGTGGGGGTTACCAGACATATTACTATGCTTGAAAACCGCATAGAGATAAAACGAAGGGGACAAGAAAATTATTCCACTTTGCCACGACCACAGTGGTAGATAATCATAAAAACAAAATTTGCGTTCGACAGGGACGCCGGTGCCACTCCGGCGACCCTGCTCAAGGCCTAGGTCAGCATAAGGCAGCCCATCCTCACGCGATCACACAAAACTATTTAGTTACACATCACTTAAATTAACTTGCAAATGATAAAAGAAACAACCTGTAATTACGGATGAAAAACCCAAATCAGAAAAAAAACGAAATGAAAACAAAAATGAAATGAAAGAAATTTGAAATGAAAAGAAACCGTTATCAAAAATTACCAAAGGAAAAAAATAACGTGATGCGAATCGATTTTTTTGGGGTACGTCGTACGTGACGCCACCCGAAACCTGAAACCCGTAAAAATATTTATATATATATATAAGAAAAAAAATATAATAATAAAACACGCCAACCCAGTCAAGTTGGTTTACAAAATTTAAAATAAAAAAAAAATATCCACACGGTGTTAACGGCTTATTATCTATTTTTGCCGTTAGCCACCTTACCTGAACACACATAAAAATTTGGCCAGACCGACCACAAAACAGCTACCAGCGCCGACGCAGGATACCTTCCCAGCAGCCCCCTCTGGATTCACGAACCCCACTCCGTTTGGCGGAGTTGCTGCCACAAACCCAATATTTCACCAAACCATGTGTCTACGTAATTTTTCAAGGCTCTGTTATATTTCGAGACTCTGATAACTTAAAAATCACAATGATGTTGATGACTAATGAATAAAGTAATTCCTCCACTGATCTTCTGGAGTTACTTCACGACGCTTATCTTAAATCCTGAACGATTCTATTTGGGTACTGTGACTGTATACCATCAGCGGTATTTGAATAACGCACTGGGTTTTTATTTTTTTTTATTTTTCACCGCCGAGTGAAAACACAGGAAATAAACTTCTTATTCCAAAATATTTCGTTTTCCTTCTTTTAAGAAATAATTTTAAGTCCACTTTTTAAATTTTATTTATTATTTCTCTTTATTTTTTTTTTTATTTTATTTTTATTTGTGCAACCAACAAAAAAATTTCTTTACACACAATGTTTTACACCATTTTTTTTTTATATATACAATCAACTTGAATAATTTATTTTAGGTATAGTACAAAAACTCTATCTGTATATAATTAAGTGATACATATAAAAAATGTCTTAACTATATATTTTTATTATTTTTCTTTTATTTATAGATTATAATAATTATAAATATCAAAACTCAACTTAACTCCTCACCATGGAGGTACATCCAAAAAAAAAATTAAATTAAATTTTCCAAACAAGACTCAAGAGCACTTTATTATTATTCTTTTTTTTTTTTTTTTTATCAAAACAAAAAAACTAGACTTAACATTCTTAAAATTCAAAACTAGACTAACCGAATAAAAAAAATACCGACGCGTAACCAAAAAAAAAATATCAATTTTTCCCCCACCCAAAAGAAATTTTTTCATATATAAAAAAAACCGACCGATAAATTTCGGGTGACGTACACATACGACATCACCCAAAATCGACTCGCACACACCAATACTATTTAATTTAATCACTGGAACATTCCATTTACATGGAAAATCCACGCGCTAACCAAAACAAAACAGATGAAGCAAAACGACAACCACTACACGTCATTACATACCATCAAACAAAAAATGATAAAACGAATCGAGTAACCGACCAAAATAAGGAGAAGTATAAAATGCTAAATGGTACACTCTACAAAAAAAAAAATATATTTTCTATTACAAATTAAGCCAAAGAAAGAATGACGTGTAGTGGAAGAGATTTTAGGCAGCGCAGTGGATAAACATGCAACCTTGTTGGGATTTCCAACCGTAATTACAGATTTAGATTAAATAAAACATAACAACCACAAGCGGTTGTTACAGCGTGGGGACGACTCACACCCGAGAAAAGATCTCAAAGCCAGGCATGAAAGTAAGAGGGAAGGAGAAAAAAAAATTTCACTAATAATTTGTCACAATCGTATATCCTTGGCATGATAAACTCCCAAAGGTTTTCCATCAAGATTTCTGATATTATAAGAGACTGTTCCGATTTTATCAGTGATAAAAGCAGGAATAAACTTAGCAGCTAACTTTGCAGAAAATCTATCAGGAGCACTACTTTGTGCGAAGGATCGGACAAACACAGGTTGATCAGGCAGGAAATTCCTAGTTTTACTACGCAAATTATATCGAACCGCTGATTTCTCATGTGCAACTTTCAGGTAATGAGTTATTTGATCACGAATAAGATTCAATCTATTAGATTTGGACAACACATGTATTTCGTTATCATCCTGAGGAGATAAAAGTTTACGTAAAGCATAATCTGAACCGTTTAATGACATGTGTTGACCGAAGACCAAATAGTGAGGAGAAAAATTCGTGACGTCGTGTTTAACATTTCGCAATGCTGCAGTGATTTCAGAAAGATGGCAATCCCATTCATTATGTGCATGATCATCAAGATAAGACCGAATACTAGACAGTAACGTCCGATTAACTCTCTCAGAAGCGTTGCTTTGAGGAGAGTAAATAGGAGTACGTATATGATCAACATTATATTTTTTCAAGAGATCTTTAAATAAGTTAGATATGAATTGTTTACCATTATCAGAAGTAATCACTGCAGGCACAGAGAAAAGTAAAAACACCTCATTTTCCAAAAAGCTACACAGAGAAGAGGCGGAAGCTTCACGCAATGGTTTGACTAGAACAAACTTTGAATAATGATCCAACACGATAGCGATACAGGTATTACCTCGTTTGGAGCGAGGATAAGGTCCAAGGAAATCAACGAACAATTTTTCAAAAGGTCTGGTAGACTCAGTTTGAGAACCCATCAAAGGTTGAGTGCTAAAATTTACAGGCTTATTCATCTTGCATTGTAAACAATTAGAGATGAAAAGTTTGATTTGTTTAGTCATACCAAACCAGAAAAATTGCCGTTGAAGTCGTTCTACAGTTTTTTTAATACCCATATGAGCAGAAGTAGGAGAAGAATGAGCCAGTTCAATTAAGTTTGCAGTCAAGGACAACGGAACTACTAACTTCCATTCAGACAAATCAGTGGACGTATAACGAGAAGCGTAGGAAGGTAAGATCAAGAGTTTATTATCACGGATTTTGAAGTTGTGATCACAATCTTTTAATTGTTGTACTCGATTGATCTGTTGTACATATTCATCGTCCTGAAAAGCTGAAGAGTTAAGATCAATATGTAGAACCGAATTGTCACTTGAAGAATTTAAACTGGACACATTTTCTTGTATAACAGGAGAATTAACAATTGAAGAGAAAAAATTTAAGTGGCGGAAGAAAAAAATTTAAATTTCAAAATATATATAAAACTAACAAAACCAAATATTAAAGTAATCAAAAAAAAAAAATTAATATAAAAGAAAGAGAAAAAAAAATATATCTAAAGAATAACCCCAATTAAATTACTAATTAATTATAAGAAAATTCATTACCCAAAAATTTATGAATGAAAGAAAATATTAACTAATAATAATGATAAAAAATAAAGAAAAGAAAAAAAATATTTACAAGTTTGATCTGTATTATATAGACTATGTCATAATAAGAAAATTTTGTCATATAGGGAAATTTTGTCATATCAAGAAATTGCGTCTAATAGAGAAAATGTTGTATAATTTATTTTTAAATAAATGGTACTAACCATAAACCTACAAACTAAAGTAACTGACACCTAAAACTAAATAAAAAAAATTATCTAAAGAACAAAAATGTGGAACGCTTCACGACCTTGCGTGTCATCCTTGCACAGGAGCCATGCTAATCTTCTCTGTATCGTTCCAAATTTCAGTAACAAAAAAAAAAAAAAATGAAAGATCATTTGTCTTATAGGGATGGTGTCGTATAGAAAAATTTGATTTGATAGAGAATTTTTTGTCTTATATGGAATATTTTGTAATAAATGGAGTTCATTTGAACCTACCCATTAACGTAAAATTAAATACATAAAAATTTCACTTAAATACCTAAGCTGAACTAGGAAAACTAATTAATAATAAAAATAACTGAAAAAACTAAAACTAAATCCCAAAAAAAATAAAATAAAGAAATAAACTTTAAACTATATGGCAACACTGCACTCAAAATAATTTTCTTAGAAATTGTATGGCAACACTGCACTAAACTATAAACTAAAACTATAACTACCAATAAAACTAAAGAATGAAATTGAACTGAGGAAAAAAAAAAAAATATTTGAAATGAAATAATGACAAGTTACTGATGCAATTGTCCCAAAACGGAAAGAGAAAACAAAGTTGAGCTTTACGTCTGCCTTCAAGAATGATGAGCCGAAATCTCACTCTAAAGTCAAATACCACAAAGGCAGAAGTAGTAGTGGATTACGGACACCACTCCCAAAAACAGAAGGAGAAATAAAAGAAACCACTTGAACTCGACTTTCTGACTTCAGGGAACCTATCTGACCTTACACACTAATTCAACGCAACAAGCGGATGTAGGAATGAATGTCAGAATCGGCACTTAAAGACCAGAGACAACAAAAGAATATAAAACTGATTTAATTAAAGGAACAATGAAACCAGCAAAAGGATTTAATGAAAATTTTTGAATTAGAAAATAAACTATTGAAAACATGTCAAAATTTTACGGAGGCGGTTTGTTAATCCGACCTCCAACCGTTTAGTCGCCTCTTACGACAAGCAATGGTTACTGTGATGGTATTCTAATCGTGGTTTTGCCCCGACCACTGGCAGTTTGAATAGAAGTAGGAAAATTATGAATATGAAGGTTGTTGTCCGCCAACAACTTTTCAGAACCACAACCCAACACACTTACACTCGCTCCACTATCTAATAGACCTCGGTAGGGAACATCATTGACAAGAATATCGGCATAAGGCCGTTTATCGCTTGTCTCAGAACCGAGTACTGAAGAAACAACAAAGGATCGCAAAATCCGACGTTGCTCCCAGTATTTTTTTGAGCGAAGTAACTGAGCTGAGATGAGTTTCCCAAAAGTGTTGGGGAGAGACGGAACGGAATCAGAAAAATTAGAACTATTGTTAAATGAAGAAGTTGAAGGAATGGAGTGTTCCAATTTGGAAAAGGAATTTACTCGACATTCAGGTGGAGAAACAGGCAAGCAAGAGTCCGATACCATTAGGTCGGAACCAGCTGAACCAGATCCAGAAGAGATTGCGGAGTCAAAGGACTCAACGCGAACTTTCACTGGTTCGACTGATTCTTTCCATCTGGCCTCAGTCTCTTCCGAAACTCTGGGTCGGTATTGCTGACTGCATCTACTTTGGTAATTATGGTTGGGGTTGAGATGGTCTGTGGTTCCTGGTTCCCCGATCTCCATGAACCACTGATCTGGTTTCCCGCACAACGAACACAATTTGTTGAAATGGTGCCTTTGAGACCACAACGATAGCAAAAGGCACCCAAGTGAGGACGAGGACAGTCTTGAAAACCATGCCCTATATCAGAACAATTATAGCAAATGTAATTGCGGCCAGATCTAGAGGTAGTGGTTACATTAGGTGTAGTTGAAGTAGAAGGGGATTTAAAAGACTTAGAATTTGTAATAGTCGTTCCCATTGGAGCACGATAAGAATGGCTAGGGCTGATAGCAGAAATATGTTGCACAGATTCGGACGTCGGAACAAAAACACCAGATGGAACGCGATATGCGGTTCCTGACGTATCTGCGGATGGAACTGATGGATTAGAAATTGGAACGACTGGTTCTGAATCATACATTCTCTCAACACCGAGTTCATTGATACTACGACGAGGGTGCATCGAGTAATCAGGTGGAGAACGAAAACGTTTTAGCGAATCTTCCCATGAAGTACAACTTTTGATGAGCTCATTGATATGTGAGAAGTGTCGATCAGTAAGTTGATACTGAAGGACAGGCTTCATATTGTTCATCAGTAGTTGTATGAATTCATCGTCGCTGTAAGGGGTGTGACACTGCAGGGCCAAATTCCACATGTGATGATAAAATTCCAAGAATGATTCGTTAGGTAACTGTTTGCGAGACTCAACCATACGACGAATTTCGTAGGGAGTACGCCTATCTTTAAATCTTTCTTGGAAGGCTAATCGGAGGCTATCCCAAGGTGCTGAAGGATTATACCTGCGGTAGGTCCAGTACCACTGCAGTGCCACATCTTTCAGGACAAGATGCAGATCCAGAAGTACAGAGGAAGGTGATAGATTGTTGGATTTCACTACAGAGTCCAGCTGAAAAAGGAACATGTCCACAGTGATACCAGAAGGTGAACCTGTGTAGGAAATCCCACATCGAGATAAAGAACGTCTATTGAAATCAGGATTATATTGAGTAGATGGATTATGAATTGCTGAAGGCACGGGATTCAAAGTACTATTATGAAGATCTCTAGCATCTGGTGCTGACTGAAAATTGGAACGTTGGGTAGCCTGCTCCGGAGATGAACGCTCTTTAGAGACAGGTTCCATGAAAGAATGAGTTAATTCAGGCAAATTATTGTCCTGCGGGTTTATCGCCGTGGAAACAAGTGGATCTCTTGCAGGACCAGCAAAATCAGGGTGAGGAGGTGGCCCAAAAGACACCTCCGGAACAGGAATTTTTAACATTGGATTTAACTGACTATGCACACCGGCTGCTTGTTCCGCATCCAGCTGTATTCTCACTTCGTTGGTCAGCAGTTGAACTTGAGCCGTCAATACTCTCATCATTTCCGCCTGATCAATTGAATTAGGATCCACATTAAATGCCTTAATTAATTCGTCCATTATGAAAAGATTGAGTGAAACAGAGAAGAGAAAAAAAAAAAAATTTAAAGCTACAAAAAAAATTTAACCAAAATTGAATTTAAACGTGATTTTAAACGTAATGAGAGTTAATTTTCGACAAATGTAAATTAACAATATTATTTTAAAAAATTTCTAACTTATATTTACTTTATAGAAAACTGAATAAATTATAGTTATAATTAAAGTTACCTAAACCAAAAGTTAGTAAAATTTAAAGCTACAACTGAATACCAAATGAAGACCAGCGATACTGGCAATTCCACAAAAAAAAAATCAAACAAATTATTTAATTGAAGCAATTACTGAAAAAAAATAAATTTTACCCATCAAAAAAAAATTAACTATAAAAATATTTGAATATATATATATATATATATGAAAAAACAAGATAGAATTACTTAATTTAAAGCAGAAAAAAAAAATTTTTAAATTATTAATTAATTATTTAAAGAAATTTATTGAAAACATATATTGAAGCACCAATCTCAAATTAGACTCACTATGACCAAGTAGATATCCACAAGCCGGGCTGTTTGAGGAGCTGCGAGCACAAATTACTATCCACTGGACCACTCGCGTCAATACTGAACTAGCGCTCAACTCAAAACCTTTTTCTCATCCGTACTCGCCAGTCTATCCCAAGGTAATGTGTTGGAATCTAAAGTGTTGCTTAATACCTCAATATAATTTAAAGGACAAAAGAATTTATGTTTACTGAGTTTACTATTGAACTGAATGTGAGAGACAAAAAAAAATAAAATAAAGAAAATGAATTATATTTATATATATATATATATATGTATATACACAAAAAAATTACCGAAAAAAAAAAAAATTAATTTAAATATCAATATCCCAAAACCGAAAAAAAAATTAATGAAAATAATTTGACAAAATAATGAAAATTAGAATGAACTTTTTAAATTATAACTATAATAATCACGTAGATATCAACAAGTCGGAAGGATTGAGGAGCTGGAAAATTACTATGGTTATCCCAAGGACTTATCCGCGGTAAAGCACTACTTTCACTCGACTCAAACACTGTATGAACAACCGCACTTGCCGGTCTATCCCACGGTAGATTATTATTGCCGGAATTCATTCGCAAGCAAATATAAACCCAAAACAAAAACAAAACAAAAAAAAATCAAAATACCGAAATAGAATTACTACAATATAAAAAATGAACTAACCAAAATTATTAACAGTATTTTAGCTGCTCCATTAACCAACTGAAAAACAACCAATAATCAAAAAACAAAATTTCACAAAAATGAAAAAGCAAAAGGAAAAATAAGTAAAATGTATTACTTGTATCAAAAAAATAACAAAAAATGTGATCACGTGAGAAGTGAGCACGACCCCATGCTGAGCTAGGCGTGAACGCTATAATAATAAAAAAAATAAAAATTACCACTGTGGTCCCAGTAGTTTAATTAGAATTGAACAAAAAAATTTGAAAAATAAAATTTTACCTGAAAGTAGAAATTGACTAAAGATGTGCCAATGAGTACTGCGATCACGAACTGTCCAATCAACACCACATTGGTGGAAACAACAAGTTCGCGATCCCAACACCCATGACACATGGAACCAACATGACGAACGATCCAGCAAGATCAAATAACCAAAGGTTAGAACATGCTTGGATCCCTCCCCATGTAGGTAGTCGGACTGAAATAAAAAAATTAAATTATTTATAGGTACGAAGACTCTAAAAATTTAAAAAGACTAAACCCAGAACGAAAGAAGAATGAGCCTAACCACAATCAATGCCACATGGCAGAAATGGTAAGCCCATTCCTCAGACGAACTGAGAATAGGGATCAACATTCTCATCTGCATGCAATCAAACAGCTTACGCTGGTTGCAATGCAGATTTGAATGTTGATCGGGCAGAAAACGTTGATGTGAGCACCCGTGCAAGCTCAAACAACGCAAGCGTTGGACTTTGCACGTGGTACTCACAACAAGTAAGCTGAAAAAAAATTGTGACATTAAAGACGAAAATGCAAAAAAAAAAATTAGCCGAAAATTTGGGCGCCACTGTAACAAAATCCCCCAAAAGGGATTTTGTTGAACAGAACATAGCAATAGAGGTCTGGTTGCGGTATTGCACTGGCTGAAGCTCGCCGCTAGGCGTGGGGGTTACCAGACATATTACTATGCTTGAAAACCGCATAGAGATAAAACGAAGGGGACAAGAAAATTATTCCACTTTGCCACGACCACAGTGGTAGATAATCATAAAAACAAAATTTGCGTTCGACAGGGACGCCGGTGCCACTCCGGCGACCCTGCTCAAGGCCTAGGTCAGCATAAGGCAGCCCATCCTCACGCGATCACACAAAACTATTTAGTTACACATCACTTAAATTAACTTGCAAATGATAAAAGAAACAACCTGTAATTACGGATGAAAAACCCAAATCAGAAAAAAAACGAAATGAAAACAAAAATGAAATGAAAGAAATTTGAAATGAAAAGAAACCGTTATCAAAAATTACCAAAGGAAAAAAATAACGTGATGCGAATCGATTTTTTTGGGGTACGTCGTACGTGACGCCACCCGAAACCTGAAACCCGTAAAAATATTTATATATATATATAAGAAAAAAAATATAATAATAAAACACGCCAACCCAGTCAAGTTGGTTTACAAAATTTAAAATAAAAAAAAAATATCCACACGGTGTTAACGGCTTATTATCTATTTTTGCCGTTAGCCACCTTACCTGAACACACATAAAAATTTGGCCAGACCGACCACAAAACAGCTACCAGCGCCGACGCAGGATACCTTCCCAGCAGCCCCCTCTGGATTCACGAACCCCACTCCGTTTGGCGGAGTTGCTGCCACAAACCCAATATTTCACCAAACCATGTGTCTACGTAATTTTTCAAGGCTCTGTTATATTTCGAGACTCTGATAACTTAAAAATCACAATGATGTTGATGACTAATGAATAAAGTAATTCCTCCACTGATCTTCTGGAGTTACTTCACGACGCTTATCTTAAATCCTGAACGATTCTATTTGGGTACTGTGACTGTATACCATCAGCGGTATTTGAATAACGCACTGGGTTTTTATTTTTTTTTATTTTTCACCGCCGAGTGAAAACACAGGAAATAAACTTCTTATTCCAAAATATTTCGTTTTCCTTCTTTTAAGAAATAATTTTAAGTCCACTTTTTAAATTTTATTTATTATTTCTCTTTATTTTTTTTTTTATTTTATTTTTATTTGTGCAACCAACAAAAAAATTTCTTTACACACAATGTTTTACACCATTTTTTTTTTATATATACAATCAACTTGAATAATTTATTTTAGGTATAGTACAAAAACTCTATCTGTATATAATTAAGTGATACATATAAAAAATGTCTTAACTATATATTTTTATTATTTTTCTTTTATTTATAGATTATAATAATTATAAATATCAAAACTCAACTTAACTCCTCACCATGGAGGTACATCCAAAAAAAAAATTAAATTAAATTTTCCAAACAAGACTCAAGAGCACTTTATTATTATTCTTTTTTTTTTTTTTTTTATCAAAACAAAAAAACTAGACTTAACATTCTTAAAATTCAAAACTAGACTAACCGAATAAAAAAAATACCGACGCGTAACCAAAAAAAAAATATCAATTTTTCCCCCACCCAAAAGAAATTTTTTCATATATAAAAAAAACCGACCGATAAATTTCGGGTGACGTACACATACGACATCACCCAAAATCGACTCGCACACACCAATACTATTTAATTTAATCACTGGAACATTCCATTTACATGGAAAATCCACGCGCTAACCAAAACAAAACAGATGAAGCAAAACGACAACCACTACACGTCATTACATACCATCAAACAAAAAATGATAAAACGAATCGAGTAACCGACCAAAATAAGGAGAAGTATAAAATGCTAAATGGTACACTCTACAAAAAAAAAAATATATTTTCTATTACAAATTAAGCCAAAGAAAGAATGACGTGTAGTGGAAGAGATTTTAGGCAGCGCAGTGGATAAACATGCAACCTTGTTGGGATTTCCAACCGTAATTACAGATTTAGATTAAATAAAACATAACAACCACAAGCGGTTGTTACACCCTTCGCAAATACAGTAGGGAAGAATGCAACAAGCCCTAGAGGTAGTTTTAGCGTTTCACTTTAATAAATATTTGATAAAACGCTATTTTTATTTTAATAATTAATTAAAATCAAATAATTGGAAATTATGTAGAATATTTTAATTAGTGTATTTATTTATTACATATTATGTTTGCTTATTTATTTCATCACCACCATGTGTTTCGTTTTTGTTTTATTGTGATTTAGACGAGCGCGCGTGCGCTCATTACAATATCCGAGACGAGACTGACCACCACGACTTGATTTTATTTTGTATGTTTTGTTTTTTTTGGTAAATGTACTAGGCGTGTTTGTTTGTGTCTTAATATGTTCTTGTGCGAGTTATTTTGTTGTGGTGGCGAACGCATACCTTCAGGCGGAAGATCAGATGCGTGAACCGCTACATTACTCCCCCACGAGTGAATATCCCCCCTCTGTAAGTGTATACGTGTGTGATGCTTGTGCGTGTTTGTTACTTGCGTGTGTGTAATGCTTGCTTGCGTGCGTGTGTGTGTGTGATGCTTGCTTGCGTGATGCGTGTTTGAATGCGTGTGCGTTTGCGTGAGCATGTGTGTTGCTTGCGTGTGCGTATTGCGTGCGTGTATCTGTTGCTTGCGTGTGTGGGGAACGTCAGCAAAACCCGCGACTTTGCCAATGTTTGATTGACGTTTTCTTGTCGAAGTGTTTTGCCTGTTCCTGTCTGGCCTCAAAACATGCGCCGGACCAGAAGGGTTGTTCTGAAATCCGACGTAACCTGTTTTGAGGCCAGTGTCGGTACTATGTCGTGTCGGTCTGGGGGATATTGGGGAATGGCTGGTTGAACGTTTTGCCGTACGTCCATTGCTGAGCCATTTGAATGAAACCAAATAACATGAAATTTTATTGATATGAAACCGGAAAGAAAATGGTGGTAAAAAAAAATACATAAATAAAGAAAAAAAAAATAATAATAAAATGAGATGATGGTGCATTATTGTGCTGGCTGAATGTTGAGGTGCCATGCTGGAACTGATGTTGTCATCGGTGCTTCACATTCACACGAAGACGGCGATGGCGATAATGATGTTGATGACGTCTTCGTATTTCCTTGGTTATGTCGCTTAAGCTGCTGTTGTTGCAGTTGCTGTGGCCGTCTTTTTCGATGGCTCCGAGGATGATGACAGCGATGATGACGATAACGATTAACATGTGACTCGTTAAATGATGATAACCATGGCGGTGATGGTGTTTGACCGCGTGTATGCATAGGCACACACCCTTGTCTGTCTGACGTATGTGTGTGTATATGGTTAAATACCCGTTGGTGTTGGTCATGCCGCTGCTGTTGTTATAGCGGCGATGGTGTTGATTTTGTTGGTGCCGCCGCCATCTGTCTCGTTTGTGATGATGATGATGACACTGATGAATGATGTGATGGCGACGGAAATGAAGAAATTGCTAATATACCGTTCAACCCGTTATTTTTGCTGCCACTATATTAGTAATGACGATGGTGGTGATTGATGTTGTGGTGAATGTGTATGTATGTATAAATTTGACTCCGTTTGCATGTGTGTTGTTTGTATAGATGTAGCATGTGTTGATTTCGAATGGTCGCTGCTCACTGCCACGATGTTAACAGTAAGTCTGTGTGTGATATTCGAAAATGGTGTGACTCCACATTTGTTGTATATTTTTTTTTTTAAAATTAAACTCTCGCGAAAAAAAACGAAAAAAAAAAAATCGTATCAAGAGTGTTTTTTATTAATGTGCGTGTATGCCGTAAACACGGCCGTCGGGGTTACCACTTTAGCGTTTCACTTTAATAAATATTTGATAAAACGCTATTTTTATTTTAATAATTAATTAAAATCAAATAATTGGAAATTATGTAGAATATTTTAATTAGTGTATTTATTTATTACATATTATGTTTGCTTATTTATTTCATCACCACCATGTGTTTCGTTTTTGTTTTATTGTGATTTAGACGAGCGCGCGTGCGCTCATTACAATATCCGAGACGAGACTGACCACCACGACTTGATTTTATTTTGTATGTTTTGTTTTTTTTGGTAAATGTACTAGGCGTGTTTGTTTGTGTCTTAATATGTTCTTGTGCGAGTTATTTTGTTGTGGTGGCGAACGCATACCTTCAGGCGGAAGATCAGATGCGTGAACCGCTACATAGTAAATGAAAAATTCACGGAGGTGGGCCTTACGGTAAATCCTAACAAGGTCAACTGCACTCTCTTTACTAACCGAAGGAAAACTTTCCTCCCGCCGATAGCCCTGGGGAGGGGGGGGGGGAGATAACTCTGCAACTGTCGAAGGAGGTTAAATATCTGGGTGTCGTAATTGATTAAAAATTGAATTACTTCACCTGGCAAAGAATAATTGGCAAAACGTGGGGACTGAGCCCACAAATGTTGGTTTGGCTCTACCGGGCTATCATAAGACCTATGGTCTCTTACGCGGCGTTTGTGTGGTTTTGATTTTCCAACTATCATATAATTGATCCAACTATCAGATTTGATGGTAAGGACAATCGACTGTCGGAAGAATTTTACCATCAGGTTGCCGGATAGGGCATTGGTAGAGAATATTATCTCCTCCCTCCCCCGCCATGCTTCTGTATGGTATACGGATGGGTCAAAGACAGACGGGAGAACAGGTGCAGGGATAGTCTATGCGTACCACTGGGTAGCACCCCCACAGTTTTTCAGGCAGAGACCCTTGTTATTGGGGTATGTGTGCTTCAATGTCTCAAAAAGAAATGTAAGAAGACCGAGATCTATATAATCTCGGACAGCCAGGCAGCTCTGCTAGCCTTGGGAGCTTCAGTGTTCAACTCGAAATTAAGGGCACTCCACCGTTAAGGGAAATGAGGCAGCAGACCGATGTGTAAAAATGGGAGCAAGCCGAGATTTCCTGGGCCCCAGTCCTAGTATCGCTTTTTCAAAAACCCATTTGGCAGATGGTATAAGGGACTGGGAGCAGAACTATAGGAAATTACTCTGGGAGTCCTCCATTGGGATGAGACAGGCCAAGAAATTACTCAGTTATAATGTTATACGTCTGGGAGAGGCACCGAGGATGGACCGCCAATCCCTAAGATCCCTTACCTGGTTTATAATACGGCACGGCCCTTTTAACGGCCATCTACATAAAATGGGAAGGTCCCTTACGGACCAGTGCAGATTCTGTGACTGCGGTAAGGAGACATCGGAACACGTACTCTTCACATGCGATGCTATCATCCTAAAAAGATTCAAGTGTCTCACAACACACAGGGATGCACAATAGGCCTCAATGGTCGCAGTGCTCTGGGCTACAAACACTCATCCTAATAAAAAATAAATAAAAAAGCTGTGTATCCTGTTTTTAATTTAAACCGAAGTTAGAAGAACAAATCATGACTGCATTGCCTTCTGAACGTTTGAATGCTGCTAGACTATTTAATATAGTCGATGTTGATTTCCGTGGTCCTTTTCTGGTCAAATGTAAAGGACAACGGAAGGATACATAAAACAAAGTTTACACTTGGATATTCGTTTGCTATGTAAGTAAGGCCGTCCATTTAGAATTGAACGAGTAAATCTTTCATCGAATGTTTAAAAAGGTTTTTTTCAAGAGGACGGAGTGCACTCATTTATAGTAATAACGCCGTAAATTTCGTAGGTCCCGACAAAGACGTCCTATACACATTCGGTCACCATGTCTGGCGTTCTCTTGCTTAGTTACAAGCATTTTATTCTAATGAAGGCATCACATGGAAATATATTCCGCCTAACAACGCCGCATGTCGGAGCCCTCTGGGAGGAAGCCTGGCCCGCCCTGCAAATTCCAAGAGGTGGTTTTCAAATATAAAAAAAGCCCGGCCCAGCCCTACTGTAATATTTAAAGAACTTTTTCTCTATAAATTTGGATAAAATAAACAAAATTTTAATCCACGAAATAATTTATATGTATTAATATTATTAATAATATTAATACTCGAAAAGTCCGCGAGTTCATTTTTTGTATTACAATTCTAGCTTTTCAGCCCGAGATCGGCATGACAAACGCCCGAGCCCGGCCCGGCAAATTTTTTATTAAAACTAAAATCCCGGGCCCGCCCCGATATGGGTTTTACATAAATAAAGCCCGGCCCGTCTTCGGACCGGGCCTGGCCGGCACGTGCAGGTCTCTACCGCATGTTTAAATCTCACATGAAAAAAGTTGTGGGAGTTCAAGTGTTGACATTGGAACAACTGACGACAATGTCTATCGAAATAGAGGGTGTTCTTAATTTCCGCCCTCTTTCACCGTTGTTTAGGGATCCAAGTTACCTAAATCCATTAACACCTAGGCGTTTCACAACAGGCTTTCCAATCAATATCATTTTAGAAGTAGATCGTAGATGTCACCAATGTATCGAGCAGTCGGCTATCGCATTAGAAACAAAAAACCCAATTAGTACAGCATTTTTGGAAAAGGTTTTCCAACCAATATTTGCACAACTTACAACAAAAATCCAAATGAAAGTTCGATCGAGAGGGTTTAAAGGTGAATGACCTAGTCTTGACCCGTGAAGACTTTATGCCGACTTCGGGGTGGCTGATGGGTAGAGTGGAGGAGACAGTACATGCAGTACAACACAAAAAGGCAAAGTGAAGAGACCCATAACTAAAATGTGCAAATTACAATTAATTGAATTGAACTTTTGTGAAGACTTATCCTTTCCAAGGTGGAAGCATGTTGATCAGTAGTTTATTACATAATAGAAATTTTATAAATATTGAAATACCGTGGTGAATAAACTTTACTTTTTATAATTTGATTATGTATATAGATCTAAAAATAAAAGAATTTTATAAGAAATATAGTGGAAATACAGTCCGTAAAAATAATAATCGTAGTAAAGAAAATTCACATTTGTTGGAATTATCACTTAAAATTCGTTGCTATTCAAGAAACTCGATGGCCTGAAAGTAGGAACCATGTATCCTCAGGCTACGCATCACTTTATAAATTAAATCAACTCAGCCCAAGATGATTTTCTTCTTGGGTCACCGATTAAAAGGTTGTCTTGAACTTCAAGGCAGACGATTATCGAAAGTATAAGCTCACTTGTACACACATCCGTTGAAGGCACAGGCACAGGCACTAGTCGCATTGTTCCCACAATAGCTTCACATAAATAATTTTATCGATAAATTTAAAATCTTAATTTTTCTTTTTCTTTTTTTTTTCTTTCAGTGTCACGCAATGGAATATTATACATAGAACTCGCAAATGGTGGCCACCTTGGTTTCTATGAAGGTGGTTTAATATATCCAAATCCCGTAACATGGTTGGATCGAGCGGTTGTTGCACTGATCGGTGGACTTGTTCTAGCAACCAATGATGTTGCGCAATCAAAAGTCTCAACATTATCCATTTGAAATTAATTCAAAAGGAAGTATTACAAAACTTTATTATTATTAAGAAAGCTACTCTCTATCATTCACATAAAAAAAAGAACGCCGATGTTTTTGTGTTTTATTATTATGGTCCTAGATGTATTTACTGTTAAAATATTGTTGAGGAGAACACACACACGCAAAAGTTTTTGATTAAATTTGTTTGATTTAGATGTTAAAGAAATAATGATATTTTCTTTTTTGAAAAAAATTAATTTGGTATGTACAATTTTATATTATGTACAAAGAAAAATACAAAAATACGTTTATTGACTGTGTCCTTATAGAATTATATTTTTGCTCAAAACGCGGCCAACAAATTTGTTTAATAAATGGTTTTTAAACGGTTTTGATTGGTTTCGTTGTGCTTGACGATAATTTTTTTTGGATAATTAGGTAAAAAAATAATGTTTTTTTTTATTAAAATATTCAATTACAAAGAAAAATGTGTGATAAAACAAAGATAGTTTTCGTTGATTTAATATTATTTCTAATTAAGTATTATTTATAAATTTATCAATTAAAAATAATGTGGTGCCTTATTCTATGCAAATCTCTCAAACTAAAATTTCTGTAACGATTCGACGATAGACACTGATTTTTGTATTATAAGTTGCATTGAATCGGCACCAATATAACTGTGATTTTATAAAATCTTTACCTAAATTTAATTTTATAGTTTTTTTTGGTAAAACGTTCCAGTATCCATTTGAAGGGGGAAAACACCCACATTCTGCAAATAGTTATGTATACTTTTTATATTTTTTTTTACATTTTCGTTTTATAACAAAATGTTAGTGCTATGTAATAAACGAGTAATAAAAAAGTTGTTTCGTAACAAATTAAATTTTGTTTATTTTATTAGCTGTGCCATTAAACGAAAGCTCAAGTTATTCGGCCTTCAATGATCAAATCGATATCATACATACCCCATTTAACGGAAAAAATTACCAAAACTTTAAAAAACAATTTAGCAAATCTTTTGATAGCCAACAAAATTATAAGCAAAATGCCTGATACCTACACTAAATTAAAAGATAAAATACCGATGGACCAAAAAAATGCCTTAATAAAGTTATGTGCAAAAACTGTTACGCAAGTTATGTTTACGAAACAGGAAAAACAGAAAATGAGCGAATGATTCAACATAAAAGAGGCGTTGCACATATTAACAGACAAAGAAATACTCAACCGTCCACTTATAGATCAGCTCTTGTAAAACATGTGAATGAAATGAAGCATGAGTTCCATATTGATACAGCAATCACGTTGGAGTATGAATCTAAGAAAAATAAAAGGTTATTAAAGGAGGCATGCCATATCTGGTTGGCAAAGAATCCAGTTAATTACAAAGTGGACACAAATAAATTACAATCGGTTTATATTGATAATATTAAAAACTACACATAACACAATCAAAATTTGCATTCAGAAATCCATGTAGTCTTTAAATTATGACGTCATAATGTGTTTATTTTGAACTTTGGTCAGCTGTTTTTCGATTTTTCGTAAGTAAATATTTAGGTCAAGGACAACAAATAAATTATTAAAATTGGTAGCTCTAGAGAAAAATTTGAATCGCGAATTGAGCATTTATGGGACGAACTAAAACGGAGGGTCCGAGCTAGAAATCCGGTACCATCTAACATCAGTGACCTGAAGATTGCGTTAGAGGAGCAGTGGGGTGCGATCCCCCAAGTATTTGTCAAAACCTTAATAAGGTCAATGGGGAACCGCATGCGAACCGTTGTAGACGCAAGGGGGGCCATACTTATTATTAACCAATAAAATTATTTTTGTTTTGCTTGAGTTTTTTGTTGTAATTTAATTTTAAACACCCCCAATATTTTTTGCTTAATCATCAATTTTAGTTGCGTTTTCATTCAAAATTCATTACAAAAAAAAAGTACTAAACCAATTTTCATAAAAATAGTGTCATTTTAAAGCAAAAATATCAGGCTTTCAAAAAAATAATGTCTTATGAAAATCGGTTTGACCGTTCTAACAAAAATCGCCCTTATGTGAGCGCTTAAAGTTTTAGTCGATTCAGATGCTCGGGAGTGTAGTTTCCAATACTCGTCAAAAATTTTCTTTTGGCCTTCATAATTTATTTTTGTTGAACATTTCCTTTAGCAGTCTGCCATTGGAATACATTTTCTATTTTCTTTGAGTTTTCCAGATGAAGAAATAAATGTATTACAAACCTAAATTTCTTTTTGTTTTTCTACTTGCGATTCTTTGGTACATATAATCAGGGCCGACTCGAGGTGTGATTGCGGTGCGCGGCCGCACAGGGCGCAACACTTTTTGAGGCGCAACATTTTAGGCGCAAATGTATTTTACACTCAACTGGAACTTACTAAATGTTCAATACAAAATAAGACAATTTTTTATCATCCTGTATTGCATTCTTTTTCTCAGTCACATAAACATTTTTTGTGTCCGTGTGTTTTTGGCCATAGTTTAATAATGGTAGTGGCAGAGCTAGTTAGAAAAGAAAAATTAATTTCCCCTCGTTATCCCTTATCTATAGTAGCATATTTGCATCATTTCATCTCATCTTACATTTCTCAGACTAATATTTTCCAACAAATAAAAACAATGATCTTGGGATTGTGTGGCTATAGTAAGTAGGTATTAATTGACGATTGTAAAAGTAGGCTGAACGCCTCTCATGGAAAAATTGTTTATTTAAAAGAACCATCCATTTGAAGTTTGTATTGTTTAGGTAAACAATATTCACCTTTAAAGGGCCGCAAGAGGCGCTACGATCACCGCTAGTTAAAGGTGAACAGCAATTCAGTGTTTATTTTTATGTGTGTTATTTTTTAATTATTTTGTCGCTGAATAAATAAATATAACTTTTATGTGCAATAAATGATTGTTTTGAACCGAAATCAATAACAAAATTGTCCAATTATGTATTTTTTTTATTGCTGTTCACCTTTAACTATAGTTTCAATATTGTCCACCAGATGTCAGCCACTTTGCGTTAAAATGCGAATAAGAAAAATTGACAGAAGGAATTGCGGTTGTTTCAACAATGAAATAAAATTTTAAACGTCAATGGACAGATAGTTTTAGTATAGAAAAATTCCGCTACGTGGAATCCATGATGCTCCAATCGTCAATACCTTCTTCCCTAAAAAAATTTGACAAGTAAGATCGGCGATCCGCAGGTGGTTCGAACTAAAAATTAATGTTGTAGAAAAATAATTAATGAATTATATTCCGGGGAACAACTTCACAATTCCTCAAAAGCGTTTCTAAAGTTAAATTTAATGTAAAATTTTATTTATTTGATTAAAACACTGAAAACAAGATTCCAATATTATGCAACACCTACAGATATTTCTAACGATTCACTATGTTTGACAATTAAGGAAAAATGTCTATTGACGATTGGAGCATCATGGATTCCACGTAGCGGAATTTTTCTATACTAAAACCATCAATCCATTGACGTTTAAAATTGTATTTCGTTGCTCAAACAACCGCAATTCCTTCTTCCAATTTGTCTTCTATGCAACACAAACTTCAAATGGATGGTTCTTTTAAATAAACAATTTATCCATGAGAGGCGTTTAGCCTAATTTTACAATCGTCAATAGTTGTTTGAAGAATTTGTCAAAAGTTCCTTCGATCGAAAATTCTAATGAAAGCCCTTCAATAGCAGATCAGTTGATTTCTTCGTCTGTATCCAACCAATTAAATATTGACAATTCCGCAGACTTAAACTTAATAAATTTTTCAGATCCAGCTTGATGGCCTAAAACCCTTAACAATAAAATTACTGGTCGTTCAAGGTTCCAGACAAGTTCAACTTACACGATATCCTCAAGATACAAACAACCGTCATTTCGCCAAAAATCATTTCTACCGTGTACTTGCTAATAACGATTGTGTACCTTGGCGAGGGATATTATATTCCGATACTGCTGTCCGCGCATTTTGTTTGTGTTATTTATATTTTGATCGAGGTCGTAAGAATTCGAAATAGAGTTTAGTAAATATTGGTCACAATAATTAAATCCATATAACTAAAAAGTGATTAAATCAAATGAAAATAGTCCAAACTCCAAATCAAATGATATGTTCCCAAACGTGGATATAAACGGAATCAACTGAAATCAGGACCAACAGTCAGTCGAGCGAAATAGCTTATAATTCAAAAGAAAACAGCGTTGGAAAAATATTTTCAATAGATTGATGAATATCACTCTATATCTTGCGCAAAATACTATGGCATTCTGTGATCCTTCTGACAAGTTATACACCAAGAACAACGGAAAATATATAGGCCTAATTGAGTTACTTGCCAAATTTGACCTGTAGGTCTACTGTGTGTATGCCGATCTGAAAGTAAAACCGATTTAAAAGTTCATTTTGACTATGAAATAAATTTGATTTTCTCTTTTTTCTTTATACAAAATTTCTGAATTCGAGGAAAATTACTTTCAGATCGGAATACATAGTAGACCTACTGGTCATGCAGGAATACGTTCGTCCTTAGATTACCACGTTCGTCGAATACTAAAAAACTAGTTATTTTTTCATTATTGTGGAAAAAACATTGTAAACGAAATTATTGAATTGATGGCAGAAAGTCACTGAAAAAATAATTTCATTTATTCACAATGCAAAGTATTTTTCCATCATTGCTGACTGTATACTCCGGAAATGCATGCTCCTAGTTCAATTATCTCAGTTATTAACTAAAAGCAACAAAATAAAATTATAATATCTACTTTTAATCCCAAATTTATCTAATCTCCTTCTAACCAATTCCCTCCTTTAACTTAGTTCCAATAAAATGTCGGATTCCTAACCTGCTCTAAATTTGATGTCTTATTTCTTACCAAATTCCCAATTTCATAATTCATCTTTATATCATTTTAAAAAAAATAACGGGCGCTCCAACAATTCTCGCGCAGGGCGCTCAAAGGTCTGGAGTCGGCGCAACATATAATAGGTGAGATAATTTGGCTTGTTTGAGGAGCATCAAAACAATTTTGCTCAATTTCGTTACGCATGTTTCTCAATCCATCAATGTCAGTTATTGGAACTGGAATTCTCTGAATTAGAATACCATGTGTCAAAAGGAACATACGTTAGGTCCACACCACTGTCATCAAATTCTATTGAGCTTTCAGATTGACTTACTGTTTTTAAAACAACACATTAGATTTGTTAAGAACAATTTAAAAAGTATTTTTCATTTTACCGTTCCCATTTTTTGAACAACTTGTTGATTATTATCATTTATCAATGACCTCTTAGCTTCAAAATTATTCATTTTTGATTATTCATTTCATTTTAGTAATTAAATTGCAAAGACAATTTCATAAAAATAACTGAAGCATGCAGAAAATTATTATAAAAAACAATGACCTTCCATGTATGCTTAGCATGCTATTTAAGTTAAAATAACAGTCGTCAGTGTTTTTGCGTTTTGTATTTAAATAGTACTTCGCTTGAACTGCAGATTATGTAACCTTCGATTATCATCATTAAAACAGTAAATAGATCAAAAGAGGTCATCTAGATTATATTAAATTTGAACAATGAATGTAATGGTACAATTCCACTTAACCTATAAATTTATATCATTGAAAAAAATTAAGAATGGGTCAACTAAAACTTCACCTTTCTTGTATTACATATTTCAATTTATAGAGAAATATTTTAAAAAGTGATAATTTGTATTATCGTTGGAATTTGTCGCTTTATACAATTAATAAAAACAGATTAGGTACTATTATACTGGGTTATTTTTTTAACCTGAGATACTCAAATATCTCGGAAAATAAGCACTCTACGAAAAAAATGGTTAAGATCAAAATTTAATTATTCCGCAGGGGAAATACATTAGTGTTAAAATTAGTACCCCTTCCTGGTAGGTGGGGCGGGGGGTAACTTTGAAACTAAAATAGGAACCCCTATTTTTTATTGCAGATTCGGATTCTACGGCAAAAAATACGTAGAATTTGACTGAAACATTTTTTCGATTCATGATAGATGGCGCTGTAATTGACGATATTCAATTTTTTCGATTTCTCCTACTGAGAACCTACGCAAACGATTCTGCAATACGCCTGCAATAAAAATACCATGATTTCGTTGTAAATACTCGAAGTTAGTCTTAAACAATTTGTATTTCTTAAATTTTCAATTACTGAAAAATGGCTTGTCATTATCGTAACCCAGGAACATGCTGTTAAATCGGCTTTCAAATTAATGAAATTGTTTGTATTTTGTTTTAAGAATAACGATTCAGTCCGAAGATTATTTCGAAAACAACAATACCTGGGTAAAGCTATCAATACTACTTCACAATGGTGTATTTAACTGTATAAGAGAAAATTGTAATGATTCTGGTTTATGGATAAGCTGGCCACAGAGTCTTGATAATGATGTCACTCTCTACGCTTCGCGTTTTCCGGATAGGATTCGGTCACGTGCGTCATTTCAGTGTACTGTAGAACAATTTATTACTGATGGAAGTGTTCAACCGAAAAAAAAGGACTCTTCCAGCAACATTCACCGAAGAAAATAATAAAATTGATGTATTGGCTGCAGTAGCTCATAATCCTCATATTAGTACACCAGAAATAGCTAGCGATTCCGGATTGTCCCAGACCAGTGTTTGGAAAATTTTAAAACGTCATAAGTATCATCTGTATCATGTTACTTTACAACAAGATTTTCATGGCGTTGATTTCCAAAATCGGGTAACTTTTTGCAAAGATGATCCCATGTTATATATTATATATGATCTTTGCTTTTTGTCAGTTGGCACGTGAACAAATACAGCAAAACCCAAATTTTTTTCGTTACGTATTGTTCTCCGACGAGTCGTCATTTACAAACCATAGAACGGTTAATCGCCACAACATTCATTACTGCAGTGTTGAAAATCCGCACTGGCTTTGCCAAGTTGAACATCAGCGTCCTTGGACTGTCAATGTGTGGTGTGGAATAATTGGCAACAAATTCATCGGCCCCCATATACCAAGATATTTTGGAAAATGAACTGCCAACATTATTTGAAGAATTGAGCTTAGAAGTGCGACGGAACATGTGGTTTCAACATGATGTTTGTCCCGCACACCATTCGTTGGTAGCACGTGTATTACTTGATCGTGATTTCAATGGTCGCTGGATCGGGAGAGCTGGTTCGGTAAATTGGCCTGCCAGATCACCAGATCTTACTTCGCCAGATTTTTTTTGTGGGGCTATTTCAAAGACCAAGTTTACAAAAATCAACAACATGTGAGAAAAGGTTAGCTCGAAATATGTAAACAAATGGCCATCTTTTTTTTTTGACGTCACTCAATTCTCAATACGTACATATATAAATTACAACAACAAATAAAAAAACGAAAAGTAAAAAAAATTGCATGACGTCACGAACACGTGTTTTGAAAAATCGAGCTAACCTGGGATTTATAGAATCATGTGTGTAGGGTATATTTACAACAAAGGATCAGCAAATATGTTTTTAAATTATTCAACGTCAAGAAGCATTTTGAAACACTACTAATCCTAATTAAGATTTAGAAAGAAAAATTTATTTTCAAATTTTTTAGATTCTTTGAGTTGAGTCACTCGCATTGGAAAAATGTATCGAAATTCGAAACCACACACTTGTCCCGTTCGTCCTTAGGAAAACGGTAAAAACAAGAGAGATCGAAAGAGAAAAGGGGGCTATATTTGTAAATTCGATTCGAACGTATTCGACACTTCGAAGTATAATCACAGAAAAGAATGAACAGATATGGAAGTTCCATGTCAAGTATTTACATAGAAATATTCAATCAAAAAAATGTATTCCTGCTCTAATCTGACCAGTTAAGACAGAGACAATATAATTCAATATTACATACTTCGCTTCTCTTCTTTGTATAAAAAAAGAAGAGAAGCGAAACATATTATTGTATTATATTTTCCCTGTCTTAACTGGTTAGATTAGAGCAGGGATACATTTTTTTGATTGAATATTTCTATGTAAATACTTGACATGGAACTTCCATATCTGTTCATTCTTTTCTGTGGTATAATGTCGAATTCTATTCATTTTTTTTGAAAAATCCAGATTTGATGGTTCTAATAGAACACAAAAACATTTGATCTATTTTTGTAGTTGAGCTGGTAAACATATGCGGTTAAAATAAAATTGTTCATATTGTTAAACTCACAATACAACATTCAATTCACGAATGACGTCAACCAAAATGGTGTTTTTAGATTTGTTGCTGTCATTTGTAATAATAAAAAATGGAAATTTCTACGTATTAGTGAATTTGGTAGAAAAGTGGGGGTAAATCTTTAAAAAAATGCGATTTCTGAAATTTGATCTAGATCAAATAATCTCTTAATTTTTTTGGGTAAATAAAATACTAAACCTTGATCTGCCGCAATTTTTTTTGATTCAAATCAAACTTTTTGGGTGAATAGAATATCACATAAGATTCATATTTGATTTAAATAAGGAAGGAATGAATCTGATTCATTTCAAATAGGAATCCAATTTTTCGAAGACTCGAATACGTTCGAATCGAATTCACAAATAGCCCCCCAGAGCGGAGAAGAAAACAATTGAATATGCAATTTCGAAAAGGGAACATCTCGTATTTTTTGAGAACACCGTTTTTCCACGTAAATGTGATGTCAATATATGTATACCCACACCTATTTTGTTTGAAATAGGCACATCTCTTGTATTAATACTGTTACCAGTGTCGGTGTGTAAAACAATAATTACGAGAAAGCCACAACTCTTGAAGATGTGCTCTTTTGAAATTTAATGCATTTTATTTAGTTTTTCAGAGATGTATATGCCCTTTTCGAAATTGCATATTCAATTAAAAACGTAATTTCACAATTTGTGTCGGAGTCACAATATAGATCTTGAAGAGTGAACATCTTTATTAAGCTGGTGGTCTCGGGTACTGCGCATTATCGTATAAGGCCCGTTATATCGTGTAAATGAGCGAGGGTATCACAATATACAGCTTAATAAAATAGATAGTGGTTCCGGGTACTGCATTTTTATATGTATAAGGCCCATAATATCCGTGCTAGTCGGAGGTGTCACAAAGTGCGACTCAGTGAAAGTAAATAGTTGTACTCGGGACGTCCATGCTTCTTTCTAGAAGCTTGGATTAACCGTTTATTTAAACAGTTAGCTGGGTCATATACAGCTATAAGTGCTAAGTAGTCGACCTTAGCAAAAGAACAAACAAACACAATTTGTGTCGCTTCTGCCCTTTGATCGAATTAGCATCGATATGTGATTCTCGCACCAAAATTAGTGTTTAGTGTAGAAATTAAGATTGATCATTAAATTGGACAGTGAAGGTAAAAGTTTATCGGAAATTTCCAAAATAACTAATCGCCCGCGATCTTCGATCCAATACGTCATCCAGAACTTCCAAAAAAAACAAATCCCTAGAGATGGTTGCTGGGCGTGGTCGCAACCGACCGAAAGCTGAACAGACGTCAAATACGTCTAATAGAGAGGGAAATAAAACATAATCGAAAGCTGTGTTTCAACGATCGCTGACAAAGTTTATCAACGCGAAAAAGAAGTGATAAAACCTCAGACAATACGCAATATTTGGCATAAACAAGAATGTCGTGGACTTGCGAAAAAGCGCTTGAAATATGTGAATGAGCCCGAAGAGTTCTGGGACAATTTTATTCATTTAAATTTAACGTGTTTGGTTGAGATTGGCGAGTTATGGTGTGGCGGAAACACACCACTGAACTTGAGTAAAACATTGTGGCGGAAGTTTAATGGTTTGGGGAGCTTTTAGCTGAAAGTGTAAGAAATTAGACCTTCATTGAAATAAAAATGAACCGGTTTGGTTATTTTGGAGGATAATTTGTTAACTAGTGCTGATAAAATTGGACATGGACAAGATTTTCGCTCCGTACATGACAAAACTCAAGGAATGGTTATTGTACAATGTAATGTCAACACTCTCTCATCCTCCCCAGCCACCAGATCTCATCCCCATTGATAATTTATGGTATTATTTGGAGCGAAAGATCCGTGAACACCAAATTAGCGGTTAAGAAATTTTTTGATACACTACTTATGATGGGAGGAAGCGGACTATGTAAGGGATATGCATGCGCCTTTTTCGTGTTCCCATTACAATTGGCGAATCCAACGAACAAATCTTTCATCACAAAACTACGTCGCCTAGTGGAATTTAAACAAAAATCTATGATCCCTTGCTCGACTACAGGATCCATGGTCCGCACCATATTCATGTCTGGAATGGTCAACGATTTAACATAAAGAATATAAAAACAGTTCTAAACTTGTCCTTTCTCTGTATTTCTTAAATAAATAACCAAACTGAAATCACTCTACGCTTGAAAATCATCCCATCCTCCGTATTCCTTAATAATATCCTTATTATCTTTACGATTTCGCCACACAGCACTAGCCTCACCTTTGATAGAACTTTTCTTTTGCATTTCACGTTTTTCCTTCAAATTTATCGCATTTTTCGTTTTATTCGTAATCACAGATGGTGCAATAGTGCTCGTAGTCGATGCTGATCGTACACTACGCGCGTCCGACAACAATTTTTCCATCATTTTAAAACGATATTTTCGTAAATCATTGGCGTCCATCGATTTTACATCATCGATATTAAGCTCGAGGTTTTCCTGTTCTGGTATTGTATCGCTCACGTCTGGAGGTGGTTTTACCTCGATTTTATCCGAATCTTGCTTATTTAATAATTTAGACATGGAATCAATGTATTTCTGAATGGATTTTTCTTTACTATCAACCTCGGTGCACTTAGGAGGTTTAGAATCAGCGAATATAATTTCTTTTTCAAATTCCTTGCGATAATCTTCAATTTGTTCAACGGTTTCATTGTTTTGTTCCTCGTTATTTTCGGGGTCATCATCACTTTCATTCTCTTCGATCATACCATACTCCAGTAACAAATCTCTTTCACTATCCTTAGTTAGACCATATCCACTGCAGGACACCTCAACATCCATATCATCATCACGTTTAATATCGCTAAATTTTGGGCATTCACTACTTTCGTAGTTAAATTTGCGGCGAAATAGTTCGATGATCCCGCGAACATCACGATCGAAAAAGAATTCTGCATTTGCATGTGAAATCGAAATCATTTGCGGGAAATCGATTAAAATCGGCTTACCGTCATCCGTCACCATCAGGTTGAATTCATTTAAATCTCCATGGATTACCCCACAATTTCCCAATTGGATTATTAAATTCATTAATTCATCGTATAATTTTTCGACTTCACCGACTTCGTTCACCTGGGTCATAGGATATCCGTTAACTAGTTCCATTACTATACAGTGGCGATTAAAGTCGATGGGCTTGGGTACGGGAAATCCACGTTCGTACAAAGCTTTCATGTAGGCGAATTCTCTGGTGGCCGAGATCCGGGATAAATAAAGCCACGACGCTTTGTGCCGCCGACCGTGATAATCACGTTTCTCTTTAATATTTCGGAAGCACGTGCGGCCGAGTCGATGAAGCTTCAAGCAGAATGGACTTCCAGTTTCATCTGCTACAGTATAAATATTGGACTCTTTACCGACGCCAATTTGATTGCCGAATGAGGCGACAGATCCGCGTAAAGTTAGTGATTTTAAGGCTAAATAGTCGTAGCCCATATTGGTGAGACGATATCCGTCGACTGGAATATAAAAAATGTTAGAATAAGGTTATGTATTACACGACTATTCAACTTTGTCTCCATATATTTACATTTTTTTCCTCGTTCATAAGACACCAATTTATGTTTGCATAGTTCTCGAAGTAGTTTATGTACTCCACCACTCTTTAGATTTGCAATTGCTGCAGCCAAAGGTCCGGGGACCAGTTCGTGGTTCTTCATACCCATTTCAATCTAAAAATAAAACAAACATCTCAATTTTGAGAATTTTTAATTTTAATATCTAATGTTTACCGCTGTAAGTACTCGAAAATCATCTCGAGTGAGATATCGCAATATAGTAACGTCTAATTTTCCCATTTTACAACGTTACAAATTTCTCAGCACGACAACTCGTGTTTTGTGTTGACACTTGACAACAAAAGGAATTTGACAGATCTGATGAGTGCGTTTTGTACTGAATCGTTCCAACATTGCACCAAAGTCAGATAAATTATAATACCTATAAAGGTCTTCGCTGTCAAAAAACGGCGATAGATAGATTAAATCTTAAGATGGCACTAGTAGTTTTTTTTAAATTTTTTTTTTGTTGTATCGAAACAAAAATATAAACAAAAGCACCAAACACGAATAAAACTTACAACTAGACATCAATTATAAAAAAAATTAATTTTATTTTTGATTTATTTACCAAAAATTAAAAATTGTTAAAGCTGACATCTTTAGAAGTTATCCCGAACTATGTTTTCACGTATTAAATAATACTGCATTATCGATAAATCTGCCAATATCATTGACCGCAAGTTTACTATGGAAAAGTGTCATTATGTCCTTTATAGGGTATTATAATTTATTTGACCAAAGTACGAAGGATGTGGTTTTCCAGTTAACCAAATATGTACAGTGCAAATTTTCTAACTACATACTTCTCAGTGGAATGAATTTATTCATTCCGGAATGAAAATACACAGCATTGTTGTTGTAAAATTCCCAAAGTAAGACTACAATATGGTCTAAGGTTCAGTATTTAACCACAGAATAGTTGTTTATTATTCTGTGATTTAACTCTATTTATACACCCCTTTAATTTTTAAAAATACATAATCAGCTGTACGAGTATGATCTAAGCTGGACCTTCGCTAAGTGCTTTACTTGGCTATGTCCATTGAAAATAAAGAATTTTTTGTTGACGATGAGTACATTAACTCTAAAAACAGCAGCTCATTTGGTAAGCTGGTGGAATTATCTTGGGATAGTCCCAAATATTTAACGAGTTTGGTAAGCAACGCAATGAAAATACCTTTAATATTTAATTTCTGACATAATTTATCTTTCAGAAAGGTTTTTTTCAATTACTCGAAACAAAATACACCTCAAATTGTGATTTTCCGCCAAATCCTGCTAAACTAGAGGCGCACACACTACGCTTCCTCCGCACTGAGCCAAACAAACCTCTTGACTGTGAAAACGAACAAATCAGTGCCAGTGACGTGTCACCCAATTTAAATATTTCATTTTTTCTGCTTAAATCGATGGACGATATTAAGGGTTACATAATCAGCCTTGATCTCATTAAAGGAATGCTCCCCGTACTTTACGAATCCGGTAACAAAACAATAATTTCTGATTATCTAGCTAAATTTTACAATCGGGATCGTCTTCAATTTCATCCAGAACTTCTTCAGCGACTCAAGAATCTCGCACCATTAGAAAAAGATTATATAAGTCGAGCATTTTGTCATTCCGTACTATCGAAGAATTTAAAGAACCGCGATTTCTACAATTTCTTGCTAACCAACACTTTTATTTTCGATATAATTGATTTCGATACGGGGCGAGAATTTTGGTCTCATGTTGCGGTTGATTTAATCGAACAGGATCGCGATAGTGTGTTGAATACATTAAGTTCGAATAACATTGATTTCTACTCTTACCTGCCGAAGTTTTATAATTTATTGGGAGAATCAACAGCCGAATTTGATGAGCTTCTCACCCTTATTAAAAACAAAGACTTTAACATATTTATTCTATTGGTATTTAGTTTATTTATAAATAAAATTTACTTGTTGAGGTAACCCATGTTTTATTCCCACCAAAAGCTTATCGAAAAACTAGTACTCAATGATTTGACATAGTGCCACCACTTGTATGGTATAAATAGCATATCACCTGGCTTCAGTATAAATTCACAAATTTTGCAATTCGCCAAGCTAGGATTCAACTCCGAATAGTTAAGATCATCAAAATCTATAGTGCACGTATTGTTCAACAACAAACTATCATAACAATCAATGAACTTACTATCAGCAGGACTGATTAGTATGACTCTTTTATATCCAAACACCTGGCACAATAGATTCTGTTTATTGTCGTAGTGAAGCGGTGTTTTGGTATTTTTGGGACCAAACCAAGATTTAATATCGATATCATCACTATTCGTGATGTAACAATATTCCGGGATTGTGAAATCATTTTGAAGTTCTGTGATCTGTTCGAACAGATTATGCTGCGCCAAGTATTTTATCTCAACATCTTGCTTATCATTTACTAGATCAGTTAAAAAATCTTTAAATAGAATTAACTTCTGTTTCCAATCTTCATCGGCGTAACTACTTCCAATTTCAACAGGAACCAGACGATGGCCACACACTTTCATCAAATAATCAAGATTTTTCCACTTCTCACACGCTTCCCAATTCTGTGTGATGTAATTTTGAATGATACACGGTTTTTGAGGATTGAAGTAATGGCGCATAAATTTTTCAATCGACGGTGGCTTCTCAAGAATGTCTAATTTGTATTGACAGTATCGGGGCTCTGGAATTAGACTTTCATTTATTGTGATTAAATTTAAACTTTGTATATTATGCTGTTTATCCATTTTATGATACAGCTGGAGATTTAGATGTTCAGCCATTAAGTGAAGAACATTTGATTCATTATGACTTAAGTAAGCGCCTTTGATTATTCCATGGTCTAAATCAGATAGCAGATTTTGTAGTTCTTCCGAAGTATGGGATGGTTTTAGGAGCGCTAAAGTTACCTGAAATTATGCGGATTCGATTTTAAAAACGGGAGACCTTATCAATACGTACCCACTTTAAAATATATTGCCAATCCATAAACCTGCTTCTCGTTCAATTCGACGCAGCTCCATGATCCGGTGTTCAGTATTTCCCATTGACGTTCCACAATACTATCACTCAAGAAAACTAGTTTATCCACAGTTTCCTGTACAATTTCTGTGGCATTTTTATTAATTTCTGCAGTACATGATTTAAAAACCTCTAAAATACAATTTATTGTACTATCTTCATCAATTATTCGTTCAATGTCACACCATTTAAATAAAAAATCGCGATTTATTAAAATTTCTGACATATTCGAAACCAAGATGTAAACAAAAATCTGTCAATATCAAATTTTAAAAATAAACCCATATTATTTATAGTTATCTCAATAAATCGTAGATGTCTCAGATACTAGTAGAGAGAATGTTGTAGATGAATTTTGTGTTATCAAATAAAACAAAAAAGTTTTATTTAATTGTAATTTCTTATAATCCCATCTTTTATATCGCCTAGATTATTATAATCATGTAAGTAATAGCTAATTAGGGCCACATTTAACTTTACTGTTCTTATTTTAATCAATGAACTGTATAAACAACTACCTACAGTATTTATTTAGAGGACAAAAACCAGTTTTTAGGTTATGTCTGTATTGGTCGCGTATTTTGACAAAATCAATAAACATCGAAGTTTATTCCAATTTCCAAATTTGTGATTAGTCAAATCTAAATTAAATTAGCTACCTATATATTTTTATTAAATTGTTATAAAGTAATTGGTTTAACTATATTATGTGTACAAAAATATCGAATTTATATCAAAATATCTTAAATAAATTTCCACAACGGTTTACATTCTGCTTCGCCTATGGATCGAGTGTTAAAAAGCAATTAGGTTATGATTACGGCGTTACGAAGGCGGGTGATTCAGAATATAAGGCACCAAAGACGGCTAAACTAATTGATTTTATATTTACGGTCGATGATCCATATGAATGGCATAAAGAGAATATGGTGCAAAATGCACATCACTATTCGGCATTTCGCTTACTTGGCGCCAACATAGTCTCCAAGTATCAGGAGAATTTTGGGGCCGGGGTATATTTCAATACGTTGGTACAATTGCATCAAGAAAATGTTATGATTAAATATGGAGTTATATCAACCAAAACATTGCTGGAAGACTTACGTGATTGGCGCCATTTACACTTAGCGGGACGATTACATAAACCTGTTGAATTTATATACCCACCAATACCTGAAATTAGCGATGGGCTACAACTAAACTTGAAAAGTGCCGTTCACACCGCTCTATTATTACTCCCAGAATTTTTCACCGATTACGATCTATTCATAACAATAGCCAGGCTAAGCTATGATGGAGACTTCCGTATGGTATTCGGCGAAAGTAAAAACAAAGTGAAGAATATTGTGGATCCGCAACTCGTAGAATTCTATAAACTATATCAAAATGTATTTAGTGAATATTTCAATGATTACCTCACAATATTGCCGTCAAAAATCCTAAACGATAAAAAAATGAAAAAATTTCAACAAATCTACACGGATGAGGCTAAATTTCATCATCTCCAGTGTCTACCATCGTATCTAAAATTCTTTATTATAAAAAACACTAAATACAAACGAAAAGATGTATTCGATTTGAATGAGTCACTGGAGTATTTATCGCGTCATCAAGGCACCATGGATCAGGTGATTCGAAAATCATTGAATTCAATTGTTTGGTCGAGTAGCGTTTGGCAATCGATTAAAAATATTCCTACGGCTGGTGTTAGTAAGACAATAATTTATAGTTACGACAAAGCTTTAAAAACATTTAAGTAAGACAAACCGTTCTGTACAATCAATTTGTAATTAATTATGTTAGCCATTAAGTTAAATAAACATACAATTCATAAATCTAAGTCATAAATAAAAGACAAAAATTATTGTTTTAGAAGTTAAATAGTCCGCTGGTTTTAATTTTCTAAAAATTTATCCTAAGACCTTTCTGGGTTTCGACTAATCTATGTCTTTATCTCGTGTTACATTCAATATTCTGTCTAAAAAATATTCTAGATTTGTTTGTCTCATTTTGTCCTCAATGACTCGGACTCCGTGGAATGTCCCAAATTAATTCTGGACCAATTTAAATTTTGAGCGTTTATTTCCACAGAATCCTCTCAAAAATGCCTAGCTCTTCATCAACATCTGATTCCGAGGATGGAATCCGTTTTAAAACCGAATCGACCCGTGACAAAAATTATACGAAACGCAAACGAAGTAAAACACCAGAACGTAACACCAAGGACATTGGACCAGCGCTGCCTCCACAAGTAGCTGTAAAACATCTAGAATTGTCTGCAGATGACGTCAGTGACGAAAGCGGTAGCAGCAGTAGCAGTATTATGTCCGATTTTTCTGATTCAAATGAAGAATCATCTTATGGTCCGGTGCTGCCACCAAAGGTGAATAAAATTGAAGATGATTCTCATACACCTTCATCTTCTACTTCTGGTACTAATGTGAGCAATAAAATTATAGGGCCATCATTGCCGCCACATATCCGAAATATGTTAAGTGCCTCGACATCATCATCAGAAGCTCAAGAACCGTCTATCGAACAACAAACATCTGAGGTGATGGTGCAAGAAGATGACGATATGGATATGATAGGGCCCCTACCAGGTGCCGTACCAACGTCGAAAGCGCAATACGAACTCGAAAAACGTGCGATCGAATTAAAACTGGCCAAATTGGATGGCAGTAATTTAAATGCAAAAGATGTAAATGCACGTGAGGAATGGATGTTAGAGTTGCCAAAAATTAATTCCATTGCAAATATGGGCCTCGTAGCGCGACAATTTCAAACAAAGGAACGACCAGATTTTAGTGATCGCACAAGTTGGACGGATACACCGAAGGAGAAAGATGAAAAAGTGAAGAATTTGAATCAAATGACTGAAAAAGAATTGGAACAGGAGAAACGGGCGCTACTAATTGCGAAACGTAATGCGGAACAAGAAGAGTTGGTCAAGAGGCATAAGAAGAAACACAAACGGGATCATTCGTTAATGGATCTGCATCAGAAGAAATTGGATAAGAAAAAAAGAGTAAGTGTACATTTTTCGCTATAATTATGTATGTACTCTATATTGCTAATCGTTTATTTCGCTATTTTTCATTTTCAGAAAGAGGAAAAGGAGCGCAAGAAGAACAACGAAAAACCCGAAAGACGTCGATTTGATCGTGATACCGATTTAAAAGTGAATCGTTTTGACGAGGCACAGAAAAAGGCGGTGCTTAAGAAGGCCCAATTGCTTGATACCCGATTTTCTAGCGGACATTCAAAATTTTTGTAATTTATATTCTCTTAATAAAGTTGTTTTTGGATATAAGAATTATAATAGTTTTTTGTTTTCGAATTCCGGTGATTAACCTTGATTAGTTAATTTAATTTAAATTACGGTGATTTATTATTAGGTAATAAAAACAGGTGAAATTCGATTAAATTCGAATTAATGATCTGCATTCATAACTGCACAACACAAAAAATATTTAGCCATTCAAAATACGCAGATTAACGATATTGGCTGCTTTGAAAATGAAACGGTGCAACGTTAATTTGGTATTCGTAATATTAATAATTGTAAGTACTCGTACCTAGATTTATACCCCTATTATGGTTCCCACCTCATCGAGTAACTAAATTTGTATGAAGTTTTTCGGTGAAGTGAGAACGATAATTAGGCTGTTAATTAATTAATTAGCAGCTAATTAATTTGTTTTTGGAATTGATGGATGGTTAGTCAATCAGCGTGTTAAGTGCTCAAGACGATGATGATTTAACAACCGATGAATATGCAGAAACCGACGACGATGCAACACCCGCAGACAATGAATCCGAAGAGCCAGAGATAACGACTAGAGCACCAATTAGAAGACCAGTGGCTGCAGGAGCAAATCCAAACATAAACAATGATTTTAGTGGTAACAATGGTGGGTGTTCGATTTGCGCCTATTTAAATACAATTCGTGCTCCAAATGGGAGAGGCGGTGGCCGCTATAACAGCGATTATAATTACAGCTACAGTAACGGACGGTATACTCGTAGAAACATTCGTCGTCGACGAAACGGGAATTATCGCAATAGCAACAGTCGGAACGATCAACGTTGGCGTCAAAGTTCATGGAGTCGATACGCAAACGCGGCGGCCAACTATGATGATGACTACTATTATGACGACAACTCATTATCATCGAACGGTAATCAAGGGAGTAATCGTAATTCATTTGGGAATTGTCGGGACGGGGCATGTAATTTGAGAAGCTATTTTAATTCGTACTACAACGCGAGAAATTCGGATCAGGCCCGAAAATCTAACACGTATCAACGTTGTTTGTGGACTGTTGGGAATATTGGGTACTTTTAAAAATGATTAGATGAAATTGAACTTAAAATAATAAATATATTGTCACATGTGTTTTGAATTTTTTATTTATGGCTAAAAATAATTAACTTAATTAAACCTTAAAAATTATCTACAAAAAAATTCCCATGCCGGGAATCGAACCCGGGCCTTCTGGGTGAAAGCCAGATATCCTAGCCACTAGACAACATGGGATGTTATGTTGTTTGCTTTATTTATATTTTTTAAGATTGCCTCTAAAAAAAAAAAAAGAATTTTATTAACACCCTAGTGCCCGTATTCATTCACCGACTACACTGAGAAGTAGGTAACATGGATGATATTGTCAGTATTATATTACTTTTTTCGATACTATTGTTATATGAAAAGTACTTCGATACTACCGAACTATTTTCAGTACTATCTCCTCATTACTGATTTACTGAACCAATTTTTTCATTCCGAAATTAATTTTAAAATTCTTTCTTCATAATCCAAACCAATCGAACAAAAATTTAGTTTAGATTCATTATTTTCGTTCGAAAATTTTGGATCAAATTAGCTTCTTCTAAATAAAATATTTTAATTTATTTTTTAGAAGAATTAAAATGTGAAAATAATTATAATATTCATATTATCTATTTCTGTAATTTAGATAAGTGTAATATCTTTTATAATGGCTATATCAATTAAAAAAATTAAATAAAAATTTAACAAACAAGGCCTTTATTTGAAATCAATATTCCATCAATTCTAATCTAATATCATACCGATACCTGAGAGCACACAAGCGTTATGTCCATTTTTAATATTTGTGATAAATACAAATTTAGGCTTTCAGGAAGGCATTCTTTATCATTTATGTCGCTTTATATTTTCGAATTTAGAGACATTTTTGTGAACATTCAAAATATGGACATAGCACTTGTGTGCTCTAACCCGCCGTCTCCACTATGAAATTTTACTGAAATTTTATTTCATGGTTTTTATGATTGTATGTGTTTCTTTCAATGTATAACCCGCCGTCTCCACTATGAAATTTTACTGAAATTTGCTTTCATGAAATCAATTTTATCAATGTATGTGTGTGTATACTATACAAAAATGCAAACTTTCCGAAAACTTTTAGGCTTAAATTTCTCAAAAAAATTTCATGAAATCTGTATGTAGATTTGTTGTTGTGTTTTATTTTTTGTTTACATTTTTTTTAATTTGGTGAATCCCATTATAGAAATTTTTAATATAAAAGCAGAAATAGCAGAAATTTTTCATGAAAGCAAAATGCCCAGTGATGAAATTTCATCGACAGAAATTTATTAATGCATTGAAAGAAACACATACAATCATAAAAACCATGAAATAAAATTTCAGTAAAATTTCATAGTGGAGACGGCGGGTTAATAAATTTCTGTCGATGAAATTTCATCACTGGGCATTTTGCTTTCATGAAAAATTTCTGCTAATGTCAAAAACATGTTTTTCGCACATTTTTATAGTTCTACAAAACTATATTATTTTTATAATTTATTCTTTTATAAAAGCACAACACAATAATTAAAACCAAATTTCAAAATAAAAATAATTTAAAAAGAACGAAATGATTGTCGTTGTGTTGAGCTGATGTGAATTTCTATAATGGGATTCACCAAATTAAAAAAAATGTAAACAAAAAATAAAACACAACAACAAATCAACATACAGATTTCGGGCCTGCTCGAATACTGTGGTAACAATTTCCCCGTTGTAGTTTTTGACGTAAAACACACCATAAAACGCACTCATTCAAATTACCACAGTCTTACACCATGGTAGAATTTGAAGGAAAGGAAAGAATGTTTGTTTGGACTTAGGATTTAAATATAAAATTGTATAATTTAGATTTCATAAAATTTAATTTAAATGAAATTCAAAAAATTCTAATTAAATACAAAGATAATAAAAATCTAAACTAAATAAATGTATTTTATTTAGTGATCCGCCATTAAATCGAGTTTATGTACTATTTTTGTAACTGCTGCATTGACCTTTCGCATTAATGCTACAACCATTCTATGACTATAAGTAGCACCACAGGCTATCCAACAAATTAGGCCAATGTCATGTGTGGAACCATGAGTTTACTTGGTAACATTTTGGCTATTTCTCCACAAGCAAAAATATAAATTTCACACCTTTAGAAAATTTCTGATTTAATGGCAATTAATGACTTAAGATAAGATTGGCCCAATAATATCGTAAATTTCTACAACTATCAAGAAGCTGGAAAGTTCTCCAGACAGAGAATAATAAAGATTTAATTTAGTATTAATAAGGAAGCTATTTAGGAATACTTATTTATGATCAAATTCGTCCCTTTAATAACAAAATAAGATTATTGAAATTTAAATATGCATTTCAACAATCGAAAACCGTTAAATTATTCAATTCACATTTTCACAATAAATGTCAAACGTAAATACATAATATTCGAGCAGCCAAAAAATAGAAGGGGAATATTTTAACATTAAAATGTCAAAAACTACAACGAGAAAATAATTACCACAGTATTCGAGCAGACCCTTCATGAAATTTTTTTGAGAAATTTCAGCCTAAAAGTTTTCCGAAAGTTTGCATTTTTGTATAGTATACACACACATACATTGATAAAATTGATTTCATGAAAGCAAATTTCAGTAAAATTTCATAGTGGAGACGGCGGGTAAGGTATCGATACGTTGGGCAAATATTTAATTTGAGGTTTACCATAAAATATATTTAAGAAATAATTTAACCCTTGTCGAAAACCATATTCCTAGTGTTCAGTCGGGCAAAAGTGATAAAAATTATCATGATATTTTTTATCACGTTTGTCATGAAACGCACTCATTTATCACGAAAAAAACCAAGTTTTTTTTTTTTGGTTTTAGCTGTCATTTGTCGTGTTCTTTTCGTTTTTTCAAGTCAACACGAATTTTGTGGGTGAAAAGTACATGAAACAAAATTGACGAAGTTTTGTGCATGTATTGGTTACTTGATTGACATTTCTAAACGTCAAATTGAAATTTGGCGGCTCATTCTATTTAATTAAATTAAATAATTAACACAACAAATATTAAACACATTAAACTAAACACAAAACGAGAATAAAAATGATCGAGATACAAAAAATCACTGCTATTAAATATTGAAAAATTTTGACAACTAAATTGACGTTTCTATTTTTGTTGGTGTTAGTAGCTACGGATGTGAAATTCATGAAAAAATCCGCATCTCGTAAAATTGATGCACATTTCAAAAAAATTGACGAAGTTTGGTGAAAAGAACACAGTTTTTGGATGTGCGTCAATTTTTTTTGACGAATTTGGGTGAAAAGAATTCAAATAAGGCTGAGGTCCAATTCCCGGCTTATTTCAAATAAGTCGACTTATTTGACTTATTCAAAATGGCGGCTTGAAATAAGTCATTTGGTGGTCCAATTCAAATCGAGACTTATTTGAACATAACCATACATTAATAATTGACAGTCTAATTATTAGCGATCCTTTTTTGTTTTATGTCGAAACATAAATTATACATATTCGTAAAATTAATCATTAAAATGGAGAATCGCCGGCGCAAATGAAGTTACTAGCTTTTTTAGTAAACAGGAATATTCGGCTTTATTCCAAACTCATAGAATACGACATAGAAATACTGAAGTATTTGGATGTGTACCTTATGAGAAGAGTGTGTATTGGAAATGTTTTCTAGTTTGAACTGCATTTTGTCTAATCTCACACAATTACCAATATTGGGGTCGATTCAATGCAAATCTTCTATTTTTCTTTTCTTCTATTCTTCTATTATTTCAAGGAAAACTCGATGCAATTTTAAAAAAAATCTGCACTTATTTACGGATAGTTGAAAATCGAATCTAGTGTTGTGTAATCCTAACCGTGAGTTAATGAACCAACATTAACTCGCACATTGATTCTTTCCCAATATAAATAATTCCAATTGTCCCAATTTCCCAATATTAATAAGTACAAAAAATTACAAAATACAAATTTATAAAATCAGAAAAAACCTTAATAAGCATTGGCACAATTTTAGGTTATTGAATATAAATATAAAATAAAAAATATTAAGCCGAATTGGCAATTTTAAAACTAAAAACTTTTTTGTTTAAAAAAATAAAATATAGTCAGTAAGAATCACCGACCAAAAACGGTCTTAAAATTTTAAGTAACCAAATATTTTGATAAACAAGAATTATCTATCCAAAAAATTGTCCTAGTTTAAAATTGTTTTAAATTCTTATATAAATAAAATAAAGTAGTTCCGTGTAACGAAATATGTAAAGTTAATAGAAAAGAAATAAAAACTTTAAGTAGCGATTTTATAAGTAAAAAATATTATAATTATTTGTGTATGATTTATCCCACTACCTAGTGTTTTCCAGAGAAATATTCCTTTTCCTAATTCCTGTGTAATATAAGTGACAATTGTGTTGTGTGATTAATCTCAAAGTTATATCTTATTGGTGGTACTATTAATATTTATAATTATAACAGTGAAAAATATATAAAAAATATATTATATATATAAATATAAATTATAATAGTGGCGCAGCCGAAAAAGAAGAATACGTTCCCGAATTCCCGAATTTAAGGTAAGTATTCTATTTTTTATTTTTTCTATTAGTGTTGTGATTGTGTATGTCAAATAAATCGAGTAAAGATCCGTTCTTCATTCCACCATTTAAGAACAGACGAAAATTAATGATTAGTGTTACCGGTGATCTTAAAACAGATCCAATAGCTATCTTTTCAAGTCCAAAAGCAATCATAAAATCAAACCCAGAAGTCCCGCATTTTAATTTCCCGTGCGAAAAAAAAACAGAAATGGATAAAATACAGAAAGTAGAATGCATTGCTCGCCTAATACCCGAATTTAATGGTAACCCGGATGAGCTGTTAAAATTTATTTCATGCGTAGACAGAGTGTATGAACAGTGCAAGGAAGATGAGGAGCGAAGTCTTCTAGTTGACTTCATATTATTCAGATTAGGAAGCAAAGTTTACAATATAATAGCTAATTCAAAACCCGGTACCTGGGCTGACATTAAGTCACACCTTGCCAAAATTTATCAGGTTGAAGACACATTCGATGATATTGAAAGGAGAATATCACAATTAAAATTTGAACCATTGTTCGAAAATTTTCATGAGTTCTCCATGAGGACTACTAATCTGGTAGAGAAGTACCACAAATTATTAAAAACACAATGCAAAGTGACTGACGACGCTACGGCTAGGAAAATCGCGGAGAAGAGAATAATACCCAGATTCATCATTGGCTTACCAGAGTCAATAAGAAACTTTGTCAGAATTCACCAAGGCGAATCTCTTGAAAAATGTTTGGAAATAGCAACACAACAGTTGAATTTTGAGAAGAACTTGTACGAAGAAACGAATCATTCAAGAGTAAACACTTCTATTAGAATACCAGATGGTAGAATAGCACCATCACAGGAACAACAAATTAAATTTTGTCGGTATTGTAAGAGAAATGGGCACGTAATACATGAATGTAGAACTAAACGTAGAAACGATTCTCGGACTTCTCAGGTTTATAACGGTTACTACCAAAACGCTCACCCTCCCCAAACTTTTCAGCCAAACAACAACCGAAATCATAGCTACTACTCAAACCACCAATACCAGAGTAAGGTACAACCCCCTCTCTTCAAAGCACCACAAAACGTCCAATGCCCAGAAAATTCAATGTGGTATCCCCAGCATTCTCAGTCGGTAGCATGGCAGAATCCAGTAGCAATGTCAACACCTATAAAAAATTCTTACACGCGAAATCAACAACATAACCCCATGAATAATGGTAGAATGGAAAATATTACCAGTTCATTTCAAAACTTAAATATATCCGAAAACAAAGCTAGTAATCCGCTAAACAAACGCAATGCCCAAGTTAACCATTACGTAAGCGAAGAAATTTGTTCGGAAAACTCCAACGAGCTCGAGAACGCACAGGAGAGAAGCGATGCTTGAGTCCAATGAACAACCAAAATCCCTTAATTATAAACCCAATCACCCCTCATAGCACCATACCAATGAACATTTATGAAAATAACGAAGATGTCATTAATGACACTGACACGCCTAATAAAATTAATAGTTTAGAAAATAACAATTGCATAAGCATAGTAAGTAAGTTACCTCAATCCTATCCTAATTATAATATGTTCTTATGTTCAAAGTTTTGTTCGACAACCAATTCAGTAACTCTCACAACAGAAATGACAAAAAAGACTACATTAAGTTTATTGATTGACTCTGGTGCGGACGTATCCTTGGTTAAGCTTAGCTGTCTCAATAGGTCGGTTAAGATAAATACGGATATGAAAGTTTGCTTACATGGTATAGGTTCTGGTGAGACCATAATCATTGGTTCATGCGACATAACATTTCACATACAAAATAATAATTACATAACCCAAAAATTCCACGTTGTTAATGATGAGTTCCCTATATCACAAGAAGGTATTTTAGGCAGAGACATGCTAAATAATTTCAAAATAGACCTTTTGTACAGCAAAAACCAATTAGAAATTTCACACGGCGACAACGCGTCGGCAATAACTTTAGAAACAAATAGAAATACGATGAAGATCCCACCTAGAAGAGAAATGTATATCCAATCTTACACACCAATTAACGGAGAAGTACTTTGTGCATCCGAAGAATTACAACCGGGCTTATTTATTGGTAATTGTATCACAACGGCGACAAATAACAGAGCAATGATCCCATTAATTAATTCAAATAATCATGAAGTAGAAATACCCCCTTTTTCACCAAAAATTGAACCGGCAGAAAACTATAGTATTCAGAGATTAGAAAAAATAGAGAACAGCACCAAACAACCCTTCACCGAGCAGAACGAATATCGCCATCAAGTCGTCATGGATATGATAAACAAAAAACTGGATGAAGATTTGAATATCGAAGAGCGTAGTTCCATCCTCGCGGTTTGTTCGAAATATACGGACCTTTTCCATCTAAAAGGTGAGAGTTTATCATGCATTCCGGGCGTGCAACACTCTATTCAACTATACACAGATACGTCTCCTATTAATGTTAAGCAATACCGTCTTCCTCAAATTTTGAAAAAAGAAGTTAACAGACAGGTTGAAGAAATGTTTAACGAAGGGAAAATTTGCCATAGTACTAGTCCTTTTAATTCACCACTTCTGGCAGTACCAAAAAAATCAGATGAAAATGGGAAAAAACAATGGAGAATCGTTGTAGATTTCCGGAAATTAAATGATGTTACCATAGGTGATACATTTCCCCTGCCTAATATAGCAGATATTTTCGACCAATTGGGTCATTCCAGGTATTTTTCTACATTAGACTTAGCCAGCGGATACCATCAGATTAGAATGGATCCTAATGATCAACATAAGACAGCGTTTAGTACGGAATATGGTCATTATGAGTTCAATCGAATGCCGTTCGGTTTAAGGAACTCTCAGAGCACCTTTCAACGAACGATGAACCATGTCCTAACCGGTTTCCAAGGCCTCAAGTGTTTTGTATATTTGGATGATGTCATAGTATATGGCAAGAATCTAGACGATCACAACCAAAAGCTTGAAGACATTTTTAAGATTTTTCAGAAATACAACTTAAAACTACAACCCTCCAAATGTAATTTTCTAAGGAGAGAAATTAATTATTTAGGGCATATCATAACAGAAGAAGGCATCAGACCAAATCCTAAGACGGTAGAAAATGTCATTAAATTTCTCGTCCCCAAGAACAAGCGAGAAATCCAGTCCTTCTTGGGACTCGCGAATTATTATAGGAAATTCATACCAAATTTTTCGGAGATTACCGAACCAATTAACCAGTTACTTAGAAAAAATGTAATTTATAAATGATCAGAAAAATGTGAAAACGCTTTCCAAACTCTGAAACAGAAACTGACTACCTCACCAATTTTAAACTTTCCAGACTTCAATAAAACCTTCGTTCTTACTACCGATGCAAGCGAATATAGCCTCGGGGCCGTGTTAAGCCAGAAATACGACAGTGATGACTTACCAACAGCTTTCGCTAGCCGATCATTAAATCAAGCTGAACGTAATTACTCCACGGTTGAAAAAGAGATGCTCGCTGTGGTGTGGGCAATACAAAATTTTCGCCCGTATCTTTATGGACGTAAATTTGTAGTTGTAACGGATCATAAGCCCTTAATAGGAGAAATTAAAAACACTCCTTCCCGTCTTCTGCGATGGAGATTAAAATTGGCGGAATATGATTTTACAATTGTGCATAAGTCAGGTTCTAAAAATACGAATGCTGACGCATTATCAAGAATAAACCATGATCATATTCTTGTCATGACTAGAGCCCAAAAGAAGAGTGAAGACAATCCACAAAAAGTTAAAACAAGCTTGGACGATCCTATGAATCCTAACAATAACAAACGATCGAAAGTGCATCCTGGAAATCCAGAAGAAGAATCCAACCAGACAATATCTGGCATCGTCAATAATACCTCGAGCATATTTAAAAAGAACCCACAGGTGATCCTTAATCCGAATGAAAAATTGAAAATCCTCGAAGAATTTCACAACTCACCTTGCGGTGGACATTCTGGTATATACAGAACATTCAAAAGGATTAGAATGGTGTATTGTTGGCCAAAGATGTTGAGAGACGTTTATCAATTTATAAAAAATTGCAAACTCTGCAAAGAAAACAAGATCTATAGACACACGAGAATACCATTGAAACTAACCACAACCTCAAAAGAAGTATTTGAGAGAATAGCGTTTGATATAGTAGGCCCATTACCAGAGTCAGATAATGGAAACAAATATATCATCACATTTAAAGATGATCTTACAAAATATTCAGGTGCCATCCCTATCCCGAACCAAGAAGCATCCACAGTAGCTAAGGAAATAGTTACTCAAGTATTCACCAAATTCGGATTCCCAGACAGCATCCTAACTGACCAAGGCACAAACTTTATGAGTAAACTTTTTGTTGAAATGTGTAAATTACTAAAGATTAAGAAATTGTCCACAACAGCTTTCCACCCAATGACGAATGGCGCATTAGAAAGGTCCCATCGTACTTTAAAAGAATATCTTAGATGCTTTATACAGCAAGACTTTCGTAACTGGGACGATATGGTACCATTCGCAGTTTACGTATATAATACAACCCCTCACTCAATAACTCGTTTTACCCCTTATGAACTAGTTTTCGGAAAATCACCAAAGATCCCATCAAGTATTCTGGGAGAACCAGAACCTGTATACTCGTACGAAGATTATATAATTGAAATGAAATCAAGGTTTAAACTAGCACGTTATTTTGCCAGAGAGAACATAATTAAAAGTAAAATAAATAGCAAAAACTTATATGACAAAAAATCAGAACCATTCAAAATTGACGTAGGCGACCTCGTATGGCTCAGAAATGAATCCGCAAAATCAAAGTTAGATCCATTATACCTAGGACCATATCAAGTGATACAAGTAAATTCACCTGAGAATACAACTATAAAAATAAATAATAAACTTAAAACTGTACACAACAATCGACTGAAACTAAACTGAAAAGAAAATTCAAACCAGAACAAAAACTTAACATAAGACAATAACATACATACCTACCCTAATAATCCCAATATCCCTTAGTTAGTACGAATCTCTCCATTCGAACTAAAAGTAGTATAAGCTTAGAAATAAACTAGGTAATGAATAAACGAAACATTGCTATTACTAAACCCATAGAATATATCCTACAAAATACACAGGAAAATAACTAGTAAAGAATATTTAAGACTGCACCGAAGTATTTAAATCAAAATATCCCTAGAAGTAAGCCATTCGAATCTAAAAAAAAAAACAATGAACTCAAAACTAAATCTAACCGTTAAATAAATCGAATTAGAACACTAATCATAAATAGAAAAATCATTTAATTTAAACAGAGGTACATTTTGCAATTGGAAGTACTCGCACGTATCTTCTCAAAATGTTAACCATAGTAGGTAAAATAAACATGATTCTAAAGTATCATCCAAAACGCTTGAAACGTGAGTTAAAGTGAATGATTGCAGAACTATTAAACATTCTTTTTGTAGAATAACAATAGACTAATTATTAGTAGACATACAATTAAACTTAGTACTATATTTTTAAATTCTTAGGTATATTCATGAGTGACACGTTATATTATATGTATGTTAATAATAACTTAATAAGTAATTCATTAAATTTTTTTTCTTCGTTTTACAGATTAAAGTTAAATTAAAAACAAAACTTAAAAAAAAAAAAAAAAAAAAAAAAAATCGAAATTTTATAATCTAATAATAAATATTTAAAACTTAAAATACTTTATATTAACAGTAATACAAATATAAAACACATATAAGCTAATAAATTTTTTTTTTCAGAAGATTTACAATTTTCACGTTTTGCAACACATACTAACTTTTTACATTTCTTTCAATACAGATAATTAATCAACTAAGACTCAATTAATCCCCTAAAATAATCTTTCCGATTGATATAACAGTATCAATTGCGGCTAAGTGAACCTAAAACTCAATTCACAAAATGTTCATCCTACCTCCAAGTCAAATTAAAAAATCATTCGCGACCTTATCCTTTGTAATCCCATGTCATTAATCGAAACTCCCAAAATATCCTAACTTCCTAAGTAAGAGCACCTGCGACCATCAGTTCATTACTTCAAAATACAACTGAAATGTATCAAGAACCAACCAACCGCTCAGCTAGAATCAAAAAATTGAGATACACAAATCAGCAAAATGAAATCCTCATAAACTAATGGCAATTAGTTGGCAATGGCAATGGCACCAGAAATTGAACGAATGAATCACCTGTTCAATGATTGTATCAATAAGCAGCCGCAGATCCAACATACAAAAATAAAATTCAACAACCAGCACAGGGAAGAAAGTAACAAAGCAATTCCAGATTCATAGTACTTTAAGTATCAAATAATAAACTCAATAAAATCAGAAATCGCATAACTAACCTAGAATAACCTTATATAAACACTAACCTAACGTAACATTATTAAATAAAAAATTTAGTTCTTAAGTTACAGAAAAATATTTACACATATTCATGATATAATACATACTATACACATAAGAAACACATTTTTTTTAACGTAACGTAGTAAAGTAATTTTCAATATAATTTTTTTTTTAAAGTCATCATTTTTTTTTATTATTAAATTAATACAAACTAAAATTGAGCCAATCGGCTAAATTAAACTTTAAGTTTGGAAAATATATTTTGTTAAAATATTGTACATTGACATTTCCTATCAATTCCAATATAAACCCTTTAATAGATTCATGACCCCCTGGCACGAAACAGACTGAATTTTCTAGGGGCACACCTTTTCAACGACCTGGCGGAGCTCAGCGAGAAGGACGTCAGGAGTATCCAGCGCTTCATAGCAAGCTCAAAGTGGTTTCAATGAGTTGGAGGAAAAATTTTTAATTTGTGGTATGGCTACGGACCTTTTTGTGTCTATGCCTGGTCCTGGTGGACCGCCACCCAAACCAAACCAAACCAAACCTTTATGACCCATTTCCAAACTAAATAAGCAACAACTCCACCTAATAAATAGCATATATACATACTACCTACATAAAAATAAATAAGGAAAAAATGGGATAAATTAAGTATGTAAAACCAGTACCTAACCAGAAACAAGTTTAGTGCTCGTTCATCTTATTTTATGCTCAAATAAATAAATATGCAATACATATGCAAAGAATAACAAAAATATGAATAACATATTTTTTTTTCTTCATAGGGGGAAGGTATGTTGTGTAATCCTAACCGTGAGTTAATGAACCAACATTAACTCGCACATTCCAAAGATTCTTTCCCAATATAAATAATTCCAATTGTCCCAATTTCCCAATATTAATAAGTACAAAAAATTACAAAATACAAATTTATAAAATCAGAAAAAACCTTAATAAGCATTGGCACAATTTTAGGTTATTGAATATAAATATAAAATAAAAAATATTAAGCCGAATTGGCAATTTTAAAACTAAAAACTTTTTTGTTTAAAAAAATTAAATATAGTCAGTAAGAATCACCGACCAAAAACGGTCTTAAAATTTTAAGTAACCAAATATTTTGATAAACAAGAATTATCTATCCAAAAAGTGTCCTAGTTTAAAATTGGTTTAAATTCTTATATAAATAAAATAAAGTAGTTCCGTGTAACGAAATATGTAAAGTTAATAAAAAAGAAATAAAAACTTTAAGTAGCGATTTTATAAGTAAAAAATATTATAATTATTTGTGTATGATTTATCCCACTACCTAGTGTTTTCCAGAGAAATATTCCTTTTCCTAATTCCTGTGTAATATAAGTGACAATTGTGTTGTGTGATTAATCTCAAAGTTATATCTTATTGGTGGTATTAATATTTATAATTATAACAGTGAAAAAATATATAAAAAATATATTATATATATAAATATAAATTATAACACTAGTCATCGTAGAAATAGTAGCAGAATAGAAGAAAAGAAAAATAGAAGATTTGCATTGAATCGACTCCATTATTTTTATTCTGAAAAGAAATAAAAATACCATACGACGTTTTTATCACGGCCACAACGATTAAAAAATTTATGAAATATAATTTTGGGGAAACTCTCCCAAATAAGTCAAGAAAGTCTACAATAAGTCTCCTTGCGAGATGACTTATTGTAGACTTTCAAATAAGTCAGTCTCCACAAAATAAGTCGGGAATTGGACTCCAGCCTAAATACAAATTTCAAACCAAAACATGTCGGTTGTGATAAAATTATGTATATCTGTGAAAAAGTATCTCAAATGTTTGATGGGGTTGGTGCGGCAATTAATAATGTTACAAATACAATAACGGAATTTGGTTCTAATTTAAATAAAAAAAAACAATGTTCATAATATATTTTTTTTTTAAGTTTTATTGCGTTAATAATACCTATTAAATTAAAATACAAATTTAGTTTTATTATTTCTCAAACACTTTGTTCGTGTCATTGCAATGTGTCTGTAATGAAAACCAATATATATTTGAGGTGTTCTTCTTGAACATCCAAAATGTCGCCGAAATTGCTCATTAGTGTACTTTTCAAAGTGACAATCAAAATTAGAATTTTTTTGTGATTTTCGTTGTACAGCTTTAAAATCACTTCGTCTTCCAATTCACTCTCACTCGAATCAAACAGGACTGCTTTGAAACTAACCCCCTTTATACCCAGAACTGTAATAAACTAAGCTAGAACCTAATTTCACTTCGTGAAAAATTGTGTTTGACATTTAAAACCAATTTATCATTTTTTTATCATTTTGTTTGTTCAGTCGGACATAAAATACAACGGAGTGAAGTCAGGGTAATAAATCATGATATTTTTATCACTTTTGCCCGACTGAACACGTCCTAAACTCTAAAGTGCATTCATTTTGGCAACACAAGGAAAGCGTTTAAAAAATTTGTTACTTTTTTTATTTGAAATGATTGTGTGTGTATGTGTTTTGTGTATATAAAATAAAGGGTAACAGATATTTTTTGCAATAAGTACTTTTTGATTCTCTAAAAATTAAGATAATGGGTAAAAGTGTAAACTCGTAAAAAGCACAGCAAAGCTTAGGTTAGGTTAGGTTTGGGTGGCGGTCTACTAGGGTCAGGCATAGGCACAAAAAGGTCCGTAGCCATATCACAATTTAAAAAATTTCCTCCAACTCATTGAAACCACTTTGAGCTTGCTATGAAGCGCTCGCTACTCCTGACGTCCATCCTGCTGAGCTGCGTCAGGTCGTTCAAAACGGGTGCCCCTAGAAAATTCAGTCTGTTTCGTGCCAGACGAGGACAGGTGCAAAGAAGATGAAGTACTGTCTCTTCCTCCTCTTCGTCCTCGCAACTACGACAGTAGTCATATGAGAAGAAACCAAGTCTACTCGCATGTCTGCCTATGTGACAGTGCCCCGTAATCACTCCAACAACCACACTGATCTGACTCCCATGTGATTGAAGCGCTTTAATGGCAGCCTGACTGCCTGTATATATACGAATATCACAAGTCGATATTACATTATACCTCAACCAGTCCACGACTTCCTTTATCGCAGTTACTTCAGCTTAAAAAATGCTACAGTAGTCAGGGAGACAGAAGGAGAAGTTTAACATAAGTTCCTCGCAGAACACCCCAGCCCTACTCTTCCATCCCGTTTTGAACCATCAGTGAAGAAGTTTAAAGTCCTCTCTGGATGGGATAATAGTCCGGAACTTTATATCAAAAGATGGTGACGGGACAGTATAGTCGGTGGTCTTGGGAAGGGGTACCGAATTAAAAAAGGCTGAATTAAAAAAGGTCTTTAAAAATGTTGATTTTTGTATGAAACACCTGCGCCTTTTTTAATTCATTTTTTTTAACAAATTTTCTGAATTAAAAAAGGCGAATTTGACGAAAAACGTAAAAACGAGAAAAACGTAAAATGAATTAAGAAAGGCTGTTGTTATTTCATTTTATAAACACATATCTTAATTCGTTTTCAAAATGAATTAAAAAAGGCATATATTATTTCATTTTTTAAACATAAATCGTAATTTATTTTTTTAACAAAAATCAGAAATGCGTGTTTGGAAGAAAATGTACTAAATTCACCTTGTTACAAAATTAATACTAACATAATTTAAATGCGTCTCTAGTAAAAGATTGTTTTATATTTATGTTTCATTGGATTTCTTTTTTCTATTGTTTTTTGTGAAATATTCGAAATCATAGAAGATTCTGGCTACACGAATTAAAACGGCTGTCTGAGAAAAGATATTTTTCTGAATTAGAAAAGGGCATTTTTTAATTCATTATATAAAATGAATTAAAAATGCGTTAAAAAAAATTTAAATAAAAAAGTTAACTTAATTAGGTTTTTATGTTTTCATTAATGAAAGTAAACACTGATCATGAGCGATTTTAATTCGGTTTTGAAATATGTAAAAAATTAATTAATTTGTTAACTAATTAAAAGTTAATTAATTTTTAATTTTTTACTTAATTTTTTACATATTTTGGAAACGAATTGGAGTCGCTCATGATCAGTGCTTGTTTTCATTAATGAAGGTATGAAGGCCTGATTTGTTAACTTTTTTATTTAATTTTTACATATTTTAAAAACGAATTAAAATCGCTCATGATCAGTGCTTATTTTCATTAAAGAATAATGAAACGTAAACCTGTACTAAAAGCAAACGTCGCTTAAGTGACTTCAAGCGGTTTTTCTGAATTTCACATAAATAATTAAATTTGTCTACTATTTAGATTGTATCAAATTTTGGTGAAAATCGGGTAAAAAATAAAAAAGTTATGAGGTAGGTAATACGTTTAATACTCTCAATGTATTTACATTATTGATTTTAAAACTTTAACCTTCATTTTCTCAAAACTAGTAAAATGCACATAAGCGACTTCTGCTTTTCAGTACAGAATTTATTTCCTGATACTTGGTTATTCGCGTTTATAATATTATATGACCGTTATTCCCATTTTCCTTCTTTTTATTATCATCAGAGAATAAACCAAATTCAACTCCGTTAGAAATTTTACCCGAAAAAACACGCATACATAATGATAATTGCTGTGTTCCATTGGCCTGAGTAAACTACTCACAAGTACTTGTATCTACTCGCAACTACTCATGCTCAAACGATGGTGTGTAGTTGAGAAGTAGTTACGCACAAAATTTACGGCAGAGGGATTTTAGTTTAAAAAATTCTAATAGATGACTCTATACCCATTTTGTTTGCGTGGAATGTCATTTTTTAACCCTAATCAACCAGGTGTGGCTTTTGGCTCATTTGATAAATGCATCGATTTTCAAAATAATGTTAATTTAGTTATAAACTTGGTATGTATTTTATTTTGAAACATTTGCATACAACGTACTTGTCATTCTTTGCAAAAATTTACTAAGTTATTTGATTAAAATTTGAATTTACTGCCAACAAAAATATGCTGGGTGGATTAGGGTTAAAAAAAAAAAAATTGTTTATGTTTGTGATACGCCACGGCAATTTTTAAATAGCAAAAATATTTTAATTAATTTGTTGTTTAGTGTTTTATTACTGATTATTATTAATGGAACAACGTGTTTTTTATCAAAATCTCTACCAGTTTTATTTAAATTGAGGTTATGTTTTACTACTATCACGAAAATTCGCGTTCCATTGGACATCTACTCACAAGTACTTGCAACCCAAGTATAACAAAAATTGAACTCATTCATAAGTTCCAAGTTTTTTTCCATTTATCAAAATTATCGATGGAACTTAAGTAACCCACATATATCAAGTTCCATCGGTTTAGTATTTTTGTTTCACTTTTCATAGGAAATCTTATAATATAATGGAACTCAAACTTGTACTCAGTTCCATAAAAATGAATCATTTATTTGAAGTAGTGATACTTGGGAAGTAGCAAATTGTTTCCAATGGAACACTACAAATAACATAAATATAATAGATATTAGTACATTTTCACTTTTTGTTTCATTTTATAATTTACATCTTAATTCATTTCCAAAATGAATTAAAAAAGGCTTATATTATTTCATTTTATGGGCACATATTAAAACATTATAAAAGTGAAACAAGAAATGCCTTTTTTAATTCATTTTGAGAAACTTATTTTATTTCATTTTTAGTATAGATTTTAATTCATTTTTAAAATGAATTAAAATCACTTATTTAAATTCAGAAAAATCGCATTTTTTAATTCAGCCTTTTTTAATTCATGTAGCCTCTTGGGAAGCCCTTTGTTACAAAGTATAGGTGTGTGCCCTGTATTGTTGCAGGTCCACATTAACGTAGATTTCAGTCGTATGGCAGTGCAAGCTGCCCACTGTTTTCCCACGATATATAGAGGAGTCAGAAATAGCAGAGTCTCCAGTGCCTGAGTGGATGTGCTCCTCAGTGCACCACTGATCAACAGAGAGATTGTTCTCTGAACTTTTGTCAACAACTTTAGGTTGACAGTTTTGTCCAGAGCAGGCCACCAGATTGTTACCCCATACAGAAGAATGAGTCTATACTGCTGTGTATAACCAAAGGACCATGTGGGGCTCCAGCCGTATCTTTCTTTACTCTTTCCATAATATTAGGTTTCCAGTTTAATTTACTGTCCAAAATGAGACCTAAAAACTTTTGCTTCATCTATAAAAGCCAAGTTGAACCCATTTAAAATGGGAGGATTGACATGAGGAAGTTTATATTTCCTGGAGAAGAAAACCAATTCGGTTTTGTGTGGGTTCACATTCAACCCACAACCATTGGCCCATAATGAAAGAATGCCCAGAGCATTTTGAATAAGCTCACTAAGTGTGCCGGAATATTTTCCACGGACACCAATAGCGACGTAATCCGCATAGGCAACTACATAAGCCAATATCCTCCAGTCTCAGCAACAGATCATTTATGACCAAGTTCCAAAGCAGGGGGAACAGTACGCCACCCTGCGGCGTGCCTCTGCTTGCAAATCTTCTGGCGGAGGATTCCCCAGACTGGCATTTATGATCCTGCCCCTTAGCATTTGATCTATCCAGTCTTTGAGAGATTCATCCACTCCTAGATTCGAAAGTGCCCGAGTTATAGTCCCTGTAAGCACGTTGTTAAAGGCTCCCTCAATGTCCAAAAAGGTTACCATCGCGTAGCCTCCATATTTGAAAGATTTTTGAATAAAATATGTAAGAGAATGAAGAGCCGTTTCTACAGATCTCCCCTTGCAATAGGCATGGTGAGATTTAGACAGCTTTGCCGTGCCAATCATGCCTCTAATATGAGCTTCAATTTGTCTTTCCAGTATTTTGAAAAGGAAAGAAGACAAGCTAATCGGTCTAAGGTCTTTGTGACTGGAGTGTGAGCGTTTTCCCGCCTTAGGTATGAAAACAACCTTCACTTCCGTCCATTTACTAGGAATGTGACATAGTTCTAGGCTGCCTCCAAAAATTACCTCTAACCAGGAAATGGTTAGATCCGTAGTTTTTTGTATATCCGCATGGATAATACCATCAGGTCCTGGCAACTTATATGGTTTAAAGCTGCTTATCGCCCACAGAATTTTTCTTCTGCTAATAATTTGTCCTACGAGGCTACTTGCCCAATTACCTGCTGATATAGTAGGTGTAGATTCGGAATAACAAGGAAAGTGAGTCTCCAATAGTAGTTCCAGCGATTCCGCACTATTTGTGGTCCATGCTCCATCCGGCCTTTGAAGAAAGCTTGGGATGGAAGGGCTAGTGGATAGTACTTTACGCAGCTTGGGCATCTCTGAAGACTCCTGAATTTTGTCACAGTTTATTCTCCAAGATCTGTTCTTTGCACTTTTTAATTGATATTTGTAAATTTTGAGGACTTCCTTATAGGAGTCGCAGTCTACAGCGGCTCTTGTTTTCCTTGCTGTTTTAAAGAGTCTTTTGCATCGTTGATGTGTTTGTTAAATCTCCTTGAACCAACAAGGCGGCCGAGATTTACCCCTAGGCCTACTAAGAGGACAAGAACCCAGTACCGCTTCGTTAAAAGCGCTGGACAGTTCGTCCACTAAGCCATCGAGTTCTACCGTAGTTTTTGGAGGTTTAGGCACTGGCACTACTGGTAGTGAATTACCCAGAATAGTTCTAAAGATATCCCAGTCGGTTTTCCCCCTGTTCCTGTAGAACGGGCTGTTTGGAGAAGCCAAGTCCATTTCAAATTGAAGATAACAGTGATCAGAGAAGGAGTGGTCTTCTGACACTTTACAGTTTAATAGACTAGTCGTCAAAAGCTTGAGACAAGTGTAATATCTAATACCTCCTGTCTATTTCTAGTTATAAAAGTCGGCTTATTGCCTATGTTACATATGTATATGAAGGTTGGTACTTAGAATGTAATCAAGGAGTAACTCACCTCGCTCATTTGTGTCCGTACTTCTCCAGATTGTGTGATGAGAATTTGCATCACTCCCCAGGATGACTCCAACCTTGCGCTTTTGAGCCTCCAAAATGGCCTTATCTAGAATGACTGGTGGAATGTTCACTTCATCGTAAGCTAGGTAGGCTGATATCAGCCAAAGGTTTCGTTCATTGCTGAAATTTGATAGCAGAAAACAACTTATATTATTTTTAACGAGAATGCACGACCAAACCCTACCTTCTTTTTTCGTGTGCATTAATTTATAACAGGATGTCTTGAGTCCAAGTATCCGGTCATCAGCGATCCAAGGTTCTTGGATCAAGACAATATCCGTCCCTTCTCTTCCAATTTTTAAAAGGAGAGCAGCTGATGCTGCCTTTGAGTGGTGTAGGTTGATCTGTAAGAATGTCACCATTCTAAGACCTCCCTCTCTACCACTGTATCATCAGAGTCCTCCCCTGATGTGAAGTCCTCTGAGATCCTCCTTAATGACTCCAAGGACATTGTCATCTCCGTATCAGTGGAGATGCAGTGGAGGGCGCCCAGATGAGCTTTCAGCAGCTTCCTCAGCCTTCGGAGCCTCCGGCTTGTCCGCGTCCTTCTTGTAGATTTTGAGTGTGACTGCACTGAAACCATAGTTTACGATACCATTGGTTTTTTCCAGTACAGTCAGTGACTCTGTGTTTAAAATTATGACGGCTGACCTGTAGTCGGCCCTTGGTTCCTCGAGCTTAGCAACTTTCCAGTTGTGCGTTGGCAAATCTGAGTTACCATTGTTACCAACCTGCAGCAACTGGAGTATCACCTTTGGATCGCTAGGTTCCGAAGGGATCCACACCCTCGCTCTTGGCCTACAGTGAATCTCTTACCTAGCTTTAACAGCAAGGCTGGCTCCGGGCTATACCTCGCCAAGTCCTTCCGCTGCCTTCGTATAAAGCAGAAGAGATTATTCTCTTCGTGTAAAGCAGAAGAGATCTCTGATCCGCACATGCAGTCAGTTTCACCTGGTTCCTGTGACAGCCCGCATCCCGACAAGTCGGAGCAGGCCCTGGGTTTTCTGCCAGGACATTCAGGTAGGTGGTGGTTAAGGCTCTTTCCACCTTTCTCCAATTGGGGGGCGTGACACTGCCATCCTCTTGGGACTGGTCAACAACTGCCACAGCCAGCTGATCCTTGAGTACCTCGTTAAAAGGCCTCATTTCGGTAGCATGGAGCTTCGTTCTTTTCTCGATCTTAGGACTTTCCTCCTGAGATCTGTTTCTTTTGATCTTTAAGCTAGCTGAAGGACCTTCCGACTTCTGTTTGGTGACTTATATCGCCCACGCAAGCGTGGCTTTGTCTTTCTCCGACCTGCCTTCTGGCGAGATGTTGTTTATCTCCTAGTATTATAGATTGGTTTTGAGGAATCAGCTTCATTGGTGCTTTGGTTCCGCATTGTATTTCTTTGCTCAGGTTTGGTGACCCGAGTGGAGGGACCAGCCTCATTTAAGCTTATGTCCCGTTGTTTGTTTGTAGGTTTAGAGGTAGGCCTAAGGACCCGAGTCTCCTTCTCTACATTTTCCGGTGTTGTGAGAGAGCCGGACTCTTTTGTTTGTTGTTTTTTTTTTGGTCTCCCATATTTGGTCCCACGAGTAGCGGAGAAAAGAGGGTCCATCTGTGCAGAGATCCGCAATACACAGATAAGGCTACTTAATCCGGAGGGCGCCAGGTATCCGGATCCACCGTTAGCGACTGAGCTAGTTTTTAAACTGGGCCCCAGTCTGGCCGGTTATCGGCACGGTACGAATAACACCTTAACCCAGCCCCCCATTGATTTGTTTAAGGTTGACTCCCTTAGCGCCGTATTTTAGCCCAGAAGCCGAAAAATTAGCAATCTAGTTACCAGCAGTCACCATGTAGAGGTAACACAAGCACTTGCGGAAGCTGCAAGTTACGGAGCTGACAGCAAGTGTCAACTTGAATCCCCCGAGCAACTTCACGCCTGACTTTTCTAACTAAGGGTAAGATGCATTTTAGGAGAGAAAGAAAACATAAAATTCGAAGTCGGTCAGTATTTTTCCGACTCTGCTAAAATAGCCCGACTTCGCAGCCCTTTTTGTAACTGACAAATACATCGCTTATTAGAATTCGTTAGATAATTTTGTAAATTAGACCATTAGGCGGACAACTTTCTGCAAAGCAAAATTTACTAAGATGCACAAAAAATGAAATGCACGTTGTACAATAAATGGAAACGATTTAAGTGGACTTACTTAGTCTATAAAGTAAATAAAATTCCCCAGATTATTTTCCTTGTGTGTATTTCAATTTTTTGTTTTAATTTTTTTTTATAGAAGGCACAAGTTACAGCTAAATTTTTCAATTTATCTAATACATTGTGCACATTTCTTTATTAATATGTATACATATTTGATTTTTAAAAGTAATTCAAAATTTATTTGTGCTGTCTCTGTCGTCTTATATATTTTACTAACTAATCTGAAATTCTTTGGGGGCGAAAAAAGTAATCTGAGAAAAAAAAGTAATCTGACGGACCTATTAATATGGAGTTCCGTTTTTTTTTATTTTATTTAGATTACTTTTTTTGTCCCCAACAATTTAACATAAATAATTGAATAAAAATTATACAATTTCAAAACTAAACAATAAAAAAGGTGACTAGAAAAGATTTAGCAAATTCATACGTCAAAAAATTGGGGTTAATCCCCTACAGCTAATCTTTCTAAATTTAGATTTTTTCTTTAAAAGTTTTTTGGCAACATTTTTTGTGCCATTTGCCTCAGTGGAACCAATAAAATTATAAATAAATCCATTTCTTTTTTTAAGTACATTTATAGAATTTTCTTTTTACTTTTTTTTTTATTTTTTTTTTTTTTTTTTTAATATAATATGATATGGAATGAATTTTATATTTATTTTTCATAGATAATTTGTTTTTGTTGTATATTTTAATATGTAATATTAAAAATATTGTTTCTATTTAATTTGTTTAGTATTAATTAGTTAGTATTTTATGAGCAATAGGATAATACTAATAAATAACAAAATGAATTCATTTACGTATGATTATTTAAAATAATATTTAGATATTAAATAGGAAGCTTTTTATAAAAGCATTTAATATAAATTATAAAAAAAAGAATATACATTTAGCTTAGCCATTCATTGCAATACGCCGGTATTTTAAACTACCTAATTATCTACCTGTTGCTCTTTAACGGTTGTTTGATATTATGTAACATGCTTAAAATTATAAAATAATTTTTTTTTCGTATCAACTTAAATATAATAAAATTTACTTCGATAAACCTTCACGTTTATTGTCTTATCTCGCCAAACTCAAATAATAAAAAAATTAAAAAAAAATCAGTTCAAAAAGAATTAAATTAAATAAATGTGCGTTCATTTTATTCCGCATTTTTTGGAGGATTGGACGTATCTTCATCATTCGTGGTTACCACGGCCGCCGTTATTGGTGGAAGTGATTGCTGTTGCTCATTACTTTCCTCTGAGCTATTACTTGTATTATTATCTGTTGTTTCTTCGTTATCAGCTTTAATCACTTCTTTATCGGCTGCCACACTCGTATTATCGATGCCGATTTTCGCTTCTACATTGTCTGTATTGTCAAACTGTGCGGGTAATGTTGCAGCAGCTGTTGCATCAATTTTTCCTTGTGATTCAAGATTTTCGGCAGTGGTATTACTTGCAGTTGCAGCCAATTGTGAAATTGGCGCATCGCCACCCGCATCAGTATTTGTTTGTACAGTTACTGTATTAATCGACGTAAATTGTTTTTTAAGCTCGTCAATTTCACGTCTAGCTTCGGCTAGCTCTTGTTTCAATGAATCAATTGTGTCTCGATCTTTAAGTGCATCTCCAATATTAATACGCAAATAATCGACAGCATTTTCCGGTCGATCTTGTTCATGAAATAAATTTATTAATACTTTACTTAGCGCTTCGATGACGCCTGATCGTTCTAAATATTTCCGAAACTCATCGCGGTTACTATCAATTGGCTGCCGAAAAAATAGAAAAAAAAAATTGCATAATGAATTTAGAGGTTACGTTCAATATATATAATCTTTTTGAAGTTCTCCTCAACTTACCTTGAACGACATTTTTATTTTGCAAAAAAACTGTTTTTATTCACTTCTCTAGAATTTTAACCTATACAAAAATATTAATAAAGGACGTATTGATATTTTTAAATATTTTATTTCACAAATTTATAATATTTGAGCAATATACAAAAATAATTAACTTTTATGTTTTTCTAAGGACGTATTAGATTTCAATTTTCAATAGACACGACTTTTTATTTGAGTTTATCCTTTCGGTATCACAATTTATTCTGTTTTGAAATGCAAATACGGTATGTATTTGCACGAGACGGACGAAAACAATATGGCGCGAAAGAATCGATATTTTGTTTTGCTTATGTGACAGTTTGAATGGAAGATTGAAATCGATTTCGACAAATCAAATTTTATCATGGGCGGCATATTGGGTTAGGTCCGTGTGTTTGTCTTAAGGGTATACACCAAGCGGCGACGACGGGCGACAAAATTAAATGCTTGCTATTTTGGCTTAAGGTCGATCCGCACGATGTGTTTTTACTTATGTTTTAACAAACTAAAATATGTCAAAAAATACAACGCATCCACACATTCATTAAAAACATTTGTGTTTTGCAATATTAATACGGACGACGATAGATTAATCTATGGCGAGGCGACTTTGATTTCGTTGATTCATTAATACCTAAAATAAAAAACAAAAGAAAACAAAAAATTACGGTCAAAACCCTGTTTGATGACATTTGTTAAATTTTTTGAGGTTATATCCTATGTAAAAACATACCAAAATGGATAAAAGCCATTTGCGAAAATTACATATGTGTGGAAACATATGTAATCACAAAAGCAAAAATACAACGTGTGGTCATAAAAAATTGTCACAAAAGTTGACACATTTGTGAAAGTACTTGTAAAAACACATCGTGCGGATCTACCTTTAAACAATAGAATTAGAATGGACCGCTAATACAATGACAGTTCAATATAATTTTCAAATAAATGATGATGCCAACATACAACTAGCGGTCAAGAGGCAAATTGCGGCAAAAACGAAAACTAAAGATTTGTCAAAGTTGTCAACATCAACAAATTTTTATTTAATTCTTGGCTCCTTTTCGTGTGTTTTCTATTTTGTCACCGTTTTATAGTTTTAAATTTAATTTAATTTAATTTGAGATATTTTAATTGTGATTTTTGCACAAAATTTTTCCTCGGTTTCTTTTATTTTTACTGAAAATGGGGAGAAAGTGTGTCGTAGTTGGTTGTGATACCAGTTTGCCATTGACAGATAAGACTGTTTCTTTGCATCTGTGAGTACAAAAATAAATGTTTATTTTAATATTCAGTGCTTGCAACTGCTTATAATTTCAAATATTAATGATGTTTTCTTTTATAAAATTTAATCTTAATGTTGATTTTTCGATTATTCCTAATAAATTAAATGGTAACGAACTTTTTAGTTAGCGAAATCGCCACGATTTGCCTCTTGACCGCCACTGTATGTTGGATCGCATATGAAGTAAGCAACTAGCAGTCCATTTAAAAATATATAGTCAAAGTATTTTGGTGATTTAATGGGCGCATCTAGCACACGTAGAGTCTACCGAAAATCACTGAGATTTATACATGGATACGGCATAGGCAAAAATTCATGGTACAAGAAAAAAAGAAGAAGAAGAAAAAAAGCTTGCGTCTGGTTTCGATTTTTCGAAATGAAATCATATAAACCTAACCTTCGTACCGCTATAATTACAATGTAGGCTATGATCTTCGAGTCAATAAATACGTTGTTTTTTTTAATACACTAAATTGTTCTTTCACATTTTTGTTTTTACAAATGTTTAGTAAACAAGTTTGTTTATGTTCGAAAGTTTGACGTTTCACAACTTTTTTTTTTTGTTTTTATTTATTTTCCAGGTGTGCATTGAAAATTTCAAGGAAAAATAGTGAAAAATAATTTAAATATTTTCCGAAGATAAGTAGTGCAATGTGTGAATAGTTCAAACAATGCTTCAATTAGTTAATCAGTCTCAAAATCTTTGTATGTTTAATAAGTTAAGCGCAAGTTTAATATTAACAAAATTGTTTTCGAATCCAGTACGGCCCTTTTTCGGAATTAGCTTTTTAGAGTGTGAGGCATATATATGTAGTCTTACTTTGGCAATTTTACAACAACAATGCCGTGTATTTTCATTCCGGAATGAAGAGATTCATTCCGCTGAGAAGTAGGAATAACAAAATTCTCTTCTTCTCGTAGTTGTAGTGTTTACCACTAGAGTACATATATTAGATATATTTAGTTTTATGAGTTGGTAGTAAATAACAATTTTCAATTTTTCGATAAATCAGAATATTAAATTTTATTAATTATCATTTGGAATAATTATACCTTATTCAATAATTTGATATTATTATTTTATATTTGTTAAAATTCTAAATAATAAATATATTTTAGAGCTTGGTACCAACTGTTGAAAGTAAAAAAAAAAAATTATTCTGAAGAAGAATTGCTCTTACTTTGGGCAAAATTTCATTCCTATCCGGATAGGAATAGCTTTTACCAAAGTAAGACGGCAATAAAATGAGCGGTACAACTAAAAAAAAACTTGTACCATTCGTTTTTGCTGTTCCCTCCAGACCAGGCGTAACATAAACGTACAGTTTACGAAACAAATTTGCGAAGACTTGTGTGTGTATTGGTGTGTATAAAACTGTTCATAATGTGTACGTTTAAAAGTTACATTTACGAACTGCTTAATCGTAACATTTATGAGCCATCTAGGTGTAACATTTACGTAAAGTTCAGAATGCATCCCAAGATAATTTTAAATAGAAATTAGTTATTAAATAATAAATACAAACAAATTGTGTTTTAAATTAAATTTATTTTTATTGTATACTTTTCAAGCTATAATAATAAACAAAATTAAAAATGTTATAAATATCAATTAAATTAAAAATTACCAAACAAGATTGCTCACTAGTTTAACTTGATGCGCAGTTGTATTAAGAATGAAAAATTCAAAACAAAGCCAAAAAACATATTGCAAGATTGCAACTGCAAGTTGTAATTTTAGTGTGGTGTGCATGTAATACATGTTGATGAAACGTATTGTATGTGTATTAGTGTAAAAAACCGTTCGTAAAATGTATACTTTCGATGTATACATTTTTGCGCCTTGAGGGTTTACTATGATAAATATTTTGCATGTCGTCTCCATGTATACATCTCAGTGCCGAAAATACGTAGACTCTACGGCGTACAACACATCGAGCGCGAACTGCGAATTGCGAATAAATTCCACAATGCGATATTCGTAAATAGACGCACATAGAGCACGGCACAAATTTAATAAACGTCAAGTTTCGGAAGATTTTGTATATTTGACGTTTATTTAATTCGCGCCATGCTCTATGCGCGTCTATTTACGAATATCGCATTGAGGAATTTATTCGCAATTCGCAGTTCGCGCTCGATGTGTTGTACGCCTACAAGTCTACATGTGCTGGATGCAAAAAATCTCAGTAAAAATATGTAGACTGTGTTTTAGTGAGACTAAAAATTTTTGTCTACATTTTTATGTAGATTATTTTGGTTCGAAACTTGGATTTTTTTTGACATTTGTATTACTATTTCATATTTTCGGTAGATTTTACGTGTACTATTGACGAGTGGGAAAGTATAAAAAGCGCCTCTAGTAGCGGGTTTATAAGTTTGAAATTAATGTAAACGAAATTTTGCAGTACATAGTAGTTATATGGAAATATTATTCTAATAATTTTAATTTTAATTAATTAAAATTGCAAAGAATTCAACTCAAAATGCTACCCATACATAATGTAAAGTATGGTTTTACTGTATTTGATTGATTTAGTGCAATTTTAATATTAAAAGTGCCAAAAACCAATGTTCAAAATTGCATAAATTTGATATTAATTTAGCGCCATTGAATACAATTTTGCAGTTTGGTTTGTTTTTATCTTGTAATAAATATGATTTAATTATAGTAGTAAATATATTTAGTGTAACAAAACTAAAATAACAACGAATGGCGCTAACTTATTATCAAATTTATGCTAAATTGGACACTATTTTATGGTACTTTTAATATTAAAATTGAACTAAATCAATCAAATATAGAAAAACCGTACTTTACATTATGTATGGGTAGCATTTTGAGTTGAATTCTTTGTAATTTTAATTAATTAAAATTCAAATTATTAGAATAATATTTCCATATAACTACTACTGGGAAATTTCGTTTACATCAGTTTCTCGGTTACAATTCCTTCCGCTAGACGCACGGTGCAAGTCGTCAATAGATGCACCCAGTTCATTTATAAGCCAAAAATAAACATGGAGGCTGATCAATATTCAACGCATGCTAAAGATTATTATATTTATGATAGTATGTTTTACATAATTTCAACAAGTTATCTAAGACAAAAACCAAACTAGATACCTAGATATTTACATCCAGCACACGTAAGGATGAAACACACCGAGCAGCGGCAGCGAGCAGCAGATTTAAATATTAACTAATTTACCTATTTAATGAATTCAAATCGCAGTTTGAGCATAAATATAGGCATTTTTGAAGAAAACAATCCATAATTTTATATTTTTAATAGAAAAATTTCAATTAAAAGAAAATGTATTGAATGAAGTTGATTCTGCCGTCGCATCAACAGGTTCCACACCCAGCAGCAAAAAAATAATGCTTTTTGCTGCTAAACATAACCTCAATAAATATGACGTATTGTTTAGTTTATGTTATTTTCGTGTGAACCTATTTGTTGTTAAATAAAATATTTGGAAAAATGAACATTCTTCATAAAATTTTGTATTAAAGTGTTGTTTAATACAAAATACAATTTTAGTAAGAGTAAAAAATAAAGTATCTGCTGCGCTGCTAGGTGTGAATGAATACGAGCAGCCGATAGTGTGGATCATTTGGATCATGTCGCGCTGCTCTTGGTGTTTTTCAAGGCTGAAACACACCAAGAGCAGCGCGACATGTCCCAAGCAATCCACACTGTCGGCTGCCTGTATCCGTTCACACCGAGCAGCGCAGCAGATTTTTTTATTGTATGTTTAACAAAATTGTTTTTTGTATTATACGAGATTTTATTAATATATTTTGTGAAGAACGTTTATTTTTCAAAATATTTTATTTGAAAACAAATAGGTTTACAAGAACATAATAGAAACTAAACAACACGTCAGATTTAATGAGGTTATGTTTAGCAGCAAAGAGCATCTTTTTTTTTGCTGCTACGTGTGGAACCTGTTGACACGACAGCAGAAACAATTTCATTTAATACATTTTTTTTAATTGGATATTTTCTATTAAAAATTTAAAATTTTTGAATGTTTTCGTGAAAAATGCTTATATTTATGTTCAAACTACGATTTGAGTTTGTTAAATAGGTAAATTAATTAATATTTAAATCTGCTGCTCGGTGTGTTTCATGCTTCAGCCTTAACTTTGTGTCTGTCTACCGTATAAGTGAAGAGCGACGGCGAAACACGGTGTGCGGCGTCTATGTGCTTGGAGCATAAGTTGTACTTTTTTGCGCCGGAAGGGTAATTTCTAAAATCACGGTTATTATAAAAATGCAAACATATATGTAAAAATATAAATGTACTCAAGTTCAATTTTTATTGCAATGACCAATTCTGGTGAAATAGAAAATAAACACTTTTACTATAAATAATAAATTTTATGTAACTTTATTTTTGTTGATAATTTTGTTTAAAACAGACAAAAGAAACTTGTTAAAAGGATAATTATAATTGTCGGGTTTCCCCCTCCGCCGTTGATAATATCAACCGTTTTAATTAACAAGCAAGTATTTTTAATTATTCAAATATGCATTCGTTTGGTGTTAATAAATATCGAAAAATTAATTAAAAACAAAAAAATTGTAATCTGTGATTTTAAATAGAAATGCATTTTTCATACAATTTAAACCTAACAACGGTCTAAGTTGCTTTTGTTGTTGTCGCAACCCGTCTTTGCCGTTTCACATCCCAATTGAATACACGAGCCATATTCACTTCGGTCGTGGTAATTTGATCCCGTAGAAAATCTTGATCATGCTCCAAACACTTTAGATTTATTATTGCAGCATCATAGTTATTTTTTAGTAAGGTTTCGGCTTCATCCAATGGATATTCGAGCATAACATTAGCGCCCAACCATAAATAAACGGTTTTTGTTGGCGGAATTGTCGTTTTAACGTACGCCTGTTCACTCAGTAAAAATTGTGTTTTCATATCGGTCTGTTGCTTCTTCAGGATTTCGATCATTTCCAGTGAATTTGTTAAATCGGGAATCTGTTGCTTCAAACGGCGACGCTTCGATGCAATATTAAATTGCATAAACTTATATTTGCTATGTTGTTCATCTAATTTTTTGAGCACTTTATCAGCATTATTATCATTATCGGGATCGGCCATAAATGCAACAACATCATCCTAGAGATGGGGATAAGAGAAGAGTAAAATTAAGAAAATTATTTTATAGTGAGGTTATGTCATTCCGATTTATAAAATTTGATTTTCTTACCACAAACACCGCTTCAGGAATTCCGGCGTACGTTTTTTGCCCATCCCCTAATTTGGGCATTTCTTTAAGCTCCGACATGATTCTAAGGCCTATTTAACTAATATTTCTTATTGAATTAATCGATAAAATTCACAGATTTTTTTTCGGTCTACCCGCAAAATGAATAGAATGAATCAAATAAATAATGTGTGTAGTCTGACATATACAGTCGTGAATATCGAATACAGCACCTAAAAATTAGTTTGTGGTTGCATCCAAATACTCAAATAGTTTGAAGCGAAAATTTCACAAAATTCCTATCTGTCAAAATACAAAATATTATTGTAGTGTCAGTGTGGTGCAGTGTGCGAGTAGTAAAAATCAATTTTATTGTGATAATTTTAATTAATCATACAATAAAGTTGGCAAATAAAATAATTCATTATCTGATAAATAATTATAAATTCTTAAAAAATAGTGAGTGATATTATCTAAAACATAAAGTAAAAACGCATTGAATTTATTACAACATACCGATAAAACGTGAGTTAATTTTTTTTTATATTTTGTTGGGTCTTCTTTTTCATCTTCTGTTTGTTTATACTTATAAATGTTTATAATATTCTTGCTTTGCATAATCGCGAGTATATGTACCCATATTTAAAAAAAAATAATCTTAAAGATAAAAATTTATATAAAAGTAGCATGACGTAATAGAACACACACATTACCAAGATTTTTGTTTTGGATTTCGATTATGCATCGTGACTTGGAAGTTTTTTTTTTCTTATCGGGGTTGAATAATAGAATTGAATATGTGTGCCATTTATGAATGCGGATTTCATATATTTGGTGCCAGTTTTAAAAAAATTGTTTTTATAGGGTCTTGCGAATATTCTAGATAATGATTTCTACCTCAATTTGTAATACATACCAGGAAATAAGTTTAGTAATCATAAATATGCATAATTTTTTTGATGTTTACGGGACACGTGTGTGTGAGGTTGAGGTATGCAAACAATTTTGGCATGATCCTTGGAATGCATCCAAGAATAGATTCGCGAATGATTCAATTTTTGCCAAGTAGTTTTGTGTTGTGTTCTGGGGTTTTTAAAATTGGAAGGTACATCTAAAGTTGTTTTTAATCGGGTTGCTTGCATCTTCAAATTGTGCCAGGATGAAGGAAAATTAAAGTCGAAAAAATTGAGTCTTGTCCTTTTTGATATTTTAATCTGTCCTTAATCATGTTTGATTGAATTAAACGGTTTAAATATTTAAATTTGTATTGGGAGTGAGCGTTAATTTTGTTTTTTTTGTAAAAATACAGCTTTTGTAAGAAAATGGTCACAAATTGATCATTCAAAATATTATCCATCACTAGCTAAGATTTTTCCCATCTTTCTGGTAACAGGTGAATTAAACATCGAAAAAAAGAGACGGATTTTTAAGGCTATCCACGAACCCATTTTTTGGTATTTGGTAGTAATCGAAAGGAGCTTTATCTGGAGAATACGGCGGGTTTAGTTGGACGTCTAAGTTAAACGCTTCTAACGTTTCCTTCTAACTCATCGAGTTTCCACTTTCTGATCTTTAAACTTTTTCGGCTGGCCTGGACATTCCTTATTATCCGCATGAAAATCACCTCTTATAGCGTCGAAACCAGTGCTCACATGTTAAAATCGATGGAGCATATGATCACTAAAAGCTTCTAACGGAAAAAAAAGCTAGAAAATTACTGTTCATTGGCACAAAATTCGACATATTCAACCAAATAAATTATAATACCCTATAAAGGACATTATGACACTTTTCCATAGTAAACTTGCGGTCAATGCTATTGGCAGATTTATCGATAATGCAGTATTATTTAATACGTGAAAACATAGTTCGGGATAACTTCTAAAGATGTCAGCTTTAACAATTTTGAACTTTTGGTAAATAAATCAAAAATAAAATTAATTTTTTTTATAATTCATGTCTAGTTGTAAGTTTTATTCGTGTTTTTTGCTTTTGTTTATATTTTTATTTCGATACAACAAAAAAAAAAAAATTTAAAAAAAACTACTAGTGCCATCTTAAGATTTAATCTATCTATCGCCGTTTTTTGACAGCGAAGACCTTTATAGGTATTATAATTTATTTGTATTCAACGCTCAAAAGAATGACGTCTTTGACGGTTCGGCAAAATAACACATCCGTACGTTAAGTTTACAGATGGCTTTTTGACACAAAATATCCGGATAATTTGGACAAATTTTACTCCCGCTAACTTCATTTTAATAAAATATCCGAATTTCAAGCACTTTCGATTGACATGAATTAACTATCACCCTCCAGACCAGGTGTATCATAAACGTACGGTTTACGAAGACTTTGTTATACTAAGAAGTTCGTAAACGTTACACTAAAACAGTACAAATGTAGTACGTAATGTGTACTTTTGTCACATGAGAAGTGAAACAAATTTGCGAAGACTTGTGTATGTATTAGTGTGTATTAAACTGTTCATAATGTGTACGTCGAAACGTAACGTTTACGAACTGTTTTAGCATAACGTTTTTGAGCCACATAGGTGTAACATTTACGTATGGTGTGGATTATGTCACAAGTATATAATTTTAAAAGAAATCAATATATGTAATACAAAAAAATTGTGTTTTAAATAAAATTTATTTTTAATGTATTCAAATATAATATACATATTTTGCATGGGTTGAATCCGAATTTGTTAATGATTAATCCCTCTGAAATGAAATAAAATGTTTTAATTGTTTAATCATACATAGATTATTGTTCTACGAATATTGCTTAAATACCTTTTAAAATATGTAATTATTTTTATGATTTTTATACGATATTATGGATATCACATACGATATTATGGATTTTAACAATAATTGTCAAAATTTTTATAATTTCACAATACGGCAACTTTAATTTAATTTGTACAAACAAAATTGAAAATAAAACAAAGCTGCGAGATATAATTGACAGCACTGTGTTTAGAATGTAAATGTAGTAGTGTGTTATAAAAAAAAGCGTTCATAAACTGTTCGTAAGCTGTACATTTTTGCTGTATACATTTTTGCGCCGGGAGGGCAAGCTGAAGTGAATTGAAGCCGACTGTTCGACTGTGATTTTTTGTGCGAATTTTTAGACCCACACTTTTTCGCCAATCAAATAACTCAAATATGTAGATCGAATGGAAACTCCCACCAAAATAAAATATTTTTAACTTTAAGCAAAATATTCGCAGACGACCAATTTAATCATATAAAAAAACTAAAACTATGAGCTTATAGACGAAAAATACTTTTAGCAAAAGTGTGTGGATTAAAACTCACACAAAAAATCACAGTCGTCTTGAGTGTTCGATTGACATCATTCAGTAAAAAATTAAGCAACTGAATTTTAACTAAGCAACCTAATTTTACAACAACAATGCCGTGTATTTTCGTTCCGGAATGAATAATTTTATTCCACTGAAAAGTAGGGATACACTCCAATTCCTAAAGTCGTATTATTTCAAGTGACGTGAGTTCAATATAGTCGTATCACGTCACTTGAAAATTGATATTCTTCAAGACGAACCAAGTGACACGATTGTAACTTGAAATAAATTAGTGACTCCCAAATATAATTCCAACGCTTGCTGACTGGCGGCTAAAATATTTCGTATGTAGTTTTATATGGTCAAAAATGTGTCTTCAATGTTTCATTAAATTATTAATTTCGACTAAATTAATTTTAAAATTTGATATTTATTATTAATCAAACATACTCAATTTTATTAATCATAAAAAAAAAGTATGGGGACATCCACTAATTTAGACAAGAAACTTGTATTTATAAACATGATTTTACTTGTTTTTGCATGTAAAAACAAAAAAAAGTAGTCAGCGCTGCCCAAGCGTGGAGACAAATGAACTAAAATCGATATTGGGAAAGTCCCTCATTAGGCAAATTAGAAATAAAATCGTTTTATAACAACCAAATAAATTATAATACCCTATAAATAAAGGACATAATGACACTTTTCCATAGTAAACTTGCGGTCAATGATATTGGCAGATTTACCAATAATGCAGTATTTAGTGCATTTTGTTGAGAAATTTACAACAACAATTGCACGTGACAGGAGTTAAATAATTCGAATTAAAAATTTGAAAAATTAAAAAAATTTTTTTTTTAAAAAATTATTTAATACGGGAAAACATAGTACGGGATAACTTCTAAAGATGTCAGCTTTAACAATTTTTAATTTTTGGTTAATAAATCAAAAATAAAATTAATTTTTTTTATAATTCATGTCTAGTTGTAAGTTTTATTCGTGTTTTTTGCTTTTGTTTATATTTTTGTTTCGATACAACAAAAAAAAAAATAAAAAAAACTGCTAGTGCCATCTTAAGATTTAATCTATCTATCGCCGTTTTTTGACCGTTAATGTCCTTTATAGGGTATTAAAATTTATTTGATAACAACAATATTATTATTTTAAACAACAACATATTTAAAACAGTGCGCAAAATTATTCAAGAAACAACATTTTAAAATATATAAAATAAAAAAATTGCGTCTTCCCATTTTTTGGTATTCGTCATTTCGCAAAATCCAAGTGACATCTATCGTATAAAGTGACTATAGTCGTAATAAACCAAATAAATTATAATACCCTATAAAGCAGTGGTTCCCAACCACCGGTCCGCGGACCGCTGACGGTCCGCGAAAATATTACAACGGTCCGCAAAACTTTTTCCTAATCCTTTCTTGGAACACCAAGCCAATAAACTGACACGAAGAAAAATTACAGCTCATTGAACTCAGGTTCAGATTTAATTTTAAAATCGTTATTCGCAAAAATGAGGTCATCAGATTTTGATACACATAAAGGAAGTATACCCAGTCTTATTCTAAAAGGCTGCAAAATTAATATTACCATTTGCAACGACATATTTATGTGAATCGGCATTCCAGCTACGTTATATTTTTTTGTACGTATGTATATGGAATTGAAATAAAAAAGTATGAAGTTTTACATAAACGTGTACTTAAAATATATATTTATTTCAAATATTTACGCCACGAAATTCACCGGTCCGCGGTCATGTTTGGGTTGGGAACCATTGCTATAAAGGACATAATGACACTTTTCCATAGTAAACTTGCGGTCAATGATATTGGCAGATTTATCGATAATGCAGTATTATTTAATACGTGAAAACATAGTTCGGGATAACTTCTAAAGATGTCAGCTTTAACAATTTTTTATTTTTGGTAAATAAAACAAAAATAAAATTAATTTTTTTTATAATTCATGTCTAGTTGTAAGTTTTATTCGTGTTTTTTGCTTTTGTTTATATTTTTGTTTCGATACAACAAAAAAAAAAATTTTAAAAAAACTACTAGTGCCATCTTAAGATTTAATCTATCTATCGCCGTTTTTTGACAGCGAAGACCTTTATAGGTATTATAATTTATTTGTAATAAACGGCTAAAGCCTATTCCACTACGAAAAATTTACTGACTGCTGAAAAAAAAATAAAAGAAGGCAAAACAAAAAAAATATTACATTAAAGTGACAAAGAAAAAACAATTTTTTTATTTTTTATTTTATTCGCCTTTTAACGCAAAGTGGCTGACATCTGGTGGACGATACTGAAACTAGAGTTAAAGGTGAACAGCAATAAAAAAATACATAATTGGACAATTTTGTTATTGATTTCGGTTCAAAACAATCATTTATTGCACATAAAAGTTATATTTATTTATTCAGCGACAAAATAATTAAAAATTAACACACATAAAAATAGACGCTGAATTGCTGTTCACCTTTAACTAGTGGCGATCGTAGCGCCTCTTGCGGCCTTTTAAAGGCGAATAGCAAAATTGCATGGATAAATTTTGACAGCAAACAAAAACATGACCGACAAAAATGAACAATATTATGCGTTATTCTTAATTCGATACATATTTTCACCTCTCAAAATTATCTAAAAAATTAAATTATCACCCATATCAGAATTATTTTTTTTTTCATTTATTTTCTGTCATAAAATAAAAAATATCTTTACCATTATTATTATTGTTGAAGGGCCATGTGAGTATTTAGCCACCTCGCACTGTAACCTAAAAGATCTTTTGTGCTTGGACCCTGCTTAATTATCCGTCCAGTCAAGGCTCTTAATGAACCTGATAATACTGCCGGCCGGTACGCGATACATACTATCTGGGCTCATTTCTCTCCTTCCTAGATGTTTACTGTAGGAAGTACTTCTACTGAAAAGACAGTAGCATTGGTTCCTAAGGACTTAAAGAGGGTAGTCCCACTCCCGTATATTCCTAGCTCTGCCCCGACTTCCGTTTTGATTTTATTCTTACGAGTTGCTGGGAGTGGAAAGTCACCTGTAGGTCACCCAGCTTTACTACAGGAAGGCTAAATAAAACTGGAGGGTGCCTGGTATCCAGAGTCCGCATACTTTGTACTGATTAACCTATCAGCCATCCATCCGTCAACATATGCTGTTCCACCTTAGATTAGGGTTTTTTGTCAAGGTTTTCTCCTTTAGCGCCGTATTTTAGCCTGTGCCAAAAGGCTACATTCTGCCTAATGGTCTCAGTTACCAGTGGTTGCCACGAGGAGGCAGCACGTACACTTACGAATTGTGATCAGGTTACTCCTTACACAATTGTACCCATCACGCAGCTGCCTAATACATGACCAGAACAACTCACGTGATGCGCACCCTACTGGAAGGTTACGGAGCTGGTAGATTAACCCTGCGTGTCTACACTATATTTTTTGAGACACGGTGTGTACACTGGGTCTTTTAGGGAACAGTTGGGTTTTCTAAGTTTTCTAAGCTTTCAATAAATGTGAAAAAATTCTGGGTTATTTCTTGAAGTGTCTATTATATAGTCCAGAAGTTGCGAAAATCCAAAGTTTAAAACCGTTGGTAATAAAAATTGAAGAATAATCGAAAAAGGGGATAAAATCGCATTTTGTTATAAAATTCGTAACTACACTAAAAAAATATTTAAAAAAATACGGTTATAGCAAAGAGTATAGAATACCAAGAGTGCCGAAGTCGAATAAAAAATTTAATCACATATAGCTGCAACAAATACTCATTTCTTAATTTTCCATGCAGTTGCATCAAAAAAAATTGTTAATCAATCGTTTCTGCCTTAAATGACCTATTCGTCCATTGTTTTATTTCTAAAATTGGATAAACATAACTCGAGTTAAACAGTTGTATAACCCATTGCATGACCCATTTTTTGTAGGAAAATTTTCCTTCAGTTTCGTTGCTCTTGGTATTACATTCTCTTTGGTTATAGGCTTTTGTAGCTTAGACTATGAGTTTTCAAAAACTTATAGTGTCTTTGGCATGGGCCCCAAAAAGTTGAATTATTTAAGCACCTGAAGAAGGATACAAGAATACATTGTTTTTTGTTTTCCTTCCAACTGCAAACAGAATTAGTTTTTGTAAATTAATTTAATGTTTAATTTATTATTTTGAACAATTTTTTATTTTATTATAATACCTTCAAAACGCGAAACTAAAAATATGGTCGAAAGGCAACACTATGACTATGGACCAACGTGTTGTTGTTTATAAATTTGAGACGAGACTGAATTAGTTTTATTTTGTTTTAACTTTTGTTGCTTGTGTGTTTTTGTTGTTTTCGTATTTTTGATTGGTCGCGGCAGAAAACGTAGAATAAAAATGTGTACCGGATGGCACCGGAGGCACTCAATGCGCGGTGAACTCATGTTGGTGCCGAATGAATATTATGAATGAATACAAATCCGTAAAAAATGGCCAAAACAGCATCAAATTACATAAAACATTTAGGTTAATCTACTCAACTTTGGTACCCATCCAATAGACGCCAAATCATCTTATCTTTACCATAAAAATGCCGTACTATAAAAATTAATAGTGTGTGCGAGAAATATGTTATCATCGTACACAAAATGTATGTAGATTTGTTAGGGGTTTGCAATAAAAAGTACTCCATTTAATACTTTTTGTCAATAATTATGGCATCACACTAACGCAGGCAGAACTTTTTTTCACATAACCACCGATCATTCCATTTTCTTTCTCATTCACACAACCACCGATTTTATATTTTTATCTCAATATATTTTTGTTGATAAATATTTTTTCGTAATGGAATACCGGCTTAAAGCGTGATTTACACGTTCCAAGAATGTTTCCCAACAAAAAATTAAGAGATTAGTATATCGCGAATTTTATTTGAAAGACAAGAACAAACATATAAACAAACAAAAGGAATATTTTTCTTTTTTTTTAACTTTGTTTCCATAAAATAAAATAAAAAAATTACTATAAAATATACTCGACCCGAGTATATCACACTCGACCCGAGTATATTTTATGGAAACAAACAACAATAAACACACTCAAAATGGAGATTTGTGAAATTTGTATAGGGCTTTATTTTTATATTTTAAAATATTTAATGTTGAATTCTTTTCACCCAAATTCGTCAAAAAAAATTGACGCACATCCAAAAACTGTGTTCTTTTCACCAAACTTCGTCAATTTTTTTGAAATGTGCATCAATTTTACGAGATGCGGATTTTTTCATGAATTTCACATCCGTAGCTACTAACACCAACAAAAATAGAAACGTCAATTTAGTTGTCAAAATTTTTCAATATTTAATAGCAGTGATTTTTTGTATCTCGATCATTTTTATTCTCGTTTTGTGTTTAGTTTAATGTGTTTAATATTTGTTGTGTTAATTATTTAATTTAATTGTTGTTGTTGTTGTTATTTTCCTTTGCTTAGGTCGACTAGCACTTATAGCTGTATATGACCTATTTTTGTTTTTATATAAACGGTTAGTCCAAACTTCTAGAAAGAAGTATGGATGTCCCGAGTCTAATAATTTACTTTCACTGAATCGCACTTTGTGATACCACCGACCAGCACGGATATATGGGCCTTAGACATTAAAAATGCAGTACCCAGTACCACTATCTATTTTATTAAGCTGATTTTGTGATACCCTCGCTTTTGTACACGATATAACGGGCCTTTTACGATAATGCGCAGTACCCGGGACCACCAGCTTAATAAAGATGTTCACACTTCAAGATCTATATTGCGACTGATTTAATTTAATTAAATAGAATGAGCCGCCAAATTTCAATTTGACGTTTAGAAATGTCAATCAAGTAACCAATACAAGCACAAAACTTCGTCAATTTTGTTTCATGTACTTTTCACCCACAAAATTCGTGTTGACTTGAAAAAACGAAAAGAACACGACATAAGTAAAAACTAAAATTCACATTCGTAAAGTTTTCATTTTAGTAATTTTGGTATCACCACGGCATTCGTGAAAATTTCATTGTCGATTTTATATAAAGCCAAAAAATTATAGCATGCTCGACATTTTTGTTTTATATTTACTTCTCTTTTTGTCACATGTAAATTTTTCTATTGCGTGTAGCTCTAATGTGGTTTTCCTGTTGACACAAAAAAAAAAAAATCGGAGCGAAAACAGCTGTGACAGCAGCTGTCATTCGTCGCTCGGTCAAACTTTTCGGAGCGATTACTAACACGATTACATTTATATGTCGTTCATTTGTCAATTAAACGCCACGAAAAATATATTTATAAAATAATAAAATAATTTAATTGTTTTAAGAAAAAAATATTTGCTATGGGAAAATAGAAATGTAAAAAAAACTGTAATTTTTCAACTCGGATTCGGCTCGTATGTTTTTTATTGCAACCACATCAGTCTCAACAAAAAAAATTAGACAAAAATTGTTGGAACGTGTAAATCACGTGTAAAGCGTGATTTACACGTTCCAACAATGTTGGCCAACAAAAAATGAAGAGATTAGTATATCGCGAATTGCATTTGAAAGACAAGAACAAATATATAAACAAACAAAATTTTGTTGGAGTTTTTTTCTTTTTTTTAAACTTTGTTTCCATAAAAAAAATTGTTTGACCATAAAATATACTCGACCCGAGTATATTTTATGGAAACAAAAATAATAAAATGGCGATTTGTGAAATTTTTATAGCGCTTTATTTTTATTTTTTTAAAATTTTAATTCAAAATTAACCCTTTCAAACGCCATCAAAAATTAACTTACTTACAAAAATAAAATACGTAGCACAATTACGCACTGCTATGATAAGGCATTGCTCATAAAACTGTAGTATGAACATAAATACATAAGATAACGATCGCACAAGAGAAATGAGACAAAAATTAAAAATTACGGTTGGTCGAAGCGATCAAAGTTGATGTACAATATATTGTACAAGGCGTTTGAGAGGGTTAAAATTTACGTTCGAAAAGTTTTCATTTTAGCCAAAAAAAAGTGGTAATTTTGATAAATAAATTAGTATCACCGCGGAATTCGTCAAAAATTACATCGTCTATTTTATACCGCCAAAAAATTATAGCATGTCCGACATTTTTGTTTTATTTTTTAAAATGTTTGTTTAAAAATTAAAATTTACGTTTGGAAAGTTTTCATTTTAGCCGAAAAGTCGTAATTTTGATAAATAAAGTAGGATCATCGCCCTATTCGTCAAAAATATTACATCGTCGATTTTATACCGCCAAAAAATTATAGCCTATCCGGCATTTTTGTTTTATACTTTTCTTTTTTTATCGCATGAACATTTTTTCTATTGCGTGAAGCTCCAAGTCTCCAACAAAAAAAGTTGGAAAAACATTGTTGGAACGTGTAAGCCACGCTTAATGCGTTTAATTCGCTTAAAGGTGCTATTCCAGACTGAGTTGACTGATAGTAAAAAAAGAGGGAAAGAGAAAAAAGTTCGAAACTTTATGTAATAGACAAAGGCAACGTTTTTTTTATTTTATAGCAAAATTTTGAGGAGAAATTTTGGCAGCACACAAAAACATAACCAATAATTATTAAAAAAAATTAAATATTCCTATTAATTCAGTTAATTTTGTGTCTCAAAATTATCTAAAAAATTAAATATTATTAATAGTCACATCAGAATTATATTTTTTAGTACACATATTTTCCGTAAAAATTAATAAAATGTCTACCAAAAACCTGTCATGGTTTTTTTATTTTTACTTTTTTATAGCAAATTTTAAGGAGAAACTTTCAAAAATATATTAACCATAAAATTATTAGTGTGCGGGAAATATTTCCCATCATATACTAATTTTATGCATGTGTGTTAGTGTGACTGCTATAAAATGTTCTCAATTTGATACTTTTTATTGAAGTCACACTACTACAGACACAAATATTTCTTGACTGAGAAGGGTTTTTGTTTCATTCGCCCATCTAGCAAATGTATATTTTTTTATGTTTAAATGAAGTTCTTGGATATGGCCGACTAGGAAGGAACTTAATATGATTTTATGTATTTGATGACCTGTTTTATAAATAATTTTAGAACACCATTTCCATAGTACATGCTGAATTACATCAAAATCGGATTAAAAAAGACCAAGTGCCTTCCAAATTGATCATATTCCAGCACTTCGTCTGAAACTCGTTTGAGAATTTCCATTTCAGCTCCTTCATAACTGGCCATATTCCAGAACTTTATCTAAAAATCATTTTAGAATCCCATTTACATCGAACATGCTGAATTTCATCAAAATCGGACAAGAAATAGCCAAGTTTCTTCCTAATAGGCCATATTCCAGAACTTCACCTGAAAATCATTTGAGAGTACCATTTCCGTCGTGCATGCTGAATCTCATCAAGATCGGATAAGATATTACCAAGTTCCATCCTAATTGGCCATATTCCAGAACTTCATCTAAAAACCATTTGAGAATGCTGAACATGCTGAAATTCTTCAAAATCGGATGAGAAATGGCCCAGTTCTTTCCTTCTTGGCCATATTTCAGAACTTCATCTAAAACTCGTTTGATAATCCCATTTCCATTGCACATGCTGAATTTCATCAAGATCGGATTAAAAATGGCCAAGTTCCATCCTAATTGGCCATTTTCCAGAACTTCATCTAAAAATCATTTGAGAATCCCATTTCCATCGTACATGCTGAATTTCATCAAAATCGGATAAGAAATGGACCAGTTCTTTCCTACTTGGCCATATTGCAGAACTTCATCTAAAACTAGTTTGAGGATCCCATTTCCATCGCACATGCTGAATTTTATCAAAATCGGATAAGAAATGGCTAAGTTCCATCCTAAATGGCCGTATTTCAGAATTTTATCTGAAAATCATTTGAAAATTTCATCAAAATCGGATAAGAAATGGCCAAGTTTCTTCGTAACTGGCCATATTCCAGAACTTTATGCAAACGAATCCCAATCCCATTGGGAATGCTGAATTTCATTAAAATCGGATAAGAAATAGAATCCCTACCACAAATCCTCAGTTCAAGGGACACCTCACTTCAATGGACAACTTTTTGGTCCAGTCGATGTCCTTTGTAGTGAGGTTTCTCTGTATATACATATTTTAGTTCAAATAGACTAAAATTATATAAGTTTAACACAAACACACAATATTTAACAAAGATAATTTTTTAAATGAGACGTTTTTCTAACGTAAGAGACACACTGCGTGATTTTTACCCATACCTGTTTTTACGACGTTCATTGCTCAGCTTCTATAAACGCACTGTATTTGGCCTAACCCCCCCCCCCCTTATTATTGGATATTTCAAACTTCCCTAATCCACTGGCCCGATGGTCCAAGGACCACGCGTTTTAAAATGGTGCGTGTTAAAAAAAAGACCTGGGTTAATTTAACTCAGTGTGTCTCTTAAGGGTTAATTTTGTAGTCTACTGCTACAATGGTCACACAAGAATGATCGATTCTACCTTGAAGTCGTATTTGGGTACAACATAACCGTTGTTTAAGATTATTCATCTCGAGTAATAAAACAATTAAAAATTATTAAACTCGCTCATCATTAAATTCGCCGCGAATTCATTATGAATTTTAACAATTTGACATATTTTCATTTAATTTTCAAAACTACCTAAATATGTTCTTATTTTAGTTTTAATAGAAAGTTGGAAAATCGCCTTTTTGTAACATTACATGTAATTAATTACTGCCCACCCTTGATCTAGAGTAAATATATTAAATATTGTTACATTTTTGCCTTGTCAATCAAGGTTCGTATCACTGGATGGTGAATAAAACACTAAACACAACACTTCATTTTATCACCAAATTTTTTTATTGTGCCCCAAAAATTAATTCAACACAATTTATTAACAAAAATTCACAAAATCCCTTATTAAAATTTTCGCACAATTTTACCACGAGACAACGTATTTATCATAGATTTCTCATTTTTCTAAAATCAGGAAAAAATTAACGATTAATAAACTTCTGATATTTCCCATGTTATCATTGTATTGCATATCCCATTGTATTGCATATGTTATCATTGAATTGCATATCCCTGGCCAAATTATTAGACGCACATTAATTCTGTTAGGAAATGTTGTCTTCTGGCGACTTATGTATTTCACTAAACATTTTTATAGCCTAGCCATACGAAACTATTATGTGTTAAGGTGCATTCAAAATACAAAGTTTTCCTTTGCACTAAATAATATTTGTACTAAAAGCATTGAGGAAGGACTTTACATAGAGAGAGATTTTGCATGACAAAAATATGCATATGGAAATAATTTTTGTTTCGTTTTGAAATTTTATTTGTGAAGTTGTGAAAAGAATATATAAATTTTAATTATCTCTTTCTATACGTAATAGGACAAGTTCACCTATAAAATACAAAGCAAACTGTTTAAATTCTGTTTTTGTATACACCCACACACTTTATATATTATTGAAATCCACCTTCTTATGATATGGTAGTAGTGCCAAACTGTAAAAACAAGAATTTTGTTTTTTTTATTTCGTTTATTCCTTTATTCATTTCGTATTTTTTACTTCGTGTTGGTTGTGTGTTTTTGAATTAAAACTTGTCCACGCCCTATGGCCGATGATTTGTTGTGATCATTTTTCACTTTATGCTAATCTATTTAAATGCGCATAGAAACACCATAGGATAGAAAGAGATATTATAAATTTATACTTTCTTTTCAGTTTATCGCTTTAACCGGTTTAGATAAAGATGCAAAATATAATTTCATGTCATTTTTCTTTCATACAAATTACTTCTCTATTGTTCTTCCTCAATGCTAAAAGTAGAAATCATTTTTTTTCTAAATTAGAAATATTTAAAAAAAAAAAAAACATTTCTAGCTGAGCTAGCTCAAAATATTGAGTGGATGCATGTTCAGTATTATTGACTCTACATTTCTTTCATTTGGCGTTTTGTGCTATCTAGGCTAGAAAAAGCTCGGAGGGCATTAAATAAATTTAAATTAATATGAATAAAATTAGTACATATACAACAAGTAATTTTAGCCCTTATAATTTTTAATACACAATAAAAATTACATTTTCCAATTAAAAAAATAACTTTTAATCGTCTACTAAATACGATAAGTACTAATTAGTATATACACCAACAAGTACTAATTTTATTCATATGAATCTAAATTTATTTAATGCCCTCAGAGCTTTTTCTAGCCTAGATAGCACAAAACGCCAAATGAAAGAAATGTAGAGTCAATAATACTGAACATGCATCCACTCAATATTTTGAGCCAGCTCAGCTAGAAATGTTTTTTTTTTTTAGAAAAAAAATTATTTCTACTTTTAGTACAAATATTATTTAGTACAAAGAAAAATTTTGTATTTTGAATGCACCTTAACACATAATAGTTTCGTATGGCTAGGCTATAAAAATGTTTAGTGAAATACATAAGTCGCCAGAAGTCAACATTTCCTAACAGAATTGATGTGCGTCTAATAATTTGGCCAGGGACTGTACGTATTATATACGCAACGCATTTAGAAATCATTGCCATATAAAATACACCAATACAATGAAATATCAGAAGTTCTGATTTTACTGTTCACTTATAACTTTTATGTCGCACTACAACACATTTTAAATTCTCTTTTTTCTGGATTTTGCGTAATACAATTCAATGTGTATCTTGACGTTTCTGCAATTATTCTGAACCTCCAGGCCTGGGTAGATAGAGGGTGATGAGTGATGACAATTCAGTATGACCGGCCATCTGGAAATTGAAAACAAAATCTCGTTTCGTCTGTGAACAGTACTTGGCTCTATTCATCTTCAGTTGTAAGCGAGTTATAACCGAGCAACCATGTGTTGTGGCAGAAGTTCTGGATCCTTAGCTAGCCTTCATATCCTTCACCATATTTTTCGTACAATGAAAGTAGTGTTTAAAGTCTGACGAGAAAACTGAACAAAACTTTGAATAGTATAAACACTTAGTAGAACGTTCGTCTACTGTCAGTTTAGCACGTCAAGTAAAATTGATGACAAAACTTTATGTAGAATGACCTTAATACATATCTCTTTTTCGCATCTGTAGTAGACAACTGGATATAATATTAATGACCAACTCATTTCCTATTTGAGCCTAAGAGATCCATATGGCTAAAATTTCCTTCTTTTGTGTAGCTAAGATTATCACAAGTGTGAATCACCATAAGTTTCGATCTAGGTTGATTTCTGTGATGTTCAATTTCCAAATATGTATGAGGAATCTTACTCACTATTTCCTGGTATACAGTACCCCGCCACTGAATTATGTCCGATCAACAAATTTTAGAAATTTATTTTCCCTTAAATAAAGCAGAAGAAATTCAATTGTTTTTAATTGCAAAAACATATATTTATTGGTACATGGTTGCTTTAATATTAAAAAAATAAATTTCGAATAAATTTTAATATTTGGTGCTTCCTCCCTTGGCCTGTATTGCTGCTTGTATTCTATTAGTAAGGCTTCCTACTTCTACCTTCCGTTTTTCCACACTTCTTCGATATTTTTCTTCAATGCACCAATTGGGTTGTTTCTCCGGCTGTACACCTTTGATTTTAAATAGGCCATTAATTCTCGATTGGATTCAAGTCAGATGAATTGCCAAGCCAGGGTAGAACCTGCAATTCTAGGGAACTTAAACAATCCATGCTAGCTCTCGAGGTATGGCATGGAGCACCTTCTTGCATGAAGGTAGAGGTATAGGGAAAACCCAAAAGATACATAATTATTCTTTTACCCAGAAAAAAAATAACAAAAATCACACTCAGTGCTCATAAAATTATCAAAATTCTTTAGAAATGCAATCGGTCATAATTCATTGGCGGGGTACTGTACATCTTCTCCGTTAAAAGAGACGAATCGAGTGGGATAATACCAAAAAACAGCGCTATGTGCGAACTGCAGATTTACTTGTTGCTTAATCAAAAAATCATCATCATTTTATCATATCAAAACTAGTATTGTTTGACTAACTTGATACAATTTAGTTGTTCCCAAGAAAATAAGATTTTTTTAAACTATGTATAATTATAATTTCGTTTCTCTTTTTACCAATACGTATCCAAACACTCGAAATACCATCTCATACTACGTAGAACAATACATATTTATCTGGGAACTAAGCGCTGAAAGTTTAGCAAATCTGCAACTCCAGTCAGTGGTCCGGTTTTCACTACTTAAATATACCAACATTTGAAATAATTAATTATAATTAACTTGTACGACAATGATTAATGTGAAATCGTGTTCATTCAAAGTAAATTTCTAAGAATTGATTGGACTACACTAAAAACTAAAGCACATTTGTCTACTGTGCGTGTGCGAGCGTATAATTTTACACACACGAACACAAATGGCAAGATTATTGCGCAATATTCTTTATATCATTCTCAAAATCAGTATTTAAATTGATATTCGGCTGTTTGAGTTTAGTCGATATTCAACTGTGTTATTGTGAACAACACGCGATTTATTGATAAAAATAAAAAAAAGTTAAATTATTTTTTTATTGCTCTATTTCGAAAAACGTGATTTGATAATTGAGTGTTGTGCGGTTATACATAAACATAGTGACGAAATAAAAATACAAATTAAAAACACATTTTTTTGTGTTAATTATAATTTTACCAGTATTTTTAATTTTATCGAGTAATTACGACAACAATATTAATAAGAGGTATGAAATAATAATTATGATTTTCATGAAAATTCTGTCGTGTGTGAAATTTTTGTGTTATAGTATTAAAGCCGGTGAACCATATTTACTTTGATCTTTAGTATATATTATGAAATTGTTAAATGACGTGATAAACCAGCAAATATTTGTTGTTTTAAAATTATTCTAAATTTATACTATAGTTTTTGGATAGAAGATGCGAGGGGTTATTTGTGAGTGAAATTATATGTATGCAACTTTAGTGTAAAGTGAAATTAAAGTATTTTTAAGCAAATGAAACTGAAGTAATAAATCTGTGGCCACAAGAAATAACGACATAACTCGAATTATTCCATTCTACGTTTTATTTCAAATTTGAAATCTCCGTAACCCATTTCATGTCATATGCATTTTTTGTAATATTTAAACGTCTAAAAACTTATTCGATTTTGAGTAACACTTAATATTAAAAACGTTTTTCTGAAAAATGCGAATTTATGACTTATGCCGTTCTTCCTTGTGGCCACAGAAACGTGTAAAAGTGGGATTTAAATTTTGATTTGTTTTGTCATTACAAGCGATACCGATCACTATTCTATCGAAGAATTTTATTTTTCAGATCATAAGTGAGATAAATCTAGATTAAATTGTATTACAAAACATGCGAAAGTCAAATCACAACCATTATGAAGTTATTATCTCTACCGACATATCCTAAATTATCTAATCTGTCTAGCCTAAGACTATCGTTCTTGCGATAGTTGAATGAGATAATAGTTTACAATGGCCATTATTATCGTGGATTCTTATTCGAGCTTGGTTTGACGATTTATAACCAAACCTTAATTTTCTTTCTTTACATCACTACCACCGTAACTTATGTTGTCTAATATCTCATCACCTAACAAGTGTCTGCTTCAAACCTTAAATGGGATTTTTAAACTTAGGTTGCTTGTGGTCAATTATTGGATTGAAGTTCCATCCGTACACACTTACCTTAATGCTACGTGCTCGAAATCAATATTTTAAATTAAATCTCGACTAAACAGTCGTACATACGATTATAAATGGCACTGCTTGAACTCTGTACCATATTAGACTTGCCCGCCCATGTCGAGACCAAATGATGGTACACTCGAGTCTCGAGTTGCATCATGCGACTTGCGTCGTTTCGACTTGCGTCGCAAAATATTGTAAAAATGTAAATCTATTTGCGTCGCATTTTGTTAGCGCATTAAAACTGTTTACCTTTAATAATTTCAAAACAATTTTTTTTTTGTTTCCGAGTTGCGTTGTTTTGAGTTGCGTCGCATTTTCTGTGGAACGTATTAGCGACGCAACTCGAGACTCTAGTGTATGTTACATAGCATGATATTTTTTATAAAAGATTAAAACACTTCAATTTTAATACTTCACTTCTAGTTATTAATATTACTAAATATTTAATGATGGAGATCACATTTCTCGGTATTTAAACGACGAAAAAAAATTCTAAGAATCCAAACCAATGCCTATACCTAAATCCGCTCAGATAAAAGTTATACACAAGAACTTAAATAAAAAACAAAAAATTTAAACTTTTCGGTTTTTTTGACTTATTTTGTTTAAAAACAAGTTTTTTCACTTTTTAAAGTGCCATTTCGATAGGAAATTTGATTTTCTACAAAAAAATCGTATTACGTGGATATACTAAAAATGCATAGTTTTTGAGTTATAGTTAAAAAACTTTAAAGTGTACAAATTTACATTCGGGTACAATCCAACATACTAAACAATAAAATACCTTTAAAGAATTAGTTCCTTTAGCCTAAAGGGCTTTTGAAAGTCTAGAGATATATTTGCAATATACATACACAATGCTTAGAAACCTCTTACCTTTTCGATGTCTCGTCTCCAACTGCAGTAACAACTGACAAAATAAAACCGCATACAATTTGAGCACTTCAAAAGTGTAAACTGGCCAGATCAATTCAATTGTCTGATAGTTTTTTTTAAATAGGCGTTATTGTGCGGTGTGCCAAGGTTTTAAATATTTGTATTTATATTATCTATAATAGTGAACTAATTAATAACAAATAAGGTCGGTCGATTAACAAGCTGTATATAACAATTGCACATATTATTATTGCGGAACTAATTGTGCTACATTTTGGTAAATATATACATACATATATGGTATACTCTGATATTCGCTGAAATTCTACACAATTGTAAAGTTTGTGTAAACAGTAATCGGCTACTTAGTAAATGTAAATATTATAATTCACAATTTTTTATTTGATCAGTTGGGATCTGATAAATCGCTGTGTGAGCTGTTAATTAATCAATCACGGCCATTACGTAATGTAAATATAAAACAAAGTAGTAGGTTTATGTCAAAGCTATTAAAATAAAATAGATGGAGCCTTAAGTACAAATTTGTTCAAAAAACATGAATTATCACGTCTGTCAAATGTTTTTTGTACTTCAACAAAAGTTGGTTATGTATCGTGTGCAGTATTTGAAAAAGTTGTCTATTATGTTACATTAATTAATTAAAACTAGAAAAAAAAAATATTTGAATTATTTATATTAAATTATTCTATGAATTGCATTGTAATACAGAAGGATATAAAACCAATAAATGTTGTGCAAAAACGCTATTTTCACTATATTTTATTTTAATACCAGAAAGTAGATTTTTAACAGAACACATGTTTTAATTAATTTTACTTGAAATCGGTAGCAAATATGTAATTCATTAATTTTTGTTTTAGTACCCTCGTTAGTTTATGTAAATCGTCAAACATATTTGGAGTGTGTATTTAAGCTTCTTACGTTTCCAACAAAATATTTAAATATTGCGTGCCAAAACGGTTATGTAACAAAATACATACTATACGTACAGCACATAACATATGTTGAGTACATGCAAATTAATCAATTTCCGATTTCTTTATATGATTGTGGGCAGTGTAACACGAATTTATCACTAGTATTTGCGGATGCCTAAACTTAGAAGCATATTTATATCTATGCGGTGAAACAATGATAGCGCATGAAAGATATATCTTATCTGTGCGCTGTCTCCATATCATTGTCAATTTTATAGTATCTTTATGATACCAATGTTTTAATTTCTTATCAGGGCTCGTATAATATTAACACTCGAAATAAAACATAAGACTAATTGAATTTTAGCATTCTACCTCGCTACCACAATTATCTACTATATTTTTCCATATATAAACTTTAACTCCGTTGATGTGTTAAGTATAAACCAATTGACACAAAAACAAAAATGTAAAAATGCGCGCGAGTGACGTAAGGAATCGCGATTTAGATTTGCTGACGAAATGTACAATACTATATGTACATTGTACATACGCATAAATTGCGTTTTGAACTTGGGTACACAAAGTTTCTCTCTTAAAAGTGTATTCGGTCGAATTATTTTGTTTTTTCTTTTGTTAAATTGGTTGATGAATATTTTTTTTTTTTTTCGTAAACCACAAACGCAATCATTTCTATCGGCAAAATGCGCGGTTTGTGAAGTTTTTTGTAAGTTTTATAAATGACGGAAGTGAATGTGATGGGATTCTTAATTTAAAATTCTTCAAGTTTTGCAATGTTTATAAATTTCTCTGTTACCCTTTAAAATTGTTGATTCCTTTTCTCTTAAAATTTTTAGAATTCAAGAATTTGTTTAATTTTGCAGTTTAAAGTTCTGGTACACCAAAAAATTCTTCCATGTTAAATTCACAGGGCACACTTAAAATTCCAAAAATTAAATTTAAGATTTTGTAAACAAATCAAGTTAGTTTTTTTAGAAATAAACTATCCCCGGAATGAGCCGCGGGAATCCAGCCAATTAAATAGAAGTTGCGCCAATTAGAAAAAAAACACCTGTGGTACTATTCTGGTTTTCCCGGGAAATTGCGAATTGGGAATTGATTTATTGTCAGTGTTCGGAATCAGTTTAAATTAGTATATAAGTTCTAATGTATTTATAAAATAGATTTCTGTCAGTATTCTGACCTAACTGCGATTGGTGCGCCCAATGTGTAGTGTATACCATTGTATGGTTGGTAGGGAAACGAATTGTAACGAACGTCATGAAAGATGAGCATAATAAGAAAAAAGTGAGTGTTGTCAACCACGCTAGTTTCCTACAAAGAGAAAAAATAAAAAGTTTTTGTTATTTATACATATAATCAAAAATCATCAACGTGTTTTTATTACAAAATAAGAAAATTACAATTACAGTCCACTACGAAAGGAACAATCAGTTTTTAGTGTATTTTGGTTTTTTCTTCCAAAGCGTACTAAATTTTTGGGAAAAATAGTTCCATTTCGTAGCAATTTTGTTCTTTATTTTCCCCTAAAAATTTAGCTGGGAAATATTTTTTCCCGAAACATGAACAAAATATCAATCGCTCAGTATGCTTTCAAAAAAATAAAACCAAAATACACTAAAAGCTGACAATAAATCAATTCGCAATTCCCCGGGAAAACCAGAATAGTGCTACAGAGCATCTGATAAATGACAAAATAACTAAACCTGGAAAATTTCGCAAATCATAATGATTCCAAAACCTGAGTGATGAGGATCAGTTTACATATTGACTCCAATCTTTAAAAAATTCTCTTTCTAAAACTTAAGCCAATATTGCATGAGAAAAAAATTATTACGGATCATCAAATCAGATTAAGAGAAGAGCACAAAACCGACCTAAACTCATTAAAAATGGTCTGTTCAAAATCCAATTTTTTTGGTGAAATATTATCCACCAATTTACATATTATTATTATTATTACTTGAGGGCCATGTGGGGGCTCAAGCCGCCCCGCACTGCGACCTAAAAGATCTTTTGTGCATAAGCCCTACTTAATTATCCGTCCAGTCAATATTCAGGCTCTTAATGAACCTGATAATACTGCCTAACGGTACGTGATACATACTATCTGGGCTCATTGCTCTCCCTCCTAGATGTTTTAATTATCCGTCCAGCCATATTCAGGCTCTTAATGAACCTGATAATACTGCCGACCGGTACGTGATACATACTATCTGGGCTCATTGCTCTCCCTCCTAGATGTAATAACATTTACTTCTGCTAGAAGAGCGGTAGCATTGGGACTCAAGGACTTCGAGAGGGCAGACCCACTCCCGTATATTCCTATCCGTGCCTCGTCTACCGTTTTGATTTAACTCTTGCGAGTTGCTGGGACATACTATCTGGGCTCATTGCTATCCCTCCTAGATGTTTACTGTTGGAAGTACTTCTACACGTGATACATACTATCTGGGCTCATTGCTCTCCCTCCTAGATGTCTACTGTAGGAAATACTTCTACACGCGTTACATACTATCTGGGCTCATTGCTCTCCCTCCTAGATGTAATAACATTTACTTCTGCTAGAAAAGCGGTAGCATTGGGACTCAAGGACTTTGAGAGGGCAGACCCACTCCCGTGTATTCCTTCCCGTGCCTCATCTACCGTTTTGATTTGACTCTTGCGAGTTGCTGGGAATAAAAAAGTCGCCTGTGGGTCACCCAGGTTTACTACAGGAAGGCTAAATAAAACTGGAGGGTGCCTGGTATCCAGAGTCCGCATATATAGACTGATTAACCTATCAGCCATTCATCCATCGGCATATGCTGTTCCACCTTAGATTAGGGATTTTTTGTCAAGGTTTTCTCCTTTAGCGCCGTACTTTAGCCTGTCACAAAAGTCTATATTCAGCCTAATGGTTACAGTTACCGGTGGTTGCCACGAGGAGGCAGTACGTACACTTGCGCCTACTGGAAGGATACGGAGCCCCTTCCAATAGACGCCAAACCACCACCAATTTACATAAGTATATGAAATTCTTGCAGGGGTTCTTACAAGGTAATGTTATATTTGATCTACACAGCAGACCTACTAACATTAAATTACGCCAAAGTTTCAAAATATGCGGATGATATAGCACTTCTATGCTTTAAAACCGAAAGACAGCATCAAGAAGTCTGCAAGAACATTTACATGAAATAGAAAAATGGCTAACTAAATGGAGAATTGAGGCCAACGAGCGTAAATCAACGCGTATTATATTCACCCTTCGCAAATTTACCTGTCAGCCTGTGAGACTAAATAATATAATGCTACCACAACATCAACATTAAATATTTCGGCCTACATTTAAATAGAAGGCTCACATGAAAAAACACTTCAAAACTAAATGTCAACAAATCAAGCTAAGATGTATTAGAAAAACATTCAAACTAAATGATTAAGCCTCTATTGTAAGGTTTTGTTACATAAAATGGAACTTAAACTTATCTAGTCTGGATATATGCATGCCATTAAATTATGGGGATCCGCGTGTGCTTCCCACATAATAAAGATTAAACGCAAGCAGTGAAGAATTCTAAGACTAATGCTAATGTTTCCTTTCCGTGACAAGTATGATGTAAGAATAAAGCCATAAGCGGTTGAAAAAGGTTGTGAAACAACGTGTACTCTTGTACAGTTTTAGCATCACGCTAATTAGTCAAAGATCTTAAGATTTACAAATTGACTCGTCGGCCTACGGCCTGTGGAAAATGTCTGTCGATTGGATTTTAAAATTCTCAGTTTTTTTAAAGTCGGCTTCATTTCGCTATTCTGCAATATTTACAATCCAAGCAAGATTATGGGTGATATATCGGCTCCCAATCGTTCCCCTGGTGATTTTTAATTGCAGCTTTGAAGGTTCTGTGTCCAATTAACTCTTTAATGCTTTTGGGCTCGAATTGCAGCCAAATCTATAAGATATCCAATCAATTCTTGTCCTACTTGACCAAAATTATTTTTTTCGTATCTGTTTGTTAGTTGCCTTAATGCCTTATGCCCGATTTCAGAACAAACAGTAATTCTTCAGTTAAATAATTTTTCCTCTCTTCCTTTTTTTATGAAATTGCAATTTGTTTCATAATTCAAAATCAATGCTACCTGATTATATTTCTTCTTTACGTAGTTTCGTCTATGGAAAGATACCTTTTGTAAAGGACTTGGGCAATTATTATGTGTACCGAATGAAATTTGTGATTTGTACATGAAGAATTAAAACTAAACGGCAATATATAATCATTATTTTTTTGTACTTGTTCTATTGCACATATTGTACAGTTTTTAAATAATCGTATTCATTCAAACTTTTTGTTCATTTTACGGCGAACATTCACCTTTTCATAATCCCATTTATTATGTATGGATGTGATCTTAAGCCGCATTGGCAAACTGCTTGCCAAACCATATGTTTTTTTGCCAAATTTTTCAACAGCTATGGTAGTAATTGCTCCGTCCAGTTCTTTACCTTTCTTTTTGATGTAATATTGGGACCTGGAAGTGTCGAGAAATCCATTTTGACGTAGGTCTCGTCGTTCATTACGAAACAAGAATCTTTTCTTTCGTTCAACCATTTGTTGTGTTTCTTTGCTCGATCGATCCCTCTATTAAATAGTTCAACACTTCTTTTGGGGATTTTTGACTTCTTGTATGTCCGTAGATTATTTCTGGTTTTAGCTCGTTCCACAATCGATTTGGTTGTTTTGGTTTTTCTGGCCAAATCTCGCACAGACATCGAGGGATGTTTCGAAATGACTCTTACAATTTTCTGATCCAACATTTTATTTGGGGCACCTGATTTTTCCCCGGATCCGGGCTTGCGTGATACAGAAAGATTGATTTGACATTTTTTTTTACATTTGTTACCATATTATTGGAAACACCGGCCAATTTACCAATTTTTTTATTGGTATACTCGGGATGATCATTGCACAATCTAATTATTAAATCTCATTTTTCTCCTTATGATGCGTCCATTTCGAAACAAATAAAACAAATTTCCAATTTGACGTTTATTCGTTTTTTTAAATTGTTTTTCTACAAAATAACGGTACCAGTTTTTTTCTTTTGCGTAGTAACCTATGAGATAATATAAATTTGGGAATCACAAATTTCATTCGGTACACATAATACTTTGTGAATGATGTCAATTCAGCTTTGGCTGCGTTCAGTTTCTCTATTGTAGTTGTTCGATACAGTCATTATGCAAATTATACGTTTTTTGGAATTTTTAAGTAAGCAAATTCAAAATTAGTTGAACCATATTGATTGACCAGTGGGGTCTACTATGTATTCGGATCGAAAAGTAAAGTTTTCTGAATTCAGAAATTTATATAGAAAGAACGGAAGGAAAAATTGAATTGGTTTCATATTAAAATGGCACTATCCGACCGGCTTTACTTTCTGATCCGAATAGTAGACCCCTAGGTTAGACCAACTGGCCTTTTTTTAAGTTTACCAAGCGTCAGGAATCGCATAAAAATGCTTCAACTTTTGATAAATTCACATCTGAATAAGTGTTAATTTTTGGTGCCGCAAATTTTGATTGTAGTGTCATTAGTTGCAAGTAATTCGTTGCTGCTTGTAGGCTTAGATATTCGATGGCTTTAAATAATATAATGTTCGTGTTAATTTTAACTACGTTCTTTTTAGTCCTTGAACTTCGTGGCTAAAACGATCTAAAAAATGTTTCAATGAAAGTACAAGCGATGAAACCAATTATGAAAGCTTTAATAAATTGTAGGGAAATCTCCTATAAAATTTGGAGTGATATATTATGGTCAGAAACTCAGAATTAACTGTCGTACACAAGTTAGGCGACCCTGCCACTTTCTATTAATTTAACAATATGTCATTGAACGACAAACATTCAATTTTATTGATTTACCATCAAAAATGTTGTATCTAAATACGTAATTATACAGACTGACAAGCAATTCAATATTTGTTATATGACAAGAAAAGACAAACAGAAAAATGTCTTCCAATTTATTTGCCACCAGGCATCATTCGTGACCTATTCAATATATTTGTTATTACTTATTACCAAATTTATTCTCTTTCTATCGTGTGACATCATGCTATATTAACATGTTGCGCACTAAAATATTATCGTGTCATGTCAAAATTCATTATTCCATCTCCCAAGTATAGAATGAAATTCCAACACCCGCCCACCACTCACACACACACACACACACACACTAATTTTAATGTTTAATCGATTGTTAACCCATTTGTTCCCACACCAATAATAAATTGTGTAAAATATTTGTACTTTAAATATTTTTTAACACTCAAAATCTTTTCTCGAACTGAATTTTTTTTAAATATGATAAATGAACTATAAAAACCATATATAACGGTAAAATACAAATTGAAATTTGACATTAAATACCGCAGTAGTGGCGTCGTAAAGTTAGTGATTTTTCTGTACCCATACAGGTACAGTGGGATCAAATGGGTTAATAATCATTATGACTTGCAGGAATTTTATTCATATCATAAATTGTATATACCCTCTTACAGACAGACACACACATACACACGCCAGTTTCATTAATTATAGAAAAGAAAAAATGTATGTATTAGTAAATTATTCAATTTATTAATTAGGCCCACTATTATTGAAATTTCTGTTTAACTCAAAACAAAAAATTGTCAACCAATTCCCTATAAGAATATGTGGGCGGGTAATTCAAGTTGAAGGGCACACAAATTTATTTTGGTATTTTTATCGTTCAATGTAATAAATTAAATTAAATGTAATTATGGTGAGTTAAAATGGGTAATCCAATAGCAACTTAACATTTTGTTTATTGAATAAAACTCAAAAAATTTGGAAAATTCATAGTTCAATAGTATCAAAATAAGGTAGATATCTGATAAATGTCCTCCTCGGCTCCTCCGGTATGACACTTTGAAGATGAAGACGGAAATTCTGTTATAGAATCAACGGCGATCGCTACAGAGGCATGCAACTTTCTGAGAGAGAAGTTTCGACTTCGGAGGTAGGATTATCTCTGTCAGTTCGATTATGATTTGATATCCACGGACATTTTTCTTTGGGGCTATTGTTTTGGTTTATGTCAATTGGCGCAGACGATTAAACAAACGACAATATTATGTGCATTTGATACAAATAAATTCCAAATTTTCTTTATATTTTAAGTTTTAATCAAAAAACGAATTATAAAGTTTCTATTGGATCATCCTTTACATATATATAATAATTTGTATTATGGAGTATAGTTCAAATGACTTGCAACTTACCACGACCTCATTTAGCGAACGACCTTATTTAGTGAAATTGATCTAGGTAAGATAATAGATTTACAAGTCATTGTGACTCGCATGGTTTCATTATCATTGTTGTATATGATTAACCCTGCATTACTAACGCTAATTTATGTTACATGATTACTAAACATGGGTCCAATCGACCCATATTTTAAAACTCAATTTAAAGAGAAACCTTAGCGCCCAAAATATACATTTATTAATTTTTGGTAAATTGAATAAAACTACAATTTAAAATTAAAAAAAAATCTATTTAGTTTGTTCACAGGTAATTTTTATTCAAAAATAAGTAATAGACTTCATATTATCACATAAAAATAATGAAAAGGTAACGGTTCGGGGAAATATCTCACAGTGGCTAATTTTTTCAGTCATATTTTCAGACTAATACCACAATGCAAAAACTGTCAAGATTATAATCATACACAGAAGTACTGCCATCGAGAAGCAAGATGTGTTAAATGTGCAGGAAAACACGCAGGAAATGATTGCATAGTTCCCCGAAATACAACACCGAAGTGTATAAACTGTAATGGCCAGCATCCGGCAAATTACAGAGGATGTGAAGTTGCAGTAGAACTACAAAAAATGAGAGATAAATCACGCAAACCAGTTGCATCAAGAAATGTACAATCTATAAAAAAAACCACGGAGCCAAAATGGTTGACTCCTAATCCTAACGCACAAAGAGAGCCAGTAAATGAAAATGTTACTTATGCACAAGTAGTTCAGCAAACAGAGCAGAAACAGCTCAAAGTGGATCTTGTTTTACAGGACATACTGAGAAATCTAGAGAACCTCAACAAAAGACTTTCTTCACAGGAAATGAGCCTGCAGAACGCGCTAGAAGAAATGAAATCACAAACTAGTTTCAATAAAAAAATTGAAGGAAACTTTGATCGAGTGTATCAAAATATAAATTATATAAAATCGAATTATAAAATAAAGAAATGAATAAAACATTACGAATTGTAACCTGGAATGCAAATGGGCTATTGCATCACATTCAAGAACTAGATATATTTTTAAACATGTATAATATAGATATATGTCTTATATCAGAAACACATTTCACTAAAACTTCATTCTGTAAAATAAAAGGATATTATTGCTATCATGCATTACATCCAGAGAACAAAGCTAGAGGTGGATCAGCTATTCTGATAAAAGATCATATACAGCATAACGAAGAACTTAAAATTGAGAAGCTTTCCATGCAAGTCACAACAATCAAAATACAATTGAACATTAATAAAACTTGTAGTATCTCAGCAATCTACTGCCCCCCAAGATACAATCTCAAACAAGGAGATTATACTAATCTTCTCAAAATACTAGGAAGTGTCTTTTTAATTGGAGGTGACTTTAATGCAAAAAATACCTATTGGGGATCACGGTTAACGACCACTAAAGGAAAAGAACTTTTCGCAGCAGGCAAACAACTAAAATGTGAATTTCACTCAGGCGGTACACCAACCTATTGGCCCTCGGATATCAGTAAGACTCCAGATCTTATAGACTTCTTTATTACAAGAGGAATTTCAGATAATTATACCCATATAGAGAACAGTGAAAGTCTATCATCAGATCATTCACCAGTTATTATGACACTTAGCCAAACAATTATTATGAAACAGAGCAACCCGAAATTAACGAGCTTCAAAACCAATTGGGATCTCTTCCAAACACGGTTAACAGAAAGAATTAATCTGCAGAACCCAATTCAGGGATCAGTCCAATTAGAAGAAGAACTAGATAATCTCATCTATAATATCCAAAGTGCTGCGTGGGAAAGCACTCCTAATAACAATCATGAATTGAAGCGCAATGCTAGCTATCCGGAGGAAGTAAGGGAACTACTTAAAATCAAAAGAAAAGCACGGAAGAATTGGCAAAAACATCGAAACCCGGAAAATAAGAGGGTATTTAATCACTTGTGTAACAAATTAAAATATCTAATAAAAGATATTAAAAATCAATCAGTTAATAAATACCTCAGCACTCTAACTGGGCAAAAAGATACTGATTAGTGATTACTCATTATGGAAAGCAACTAAGAATCTTAAAAGACCCAAACTTCAGGTTCCTCCAATTAAAGATAAAGACAATTGGGCTCGAAATGCTAAACAAAAAGCTGATTTGTTTGCAAATCATCTTGAAGAAACATTTCAACCTTACCCAAAACAAACGGAAGAGGAAAATATTACCCCGATAAATAAACAGGATGAAATAAAAATTACACCAATAACATTGAAAGAACTAAAATGGGAAATCAAGAATAATCTGAATGCGTATAAGGCCCCAGGATATGATCTTATAACGGGTCAGATAATAAAAGTGTTACCGGAGAAAGCATTGAGGAAACTAATGCATATAATTAATGCAGCATTTCGACTAAGATATGTACCAAGACAATGGAAAGTTGCAGAAGTAATTATGATACTTAAGCCGAACAAACCTCCGAACGATAAAGCTTCATACAGGCCGATTTCTCTGCTACCAACATTATCGAAACTATTTGAAAAGGTTCTTCTTAAAAGACTAAAACCAATTATCGAAGAAAGGAATCTTATCCCCTCACATCAGTTTGGATTTAGGGAAAAACATTCTACTATAGAACAAGTACATCGAATTACTGATGTAATCGAGAAATCACTTGAAAGCAAACAAATATGTTCAACTATATTCCTTGATGTAGCGCAAGCATTTGACAAAGTATGGCACCAGGGGTTAGAATTCAAACTTCATCGAGATCTTCCAGAGCAATTTTTTCAAATTCTAAAATCCTACATATCAGAGAGGCACTTCCGAGTAAAGTATGAGAATGAATACTCCCAGCTAAAACGAATAACAGCAGGAGTTCCACAAGGGAGTGTTCTTGGACCAATCCTTTATCTCCTATATACTAGAGATATACCAATTATAGAAGCAACAATGGCGACTTTTGCAGATGACACGGCAATACTTGCAACAGCAAAAAACATCAATGAATCCACTAGTAAACTTCAGAAGGCTACTAACCTGATATGTAAATGGACAGAGAAATGGCGAATTAAATTAAATGAAGCAAAATCAGTCCAAGTGAACTTTACCAATCTAAAAGTTAATCATATACCAATAATGATAAACTCTATAGTAGTACCGCATGCGAACACTGCTAAGTATCTTGGCATGACTTTAGATGCTAAACTTAGATGGAAAGAACACATAAAAAAGAAGCGAGAAGAACTAAACATAAAATTTAGAAAGATGCATTGGCTCTTAGGGAGACAATCTGAACTAGCGATCCATAACAAACTGCTGTTATACAAACAAATCCTTAAACCTGTATGGACGTACGGTAGCCAACTCTGGGGTTGTGCCAAGAGGACAAATATTAAAATCATACAAACAGTTCAAAATAAAATCCTGCGATGTATTGTTAATGCACCGTGGTACATTCGAAACGACAACCTCCATCGAGATCTAAAGATCGAGCTTGTCGTGGATGAAATTAAGCATCATGCAACAAAACACCTACAACGTCTGCACCAGCATGAAAATCTGGACATACGCTGTATGCTGACTACCACACCTACCAGAAGACTGCAAAGAATAAAACCATTGGACTTATCGCGACCAGGAGGTCAGTAGACTTGCTGTGGCGAAAATCCAGGGGATGAGTTACACGAAATGGGGGATAATCTTGTGATTGTGCCGACTAATCAAATACTTTATAATGCAATGTAAATTACTAAATGGGTGTAAGACTCAGTCGTAATATAAATAAATAAAAAAAAAAAAAAAAAAAAAAAAAAATATTATCAGAAAGAAGATTTTGAAAATCTGAAAAGGCAACAAAAATATATCGTGTAAATTGCTTTATTCATTAGAGCATATTAACCAATTCGAGCTCTGTAAGAATCGATCGAAGTGTTCTTGTTCCCTTTCAAAACTACACATACTATAAAAGCAACATTTAAAAAAAAAATTACCGGAATAATAACGTGGGTCCAAATAACCCATAAATAATATTCACTCGATACTAACGTGGGTCCAACAGACCCAGACCTTTATGTAAAAAAAAAATACGTGAATAATAACGTGGGTCCAAATAACCCATAAATAATACACACTCGATACTAACGTGGGTCCAACAGACCCAGACACATTTTGCAAGAGGTATTGTTGACACTCCGACTGACAAAACACTAATGAAATATATTTTAAAATGTGGGGAAATACCGGAATTTAAATTACATTTTGACGTGAAGTTGGTTATAATTACGAAACATTCATATTTTGAAAAGAAATTTTAAATTGGGTCCATTGGACCCATAGGTTAGTAATGCAGGGTTAAAGAAAAACTAAATTGATTAAATTTTTATTTACATAGCTATTTGTTGGTATTTCGATTTTTTAATTCTCTCGTAAGGAAACCAAATAAGTAATTTCTAATTACACCACTTAAAATTGTATATCTAAAAGAATGGTTGATGAATGATTTTTTTTGTACCCGTAATTTCAAGAAAATTGTTCGAACTAACTGCTGACATTGACCAAAATTATCTTCTTGCTTTGGAAAATACGGTTTGTTAGATAAATTTAAAACAACACAAAAAACACTTAAAATTTTCATCCTAGAGTCAAGGTAAGATTTGTAAGCAGGAATTACGACCAATGCCTTCAACCAGGAATTATATCTAGATAACGGGGCTGGTGGTTTCAACAGGATATTAGTGGAACGGATGAATTGAAATTTGGGTATTTTAAATTAAAAGTTTAAAAAATTTAAAAAACCTGTGGGATACCTTAGTTTACAACCTTTTAGATTTTGATTTAAAGATGAAAACAGTTTTTGCGGTTACTCTACTATGCAAAAACAACTTTATAGAAATGGATGGTAACTTGAACGAGAAAATTGTCCATCCATTTCACGAGAGTAAAGTCCAAACCAAAGGAAGTAAGTTTTCGAGTAACACGACGAGCCTCCCATAGAATCTATTAAAGGGAAAGGAAAGTTGGAAACCCGGCATTGACCTAGAAAAGAACGATGCTTACATAAGCTGAACAATTCGGCAAATCAATGGTGATCCCTGGTAAAGTATATATGTGGTAGATTTCTAAGAACACAAACAAGGATTTTGAGCAATCAGATAACTAGCGCAAAATTTAGTTATTATTAGCATCAACAGATACCTACATATGTATATCCCACTATAAACCTAATAATTATGCTCTATACTTGGAGTGTTATAGAAAAACAAAGAAAAGGTTTCAGACATCTTCCATCATCTCAACTTATCCTATTTATTAATCAAATTAATTTTTACCGTTATTTAGTTGATAATCAAAAAACGGTACAATGAAAAATATCAGTTTATCTCCTGCGTTTATTTATATTTTATTCGCAGTGTCTTTGATTCAGATTTAAAAAAAAACTTGCCTGTCTAATTTTTTTTTGTGGATTTTCTTGACAATTTGTCCAAAGAATAATTTATCTTATTCCATCTTCTTTGATTTGACTCTTGTGGCAGGTATTAAAATTAAAAATTTGGTTAAGATTAAAGGCGGGTTTTGAGTTGCATTCGTTCGTTCGTTCTTTTATTCTGAATTTGTTTTTTAATCCAATCAAAGGAACACGAACGAAAAATAACGTCATTTTCAAGGAATACGATGATTAAAAAAAATTCAGAACCAAACGAATGAACATATGAACAAAACTAAAAAAAAACCGCCATTGCTTTCAATCAAAATGAGTTATGTATGTAGGTATTTTTTTTGGTTAACGGCTGATCAAAGCAACAGCAAAAATTAACCAAATTTTGGTCAAAATTTTTTTCGTGTGCATATTTTCTTGTCAATTCACTCTTGTGGCAGTTACTAAAAATTTGGTTAAGATTTGTTTAACCACAAATTTTTTTTTGGGTTAAGCATGATTTACACGTTCCAACAATGTTGGCCAACAAAAAATGAAGAGATTAGTATATCGAGAATTTCATTTGAAAGACAAGAACAAATATATAACAAACAAAATTTTGTTGTTTTTTCTTTTTTATTTTTAACTTTGTTTCCATAAAAAAAATTTGTTTGACTATAAAATATACTCGACCCGAGTATATTTTATGGAAACAAAAATAATCAAAATGGCGATTTGTGAAACTTTTATAGCGCTTTATTTTTATTTTTTAAAAATTTTAATTCATAATTAAAATTTACGTTTGAAAAGTTTTCATTTTAGCCAAAAAAACTGGTAATTTTGATAAATAAAGCGGAATTCATCAAAAATTACATTGTCGATTTTATACCGCCAAAAAATTATAGCATGTCCGACATTTTTGTTTTATTTTTTTAAAAATGTTGTTTAAAAATTGAATTTTACGTTTGAAAAGTTTTCATTTTAGCCAAAAAAGTCGTAATTTTTGCCCGACATTTTTGTACCCATCAGGTACTAGGTGATAAAAAATAATCGGAGTCGTCTCCATTGTAATGTCGTTTTCGATTGATTTTTTTTCCCTCTATGAAAAGCAATCTCAATTTCGGCGTCAATCGAACAAGAACATCTCATTGCTCTTTTATGTTTGTGGGTTATCTGTCAAAATATAAAAAACTAGAAAATTGCAAATATAAAATCTAAAAATTTCGTTTTCGATGCAATGTTGAGATTAATTTAATGACACGTCTAAACAAACAATAGTCATAATAAGTTTTCAAACTAAAAAATTGCAGCCAATCAGCCAAATGGCAGAACCAGAATATACCTACAAACATATTTATGTAAAATAGGGGTAAATCTACGAAAAAATCGAGATTTCTGAAAAGTGTTCTCGAGCAAAAATAGTTGACCGTCAGAACATCGTTTTAACACACTAGAAGCAAAAAAAGCAAAAATTTCCCCTTCAGAATGGTTCTTTTGATTCAATCGAAAACGACATTAGTATGATGTTTGATCGTATGAGCGTCCGTTGGAAAATGGTTCACACACACACACACACCGTACACACGCCTTGGCAAAGGATACAAATTATTGAAGTTCTAAAATGGTATGGTCTTTGGGGGGGGGGGGGGGGGGTTACTTCAAAAATTAACTCACAGAAGAAATAACAAATTGTTTACTTGTGTCAGCCCTCTTTTTTTAATATGGATGGACGAAATTATTCGACATAAAAAACACAATTACTCGCAGCTAAAATTTATTTTAGTTCTTTCTTTATTACGATACAGCTCTTGAATCCCCTTTTTTTATTTTCCTGACTACTTTTCTATTTCTTTTTTTTATTATTTTTCGTATCCCTAGTGACATCTACATAAAGAGTTTATTAGTAGTCAAGAATCGAACCAATAACAATAAATTATAAATTCAGTTATGACACTTGTTTAACTTTGCTCGCTCTCTCATTCTCGCTCATTCATTTTTATTTATCAATAAGATTCTTTCGGCTTTTTATAGACAAAATATATTAACAATAATGGCATTCACAACATTTTTCGACTTGTTAATCAGAAAAAATGAAGAGGCCAATCATTTATAATGTATCTACCAAAAAAGTAGAAATATCAAATCTCCCCCGTTCTTTAACCCGACAGTCAATACAAAGTGTATCGACTAGAAACATGAAAACTTTCCTTGAGTTTTCTCTGTGATAGTCTAGTTTCGTACTGATAAGCTCGCAAGAACAAAAAATTCGGTCTACTCATCAGGCATCTAAGACCAAATATTTTATTGTTAATATATTTTGTCTATAAAAAGCCGAACGAATTTTATTGATTTTAATACAGGCAAGCTTCTCTTTCTATTATTTGTGTGAGCATAACACACAGAAATGAGAATTTTCCTTGAGTTTTTGATTTTTGATTTAGTGAATATGATTCGCTAAGTCAATACACTCTTTCCTTATACTTAATGCATGAAGTTAAAATTTTATTTTTGTAGTTTGGTCGTAGGGTCGTATCGTAGCTGCCTGATGAATAGACCGAACTTTTTGTTCGTGTGAGCTTATCAGTACGAAATCAGACTCCCACAGAGGAAACTCAAGGAAAGCTTGGATTATTCTAGTCGATACACTTTGTATTGACTCATGACTGTCAGGTTAAAGTACGGGGGAGATATGATATTTCTACTTTGTAGATATAGTATAAATGTTTGGCCATTTCATTTTTTCTGATTAACAAGTCGAAAAATTTTGTGAATGCCATTTTTGTCTATAAAAAGAGCCGAAAGAATCTTATTATTTTAATTCAGACAAGCTTCTCTTTCTATTTTGATTTATATTTATAGACTCTATTTTTTAAAGTTTTTTTTTATTCTACATACTTGTGTTTTGAGTTAAATTTTGAAGTAAAAAGTAAAATTTGATTTTAAATGGATGGACATGGAGTCATATCAATCGTATCGCTTTTGCTGTTAGTTCCACTTTCACCATAAATATTTCAAGTTTTCTTTTGGTTAACTTAATTCGTTGGGTTAGTATAGCATCGACGAATGTATTGAACCGTATTGCAAATTTGTGTTAAACTGAAAATTGCTTCGTCAACCTTGCAGGCACAGATCAAAGAATTGTATCGCTCTTATCGCTTCTGCTGATAGTTGAACCACAAATGTTTAAAGTTGAAAAGAGCCAAAAAATACAAATATAAATGAATAAAACTAAATAATTACATATATATTTTTATACTTTTTTGTGAGTTAATTTTTGAAATAGCACCCGGGCTTGAATCGGTTCGCTCCGCTCACCAAAAATTGAATTTATTTAACAACAATCTTCGGCGGACATATAAAACCGGTTGTGTGTGAAATTGTTCGTTGAGCTTGCCCTCCTAGAGCGTTCATCGACACGTTACAAGTAAAAACACGATTCGAAAGGACTCTTTAGTCCTTACTGTGTGTATAAGCTTACTATCGCGTTGTCTGTGTATAGGGGTCAATCTGACCCCACGGATATCGTCATTTTTTTCATAGGGGAAGTAAATAAAAACTAGCAAATTACCAAATTTACGTAATTTGGGCCCTCTTTTCATTGTACCCCAATACACAGAGAGAAGGTTAGAGGCGTGATAAAGATAGATTTCGACCATAGACAAACCATAGATTTTTGTTTTCATAACTCTCGGGCCTTATATTATGTGTTTATCATTTATGAGAGCTTGTTATCAGTAGAATTTGAAAATGAAATAAATATTTAGTTGATTCAGAAATTCATGTGAATCAATCGCGGGGGAGCTTTATGCAATCATTATTTACGAGATAATGGTATCTGATTTTTTTTTTTTTTTTTGTAGCGTGTTACCCCCTAATTTGATAATTCCACATTGGTGTGAAGCACCAGTTATCGGATTCAATTTATCATGTTCTGATAATAAAATTTTAATACCACATGAGGAAATACTTTTAAATACGGATCGGGTGACATGTGAATTTTTGAGTACATACGGTGATCGAGTGAGTGTTATCTTTTTAGTTAGTGATGTACGGTTCTACGAATTTATAAACATTGCTGAAATCGTTTTTCGCTGAAATTCTGTTTAGGTACTCAATACTCCCCAGATACTTTACATTGCAACCACAATAGTCTCACACATCTACATACCAAATTGACCTTCAACTTCAAAATAGTATAATAGTATTAATCATATCGGTCTGTCCGTTTCGTATGTTGCAAAAAGCATTCTATAGTGTTGACTTATGTTACCATAATCGAGCAGCACAAAAAAAAAATTCAAAATTTATCGGGGTCACAATATTTAGAACCAAAAATTGTATTCTAATCAGTATGCAAATATTGACGACCATAAAATCGGTTGGTGGTGGGGTGTACTATCGTCACGTGTTCATGGTTCGGGAAAACAATCTATTGTGTTTATAGATTGATAACAAATATTGTAACATGTTTAACATGTTTCTATGTAAATTTAAATAAAATTGTTTGAATTTTATTTCACGTTTCAACCGTTGGTCATTTTACATATAGAACCTAGTACTAATCAGCATGAACTTCAATTTAGGTAAATTAAGTAGTCATTTTTATTAAACTGATTGATTATAATAACTACAACTTATTCGAGACGAATATTTCAAACCTTTGAAGATTTTTGTGAGATTGATAAATTTTAGATATTATAACACAGTTTCACCGTAAAAGTTCAAGTGTAAAATTAATAATTGTAATAATTGTTTATTATTTGTTGCTAATCTATTTTGATAATATTTATTTTGAAATTTTACTAAACCATAATTTTTATCCATCTTCTATTTTCAGATTTAATTATTTTAAATATAAAATTTAACTAGAAAAAATAAGAAATGGGTCTCTTAACCGAAGGCAGTCCACTCAGTTGGGAAGAAACAAAAAAGCATGCAAAACACGTGCGCGCACATGGCATCGAACAATTTATACATTTATATAAACGGCTAAAGGATCGCCAAGGTGATATATTAAAATGGGGCGATGAAGTGGAATATATTCTAGTAAATTTCGATGATGAAAAGAAAAAGGCACAAGTGATACTTAGGAGCCAAGAACTATTAGCTATGCTAAATGAAAAAGAAATTGCAAATCCAGATGGTGTAAAATCATTGTGGCGTCCAGAGTATGGTGCTTATATGATAGAGGGGACACCAGGTAAACCTTACGGCGGACTATTAGCACATTTTAATGTTGTCGAAGCAAATATGAGATACCGACGACAAGAATTGGCTGAATTACTCGAACCCAGTGAATCAGTACTCTCGATAACCAATTTTCCTCGACTTGGTTGTCCCAATTTTACATACCCCGAATTTGCGACACGCCCCAATGATCCTGAATGTTTTGCCCAATCGGATTATTTTCCAGATGAGGCTATATATCCGGGTCATCCCCGATTCAAAAATCTAACACGTAACATAAGACTGAGACGAGGTGAAAAAGTTTCTATAAACCTAAAAGTATTTCGTGATGAGAATACAAAACTGCCGGTAGATGGTAGCCCACCCGGGCAACCCGATGTTGTACATATGGATGCGATGGGTTTTGGTATGGGTTGCTGTTGTTTACAATTAACATTCCAAGCATGTAATATAAGTGAGGCGCGTAAATTATATGATCATTTGACACCATTGTGTCCAATTATGTTGGCACTAACAGCCGCATCACCGGCATACCGTGGTTATTTGACTGAAAGTGATTGTCGTTGGAATGTGATCAGCGCGTCAGTCGATTGTCGAACAGAAGAGGAGCGCGGACTCAAACCGCTCGATCAAAATCAATTCCGAATTAATAAATCACGATATGATTCGATTGATTCGTACCTGTCACCCGAGGGTGAAAAATACAATGATGTGCCTTTAATATACGATGAGAAAATTTATCAACGATTGAGGGACGGGGATATAGATCATTTGCTCGCCCAGCATATTGCGCATTTATTTATTCGTGACACTGTGTCACTATTCAGCGAGAAAGTTCATCAAAACGATAAGGAGGATACAGATCATTTTGAAAATATTCAATCGACTAATTGGCAAACGATGCGTTTTAAACCACCACCACCAAATTCACCGATCGGATGGCGGGTGGAATTTAGACCATGTGAAATTCAAATAACTGATTTTGAAAATGCAGCATTTGTATGTTTCATAGTACTATTAACACGGGTCATAATTTCATATCAACTCGACTTTTTGATTCCAATTAGTAAAGTGGATGAAAATATGCAAAAAGCGCAAAAGCGTGATGCTTGTCGACAAGAGAAATTCTGGTTTAAAAAGAATATTATCCCCAAGAATAAGGAGAACAGTTTTAAGGAACAAAATGGTGATGCTCCCTGTGAAGGATTGGATAATGGTGATACTACCGCCGAAGTGAATGGTGACAGTAGCGATGCAGATGAATATGAATTGATGACAATCGATCAAATTATTAATGGAAAAGGGACATTCCCCGGGCTTGTGCCGTTAATTCACAGTTATTTGGGTTCGATGGATGTGGATGCGGATACGCATTGCACGATACAACAGTATTTGAAATTTATCCAAAAGCGGGCCTCCGGTGAAATATTGACAACAGCATCATGGATACGAAAAGAGATTTTAAAACATCCGGAATACAAGTAAGTAGAAAATTGTATATCGTATGTTTTGCCCACTTATGTCATTTCACAAATTATCACTTGGTAATTTGATAATCTGTGCTTCAATATTTACTGCCTTTACAAATCTATCAGCCAGACTCCAATATGTTTTTATTTCTAAAATCCGAACCCAATTCTTCAGATTACTTTGCTTCAAGATTTGTATCACAAAATCTAATTAAATGTCACATCCTTAAAGTATTAATCTTTAGACCGCAAATTAGGTAATAGAATTTAATTCGAAAAAGGTGACGGAATAGTGTCAGGTTTCAAGCAATATAGTAGATCAATTCAGAATACTACTTAATTCAAGTGAATCGGTCTTAATAACTGTAAAAAACGGCTACACGAATTAAAAAAGGCTGAATTAAAAATGGTGATTTTAGTATGAAGAATTGGAACCATTTTTAATTCTGTATTAAAAATGTTGTTTTAGACAAAAAATCGAAAATTGAAAAAATGAATTAAAAATGGAACTTTAACAAAAAAAAGACAATTTTATTTCATTTTTTTTTAATTCATTTTCAAACTGAATAAAAAAAGGCCCATTTTAAATTCATTTTTCAACACATTTTTAAATAATTTTCAAAATGAATTAAAAATGCTTAGGTTCAGTGTATTTGTAAAAATCAGAATTTTCTACTATATTCTAACAGTAAACCAAGTGATTTATAATAACAATTAATTTTCTTTTTTATTGCTAAATATTTTTTTCATTTTTCTTTTGTTTTATTCCATTTTTGAAAAATGTTAAAATAAATATTATTTGTCATGAAAACATTTTTAAGTACAGTACATGAATACAGGTTAATAAATTTTATTTTTATATATTTTCATTAATGAAACAATTATTACAAAAATTTAAATAAAATTAGCAGTAATATTTTATTTTGAATTTTAATTTAAAATTTGTAAAGTTTCAAAAAGTTACACAAAAATTTATTTTGGTATTTTCATTAATGAAAATAAAATAGTATAACTAATTAAAGGCTATATACTATTTTATTTTCATTAATAAAAATACAAAATTATAATGATAGTTACATATATTCAGCCCTATTATTATTGTCGAGTCGATCGACACTCGACAATCATAATAGGGGTGAATATTTTATTTTCATTAATGAAAATACCAAAATAAATTTTTGTGTAACTTTTTGAAATTTTAATAATTTTAAATTAAAATTCATAAAATAAAATATTTCCAATTTTATTTAAATGTTTGTAATTATTGCTTTCATTAATGAAAATACATAAAAATACAATTTATTGAACTCAACTTCTTCTATACACTGTGTTAATTCGGTATCCATTTGATCGTTTAATATTTCATATTTTCTACCCATTCAAAAAGACAATTTTTGCTGCTATCATTCAATAATTCGTGAAAATTTTCCTTATCTGATGATATATTACTATCACTATTGTTCTCATTATCAGAGAATACATTATCTATTGAATCTAATAACTATTAATAACATATATAGCTGTAATTGTTTTATCTTTTATTTTCTAAACACATTTTTAATTCATTTTTTCTTAATCCCTTTTCAAAATGAAATAAAAAATGCATATTTTATTTCATTTTTTAACGCATTTTTAATTCATTTTCAAACTGAATTAAAAAAGGCCCATTTTTAATTCAGAAAAATACCTTTTTTAATTCAGCCTTTTTTAATTCGTGTTGCCGTAAAAAGCTCAGCTACAGAACATAACAAGCCATAATTAGGAAAGACCAGCAACTGGAAGCCCACATTCATTAAATCAATTACAAGGCCAAGCAAAAATTGCTGAAACAAATTGTCTCAGCGATCTGCTCATATCGTAGGGTTTTAGTTTGACCAGCAACGTCGTGAAAGTTCAGAAAAGGCAGATAAAAAATTCATTGAAGGTTTTCATGGATAATCTTGACGGGTTTGAAAATAACGAAAACGAATTTGTATCGAAACACTTCAGACGATTCAGATGTTTTTCCGCATAGACCACCGACCTTCACAGTTTTTTTTGTATTAAACAACAACATTTTAATAATTTACTGTTTTACGTTTTCAGTTTATTGTAAACAAATTGAATTAAAACAATTAACTATCCACATACAGTTGCATATTTTATTTTTCCTTATATTATATTTCGACTTGTTAGTAATAATCACAGGAGTATTGTAAACAATATCTTTTTAAAATATTCTCACGAAACTGTTTTTAAATTACATACATTTATTTACATTTAGACACGATCAAAATGATCTAGTAATTTAATTGCATAACAGAATTTTAAAACTTTAATTTAAAAATATTCCTAAGATTATGAGTTTATGACTACCTAAGATTATATGACTAACAAGTTGAAATATGTACAATATAAAGATTATACATAATGTGGATAATTAACAATTGTTTTAATTTAATTAAATCAAATATAAAGACAAATTTCAAATATAATTTTTCATTTTAATCAGCATCTTTTAATCATCATTAGTATTGTACATTGTAGAAATGGCCTCCGTATTTCGGTCGATTCGGCCAAATTAAATCAAGTTCCATCGGGAAGAAAATTCATGGTTCTGGCATTTCTCGTTGGCCAATCACTGGCAATTATAAGTTTTACTTATTTCTTGAAAATTTGTTGTTTAAATTTGGAGCCAAGTTAAGGGAGAACACCACTGTGACCTACCATTTTCAAGTGCTTAGTTTGGTATTTTTTTTTGAGAAATGGGTTGGGTTTAGAGAAAAAAAAACTTTTAGGCTATATTTGGCATATATTTAAGTAAACAAAAAAAAAATTTTATGTAAAAAAAAATACAAAATGGCGGCGCTAGAGTAGCTTTAGTAGAAGTGATTTTGCCTAGAGTCGCTCCGCTGCACGCAGTAGAAGTGTCTTAAATTTGTTCCTGGAACAAAAAATAAAATATTTTCATGAAATATATTAGTTTTAGCATCGAAGTACATGAGGAAATTAAAAAATTCGAAAAAATAAAAAATTGAGACAAGTTTGAAGAAAAAGTTTCATTTTTCGACTATAATTTTCGTATAAAAAGTTGTATATCTTTTTTAATTTTTAATGAATCAAAAAAAACTCATGTACTTCGATTTTAAATCTATTTAAGAAGCTACAGTTAAATTTTCAAGTCGATTGAACAAAAATTGATTGAGTTCTGCTGCGTGCAGATTTCCAAAACACGGTTCCGAGAAAAACGCGTTTAAAGTTTTTGGTATCAATAACTTCTCAATAAGAACTCTCAGGAAAATGCTTGAAAACCTTCTAAGAAAAATTTTTTTTTAGCTATAAACGAATTTGTATCATATTTTTGAGGGTCTAAAGGATTTTTTAAAGGCAAAAAAAAAAAATCGATTTTTTGAAAATCTCACAGTGGTGTTCTCCCTTAAATCAATTCCAAAAGCAAGGAAGAGCTATTTCAGTTTTTATTTCTTAAAAATTTGAATATTCAAATTCGGGGTAAGAAAATACATTTTAGGTCAGTTTCGTAACAGGAAAAACTACCATTTGAAATGGGATTAGCCAGTTTCCAGAATTTTTGGCACTGGTCTATTTATGTCTGTTAGAAAGACTGAAAATAAACTAAAGCCCACTAATCACTAAGGAAAACGCAATATTCAATCAAAGTTTTCTTAGTTCTTAGTTAACCAATCTGCCTTTGTTTAGGCATATTCGTAAATAGACCTTGGTTAACCAGAGTAAGTTTCGACCAGTAAATTAGATCATTGTAGTGTAATTTAATGGTCGATAATACTTACTTTGAAGTTACCCTTCATCTATTTACGAATATGTCTATTGAATATTTTTGCCCAACAAGGGGTTGGATCAGATAAATTTAACCTATTTTGGAGAATTCTGCACTCAAATTCGCTGATCTGTCAAGTTGTACTAGCGGCATTTTTGGATTTGATCCTTGGTCGGCCAAATTTGATCTCCAGTTTCCAAACATTCTAAAGGTATAGAACAGATCTTTCAACGAAAACTCATTTTCACTCCTTTTTCAAATTATGATAAAGCCATATTCAGTATTAATAATTCCAATTCAATAATAATGTTTCAGAAGAGAATTCGGAAGAATACCCCTGTTGTATATCAGCCGAATTTAACCAATCCTGACCAAGATTCATAATAAATAAGGCCAGAGAACAGGCAAACAAATGATGAGATCGATGAGATTGCCAATAAGACCTTTTATGAACATCATTGTAGAATAAAGCTAGCTCGGTAGGGCGTATCTCATTGTTGTTTGATGTAGAGTGCAAGGAGTTTGGGCCGATGGTGCTACGATCCATACTACCAGCACTGCCTATTTAGCATTGAAGTCAGGACGACGATCAGGCTTCTTTGCAGTGGCCATGAACGTTCAAAAGTCACAAATTAACAACATCGATTGATAATTAAGAAATCGATGCCAAATTCATGTTTATCCATGTTATTGCTGTGGTGGAGAATTAGTCCGTAGCGACTGCAATCGGTGATGCTATTGCCGATTAAAACATTGTTGGAACGTGTAAATCACGCATTATAGACAAAATATATTAAAAATAATGGCATTCACAACATTTTTCGACTTGTTAATCAGAAAAAATGACGGCTTTTCACAGACAAAATCAGCCAATTTACACATGCTTTCTTGCATTACGTTTCTCTGCTTTCAAAAAATCAATTTGCGTTTACACACGTTTTCTTGAAACGTGATTCTTTTGAATAATTTGTCTATGTATGTGTACAAATATTTCCATGTTCACTATCGCCAAAAGCCAAATTAGGGTGCATTCAAAAATTCAGTCGACTGCGCAGTTTGTGCAGTACTTCGTTCAAAAATTAAGTTTTGCAGCAAAAGCAGCGCAGTTGGTCGTTCAAAAATTACATTCACGAACGCAGCCGGTATGCAGTTTTTGCAGTCGTTTTATAACTGCATAGATGCAGTCGAATAGTAGACAACTTCATTGTGATTTTTTGTATTAAGGAAAACAAATTAAACGATCTTTTGTATGAAGTAGCACAGATAAAATTTTATTTGTATATTACAGACATTTATTAAATATTTTTTAATAATTGAAATGTATTCAATGTCATTTTAAGCTAAGACGGTATTTTTTTGTGAGAATCCAGTGAAAAATCAAAACATAAGGAAAAGGCAATTCGTATTCTTTAGGTTTAATCTTGTGCCGTTTGAGTTTTTTGTGGTTATTTTTATTGAAATTAAGTTATTTTCAAACATTTTAAGATATTTTTATATAAACTTCTGTTTATTTTTCTTAACACTTAAAAAAATCTGACATATTTTAGCTGTGCAATTATCGATCTATTATTATTTCGATCTACATATTATTATTTATTCCCGAATATTTTTCATCTTTATGACAACACTATAAACTAATTATTATTTATTGGTTAAATATTTTGTATGTCAATTTTTATTTGCGCAGTCGTTCGTTTTAAAATGCAGACAGCAGCTATTGCAGTTTGACTGCTTTTCAGTTTTATTCAACTGCAATTGCTGCGCAGAATTCTTGAAAGCACCCTTATATCTACATATCTCATACTTGGGCTGTTTTCCAAACGATACTTATTTGATACTTATTGACTTATTTGGCCGCCATTTTAAATAAGTAAGTAAAGTCATTCCAATTGATTTAGCTTACTTATTTTGACAGCTGCATCAAAAGAACAAAAATGCGCAAAATTTACTGCACAGCGATTTTTTTTTTTTAAATTTATTATTCTTTGGATAATTTTATTTTAATTATATGTATTTTAAATTTATGTTATTTGTGTTTCTGGTTTTTACATATATGTACATACATTATATTTGTATTAATTAAAATATAAACATAAACCAACACCTTAACCCTTTCACTCGTACTGTACACAATTGCGTACATCACTTTAAACCTAATTTTTGAGATTCAAATGCACTAATAATGGATTTTTAAGTGTTATTATGTTGGCTCTTAGTCTTAAGCTACCTAAAAAGGATATTTAGCGCGAAAAATATTATAAAATTTCAGAAATACTCAGTTAAACAAAATAACAGGCGCTTTAAAATAAATGATGAATCAAAGGGTTAAAGTATTTTTTTGACATTACAAATTAGATTTTTTGGTAAGAAAGACATATAAAATAAGTTACCTCGCCAAGTTACTTATTTGAATTAGACAGGTTCCACAAATAAGTATCCGTTTGGAATACAGCCTTGGTATAGAAATAAAAATCCGATCTTCGGAAATTTTATATAACATTTTGTTTGTGTCGGTGCAGAGAAACACAAGAATCACAAAAAAAAATTGTTGAAAAAAGAATCACAAAAATATGACCTTCGAAATCAGTTTATAGAGAGAGATGTAAAGAAACGAGGAAAGAAACTGATGTAAGAAAGCATGTGTAAATTGACTGAATGGCATTCAGAACATTTTTCGACTTGTTAATCAGAAAAAATTAAGAGGCCAATCATTTATAATATATCAGATATTCCTTGAGTTTTTGATTTAGTGAACATAATTCACTAAGGCCTGTATTAGACTATAAAAGATCTTTGACAAAGATATTTTATAAAATACCCAGCAAACGTGTCTTTAGTAACATATGTAAGACATGTGCAAGACGTTGAATATAACAAAGCCAAGTCAGCCAAAAGACAACTCCATGTATTTGGGACAAAGAGTTACCAAAGATCAGTCTGGTGTTTGCTATTAGTAATATGTAATATTGTTGTTATTACTATCATGTCTTGTGGTTGCTGTTGGTAATATGTCTTGGAGTTGTTATTAGTAAGGTGTCTTGTGGTTGGTTTTAATAACGTGTCTTATGGTTGTCGTTAGTAACATGTTCTTGGGTTGTTGTTGTTAATAAGTCTTGTGGTTGTTTCGGGTAACATGTCTTGTAATTGTTATTGGTAACGGGTCTAGCAGTTGTCATTGGCAACTTGTCTTGCGATTATTGACGGCGACATGTTTTTGGCGTATTCTTTGGTTGTTGTCTCAGATATAATAAAACAAACATATGTATTACTTAATTGTAATTTTATTATATACTTTAATTAAAATAATCAATAAACTAATGTTAGCTGTTTCTTCTACCATGCATACAAAATATGTATATTATTACCATTTATTAAAGAAGTCTGCGATTGAGAAAAGCTCATTTTTGGTTGTTTAAGAACAGTGTTGCTGTGAAGACTTCCTAAATTCCTACGAACTCTGATTAGCTTTAGTTTTTTCACATTATCCGTAGTTACAAAATCCCCTTTTTTCCGAGTATGATTTAAGTTTATATTAATTAATGACGATTCTGAAAAAAGTATTAAAATTTGTTAACTATTTATTATTTACACATAACATATCGATAAATCCTTACCATTTTCGTCAGACGACGTCATTGTGGTTCTTTTACAATATAATAATTTAATTAATATGCAGAAACTACTCGTAAGATATTATTCGTAAGTACATTATTTATTATTGCTGTTAAATATTTTGAAAGAAATATCAAATATAAATAAATAGAACACATGAATAAGCGCAATTAATTAACCAAAGTAATAATTAATTAACCAACGATTCAAAGTTATTTAATTGAAAATTTAATTCATCATTTAAGCTACTTTCGGCCATATCAGAAATAATCCTGTAATGTTTAGATTTGGATATGTTATTCATTCTATTTTAAAAGAACTAACTAAAAAACTATTCCAACTATAAATTCACAAAATTAAACTATTTCGATGAAATGAAATGCACTAACTCAAAGAAACAGTTATGCGACACGCTATGCCACAGTAAATTAATTTACAAAATAAATATGTAATGCAACTACATAGTTCGATTTATTTAAAGCAATAATAAATATATGTACTCAGTTTAACACTCACAGTTTTAATAATCAGTTTTAAATAAAATAATTAATATTGAAATTTTTAGTTTTTGTTAATCGCCAACAAAAAATTTATTATTGCACTACAGCGTGTACTTTTTCCTAACAAACACGAACCACGAATGTAAATAAACTAGAATAAAATATAATTTTGGTTTTTCCCAAAATATTAAACTAAAATGGCGACGTACAATGCGCCATTTATGCAAAGCGGATAATACGTGAATAAACTAACGAACCGGTCTGCGAAGATAACCGCAAGACCAACACAAGACAGGTCGCGGATATTTGCCGTAGTAACCGGTAGAAGCGCTGAAAACTATATCTCGAACGTGACTTTAGTAACAAACCCAAGACAATCACAAGTCGAGTTATCTAAAAATTGTATCTCTTTTTTACACGTTGATTTTCATATTTTTATCTTTATGTCAGACAAACAGAAGACACATTACCTAAGACAAAAAATTTTCTGGGTATATTTGCCAAAGACTTTTGATAGTGTAATATGCATATTTTATAAATTTTTTTGTTTTATCAAATTTCTTTTATTATATTTAGCTTCTTGCGGCTAAATATGATAAAAGATTTTGATGTTGCATAATTAATATTGTTTTTAAAAAATTGCATTTTATTGTAAAAATGGCGGAAAATAAAATTAATTGGAGTGATTCAATAACCAATTGTTTAATAAGTGAATATGAAGCAAATGCATTTTTATATAATACAAAAAGCCTAGAGTATAAAAATAGGAGAATTTCCACTTTTTTCCATCAAATTTCATGAAAAAAATGATAAAATCTTTGACGTAGTGTAATATAGCAAAATATTTGTTAAAATTTCTTTTATAAAATAAAATACATGAAAATGTTTTATCAAATATATTTGTCAAAGATGTTTTATAGATCTTTTATAGTCTAATACAGGCCTAAGTCAGTACGTTCTTGTCTCATACTTAATTTACGAAGCTAGAATCACAGTACACATAATAAAGGTAATATACTCCAATTTTTCATTTTCGTTCTTTCTTGCTCATCTGTCAAAAATATTTTAATATGGCGAACATTGTAACCAAACAAATCGTGTTTGTTAGTTTTGCGTAATAATTTTGAGTGTTGAGTGAATATAAATAAAATTGTGGGAAATATTCTACTGACTATAATTCAAAATAATTAACAATGTATCATTGTTTAAATAGTACATACACATTTTAGTCACAATCTCCGCCATTGTTGTTGTTGTTGTAATTTTTTGACAACCTGCGCAATATATTTATTACCTTTATATGTGTACTGTGGTTAGAATTGTATTTTTGTAGTTTGGTCGTAGCTACCTGAAGAGTAGTACAGAAAATCTGGAAGCCGGAAATCACATAACGCGGAAACTCACAAGACACGGTAAATTGACAAAATTAAAACCCCCTCCAATTAAATTTAATGCAATAATATACCTATAAGCCGAAAACTCCTAAATCGCGGACGGAAAACATTTTTGTAGTACAAAAATTGCTATAAAAACTCCATTAAGCCGAAAAATTTACATAATAAAAATGGAATATGAAACAAAAAAAAAGTACACGAAACAAAGAAACGCATGAATATGACATATGTACATTAGGGTGGCCCTTATTTTGGGCAATATTTTTAAAACTTAGCAGCACCCCCTAGAAATTTGATGATGGACAAAAAACTAAGATCACCAAAATTTGAAGTGTCTAGCTTGATGGGAACACGTGCCACCAAGCGATTAAAAAACGAAAAAAGCGTTTTTTCTTATTTAATCATTTTACACAGCTTCAGAAAATATTTTTAAAATTTCAATGATCCAATCATATTCTTTGCCTAATACGCAACACAATTTTCTTTAAAATAAGGCAATAATTATGTAAATTAGCCGATAATTATGTAAATAATGGGCCTAAGTCCGACGGATAGATGTCGCTTCTGTGACATGGAAGCGGAATCAGCGGAACATGTTCTGTGCCATTGCCCAGCCATTTTCTGCAAAAGGTTACAACATCTAGGAGGGAGAGTAATGAGCCCGGATGGTATGCACCATATACCGGCCGTCAGTATTGTCAGGTTCATTAAGAGCCTGAATATTGACTGGACGGCTCATTAAGTAGGGTCCATGCACAAAAGATCTTTTAGGTCGCAGTGCGGGGTGGCTTGAACGCCCACATGGCCCTCAACTAATAATAATAATAATAATGTAAATTAGCCGACAAATTAAGGTTTTATCATCAAAACACCGTTTAGAAGGGAACAAGATAGATAATAAGTTTGTTTTATGAGTTTTCTGCTTTTATTTACATAAATATTGAATTAAATAGGTTTTTCAAAAATTCAAAGTTCTATAAAGTAATTGTGTTGCGTATTAAGCAAGGAATATGATTGGATCATTGGAATTTTAAAAATATTTTCCGAAGCTGTGTAAAATGATTAAATAAGAAAAAACGCTTTTTTCGTTTTTTATTCGCTTGGTGGCACGTGTTCCCATCAAGCTAGACACTTCAAATTTTGGTGATCTTAGTTTTTTGTCCATCATCAAATTTCTAGGGGGTGCTGCTAAGTTTTAAAAATATTGCCCAAAATAAGGGCCACCCTAATGTACATACATTTCCCTGCAAACACGACGGGCATTTTACAGCCACTCGACAACGGCATAATTCAAAATTACAAGAATTAATTACAAGAAGTTAATGCTTAAATCTATAAATTGAATTGATTTTTATTAATTAATCAATACCGTTTTATTTTACGTTCAGATGTACAGTCGTGTGCGAAATAATAGTAGTGAATGAATAATTTCGCTATATTATGAATTTTCCAATTTCTGTATGAGATATTTTGCATCCTATATATGATTAAAAATTATTTGTAGTTTAGACAATCTAACAGTTAGTGTGTCGGCTCACACAAGTCAGATGTAAACATTTTGCAACACCTTATATTTCAAAGGGATTTTTGAGATGTGCAAAATAATAGTAGTCTTTTTAAAATTTCAGCAAAAAATTCACAAAATTCATTTTATTTGTTATTTTATACAACTTAAAACTAATATTTGGTGGTACTGCCTTTAGCTTTTAACACAGCACTCATTCGTCGAGGCATTGCATTTATTAAATTTTGACACCTTTCAACGGGAATGGACATCCAGGCTGATTTGGTGATCTCCCATAATTGGTTCGAAGTTCGCGGGTTTGAGTTTGAAATAGTTTTTTTTATATCGGCCCACAAATTCTCAATCGGATTGAGGTCAGGTGATTGGGCAGGCCACTCCATAACTTTAATTTTGTTTCGCAAGAACCATTCCTTCGCCTTTTTAGAGGTATGTTTCGGGTCATTGTCTTGTTGCAAGACCCATTTAAGCGGCATATTATATTCAGCATAAGGTAGCATTACGGTATCGCGTATTTCGACGTATTTATCCGCATTCATAATCTCCTTAATCCAATATATCGGGCCAACTCCAACCCACGAAAAACAACCCCAAACCATTATGTTTCTCCCTCCATGCTTAATGGTTTTTGTTGTGTACTGCGGACGGAATTCAGTCTTCGGTGGTCTTCGGACATACTGAGGGCCACCACCGCCACCAAAAAGAACTATTTTTGACTCGTCCGTAAATAAAATATTACGCCATTTTTCAAGGGGCCAGTTTTGATGATTTCTGGCGTATGCTAAACGCGCTTTTATTTGCCGCTTATTTAACAACGGCACCTTTCTAGCTCTCAAACCTTTTAAATTTGCTGCTAGAAGACGTTTTCTAATTGTAGATGTATCTACATCCAAATTAAGATCTTGTTTGATCTTCGTGGAAGTGTAAAAAGGATTTCTTTTTGCACAAATCACGATGTCTCGATCAGTTTGATTCAAGGTTTTTCGTTTTCTTCCTCGTTTTTCTTGTTTTTCCTTATACTTAATAGCATTGGATATAACCGTAGGTGAACATCCCAACATTTCCTGGATATATTTATATATTTTTCCATCTTTGATTAATTTTTTTATTAATTCTCTTCGCTCCTCAGAACAATGTCTTCCTCGACCCATTATTACTTAAATAATTATTTGATTTTTATGAATTATTTTTTTATACAATTTTATTCAATTTTTATACGATTTTTATTATCCACACTAGTATTTTTACCAAGCTATAACATTAATCAATAAGAGACTACTATTATTTCAAACAGCAAAATTTAGACTGTCAATCGAACAAAAGGGGAATCCCAAAGTTGTTTCATAAACATGTTAAAAATAACATTTGGTTTATGTTCAGTGGACATTAAAAAACACATTTGATAATAAATGAAAGTCAAATCATGAAGAGGATACTTTGATACACACAATATACAAAATGCTGGTACACACTACTATTTTTTCGCACACGACTGTATGTATATTATATGTGTATATATTTGTCGTTTTTTTTTTATTTTTAATATGTATCTACCCAAAGCGGAAAACTCTTCTAACCCGGAAATTTTTTCGGTCCCGTCGGTTTCCGACTTAACTGATTTTCACTGACTTTGATTCGTGCGAACTTTTCAGTACGAAAACAAATTACCAAACTACCCCATAGAAAACTCAAGGAGGGTTATCATTTTTTGGGGTGATTCGATACTTTGTAAAAAAAATCCCTCTTGGGTTAAAGTATGGGAGGATTTTGATATATGTTACTACTTTTTTGGTGGATATATGTACTTATTATATGTTCATTTTTTCTGATTAACAAGTCGAAAAATGTTAGTTGTTAATGCCATTATTGCTAATATATTTTGTCTTTAAAAAGCCGAAACAATTTTATTATTTTGTGGAGTTAAGTGGTATGGTTTTTCGCACGTCCAATTATTAAATTTTATGTTGAAATTATTAAATTTTGTGTTGTGTACTCAAATCTAAAAAAGTCATTTTAGGAAAATTTCTGTTTGAATTTTATCAATTTTGATGGCCAGCTTCTAGAAATTTAAGAGGTTTCGTTAGCCAGGATTAGGAAGGGAAATATTATTCAAACCAAAGTTTAAAACTTTTAAATTCAAACTTAGTTATGTATATACATATATTCTAGATAAATCTTTAGAACCTGCCCTTAAACCTAAATGTTTGAAATGAAAATAAAATTACATAAAATGAGTACCTACGGGCTGTTTTTTGAACATAAATAGTTACTAAAATACTAACTGAATGTTTTATTTTTTCTAGGAAAGACTCAATTGTTACGGAAAAAATCAACTATGATCTGCTAAAGAAAGCAAAAGAAATACAAGAAGGATTACGATCGTGCCCTGAACTACTTGGACATTCTATCCACTCAAAAACAGCCGATAACATTCCACCAGCCATCATGAAACATTTAAGTGCAGTGGGCACACAAGGTGAACCATGTGCCTAATATGAAAGGAGGGATAGCAAATATTCTGTTTTAAATAAACAATAAAAAACAATATTTATGTACTTTAAAAAGATTTGATAATCAAATTAGATTTTAATGACTTAATTATTCAAATAAAATTTATTTTTATGTTTCTATAACAATTGTAATTGTTTTTAACATATGTAAAACACACCTACAAGTGCAATATTAATTAAAATTTAATGATTTAAAAAAAAAAAAAAATGTGAAATTACCTAATTAATTATTTTACACACGATTTTTAAATTGTGCTACTTATTGGTCAAGCTATTATTTTAGTTCCCAGCCTAATCTGCAGATTGGAACTCGGGAGACGTGTGTTAATTTTCAGGTTACCAAAATTTAATTTTTTGTTTGAAGAAAAGAAAATTTTATCTATACATAATACATATTAATAAATTGTAGTGATAATGAATAAATTAATTTATATCTTTATTCATAAATAATTTTTTTTGTTTTAATTAAAAATTAAAACGTTTTGCTGCATCGGCCGGGCATCGAACCCCGGCCGGCGTGGCAAGCATTCTACCACTGAACCACCGATGCTGTTAATTATATTAAGTGGGCAAGTAGAAACTAAACCCTACGCTCTGCATGAAGTGGCATTTCTCTCCATATAAAACATATGAGTCTGAAACTATCGGAATTAAATTAAACCCTAAACTCTGCATTGCATTATCAAATCATGACAGTCCAATCGTCAATAAGTTTTAGTCATTTACAAGATACAAGCTGCATGCATCAATTTTAAGAGATGGGTGTCGATAAGCAACATTTACGCCATTGCATTCTATTCTGTTTTCAAATAAAAAAAATGCTGCTCAAGCTATGGAATTCATTAATTCGATTTTTTTTCAACTGCCGAATCCCAGCGGAGAGTCAGTGTGAGATTCGGGTATAAACAAATTGGATCATAGGCAGACATGCTGGGTATTTATTGTGGAAAACCAGCAGACGAATCAGGGTTAATAAGGACGCCTATTTTTTCACGATAGTTTTTCTTTGAAATTTTTGTTGTATAAATTTGTTGTATAGTATTTGTTGTATATATATTTGTCTTCTTTTCTTATTATCACCCTGTGATTGCAGTTTGAAAGTTTTTGACAGGTAGTTATTTTTAGATTTTAGGGCGTTAATGGGTTAAAAACAACTACTTCAACATTTAGGGAAAATTTAACGAATAAAAAATCTTTCAATTTTATTAAACTTTCGTTTTATTTAGCGATTTAACTACAACTTAAAAAATATTTTAATCATTTTCTATCTCCTCCGGCTGCACTTCATCTATCTGCTCTTCCGCAATACTTTCAATCGCCTTCACCTCTTGATTGTAACGCTCAGTATCGATACTGCCATCTTTATTATGCTGCTTGATGTGATACAGGAGCAAATTAATTGTTGCAATAGATTTATCACATAAATTGCAAACATATGGTTTCTCACCCGTATGACATCGTTTGTGCTGACGCAATTCGGAAGTTGTTACATACCGTTTATCACATATGTTACACTCATATGGTTTTTCGCCATAATGCCTTCGTTTATGTACCTTATAGTCACTGTTCGTAATAAATCCGCGATCACAAATTTCGCAAGTGAATGGTAATTTCCCATCAGCATGTTTACGCAAATAATGATAACGCAGCAAATCAGGCCGATGAAATTTTGCTGAACATTGCCCGCAGATGTATCTTAAATTTGTCGCGTGAGCATTTTTAATATGCGAATCTAGCTTTGATTTGAGTGCAAATGGCTTAGTGCAAATTTGGCATGAGTATTTGTAGCTATGGGTTTTCATGTGTTGATTACATTCAATCGAAGTTTCAAATTTAGTATTACACAGATTACAGAATTTTTGTTCCTCCTTCGGTTTGATTGATTTCGGTTTCGTCACTGACGCAACCGTATTACTGTTAACTGAATGTGATCTCTTAAGATGCGTGTTTAGGAATACTTCTAGTTTAAAGCACGCTCCGCACTGAGTACACAAAAATGGTTTTTCGGCCGTATGCGTCGCATAATGAATTTTTAATGATGACGCACTTATAAACGCTTTCTGACAGGTAGAACATTTATGCGGCCGTTTCCCAGTATGTATACGTTGGTGCAGTGCTAGCCGATCTTTGTTGATAAACGACTTCTGACAATCAGAGCAAGTATATTTCTTGACATTTTCGTGTATTTTCTCGTGATTTTTTAGATGGTGCGTAAATATAAACGCCTTATCGCAGTTTTTGCATTTGTGCGGTCGATCCGTTGAATGCGTCTTCATATGGGCTTTAAGCGACCGTTTGTTTTTACATTCCTTTTTACAGTACGAACACTTGGACTCATTTTCGGGGGAGTGATATACGAAATTGTGCATTTCAAGTTCTTCTTGGGTTTTAAACGAGCTGGAATATACCTGATTAGTTCGTTTTAGTGCAAATAATTTAGTAATGTACTTACCATTGTTTACACTTTTTTTCGAAACATTTAAATGGTCGTTCTGGATTATGAACGGCATAGTGCAAATGAAATTCGCTTAAACTCACAAAACTTAATTTACAGATGCGGCACTCCAATATGTCATCACCTGAATTTTCGTCCTCAATCGAATGCTCCTCATCTTCTTCGTCGTCAAGTTTCACTTTGTCTTCCGTACATAATTCAAAATGATCTTGATGGTCATCCTCGTCATCTGCCATCTCAATTAAATGATCCTCATACATAAAACTTTCCTCGTCATCAACCGGAGTTTCACTTGCTTTGACGAGATTTTCAATGGCAACGATTTTTAAATTAGTTGTCTCTGTTTTAATGTCTACCTCTTCGGAAACCCCTCTTTCATCATCATTATGTTCCTCTTCGACAACCAGAGTACCCAGTTCATTATCCGAATTGATACATTTATTGCGAAAGCTGTAGGATGCGACCAATTCCTCAATACAATCGGGGCACAAACTTGTTGGTTTTTCATCAAACTTGTCCAACTTTATTGATGTACAATCTTCAAATAATTTAAGATAAGTGAGTTCGATTTCACGACTACTCTGGGCTGATTCCTCATCACTTTCTGATTCATCTTGATCCAAAACCGCTTCGCTGAACAATGAATTTAGATTATCCGATTTGCATAAACATGCACGACATATTTCATCCGATTTAGTAGTTTTATCAGAGTCGAAAGATTCTTCTGTTCCTAGCATCCCGTAATTAAGTTCGCTTTACTACACATAAATTAAATTATAACTTCAAATTATAACAATCAAAGCTTAAACCGATTTTTGAGACTTTTTGACATTTGTCATTTACCAAATTTGACGTTTAAAAATTTGTTGTTTCGTGTGCTGGATGAAACCAATTTTATTATAATCGACGTAACCCAATTTTTTTTACTTGTTCGGAAAAAGACCAAAGTAAATTTGTAGTAAAATTCGAAGATAAAATTTGTTAATCTTTTTCCGAACATGGGTGGTAAATTTATAGTAAATTTATGTTGTTGTTTTTATTATTTTGGCATTTTTAATCTTTATGACCGAATTTATGTGACGAAAAATTAACTTTATATCGAATTAAAAACAAAAGAATATGTTTTAAATGGCAAGCGATTTATTATCCATGAGAAAGCGTGTTCGAATTTTTTCGATATTGGATTTTATATACATATTTTAACTTTTTGTATGGGCAAGGTAATTTTTTACCAACATAACAAAAATAAATTTTACTATGTGTAAATTTACTATGGTCTCTTTTCGAATGTGCTAACTGCAATCAAATAAATTATAATAACCCAAATAAATTATAATAACCTATAAAGGACATTCTTGTCAAAAAACGGCCATAGATGGATTAAATCTAAAGATGGCACTAAGTAGTAGTTTTTTTTAAATTTTCTTTCTGTTGGATGTATCGAGACAAAAATGTAAACAAAAGCAAAAAACACGAATACAACTTACAACTAGACATGAATTATAAAAAAATGAATTTTATTTTTTATTTATTTACCAAAAATTAAGAATTGTTAAAGCTGACATCTTTAGAAGTAATCCGGTACTATGTTTTCACGTATTAAATAATACTGAATTATCGATAAATCTGGAAAATGATACTATGGAAAAGTATAGTTATGTCCTTTAAAGGTATTATAATTTATTTGACTATTGTGGCTGAGTTTAGCTAATCTTCAGCACTTTTGTTTTGTAGAACATAAAAAAGCAAATAACAGAGCATTCTGAAAAAAAAAATGTCCTTACAGGTTTCTATGAATTTCCAACATGACGAACACAATTTTTTTTTCGTTGAGTTGGTTTCACTGTTTTGTTAATTTTTGACATTTTTAAAACTTTTCTTGTGATGTTATCCGTGTTTATCCTAGTCCTAGTCCGTGTGTTCGCTGATGGCTTTTTGACAGAAAATACCCGAGTTTTTTTTTGACAGATTTTACCCCCGCAAACTTCACTTCAATAAAAAACTCGGGTTTTTTTTGTTGACATCAGCGAACAACTTTTTTACTTGACAAATAATTTTGGTGTTTTAAATGTCAACATTACATTTTCTTTTTATTATTTTAATATTTTTTATTAGTATCATAATCCAAATCGAAGCATTTCATATTATTTTATTTTAAATTTTTCAATTCACAGAAATTTTGGATTTTTTTTCGCCGATAAAAGAAAAAAAAATCGGTTGTCAAAAAAACCCAAGTAAAAGTAGAGTTAAAAATACACCGACTCTTTTTATGCGTTCGTTTTTTTGCTCAAAAAAACTCCGATCTTTTTTACCCCGGTGGTCATCAGCGAACACAGGAGTGTTTTTTTTTTTGAGTTTTTTTGACAACCGAAAATTATTACTTTTATCGGCGTAAAAAAATCCAAAATTTCGATGAATTGAAAAATTTAAATTAAAATAATATGAAATGCTTCGATTTGAATAAGGATATTAATAAAAAATAATAAAATAATATGTAATGTTGACATTTAAAACACCAAAATTATTTGTCAAGTAAAAAAGTTGTTCGCTGATGTCATAAAAAAAACCCGAGTTTTTTTTTGAAGCGAAGTTTGCGGGGGTAAAATCTGTCAAAAAAACTCGGGTATTTTCTGTCAAAAAGCCATCAGCGAACACACGGAGTGTTCGCTGATGACCATCCCGTGTGTTCGCTGATGGCTTTTTGACAGAAAATACCCGAGTTTTTTTGACAGATTTTACCCCCGCAAACTTCACTTCAATAAAAAACTCGGGTTTTTTTTATGACATCAGCGAACAACTTTTTTACTTGACAAATAATTTTGGTGTTTTAAATGTCAACATTACATTTTCTTTTTATTATTTTAATATTTTTTATTAACACCATTATTCAAATCGAAGCATTTCATATTAGTTTATTTTAAATTTTTCAATTCACAGAAATTTTCGATTTTTTTTTTGCAGATGAAAGAAATAATTTTCGGTTGTCAAAAAAACCCAAGTAAAAGTAGAGTTAAAAATACACCGACTCTTTTTATGCGTTCGTTTTTTTGCTCAAAAAAACTCCGATCTTTTTTACCCCGGTGGTCATCAGCGAACACTAGGATCGGGGTAAAAAAGATCGGAGTTTTTTGAGCAAAAAAACTAACGCATAAAAAGAGTCGGTGTATTTTTAACTGTACTTTTACTTGGGTTTTCTTGACAACCGAAAATTATATCTTTTATCGGCGTAAAAAAATCCAAAATTTCTATGAATTGAAAAATTTAAAATAAAATAATATGAAATGCTTTGATTTGGATAATGATATTAATAAAAAATATTAAAATAACAAAAAGAAAATGTAAGGTTGACTCGAGTTTTTATTGAAGTGAAGTTTGCGGGGGTAAAATCTGTCAAAAAAACTCAGGTATTTTCTGTCAAAAAGCCATCAGCGAATACACGATATATTTCCAAGTGAAACCAAAATACTAAACCGATGGAACTTAATATATGTGGGTTACCTAAGTTCCAACGATAATTTCGATAAATGGAAAAAAAACTTGGAACTTATATTTATATTGTATATGCTGCGAGTCGAGTCGAGTTTAATCCTAGTTTAACTCTCACTATATACGGAGTCGAGTTAAACTCGACTCGACCTAATAATTTGCCGAGTGGAGTTAAACTCTACTCTAAAAATGCACTATATACGCAGAGTAGAGTAGAGTTAAAAAAACAACAACAAAATTAATGCAAAATTCGTACACACCATTTTATTTATTTATTTCAGATTATGTTTATTGAAGATGAAAGCGATGATTGATTGATTGATTGATTTAGTGTGTACGACCAAGCCTAAGGCAAGTTTCCCGGAATACGCCGGGTCCACCGTACACCCTTTTACGAATAACAAAATCGAGGGAAAGGAAAGGTATGTTAGTAATAAAGAATCAACCCGGTTCCAGACACCATGGCGGTTGATAGTTAGTAAATAAGACAACACAAGACAACACAATTTCTAAACTACATGATTGTTAACTGCTTGTTGTTCCTGGAGCGTTGAGTCCGGCTAAAATTTTGTTACTGAAAATTAGGATTAAATTTAATCCCTTTAAGAATGATTAGTTCTGGAACAACCCTAGATTCTGAAACAAATTAAATTATTTATCAGTATACTTAAGATAAACACTTCTCTATGATCTTATTAATCTAAGTATACTTAAAATTACATCCGCCTCAATCCTAGGCTACCTAAATAATTCAATAAATAATTTAAAAAGTCCTCTAGGTGACACCCCTACAAATTTTAACAATTAAACTTATATTAATAAATAATAACTGATGAACAAAATAAATAGGGTGCCACCCCTGGTTTCTTCATCCTGGAATCCCAATGTCTCCAATCCGATCCGAAAACTACAGTTTAACTCCAAACTATATGAAGTATTTTCGTGGACCTGTCACTTAAAGTGTAGAAGTTTGATCTGTGATGGCTGTTCAGACCCAAAATTAAAGTTATAAGAACCAATTAGTTATTAAAGTATGAATTCAGTATAGGAATTCCGTGCAGTTTAGTAAAATGAGCTAAACTGGAGATTTTATCAGTTGTTTTATCCTCAACGATTATTTTAAATAATTTCTATAAAATTTTCAAAGAAAACTAATCAATTCGCATGTAGAGGGTTTTCAAAAGCACTCTAACTTTTATTTTAGTATACATTGTTCATACTAAATTTGCACGGAATCCCTATACAGAACTGAAGTTCTGTAATTTAGGAGAATAAAATTCAAAACAACATAATTGTAAAACTACCCGTCCGCTATTCACTTCAAATTTTTGGAAATCTGCGTTGAGTCCATACGAACACCTCTGAAAATCAAGATCGAAGCCAGTTAATTATCACTAAACACCATTTTTAAAATTTAATTAACATTATTAAAAATAACAGCTTAAACTGAGGAGTGTCTGATCAAAAGTAGCTATTTACATTTTTCAAAATTTTTTATTTTTTTTTCTATCTGGGTAGGATTTTTTAAATCGTATCCATTTTCGTTATCAGAATTTATTAAAAGTGGCTATTTCTCTGCGAAAAATGACCCTAAAATTCTTGATTTGGGTCAAAACAAGCTATTTACTACAAAGAAGTAATTTTTAAATGTACGTTTAAAACATCCAGATCAAAACAAGACATTTCTCGAACAAATTTGAATACTGCATTTTGCCCCGCTTCAAAACTGTGCTATATACATCATATTATGTTTGTACTAATCAACAAATAAAACTAAGCTTGAAGAATTGTCCTCCAAATTCAGTTACATATTGCTTCGACCTTCAGCAACAACAACCACTACCAAAACCTCCTATACAGGAAGCATTTTATAGCAGACAAATTTCTTTGTACAATTTCTATATAGCACCAACTCAAGAAAAATGTAAACCTTTCCTCTATGTATGGACAGAAGATGTTGCTGGCCGGGGAGCCACTGAAATTGGTTCTGCAATATATCATTTTTTGTGTAATGAATTTCCAGAAGATTCTAATAGTACCTATGATTTAATACGGTTTTTCTGTGATGGTTGTGGAGGTCAGAATAAAAACAGCCACATCATACATCTTTTAATGTTTTGGCTCTGTAGAAAGGCACCAAAAAATATAAAGGAAATACATCTAATTTTTCCCGTCAGAGGCCATAGTTTCCTCCCGGCTGATAGAATATTTGGCCATATTGAAAAGGGTTTGCGAAAGAAATCTATTTTAACTACAAAAGAGGAATATGTCGAAATTTTTTCAATTCATGGTCATGTCAAACATCTTGGACAAGATTGGCAGCTTTACGATCCTGAGACTTTAGATCAATCGTTAAAAAAACTTAACAATATTCAGTCCATGAAAAAAATATTACTGAGGAAAAAAGCTAGAAAACGCATTGATATAGAAGTAAAGGCACTACAAAATAACAGATTTGAATCAAATGAGAGGTTTGAATCTTTACTGAAAAGAGGAAAACGTTTCCCATTGACCATGCCTGCAATAGAGCAACGTCACATTGTCATTAAAACTGCCAAAAAAAAGGATGTGAAGAATCTTTTAATTAAATAGTTTGGTGAGGGATGGCATGAATTACCAGAATTAGCATGGTACAAAAATATTATCTCTTATAATGATACAGAAACTGCTATTGAGGAAGAAGATATCAGGAAGATATATCAGGAAGAAGATTGTTGTATTTGTTTGGAACCTGACATTGGTGATATCAGGGTTTAGCTGTTTTGTTTAACTTGTTATGTTGTAAGAACAATAATAATGTAAGAGTAATAAAAGACCTAAATAAGAATGAATACTTATGATGTTTTATTATACTGTAACCTAGCTATTTACAGTCAGTTCAAACCGAAGGTGAATATTATTTTACTAGAGTTCCAAATCAAAACTGGCTATTTACAAATTGGTCTGTATCAAAAGTATATAATTACAACAGTATGAATCAAAACTATCTATTTACAATTTTCGAATGCCAAAAACTACTTACATAAGCATACTAAACAAAGGAACTTGCTAATATTGCCTATACTTTTTACTGGCTATAAAATCAGCAAGCGTGATTACAACAAAAAAAATTTCTTCCCGACTTATAAGTTTTTAGCCATTTCTGAAAAATAGTTTATAACGTAAATAGCCACTTTTGATCCGACACTCCTCAACTATAGTTATTAAACCTGCCATAGTACAAGTAACCAATTAAATTTCCCACCATGGACCAATATATCTGAAATTCAAATCAAATATTAATTCATGTAGTTGGAGCTCGTACACATAAGTATAATTCTATAAAAAATTATTGTAATTTGATATACATTTTTGCAATTTTCATCAACCGCAAGCTGCAAAACAAGTCATCTCATCATAACGAAAATATCACGCGACAACGGAAATAAATATATTAATATTGTACTCTATGTACTAAAAATCGTATAAATAAATCAGAAGCAATCTGATGGTTAACAAAAAATTTGTTTTTTTAATATTGGATTCCCAAACCAATCATTTCATAGGCCAACGAGGATGCAGCAATGCTCTGGAACTGGAACCCTATTTAAACTAAAACTTAATATGAAACCAACCATATTTTGTTGTTGCAGCTCACGTCATCCAATCGCATCCCCTTCCATGCTTGCATCAAGACGAAACCTATAATACAACATAATGACTCGTCCTACCTTGATCCAAAAAATATCATTCAAATTAATGAATTATTAAATTAATTATTATATATTATTAATTATTAAATTAATTTAAAAAATAATATAGTTCTACATTGCCTATACTACTCCGCATTAAAACCAAAACACCCAAACAAATCGTGTCACATGAAATACCTATTCATTTAATGATTTAATATGAATTAAATGATCCATTCGATTCAATTTACTCGATTATACGAATTACTCATACAAGAATCCCATTTAAATCGAAAACATCATATTTGTGTTGCGTATGCGTCGCTCTTGGTGTATAAAGAGCACTTTAAACTTTGACTATATATTTTTAAATGGACTGCTAGTTGCTTACTTCATATGCGATCCAACATACAGTGGCGGTCAAGAGGCAAATCGTGGCGAATTCGCTAACTAAAAAGTTCGTTACCATTTAATTTATTAGGAATAATCGAAAAATCAACATTAAGATTAAATTTTATAAAAGAAAACATCATTAATATTTGAAATTATAAGCAGTTGCAAGCACTGAATATTAAAATATACATTTATTTTTGTATTCACAGATGCAAAGAAACAGTCTTAAGCCGCGTCCACACGGGGTGTGAAATGCACACTTATGCGTGCGTATTCGCTTATTTAGCGAATGTAGGCGGTTATGCGGGATGTGTACATTTATCACATTTCGGTATACACGATTCGTTAAATGTTCATTGATCATGATCACATGTAGGCGAATGTTAATGAACATTTCTACTCTGGTATATATTTTTAGTACCTTGATCATACAATTTTTAATGAAAATATCACATTCCTCATGTGAAAACCATCTACACGACGTTTAGGCCCGTTGTACATTTCAGCTAAGCTAAGCTAAACGATTTGAGCTATGTTCATAGCTCTGTTTGTAAATAAAGGGTTTTAATGAATCGTTGCACACATGAGCTAAGCTAAGCAAACTATGTTGTACTGTTTTCAGCTATGAAAATAAACATAGCTCGAGTTGTCTTCGCCTTACAATTTTCAGCTATGTTTCTCACATATACATTATTTTTGACGCACATACAATGTTATTTAAATTTCATTCTGTCAAAATATTCTATACGAAAGGAAGACATTTTAAATATATAATAATAAAGCAAAAATTTCTTAAACATATTTATCATATAGATAATAAAGTTTATTTTCTATAATTTTTTCTAATTCATCTGCAGACATTATTATGTCGTATTTTCGATGGACAGAATTAATTTGAAGTAACCTAATGGGTGCGTCACAAATAAAATATAGGAGTATAAGGATGTGTGAACCAATTTATTAGCTCAAATGTGCGGATGTCGAGCTAGCGAACTAAACTAAGCTAAACTAAGATATGTTTTATAGCTTAGCTTAGCTGAAATGTACAACGGGCCTTACATTCGCTAAATGCGCGCATAAGTGTATATTTCACACCCCGTGTGGACGCGGCTTTATCTGTCAATGGCAAACTGATATCACAACCAACCACGACACACTTTCTCCCCATTTTCAGTAAAAATAAAAGAAACCGAGGAAACATTTTGTGCAAAAATCACAATTAAAATATCTCAAATCAAATTAAATTGAATTTAAAACTATAAAACGGTGACAAAATAGAAAACACACGAAAAGGAGCCAAAAATTAAATAAAAATTTATTGATGTTGACAACTTTGACAAATCTTTAGTTTTCGTTTTTGCCGCAATTTGCCTCTTGACCGCTAGTTGTATGTTGGCATCATCATTTATTTGAAAATTATATTGAACTGTCATTGTATTAGCGGTCCATTCTAATTCTATTGTCTAAGACTTTAAATGAACAGAACAAATGAAAACAACACCAGGAAAATTATTAGAATCCTGCTACAATATTAATCCCCTCACACACATACAGAAAATAAGTATTTTCATATACTCTTTAAGCCTCAATTCCATTGTGAAACAAAGTTTGTCAGTCAAAATAACTTGAGATAAAAATATAAAATCGGTGGTTGTATGAACGAGATGCCCAACGGAGTCAGTCAAAATGTTACTTACAAAAAAGGTGTGTCTGTGTTAGTGGACTGATATCAAAATTTAAAAAAAGTTCAAATCGAGAATATTTTATGGCAGTCCAACTAATACAAGGACATAAATATTGTGTACCGACGAAAAATATTTCTCGCACACATTATTAATTTTAATAGTATGGCACTTTTATGGGAAAGACTTCTTTTAATTTTGTGTTTTAAGACGAAAATATTCGAAAAATAATAATTCTGATATGAGTAATAATAATAATTAATTTTTTAGATAATTTTGAGACTAGAAATAATTGAATTAACACATAATACTTAATTTGTTGATTAATTCTAGGTTATGTTGTTGTTTGCTGTCAAAACATATAAAATAATAGTGTGGCATTGTTATAGGAAAGATTTTTTTAATTTTGTATTTTATGACGGATAATGTTCGAAACAAATAATTCTGATATGAGTAATAATAATAATTAATTTTTTAGATAATTTTGAAACTTGAAATAATTGAATTAACACATAATACTTAATTTGTTAATTAATTGTAGGTTATGTGTTTGTTTGCTGTCAAAATACTAATAAACAATAGTGTGGCATTGTTACGGGAAAGATTTTTTTAATTTTGTATTTTATGACGGATAATCTTCGAAAAAAATAATTCTGATGTGGGTAATAATGATAATTAATTTTTTAGATTATTTTGAAACGTGAAAATAATAGAATTTACACTAATACCTAATTTTGTTTAATAATTTTTGGTTATGTTTTTGTTTGCTGTCAAAATGTGTCAATCAAATTTTGCTATAAAAAAAACAATAACAACATACTTTGTCTTTGTCACTCTGCTGGATTATTTTTTTTTGTCTTTTTCCAACTGAAGCCAGCTCAGTCAATTTTTCACAATGGAATTGAGGCATTATGCGTAAACGGAATCAAAATGAAAACGCATACGTATAAAAATATTCTCATTTAATGCTTTATATATACATATCATGTGTAACCGGGGACGTAGTTTTCATTGTATATCACACTATACATACAACACTTCAATGGTGAGATTACCTGCTATAAAATGTTATGGAGAATTATAATATACTGTTGAATATATTTCTAAAATGACGACGAACATACACACGACCGCGAACGAATACAGTTCAGAAAAACAAAAAAAAAAAAAAAACAACCGCATACTACGAAATATATTAATTTCTATATACATTTATATACAAAATAAAAATACAAATAATCTCATAAGAGTAAAGAGGGAAACAAAAAACTTGAAATTTCATGTACAGAAACAGAAAATTAACTGCGTATATCTATTTGATCGATTTTAATTACATCTAAATATGAGATAATGTATTTGAATTTTATAAACTAACTACACAAATTTAAGAGGCATGCATCATTAAGCGAAAAAGATCAAAATCTTGATTTAATTCGCTACAAATTAAAAACATTGCCTGGGTAATGCATCCCGATGGATTGCATTTTATCCATATTTATATTTAAAATTCACTATTGTTGCTTATGTAAGTAAATTAAATTAAAATAAAACAAAATAAATTATATATTTAAAACTTTACACTACATTAAACAAATAAATAAAATTAATTAAACTAAATTAAAATTATATTCTCGAAGAAGACGACCAAAACACGTCCTTCTTCTTCGAGCGTCAACAACCGACCATGTTTATTGAAGATGAAAGCGATATACAAAAAATATATTTAAATATAATAAATAATTTTCTTTTTAATTTTTTCAATCAAATTCGATGTTTTATTTTAAATCTCTTGTTTATTAAGATTTTAATTAATTAATTTGCATAATATTTTTTTTTTCAGGATTTGAAAATTACAATTTTTAAGACAAAATATCACTGGAAAAATTAAAACAACACATAATATGGTGATCAACAAAAAGAATAATCAATCTAATAATCATCTGAAATGATTTTTTGTTAAATTTTTTTTTCGTTTATTTTAACTCGGTTTTAATCCTATTTGAACTCTGCATATTTTTAACTCTGCAGTATATACACCAAGAGTTGGTTAGAAAATAACTCGACTCTGTATATAGTGAGAGTTAAACTAGGATTAAACTGGACTCAACTCGCAGCATATACAATATAATTGTATATGCTGCGAGTCGAGTCGAGTTTAATCCTAGTTTAACTCTCACTATATACAGAGTCGAGTTATTTTCTAACCAACTCTTGGTGTATACCGGGTGTTTCTTTTAAACTGAGACGATCAAATATCTCGAAAAATAGCCACTCTACGGAAAAAATGTCCATAATCAAAATTTAATCATACCGCGGGGGAAATATATTAGTGCAAAAAAATAGTCCCCCACCCCCCGCTTTGTAGGTGGGGCGGGGGTAACTTTTAAACTAAGATAGGAAGCCATATTTTTTATTGCAGATACGGATTCTACGACTAAAAGTACGTATGATTTGAATGAAATATTTTGTTCGGTTCATGATAGATGGCGTTTTTTTTTTTTTTTTTTTTCGCTGGCGCTACATCCCATAGAGGGATTTGGCCGCTTCAAGATGAAGTTTCGTAATCGTTTTTTTCAACGGATAATGAGTGATTAATTCATTGATCCTTACATTAACCAGCCGTGATTTTTTCATCACCCGCCGGGAATCGAACCCGGGACCTCCGGAGCTTAAAGCAAGCATGCTAACAACTGTGCCACCGGGGCGGCGTTGTAATCGACGAAATTCAATTTTTTCAATTTCTTCTTCTTAGAACACACGCATTCGATTCTGCAATACGTTTGAAATAAAAAACATCACGTTTTCATTGGAAATACTCGAAATTCGTCATCAAAACAATTTATTCAGTTTTGTAAATCACATTTAACGTTTGTGTTATTTCTTATCTTCATGTTTTTCGTAATTGCAAAATAAACGATAAAATACTTTAGAATGGACCGTTTAACTGTGCCAGAGAAAATTGAAATGGTTCTGGTTTATGGAGAAGCTGGCAGAAATCTTGAAAATGCTGTTGCTATTTACGCTCAACGTTTTCCGGATAGGATTCGTTCACGTGCTTCATTTGGCCGTACTATCAAACAATTTATTGCTGATGGAAATGTTCAACCGAAAAAGAGGACCCGTAGAGCAACAGTCACTGAAGAAAATAATGAAATTGCTGTATTGGCTGCAGCGACTCATAATCCTCATGTTAGTACACGAGAAATAGTTCGCGATTCCGGATTGTCCCTCACCAGTGTTTGGAGAATTTTAAAACGGCACAAGTATCATCCATATCATGTGTCTTTACACCAAGATCTTCATGGCGCTGATTTCCAAAACTTTTTGTCAATGGGCACGTGAACAAATACAACAAAACCCCAATTTTTTTCGTTGCGTAATGTTCTCTGATGAATCGTCTTTTACAAACCATAGAACGGTTAATCGACACAACATGCATTATTGGAGTGTTGAAAATCCACACTGGCTTCGCCAAGTTGAACATCAGCGCCCTTGGACTGTCAACGTGTGGTGTGGAATAATTGGCAACCAACTCATCGGCCCCCACATTATTGAAGGCAACTTGAATGGTCAAATGTACCGAAACTTTTTGGAAAATGAACTGCCAATATTACTTGAAAATTTGAACTTAGAATTGAGACGGAACATGTGGTTTCAACATGATGGTTGTCCTGCACACTATTCGTTGGTAGCACGTGAGGTACTTGATCGTGATTTCCATGGTTGCTGGATCGGTAGAGCTGGTCCGATAAATTGGCCCGCCAGATCACCAGATCTTAACTCTTACTTCGCCAGATTTCTTTTTGTGGGGCTATCTCAAAGACAAAGTTTACAAACAAGAACCAACAACACGTGAGAACATGATTGAGCGAATCAGAAATGAGTGTGCTGAAATTCAACCAAACACACTTCTCAGTTGTGTACAATCATTGGAAATGCGTATTAATAAGTGCATTGAAGTCGCAGGACATCATTTTGAACACTTATTTTAAGCTAAAATTATTTTATTCACCTGCCATTTACATTAATAAATTGTTTTGATGACGAATTTCGAGTATTTCCAATGAAAACGTGATGTTTATTATTTCAAACGTATTGCAGAATCGAATACGTGTGTTCAAAGAAGAAAAAATTGAAAAAATTTAATTTCGTCGATTACAACGCCATCTATCATGAACCGAACAAAATATTTCATTCAAATCATACGTACTTTTAGTCGTAGAATCCGTATCTGCAATAAAAAATATGGCTTCCTATCTTAGTTTAAAAGTTACCCCCGCCCCACCTACAAAGCGGGGGGTGGGGGACTATTTTTTTGCACTAATGTATTTCCCCCGCGGTATGATTAAATTTTGATTATGGACATTTTTTCCGTAGAGTGGCTATTTTTCGAGATATTTGATCGTCTCAGTTTAAAAGAAACACCCGGTATACTACAGAGTTAAAAATATGCAGAGTTCAAGTAGGATTAATTAAAACCGAGTTAAAATAAACGAAAAAAAATTTAACAAAAAATCATTTCAGATTAATTATTCTTTTTATTGATCACCATATGTGTTGTTTTAATTTTTCCAGCGATATTTTGTCTAAAAAATTGTAGTTTTCAAATCCTGATAAAAAAAAATATTTATGCAAATTAATTAATTAAAATCTTAATAAACAAGGGATTTAAAATAAAACATCGAATTTGATTGAAAAAATTAAAAATAAAATTGTTTATAATATTTAAATATATTTTTTGTATATTGCTCTCATTCTTCAATAACATAATCTGAAATAAATAAATAAAATGGTGTGTATGAATTTTGCATTAATTTTGTTGTTGTTTTTTTTTAACTCTACTCTACTCTGCGTATATAGTGCATTTTTAGAGTAGAGTTTAACTCGACTCGGCAAATTATTAGGTCGAGTCGAGTTTAACTCGACTCCATATATAGTGAGAGTTAAACTAGGATTAAACTCGACTCGACTCGCAGCATATACAATATAAATGAGTTCAATTTTTGTTATACTTGGGAACCAACATTGGACATATCGTGTGTAGGGTACGTATGCCTCATAAATGAACAGTGTGTTCATTTTCCACATCATATGCTCCAAGGTTGGCCGATCCGTGTATTCAGATGTATATTATCTACATGACATAATGGAATCGTTTATTCTTGAAAGGGCTCATGTCCACTTTTTCAAATTATTCAGGAAATAAAAAAAACTTTATATTAGCCGTCTTCCAATGGGCAAAATTTGCTACTTGGAAACACATTCTACATTATCTAGTTATTTTTCTTAATCTCTGTTACTCCATGATCTGGTAAAACAGGATTATCACAACTCGATACAAAATCTACCTATAGAGGCACGATAAACTGAATAAAAGCAACATTATTTACTAATACTGATATTAAAGCGACAGTTTAGCTTGAGAAAGCAAGCGAAATTGTGATGGTGTATTGTTCGGTTTGTATTTTAAAATGAATTTTGCTTAAGACAAACATTTTATTCAAGAGAAATTCAGAATACTTATTAATTTACCTAAAGTAATTCAACCAGCGATTGATGCATAGGTGCAGTTTTCTCATGTCATTTGGAACTATTGCAGAGTATAATTTCCATGTCTCATTTTGTAGCTAGCATAAACCAATTGTTTCATTTTTGAATTGCCCGAGAAAAAGAAATACATTTTGTATTTAGTTGAAAAGTATTGAATTTAATCTTAATTTGCCAACTCTCATTGTATGATCCTTTAAATATCTATACAAATTTAAGTTTTATAAACTTCACTTCTCTATTTATTGTAAATTTACAACAAGTTATTTAATATAATAACCGCCTACATCTAAATAGTACGAAAACATTAAGTTTGAGATATTTGTGTACAAGCAAATTATTTACAAACACAATTTTTATACATACTTGTTTTATATAATATACTTGTAAATTGCAATCAATACCTCAATATACTATAAATCTAGGAGGCATTGATTCGACTGTTCGTAGATAATGTTTTTGTATTGCTTGCAAATTCATTCAGCCTGTTTATACTTGATATCATGAAATCGATTTCATTCCTCGCTTCTTTCCCCTTTACCTACGAAACCGATTTTGTCAAGTCCATGTTTTGATTTCATTTTTCACCAAATTTTTTTGTGGATCTCGTGATTTCATGCACCAATACAAACAAAATTAAATCAAACAAATGTCAAACACATATTAAAACATTACACGAACTGTCAGATTTCTACACATACAGAGAAAATTATATTGTGATACGTTGATTCATAAAAGTTAATGTAAACGATAGTTGATTTCGTGATATCAGAGAAATTGATTTCATGATATCCTAGTGTAAACACAGTGAATCAATTTGGTTTCAATATTATTTTGTTTTTTTCCGAAACATACCCTGCCCACTGATCTATAACTCATGGATACGGCATAAAACTAAATTACCATAGAAAACAACAACAAACAATGGTACAACTTTTTTATATATTTCACTCACTTGAATTGTATATACCTCTTACTCTAAAATCGTATTTCCGAAAATGTAAAGTAAGAGCCGCACTGGGACAATTTTATTTCCGAAAATTATTCAAAAAAATTTTTTTTCTAATAAACTTAAGATACACAGAAAGATATTCAAAATCTTTCTTTTTTAAAATCATAATTTAATAAATAAACCACTTTACTGCGTATTTTCAGAAAATATGTAAATAAATTTTCATATTTTCCCCTTGAAATATTAAGTGCATATCTGAACTATGAACTAAAAAAAACACAACAAACGAAAAATTCGGTTTACAATGTCAGTCAAACATAAATAAACAAAGTTGATTATTTCAAAATTTATTGTTTATATGAAAATGTTTAATATGTACAAATATTTATTCTGTACATAATAGCTATATCAATTAATTTCAAATCATGCGTGTCGGAAAATAATATTTATAACTTATTTATTGTGAGAACGATACCCGTTAATAGTAAAAGAACGAAATTTATTAGACACAACACAATAAATGTATTTTGTTGACAAAATTACAAAAACAGTTGCATTGCTCAATAATTGCTCGCCTACGTTTTTAAATAAATTTGAATTTGATTTCCGAAAATTCGAAAATCTAGACAAGGAAGATACATTTTTACTTTCTCTGTCGCACACTAAGGCTGCGTACCAATAGTCGGGTAAATCATTTAGTACAGTAAATTTCAATTTTAGTACATATTTACCTCAATTGGCGTACCAATTCTCTAGAAGTAAAATGGTTTGATGGACACAAATTATGGTTCGAAGGGTTAAAATCGCTGGCTGCTAGGTACAAAAGGAAACGTCAAATATTTTTTAATATTTTTTTTCGCAAAATAAAAATAAATGTTATTTTATAAACTTTGAGTACGTATATTATTTATAATGAAAAACACGGAAATTTTAACCTAAATCACTGAAACTTCAAAAAGTTAACAACAACGTCACTTATTTTTTTCTCCTATTTTACCCAACTTTTTAGTACAGTATTTCAATTTACCCTGTACACTGCTAAAAAGAAGGTAAAAGAGCAATTTACCCGACTATTGGTACGCAGCCTAAGAATGATTTTTAGTTTTCTTTTATATACCATAGTTTTTTGGGTATGCCGTATCCATGAGTTATAGATCAGTGACCCTGCCTAAAAAAATTTCACTTCAAAAATAAAAGAAATACTGTCGCTTTTTTCGTTTCATATCGCTTTTTGAATTTTTGCTTGTATTTTTGTTTTGTTTCATCGATTTTAAAAATCACCCCGGTACTAAAGAAGTTTCACTTCAATAATTAAATAGCTATGTACTTAAACGTAAAAAATGTTTAAAACCATAAAAAGACGGAACAACCTGAAACAAAATCGAAAACATAATTTGTTTCTTCATTCCACAACGGTCATTTTTCCAATGAATACCGAATACAAACAAAAAAAAATCCGACCCTACAAATTTTTATATGTATTACTTTTTCCATATATTAGTGTGTACAAGTCGTGCCGCAATAAAAATTTTTGAGGAAAAATTTCACACAAATATCCCCACTCCAAAATTAGTTTGTTGGCAAAGAGGTAAGGAATGAGGAAGATACATCGAGTATAAACTATACGTCTGAACACGCTGATCGACATTTGTCGATTTCCACATCGTCTGGTGCTGGTCCTGGTCCGACCTTAAAATATATTACACAGTATGGAATTAATAGATACATGAGAGTTTTCCTTCAGTTTTAAATTTGGTAATTTACTAATGTCGTTTTCGATTGATTTTTTCCCCCCTCTTTGAAAAGCAATCTCAATTTCGGCGTCAATCGAACAAGAAAATTTCATTGCTCTTTTATGTTTGTGGGTTATCTTTCAAAATATAAAAACCTAGAAAATTGCAAATATAAAATCGAAAAAATTTGTTTTCGATGCAATGTTGAGATTAATTTAATGATACTTCTAAACAATTAATAGCCATAATAAGTTTGTTTGTTTGTTTTTTAGTTTGTAGAGGTCAGATCTTGCAATCCATATGACCGATGATGTGTGGCAACTCAGATTTCTAGAAACCACGCAAGGGTGACTCTAGAGAGTTGAATTACTATAACATGTATATTAAGTATGAATTGAAATATAAAGTATTACATTAATATATAAAAAATTTTGAATTTATAAAAAACAATACAAAAGATATTAATTCATGTTATAAGAAAATATGTCGAAAATGTATATAAAAATTGAAAATAAAAGTTTTATAAACCAAAAATTATAAATTCATTTATCATATAAAATTCATGATTCAAGATTATTATTATTTTTTTTAAATTCAATCTTATAATCATTTCTTTTTTTAAAAATTCATCTTGTAATTTTTTTTTTTTTTTTAAATTTGATTGATTTGTATTGATTCTTAAGAAACCTATTGTGTGAAAATATAAAATTATAATATTGAAAATAAAGTCTGTTCAAAGTATATAATCGATTTCCTTAATGAAATCACACAACATTCTGAGTTCTTCCTCTTTATTATCCTTTAAAATGTTTAAAAGTGGTTTTGTACAGAGTAACGGAAAATTACTTCTAGTGTTATTAAATTTAATGCAATTGTTAATGATGTGATCATTGTCCTCCACTGTATTGCACAGATCGCAATTTGGAGAAGACTCGACTCCTATCAGAAATTTAAACTTTTTATTCATCGCATGCCCAGAAATCAATCTGAAGATCAATCTAGTTTGGTGTGATGTGAAATTAAAGTCTTTAAAAAGGAAAAATGTTCTCGGGGAGGGAGAGGGACATATCTGTTTATAAAAATAGCCTGCACCCTGATTCTCTAAAAAATGACATAATGGGTAAACGTGTAAACTCGTAAAAAGCAAAGCCTTCTTTTATTAGTTTGTAATTTTTCGATTTTATTTGAAGTAGTAAACAAATCAAAAAATTGGGAATTCGTTAGAATAGGTCTCGCTTTTTGCAAGTTTACACAATTACCCATTATCTTATTTTTTAGAGAATCAGGGTGCTGCAGTGTTACACATAGTTGAATAAATTTCTTTCCATTTTTCATTAATATCTTTGGAAATGTTATTGATTAAATCAGAGTGAGTGGGTTCGTTGTCTAAATTATGGGTTGGGGAGAAAATTGCTTTTTTAGCTAGGCTATCAGCAAATTCATTACCAGTAATACCACAATGGCCAGGAAACCAATGTATAATGAAATTTTTGTTTGGGTTATAGCCAGCAGTGTCAATAATCTGATTTTCATAATGTTTTTTGGAATCTCGTAGTAGGGCTGTTTTTAGGGATAAACAAGAACTTTTGGAATCTGTTATGATAATTATATTTTTGTTTTTAATAATTAGGGCAATAGTGATTGCAATTTTAATAGCGATAGTTTCTGTATTTTTAATGTCAGTGGTATTATTCAGTTGAATGGCAAATTTCCATTTATTATCTTCCACAAAAATACCAATTCCAGCTTTTCCATTGGCAATGGAACCGTCTGTAAAAATTTTTGAGAAATTATTGTAATTATTGATTTCATTCATAGATAACGCATATTGTTCTAAAAGATTTGAAGAATTTTTATTTGAAAGTTCATTAATATTAATTGTGAGTATACTGAGATTTTTAGGAAATTGTATAGGTTTAATTTTAGAGAGAAAAGAAAAATCTGAATATAAATTGTTAAGTTTTGGAAGAGATCTATTGAGTTTAATATCATTGCCAATTTTAGAATTATTGAGTTTTTTTTTTGCAATGTAAAGAAGAGATTTTTTAATCAAATCTAAATCTACAGATGTCTCTAATGATTCTGATAAAATAACCGGAATAGGGGTGGTTTTCACAAACCTAAACATGCTCTAAGACAAGCGTTTTTGATTGACTGACAGATGTTGAGATTTTTTTTGAATTTAGTGTCTGTAAAAACAAGTGTGTATTCAAGTTTAGATTTAGCTATTGCTTTGTAAATGTTTAGCATTGTTTCCGGATTATCTCCTCCCTTAAAATGTGTGAGGGTTTTAAATAGGTTGATGGAACTAGAAATATTTTTTTTAAAATGGTATAATGGTTGGATAACGCAAGTCTCTTGGTGATAGTTGTGCCTAGTATTTTAGTTACTGTTTTTTCTTCTAGATATTTATTATTGATTTTGACTTTGATAGATTTAGAGTTATTTTTGTTAGTATAAAGTCTTAGAAAATGAGATTTTCTTCGTTAATTTGTAATTTTAAAAATTTTAATTTGCGTGTAAAAGATGATAGAAAAGAATCGATAGATAATTGTAAAATATCATGATTGTCTGCCGAAATTAAAATACAGATGTCGTCAGCGTATTGGAAGATTTTTGCATAGCTATTGTTAGTATCATGTAGAGAAGAGGTGTATAAATTAAAAAGGGTAGGACTTAGACAACTGCCTTGTGGAATGCCTTTATTGGCGTAGTGTGAAGTAAATTGATTAGAGTTTTGAGGTGAAATGGTTCTATTGGTTAGAAATTGATAAATCCAATTTGTAATATTTTCTGGGAAATTTAAATTATTAAGAATATCTAAAAGAATGTCTTTATCCACATTATCAAATGCTTTGGCAATGTCAATATTTATTAGAACTATTCTTTTATTTTATTGTTTAAGAGAGTGTATAAAATTAAACAGATCAATGAAGTAATCTGTAATATTTTTATTTTTTGTAAAACCGAAATTATAGTAACTGAGGATATTATTGTTGGCAATATGGTCATTAATTCTATTTAAAATTAATTTGTTGAAAATTTTGGAGAATATGGGAAGTAAGCAGATGGGCCGATAATTAGTTATGTCTCTATCATCTTTTCCCTTTTTAATAATAGCGATTAAATTTGAATTTTTCCACTTAGCTGGGTAAATTTGATTATGCCAGCGGGTGTATTCTGGTTTCCCCCAGGAATAGGAAAAGGAAAAAATATTGCCATTTTCATAGCAGTTTTATTTTTTCCCCTAAATGCTTATTCTGGCAAACCTTAATAGGAATTTTATTTTTCCTATTTATAGCAGTTTTGAAATTTATTTTTCCTGGCCTTTTTTGATACGGTAAATTAATTCCTATTGTACGTTTTACTTTAGCACTAAGTAGGCATTTTGTTATTTGTATATGTTTACCGAGATGTCAGATAAAAAAATAATAAAAATGGGTAAACGTATATAACCGACAAATTTCAGCGTAATAAATCAAATCCGTTTAATTATATCTTTATAATGTGTAACAATGTAAAATAAATTGTTTTTATTTATTTATACTAATAGAAAATTGTATTTTAACAACAAATTGTTTGACGTTTGATTACCTTTAACTAATCGCAGAGCCTTAGCGTAGGGAATTAAAACTAACAAAAAAATTCCTATCCAATTTTTCTTTCTTACGCCAGAATAAACCATAGGAAAAATAGCATAGGAAAAACTGCTATAAAAATAATTCCTATATAGGAAAAAAATTCCGAATTCCTAAGGAAAACCAGAATACACCCGCAGATAGAATTAAAGTAATTTGTAATAACTGAAATAAGGTCAATGGGCGCTTTCAGAGCACCAAACAGTTGGCAACATGTTGAGTAAAATCACGGCCAACGCTATGAAATTTAAGAACTTTATTATTAATTCAAATCAAATTAGCAATGATTTCACTAAACATGATGCCAACAGTTTGCGGATCTGAAAGCGCCCATTGTTAGTAGAAACCAATTGTTTAATTACTTTATATAGGATATTTTATCATATCCTGGTGCAGTATTATTAGACTTTTTGATGATATCATAGATTTCAAGTCTTTAAATTCAGAGGGATTATTAGGAATGGAATTGGTGGGGATATGTGAATAATCAAAAGAAGGAGGAAAATTATGATTTATAAAATTACTAGCTAGAGTGGGATCTTCCAAGATTCTGAAATTAGATTGTTTTTTATTTTTAATTTTATTTATGTTTTTTCCATATATTAGAGTTGAATTGTATGCCCAGATAGGACAATACGCTTTTCGTATTCAGCGGATCATAAAATATAGGCTGATAAAACCAAATATCAAGTATTAATTTTCGCATAATGATCAGTTTGAAAATAGGAGTATTAGAGACTACTCACACCAAACGCGAACTGCGAATTGCGAGTAACCATTTTTCAGGAAATTTTGATATAAAATACACTTAAACACAATGGATTTTTCGATTTATAATATAATTACGATTACTTTGTTCAAAATAAACTAAATTGAGCCCTAAAAATTCTTTAAAATAAGAAAAATTACTAAATTCGTACAAAGATGAAATATTCGCGCATTCGCTAAAAAATAAAATTACGTTCCACTCGCGTTCTACATAATTTTTATTCGTACGAGTATTGACATTCGTACGAGTATTTTTTTAAAAATCATTTCAAATACGATCAAAATGATTTTTAAAGATTAAAATAATATTATTTTTATCGAATTATGTATTTTAAGCTTTGTTAAAACGACCAATATAAAAAAACAGGTTTTGGAAAAAATTACCGTATTATTACAAATATTTGATCATGGATGGTATTGATTTTGACATATAAATTCACTCGCGTTTGGTGTGCATCAAATTTGCGAATTCGTGTATGGAATTTATTCACAACTCGCAGTTCGCGTTTGGTGTGAGTAGTCTCTTAAACTAACGATATTGACGATTGGAGCATCATGGATTTCACCTAGTGGAACATTTTTAAACTGAGCTAGCTGATAATTTGACGTTCGAAATTGTTATAAACAATTCCAATTTTGAACTGTAAACACAATTTTTACTTACCAGATTGCTAATAATTGTAAATAATTACAATTTTGCATTATAAAATAGTAGATTGTTCTACAAGTAAAGAAAAGTGATAGTTTTCCAGCGAGTGTAATTGTTTAATTCACGAACGAGCGCTAGTGAGCGAGTGGATTAATAATTTAACGAGCATGGAAAACCACTTTTCTTACGTGTCGGACATGCTATTTTTTCGTGTATTTGACGACAAACCAGGTACAAATAGAAAAGGTAGATCCAGTTTGGATCAAAGTATGTATGCATAGCGTGTACATAACAATCGCAGTAAGCAAATAAATAAAAGTCAAAAATCCAAAAATCATTTGGAAAAAAGCGTTTCTATGAAGAAAAGTGTTTATATAGTGAAGAAATGTGTTGCTAAGGAGAAAAGTAGCAGTTTTCTTTAATGTTTTCAGCCAAGAAATGACAGTTGTCGTATTTCCATGAGAAAAATGAATTCAAATTATTTTTGAATTATTTTTTCTCATGGAAACAAGTCGCGAATTATTTTTTCAAATTGAAATAAAACAACAAGTAGAAAGACCAAGTTGGCGTCTGGTGTCGGGTGGTATAACTAAAATTAGGAATGAATTAAATAATTCAAACTTTTGGTTTGAATTATTTAATTCGTATCGCGAGCAATTGTTGTTGTAAAATTCTCATGGAAATACGACTACTCTTTGCCATTAAGTACACGAAAAACAATTTTTATTTACCGGATTGCTAAATTTTCTTTCGTCGCATTTGTGACAAGTGTCATTTTATCTACTTTTAAGTACTTTTCATACCAGACGCCTCGCCTCGAAATTTTTAGTTATCACAAATATGAAGCTGATATCATTTCATACCGGTGGCGTCGACTTTGAACATTCGGTTGCTATCAAATATGTGAGTTTGGCTCATTTTACACGTGAATTATAGCAAGGACTGAGATATTCTGCATTTGTCACGTGCATATCACCTAGATTTTTCGGTAAATATAAAATAATTGTGCGAAAAATGTGATTTGTAGGTTATGTTGACAAAGCTCTTCGCTTTGTACTACATACTTTGAAATATCGCAGTCGATTGTGGAACGCATTGCCTTGGCTTTGTAGATAACTTCATTACAATATATTTTGATTTTTTTAAAGTTATATCACTTAAAAATAAATTATTTCTGAACAAATTGAATTTATTTCTTTAAAATTAAACGCTATCAATCAAATAAAACTAATTTGCTTAATTCAAAAATGAAATAAAGAATTTTTATTTTTGAAGCTCAAAGCCGAGGCGCCTGGTATGATAAGTACTTTACAATCGTAAATAACGTTCATATATCGGTAACTAGCGACCTCTAGAAAATTTCAGGGAATTATTTTGATATGTTAGTTATGAAAGGTTTTCATGAACAATCCCGTGGAAAATTCAAATGTGCGTTTTTTGGGCCAGTCTAAAATGTACATACTTATATAAAGGAATCTTTCAATGTTGAGAAATAAATACGCCATTTAATTCATTTAAAATAATTATTTGTACGTTTCTTTTTTATTATCAAAAAATTTACATTGCTTTCACCTTTCAGTTACACAATAAAACGGTGTTATGACGGGCAATTCTACTAGTATAATAAAAATATCCAAACTATAATTATTACAACTAATATAAAAAATAGGTATAACTTTAAACTGAATGCTTTTATTTAGAGATATTCAATAGGAACAATAAAAGTGAAGATTTTAAGTACATGGAATAGTTTTATTTAAAATTAAAACACGCTGTTTAGTAAGTAATGATAGTATGACCGTTAGGCAATTTTGATATTACAAATAAAACAGGCGACTTCATTCGATATCATTTGATGATATATTTTGTTGAACTTCTCGTACTTTAGGTAATAGTTGGTGCACGCCGGGTCCTCCTTTAATCAGCCTGAAAATAATACAAACACCATAATTTTCATAAAATTTCTGGTTAAAAGTGTTATTGTAGGTACTTGTCTCTTCATGTCCGGGGCTTACGAAACATCCCATATTAAACTTTGGTCTTTAATTTCAACATGCTGATTATATGGACATACAGTTGATTCTTATCCGGGTAGACCTCCAACACCAATAAGTTGAAAGCGCTCAAGCTCCACGGGCGATTACGACTTTATAATTCATACTCACCATAAAGTCAATATATTTAATATAAATATAAACAAACAAATATAAATTAGGAAAAGTTCCCTGGAAAACATTTCCGTTATAAAATACTTCCCCGCTCTGCTCTGCTGATGTCGTGTTGAACTCATGTGTAATTTCGATACAACGTAAAATTTTTGAAATATGCTAGCCGTCGAAAATTTACAATTTACATACATACAAAAACCATATACTCACTTGTTGATGATAGGGACACTCAAATGCATTATCGTATACCTGCCCACAATAACTGCATGGTACTTCCTCCAATTCCATATCTTTTTTATCATCACCCTCCTGATTCATTTGATCCTCTTCATCGTACTCATTTTTTTCCTCGGTGAATGATACAACATCTTCTTCGAATTTATCGTCTTGTCCCTCTTCGTACGATTCCAATTTATCATCCTCTTTAAGATCATTTTCGTTTAAATTTGGATCCGATTCCAATTTATGTTCCTCTTTAATTGCATCCGTAGTTTTAAGAACAGTGATTTCTTTATCAATTTTCACCTCTTCTGCAATCGCTTTTAATTCGCTCATTTTAGGTGATATTTTTTCATCCGGTTTTTTTATGTCAATCACCGGTTTTGGTTCCACAATTGGTACATCAATTTTCATAGAATGATCGATATGATCATCGTCATCGTAATGATCCTCCTCGGTTGGGTACGATTCATTTTTATCATCATACTCATCATCATGATCGTATGTATCCGGTTTGGATATTTCTTCATCATCTTCGTAATTATATTCATCATCTTCTTCTGGAAACGATTCAAGATGTTCATCCATGCTGTAATCATGCTCCTCATACGAATCCTGTATTTGCAATTTAGCACCGTTCGTAATGATTACAGGTGGGATCACTACTGCGGGTTCCACAATCTTTTTTGGTTCCTCAATTTTAATGATCGGTTCGATCGGTTTGACAACCGCAGGCTCAATTTTATTTTTATCATCAAATTTATACTCGTTCGCATCAGCCATATATGATTTCATCGTCTCCTCATAATTATACTTGGCGTTTACATCCGTATATGATGTAACATTCGCCTCATCATTATAGTATTCGTCATCATTTTCATCGTCATCATTGTATGAGTTACCTTCATCATCGTAATTATAATCGTCATCATCATCGTGATGTGCATCATCATCGTATGGCACTGTCTGATCATCATAATTGTACTCGTTTGTAACGTTATACTCATTCGTAACGTTAACGTTTGGATATGGTTTTATTGGTTCTTGGTAGCTACCGTACTGGTTGGCTGGTTTTGTAACAACTGGATCTTGATAGTTGTTGTATCCGGTAGTAGTTTTAATCGGGTCCTGATAATTATAAGCACTTGCAATAGGCTTAACTGGTTCCTGGTAATTATAAGCAGATTGATTTGTTTTTACTGGATCTTGGTAGTTGTACGTTGGTTGGGTGACCGGCTTAACAGGCTCTTGATAATTATATTGCTTCAATGGTGGTTTAACAGGTTCCTGATAGTTGTACTGATTAACTGGCTGTACAGGCTCTTGATAATTATACTGGGCGACTGGTTTAGCCACAGAATCTTGATAGTTGTATTGATTAAGCTGTTTTAATGGTTCCTTCTCGTAAGCATTATAAGCCGGCTTCATTGAATTCATACTAGAATTGTAACCGTACTGTTGTTGACCCTGAATGCTATTATTATTGTACATGATTGATGTCGGGTCGGTATACGGAGTTTTGATTGCATTACCAATATTTATATTGTTGTTGTTATTGTTAACTGGTACGGCAGTTGCAGTACTAATACCACCGCCGAGATACGGTTTTAATTTTTCATCGACCTTGCCAATCGATTTAAATTTATCTTGCCAACTGAGGACGTTCTTATCCGTAAATGACTTTAATTTATCGGTCCACTTCTCATTCTTTTGAGCAACTGCGACAGCTGGATATGTTTCTTCTTTTTTTATTATGTTTGGTACAATAACATTGGCGGGTTGCGGTGTAGGGTGAAAATTTGCATAGCTGCTCAAGGTGGACATAGTGTTCATAGTGCTCATGGGGTGCATTACCGGTGTTTGATGATGTGTATTATACGAGTTCATTGGCATTGGGTCCGAATATTTATACTCGTTTGCCATATAGTTGCTAGCCTGTATTTTATCGTCCCATTTGTTGGTGAATTCGGACGTATCGTAATCGGTGGTCTCTAATTTTGCCTCCCAATTATTGTACTCTTGAGCAGCAAAATTATTCGCTTGAATTTTATCATCCCACCGATATTCGTTCGTTCCATAGTCGACCGATTCCATACGGTCTTCAAGTTTAAATTTCTTCTTGCCGTGATTTCCTGCATTAAAGATTTTTCGATTAGAACAAGTCAATCTATAAAGTACACAACATAGATAAATTATAAATTATGTTACCTGTTTTATATTTTCCATATCCAGTACCATGATAACCATAACCATCTACATCCTGCTGATAACGTGAATGCTTCATTTTCTTGTGCAGTTCCAATTTCTCTTTGTACGAGAATCCCTTGCCACACTCTTCGCACACCAAATCCAATTCTCTCATATGTCGCTGATTATGATACTCCATATCTTCACGTGTTTTACTTAGCTTACAACACAAATCACATTCAAATGGTCCCATATATTGACGTTTTTGCAGTATAGTCGAATCAGAATAAGTCGACTTATATATCCAGATATCTTTATTCATGTACTCCATACTATTTTCATCGTATTTCGGATGCTTTGTCCGTTTATGCAAATTCAATTTACGCTCATTGGTAAAACATTTACCACACTCATCGCACATCAAATCCAATTCCCGCATATGTTTTTGCCGATGCAATTCCATTGTTTTCAGTGATTTAATCACTTTGCAGCATATTTCACATTCGAAGCGCCCAACCGCGTTTGTATTATACGGAACAATGGAACCGGGAAATAATGATTTCAGGAATATATTTTCACGATCTTCAAACACACCATATTCATTATGTATATTCATCGACATGTAATCATGGCCAAACATTTCATACCGTTTATTCGAATGTTGTTTCTTTATGTGCATAAGCAATTTGGTTTCATGCATAAAACTTTTACCACACTCTTCGCACATAATATTCAAATCGGCACCATGTTTAATTTTATGATTTTTCCATCCTTTATATGTCCGCACAATTTTACCGCACAGGTTACACTCGAACGGTCCGATCTTTGATCTATCATCTAATTTTGTGCGTCAAACAAAATAAAAGAAACAAAAAAAAAAAATGGCCGCATTTATAACGAGCATGCATCTAACTACAACGCCGCGGTACTTACACTCCATCAATGATTGATGATGATTTTGATATTTTGGTTTTGGTGTTTCATACATGGGTACATCTTTAATGCTTAATAAAGTTTTATAGTCTTTATTTGCTTTCAAACATTTTTTACGAAAATTATAAGCTAGCTTAAGCTCTTCGGCACAGTTAAAGCATAAGCCAGCCGAATTTGTAAAATCAGGTTTGACCTTAATAAGATAATATAATTATAAATTATAAATGAAATAAAAAAAAATTGTTATGCTAAATTTATGCTTAAATAAAGGATATAATGAAATTTACTTTAATCGATGTAAAATACTGTTGTTGATCAACATCAAATTCAAAACTTTTATCTGATTTTAAACATCCACGACATTTTTTGTTTGTGTTAATGACTTTTGAATGAACCGACGAATTTAATGGCGATGATGATTGGTAATGATTTTGACTATAGCTATAATTACTGTAATTGTACAATCAATATAATAAAATATTTATAAATGTTTTATTAAAGCCAAAACCTGAATTATACGTTTTTGTTAAATTATTTTTATTGGTTGTGTCCCGATATTGGACATCTTTTTTGTTTTTATTTTTTTTTTTTGTGTGCTAGAGAGTTGCGCAAAACACTTACCTATTGCGTCGAATTGTTGTATTCTCACGATATTTATCTGCAATATCCATGTATTTCCACTTTGGTTTGACTTCGGGTAAAATTCGAATTTTAGTACGTTCCCGATTTACTTGATAATTTGTTTGCGTTTTATACGATTCGACGACGATCTGTGAATTTAATAATGAATTTTGTGAATTTTGTTTATTTATAGCTCAATGTGTATTTTGGACAGCAACCTGCCTTATTTTCAAAGCAAAAAAAATTGTCGTAGCAAAAATATATGTAGGAGAACCTATTTTTGTCGCAATCAAATAATGGGCCCGTTTCTGGGACCATAAAATATATGTTATGTTATTTTATTTCCCTGATTCCTATATGAATTTGTATTGAAAAAATAAAAATAACAACATAACATAAAATGTTTGAACTCAGAATCGGACACATTAGTCGTGTTCCAGTCGACCGCTTCAAGTACTTATGAGTACTTAGGTTTGTGCCTTTGCTTAAATTTAACTACTCGTAACTGCTCTTGCCAGAATGCAAGAGCAGTTACGAGTAGTTAAATTTAAGCAAAGACACAAACCTAAGAACTCATAAGTACTTGAAGTGGTCGACTGGAACACGATTATTATTTGTATCATAAATATCATAGCACTATGTAGCACAAAAATTTCGGAGACAGAAAATTTTTCGATGACATATAAAGTCACATGTTTCTCATTGCAAAAAATATCACCATATAGTACAAATATTTTGTCACAAATTTTATCGCTTTTATGTTATATATGAGCAATAATTCGAACTGCATTTGCGATGTTATAATACAAAAATATAAAGGGCCTGAAACCGTATGAGGTGAACAGAACTTCGCTCTTGATTAATTCAACTCCCAAATCAATTCCGAAATTAACCTCATAAGTCAATCTTTAGCTCAACCTCAAACTCAATTTATAGTTCAACCTCCATCTCAATCGCAACACAATCCTAAACGCAATAACCAAATTAACCGCCAACTCGACCCTCAATTCAATAACCAAATCAACCCCAAATCAACTTTCAAATTAACTCTTAACCTAAATGCACACAAACCCTTAAATGATTCCTCAACTGGACAACTCAACCCCGCTAACTAAATCCTAGCTCAACTTAGCTCGAACCAAATACAACCCTCTGCTCAACTTCACACTTATTGGCCAACCCAATCCCAAAATTAACTCGATTCGAAAGCTACATGCGTGTTTGAACTCAACTCAACCTAACCTCCCATAAAACTCTAAACTCTACCCCAAATTAATCCCTAACCGAACTTCGCACTTAAATTTAACTCAATTTCAACTCAAACCCTATTCACCAACATACCATAATAGCAACGTACAATCATAACGGCATACCTTACGTCGTACCATCGTAACCTTTTAAACAATCATTCCATCATACCACTATTCAATTATACCATCGTACCATTATGTCATACAATCATACCATAGTAACGTCGTACCATCATAACACCATACCACCATAGCACATCCAACCGTCATACCACCACACCATCATATTATCACACCATCATAACATGATACCATTATACTATCGTACCATCATACCATCATAGTATCATCATACCATCATACTGTAGTATATGGATCACAATAAAACACACGCAATTCTTTTGGTCTATATCCATTCACCATGAACTCGGTAATGTCAATCCGACTCTTCTTTTGTACAACTCGATTACACATATACACCCTGCGCCATTGAAATGTTCGATTTCGATTATTTACTATTTCATGCAATTCTCTCCTAGATTTTTCCTCATTCGCTATTTTTTTTTTGTTTTTTTATTTTTCAGCATATTTCACGCCTTATTAGGTATTTAGAACCAAACTAAGGGTGAAATATTCATTCGGTTTCAATTAAGTAGTCAAAGAGTTAATTTTACAAAGTGTCGCTCTAAATTAAATGCTAACGAAAAAGCCAAAATTTTGCAAGCAAAGGCAAAAAGTACACACATTCACAAATTGCAAGAGTAATTTAGTGTAACCAAACAGCAGTTAGAAAGTTTTTAAGGCACTCTTCCGTAAATCAAACGATAATTTGGCTCTGATGCAAAGAGGAGAAGTTCTATTTCAACAAATCGAATTTCAGATATTTACATCTTAAGTAAAGGTTTGCTACGGCTTTGGAGCTGAGAAGTTAGCTTCTAATAGCAACAACCGACACTATTTCAGTTCATACTATTAAAAGGAACTTGGTTTATATGCTTGTCGACCTGCGAGAAAATCATTACTGACAGCAAAAATGGCAGCTGCAAGCCTCAAATTTGCAATAGAATGAAAAATCTGAATGCCCAGGGACTCGCGTTGGTTCATATTCTCGGATAAATCCAAATTTAATATCTTTGGACTCGATGTAAGGACAAGGGTTCGGCGACGAAAAGGCAAACGGTATTTAACAGAATGTATTTCGCCGACAGTGAAAAATTCACCATATGTTATGGCCTGGAGAGCCATAACAGCCTTTGGAGTTTGATCACTAAGCCTTCTGGATAGTTCAGAAAGCGGAGGAAAATATAAAAAAATTATCGAAACCTGAATCGTGACTATTGAGGATCCGACTCAATACATCGGTATTCCACTCTTTCAGGACGATTACTCTCCGTGAATTATTTATGTTATTTGTGAAGTAAGAATGCTTAATTTTAATGTCTATTTTGTTTAGGTAGCCGAATTTAAAAATAGCTTGGTGATTGAGTCGTTACCCTGGACAGGAAATAGTCCTGACCTCAATATTGTTGAAAATATTTGGTCCTTCATGGGAAAGAAGATTACAATTTACAAGCTGAAAAGAGCCAAAGAGCGGAAAAAACTTATAGAAAAAGTCTGGTTTGAAGAAATAACAATATTTATTTAATCAAACTGTAGAATTCAATGCTGATCGGGTTTAAGGCCATCATAAAAGCCAAGGGCTGGGTTATTAATCATTGATTTTAAAAAGTTCAATTTCTCTCAAAATATTTTGGTTGAGATGAATTATTTTATTTCTGTTAATTCTTATTTTGAATAAAAATTACCATTGTCAACAAAAAACTAATTTTCAATTGAAAAAACTTTGTTAAAAACACTGTAAAGACCTACCAAATTGTTACGAGGTAGGGCGGTAATATTCCTTATCCGACGTTATGTAGGTCTAAAATGTCGGATTACCGCTCTTCTTATTTGATTATATTCGGAATAGTGTAAACATTTTTTTGATAATCAGAATCTATCATTTTTGCCATCTACTTTTGAAGCAAACGGTGGTATTTCCAAAATTTACTTTAAAAATTCAAACCGAACATTTCAATGGCGCAGGGTGTATATACTAAATACTACACTTATTTGATACATACATTTTATACAATACAACATCGAAAGTATTACATATTAGTACATTGCTTCGTAATACGAATATACTACACAACCACCATCTATTATCACACCATTCTTATATACAAACCATCATACCATTATAACATAATCATAATATGTACCATCATACATCATACCATCATACCGTTATCAAAAATCCTGAATTTTTGCAGTTTTAGGAATTCCTCCGTAGTAACTTTGGACCTGGTTATCATCTCTCAAGAAGGAGATGTAGGTTTGAGATATTAATCATGACCTTTCTAAATTCTTGAACAATATTTGTGTAAAGTTTGGTTCAAATCGGTCAAAGGCGTGTGGATTTGTTTAAATATCATACACATATACTGTTCCTATTTATATACATTCACTTTTTAGGTTGCTCAACTTCTCACTAAACCCTAATCCAACCACTTTTACACTTCAAATCAACCCAAAACTCAATGATCAATTCAATAATCAAACCAGCATATACAAAAGATTCGTAAATGTTTGTATAACTAGGGTCTAGATTCTGATCAGGTGACAAATGACAATTTTTTATGATTTTGTACTAAAATTGTAACTGCTACAAAATGACAATATAGTAGTGAGTTCTAAAATGTGATTCTGATGACACGTTACGTCGCACAGTGCGGCCGATTCCAAAAAATCTGTCCAAAAGTCAAAAACTTAAGTAAATTATATTGACAATGACAACCTCTATTCATGAAACAGCCATTGGGTTGCTGCATACGAATCTGAAGTCAGAGTTTCAAAATGTAACCCCCTTCATGCTTCATCCCATATTGACAACCCATATTCATGAAACAGCCTGTATGTCATATTAAAATCAAGATGCATGCATATTATTTTCATAAAAAAGAATCGTGCGCAAAGCGCATTAATACCGACTGGACAAAGTTACAACAACAATTAAATAAAAAAATGTCTAATCATCTATTAATAAAATGCAGACCCGATGTCCATCTGTCTGTTTGTTTGTCTGTGTGGTAACGACGCTATATGTATCGTTCCAAGCATGCGAGTATTTTCTTTCTTTTATGTGTCCTTTCGTCAAGATGCTTTATCGAATGCAACAGCATGTAGATGGTTTGCTCGCTTCCGTTTTCGAAATTTCGATGTCAAAAATGCACCTCGCTCTGGTCGACCAATAACTGAAAAAGTCGCTGCAATATTATACAAAAAATCGAAGAAGACCAACACATAAGCAGCCATGATATTGCTAAGGAATTAAATATCGATCACAAAACAGTTTTAAGCAATTTGCGTAATACCCTAGACAGACTGCGGTTTATTAAATCCGATTTAGTGAATTTTTCGAGTTTAGTCGCAGTATGTCAACCTCAATTTTAACTAATCACTTTGTTTTTCATAGAGTACTTGAACGAGTTTAGCTAAATCGGATTTAATAAACCGCAGTCTGTCTAGGGTATAAGGCTGGATACACAAAGAAGCTCGATGTTTCGGTGCCGCAGGAATAATTGTCGATGAAAAATTTGATTGACCGAATTTCCATCATATTTAAAAGGTTACTACCTAGATATAATTTATTTTTAAATGTTGACGAAATAATTTGCCACCAGCAGAGTATTTTAAGCAAATGCATTCACAGTTTTCGAGCTGCGTTTCGATGTTGTTTTCAGCTGCTGGGGCGCTATCATGAAATCCGGACGGTAAATTTTAGCGGTAATAAACAATTCTATGGAAATTTTAGAATAAATTCAAAAAATGGTCAAAGGTACCTAAGTTATTTTGTATGAAATTGCAAATAAGTGAAAGTTTATCGACAAATTTGTATGCGACAAATATTTCATGACGATCAGAAATTTTCCGCTTCATGTAATTACGATTTGATACAAATTAACTTGGGTAACTTTGACCATTTTTTGAATTTATTCTAAAATTTCCATAGAATTGTTTATTACCGCTAAAATTTATCGTCCGGATTTTTGTTGTTTTTCTTCACGATACATATTAGCAAAGAAATGCTCCATTTTCATATAAACAACTTATCGTTTGCATGGAAAAAACCCAAGTTTTCTACCAAAAAATAAAGGCCCGAATTTATAGTCGTTGCTACAACTATAACTACTGTTATAGTAACAGTTTTCGTATTTATAAACCTCGCTATAAGTTTTGTTTGTAATGTAGCAACGTTTATAGTGATCAAAATCCATCACTATAAATATTACTATAAATTATCCAAGACAGCAAAGTAAATTCGAAATTCATATGGAATTTTTGACGTGATTTTAAAATGATTTTCGAAAATCGTTGTCTTAGCGTCGTAATAGTGTCTTTAGCGATGAAGACAGCTCGAATTCAAGTAAAATATGTCAACCATAGTCATTTTTGGTTGTTTTCGTAAAAAAAATTCAAATTTATCGACACATCGATATTTATAATTTTACATTTTTATTTTAATTTGTTTTTTTTAGTAAAATTATTCTCAAACTGATTGTGGAATATATTAATGCATGTTTTAATTTTTATTTTATTATATTTATACAAAATCTTTATGTGTTAACCAAAAGTACAAAGGAAACAAAACGATCAGTTTTCAAAAAAAAAAAAATAATAATTTTTGTTGTTGTATCACGATAAGCCCAAATCAATATCGAAACGCAGGCGAAAACAATACCGTGAATGTAACCTTAGAAATTTAAATCCATATTACATGGTAATTTATTCTTGTCTTAAAGACACATAGGGAACAATTGTTGGAATTTGGAAGGTGTATTAACCGTAGAAAAATATTTCTTCAAAAGGTTCGACATTACCTTGGAAAATATCTAATGGGCCTTAAAGTTAACACAAACTGTTTATTACTAAAATCTACCTTTGTACAAAATTTCGGCCATAACTATCAATATTTGTGAGAATGGGAGGTAAAACAAAAATATAAAAATGTGTGACTGGAAGGACGGACGGACAGACGGAAGGACGGACACGACATTTTTCTAATCAATGTTTCGGGGTCCTGGTAACCTAATTCGTCGAGAAATGTGAAAATCTGGAACAAAATTTACAATACTTACCCAATATAACTTCGTTATAGTGGGAAAAGTAAAAATGATTTATGTTACGAGTATTTTTCATTGATAAAATTTTAATCAAAAATGTTCAATTTTACACGGGTTCTTATGGGAAATCGTAAAATGTACCCTCCTTAAATAAAGTTTCTTTTAAAATTGGTCTGATACTGATGGCTAGGTATATGGTTAGGTGCTTTGGTTGAACCAATTCAACGAAGCAAATAATTTAAATGTAAATCTGCCTGCGGGCCATCGGATAATCAATCACCACTGTATACCTTACAACCACCAAATAAAATAAATACAATTTTCGAAAGAAATTTGGTTTGTTTTTCCCGAAAGAAGGTTCCAGGAAAAAAAACCGATGAAGACTGGAAAAGAGGAAAACTGCAATATTAACTGATACACCAGAAAATGAGGCATTGAAGAAAGAGAAAGTGGCTATAGACTGCTTAAATTGGAAGCTTAAACCAGCAAAAAACGGCTTGGATTGGCAAAATTCTACAGGAAAGACGCGATTGGTTTTAATTAGTTTATGGTGAGGCTTATTTGCGCTCTAAAGCTGGGGAGTGTTGGGTAATTTGTTTATCATGGAAACTGTGGGCTCACGAGGAATGTACAGAGTTATTAGCAGGTAAAAAAAAAATTATAGTTGCCACGAATGTACAAATTAATTGTTTAAATTTAATTGTTAAAAATGAATTGTTCTTTATTTTATTTATTGACTGATGTATTTTTGCTTTATTATTTAATAAATATTGAATTAATTTATTGTTAATTGCTCGTATTTACTTGGGGAATATTGTATGGTGCAAGTTACCCCATACTATGTTTCAACTTACCCCGTATACGGGCAGGTCGTAATCGTAACACTAATATATTGTTTTTGAGAAAATACTAAACTTTATATTATAAATATGAGTTACCTACACCTTATAGTTATATTTATATGATGCAAAAAACAAAATTTGGTTCAAGCTGCCCCGATCTCCCCTACATTTTTTATAAATTAGCAGGGGAAAATAGTTAAACGAGTGAGGTTTGATGGTATAATCTATTTAGGTACCTACGACGTATTCAAAAATAATGTACAAAGATATATTTCTAAATATGTATGTATTTGAATTGTTTGGTTTTCCAATGAACAATTAATTAAATAAATTTCACTTTCACTTTATTCAGACAAAAGCACTTCGCGGTGTGAACACATACATATGTAAATGCCACATGCAGCGCAATATTACTCGTAAATCAATAAAGATCAACAAGTACATAGGTCAACAAATATTAAGAAATGTCAGATAGCTTCCTACCCCATTCGTCACCTACTTCCCAAACCCAATATTTTTATTGTTGTCGTGTTCACTACAATTATTGATTAATTTGTGCTACATTAAACTGATATGCGCATGAAGTTTTTTCACTTTGACTGCCATATTGTAATTTGAAAAAATTTTCATCCACAAAATTATTATTAAAACAAAAGCTTTTTGCTTACCTGTTGTTCCATATTTGGTTCGCCCCAAACATCATGATACCGATTCTCATCGGGTGTGGTGTACGGAAGAGGATTGCGGTAGACATATTCTAAGGGTTCTATCAAAGCTGGTGGATCAGATTGCCACATATATCCTTTGGATGAATACGGGTTCCTTTGCATATTGGTAAATTGATTATCAACCCAGTTTGGAGGATACATGACGATTGATCAAATGTTTTTTTTTAATATTTAGTTTTACTTTGGTTATATATACTTATGTAGTTTATATTACAAATTATAGTGAATTTAGTAATCTAGCATAGAGGGATGATATAATGTAATAGAAGAAAATACGGGTATATTAACAAACTAAATAACTAAACTAATTTTCTATATACTTACATTTATAATTTACAATTATTAAATAATTTTAAAGCACATTTGGTTTGACAAAAACCAAATCAAGCAAATTTGCATTTTGAAACAATTTGAAAAATTTACATTGTGCAATTTGCGACACTGCTCTACGACTACTGATTACTGAACGCTTGAAATGAAATGAAAATTTGAATTTTTATCTCGATACGAGCAATAAAAAATGAAAAAAAGGTGGGGATTTTGTGATTGGAAATGCGCAAGAATTTCTTATTATCAAATAATGTATGTGTGGAGAAGAATTTATTTGTAAATATTGCTATCAGATGTTTTTTATTTTCGATTTGATACCAACTGTTGATTGTTATTCAGACAGAGTGATGCATGTAAATATAGGACAACGGTTTTTTACAATTGTAGGTGATCAACAGTTTTTGTTGTAAATATATACATTTTGTTTAAATATCTATATTGTTTAATTCGAAACTCCCTCCCTCATCAATTAACTGGATTCCAGGACATTTCTTCGCACACATTTCCTCGCGGGGAACATTTCCTTGCGGGAACATTTCCTCGCTATAAATTCTGAAAAATGGAAATTTGAATTTTAAAACGAAAATAAACAAAAATTATAAATTTTGGATAATGGGGATTTAGAATCGCTCTAAATTCTGGAAAATGGGGATTTTAATTTTAAAACGAAAATAAACAAAAATTATAAATTCTGGATAATGGGGATATAAAATTGCTATAAATTCTGGAAAAGGAGAATTTTAATTTTAAAACATAAATAAACAAAAAGTTATAAATTCTGAAAAATGGGATTTAAAAATTATAAATTCTGGAAACGCTCCCTTATATCAGGCGAGGAAATGTTACCGCGAGGAAATGTTCTCCGCGAGGAAATGTGTGCGAGGAAATGTGCACGAGAAAAAGTGCACGAGGAAATGTGCGCGAGGAACTGTCCTGTTACCAATTGACTGTTACTTTGTTTCCATGCAGAATTCAACCTAGGTTGAACCTAGGTTAGCGTTCATGGAAACGGGGTTGAGTTGGATTTTCGTTAAGTTAATTTGAACTCAACGAAAATACCTGAGTTGAGTAGAGTTGAAATTCAAAATGGCGCAGCGAATAAATATTAAGGATTTTTATTATTAACCCCATAAAAAAATATTACAATACTTAAATAAAACAAAAAAATATTAACAAAAAATTAAGGATGCAATAAAAAAGTCCTAAATGTATATTACCATGTTTCCATGATAGAGTTAACCTAGGTTCAACTCGGTTTACGTGCATGGAAACGCTTGTTAGAGTAGAGTTTCGTTAAATCCAAATAAAATCGACGAATCTTGTTCGTTTGAGTTAGATTCTATCTGTCAAAGATTTTTTAAAAATAAAAATGGCGCTTCGCATATTATTAATTATATTTCCTCAAAATAATTAAAAAAATACACAGAAATGTCGTTGTCAACGTAATGACGATATACCATAGTGAAATAAAAAATTTCGCTTTGTCATACAATTTTATTTTTGTATTCTATCGAAATATTTTTCTTTGATCTGTAAATCCTATCTGTTCATGGAAACGGTAAAAGTTAGCGCCGCCATGTTTTCAACTCAACGAAACCTAAACCTATTTGAACTCGGTACATGGAAACATGGTATATAATATAACGGGCTGTTAAACAGAAACAAAAACTTTCAACTCAACCTAACTCAATTTCATGCAAACGATGGACACCATTTTGAAATTTAACGAAAACCTAATTTCTTAGTGCTTTCTTGTGCCGCCCCGGTGGCACAGTGGTTAGCATACTTGCTTTACGCTCCGGAGGTCCCGGGTTCGATTCCCGGCGGGTGATGAAAAAATCACGGCTGGTTAAGGGTAGGATCAATGAATTAATCACTCATTATCCGTTAATAAAATGATTACGAAACTTCAAAATGAAGCGGCCAAATTTCCCTCTATGGGATGTAGCGCCAGCGAAAAAAAAAAAAAAAAATTCAATCCAACCTAACTCAACCTCGTTCATGGAAACATGGTATGTGTTGATCGGGTAATACAAATAAATTGATATGTCCGGGGATTTCCATTGTAAACATAAATCTTGAATACGAATTGATACAGTGAGAAGAAGAGAAGTGAAGTGATTGATACGTGCTATTAGTTTATTTAAATTGTGTGCGCAGATAAAAATATTAATAAATACAAATCAGGTAGGATTATATGCTAATTGTGAAGTACATATATCGTATCCATGTATAATTATGTGTTCTGTGTGTAAGATTTTGTGATAGTTTACAAATGCGTCACTTGTTGTCCGTCGCCATTACATTATATCAAGACGACATTCTTGAATCTTAATATATTACAATTACAAATGACATCTCAGTCTACGATGCTATATCTGAGTAATGTGCCAACCACGTCTCAGTCTACGATGAGATAATTGAGCAATGAGTCGACGTGCCTAAAGTACTAATGTAACTCAACCGTTCCATCACCATATCATTGTTGATGATTCTAGATCTTTCTTCTGCTCTTGAAGGGAATGCTTCAATAGTATTAATCTTCGTCAAAGTGGCTGTTGAGGTTATTTTTGCACCTACCGGGTAGTGTCTATGTACTTTATCGCTTAAATTAAATTGCTGCCATAATAAAAGAACAAATCTACTGCTAGATGTCCTATATCCTGCCACTGTATACATACGTACCGCATTATAAAACACAGTTTGGGTGCAGTTTTAAATTTCCTTCTCTTTCAATGAATTCAGTGTGGTTTCGATAACTCTACTGCTATCATCTTCGTATATTAAGTTACCGATGGTTTTTGATTTCATTACAAATATCCACGCATTGTATCTACATAAAGGAATCCATAGCGTAGTAATGTCCTTCTTGCGAATCTGACAGGTCTTCAGAATGGCACCATTTTGTTTGCGTATTTGTTCTATTTCACAACTAGTTGTGTATGCGTTGTAATTTGTATTCATATAGCGGCTGGTGAACTTCACAAAAGTATTGTCCGTTTAAGGCAATTACATGTTTTGAATTCATCCGCAGTTAGCGCCATATATTAATTTTGTTTAGTGCAACCATCAAATAGTTAGAGGATGGCATGATTCAGACATATTCTTGCTCGTGGACCGTGGGAAATGGTATAACATGAATTTCGGTGATAGTGTCAATTATCCATGAAGAGCCAGGTCGGTGAATTCCTTATGGAAAATGATCCTGGCCGTAACTGTGGTTAATCATGTTGATAGTTGATTATAATATCGACATTTGCTATTGCAATATCTTTTGGTGGTGTCGTTGGTTTGAATTTAATTTTTCTATGAAATATCCTTGTATAGTGGCATTTCCTGGTTGTGAGCTTTGGGTGTTCTGCGTCTTTTGCTTCGGATATTGATCACCAAAAATAATTAAATTAATAATTAAATTTACAATAAAAATACATTTAAGGCATCTCAGCTCAAGCAAAGCACTAGAGCGAGAGAGACGCCTTATACTCCGCTATTTATGTCTGTTAACAAATATTAATTCGAAAAGTACTTATCCGATTTTCATGAAACAAAGACAGACTTATAGACCTTGATCAGGATATAATTCGAGTTAAGCTTTATTTTGGTCAGTGAAATAAAAGAAAAGAACCCCCGTTACAATGGGTCAGGAAATTTACGTGCATGTCTCTACAATCATTTCTATATGTTTAGTAAAACTTAGGTTACCTGTAAACAAAACACCTAAATCAATGAACTGAGTAACTCTATCAATTTCCACAATATTGTAACCCGTACGGAGCAACAATTAAATTATTAATTCTTGCAAATGACATAGTTTTACATTTGGAGATATAGAGATTAGAGAGCTAAACGATTTTCGATAGCCCAATCACTAAACCGATTAAGGTCCTGTTGTACCAATAAAACGTCTGCACCATTACGGATATTATCGTACATTTTTAGGTCATCTGCATATAACAAACACTTACAAAATCTGAGACATGTAACAATATCATTAACAAATAGAATAAATAATAATGAACCTAAATGAATAACCTTTGCAAGGAACACCAAATGAGACTGTACACTTCTCAGAATAATTTTGACCAATACATGTACAGTTGAGACCTTTGCGACAAATAAGATCATATCCATTTTATAGGAATTAAATTAGAATTCACCTTAATCAAATTATCAATTAATAATTTGTAATTCATTTTCTCAAAGGCCTTGCTGAAATCAGCATAGATCAGGGGTGTCCAACCCAAATGCGTATTATTCACAAATTTTCAAAATAACTATAGCAATAAATTTGCCATTAGAAAAAAAAATCAACTGGACCATGCGGTAATTATTTATGTATCCAGGGCCAAAGAATTTATCACTCCGGAATGGACGTAAAAATCACTGCAATAGTTGTTACATATTGCACCAATTAGCTTGTGCATCGTGCATGTCTTAAAATGGAATAAAAATTGCGGTGGTCTTCACACTCACCCTAGAGTGATAAATTCTGTAGCTCTGGATACATAAATAATTGCCGCATTGTTCAGTTGTCTTTTCTTTTCTAATCGGAGCTTTATTGCTCTATTTATTTTGAAAACTTATCAAAAATACGCATTTGGCTTGGACACCTCTGGTATAGATAGTGTCAACTTGGGCACGTTTTTCTAAACAGGATATCGTATCATTAACAAATACTACAAGTTATTTGGTTTCAATTATTTTCGTATTAAAAATGTGCAGCTATTGGCTAGATAGAAATCACATAAAAATACGATGAGTTTAATATCTTTATCTTGTAAAAATATTTTTTCGGGATAAATAATGTCATGACAGTTTTTTTGGGCTGACGTAAAAATATCATGATAGTTTTTTTTCGGGCTTACCCAAGTACATACACAGATTATAAACAAAAGCATAGAAGATAAAACAAAAATCCCATATAAAATCATAAACACAATTGAAGCCAGTTTTTTTGTTTTTACAATTTCTATATTTACCAACGCCATATTGGTTAGAGAAATTTTGTCATTTGAGGTTTTAGTTTTTTAAAGTTTAGAAGGCATTTCTTGAATAAAAAATTAAAGTTTACTTTCAAAAAATAAATTTATTTGTTAAAATCATGCATAAGTGTTGTGTGTGTAAGTGCAAAAATACCAGATATAAAGTAAAAATTGAGCAAAAAGGGATTACATTTCACCGGTAAATAAATTTTTATTTGTTTACAAATATTTATAACACTTGTACACAATCATTTTAAATATTTTCGAATTTTTTACACTTATGTACACATTAGTAAATTCACTATGTTTTAAAATGTTCAAAATACAAAATTAAAAAAATTATTTCATAAAATTGTAATTAAAGTAAAAATTTCAAGTTTCATTCACACAAAAATTTTATTTTGACCACGCATATGAATCGTCATGGCAATATGTCGAAAGCAAAAAAAAAACATAGGCGTCCCGTTATATTCAATATTAGACAAATAAATTATAATACCTATAAAGGTCTTCGCTGTTAAAAAACGGCGATAGATAGATTAAATCTTAAGATGGCACTAGTAGTTTTTTTTTAAATTTTTTGTTTTGTTGTATCGAAACAAAAATATAAACAAAAGCAAAAAACACGAATAAAACTTACAACTACATAGACATGAATTATAAAAAAAATTAATTTTATTTTTGATTTATTTACCAAAAAATAAAAATTGTTAAAGCTGACATCTTTAGAAGTTATCCCGAACCGCAAGTTTACTATGGAAAAGTGTCATTATGTCCTTTTCCTTTATAGGGTATTATAATTTATTTGATATTAGAGGAGTCTAATGAACGAAATCACATATGAGAAAATTTTATTACAAGTGTATTGATGTTGAAGTCAGATCTTGCATTCCATCTGACTTTATTACAAGTTTTAAAAGTTTTAATACTTTAGCTATGTTCTAAATTGGTATTTTTATGTTCATTATAATAACTGTAAACCATTTTTTACACAACACACATAAGTATTATTATTATAATTATGTTTGTGGTGTATACGGGAAAGTATATTTATATAAAGAATCAAAATAAACACTCTTCGTTATTTGTATGTTATTTTCACTAGCGTCCACACACAAGTGACCAATTTCTTTTTATTATAATAGTTGTTAGGTCTTGCCTGATTAACCCGCCGTCTCCACTATGAAATTTTACTGAAATTTTATTTCATGGTTTTTATGATTGTATGTGTTTCTTTCAATGTATTAATAAATTTCTGTCGATGAAATTTCATCACTGGGCATTTTGCTTTCATGAAAAATTTCTGCTAATGTCAAAAACATGTTTTTCGCACATTTTTATAGTTCTACAAAACTATATTATTTTTATAATTTATTCTTTTATAAAAACACAACACAATAATTAAAACCAAATTTCAAAATAAAAATAATTTAAAAAGAACGAAATGATTGTCGTTGTGTTGAGCTGATGTGAATTTCTATAATGGGATTCACCAAATTAAAAAAAGTGTAAACAAAAAATAAAACACAACAACAAATCAACATACAGATTTCATGAAATTTTTTTGAGAAATTTCAGCCTAAAAGTTTTCCGAAAGTTTGCATTTTTGTATAGTATACACACACATACATTGATAAAATTGATTTCATGAAAGCAAATTTCAGTAAAATTTCATAGTGGAGACGGCGGGTTACATAAGTACATTTTTACATCCCTATGAACCAATGATTCATAATTAACATACAGCACATACGTCTATCCTTAAAGTTATTACATACTACTTAATTATTTCAATAAACTTTAATCTCTATACTTCATAGGTTTATTAATTTTGTTTCTAGGCCGTAACGAGTGACTTTCATCGTCGTTGACCCCAGAAATATTTTCCAGATTAGTAAAATTTGGAATTACATCACCAGATGCATTATTAACGTTTGAATTATCTGTTCCCAAATTTACACTTATTTCATTATTTTCAGGAATTAAACTGTTATTCTTAATCTTATATCTAATTAATACTCTATAGTTACATTTTTCATTGTTATCAAATTCAATAATTTTTTTATCAACATTTTTTTTATTTACATTATTTCTCTCGACAACCTTTTCAATGCCGACTGGGTGACTATTTTCTACACGAATATGGATTTGATTAATATGCCGTTTAATTACTCTACCACTACCCTCCAATAGACATAAATACATTCGCGGACCCAACACCCTGTTCACTGTTGCATTACGCCAACCAGGATGATTAGGGTCAGTATAATCACGTACAATTACCGTGTCATTTACTTTAAAACAACGCTCTGAATACGTTCGTTTCTTCGCAAGTGCCTGCTTCTTGTTACAATTTTCACCTAACTCACTAGTAATCCTCTCAGTTGGTCTATTATCCTTAACTGGCCTAAGTAGATCTAATTTAATTTTCGGCGTATAATTTAAAAAGGCCTTTGCCGGCGAAATGCCCAACGTACAATGAGGTGTTGTACGATAGTCCGAGAGAAAACGATTCAATATATCTTCTATACCAATCTCGTTATTGCCAAAACGTGCCCGCTTAATAGCATTCTTAATTGTTTTAACTGCATTTTCGGCAGCACCGTTAGTAGCCGGATAACCTGGTGGTGTAAATGTGTGATGAATTCCATTTTGTTTCGTGAACTCCTTAAATATATCTGCCGTGAAGTGGGTTCCATTATCCGAAACAATTTTGTCCGGCAATCCGTATTGCGAAAATAATTGTTTTAATTTATTAATCGTAAACACTGACGTAGGACTATTTGTCACAAATGCCTCTATCCATTTCGTCTTCGCATCAACAATTATTAAAAAGAATTTACCAAACGCCGGTCCCGCATAATCTATGTGAATTCTGCTCCAAGGCCTTTCTGGTATCTCCCAAGGTATGTTAACGGCCTTGGGAGGATTTGTCCTAACCGACAGACATGCATCACAACTTTTGATCATGGTTTCTATGTCCCTATCGATCCCAGGCCACCATACATATGATCTCAATAAGGCCTTTGTTTTAACAATTCCCATGTGTGACTGATGCACTTCATGTAAAATGGAATTTCTTAATGATTCGGGGGGTACGATTCTGTATCCCCTCATCAAAATGTCGTCTTCAACAAACAACTCGGACCTTTTCATTACATATGGGCCAAATTTACATCTATCTAAGTTACTAAAATTTCCAGAATAAACTGCTTCCTTCAATTCTAGTAAAACTTCGTCCTTCTGAGATTCTATTCGAATATCCATCGTATTTAAAGGGATATCAAAATTTTTGCTAACCAGATGTAAGTATGTTGCAGCATTATCTTCTTCGTTATCAAAATCGTTTTTCGATGCAACAGGAAGTCGCGAAAGCATATCAGCACTGTTACATTCTGATCTTACGTGCTTAATAGAATAATTAAACGCTGATAAATGGACAGCCCAACGTTGCAAACGACTAGCTGACATTTGAGGAATCCCTTTATTTTCCCCGAAAATTCCCAACAACGGTTTATGGTCCGTTACTAAGGTAAAGTATCGCCCTATCAAATATTGGTAGAATTTTTTTGTTCCAAATATTATTGCTAATGCTTCTTTCTGAATCGTCGCATAATTCCTTTCGGAACTTTTCAATAGTCTGGATGCATATTCAATGGGACGTTCTGTTCCGTCTGGTAAGGTATGCGATATAAGCGCCCCTACTCCCACCGAAGATGCATCGCACGTCAGATTTAATGGTAATTTTTCGTTATAATGAACCAAAACATGTTCCGACGTTAATTCTTTTTTTAATAAGTCAAACGACTCTTGACACTTGTCAGTCCACTTAAATGCTTTATCTTTTTGCAAGAGTTCGTAAATAGGCTGCAATTTAGTAGCCAAATTCTTGATAAATTTGCCGTAATAATTTATCAACCCGCAAAACGCTCGGATTTCGGAAACGTTTTGAGGAATTGGCGCATTTAATATGGATTCGTTTTTATTTAAATTGACCAAACCATCTCCTGTAATTATATGTCCTAAATACTCGATATGAGGCCTGGCAAAGACACACTTGTTCCTATTTAATTTTAGTCCGGCTTCTCTTAATCTTTCAAAAACTACAACAATACGTTTGTTATGTTCAACAATATTTTCTGCCCCTACGACTATATCGTCGAGAAAAATCGCTATTCCTGGAATATTTGCCAAAATTTTCTCTAATTCCCGTTGAAAAATGCCTGTGGCAGGCTTTACCCCAAATGGTAAACGGTTCATTATAAAATTACCTAAATGGGTGCTCCAAGTTACTAAATGTTTTGAGTTTTCGTCTAATTCTAATTGGTTATATGCTGAAGCTAAGTCAACTTTAGAAAATATCCTACATCCGCTCAACTTCATAAAAACATCCGCAATTCGAGGCAATGGGTAATTTGTTTCTTTCAAGTATTTATTAATAGTCACTTTATAGTCTGCACATATTCGTATTTTCCCATCACTCTTCAATACAGCCACCAGAGGTGTACCCCAAAGAGTATTGTCAGTTTTCGTTATTATACCTCTAACCTCTAAATCACGTAACTGCTTCTCAACAGCCTCACGGAATGCATACGGTATAGATCTTGCCTTAACAAATTTTGGAGTGGCACTTTCATCAATATCCAATTTAATTTTTACGTTTTTTAAACACCCAATTCCGTCACTGAAAAGATCATCGAATTTGTTTACAATATGGTTCAATTTCGTTTCTTCCGAACATATATTATTCACTGATATCTGTTTAATTCCAAAAACTCTAAAAAAATTACACCCTACAATTGGAATTTGTGCTTTGTCTATTATTAAAAATTTAAATTTTTGAATGACCCCATTGTAAGATATAATAGGTGAAAACCCACCAATGACCTTCAACGCGTCTCCACCATAACCTCTTACAATCGTATCATCCTCAATTAACATTTTTTTATCAAAATACTTTAAAAACATTTCCGCAGGTATTGCAGAAACTCCTGCTCCTGAATCAGCTTGAAAACTTATATTTCTACCAAATACATTTAATTTAATATCTAACTTATTATTCCTATATTCAACCATGTATAATTCTTCGCTTTCAGTGGTCAATCTATTTAAATTTTCATTTGGAAATTCACTTACCGCGTTGCATGGTTTACCTGTTGTTCTGCATACCGACTCCATATGCCCTCTGCGTTTGCATTTATTACAGATAACATTTTTGTACCGACATCGAAAATCCGGATGGTTATTAAACCCACAATGCTTACAACTTTGTGACGTTTGCGTTTTCCCTTGTCTAATATTTCCATTGTAATTCTGCCTCATGTGGTTACTATGCTCCGGTTTACGATGAACTACATTAATCGGCGCCTCCATTTCCTTTACTCTAAGTGTATCCTTACTTTCGTATTTAAGCGCAATTGTCATTGCTTTATCCATAGTGAGGTTATCCTCCTCACTCAACCGATCGAATACTTTCCCCGTCATACTAGTGATAAATTTATCGACAATCATATCACATAACCTATCTCCGAAACTGCATGTAGATGCCTTACTTTTTACTCTTATGCCGAAATCTTTAATGCTTTCGTCTTGGTTTCGTTCCATTTTATAAAAATCTTTTCGTTCTTGGTATATTATGACCGGTGTCGAATAATATGCCTCCAAAATACTGACTAACTCGTTGTATGTTTTTTTTACTGGATCATCGGGAGCACAGGAATTAAATAAAATTTCGAAAGCCGTGGCTCCCACAAAATCTAACAAATGATTTTTTTTGTCCTCGTCGTCTTTGATTTTAATTCGACGGAAAAAACTTTCAATTCTGCATTTATAAATAATCCATTTTTCTTTGACTGGGTTAAATGGTTGCATCGTAGCCATTATTGTTAGCGCGTCGTCTGCCATTTTTTTTTTTTTTATTTTTCTTGTACAAGAAATTCGTCGTGTATATTTTATTTATTTATTTTTTTTTTTTTGTGTTCGTTTACGTTTTTACGTTTTGTTTTATTTAATTATTCGTATATTATACATAAAACATTTACCGAATTTTAAATCCTCGTCGCCAATGTGGTGTATACGGGAAAGTATATTTATATAAAGAATCAAAATAAACACTCTTCGTTATTTGTATGTTATTTTCACTAGCGTCCACACACAAGTGACCAATTTCTTTTTATTATAATAGTTGTTAGGTCTTGCCTGATTTACATAAGTACATTTTTACATCCCTATGAACCAATGATTCATAATTAACATACAGCACAATGTTGGTTCACTTTTATAACAATAACTTTTTTATATTAATTATGCTCCTTTTAATATATTTACCCTACGTCATTTACATAAATTATTACTATTTCTGTGGAATTAAGCAAAAAGTGGTTAACTGAAGATAACCACTTCTTGAGATATTATCACTATTAAATCCACACCCCTAAGCTCTATAATATACCCTATTTGATTTTCCAAAATTTTCCTTATTTTCCAAGAAAATTTTCTTCAAAACAGGTTATCTTTAGTAAAAAAAAATATATTTCATAAGATCTGTATATCTTTAGTAAACTTACACATCTTTATAAATTAAATATGTTACAATTTTGAAAAAATCAGTTTAATTAAGATATACACTTTTATGCATTAGCCAATTAAAGTAATGAAGCATATTAAAAAACGATATCTGCAGTTAGCCTTTTATTACGAAACATTATAAGATATACTGTTTCTTGCAATATTATCAGAAGATAACTGATTTTTCAAAAACGAAATGTTTTGATAAATCAGATAACTGTTCATCTTAAACTCTCTTCATCAGCTAGAAATGAACAAGATATGTATTCTTTCTTTTGAAATTTTGCATAAAACCTAAAGAAATATGCGACGCTACTGAAAAAAAACCAAAGAATTTGTCGGCCATCAAAAAATTTTCGGCCACCTTGGTTTTTGAATTTGCTTCACTATTTTTGTTTAGTTTCTGTGTTATTTTTCTATGCCCAAGTATAACAAAATTGAACTCATTCATAAGTTCCAAGTTTTTTCCATTTATCAAAATTATTGTTGGAACTTAGGTAACCCACACCTATCAAGTTCCATAGGTTTAGAATTTTAGGTTCCCTTTTCATAGGAAATCTGATATGTAATAAAATAGAATTCAAACTTGGAACTCAGTTCCAAACAAGTCAAAATATAGTAGTGATACTTGGGTACACTAAATAATGTCATAATAGACACATTTTTCTGAGATGACAAGAAAAATATCGTGATATTGTTATATCATGATATATTAGTGTTGACAACACACTTTCCTGGGATAATTTTCGGGCTAACTTCACAGACATCCTAATACAGACCAGGGATTTGCTAAGCGCATTTAGTGAAACAAGATTAGCTAATCCACCACAAATCCATGTGCGTTGACAGACTAGGGTTTAGTTTCCTAGGCAGTGAAGTAAAATACTATGACGGTGATTCGCTGAAATATACAATAACTACCTAATAAATCAGCTGGACTCATTTTTTAATTCAATATTAAGATTTATACATTAAAACACACTAGATTTATTTTTAAAAATATAACCTCAAAATTTATTCAGTACAAATTATTTAAGATGTCGTTGATTTTATAACTTCTATCGTAAACTCACGCCACTTGCACTTTCAGCAATGTTGAAATAATTATTTCGCACTTGTACCATCACTAAACCCAATACAACGAGATAAACTTCAAAATTTTCAAAGATTAGTCGCACTAATCTCGATTAGTCGCACTAATCCTCGAATAAAAGAGATTAGCTAATCTACAACTTGACACACTGCAGCTATTCTCGAAAAAATCACTAATCACGCTTAGCTAAATCCCTAGTCTGTCGAGAAGCTCTATGCTCTAACACAAAATCTCACTAAAATAACAAAACGTACACTGTGGCCTATCCAATTTTACTCAACAAATTTTTACTGATAGGCGAGAAAAAAACTTCATATTTCGAGTCAAAGAAAATAGTTTGAGTGGAATTCAATAATAAATGTTTTATATCTGTAGAACTTCGTATCATGGGTCGCGTCGATATGGTCGAAGTGGTTTTTAATTCGTATTTAGATCAGAAACACTACCACACTCATGCACTCTATCTAAAATCTGAGATTTCCACAATTTAGGAAAATTATTTGAGTGATAGCAAAAATGCTCTAGCTACGAACTAAAATAGATTTGTTGTATTTAACAATAAATTCCACTCAAACTTTTCCAAATAATTTTAATTTTTATTTTTAATGTTAGTAGCTTTAGCCCATTTGCTTTGAGTTGATATTGAAAAGTTTTGATTTTCTAGAGTCTTCTCAGTAAAAAATTTGTTGAGTGAAAATTGTAATACTTTTAGGTCAAAGTGTATATTTTGTTATTTTGACGTAAACATCACTCCGACGATATTATCAAGGAAAGAGATTCTCTAATGTTTAGGGACGTGAGAAGGACATATCGATGTAAAGCAATGTGAATCCAAACCTTATCCCAAGACCTGAAAGTTTGATCGTCTTATATATTTTATATGGAAGTAAACTTCTTTAGGCCAATATTCGACTTTGTTGTAATTTTACTCATTCTTTTTATTCTAACTGCATTAAATCACATTTAAATTGATGCAGAGTTTCTATCGAAATTTGTTTTTCTTATATTTGATTCAAAAAACAACAAGCTGATGGATCCAGCAATATGAAGCTGTCCATCAATGCTTACAGTGCCCTAGATTATATTGCAACTCTAGTTCACTTCATGTTCGACAATGGGAAAGAGGTATTCTCGTTAATATACAGTGACTCACAGCTTATTTGATCCAGTTGCATTTCCTTAACAAAATTGTAAATATCTCGTGATGTCTTATTTTGTTTGAAAAAAATTGAATGTCATATGCAATTTAACTTTCATAGAAGGAAATATGAATAAAGAAATATACAAGTAAATCTTATAAAAAAATTTAATCGACAGTGCCGCTAAATTGGGCATCAACGAGAATTTTCGGTTCTATCAGGACAATAACCCCAAACATAAGTCGGGGATTGTGCAGATTTGGCTCATTTGGAATTGCCCACATATCATAGAACCCCCAGCACAATCGCTGGATTTGGAGGTCATTGAAAATTTATGGGCTGTGCTTAAACGAGGAATTAGGAAACACCAGATTTCAACTGTTACAGATTTGAAAAATGCTTTAAGGGAAGAGTGGCAAAAGATAACTCCGGAGTACACGCACAAGCTGGTCAGTTCAATGTCAAATAGGCTTAACGATGTCTTAAAAGAAAACAGAAAGGCTATCCTACCAGGGGTGAGATGTTGTAACCATCACGTTTTTCGCTTCGTTGCATTTTCGATAGAATAACAGTACTTCTTTGTTAAAAATATAAAATTTTAAAACAATTTAGTTCTAAAATACCGTTATTCTATCGAAAATGCATCGAAGCGAAAAACGTTATGGTTACAACATCTCACCCCTGGTATTAATATCTTAAAAGCCTAGTTTATTAACAATAATATGAAGTGGACCATTTAAGCTGTGAGTTGGTTTTGGGTTGAAATAAGGAACTTTTTAATGTAATTTTGATATGCATTCGAAATATTTGTTTTTTTTTGTGTTTTGTAATAAAAATAAATATACCTTGCAAATGGCGTTTAGTTTTTTTCAAACAAAATTAGACATCACGAGATATTTACAATTTTGTTAAGGAAATGCGACTGGATCAAATAAGCTGTGAGTCACTGTATTTCCTCCACTTCTAGAGCCATCCATTTATCACTGATCCGTCAAGCACAATGTGTAGTTCAACAAATTTTGTGGTCATAAATCATAATGGCTTAAGGTGAGATAAGCCATTTTACGTATTATCTCGAATTCGAAATCTACAGATTCGAATTCAAAAAACTCATATGATTTTGAACCAATCTTGGAGATGTAATATATTCTCGAAAATTGATCTGGTTAGAGCTTAGATACCATTTAGCACCTGTTGATGCAGAAGACATTAGTCATCAACTCATCACATAAGCACAAACCCATTTGGACTGTTTGAATTCAATGGAATGCCGTTTGGTCTTTGAAACACGTTTCAGAGATTTATGAACGAACGGGCTACCAGAAGGCCTAGATTAAAATTGAACAAGTAAATTATTTACAAGTAAAATACCCCAGGTCTGGAACCCATGCTATGCTAGGCACCGTGTAATTGGATACTTAAAATTGTCCCCCTACTGGTTTTAGTTGAAACAACAAAGATCATTCATAGAGCTAGGTTGTCGTGCAGGTTTGTTTCACCTATTGAAGAAACATCTGTCATTTGGTCCTCTGTGAAATCTTTCATAGTACATACATACATATAATCACAGAATAATAAACAACCAGAAGAGACATTGCATGTACCAAGAAATTTTAGCTCTTAGGTACTTTATATTTTATATGTATGTTAATTTTGAATTTTTAGCTACTCAACTCAACGACAACTTAACACTGAAAATCTTACCTTCGAAATGATTGGTGACAAATAAACCGGGTCCGGGTCAAAATGTCGCGTTTTAAAATGTCGCGTTTTAAAATATCGCGTCTTAAAATGTCGCGTTTCAAAATGCCGCGAGGTACAAAATGTCGCGTGGTACAAAATGTCGCGTCTTAAAATGTCGCGTCTTAAAATGTCGCGTTTCAAAATACCGCGAGGTACAAAATTTCGCGTGGTACAAAAAAACTCGTTTTAAAATGTCGCGTTTCACAATGCCGCGACGTACAAAATGTCGCGTGGTACAAAATGTCGCGTTTGTAAAGAAGGAATAAAATAAATGTTACATTGAGATAATAAAAAAATGTGTATTATTAAACAATATAAATGATTTCTCACTATTGTGTATTATTAAACAATATAAATGATTTCACTTCCGATATATAAGGACTTAACTTTAACATTTTAGTGAAGGAATATTCTAATAAATTTCAACATTTGCGTTCTTTTTCTTAGACCCACTTTATAATTACATAAAATTACATTTATAAATAATTTCCATTCAGTGAAGGAAAATTATACTATATGTTTAAACACAATTTGCTTGTTTCAAATAATTTTTATTAAATTATTTATTATTTCACATCATATTGTGTTGATTTATAAGGGATTTTTCAAAACGCGTCATTTTAAAACGCATCATTTTAAAATGCGTCATTTTGTACCACGCGGTTTTTTGAACCACGCGGTTTTATGAAACGCGACATTTTGTACCACGCGATATTATGTACCACGCGGCATTTTGAAACGCGACATTTTGTACCTCGCGACATTTTGTACCTCGCAGCATTTTGAAACGCGACATTTTAAAACGCGACATTTTGTACCACGCGGCATTTTGAAACGCGGTATTTTAAAACGCGACATTTTAAAACGCGGTATTATGAACGGTTCCCAAATAAACCGTATGGTATATTACATCGCAGGGTTTAGGTAAATCAATGTTTGTCTTCTGAAAAGTATAAAGCCCTTCTTTGGAAGGATCTCGAATGTTGCTAGTTAAACAGTTGAATTGGAATGAAATCATTCTTTGGAAATCAAAGTTTTTGTCGATTGACAATGTTTGAATCCATAATCCATTCCAAATTCGATATTAATCAATATGACAATTAGAGAACATTACAATCGGGCTCGGACTTACTCGTAGTTGCTCTAATAGCGGAATGTTAAAAAATTATTTAATGCTTTATGAGTGTTCAACTGTTCATTGTGAATACCTTCATATTTAATCCATCGTAGAGTCGGTGGTGTAACAACGATAATCGCAAGTTGGACTTGGACACTTGCTCAGATTAGATTCTGTTCTGCTGTATAGTTTTGGCAACAGACTTCGACTTTGCAGGTAGATCGGCTATTGGAGTTACAAAGTCACAAAAACCGAAAAATAGCAAACCCACTACAAAAATTGGAAAGCTGGCGAAATATTCTTTAACGGCTCGAGGCATAAACGAGCAGATACGTGGACAGGAAAGAACGACTTTATCACGTTAAGTGAAAGACAAATCACAATTTATGTTAACGAGCTTTTTCGCAGAAATTAGATAAAACACACTTGCCAAGCACTTACTATGTATTTAGTCTTGAACAAAAAAAACAAAGGATAGAATCGTAAGTGTAATTTCCGGTTTGATTATTTTGAAAAAAATTGCTAAATTTTATCTAGGTAACGCTTTCTATTTTAATTCCCTCTCAAGTCAAATAAATAAAAACATTCTTTAGAATAAATATTGAATAAATTTTCCCAAATTTTATTTTTCAATTTTTGTTTGTGTAATAAATAACAATACTGTTATATAAATTAAAATAATTAAAAGTACTCGTATTTATATATAAAATAAACTACATCAAGCAACTAAATGCACACACTAAAACCTCCTTCTATATAAATATGTTATCTGTTGTGTAGGTCTATGTAGGTTGTATATATTTATGTATATTAGGTATATAGAGATAATACATATTACATAATACGTTTAAGGATTTTAGACATTATTTACAGATACTATGTACAGTTCAAGCCAATCTCAATCAACTCTGTACATCGGTCGATTCAGTCTTTCTTTATTCAGGCTCCCTTATTTATGCAGCCTTCTATCAAGCTTGGTGTTATGAAACATTTGAGAGTTTTTGGTAGCCGCTTGAAGTAATCCCAATTTAGCGCGCCGTTCTAGGTCGTTACATTTTTTGTGATAATCGAATGTTTGGCCCGTAGCCAATATTCTTTGTTTGGTCGGGATTAGCAAAGAACCATTTAAATGTTCATGATTTATGTCGATAAATTCGGATGATGTCGAACGCTTTTGTAAACTGCTTTGGGCCGGTCTCGAATATTTAATTGTGACCGATGTAGCAGGAGCTGGTATCTCAATATCATCATCATCGTCGTCTATTTCAATTATGTCTTCAATTGGTTTTTGGCTCATCATGGATGATGGGTTCGATAAGCTTTGCATGCTGCTGTCCTGTGATGTTGATTCTTGTGGCATTGGGCTATTATCCTCGTTTACCAGTAGCATATACTGATGATTGGCATACAAACATTTACGTCGAAAGCTGTACGCAATTGTTAACTCCTCTGCACAATAGCTGCACAGCCCTTCCGAATGATCGAAATTTTGATTTATCTGCAAATACCAAAATGTATAAATTACTTGGGCTTCATTGACCTGAGAACTCACTTTTATTGAGGTACATTCATGAAACATTGAAAGGTAGGTGATGTCTTCATTTCGATGCGTTACTTCGCTATAAAATTCTATGGCTTCGGAGAATAGGATATTGACTTTGTAAGTGAAACATCCACGGCATTTAGTGTTTTCTAAATTTTCTAAATTAGTTTCTGTTTTTTGTTGGTAAATTGGATCGAATAACTCTGAGGAGGGTTGATCGTAATTTTCGAGTGTCGCGTCTTCTTTAGCCTCGGCCGAACTATCATCATCGTCTGTTGATAAACGATCGTATTTTGTTTCCACAAGAGACGCGGGATATTCAAAACCAAAGTCATCCTGGAATACAAATGAATCAATATGGTTCAAAATTTAGTGTGCTTTACTGCAGAAATACCTCAATTTTAACTTCAACATTTTCAGCAGCTCGCGATTGAACCAAATTATTACTGGTTCCGCGTGTTACCTTACTACCTCGACCTTCCCTACGCTCGGGTGGGCATCTCCAAGAAATACATTTCGACCGGTGCGCCTTCAATTGATTTAAACACGAATTCGACAATATTTTACCACAAACAAGACATTTCGAAAAGTATCTTTTACTTTTCTTAATCATTTCAAATTCGTATTCATCGTATTTTGTGAGACGCTTATGTCTGTATCTCATGATATTGAAAATCTTTGAGCTCTTGATATGTAGCTCCCCCCTTTCACAAAAGTAGATACAAGCGTTGTCGATGTTTTATCTTTTTGGTACAAAGATTAAGTTGCCTAAGCTGCAAACGCTTTACAATAATAATTCTACAACACTTAATTAACAATTATAAATTAATTAAAACACATATTAAACGCGGAAATGATTTAATTGAAATTGTTTAATTTGAAAATGGGATTAACAAATATTTTTTCGCTGTTGTTCTGTGTAATACTAGTGTCAATTAATTTGGCTTATATATTATTGATTTATCGATAATTGTTTAGAAACAAGCCCGTTTTACAACACACAATCGAAAAGATTAAAAACTTATCGATGATTGGTCGATGTACTCGTTCCGTACGTTGTGTTGTGTTATGCACACCAAAGCGAAAGCAACGTATAAAATGCTCCGTCCGTAGGAAAATGAAAATTGACACATATTAGTTTTTTTTATGCAATACCTCTAATATATTTAATTCTTTAATTAAAAAATATCAATTGAAAATTTTCCCAGAAAATTACAATTATTTTTGTCAGAAAATTTAAAACACATTTTTTTATTCAATTTTTCGTCAGAAAACAGAGCATTCACAACGCAAAAACGTTTTTCTTTTTACTTACAGATTTGTATGAATTTCCAACTTGACGAATAAAAATGTTTGCTCGTTATGTTGGGAACTCATACAAACCTGTAAGTCAAAAGTAAAAAGTTTTTGCATTATGAATGCTGTGGTACAAGATTAAAATTTTCAAACTGAGCTACCTGATAATCAATTCCAATTTTGAACTGTAAACACAATTTTTACTTACCGGATTGCTAATAATTGTAAATAATTCCAATTTTGGACTATAAAAACAATTTTTAACTACCGCATTGCTAAATTTTCTTTCGTCGCATTTGTGACAAATGTCATTTTATCAGGTGCATCATTTTAACTTTTTTCCTCGAGAGGCGCTATCTCTACTTTTACAATCGTCAATAGAAAAATTTTCTTCTTCACGTAGTTGCAATGTTTACCACTAGAGTAAATATAGGTAAATAACAATTATCAATTTTTCGATAAATCAGAATTTTAAAAATTTGTTAATTATCATTTGGAATTATTATACTTTATTCAATAATTTGTTATTATTATTATTTTATATTTGTTAAAATTCTAAATAATAAATTAAATATATTTTAGAGCTTGGTGCCAACTGTTGACAAAAATATATATTCTTGGCTCTTTGGGCAAAATTTCTTTCCTATCCGAATAGGAATAAAGGCAGTGAGGTAGTTTACACCGCCATATTTAGTCCCGGACTATACACTATATTCGACCTAAACTGAATAGGTCGCATGGTGTAAACGCTAGTTACCCAAATTGGGTTATACCCTTGACAGACTAGGGATTAGCTAAGCGCGATTAGTGATTTTTTCAAGATTAGCTATAGTGTGTCAAGTTGAAGATTAGCTAATCTCGTTTTATTTGAGGATTAGTCACTAATCGAGATTAGTGCACTAATCCTTGAAAATTTTCGAGCTTATCTCGTTGTATTGGGTTTAGTGATGGTACAAGTGGCACTACAATGTGAAATAATTATTTAAACATTGCTGAAAATGCAAGTAGCCTGAATTTACGATAGAAGTTATAAAATCAATGACATCTTAAAAAATTTGTGCAAGGTTTACATATCCGACGCGAAATGAAATTCAGCGCCAATTTTTTAAAAACAGATTTTTTTTCAACTAAATTCGCTTTTTTTTTTTAAATTAGAATTTTTAAGAACTAAAAATAAATTTTTTAGAACTAAAAATAAAACATTAAAAAACACTTTTTTGTTAAATTATGTGTTTTTCAATTTTATTTTTTGGGAAAAACATGAAATCTCCATTTTCCAGATATTTATTTTGTTTTATTTTTAAGGAAAAAAAATGAAATGCGCATTTTCCAAAAGATACATTTTCTATTTTAGTACAAGATACGTCAAACTTAGCAAATACTCAAACCGTTAAATGGGCGGTTTAACACTTTTGGTTTACCAATATAAGAAAAATAAATTTACTATGGTCTTTTTCCGAACGTGCGGATTTATTATGCCAGGAAAACTGTAGGCAACCAAAAACTGACATAACCTCGCCATCAAAAAAAAAAAAAAAATTGTTTTGTATTTTGATTTTGACAGAACATTTCACATGTGTAGCAATTTTTGATTACGAATTTTTAATTTTGAAATAACTATAAAAATAGAGCGATGAAGAATTTGTGGTCCCCAAATAAAATTGAGGATATCCTCCAAGATAGTGAATTAAGTAATAAAAAGGTGGAACAATTGAATAATGGTGAGTAGTATTCGTGTACATTTTGTTATTTTGTTTAATCACGATAATTTCGTGCATCACACACAGATTTAATTGGTAAAAGTGTTGATATTTCGGATATTGTGGAAGCCATGGGTCCCGTGCTCATAAATACAAATACCGAAATTCGTGCATTTGCAATGGAATTCCTATCAAAATTGTTATCGACGCTACCAAGTGATTTTCTTGACTCGAAGCAACTTAACTTCATCGCGACCTTCTACAGTGATCGTTCAAAAGATCACCATTCGGTGATCCCCAGCGTAATATGTGGAATGCTGTCAATGATTAAAATGCAACACATCTCGAGTGATAATGTGATGAATCTATTTAATTCTCTATTTTTGAATACAACATGTCAGTCACAGCTGTCGAAGGATCGGATGAATATTTATCAGTTGTTTGAAGTGATTGGAGAGCGGCATGCTGAAGTCGTAAAGAAAAATGAATCGGAATTTATCTATACGGTGATACATGCGATCGAGGGAGAGCGGGATCCGTCAAATCTACTGTTTTTATTTAATTTTATGCCGTCATTTATGCAGAAGTTTTCGTTGGGGCATTTGAGTGAGGATATGTTTGAGATATTCGAATGTTATTTCCCGATCGATTACCATCCAATACGCAATGAAAATGTGCATGTAACAAGGGTTGCCCTAGCCAAAGGGCTCTGCCAGTGTTTGTGCGCCCACAAAGATTTTTTTGAAAAGTGCTTAGATTTAGTGTTTGAAAAGATTGATAGTGATTTGATAGTCGCAAAACAGGATGCATTGAATCTACTGTTAAGTACCATAAAAAATTTCTCGATATACAGTATCGAAATGAATTTCGATAAAATCTGGTCTGGAATCAAATTTGAACTCCTCCAAGGTAACACCAAAGAAATCAAAACAATTCTGTTCGAAATAGTAGAAGAAATCGTTATCCTTTCACACAATGATCGGACACTAACGGAAAATTTTCTCAAAATTATTTTAAATTCAATTCTAATCAATCTTTCGGACATCGAGGAGAGTTTATATCAAACCTCAATCAAACTTTTATTCATCTGTATTAAAGCACGTGGCAATAATTATGCCACTATATTCTTGTGCAACCAGATCATCCCGATCCTTTTACGCCAGCTGAATTACGAAGAAGAACAAGCACAAGATACTTGGAGTAAAATCAATCAACTACTCGACGTTCTTGCTAAGTTATGGCAAACGACTATTATAAAAAAATGTCACTCCGAGATCGACGCGAACCTGTTGGACGACACACAAACTGAATATTTAAAATACTTGATGTCGGATAATTTTCAGCTCACTCAAAAAATTTTAGATTGTTTGGACAAAAATGCAGAAATAATCACCGAAACAAATCGTATATTAATTTATAATAAAATCAATGTTCTATTATTGAATAATAGTACAGACGATAATAATAATTATATCAATTTAAACAATTTTATAGTTAAGTATGCGTCAATTTACCCTGCTGAGATTTATGACAACGTCATCAAAAATTTACTCGTAAACGAGCTAAATAATCATAAAATTAATGATATAATTATAATTTTGATATTAAACCCATATTATCAAACGTATTCAATCGATTACTTAATAAATAATATATTTACATTAAATAATTTAACGATTATTCATAATTTATACAGCTACTATGCCAAATTAAATATGGCGGATGAGCACGTGGTCAAACTAAATTTAAAACTGTACAAGGTATACAATTTAATCGATCAATTTATAAATTTAATACGGAATAATGATGATAACGAACTTAATAATAAGATTTCGATATTAATTAATTTAATTACAAAGACATTAGATATTAAAAGTCAAACCGAATTGGTCGAATCGTATTTAGAAAATAGCGGTGGCGAATTTAGATCGAGTAATGATTTTTACATATTTATTGGTTTATTTGATAATATTACCGAGCAGATTGAGCTAGACAAATATTTAATTAAGATTATAGATAATTTGATAAAAGTTTCTAATGTCCATAGTATTAGCGATAGTTTAAAATTTAAATATTATTCTGTGGTGTGTAGTTTATTTAATAAGATGACGAATGATAATTTAGGCTATTTAATACGATCATTTTATAATGATCGGATTGCAAATAATTTAGACGAGGATAGTAATGATATTATTATGTTATCATGGATTGTTAAAGGTATTTTTATAAGGGGAGACTCTTGCGGCGAATTTATAATTAAGGAGTATATCAAGCTACTCGATAATCCAATATATTCAGAAATCATTGTGCGAGGATTCGAAATAATAACATTAAATGAAGGCCTACTACATTTACCAAACAAAAGGATATTCTACAAACAAAAATTATTTCAACTCGTGCTGAACGAGCTGATCGTTAAAAAACTCGACTCGAACAGTTTCAATAATAACGATCTGCTAGTAATATCGTATGTATTTGGGGCGACCCCGTACATTGTGCTCAAACAAAATTTAACAAAAATTGTCAGGATTATGTACAAATGCATAGAAGGACGCGGCAATATTAAGTCGATTGAGATTTCGTTAAATCTTTTGAATAAATTTATCAGCGAGAAGGAAGAATATTTTAATGAGCATTTTAACTACTTGATTGATGAGCTTATAAAACTATCGCAGTTAAAAGCAGCAATGGTACAGTAAAATCCAGACTTGATTATTTTGATAAAACGTAACAAATATTTTATTCATTCCTTTACAGAATATTCGTATCTTAGCATTGGACGTGTTAACAAATTTAACAACATATCCTGAAATTTTAACATTAAAACATAGAGAGGATGTGGTATATGGTTTGGAGCCGACGCTAGACGATTCAAAAAGATTGGTCCGGACGGCGGCAGTGAAAGCACGAAACACATGGTTCTTATTAGGGACTGAATAGATATTAAAATTTACGGTTTAATTCGGTTGGTCACATTGGGCTCGAGCCATTAGCGCAATTTTCTGGGAACGTTGGACAACATCGGGGCAACGTTTCTTCCTGATCAATCGGCAATCTTGAAAAAAACCTTCATTTCTCGGAAATCCATTAGTATTATCGCTAAATGTTATACATCCTAATCCCCAAATACGTCCACCTCGAAATTCACCCTCATACTTCATACTGTCAGCTCGCCAAAATACACCGTAACCGTGAAACCAACCCTGCATAAATTCACCTTCATACCTTTTAAATGAGATTAAATTTAATCGTTTTTGCGGTAAAAATTTAACAATTATTATTTAATTTACTTGGCGCCATCTGAAAACACCATCACTCCTAGTCCGGAGCACACACCGTTGCTAAACGCTCCGTCATAACGTGTATTATCCGGGAATAATATATGACCCATACCATGTTTTTGTCCTTTTGAATTCCAATCGCCGATGTATCGTGTTCCGTCATCATACCGATAGCCACCGCATTTTACAACACCACTTTGAAAATCTATATAAACCGCCAGGACCAAAAAAAAAAATGATTAATTTATATAAACTAATATAGAACTAATTTTTTCTTACTAATGTCCATTTTATTTTTTTATTTAGTTTTTGTTAGAAATTATTATTGTTATGAATTGTTTTAAATCTAAAACAAGAATATAATAAAATTACTGTATAAAAAATAGATTTAAAGAAAATATAGAAAAATGAAACCTTATACAAAATTTTAAATGATTTTAATTTAAGCAGAACCATAACCGTGAATAGAGGTGGAACTAGGAGAGTTTCGATATGTACAATATATGTAGTTCATTATCAAATATGTACAATATCAAGGTGAAATGACAACTAAAGGACCCTGCACTTTTGTATGGAAAATGGCCCTCGGCCAAACTCTCTGAAACTTCGGATTCTGGTAGCCCTTGGCTACGGTGCCTCTTATTCCCTTATTGACCATATCATCTCTTTTACTGATAACTCTATTTCTTTTTTTAGTCAGTCGTCTCTCAGTATAGGATGCCATAATGCATGATCTTTTAGTTTTTTTCTGTGAATTGTTACTCTCCACCTAATAGTTGTAGCTTTAGAGATTTTTCTAGTATATATAATTCTCACCTCTGCTTAGTTACTTCGGTCTAAAAAGACCAAAGCATTGAAATCCTGTTAAAAATGACGAAAAATTTGGTTGGTCCAAAACTACTTTTCTTGAAGTTTTGAAAGTCCCTGAATCTGAAAAAGCGAAAAAAAAAATGTTCGTCCGTCTGTCTGTCTGGATATCTGTACCTATGGTATCTAGAGAACAGCTTGTTCAATTTGATTTTTTTTTCGCCAATCTGTTTCTATGGTCAAGCCGGAGATTTGAAAACCTTTTGGAAAATTTTAATTTTAATTTAAATTTCAAATGAAGTTAATAAAATTTTACGAGAATCTTCAAACTTATTTTTCACGTCACAATAGTAGATAGTGCGTTTTTTTATTCGCTATCCGGAGCTGCTATCGAGAACCGTCATATAAAAATAGCTCCCGATAGCGTCTTCATATAAATAGGTAGAGCTAAATATTTTTTATATGACGTTTTCACTAAGGAATTGAATTAAAAATGATAATTTGACGTTAAATAAATTTAATTTACCAATAAATAGCACTTCAAATTTAAATTTGGGTGTAGAAAATTGACTGCTCCGCATAGCAGCTATCGGGAGCGAATAAAAAAACGCCCATAGAGACGTCTTAATAAGGATAAAAATAACATCCAATTATCGGGTGCCAATCCATATCAAGCGGGTGCCAATAAGTAGTTGGTAATCTGTGGTGGAATTAACAAAAAAAAAAAAACGAAATGGAAAACAAAAATTGACTTGTGTGTACTTTGTATATCAAAAGCAAAAGCAAAGTTCAATCATAAAATAAACTGAATGAGAAATAAATGTGTACGTTTTGTGTTACAGCAAAACCAACACAAATGTCTTATACAAGCCATATTATTTCCTTGACGCACGCATATTATTAAATCCAAAACCTACTATTTTCTGTAAGTGTTAGTGATATTTTATACTGTTTTTGATACAAACTACAATTTAAAATCAAAGTATGTAAAGATTCTACTGTATTTATGACGCTAATACTTACAGAAATAGTAGGTTTTATTTTGTGTTTGTATGGCAATAATATGGCTTGTATAAGACATTTGTGTTGGTTTTGGTTACAGCCATTTGTGTATGTATACCAATTTTGGGACAATTTTTTTATTCGTAGACGTCTCTATAATATTACTTTAGTCTATGGTAGGCTTTAACAAATAAAAATTAACATTAAATAGAAACCATTTCCATATTCGCCTTTAAAGCACCGCAAGAGGTGCCACGATCGCCACTAGTTAAAGGTGAACAGCAATTCAGCGTTTATTTTTAAGTGTGTTATTTTGAATTATTTTGCCGCTGAATAAAGAAATATATCTGTCATGTGCAATAAAAGATTGTTTTGAACCGAAATCAACAACAAAATTGTCCAAAAGTGCAAAATAAAGCTAAACTCTACATAGTAGAAATGATCGAATTTAGTGATTTTTTGCACTGAGTTTAGTCTTTTTGATCAATCGAAATAAACGACATTATTTATTAAATAAGTGTTCGTGAAAAAATATTTTTTACATTTGAAAAAGCGCCTAAGCGGACAAAACTGAAGTAGCATAAAGATGTTAAACTCATACGATTTTGAGTAACTTAAAAAGTTTAAGAACGTTTTACTAAAAATTGCGAATTTAGAGTTATTACCTTTTAAATCTTTACCACAGATTTTTTCACAAACGCTTATTTAATAAATAATGTCTTTTCGATTGACCAAACAATCATATCAAACTAAACTCATCAAACTAAACTCTGCGCAAAATAACACTAAACTACATAAACAACTATTTAAATAATGGACAAAAATTATTTTATGTTTTTGTGTTGTTATGTGTTTGTCGTCTGCCAGAAATATTTTGCCCAATGTTGAATAAATTTTAACTCGGGAAGAGCAGTGATTTATTTGTGTGAAAATGTTGAGATAAAAATAATTTCAGAAATAACCTGGCGATCTTAAGCAATTAATAAAGTATAAAGCTGACTGGGATCTCTTCAGGTATAGGACAACAGTGAAATTAAACATAAGCATCAAATTAAAGACATAAAATAATTCATTTGAAGCAGTTGAGAGCAGTTAGAAGTCCGCGCTAGAACAAAATTGGAGAGATAAGAATGGCGTATCAAATGTAAAGGAAAACTAAAGAGCATTTAGTAGTTTGTGTTTTATAATGGTAGTCATATCAAGAATTAAATTACTACTTACATTTTCTCCGATCAAATTTGCCACTTTTATTCCATCGACCATAAGTTTAAAACCGCTGTTTTATAACAGCAAACAGTTACAGACGAACATCGGCCGAAAATAATTTACAAAATATTCAAAAAATTACTGTTAATAAAATAGCCTAACGGAAACCACAATAAATTAAATGAAATTTCATCAGTTTAACTACGTTCGTCGAATTAACAACATCAGAAGCTGTTTCAAATCGCACAGTAAAATGGAATCAATAAATAGACAAACAACGGATATTATAAAAAGTATTTTAGTGGCACATGCTAAAAATGGTGCAACATCAAATGAAATTTTGGGTAAATATTCTATAAGAATAAACCAAATTAATTTGTTTTAATTATACATTTAATAATTATCAATTTCTATCGTTAGCTGATTATCGTGACATAGTTGGTGAAGAAATAAAAATTTATCATTTACGGTATATCCTGAAGCATATAAATGGTGTATGGTATGAATGTGATACGTTTGGTACAATAAAATGGCATTTTGAGAGTCAAAAATCGAAGCACATAATAGATATGATTAGAAAGCAAAGAGATGAACGGGTTTTAAATAAAATGAAGAAAAATGAGTTGTACAATAATTATTATTTCAAATATGATAACTTCACACAACATCGGACACCAACATATACTAATACGAAGCCAAAAGGATACCTAAATAATTTTCAGCTTTTTGGTGATGATTTTTTCCTTTGGATGTCAGTGAACGAGCTACAGTCTAAATTACTTCCAGGCCATCGTGTTTTGCAATCCGGATTTTGTATATCCGGACAGTTTATTAAGGATGCAACACGACGTGTTAAGACATCTCCTTATATCGATTCGAATGTTATAATAAATTTGGGGTCGGTCGATATATTACATGGCCACGAATATATGGATATTGTTAGTGATTTTGCTGAATTAATGAGCGCGTTTAAAAAACGTGGTATTATACCGATTGTAACTACATTAACGCCTCTCGCAAATTTGGGACATTCACCCGAAATGAAACATACCCTATTAATGTTTAACAATTATCTCCGTAACTCCCAAGACTACGTCATTGATTTGTACGAATGTTTGGCGAATCGAAACAATAAAATTATGTACGAGTGTTATCAATTAGAGGCGCGATATGTAACCGGAAGTTGCCGACCACATGTGTTGTGGAATAAATTAGGACGTCAACGGGTTTTAAAGTGTTTAAAAAAAAATATAGCTTACTTGTATGATCTTTATAGCTGCAATTAATTAATTTATTCAGGTCAATATAATTTAAGTTAATTTAAAATTTGTTCTTCGCTATTTATTATTACGTTACCTAGATTAAGATAGTTAATATTAATAGTTAAGCTTAACTAAAGGCATTTTCACAGGCAAACTGTCGAAATTTCTAAATCAACATTTCCAATTTTTAACAAAATCGAATTTAAGAAAAGTTTTAAAAGAAATTCATGTTTTTTTGTGTGATACGTGAATTATAATTTTGTTAAAAATTGAAAATGATAAATATTGGTCTAAAAATTTGGTCGCACACATTTTGCATGTGACAATGCCCCATATTATCCTCCAAATAAAATTCATTTGACTCGGCGTTTTCTAATATTTTCAACCATGGCGAAATATTAGAAAATCTCGACTCGTGACTTTATATAGATGATAATAAAATATTATTGTATGTATTATGTATATTGTATAATTTATTTTGAGTTGATTAATTTAAAATATAGTATTAATAAATATTTATGTTTAATTGTAAAAAAAAAACGATTTATTTTTTTGTATCAATTTTTACTCACCTAATAAGTTTATTCACCATTTGAATAATGTAAATTGAGTATAGCCCTGATAATCTAAAATCACGTCACACCTCAAAACCAAAACAAAAAATTCGTTGATTCAAGTCAATTCATGTCAGAAAACATTAAACACAAATTTTTGTTTTGTGATTTGTCTTAAAAATTTATTTATATTTTACATAACTATACGTTTAATTAATGATATTTATTTATATAATTCAAATAATATATAGCTTAAAGAGACAATTTTTGATTTACATATTTTTATAAAAGTAAACAAAATAAAAGGCACAAAATTATATTTACGCAAATAAACAATTATCGCCATCATATTCATGTAAGTATTTTTTTTTATAACTTTGGTTAAATATACATAATAAAAAATATTTAAATTTAATTATTTACAAATATTTTATAAAATAAAACAAAATATTTAATTCTAAAAATGATCAACTTTTACTGATACAACATGAGCCGCTGGATTTCTTGGTATTTCAATATCTTCCCAATTTGTTTGTAAATTTTTTTCACTATCCGTTGCCTTCAGAGAGAGTCCAAATGACAGCGTGCTAGCGGCACAATGAGGTATATTTAATGTTACAGGTGTTAAAAATTCTAATCCTTGTGGCCCACACATAACCAATGGTGATAGCATTGTTTCACCTTCAAAACACAAAATGGTAGCCAAAACAAAATGGTCAGACATTTAAAAAGATTTTTGTTTCAATTGTATATGTAAATTATTTAAAATTGTGCACAAAAAAAATACTGTTTATTATATTTCCAATTCTTCCTATTAAACTACTTGTGTTTATAAGAGAACCGTTTCATTAAAAAAAAATGTTAAAATGTTTCGATTACCGCATTTTCTCCTAAAAACTCTTTAAATAAAGCAAATTGGTTAATGGGGCACATTTTATGATGGAATCCTTCGTATGTATAAGACATTTGTGTTGGTTTTGAATTAGACATCAAAAAAACCTTTCATGTGCTCTTTTGTTACAAAATTGACAAATAATTGTCGAATTTTACGGGATTTTTGAAATATGTATAGCAACTTAACTGCATTTCATGACACCAAGCTATCCGGATCAAATCACATTTTACAAGCAAACTTTGATCCAAAAACAAATTTGGATCAAAATGTGTCTATGGTTTGCATGTAAAATGTGATTTGATCCGGATAGCTTAACTCCGACTTCAGTCCGGAAAACGAATCATTACGGTACAGAATAAGCAGTCCGGTAAGCGAGCCATTACCGTACAGAAAAATATAAGCAAAAAAAAAAAATAACTAGAGTAACTTGATAATTTGAAAATCATTTGGATTGATTTTCTTTAAATTTCAAATTCATGTTTTTACTTTAAAATTTAATTTTAAATGAAAAAATCGAATTAATGTCCAATGTAGTATGAAATAAGACGTTCAATATAGTACGAAATAACTCGTTCAAAATTCTAGCTCGGCTCCTTCGTCGCCTCGTCCATATATTTACATCGAACTCGTACTGTAACAACACGTTTACCGTCCTTTTGACTTAAATAACTATTGTGATGGTAACAAAACATTATTTTTTAGATTTGTGGCTAAGTAGCTGTAAAGCTGACTGCATTTGTCAAATGTGTTCGTCAAGAAAATGGCAACTTAACGGAGTTAAAAATGTGTTATCTCGCGATAATTTTTCTGGCGAAATAATCTCAACCTGTATATTTTTGATTACGAAATAGTTTGACACTCGAAACGGATGCATTATATTTTGTGTAACGGACGGTATAGAGCGGATAAAAACGGACGAAGCGGAAGGACGAGTATGGCAGATTAGGATGGAACTTGGCTATTTCTTAACCAATTATGATATTTTAAAATGATTTTTAGATGAAATTCTAAAATTGGCCATCAGGATGGAACTATCGATTTTGATGAAATTCGCCATTTGCGATGGAAATGGGATTTTAAAATGATTTTTCCATGAAGTTCTGGAATTATGGGCAAAAAGGGCGAAACTTGGCTGTTTCTTAACCGATTATGATGAAATTCGATATAAATTGGATTCTAACATTATGCATTTCCCATGAAGTTCTGGAATCTAATTTAGTTACTTGAACCTGCTACCTGCCACTTACATATTTTCACAAACATCTTTCGCGAGTTGACCGTTAACTCACTTCTTGGATTTTTGATTTAGTTCTAGAATATGGCCAATTGAGGTAAAGCTTGTCTATCCTACCTATAAAATTCGATATGTGCATAGGAAATGGGATTCCAAAGTTTCCATCATAATATATATTTTGATAATTCAGAATAAATAAATTAAAATAAAATTTGAGTTTAAATCAGAAAACTTCGTTGCAGCTTCAGTTTTAAATACTGCAACCATCATAACGCAAAATATACAAATTTTTGAAAGCAAAATATACAAATTAAAAAATGCATAATTATAGTTTTACTTTCCATTTTGATAAACTTTAAAAAATGTTCTAAAGGTATACCATTAACATTTAATTTAAGATAATTTTTATCAGTTTCAAGATCTACCGGTATTGTGGCATATGTATTTCAAAATCTTGATAACTGGAATGTTTTTTGTTCTCTTTTCCGGATTGCTACACAAACGCACGGCACGGTTATTGACCCCTTCCAACAGTTTATAGTACTTAACATTTTTCGATGGCTTTTAAAAGTCAGGTTTTTCCTCTAAAAATAACAGCGTTTCAACGAAGATGTATAATGCTTTTGAAATTCGCCTTAAATTCAATGAATTGGTAACATTTCCTTTTTTCATTCTAATACCATGTTTTGGCAAGAATCGAAACACTCTTAACATAATTTAATTTAAGTGTACCCTTTTTTATTACATACAGTATGTGAATTGTGTTTACATCTAAATTAGAAGAACAATAAAAATATGTGCAAACTCTCATCTAAATTTAATTTCTAATTTCAAATTCTATACAATTACAAACAACAATTAGTCAACTACTTCATCAACTATAGCTGCTGATCTGTAAATTTAAAATAAAAAACAAAATTTTTGTAAAAGAAAATTAATTATAAATAAAATGTGCCACAAACTACTCTACCAAAAATATTTAACATTTTTTAATACCAGATGAGATATAAAAAAAAAAAATAAAGAATGAAGCAAGAAGCAATCTAATAACTAACATGCATATAAAGAAATCACATCCACTCACAACAACATAAATCATATATTTAAAAGAAAAACATATTAAATAAAGAACCAACCATTTTGCATATCCAGCGGTGGACCACCAACGTGTTCACTTAATCTTGGATCCGTTACTGTAAAATAAATCTCTTGTTCTAATCCTTTCGGGAGAGCACCATTTGGTATTACCAACGATACGTGCCATATTGGATCTGACAGAGTGCCCCCCTCTTCTGTAAATATACCTCGAGTGGTGGATGGTTCACGCGGTGGAGGTTGTGGTAAAGGCCCAAATTTTTGACCAATTGATATTTCACTTGCATATGGTGTGCTCTGTGCATTCGGCTTACCAAATGGTATTAAGCTAGCTTGTGAATTATAATGTGTTTCGATCGAGGTTTGACTTTCGGCGATTAAATGTATTGGTGCCGTTCGTTTTGTTATGTTCGAAATATGGTTAGGTGCACGACCAATCGGACTAGTCGGGCAAATATTACCCTCAATATTGTTATTGTTGTAGGACTCACAGTCATTCGGATTTTCCAAAGGATTTTCGATAACCGTATTCTGATTATCAGCCCCAGATTGATCATCACTTAGTGTAAGCTCGCAATTATAGGGTCCCTTGTTTAGGGTTTCCATTATATCTTCCTCAAGACTTTTTTCTTGATTATTTTTATTTTCATCCGCAACATTCACATGATCGACCGTATCCTGGTGCTCTTTTGATAAATTATCCTCTTTCACCTCGTAAATTGGTTCATTTTTAAATTCCCGTTTTGATATATAAATTGGTTCAGCCATCGACTTCATCGTTTCTTGGCGTGTTTGATATAAATGTTCACGCAATTGAGATTGAGTTCGGAATGCTTCATTTATTTTATTCGGACTTTCGGTTTTTGGATATTCGCCATCATTTCGAATCGAATCTTTAATACGCGACATGTTTATTTTTTCGATCATTTCACTTTTACTTTGATATATATGATCTAGGTGCATTAATCGCCGATTGGGAACCGTATCGTAATTCATGTTAAAATTTCCAGGAGGTTGTTTACGATCTTCGATCATGTACGAGCCAGAACGAGTTTGGTATATAGGTTCTGTAGTTACATTCTCCGGTGGTGGCTGTTGACTAAAATATTGGTTTTGGTATGAAGATGATCGTTCTGCTAGACTATGCCGTCTAACGATTCGTCCACCAAATTGTGGAGGATTTCGGGGCGGAAGCTGCCGCCGTTCCAACTCAATTAAAGCACGATTAGCATACAAATTTTCAGGCGCATACTCTCGCTGATAGTCACGATGAAAACCATATATCGGTTCGTGTTCATAATTGTGGTTTCGATAGTCGTCATCATATTCGCGCGGGTAGAATGGTTCGTGCCGCGTTGTGTAATTGTAATTCTCATCGTCATAGTAACGCACCCGATTACGATTCTCCAACATTGAATACTGACGTTTTAGTATCGATGGTTTTGCTTTTTTCTGTTCCGTTTCAACCATACTGGTCTGTCGTCTCAACGGTCGCGTCGATCGGATAAACGCGTTTTTAATAGCGGTCAATGGAGATTTTAATTTTGACTTCTTTTTAGGGAGCAGTGGTGGTAAATTTGTCTCACACGCAGCATATTGGTGGCGGTGGTCATTCGCATCATTTGAACGTTGCAACGGCGATGGTGACGACGATGATTGGGAATAATATGCAGAATGATGTTGATAGTGATATGGTGATGATGATGATGACGGTTGCCCATCCATTAGTCTAATAGTTTGTGGTTGTTTTTGTTTTATAAGTTTTCCAATGTTTTCCAAATTAACATGCATTTTGTGTTTAATTTCAAAAATATATATATATAATTTTGTGTTTATTTTAAATATAATTCACGCACACTCACTCACACATTGCCAACCACCCACCAAAAAATTAATGTAGCAAATTAAATTTTAATTGAATTCCGAGAAATACGATAGAGATAGGTTTTAGAGAAACTAGAGAGAGTCTACCTATAAAAATTACAAATCATTCATTCATTCAAAAAATTAATGATATTTTAGTTAATTTAATTAGGTAATTTATTTTAATTCATTGATATTTTTAGTATATCGAATACTGGAAAATTTTCAAAATTTTTGGGTTTACTTTTGTGATCAGAGAGAGATACGCACGAACGATCGAGAGGTGACTTACGGAACTATTGAAAGCAAAATTAATTAACTGAAACTAGAGTCAAAATTAATCACCATTTTGGTCTCAAAACTCTTTGCAAAGTAACCCCAATAATTTTGGTTCAGTTATTCCGGTTCAATAAAAAAAATCGATGAAATTACTATTGGTTAGTGATTTAAAAGCAATTCTGAGTGTTGTGCGCAAAGTTAATATATTACATATAAAATGTTCCTTCTATTTGATCTTAGCACCGCAATGAATAATTTAACACGAAATCAATATCCCAAAAAAATATGAATTCGATGCCAAGATAAAATAGTTCTAAGGAATAAACCCAAATTTTCTTAAATTTGATTTTTTATGATGAATGAAAAAAATTAGCAAAATTTAATTTTAATATTTACCTGAGATTGTGTTGGTGTCCAACTAAACCTATTTGTGGCTTTCGATATAATTCAAATGCTGAACCGCGTTGTTCTCGACTTCCAGCCAAATCGAGTGCATGTCGTTCAGAAGGATGATGTTGAATATTATCTGTTCGGAAAAAGATCGAAAATATTAAAAAAACATAATTTGTTAATAGAATGTATTTAGAGGTTTTATTCTGTGACGGATCGACAATAAAAATAAGTCCCCCTGAATTCGGTATCGACAATATTATATTTACTCACTCATGCCCGAATTTCGATACATGTACTGTTGTTGTCCTGCATACATATGATTTCCATTGTAACCATTATTTCCCATTTGAGATTCACGATTATTAAAACTATTTTGCGGTGAATTGTAATTCCCATTACCAGCGTACTGATGATTGTAAGGATGGATTGGCGGGCCATTCGGATGATGTCCCGCCGTACTTGGTGACGAATTATGGCCCGTATGATGATAATGGGGCGGTGATTGTGGATAAAAAAAACTATTTGGTGATCTTGGGCTCTTTGGTTCGTCACCATCCCAATGACCACTCGGTGGCCCTATGTTACCACCTTGCACAGGTGGTCGATAATTTTTTGGTTTTGGCGGTGGAACTGGTTTAAATGGGGTACCATTTTGTGAAACCATACCAGTGTTGGTGGGCGGAGGTGTTTTATAATCGGCTTGTGATGCTGAATTATTCCGACTGTATAGATAAAACCCATATAATAAACCAACTGTTGTCTCAATAATTTAATTCAAATTTTTACCTGTATTTCCCGTAATCTGTTTTTGTGTCTATAATATGTTTTTTCGGTGTCGTCTCTAAACCTAAACTTGTCGGTCTTTGTGATATTCCGCGATCGATGGGATACGGTGGCCGTGCTGGACTACTCTGCCGATTTAAATCATTTCCTCCATTTGACAAACTCCTCGAGTGCTCATGTAACGAACTACGATTTGTTATTAATGAATCGGAATGTGCATGTCCACCATCGCCTCCACTTCGTTCAGAAGCTGGTAATACATTTAAATTTCCGACCGCAGCCGGGATTCTTCCACTAAAAAAAATAAAATAAAACCAAACAATCGAATCAGAATTTTAGTTAAGTCACAAAATGTCATCAGATAAAACGACATACTTTGTATTCGGTACTGACTTAAGATCGTCCGGTGCATTCGGGCCCAATCGTATATTTTGTGCTGCAGCATTATACGAATCATAACTCGATACGCTATCATACGATCCATTATTTGTTTTTAAAGTGTTTTCGCGTGACGAAGGAGGATCTTGATTTTCGGTTTTCTTTTCAAATTGACTGCGCATCCCGTATTCATCTTGATCAGTGTTGTCAATTTTTTTCGATCCGAATAAACGATCGTGTATTGTTCTATTTATGGTGCCGCCGCTGCTGCTCGATTTACTTAGATTTAGTTTTTGTGCAATATTTGTTGTTAGACCTGGTGGTTTTGACGCACGATCAACCCGTGGCGGAAGGTCAGGTGCAGTTCCATATATACTGTTTGGATTTGCGGCACCGCCGCCGCCGCCGAAAGAAGGCTGCCTTGTTGTAGTGCTATATGTTGGTTGACCCGATTCTGTTTGACTGGAGTTTGGACCACTCGCACCGTTTATAGCCGCCGGATTTGCAGATGAGAATCCATATTTACCTTCGACTGGTGGACGTCGAGCATTATTTGGATTGTCATACGAATGCTAAATCGAGGAAAATATTTTTTTATGAATTTATTTGATTTGGAATAATTTTGATAAACATGATTTTCGGTTACCATATATGGCGGTGGCATTCCTTCACCAATATTTAATTCAATATCTCTATCCAAATTATCCTGGTTAGTGGCAATCGATGGGTCTGAACTAGATTTAACCAATTGTGGTAAATTGCCTAATGATAATGATGCTGATGGTCCCGGACTTAATTCCAAATCTGATTCAGGACTTGAGGCATAGGATAAACGGGATGTGGTCATTGGGAATAGGAAATCATCGGATAATGATTCGACAGGCTGATTAATTTTAAGGTTAGTTTAGGATTTTTTGTTTTTTTGTTTGATGATGAGGATGGTGAAAAAAATTTTGTTTTTTTTAAATAAAAAATGGAAACACACAAGTTAATTAAAATTAAATGAAAACATAAAATATTTAAAAAAAAATATTATTAAACAACAAAACTACGAACAAAAGATTAGATATTAATTACAAATTGATTTATTAATTTATGTTAATTAGCTACATCAATCGATCAACTTATGTTTCTCGCGTTGCCGATCCATTATTTAATGTTGGTGGTATACAGAGAAAATGTATGCAATATGCAAAAGGCATTTTAACATTACCTCAAGTTCGAAATATGTTATTAAATTCCAGATTGATCGATTTCTAACAACTAGCGTGTTAATTAGTAATTAGTTTTTGATTTCAAATGCATTTTCTAATAAAAGTCAACAACAATAACATTAATAATAATTATAATTATAACATAATTACATACATAATTGATAATGATTAACAAAAACAAAACGTAGAGAGACAGAGTTATTTATACAGCACACGTTACACAAGATCAATTCCATTTTGAAATGTAGAAAGTATAGCAGAGTCGCTATTATTATTGAACGTTGTTGTAGTCGCAGCATTTGGATTAAACGTTTCTAATTTAATTAGTGTGCTGTTATTATAATTAGTAAATTTATCATTAAAATCTAGATGATTAGCGTTATTATTATTATTGACAGCATTGCTTATGTTATTATTGCTGATATTCAATAGGCCAAATATAGAATTAAGTGATGATGTATTATGCAATGTTGAGGATTGTGATACATCTTGATGATTGATCGGTATTATTGGATAGGAATAACGCATTGAATTTGGTATCTCATCGCAATGAAATGATTGCGAATGTGGGAATGATTGTACTGATAAGCATTTATAGCATGGATATTGTGGTGACATACAATTTATAAAGAAATCTCTTGGCATATCCTCATACTATAATACCCCCGCGATTGTGTTAAAACAGATAGTAAATATTATTAAGAATTCAAAATAGAATAAAATTAAAATGAAAATTAAAAGTTTTTGCAATCTTTCACCGTAGGTTGTTAAACAGTGTACCATGACTAGACGATATGAAAACCTTCCTAATTTCTTTTGATTTACATCAATTTATTTAAAAACTAAAATAACCCAACAGATTTTCGTTATTAATTTTGACTTCATTATACATTATTCAACCCTCTACGATATTCACCTCCACCTTCGATTAATAACAATTTACTAATTACTTATACATTAAAATGACATCCATGACTCAAGATTGCCAAATAAAAAATTAACTGATCACTTACCTTAGTTTCCGACATCCATACCGCGCCACTTTGTTGTAGATCAATTGAATCGCGTAATTTTCGATACCATGTGTCAACGTCATTCAATATTATGGTCGTGCTAAAAACATGTGACCATATCCGATCCAATTTTTGGCATTGTTCCAAAAGTTTTTTCGAACTTTTATGCGCCGACTTTGGTATCCCATGTCGCAGCTGTTTTATCGAGTGTTTCGAATCTGCTTTGAGGAATATAACAATCGGATAGAATTGGGCATAATTTAATCGATCTACTGCGTTTGGTGTGATATCGAGTAGAGCGTGTTTCCCGCGATCCATAATATCACGAATATTTGATAAACGAACAATACCGCTTTTGGAACTTTTCTGATCGTCCTGTAGAGGGGCTGTGAATTTATCCGGAAAGTCTTTGATTAATTTTTCGCGTGATATGTCTGCGGTTGGCCCGAATAGCACAACGGGACGTACAAAACCAGGGTGTCGCAATACTACACGCTCATACGCAGGAAATTTCGATATCGAATCCGAAAAGACGACATCATCCCAATTTTCGCGTGACAACGATTTTGATCGTCGATGTGATGATCGCCTGCGCCTAAAAAAATTCCCCCTTGATTCACTTGCATTCATCTCCTTTTTTGAAGCATTAAATTGTGCTGTTGCTAATTCTTCGGCACGCGATTTATTTGGAATCACTCCACGCTGCATTTCTTCATGACCTCGCCCGATTCGCAGCACCTGCCATGACCCGACTACACCATTATGTAGTGTATCAATGACCCGAAAAACATCACCAGCCTTAAATGAAAGTTCACCTTTTGAAGGATTTTCGTAATGGAAATGTGTTTTTATATGGAATGAATCGCCTCGCTGATTTGCCACAACATTATCGTACTCCTCCTTACAGTGCTGAACGATTAAATCGATTCGATCTTGCAGACTTAATAAAAATAACACGGCTTCTTCTCGAGTTACTCCATGCATATCCATATCGTTTACTTTGAGTATTTTATCGCCAGGTGTTAAGCCTTGAAGTGATGCAGGACTACCGGGTTGCACAGCCGTTACAAATATACCCACTTCATTACCTCCGGTGAGTCGTATTCCGACCGATCCTTCTTTTTGGAATGAAATATATCGCGGTTCAGCCGATTGTTTTGTTCGCTGTAACGGATCGTCATCGTAGATTTGGCGTCGTGACGCATAAAAATCTTCACCTCGAGGCGGTGGTGGACGCGGTGGTTCATCCACACCACTTCGCGATCGATTATGATTTGTTTGCGGTGTACTCGGCCGATCTAATTGGGTTAACGATACATCCATAAGTGGATTCCGAGATCGCCCTCTTGGTGTTAAATTACTTTTATCGTCTAAGGAATTATTTGCTGGCCGCGTCGGTGGTTGAACATATAAATTTTGTGTTGAATATGAAGCGCCACCGGGTAAAAATGTTTCATCAATATTACTACAATTTGAAACTTGGGCTGTATGTGAATACACAGGACTGGCCATCCCATTAGTATTGGGAATTGGAAGATTATTATTCGCCTGTGAAATTTCGCGCAACACAACTAAATTTAATTTTTCTTTACAGCCTTCGATAATTTTTTTAGCTTCTTTTAAACTCATCGCGTCATTACAATTTGTATTGTGTATCCTATTAACAATATCACCTTCTTGTAATGTAAATCCATTTAATGCTAGTTGTTCACGTGCTTTTGAAGAGATTTCCTAAAGAGTAACAAAACAAAAAAATAATCAGATGATAAAAATTTAATATATTGCGTCATCCTGTTTTGCTTGCTTACTTTAACAAATAGGCGACACCCGAATACAATACCAAAGTCATCTTTTTTATTTGATTTCGTTAATACCAATTTGATTGTTTGCTGAGGTGTTGTTGTACCGCCCATGCCCAGGCCACTTGAATTAAAACTGTGCGAATGTTGATGATTTGGCGTAATCATATTTAAATTTGGAACTCTTCGTTTTATAACTAGATTTACTGTATTGCCACTATCACGCAGCACTTGTACAGCTGTTGCATATTCCACATTCTCCAGTGACACCCCATTTACAGTGATTATACGGTCATTTACTCTGCAAATAGAAAAAAAAAATTAGTAATTAAAAGAATGTAAATATGCATAAGGTATGCGCGCAAATTCTTTTCTCATGACGTGTAATCGAATATTATTTAAAACGCAAATTTGTGTTGTTTAAGATGAGAAAATGTCAAAAGTGTGTTAAATAAAAATGAGAAAATTTATAAAGTTTAATTTAAGATCACCAAAAAAATTCTTTGTCTTTGAAACTAAACTCTATGTAATGAGGCTAATAAATGTAGTCGTCGTATGAACTTTTAAGCTAAGTTACAGGGCTATTTACCATTGGTTTAATCCAAATTGTTTGTAGCGCAATTTTTTTGATAATATTTTATTTTCTAAATAATTTTATTGTGATTTGTTTTGTTTGGACCTATTTTTAAAACTAAATACATAAATGCTAATAAACGAATACACATAATCAACGAATGACGGTTGTGTACATCGATCCCAAACCACCTCTGAGCCTCGACTAGTAATAACATCTCATTAAAACACGTACCTAGTCTGGTTACTGGTTAAAAGAAATGTAACAACTGAAGACATACAACTATCTTTTTACGACTTCATTTAAAATCATAAAAAAATATTAAATGTAAACATTTCCTATACGCTACATTTCCTATTCCCCGAATATTTTAAAGTAATAATTCAACTACTTCCGTTAAAACTTAAGTTAAACAAAACAAAAAAATTCTTTCACAATTACATTGCATAAAAATATCAAAAAAATTGTTTTCTTCAACATAAAATAGATAATCCGCTTAATTCAATGCCTCCTCTCTAGTCTGTTCATTCATACATATGTATAGTAAAGTTTTTAGATTTAACAAAAAACTATCATTCATTTTTTTGTTGTATGTATTCCATTTATAATATTGTTTTGTACTCATGAAGAATGATGTGCGCTTATACCATATGGCCATAAATCTTTTCATTTGTCTTAAATTTTAATGACATATTTATGCAATTTGTGTAATCGTCGAATAAAAAAGCAATTTTCTTATCAAAAATATTCGCCAATATCATTCGGTCATTTGGTTGAGTATGGACGTACCAACCATTTTAGCGTAGATATTCAACTGAATACAACAAATTTAAATAATTTAAAAATATAACCAGATTGCCCTTTTGCCATTTTTAACGCTGTTTTGTTGTTATTCAAAATCAACCAATATATCGGGTTACATTCATATTTATTTATTGTTTGTTCTTAGCATCTCTACACAATGTACGTACATTAATATGAAATTCCTATTTCACCCTCCATCAATAATTAACTCTATTCAACCATCCATTAATAATAATAAAAAATAAATAAATTTTTGGTGCATTTTAAATTAGGCAAATGCGCAGAACGATTTCAATTTTTCATGTACGTTGTACCATGTACATATACACATACTACATGGTCTTGCAATGATTTTTATGTATTTCCCGCATCTTCAATAACACCATCTTAATTATAAACTTCAAATCAGTTTTTGGTTCGATCTTTAATTGATTTGATTAGACCCAGTTTTTGAATTGGTATTATCCTGACAGTAGAGTAAAATTGGTATGAGCCTAGTTAATGTTGACACGTGAAGTCTCAAGTAGATTTTCGCAGTATTTTCAACGATTTGGGTGTTCTATATAATCGATTACGTATTCTAAATGTATTTACCATCATTAATTTACCATCTGTTGAAAGCGAAGAAAGGTCACCAGCTGGAAGGTATGAAATATAATCCGGTAATATGTACAAACAAATTCAATGCAATTTTCTCCATAAAGACATTCAACATTGCACATTTATCGCGATCACTTAAGCTTGTCGAAGGCGAAGAAAAAAAGAGGTTTTAATAAATTCGTACTAAGGCAATATAAACAACTAAATGTGCTTAACAACAAAGCAATTGCCAGATTTGGTCTACTGTTTATCCACAAACCCTTTTACGATACAATCATACTCACCGAATATACAAATATGCGCTATTCGATGGCAAGACACACAACTACCAAGCTTATCGATTCCGGATGTTTTAACCATCTCAGAGCAGTATTAAAATAACCTAACAATCAGTTCGTGCTTACTCAAACAAGATCTGTTCATTTAATTCTTTTTCAAAAGCTCAATTTTAGTAAAAGTTTTGCTGAAATTATAACTTCCTTCCTAAAACTCTTAATAGACGAATCAAAGACAAACCAGAGATTTTACAGATTCAGAGCCCTCAAGACGGCAATTGCAATAAACAAACAAAAAGAAAAATATAGGGAAAACACGGATAGAGAAAGGAGCCAAAGTATCGAACATCAAAGAGAGAGATAAGTTAATGAGACAACTTTCTCTTGCACTAATTACGAAGTTGTTGATGTGGAAAAATTACCTGTTGAAAATATTTAGTAAGAAAATCCCAATTAGGTTAAATAATTGTTTAAATAATTATCTGCATTTTCTACCAAACTTTCAGATTCATCAGATGACTTATGCGATTTTTACAGCAAGAAGTTATTTCGGTGAGTCAAATCGCAACTTCATGTACATTTAATATCTTTATAATTTTCGAGAGGATTCAGTAAACCAACCATTCATTAATCTGACATACAAACGACAAACACGAATATCGACCATTGGCTGCCGAATCCAGACCCTAATTGGAAACTGGAACATAAGAACTATACCGCAACAGAAAAACATTAAGGTTGGTACAAGTTGGGAAGAATTGGCATGAAATAACGTTGATGTTATAAAATACTGGGCCACAATGAAATGAGATAGAAAAATAATGTAGATGTAACAATAAACAAAGGCAATTATCAGATGTTCTTCTGGTAGAACAGACACACAAGAACAAAGCGTAAGACAAGTCGCGGTTTTCCCAGGAAATTGGGAATTGACCTATTGTGATTTTTTAGTGTATTTTGGTATTATATTTCTGAAGCATACTAAAGCCGACTGTTCGAGAGGATTGGTATTTTGCTCAAATTTTGGGAAAAAGTAATTCCATTTCATAGCAATTTTGTTGTTTATTTTTCTCTAAAAATTTGATTCCGAATTATTTTTACACAAAATATGAATAAAATACCAATCGCCTCAGTATGCTTTGGAAAAAATAATAACAAAATGCACTAAAAGAGTCAGGGGGGAACCAGCGAGTCAGTAACAACTTTAAGTGAGAAAGCGATACACAGAAAGTACATGTTACTGACCAGGGAATCTTAAAGAACTTTTCGTTCATTTAAGCTGTCACTTAACAGAGCGAAAATTAACGAGCAAACTGAAGGATATGCAGAATATATCAAAATTTCCCAAGCGCACTTTTCTTAAAAATAATAAATTTTGATATCCACATTACAATTTTAATACTGTATTTGTCAGTTGTTACTGATTCGTTGGCCGATATGTCAAATATTCTGTAAGGAAATAATTTCGTCAAATCCTGTAAGGATTCTTACTGATTCGTTGGTTAGCCCTTAAATCAATTCTCAATTCCTTGGGAAAATCAGAATAGTGTCTCACAAGTATGCTATAGAAACACAGTTCATCTTAATGAAAGGTTGGCAACATAACGGCATGCAGCAAAAACCGCAGAATTTATCAAATCTCGCTTAAGAAGTAGGTCTCAAAATAAACATAACAAAGGCAAAGGACATCTAACTAAATCAAACGATCAATACACAAATTAACTTCAACCAAGAAATCATTAAAGATGAAAACATACATAATGTACATACTATGTATATACCTTAATCTAAATTCATATATTCGCAACGGTCATCAAAGTAGCTGACATCTAGTATATAAAATACGAAACGAGCAACGAAGGGGATCGTTAGTGTGAAAAAAAAAATTCTGTACAAAATAGCATGAACAAAATTTATAATTTTTATGTAAATGATTTTAATATGTTCCGAAGTTAATCCAATTTCGAATTGATGAGCTTATGATTATAAAAAAATCAATCTTCTCATCGGGCCGCGGCGACTGGACTGATGTACCACAATTTTACATTCTATATATGGGGAATTCCATATTAGTCAGTAGGACATTTCTAAACATTTACATTTTATTAATTTAACCCTTTGAGCTCGGAACAAAATCAGAAAAAATTGCATTTACGTCCTATCGGTTAATACATAAAACCACATCTAAACATTTTTTCCTTACGTTCCTAACGACATTATAGTGTAACAACAGTGCGCATTGTATTCTTTACACTATGAATTATGCGCAGACGCAAAGTCTAACGGATTTTCAAGATTTTATTTCACAATATTTACGACTTTTGGTGAAGTAGGAAGGTAATTGTAATCCAAACAACAGTTTTATTGTGTATTGTGGAATTTTATCAATTATATCAGGTAATTATGATGTTATTTTGTTATGGGAATGTGTATATTTGTTTAGACTGTGCGAAATTGTATTGTAATCCATTACAAATATTATTTATACTCAAAAAATTATGGCGGTTCTATGTGCTAACCACAATGTATAGTGAAAATAATATCTCCGCGAAATTCTGACAAATCTCGCGCATCTGATGATAATGAATGATAATGAGAGGCAACCAAGAAAGCAGGAATCAATGCTGACCAAATTGTGTGAAACATTCTTGCAATCAATGAAACCACACGAAAACCAATCAATTGATGAATCGATGATTCGTTTCAAAGGAAGAAGCAGCATTCGTCAATATATGTATGCCATTGAAACCAGTGAAGCGCGGGTACAAAATGTGGATTCGCGCAGATTCATCTGGCTACGTGTGCGAGTTCGAAATTTACACGGGGAAAGCGAATAACTGAACCGAAAAAAATTTAGGGCATCGTATTATTACAACTCTCACAAGAAATATTGTTGGCAAACATCATAAAGTTTATTTCGACAATTTCTTTAACTCAAAACAACTTCAAATAGATTTGCTTGCTAAAGGGATTTACGCGAGTGGAACAGTTCGAAAACACCGCAAAGGCATTCCTGATATGAAAGCTGATCAAATGGATCGTAAACCAGTACTGTTTCTGGGGAATTTCCATAATCCTACGGAAATTCAAACGGTAACAAGAAGGAAAAAAGACGGTGCTCAAGAAAATATAGCGTGCCATGGTCAAAGACTACAATTGCCATATGGGTTACGTCGATAAATTCGATATGTTGAAATCTATTTATGAAATCGACCGAAAATCACAAAAGTGGTGGCACCGAATTATTTTTTATTTCCTGTATGTTGCGGTTGTAAATTCTTACATAATCTTTCAGGAAAGATTAGGTTCAAGTATGCATCTAAACAATTTTAGGCTGTCGCTGTTGGATTAATTGATGCTGATCCAACTAGATCGAAACGTGGCAGAAAAAGTAATGGACGTCTCGTAAACTCATTCAAGGTAAAAGTGCCATTAGAAGTGCGGTATGACAAAAATGCGCATATGCCTATGCGGTCAACATCTGTTAGATGTGCTCTATGTAGCACCAGACGTGAACGGCATAGGACTTTATGGAAATGTTTGACCTGCAACGTTGGTCTATGTTTGAGTCATAAGAGAAATTGTTTTTTCATGTACCATACCAAATGATAACTATAATGAAGATAAAATAGACGTACTTTCCTTGTGGTCATTACCAAAAAATCACCTTTTCCAGTCCGTCATGTATAAATTTTAAGTTTTGCTTATAGATTTGTATAGAATTAATTAGAATAAATATTTTCTTAATTTACAAACTTATTTTATTCTAAGAAACAAACTCCGGACGCAACGGATTTAAAATTTGTGGTTATTCTTTATAACCACCAGGACTGAAAGGGTGCCATAAAGAATTTTTTGTTTTGAAAAGTGTCTAGCCAGTAAGTAAGGTTGATACCTCTTACATCATTTAGAAATATTTTCAACTTACAATAATCGATACTGTCAAAATAAATGGTAATTTATATTGTACAAAATGCTGTTAGTCATCGAGACCGTACTATCTTAGTAATTTGACATTCACTTATATGTATTTCATCAGTTTTCTGCGACTTCATTTAAAATAAAAATGAAGTTAGTACTTAACTATTAAGTTGGATACGTGCTTATTAATAAATCAATGACCGACAAATTTTAGGATACTTTGCTAAAATTTTGTTTAGTACATCAACAAATATGTATGTTAGGCATCGGGACACAAAAAAGGTAGTAATAACTCGTCTGTTACAGCTATATTACACGTTAGCTACATTTAAGTTACACGTAGGAATTCTTTACGAAAACAAATCATTAAACTTTAAATACATTATATGTACTTCAAGGTTTTTAAATACAAATTAGTCAACTTCAGGTACATTTTTTGTTTTAACATTCCCCATTTTTGACAAATAAATTAAAATGATTAAAAAGAATTTAGCAAATAGAAATATTAAATTAAAGTATTGCAACTGGAATTTGTTTTAATTTTGCCGTAAAAGCCACCAACATCTTCATTTTAATTTGATTATTTAAAATAGTGAAAAAATCGTAATTTGGGAAATCAGTAAAGATTGGTACATCTTTCATTCTAATAAATTTTATTTTGCAAAATTTCTATTAAGAAATGATTAAGAATGTTAAGGGGTCTGAAAAAAGGTATCATAGCTTTTAGAGTTTAAAGCTGTTTCTGTAAATATTGTTTGGGTTTCATTTTACGTAGAACTCCCCATAAACAGAATGTACTGTGCAGGTTATATTAGCGAATTTTACTAATACAGCCAAAATTCTCTTACAATTTTTCTTCTTCAAAACATTCATATAGCTCTATTTCTGTGTAAGCTAATTTTACTTTAATTTTGAATGTTGAGTAGAAATTACAAGAATTAATTAATTAACATTCAAAATTAAAACAAAATTTATAATGGTAAGAATTTTAACATTTACTCTAAATATCTAAACTATTTCGGAAATAAAATATTTAATAATAGTGGTTTAGATAGTGCTTTATTTATTTTTCATAAATTTTAAATAAATCAAGCAATGGAATTTAAATGAATCGTCATCACAAAAACACAAACTGTTTTCTAACATGATAATTATTTTTTGCAGTCCGAATGTACGAAAATATCTATAATATATCATTAAAAGATATTTTATCTATTTGGGAGGCTTAAAAAGACATTTTATTGAAGGTGAGAAATTGGTGCGTGCAAAACACATAGTAAAAATAGTGAAAGTCAAATGAAGATTACAATCATATATTTGGGTTAGTTCTGCAAACATCGCACCCAAAGGAAAAGCCTCACAAAATAATTTTATTTGTTAAAAGTGTCGTATTCGATTGGTATAGAACGTGTTCATGCTAAGCTGGCCTTAGCCCAAAGTGCAAGCATATTTCCCTCTCGCTGCTCGATTGTGCTAACAGGTAAATCTAATAACCGATTTAAATAAGCAATATACATTCTTATTAATAATTTGTTGAACCATTTATCTTTACTGACCTGTACTGATACAAGCCAAAAGTGGGGTAAACAGAGGAGCAGCAAATATGACCATTTATATGGACCAAAACGGATTGAAGATTTATGCCGCATGGACAAAATGGCCAGATTATTGATTACTACATCTTTTTCAATTGTAGTTCAGAAAAAATCATTGTAATTCAGATTAGTCAACTGTAATTCAGATAACATCAATTGTAATTAAGAAGGTATCAATTGCGATTCAGAAAGCATTATTTGTAATTCAGATTAGAATTAGATAACTTTAATTCAGAAAGCGTTAATTGTAATTCAGATTAGTTAAATGTTTTCAGATAACATCAGATGTAATTCAGAAAGTATCTATTGTAATTCAGACACAGATAACAGACAAAAATTATGTAGTAGTTAATATAATTTACGTAGTTTACGCAAATATAGGTAAAATAAAATTGTAATGTATGTAGATTGTAGGTAAAAATAAATTATTTATTAATTAGCAACCCACTGGCATATCGCGCATTGATAAGGTTGTGACTTGGTGAACTGGGGCATGTTGCACATCCCGGGCGCAGTTACCTCCATTTATGGTGTCCTTGGCCTGATTTATAATCTCCTCTAAATAAACAAGTGTCTGTTCAATAACACCAGGCCCTGCAACAACAGGAATCCTAATATGGGTTTTCACTTCAGACTTGATTTTTGACCAAATATTCTCTATGGGATTAAGCATTGGAGAGTAGCGCCCCAGCCACAGAAGAATTGACAAGGCGAATGTCAAGGCGCGTTGTCAGCAACAATCACCAAATCTGCCACTTGGTTTCCCATATCTCGCCACTGCTGCATCAATGATGATACCCAAACATTTGCCAATTGTGCAATGAACGAACCTCTCCTTCGTTCCATCGCTACAATGCCAGCAACCGTAATTGCTCCAATTAAATTAACGTTGGGGCCTCTTAATGTTGTAAGTTGTTGCACTGCTCTGGTACCAGCTCTTGAATGTCCCTTTGTTCAGAGACAAAACAAATTAAAATTTGTTTCGTCGATCTACACTATTTGTTTTCCTTGTTGGATGTAACCGTTCAAAGTTTGAATATATTCGGCCTGTTTTATTTTGTCGACTTCAGAATTCATTGCGATAGATTCACAATGAACTTTTTTGGTGGTAAATAGCCTGCCTTCTAGGTAATTCCCTATGGTTGACACCGATATCAATTGGTAGAAGTTATGCATAACCTTTTCTTTTAATTTTTTTTAAATTACACTACAATCATTCTCAACTCATGAAACAATTAAATCAATTTGGGCTTCCGTGAGAATTTTCGGCTTAATGCTCCCTTTCAGAGACATTTTGTCACGCCCAAAATGAACCTAATAAAATACGGTCTTGTATTTAATGTCCAACGTTGCAGCCAAAGTTGTCCAATTCTCACCTCTGTTGGCGCAGCTCACAATCCTTTCACGGTGTTGGTTTGTATTTTTCTTATATTTATTTGGTTCAGCGGCATCAGTCCCTTCCAGAGGTGTCCTGCAAATAGGACAAGCCCCACCGGGCATATTGCTTATAGGATTTGCACATTTTGAGTGGAGTAGATGTAGGCATGGTTGCAGCCGTACTACTGGAAGTCTATTCATTGAAAAACGGTAAATAGCGCAATCGTCCTTAAACTTCTTTTTAATATTATTTTATTTTATTTTTTATTTGACGTGATTACGAATGTATTGACTTGATGCAAATGGTCTCTCGTTCAACAACGCCCCATACATAATAATCTAAAGTATTAAGATCCGGGGAGCTAGATGGCCCCATTTTTGGGGTTATGTAATCTTATGGAGTCTCGGAAAATGTTTCTTGCGTTTTCATGGCTTTATGTGAAGGAGCAGAGCCTTGCTGATATACGTATGGCCTCTCATCACGCACACTACCTATCCAGGTTTCAACGAATTTTGTGAAGAAACAATCGGGCGGCATTCAACAATTGGGGTATTTCAAGATAGCTGTGATTCGAGTGTTTGGCGACGATAACATCGTATTTTTGCATTTCCTGAGTCAGCTTATTTTCCTCCATTTATGATCTGAACAGAAAAAAAGAAAAAATAACTTGTCGCGAAATGGCAAATACATTATAATATGTCAATGACCTCAAATACCTGATGCACCCTGTATATAATATTCAATAAAAAAATTAAAGTTACTTTTAATTATATTTACTTATATAAATTATTTAACTACAACACTAAAATGTTTATACACAAATTTATATGAACAAGAAAAAATTGACGTTTCTCGTCCCCTTCGTTAAACGTGATACTAATACATCGCCAATACATTGCAAAGCTAGAAACACTTGCAACATGTTTCATAAAATCTGAAATGCGTTGGTCCTGTCAAGAAATTAAAAGCTTTGAATGTTCAATGCGTTTGTCAAACTGTACTACTGTAAGGATGTGGCATGAATACGCAGCAGATTATAATAAGGCTCCACGCTCCAAGTGTTTATGAACAAATGCCTGAGACGAAAGTGCGTATGGCCAAATATTACCTCATCGTCATCACCGACGAAGACTCTGATTTCTGCGACAAACAGACATCGAGACAGAAATTAGACAGAGCAAGTGGTGATAAATCGGATACTCTATGAGTAAATCATGCTATCCGAAGCAAAACATCTGTAAAACATGGGGGAGAGGTAACTTAAAAATTAATCAACTTTTTTTTTTTTCATTATTTTTGCCAATTTTAGTTTCAATTGAGCTTAATTAATATAACCCAATTAAAAAACTTGTTCATTATGTTAAATTAAATTTTCGTTGCATTTAAGTCACATTTGAATAAAATTCTTAATTTGAAACAAAAATATTTAAAAATTGAATTCACAATCAATCCTTTTTTTTTAATTCATTTCACAATATTGCTAAAATCAAATTTAATTTAAATTGCAAAAATATCGAAAGGTTAAGCAACTTAAATACTAAATAACCCCTAACACAAACACCCAAAAATATTTACCCCTTACAAAAATTATTTTGTGTGAGTATTTTTTTATACATGTTGAAACATGTTTTAATCACAAAGAATTCAGGTTTTTGGGCGCTGCTGTTACAGTTTAATCATACTACAATCTGCATTTTTTGTGATAACGCCAAAGAGTCAAACATTTCGACATACTACACAGCCGATATGCAATTAAAATAGAATTATGCAGCCATATACATCCATACTTACATATTTATAATCTCACTTTCATTTATATTTTACCAAAACATACACATACACATAAATATATCTAAATCTCAAATTCTCATTCACTCCGGCATAATTTTGCCCACAAAAACAAAACAACATTTTTTTTCTTATTTAAATAACTTGGATTTTTTGACATTTCAAATTTGAAAAATAAATCACAGCACAACAATAAATTTAAAGAAATAGTCATGAATCTCTCATAAATTATGCATTTAATGTTTTTTTGTTTTGGTTTAATTTAATAAATTTAAATTAATTTATCCAAAACAATTTTTGTCAATTTTCCTGTTAAAAAAATGCTAGACTTACTGTAAACGATCTTCTGCTGGTCCACCTTTGAGTACATCACTGACCGCTATCGATGGGTCTCCATTAGCAAAGTGAGGATTATCACGGCCACCTGATACGGCTATACCGAAACCGTAACCGGGTACCCGGGTCACTATAACAGTATGATATTCCCATGATGTTCGTTCACCCTAAAAAATAAAATTAAAAAATAAATTTTTTATTAATTAAAATATAAATTAATTTTTGTTTACCATAAAACTATTATTATTACTACTAGTATTATTAAAACTATATAAATTATCAATATTATTATAGACTCTCATTGTTTATGGAATTTCAACTCATCACGATCATACTGAATATTCAATAAACTAAACATAACTACCATAAATCGCTTTAAAAAAAAATACAATTCTTGGATATTACTTTACTACAACTACAACCGTAATATTATTGGTAAGGTGACCAGATGTATGGGGGTTGTATGTGTAATCTCTTTTGATGTATAGGAGATGATGAGTTTGTCGTACAAATATTGAGTCATTCAATGTTATTGTATTTATACAAGAGGAATGGAATTTTTTTCGGTGAAATATTTTTTTTCATTAACAAGAGAAAGATTTGGTCTTATACAGTAGTGATTTCATAACTTGGAAACGAAATTTTTGAGGCGAACGTAAAGGGTAGAACTAGAAATAAATATTTTTAATTTTTTTTGTACAGACAGCTCATATGTATGAGCCGTTAATTTTGAAAGTGGTGCAAGTCCATTTTTCAAAAAATTTAAGTTAATGATAACAATAGACAAATAAAAGTATAATCTTTCTAACGATGAACAATTTATAGTCAAAATAAAAAAAAAATAATCCCTAATACTTGTTCAAAAAATAAAAAAAATAAAAATTCCGTATATTTTTGCATTTATTGTTTCTCTATTCCTTCATTTTCTCGTTTCATCAAAATGTGGACTTGTCCCACTTTCAAAATAAACGGCTCATCCAGTTAGAGAACCTAAATGTAGTTGTACATTTAGAAATTTAATCAAATATTTTAACAGAGTTTTCGGAGACCTCATGAAGAGGGTTGATCAAATGTTCATTTATTTCAAAACTGCACCACAATTTTATCAAACGAACTGAGAAATTTATTTATCTTCTACAACACAAAGAACAATGAAACATTCAAAAAATCTGGTCACCTACTACACTTATATTTAGGAGATTTCATTTCTTTTTTTTGTTGTACATATTTTGATTTTATATTTAATTTTATTTCAACCACTCAAAACCAATATATGTACAAACTTATATGTTGTATATACACAAAAATGCTATATGTACATATACACAAAAATCAAATATCGAATAGTTTGGAAATGAAAAATGTATTTCACTTTTATTTCCTTTTTTTGTCTATCTTTATTAAAATAGGGTGATAGTAAAATAAAATTTATATCAAATAGTTAAATAAGGGTGTAAACATTGCATAAACATATAGAAAGAGGTGCAACTAACTACGCAACAATATGTTCTGTTTACTGTTTCTATCGGGAGGAAGAATGGGGGATATATAAATATATAGCTGCTGTATGTCTGGAAATACACGAACGAAATTTAATTTAATTTATATAACATTTTAGGTACTGTACCGAGAAAACTGTGAGTACCACTAATCCGTTAGATATCCTTATACCTTTATATTTAGTCACTACTGTAGATTATATACATACTACGTGCATACACAAAATAGTAATACTATGAGTCATGACCATTCTTAAGAAAGGCAAAATATGTACGAATATGTATTTATAATAAATAAGCATTACAATATTGTTGAGCCCCAAAGTTTTAAAGAGACAGCAAGATTTTTTGCCTTGTACATATTAGATCATTTTTTTTATCAATAAGTATAAGAAATTGGTGGTACGTTCCAAATATCTTAATAATTAATAAGCGTTATTGTAATATGCAGATGGGTTTTCAAGAAATCTTATCTGATTCAATTTTTTGTATTTTTTACTTTTTTTAATATTTATTTAATTATAACATGTTTGTTGTTACCAAGGAGAGGCAGATTATCAGATAATTGTGAAATTGGAATTTAACACGAAATGAAAACGATTATAAGGATTAGAGTTCGACCACCCTTTATATTAGGGAATTAAATAGAACGAGGAAAATCGTATTTGTTAATACCAGAGTCGAAGGAAGCATTTGATAGGATAACAGTATGTATTTTCATTAGTTTGGTCGTTTATTACCAAAAGGCGGTTCACTAAAGTAATGTGAAATTTTGTTATTCCCTCGGACGAAAGTAAATTTAACGTTTATGGTTCAGATGAGCGAGTTATTGCGTGGCGAAAAGTTATTACTGAACTTGAGTAAAACATGTGGCGGAAGTATAATGGTTTGGGGAGCTTCTACCTGAAGGAATGTAAGGCATTTGACTGACGTTTAGTGAAACCATAATGAAGCGGTTTGATTATTTGGATATTTTAAAGGATCATTTGTTAACCAGTTGTGAGAAAATTTCACATGGGCAAGTTTTTCGTTCCGTCCTGATTAAGGAATTAATGGTTCTTGTGCAACGTAAAGTCAACACTCCCTCGTCTCCCTCAGCCACCAGATCTCAACCCCATTGATAATTTATGGCATTATTTGGAGCGAAAGATTCGTGAACATCAAATTAGCGGTAATGAACAATTAAAACGAGTCATTGTGGAGAAATGGGCCAAGAATAGCCCCGAAATAACGCGGAAGTTGGCTTTCTCAATGAAAAGAAGGTTGCAAAGTGTCACTTCTTTGTGTGTACGGACAATTATTTGACATCGTTTTAGGCTGTTTAAATAGTAAATCATATCAAACATGAAAATAAATTAATTAAATATCATGAGAGTTTAAAAAAAAATAAAAACTGATTTTTTTGTTTGATTTGTAATTGTTTTTTGTTTTTTAACCAAGTGGTGTACGGGCAATTTTTTGATACAGTGTATTTGTACGAGATAAGATTCAACGTTATATTCCTCAGAATTGGTGTGACAATGATATAGTAGTTTTAATAAGTTGGTAGACCTTAAGAGCGTATTGTATTAAGACAATAGTATGTTGTGCAGGTTCGATCAGCATCTGTAATAATCTAGAATTTTTTATGTTCAATAGTTAATTCATAAAAATCGTGCTTTATTTTTATCCCTAAATTTTCTTTTAATATTTTGTTATTAGCTGTCAAACTTGGATAACATGTGCAAGTTCGATGGGAATACACAACAACAATAGCCGCAAGTTTTGTTCTTTTTTAACTATTTCACCTTTTTATTATAGAAATAATTAAAATAAAAAGAACCTTCGGATAAAAACAAAAATTTTTCGCGAAAATAAGTTCAGCAAATTACCGTTAGGAGGCGATTTGTCGTTTGGTACACACATACTAATTATAATATACGATGGAGGGTTGGTATTGGTAAAACTGTATAGGTGGTCATAACAAATTAAATTTTTAGGCTACCTTGGTTATTCTTCCTAGAACAAGAAATTCTTCGGTAAGGCCTCTCCAATTTTATAAATTAGTCCAATGTGTCAAATTGAGTTTGTTACATTTACGGTTCCATAAACATGCACTATGTTGCTGTAACGGTTTTGGAACGTAAAAAATTGGAATTAAAGTAAAATTAGAGTTGACATTCATAGTTATTTGTAGTGTGATATATGCAGCGTAAGATGATAAGAAGAATTCTCGGTCCCATTAAAGAGGGAGCTACGTACAGAATGCGAATGAATCACGAGATCAGAAATGATCTCGATAAAGTCGACATCATAGGATTCATAAAATCGTCAAGGCTGAGATGGCTTGGGCACGTACTACGTTCACAAAATCGGACCACTAAACAGGCCTTGGAGTCGGCACCAGCGAAAGTAGGACCTCGTGGGAGACCACCTACCCGATGGATGGACGACGTTGAGAGGGATCTGTACACACTCGGTCACCGTGTCTGGCGTTCTCTTGTGGCGGATCGGATTATTTGGAGGAGCATCGTTGAGGCGGCCAAATCCCTTCATGGGATGTAGCGCCAGCGGAAGAAGAAGAAGATATATGCAGCAACAGAGAAACTGTCACCTAAAAATTATTTACTATAGATAGTTACTACTTTAGAGCGTCCTTTACTAAAATTAAATTTCGTTTCGATTGCGAAGTACAGATCCATGGACTAATGAATCTATTAACTAAATAAATTAACAATACATATTATTTAAGACCTAGATCAGGGGTTTAAGTTTAGAGTTGCCTCCCTAATTTTTAAAGTTTTCTCCTCAGACCTCACGTTTAATTCGAATGCCCTGCCGAAGACAAAAAGTCCTAAGGCCCTTTCCGAAGCCGAAACTGATTTCATGTTAATTGACTTGATAGTAAGAAGAAAAATTTGATTTAAAAAATGGAGAGAACATTTGAATTGTTTACATATTTTTCGAGTTAAAGATGCTGCGTTAATTAATTATGTTTGAATATCGAAATATGTACGATAAAAAATGCAGTTTTGTACCCAAAAAGTATTATTCAATACTATTTACTGCAATACACAACTTTTTTTGGTGAACAATAATGGAAAAATTTAAAAAATATCTTTTTTCGTAAAAGTTGCACCATGTTGCACCTAAATTTATAAAATTATAGTAATATTTTGAAAGGAAAAAAATAAATTTTGAGTATGCCCGTCTCATTTTTAGATAGCGATAAAATATATTTGCAATTTTTTTCGTGTTTCTATTCTATTCGAATAGAACGAAAAGGTTGAATGTAAATCAGCTATTAGTTGTTAAATTATTTGAAAAGTTGCTTCAACAATTTTACGAATGTTTTTTAAATTACAAATGGACACTTCCCGCAACTTGACGCTCTTGCTCTTTTTCATCAAATACAATTCCTACGCGAGAGTCTAAATATAGAGCGCCTAGTATATTCCCCACTCAGCAAAGTGTTTTCACGATTGGCAACAGTCGTTTGAAGAGTTTTACTTAGAGTGTAATCATGTTTTAAAATTTGTAGCTTCATTTCCAGCCATAAACCGTAAAAGTCTCCTAGAAGTAATTGCTCGTTTTGAAGCCGAAGTGTAGCATGTTTAACTGGTTTAAAAACCGTAACAAATGATTCAATAAATTGCCAATCATCCTGGGACAACTTTAAAAAGCCATAGCCCATAAGTACTTGATCGCGAAAACATTCTAGTTCTAGTAAACGAGCCAACATGTCAAATGTGGAATACCATCTTGCAACACAGTCCAACTTCTATTGTTTATGGTTCATTGCTTTGATAAGCACTAGTATATTTGGTGTACGCAACTTTTTACACACGAACCACAGTTTCGACAAACGTTTTGCTAGTAAATGGTCCTGCCATGAATGGCAGTTTGGACCTCTTCGTTTTTTTCAATACTATTATCATTCATACCGGTCTCATTTTCTTCATCTTCTTTAACAATTTCGTGGTTTTGATCATATTTGATCCATTTTCAGTGGTCACAGAGTAAATTTGACTTAATTCTATATCATATGAATCTAAAACGATCAATAACATAATGTTTTAAATATTGAGCTGTATGACGCTCCTTAAGTTCTACCATCGCGAGCGTCCGTAATAAGATTTTTCAGTCCAAAATGTACGGTGCATTTATACCTAACACTGATCGATCACATCGTCTAGATCGATCACATTTTTATTGAAATCATTTTCATTTGTACTTCTTTAATTTTTTCTTTAATTTCATTAGCAGCAATATGAACCCAATTCCTTATATTTTCCGAATTTATCGTTATTTTCGAATTTAATCCCAATAATATCGGGTTTTAAATTTTCTTGAATCCGGAACATTCTAAAAAGCTTAAAGAACATCCGTTTGTGGTCACTAGTTCTACACAAGCTTTTATTAAATTCTGCTCCGTCAAACATATTGTAAAATTTTGACTTTTTAAATGATCCTCGATAAACCGTTGATTTTATTTGAGATGAATTACCCCCTGAGGTTTTGGAATCGGAATAAATTTTTATTTTTTTAACTGGTTCTGAAAGTTTTTGTTCCTTTAGAATTTTAAACTCCTTTATATGTCTTTCGAAATTAGAAGCATGATTCCCTGATATTGTTTTACCACAGTTTTCAATAGCACATACGCTTTCGTTTTTGATGTTGTCTATTCTAAAATATTGCCGGACAGGATTCTAAATCCATCTTCCCATAATTACATTAATACCCTATAAAAATATTGATGTAAATTAACAAACAAAAATATTCAAGAACATCGTTTTATATGCAAAATTTTCGTAAAATTTGGCGTTAGATAACATGTACTTTCGTTAAAATAATATTGTTTATTTTTTAATAAGACTTACGTTTTATTTTCTATTAATTATGTATACATAAAGACGAGATACGGCATAGTATGCTATTTAACTTTGTGTGTAGGTGCTAATGTTTTGTCTTAATTTAAATTTTTTATTTTGAAACTTATTATTGTAATCCAATTGCGAGTATATTGATCTATAAATTTGACATATAAATAAAAAACAAAAAAACTGGATGAAGTTAGCTTCAATTTGTTTTGTTAAAAAAATAACTAAAAGGAAGTACTTGATTGATGTTGAAAAGTTGAGCAGAAAGAACTTACTAGAATTATATTTGTTTTTTGTTTCGTAAAGAAGGAAATTAGGAACGCAAAAAAAACGAAACAGAACGAAAAGATTTATCATTCCGGTACGGTTTTAATTGTTTTTATTTAATTACGATTTAATGTTTCGGTTCAGTTCCTGTTCTAGCTAGCAGTAGCTGGCCAACCGTTATGGGCCATTTTAACGGTGGTTCATTTACTATGTGAAAAAAATTGTTGTGGACTTGATCCAGCGTATGATGTAAAGAGTACGAAAGAAGTTACAACAAATTATCCTAGAATTTCATAATTTATCATACTATCTTGGGCTTATTTGTTTCGTCTCGGTTGCTTTTTTGATTTGTTGTGCTCTTGTCCCTACATGTAAATTCTCTAAGCGTTTCAATTATAATTGACCCCGCATAATTTACTGTTTACTTTTATTCATTATAACGCATTGGGTTCGTTCGATCAGTACCATAATCCGAGTTAGTTGAGATCTTATGGATTTATGCACTGTTATGCCGATAATCACTGGTTTCGTACGCTTATTTACGCTAACTGGATATATTTGTATATTAGTTTGTGAATTTTGCATTTCGTTACCTTAATGTGTACAAAATTTATAAGCGAAATAGTTTATAAAATTTCTGTGGCATTGTCGGATTACAGTTATAGAATTCAATAAATTTTTGATATTAATATTGAATTTTGTGCCACGACGAATACATTAATGACGTCACATCTAACCTGTATCGTGGGCGATTTAATTTTTAATTATTAAAATATACAAATATATTATAAACTAAACTGGTATGGCGGTCCCACCAAAACGCTATTCGATCATATTTTCCCACATTTTTAAAACCGCATATACATAATCATTATAATTTAATTTATACTTTAAATCATTAATTAAAAATTATAAAGAAAATCATCATTCCTGATATAATACAAAGATGATTGTTTCCCTTATTATATTGCCCTTGAATACCTTAAGACATATTCCTCATATTATTAAAAGCTACCTTCCCATGACGATACGTTTTCCGTCTAAGCATAAAATTTTTGTTTTTTAACCAAACAAAGCGAGCGCGCAGCTAGTCAAGCATCGCGTAATGGTTTGTACTAAAATAGAAATAATACCACATTTGATACACGTTCATACACATATATATTTGAATGTGTGACAAATTCTATTCTATTGTTTGATTTATTTATGTATGTTTGTATTATTTTTATATACATATTATTGTGCTCTCGCTATTTTAAATATCTTTCGTTTTACGGTTACTTAAAGAAAATGCGGAAAAAACAAGCATTGACTAATATACAAAGATTAGTCAGTAGCTAGTAACCTTCTACCGCATCTGTAAACACACACATATATAGTACATTAAATTAATTTTGTCATACATCATGAGCACATCAACTTTCATAGAGAGATGAATATTAATGTGATTTTTGTGGCCGATTGATTTATAATCATTTGGGTATTTCATTTTTTATTGTATTAAATACACAAAGAAATTACCATATTGTGGACACTAATAAATTAAATGTATTAAGAAACCAGAGACTAAAAAATATCACTCCATTGACCTGCATATAAGTGTATTATACGAATCAAGTGGATATGTGCTTATTAGTTTATTCGGTTGATGGATTCTTTTAGTAAAAATTTGCGTGAGAAATTTTAATGCGATGAGCACACGAACTACTCCCAAACGTCAAATATTTACCGATTTATTATCGACTATGCACTATAGTTTTAAATTGTTTTTGTTGTTGTTTGTTTAATATTCTTTATATATTTGTTCTGTTTCTTATTTTATTCTTTTTGATCTTTTACTTCTTTATTTCTTTATGCGATAATCATACAAATACAGAAAAATACCATCTAAGTAAAAAAAAGAAAAGTAAAGTACGTATGTTACTAAAAAAATATGGTTAAAAAATGCCAGTGACGCCCGTCAACTAAAATATTAACCTTTTTCTAGCTAATGATTTCGCTTAAAATATTAAGGTACAAATTTGCACTTTAGTATCGTATGTATTTCGACTATATAATCTAGTTCTATATTCGTTTGTGCGATTATGTAAACATTATGAGTTTCGAGTTTCCTGAAATTGCGACAAAAACGCTTAAAAAGATTCATTTTAGTTTTCTTTAAAAATAACTTTTTTAATCATTACGAGTTGCCTGTCGTACTTAAACAATTGTACGAGTAAACCAAGCACAGCAACTCCCAATTCGAGAACTCATAAAGTTTTACTTAATCGCGTTTTGTCGTAATTTCGAAAAACTCGTAACTCACACACCAGTGTAGTTAATTTAGCAAATAATAGATGTGAAAGGCTTCTTTGAAAAGTGGAATTTAAAACCTTTAACAACACACAGAAATAAAATTTAATCCAATTCTAAATATATTCTAATCGGTTTCCCAATCAATTTTTTCAAAATTGGGCAGACGGTATTAAAAGATTACAAAAACTGTGTTGTGGCTGCATTCGTAAATTTGATTTTCGAATATTGAATTGTGATTAGTTTGCTGCAGGTTTAATTTTTGAATGCAAAGATGTAAAACCTGGGCAGCTGAATGAATTTTTTCAATGGACCTTTTAATTTGAAGCAACGTAGTTTCCAGATTTCTTCTAATTTTAGACTGATTTTGTGTTTTAATTTTTATTATCAAAATATATACATTTTCGCTAACTAAGTTGGCATCTTCCGTTTACCAAATTTCTACTCTCTTTTTACTGTTAAACACAAAAACCTAGTAATTGCGTTAAATAATTCTGGAAAAACATTTGTATGTAGCTACTTAACAACAAAAAAAAATAGTTTTCCTATCAATGACCAACTCTGAGCTACAAATGTTTAAAACAATTTTGTGTTATTTATGCAATAAAACAAAGCGCTCTAACAGGTTTCACTCAAGATAATGTCGAGACTTCAAAGGAATTGTAGCAACACTTTAAGAGTCCAGTTTAAACCGGTACAAGAGAAAATTGAAATGGTTCTGGTTTATGGAAAAGCTGGCAGGAGCCTTGTCAAAACTGTCATTCTCTACGCTTAGCGTTTTCCGATAGAAGGGCTCAAAGACAAACTTTACAAACAAGAACCATCAACACGTGGGAATATGATTGAGCGAATCAGAAATGTTTGTGCCGAAATTCAAGCAGACACTCTTCTCGGTTGTGTACAGTCATTTGTAATGCGGATTAATAAGTGCGTTGAAGTCGAAGACCATCATTTTGAGCACTTTAAGCTAAAAGTAGTTTATTCACGAGCCACTTACACTTAGGGTATCCAAATTACTCGAGTTTCAAAGTACTCGGGTAGTCGAGTATTGTTTATTTTAATGCGCGGGTTACCCGAGTACCCGGGTATTCAAAAAATTCGGATTAATAAATTGCAGATATTATTGATGATTCCTATGTCTCTAGCCTTTTAAAATGATCTTAGACAACGATCTTTTAATGATTGGTTAATAGATTCGGCCGGTGAATATATTTTAAAATATGAGTATGTATTCATATTTGAAATATAACTTATTAATACCTTATTATACATACAGTGTCGGACAAAACTAAAGCATGAAATGGTCTTTATTCGTATTTTGTTAGAAAGACGAAGAGAAAACTAAACACATGCATTTATTTGGACAGAATGATCGTTTTCAGTCGTTTTTATTTTTGATCGTCGACAAGTTTCAAGCAAAAATTAAAGGCAGGGCTTTTACTATCTATAGAAAAAAAAACCATGCAAACAATTACGTATCATATTGGGGCACATACTCGATAATTTATCAATTCGCAAACTGCAACTCGATAAATATACGGCGGGTTTGCATACATCAACATTTCTTGCGTAAAATCGCATACTCGATCGCTTTCGCATTGCATTATATTTTTTTACTCAGCATGGCATTACGCTGAATAAAAGATATAACCTAAAAACGTAAATATGTAATTGAAAGTTTTTTGTTCTGTTTTTAATCAAATATATAAAAATAATGTCAAGAAATTTAAATTATTTAAATTTAAAATATTTAATATGTTGAAAATGAGTACGAAATCTAACCTAAAATAAAAAACCTCTTTTGAAAAAATTTTAATTTATTAACAAAAACCAAGTGGTACCAAGAAATTTCAAAAATTTTAATTGAAAAGTTATGATTATAAACTAACTATCCAATTTTTATTATATAGTTTTGGCTATAATTAATTAAATTTTTTTCAAAATATGAAATATAATTATTTCGAATACAATAGTTAGCTTAGTTTCTAAATATTTCCCAAATGGTAAAATGGTCTAAACTCAATAATTGTCATTAAACAATAATTTACCGATAAATTAAATCGTTCGCAAAATTTGAACTATTTGCTTGCTTGCTAGCTAATGCGAAAATATCGAGTTTATCATTTTTGCAATTCAGCAAAATTTATTTGCTTATTAGCATTGAGTATACCATTTGCCGCAATCTAGCAAAAATTGCTTGCTAGAGTATCTTGTTTATACCCCAATATCATTAAAACGCTTGCTGAACAAAAGACTATTAAACTCTAAAGTCAATTTCATAGTTGGCTTCATTCATTCATTCAAAGCTATGTCGAATGCTATGTGTTTGACATCAATCATTAATTTCCAAATTCTCTACTAACCAAATTACTTTAAATGATATAAGCCACGCTTGTTATTTCATACTTTAGTTGCAAAAATTCTAACCTTAGCAAAAGTATCGATCTAACTAACGACTATGGTCTTTTTCCCTAATGTCGTGAATACATCAGTGATTTGTTTTAAGCATCATATTGCTCAAAAATGACGAATAGAAAAACCGAACGGACGAATTGGTTTGTTTTGAGGAATATGATTCGCTTAAAAAATCACTGAATGAAGACAACCGCAAAATCGACTAAATTACTGTGTACGTGGGTATAGTGAAAAGTCAGATATTTTCTAAGAGATAGAGTTTCGAGCTTAAACTCTGCTCCTTCACATTTCACAGTTCATAAGTAGTTTACTGCATTTCGATGGGGTCGAATCAGTACGAATTGCGTTTCTCACTCAGGACGCCCAGTTAAGCTCACTACTGAGGAAATGGTGAACAAAATTCAAGATATCATATGTTCGCCTATCGCCTAATGAATCTTAGTGAGATTGTTAGAATGGTAAACATACTAAAAGGACACGTATGGAACGCCCTAAATGAATGTTTGAGCAAGAAAAGTGGTCTTATGAAACGATAATGCACCAGTTCACTCGTCCGCAGTCGCCACCGCCAAATTGGCTGAATTACGCTATGACCAAACTGCTTTGAAAAATAATTAATTAGTTTTTCATTCAAATAGTAGTTAACATTTCAGTCTACCCTCATTTGTATCACATTAATTTAATTCTTAGCTTATGCTAACATTATGCTGTGAATGAAGATGTGTGCATATTTGTAACAACTAAATAAGGGGAAGGTGAAAAATTCTCGACCCCCTATATGGACTTCTTCATAGTGCGGGCAACATGCTAAGCGATTTTTACTCTAATCGCTGCCTTATCGTCAGAAACAAACTTTATCGGAATTTAAATAATTTTTATAATCTTTTTCAATATTTTATATATAAATTAATTACTTTTCATAGTTTTTTTCCAATATTTCACTGGAATCCGTTATCCGGGTAATCGATCAAATTACCCGGGTAGTCGAAAATTCGAAAAAAGTCTAAAATACCTGAGTTCTCGGGTACTCGATAATCGGTGTTGGATACCCTACTTACACTATTGAAATGTATTGTAATTGGAAAGTAATTGAAAATTTGAGAAATACGATTTGTTTTAAAGGCTGAAACACACCAAGAGCAGTGCGACATGTCCCACATATTTCACTTGTGATAGATTTTCTTTTAATCGAAATGTATCTATTAAAATTATCAAATATTTGAATATTTTTACAAACATTTTTTATAATTTTGCTTACGACTATCTATGAATTAAACGGGATAGAGGAGTAGGGGCTGGGGTGTTCTGCGAGGAACTCATGTTAAACCTCTCCTTTCGTCTCCCTGACTACTGCAGCATTTTTCAAGCTGAGGTAACTGCGATAAAGGAAGTCGCGGACTGGTTGAGGTATAATGTAATATCGACTAGTGATATTCGCATATATACGGACAGTCAGGCAGCCATTAAAGCGCTTCAATCACACCTTCTCACGTCGAAAGTAGTCCAGAGCTGTCTCTCATCTCTTAACGAGATGACAGATCAGTTCAACATCCATATCATATGGGTGCCAGGACATTTCGTTAGTACGGGGAACATGAAAGCCGATGAACTGGCTCGACGTGGTACAACGGACCACATTTCAAACAGCAAAAAGGATATTGAAATTCCTCTTGCGGTATGTAAACTGCTGCTTCAGGAGGAAGCCAGTAAGTTGACGAATGACAGATGGTCAAATAGTACCTCATGCGTAATAACTCGGCAAATCTGGCCAAAGTTGAACTTGGCGAGATCCAAACAGCTGATCTCACTTCAGCGGAGTCAGATCAGTGTGGTTGTTGGAGTGATTACGGGGCACTGTCTCATAGGCAGACATGCAAGTAGACTTGGTTTCTTCTCACATGACTACTGTCGTAGTTGCGAGGACGAAGAGGAGGAAGAGACAGTACTTCATCTTCTTTGCACCTGTCCTCGTCTGGCACGAAACAGACTGAATTTTCTAGGGGCACACCTTTTCAACGACCTGGCGGAGCTCAGCGAGAAGGGCGTCAGGAGTATCCAGCGCTTCATAGCAAGCTCAAAGTGGTTTCAATGAGTTGGAGGAAAAATTTTTAATTTGTGGTATGGCTACGGACCTTTTTGTGTCTATGCCTGGTCCTGGTGGACCGCCACCCAAACCTAACCTAACCTAACCTATCTATGAATACATTAGCAAATCAAGGTATATTTAAATCTGCTGCAGAGTACTGCTCGCTGCCGCTGCTCGGTGTGTTTGATGCTTAAGACTACATAATTTCGAGTATTTACAAGGAAAATATGGTATTTTTTATTGCAAAAGTATTGCAAAACCGTATGCTTAGGTTTTCAGTAGGAGAAATCGAACAAAATTGAATTTCGTCATTTACAGTGCCATCAATCATGAATCGAAAAAATGTTTCAAACAAATCCGCATCCTACATACTTTTTTAGCCGGAGAATCTCAAGCTTCAATAAAAAAATAGGGGTTCCTCTTCCTATTTAATATTTCAAAGTTATCCTGTCATGTGTTTCCCTCGCGGAATGATTCAATTTTAATTATGGACATTTTTTCCGTAGAGTGTTTATACCTCGAATGTTTGAAAGTTTCAGGTTAAAAAATCATCTGGTATAAGAATATTTTATCCATAGCACAAAATGGTTGCAAATAAAGAAGTACATTTTTCGGCACTTCCAATTGTAGTTCAGCGTCTGGTGTTAGTCTAAACGGATAGGAAAAATGTTGTCCATATATTCTTTCAAAATGGGCATTAAAAGGACCGTATCCAAGTAAGTGATTTTAAAGATGGGCTATCCATCTTGAGTGCCTCTTCTAGATGTATAATATTATAACTCAACTGGTTTTTGGCTTATCTCATTCCGGTGGAACACCACCAGAGTAATTTACTTTATTCTTGCTCCCAATTCCTAATGTCATTAACCAGTTGGCTCTTGGAGTACGCAATGCTAGGCTCAGGACTAAGAAAAATGAAGTTGATCTCATGCCTGCGCAGCACAACGATAACCAAATTATATCATTGAAAATTGTTATTTCAACAAGAAAAGACCGTTCAATATTGGGAGTTAATGTACAACTCATCATAAAAAAAACAGTAAACTTAAGCGCAGAAATAATCCAAATTTTGGATAATTTTGGAATTAATCTGAACCAAATTTATTCAGTAACAACAGATAATGGCCGCAGTATGATAAAAAAACAACAAATAAGATGCTATTCTATAGGATTATCGCTTGGTGATATAAAATCAATAAAGTGAGCAGCACATAAATGCAACTTGGCGATAAAAATGCTTTCGAGGAAGAATATGGTTCAACTACGCCAGAGCAGTTGCAAAACTTTTACGAAGTCAACCAAATCGATATAATGAAAAGATTACAGAAATCTATCCCCAGTGCAAGACGTAATCATAAATTAAATTTAGATCTATTTTGACTCTGGAAAAGACGATTCCAGCTTTCGATATGCCAACAAGGTGTAACTCAACATAATATGTATGTATGTATATATAATGCATATAATGCTCGAGAATACTTTGAAGCTCACACAGTTTTGTGATGAGCATTTAATTGGAGATTTGCATGTTTAATCCGAACAATGGGATGGAATTAAAAACAAGACTTTTGCGCTTGAACCAAGTTATTTATTTAATAGTAATTTTGTGGAGTTAGAGTTGAAAGAATTAGGCACACAATTTTCAAAAATTTTATCATGAAATTAATTTGTTTAAACGTGTCCTTAATAGAAACCAAAAGTAAGTGTCACTTAAATATTTGAAGTTTACAGTAAAACAAAATGTTTATTTGGTTTACTTTTTAATTAAGCTTATAAGATCATTGGTTTTATATTCTTAAAATTTAAGCCATTAGTTACTGTTGAGAAAAACTCAGTTAAGATTTTCGATGAAAATTCTTCTAAGCAAAGGTCCCCCGGAAACTATCTAAACAGAAAACCAAAATAATTTTAGTTTGAGGAAGTAGTTTAGTTTTGTATGTGTGTTTTTAACTGGCAAATACTGTTGGACTCAAGGTATTACTAATTCATTCGCAGTTTACTTTTAATAAAGTATATTATTATTAATACTAAGCGATTTTGCAACGGTCCGTTGACCCTTCGATTTATGACTCAGAGTTTGGTTTAAGCTTAATTCTTCTTGCGAATATCTTTAAACATCTTTCATCCTCATCCGTTCAACTGTCACAACTATACAACTACAAGCCTGATCAATATCCATAGTACAACTTCAGTTTTTCGGCATTTGTAAGGTATTTAGATTTTAGAAGTGGTCGTAGAGGATTCAAAGCATGATTAAAAGCGGAAAACCAGTCCTTGATATCCTTGGCCACACTATCTATTATCATGGTTGACAAGAGTCCCAATACTGTACTGTGTACTTATACGTTAGCGCTAAATATCGGATTCTTTGATTTTGAGAGGAATAGAAACTGAAAATTGTATGATAGTATTTTAGCAAGTAGTTCACCAGTCACAGGGATATCATATGCTTATGCAAAGATTCGATTTCACTTTCGGTGTAGGATGTTGCATGCGGTAATTCATTTTTACGTGAACACTCCTAATTACAAAAATGCACGAACTATCCGTGGTTTCCTTATATTACGTATTCTCTTTTTACTACTATGATTTCGTTCGATGTTGAAAGGCCGAATGTCGGAAGGCCGAATGTCGAAAGGCCGAACGCCGTAAGGCTGAATGGGTCGGAAGGCCGAAATGTCGAAAGGCGAATGTCGAATGGCCGAATGTGTCAAAAGGCCGAATTTCGAAAAACCGAATGAGTTGAAACGCCGAATGTGTCGAAAGACCGAATGTCGAAAGGCCGAATGGGTCAAAAGGCCGAAACATATTTTGTGGTACATCTATCAGTTGAAGCGATACAACCGATACGATTCCTTTGATCTGTGTCTGCAAGGTTGACGAATCATTTACGAAGCATTAAATCCGCAATTCGCTACAATACATTCGTCGATGCCATACTAACCCAACGAATTAAGGGAGAACACCACTGTGACCTACCATTTTCAAGTGCTTAGTTTGGTATTTTTTTTTTTGAGAAATGGGTTGGGTTTAGAGAAAAAAAAGTTTGAGGCTATATTTGGCATATATTTAAGTAACCAAAAAAAAAATTTTATGTAAAAAAAAATACAAAATGGCGGCGCTAGAGTAGCTTTAGTAGAAGTGATTTTGCCTAGAGTCGCTCCGCTGCACGCAGTAGAAGTGTCTTAAATTTGTTCCTGGAACAAAAAATAAAATATTTTCATGAAATATATTAGTTTTAGCATCGAAGTACATGAGGAAATTAAAAAATTCGAAAAAATAAAAAATTGAGACAAGTTTGAAGAAAAAGTTTCATTTTTTTCATTTTTTCTATAATTTTCGTATAAAAAGCTGTATATCTTTTTTAATTTTTAATGAATCAAAAAAAACTCATGTACTTCGATTTTAAATCTATTTAAGAAGCTACAGTTAAATTTTCAAGTCGATTGAACAAAAATTGATTGAGTTCTGCTGCGTGCAGATTTCCAAAACACGGTTTCGAGAAAAACGCGTTTAAAGTTTTTGGTATCAATAACTTCTCAATAAGAGCTCTCAGGAAAATGCTTGAAAACCTTCTAAAAAAAATTTTTTTTAGCTATAAACGAATTTGTATCATATTTTTGAGGGTCTAAAGGATTTTTTAAAGGCAAAAAAAAAAATCGATTTTTTGAAAATCTCACAGTGGTGTTCTCCTTTAAGCTAACCACAAAATAACTTGAAACATTTGTGGTAGAACTATCAGTAGAAGCGATATGAGCGATACGATTCCTTTGATCTACATATGTCTGTAAGGTTGACGAAGTAATTTGCATTATCGTAAATACGTATTAAGAACTTTACAGAAAATGTCAAATTTTAAATTTTAGTTTTAATTTGGTCCGCACTTTGACAATTGTGTTTCTGGATTTTTGTTTTTCTGGATTTTTTTTTCGGGATTTTCAGTTTCTGTATTATGTTTTCTAGGTAAGGTAGCCAACTCAAAGAAAAAAATATTTATTTTTCTTGTTTTATTATGATTAATTAATTTTTAATTATATGACAAAAAAACGAAAGAAGATTTTAATATTTAAGGTGATTAGGTGATTTACTGTTAAACATTTTTATACAAAAATTTTGATAAAAATCTAAATTTTGGTTTTCATAAAAATAAAAATTTTCAAAATTTTCATTCATAAAAAGATAATTAAAATCAGTTTCGACACAAATGGCCTTTCGACACAATCGGCTTTTCGACATTCGGCTTTTTGACATTCGGCCTATCGACATTCGGCCTTTCGACACATTCGGCCTTTCGACATTCGGCCTTTTGGCCGTATTCTCTTCGATTTGAGTAAAAACATAAAAAACTTTTATTTTGGAGATACATATACACTTGCGAGCAAAAGTCTACATACCCTTTAATTGAACTTATAAATCAATGGTTTTCTTATAAATCCAAATAAAATTTTTTCTTCTTAGTTTTTGTTTAATTTCAGTCTATTTTTACCTTCAAATAAAAATTAGTTTTATTTAATGATTACAACTAGTTTTTAAAATAAAAACCAAAAAAGAAAGTTTGGCCAAATTCTTTGTTGCATAAATCAACATACGCTTTAGTATTACAAAACAATAAAATGAAATATGTGAGATTTTCTTAGGGATCAGTAGTTAGTTGGACCACCCTTTTATTTGATATCCTCTTAAATCCATTTAGGACTAAACCACAGGCACTATTTTGCTCCATTCGGTTGGCAAGGCGTTTTTAAACTCAGCTTTGCTTCTGATGTTGTAAATCTGAATCCGGCGCTCTAATTCGTTCCATAGATTTTCTATGGGATTCATTTCCGGTGATTGGGGTGGCATTCCGAGGTGATGTGGGCAATTATAGATAAGCCACTCTTGAATAATAAGAGCAGTATGCTTGGATCATTATCTTTTTGGAAGGTAAACACTCATCAACACCAAGATGTTGACAACTTGTCTTCAAATTGTCTTGTAAAATATTTAAATACCCAAATCGTATCATCGTTGAAATCACAAACACTATTTTTCCCACTCCTGCTGACGATATACATCCCCACACCATAACAATAGCTTCGCCGTGTTTGACTGTGCCTACTGTATTTTGTGTTTGCAGTTCAGTATTTGGTTTCCGCCGTACTCTGACCGTTCCGTCGTTCCCATAAATACTAAACTTACTCTCATCAGAAAAAATGACAGCGTCCCAAATTTTTTAGGCTTATGGACATGAGATATTGCAAAATTAAACGCTTCTGCCGATTTTTGTTTGTTTATAAACGGCATCTTTATGGCGTTGCGGCTCCTAAATCCAGCTTGATTAATTATTTCGTTAATAGCAGATCGATGACATTTCTGTCCTGCATTTACACACATCTTCACAGTTATTTTACTTGCAGGTTTACGTGGATCAGCTCTGATTTGTGTTACAACTCGCTGTTCTTCGCGTTCATTGAGTTTATGTGGTCCTCCCGATCGTTGTTTTAATGCTACAGAACCATTTATTTCGTAATTTATAATGATTGTTTGTACCACACACTTACTCTTTTTAATAATTCTAGATATTTCATTTAACGATTTTCCAGCCTTCTTCAATTTCACCATCAACCTCCTTTCGTTTATCTGACATTTCCAAAAACTACTTATTACTTATTACGGAAATAAAGGATGATCAACTGCCAAAATAATAGTAAATGTGTTATTTTTCGAAATATTCGGTAAAACATATCTTCAGAATCTGAATTAATGTACACTAAACCAATTGTAAAATAAGAGTATGTATACTTTTGCAACACCAAAATAAGCACTTATGTATTTTTTCGTTTAATTACCGAAATACCACTATTTGAAACAAGCGATTTGTTGTTGTAAACGGAAGTTGAAAAAATATAAAATAACAAAAAGGATATCCTAGCCAAATCCCGTTAGAGGTACGATTGTTTTGTGAGAAAGGTATGTAGACTTTTGCACGCAAGTGTATAAATAAATAATAGATCATGTTTTCCGAAAGAGGCCAGATCGAACGAAAGTAGTATAATGATAAGTGCATTTGCCGCTATGTCAAACAAACATAGTATTCGGGAGCGAAAAAATCGAAGGAGAATGTTTTACCTTTAAAGTGTCAAAAACTACAACAAGAAAATAATTACTACATTATTCGAGCAGACCCTTAGTTGGGTATGACATTAAAAACAACGAAGTGAAGTTAGGGTAATAAAAAATATGATAATTTTTATCAATTTTGCCCGACTGAACACGACCATTATAAGAAAAATTATTAGTAGTATCATCTAACTATAAGACTGGGGTGCGATTATGTAAGCATTACGAGTTTCGAGTTTCTCGAAATTGTGACAAAAACGCTTAAAAAGATTCTTCTTTTTTCTTTATAGGTCGTGTTTCCTCGGGCAAATTTGTTAAAAATTACCATGATATTTTTTATCACATTTGCCATAAAACGCACTCATTTATCTCCAAAAAAAATCCTAGATTTTTTTTGATTTTACCTGTCAAAAAATATTAGTTTTGTTTTTTATGTAAAAGAAATTTAATTAATAATTTTAAATAATTTCAATTTCCACAATATAATATATTGTGGCCAAAAGGTAAAACATCTTATTTCAAAATTCAAAATTTTTTTAGAGAGTTAGAAAAGATTAAATATATATTCATTTTTCACTTACATATGTCGACTAAATGATAGAGCACGTTGAATTTTAAAAATGGTAAAACAGCTTAAGTCGACTTAAGATAGTTTAACTTTTGAGCACAGTATACTGTAAATATTTGATAGTTTAAAATATTACAGATAATTATTGTTAAAAAAAAAATTAGAATGAATTAAATTGTTTGAAGTATAATTTCCACTTTTGTTTTTATTTTTTCAGTTTGGTCGTTTCCTCGGGTTTGACATACAATTGAACGGAATGAAGCTAGGGTCATAAGTAATTGACGTGCAGCATCATGATATTTTTTATCCAGTTTCGCCAAGGAAACACTAGGATAAAGAATCTTTTTAATCATTACGAGTTGTCTGTCGTACTGAAAAAGGTGTACGAGGAAAACAAGAACAAAAAGTCGCAATTACAAGTACTCGTAAAGTTTTACATAATCGCGTTTTGCCGCAATTTAATTAATCGCATCCCTGCCTGTTTTCTATTATATTACTAGTGACAACCAGTGGCATCATCTGGAAAGTCATGTTTTCTAACAGATGGCACCGTTCGTGAAAGTAGTATTTTCTTGACAGTTTGAAATGATCTCTATAGATCATGTGAAACTGTCAAGAAAATGCTACTTTCGCCAACGGTGCCATCTGTTAGAAAACATGACCTTCCTGATGATGCCACTAGTTGTCACTACTAATATATTATAAAACAGTCTTGAAGCTAGATGTCACTACCACTGATAATTTTTCTCATAATAATGCTGCCAACTTATTTTACAAAGGTGTTTTTTTGACTATGTGAGTGTTTTAAATTAGTAATTATCGTAGTAAAATTTGAAAGAGAAAGGTATGATACGGAGTGGTAATTGAGCGAAGATTTTACCACTAGTGTCGGTTAGTGCTGCCATCTTTTGGAAAACGTGAAGTACTTTCGTTCTACTTTAGTAGTGACAACTACCGGCAAATGTACTTACCATTATACTACTTTCGCTTGATCTGCCCTCTTTCGGAAAACATGATCTATAGATCGATAATTTGTAAGCTAAAATATGTCAAATTTTTTTGAGTGTTAAGGAAAACAAACAGCAGTTTATATGATACTATCTTAAAATGTTTGAAAATAACTTAATTTTAATAAAAATAACCACAGAAAAAACTCAAACGACACAAGATTAAACCTGACGAATACGAATTTGACTTCTTTTTAGGGATTAATTTTTCACTCGATTTCCACAAAAAAAATTACCGGCTTAGCTTAAAATGACATAAAATGGATACATTTCAATTAATTTTTTTTAAAAAATATTTAGTATATGTCTGTAATAATATAAATAAAATTGCATTTGTGCCACTTCATACAAAAGATATGAACAATATTTTGACGTCTAATTTGTTTTCCTTAACACAAAAAATCACAATGAAGTTGTCTAGCATTCAATCTATTCTATTTAACTATTACAGTGTGAGTCGGAACGTAAGTATCTCAACAAGACCTATTGAAACAATAGAAATATATTAATATTCAGATTAACTATTTATTAAGAAGAGTTTCCTACTATGTATGTGAATACCTAAGCGAACTTTCTTCTAACTAAAAATAACTCTTTTATTCTATCTCTGCTTTATACGAACCATATCAAGAAAAATTAATTCAATCTTAGTAAGCACATTAGTGATGTCGCCACTTTAGTTTATAGGTATGTAAAGAAATAACCGAAATGATTTCTTGTTGCTGTGCATAATTTCCAGGTAACGGTGCACAACATAAAAGTAAATCATAAAAAACATGTTAAAAAAAAAATAATAATAATTTTTGAAAAGGATCATCGAAAACTAAAAAAGGCCAGGAAAGACAGGTTGTAAAATAATATTTTTTTTAGTCACGATACTGTAAAACTATTTCAATGTTTGTTTAACTATTTTATTTTATACTAATCCAAGGTTATTTAATATGTGCCTCAGTCTCTTTTATGCTTTAATTTTAGTACATAAATTCTTATACTGTAGTATTGCAAAATGTGATGAGAAAAATATTTCATTTTATATGTAGTTTATATTGTATTTGGCACAGAATGCATTTTTGATCATTGCTACATCATACAATATTATATTTAGATATAGTAGATAAATCTCTATTTTATTTCTACAAATCTTCAATTTTGGATTTTAAATCTCTGAGAAAGTATGAAGATTTGACTAAATACCTTTACATACGAGTATAATAGAGTATTATAAGGGAATTTACAATCTTTGTGTGGACCTTACCTATAAGGGTATTTGCTATAAGTCTAATTTACACCTATTACAAAATTTAAAAAAAAAAACTAAAGAGAAAGCTAGTTTTCATAGATTACATATTGACAGCATCAATTATACACAAAGCCTCAATCAAATGTTGCAATTGGTTAAAAAAAATAAGACAAGTGAAAGTGGCACTGAATTTTTTCTGTACATATTATATAAATTCTTTAAGACCCTATCAACACAAGAAATTTTGTGCTGACAATTTTTAAAGTTGGCATTCGAGTACATACACATTTTAATTAAATATGCACATATTCAGCGTAACGTCTTTTGCGTTTGATTCGCCGTTATTCGGTGCCGTATTTATGTTTCTTGTATGTATATGAAAACAAAAGATAAATATTAATCAGGTATTATCATAATGACTCTAATTTAAATGGAAATAAATTTATTTTGTACATTTATTGAAAATATATTATAATAATGTATGTATGTATATTCGTTGTGACCTAAAAAAATGTAGTACAAAATATATTGTAATTCAAGGTCTTTTGTTTCTATAAGCGCATTCTACTACAAAATTTAAAATTTAAAAAGCATACACAAAAAAGAAACGGCGATGAAGAAAACAAAAATTGGATGCTTAGACGATATATGATATATTCTTATCTTTGTTTATTGAGATAAGAAGCGTAATTCTAGCTTTTTATCTTTGTATGGATGTCATAAAATGGCGCCCAAACGAAATTAATCATTAATTTAGTTTCGCACCAATAATTTATATGAACAAACTCGTACGCCTACAAGGGTTAAATAAGCACATAAAATAAACATATTTTTATCTTTTGAATTCTAAAAAATTCGATAATACTAACAATATTGTGTTTAAGAATTAGCATAATTTACGCCCATTTATTTTCAAGTTTATAAATTACAAAAAATTTAAATTAATACAAAAATTACGTGAATTACATTAACACATTTTTTATTTTATTTTTTATTTTTTCAGCCATACATCTGTTTGTGTTATTAAAGATCTGTTCAACAGAGAGAAAAAATAAAAATCGTTACAACAGGTTATACAAGACGTGATATAATTACATGACGTCTATTTTTTTATGTAATATGCAAATGATAACAGTTCACTAAATTTAATGGCTATAGTTTAATGCGATCATGTGTAAGATTATTGTCCGTTATATAACCTTTAGCTAGGAGCATTGTACATAATCAAATATCTATGTATATAGAGTGTATGACTCAAACTTGTAAGAATTTTATTACGACATATCAATTAACACATTCCCTACCTCAATATTTACATTTTTCATATAACCCACGTGTTTTGTATACATTCTACATAGTTAAGTAAACGGTATACATTAACCTCTACTTGTACTTTTATTGTGTTTACTATATTATTTTATATAAAATCGAAATGCTCTAATAATTTCCGAAATTTATAATTAAATCGCATTCATCACGTTCCGTTGAGTGCAAAAAATGCGTTTATTTAAGCTGGTGTAGCATTAATCAAAAAAAAAAAAAAAATTCAAAACGAAAGAAAAAGTTTAATTAAAAAACCATTTTATATCGCGAATACTGCACACATTTATAATAAAGACACCACATCTTCTGGATATTATGTTGAATGAAAAGAAAGAAAAATCAAAAGATTTCAATTTATATATACATACATACAACAAAACAAAATAAATTAAAAGACCAAATCACAATGAACCTGAGGAGGAAATTTATTTTTATATCCAAGATATCATGGTAATATACGAAAGAAGACACGAGTTGCATTACAAAAATGTACAAATGAATGAAATCTTGATTCAATCTTTAATTTTTTGCAATTTATTTATACAGGGTGGCTATAAAATTATTTTATAATTTAATTTTATTTTCACAATAGCGGTTTCAGGTTGTTATGTCTCGATAGCCGAGACGTGTTAGCTTTCAAACAAAATTTTAGATCCTCTAACACATCTACAATGTTGTGTTACAGTTCTTGCAAAGAGACTGACATTATAGGGAAGAAAACTTTTTTAATGGGAGACATCATTTTTCCCCGTAAAGTATGCTGTTCAAGTGAAATGAAATTTTCACTAGTCTCCAAAAATAGAAAGATAAGTCTGACGTGAAAATTTAGTTTGACGAGTTTCGTAAATATTTTAGTGCGTATAACATCATATTTTATACAATAAAATTCACTTCGATAGTTGATTATTCTCAAAACGCAAAAGCAAATGAACTTGTCAAAATTTATCTTCATATTTATCGTCCGGGAAGATAAAAATGAAGTGGAAAATGTGTAAAGATAAAATAGAGATATCTGTATTTGAATAAGCAAACTCCCATTTCGCTTGCTAAACTATGTACCGCAAAGTGAAATTCAGCGGTGAAATTTTCATTTTCGTTTTCGCTTGTGTCAATTTTATATGAAAAATTTCATTTCACTTCAGCAGCATGCCGGCCTTAAAGCTCAGTATACAGCTCGAGCTAAGATACATTTTTGCGCAGTATCCACAAGTCTCCATTTAATTACAGATAAATCGTCAAGCTAAAAATTTGTGTAGAGATAAATTTTGTTGATTTTGTTTGACTTTTATTCCCGGGGCGTGCTGCAGCTATCGGGGGGGTCACAGGTGGTGGATAGTGAACGGCCTATCGATAGATAGGTTAGCGGTGAATATTAAATAAGCCGCCCCCAACCGCAGCCCTGCTGGGAGGAGAGTCTCAGGAAACTGGGGAGTGGTTAACCTCAGTTTAATAAATTCTGAGTGCCTATGATACCCGGTATGGAATGGCGAACTGATGGCGCCATAAAACCATCAACAAATAACCACAGGCAAACTGAGCGTCACATTTCCGGGGTCTCCAGGTAGTGAGTGAGGGGCCCCTATAAACGGGTTACCCCCTTGAATGATGAAATGGGTCCTATTGGTTTGGGATATCCATATGGATGGGTGAATGGTTGAGTGAAAGATGAATAGGGGCGGGGGTGCTGGGATGTGATGCTTGGTGAGCCAATGGGCTGGATTAAGGTGTTATGCGACCCGTGCTGATGATCAGCTAGGCTGGGGGCCCATTTAACAAAGCCCAGTCGTTAACGGAGCCCTCTGGATACCTGGCTACCTCCAGTTGTATTTAGCCTTACCTGCGTATACGGATCTCTGCGCAGGTGGACCAGTATTTCTCCAACACTCGTGGGAATGTTATGGATCAGTTAAATAATAAAAATAAGGGAGCCGGTACCCTTGAAAAACCGGAAACAATGAAGGAAGAAAGTGGCTCTTACCTTAAAGGTGGAGCTACCTCATCAGTGGCAGGGGTAAGTGGCACCATGGCATCAAAGCCAGGAGTCAGCGATACCAATGCCAGGCAAGAGAGCGGGGGATCGGGAAGGATCCCTCCTGCAAAGCGACGATACAGGGAGAAACGGTCGGCGCATAAAATTCTGGATAAACTGGCTGCAACCCCTGAGGGGCAGCTTACAGTAGAACAGAAGCAATCTGTGGCTTGGGCGAGGGAGATTGTCGGCCGCGACAGCTCGGATAGGGTCCTTGTGCCTAAAAGGCCGAGGTCTCAGGATGAGCTCGAAGGGGGCGACAGCAAACGAGCCAAGACCGTCACTGGAGCGATATCGGGAGATCCAAAGGAAAAACCGAAATTGTTCAGTGAAATAGTAAAGGAGAACGTACTGGTGCTAGCGGTAATTGACAGAAGTCAAGAAGATGGGAGCATCACGGCAGGAAAGTGGAGGGAAGTGTATAATGCACTAAACTCCATTTTCATCAAGGTCCTGAGAGAAAATCCAGGACCCCCTCCGTTCTGTAGAGATGCGGGATGGCATCAAGGGCGCGTAAAGTTAACTGCGTGCTCGGATCAAAGATCGGTGGATCTTTATAAAAAGGCAATAGCCGAAGTAGGTGAGGTATGGGAAGGCGCGAGGCTTGAGGCAGTTCGAAAGGAAGAAATTCCGAGTAGACCAAGGGCCCGCGTCTGGTTACCAACCAAACCAGAAAAGCCAGAAGAGATCCTTGAGATTATTCAGGCAAGTAATCCAAATCTTCCAACGAAAGATTGGAAGATTGTCAAACAGGAGGAGGCTAAAGGGGGCTTCAGAATGGCAATCATGCTGCTCAATAAGGAGTCCCTTACTCCCCTGGCAGAGACAAAGGGGGTGATCAACTTCGGTTTCGGGTCGATCACTCTCAACGTTTTTAAAAAAGATGAGGTAGGCATGCGCTCGGAGGACGGGCCGGAGGTGGACGTCGGACGGACCCAGCGGCAGACAGTCGAGCAAGCGCATGGGGTTATAACAGACGATGACGTGGAGCTGCTATTGGAGAGAGGCGGCCTTCTCTCGCTTGGATCCGATGGGGACACCCTGTCGGAAGCTGAACGAAGAGAGGCTGGGGATTCTCAAGGCAGCGAAGCATCAATTATGGGGGGTGACACGGCGGATACTAGCGGCCCCCCGGAGGAAGGTAGCATTAGCCTGAAACAGGGAATGCATGAAGAGGTAAGTGAGATAATGCATGGTGATTAATATTGTGCAGATTAATCTTCACCATACGAAGGCTGCTTCGGCGGCTCTCGTTCTCAGACTGACTAGATCAGGAGAGGAGCTAGTGTTAATCCAGGAACCTTGGATTAACAAAAACAGGATCTGTGGCCTTAAGGTGAAAGGGTATACAACTTTGTACTCAAGTAACTCTGAGAAGATAAGATCTTGCATTTTAGTGAAAAATACTTTAAAAATGTTTCTACTTCCTCAATACAGTAGTGGTGACGTTACTGCGATCAGTATGGAGGTTGGCAGAGACAAGTTTTGGCTGGTCTCTGCGTATATGGATCGGGAGAAGGAGATCCCGCCGGATAACCTGGGGGACCTGATCCGAGAAGCAAGGAAAAATAGGATTGGTGTGATACTCGGATGTGATGCAAACGCGCATCACACAATTTGGGGGAGCACTGATATTAATGAGAGGGGTGAGTTATTTTTTGATTACTTATTAAATACTAACCTTTCAGTCTGCAATGTTGGACAGGAACCGACATTTATCATTAGCAATCGGCAGGAGGTTCTAGATGTGACCCTCGCCTCGGATACTATTTTTCAGTTGATTAGGGGATGGAGAGTGGCGAAGGAGCACTCATTCTCTGATCATCAATATATAACTTATAACCTTAACATTCACCCGGTTACCCAGAAGCCTTTCAGGAATCCTAGAAGGACAAACTGGGAGAAATACGGGGAGGTGTTGGAGGAACTATTGCCGGAGGTCCCCGGACCTCCGGAGACAGTGGAAGAATTGAATTGCATTGTGGATGTTGTCACAAGAGCATGCAATCTTTCCTTTAATGCTTCTTGCCCCCTGATAAAGCCAAGGGGCAGGCAGAAACCGGCATGGTGGTCCATGGAGTTGGAGACCTTTCGGAAGGCGTGTAGGACAGCCTTTAATAAGGCAAAGAGCACGAGGCATGTACGGGACTGGGACTCCTATAAGGAGGACCTAAGAAAGTACAAAAAGGAATTGAGGAAGGCACAGAGGGGATCTTGGAGACTCTTTTGTGGTAGAATGGAAGAAGTCTCTGAGACTTCCCGCCTTAGGAAGATTCTATCTACTAACCCAACTAGTCCTAGTTACTTAATTAGACCAGACGGGTCATGGACAGCTTCAAGTGCGGAATCGTTGGAGCTTCTCATCGATACCCACTTTCCGGGAAGCTTTGATGACTCGATGGAGCCTGGAGCTCATCGAGGAACACCTCCAATAGATATGGAGGGCATATTGGATAGAGAGCGGATCAGGTGGGCGCTGCAGGGTTTTAAGCCTTATAAGTCGGCGGGCCCGGATCGGATTATACCAGCAGAGATTCAAAAGAACTCGGCAGCCATCATCCCCTGGCTAGAGGTTATCTTCAGGGGATGTTTGAAACTAGTCTATATTCCTAGGAATTGGACAGAGGTCAAAGTAGTCTTTATTCCGAAATCGGGAAAGAGCTCACATGCTCGTCCAAAGGACTTGAGGCCTATAACTCTATCATCCTTTCTGCTGAAAACCCTGGAAAGGTTGATAGATGTGTTTATTCGATCAAGAATTGAACCCAGGAATTGGGCAATGTCACAGCATGCGTACTGTAAGGGAAAGTCGGTGGACACAGCTCTGCACGATCTAGTACGCACAATTGAGAAATCAATTTACTTGCAAGAGTTTTGCATGGTAGCATTTCTCGATATTGAGGGTGCTTTTAATAATGTAAAAACGGAGGCGATCATGGAAGGATTGTCTTTTTTGAAAGTGGACTGCTCTATAAGTAGGTTAATAAATCAGATGCTGGTAAGCAGGACTATTACCTCGGAGTTGGGAGAGTCCAAGATTAGAAGACGGGTGGTTAGAGGAACCCCACAAGGAGGTGTAATGTCCCCCATTCTCTGGAGTGCAGTGATTAATGGATTGCTGCTGGAACTAGAGAGAGAGGGGATAGGGGTTGTAGCATATGCTGATGATGTAGCGATAGCTGTCTCAGGCAAATATCTAGATACGATTAGGGATGTTATGCAGAATGCACTCCTGATCGTTACGAAATGGGCCAGCAAGTGTGGATTGGGGATTAACCCGTCCAAAACAGAGCTGGTACTATTTACTAGGAAATATAAAATTCCGGTGGTTAGCCCTCCTATCATAAATGGCAGCGGACTAGTTTTTGCTGACCGAGCGAGATTTCTGGGCATAATCTTTGATAGTAAGCTCAGCTGGAAGCCTAACACTTTGGAAAGAGTGAATAAGGCTATTGTAGCCTTATACTCGTGTAGAAACGCTATAGGTAAGAGATGGGGCTTGAAACCGGAGCTGGTATACTGGCTCTATACCGCCGTGGTAAGACCTGTGCTAATGTACGGGGTGGGTGTTTGGTGGCCAGCTCTGGATAAGGTAACTTACAGAGGTATGATGGAGAAGGTGCAAAGAACGGCCTGTATGCTTATAAGCGGGGCGCTTAGGACAACACCTACACGCGCTTTAGAGGTTATGTTCCACCTTATTCCAATCGACCTTTATGGTAAACAGATGGCAGCCAACGTGGCTACGAGGCTCTTGGCTGTCTCTCAATGGAAGTGTCTTCAGGTGGGACACTCGACGATAGGTAGATTCGCTGGCGAAGAACTGGCGAATCTGGATTATATTACACCAACGTTGTGCTTCGATAAGGGTTTCCGTACCATCTTTCCCTCAAGGGAATCCTGGAGAAACGGATCAATCCTGGAAAACGAGGCAGTGCAATTTTTCACGGACGGCTCGAGGCTAGACGATCAGGTAGGAGCCGGAGTCTTCTGTGATAAACTTAATGTTAATATTTCTGTTCGTCTCCCTGACTACTGCAGCGTGTACCAGGCTGAAGTGGTGGCGATCGGGCAAGTCATGACATGGTTGAAGCATAATGTGGTATCCGGGAGGGATATCGCAATTTATGTGGACAGTCAGGCAGCGATCAAGTCACTTGGGGCAGTTTGTCTGAAGTCGCGGGTGGCGCTGGATTGCCGATCATCTCTTAACGAGATGAGCGAGTATTTCAGCATCCAGATAATCTGGGTCCCGGGTCACTCGGACGTCACGGGGAACTGCAGGGCGGACGAACTAGCTAGGTACGGTACGACTCTCCAGATGCAGCCGGAAATGGTAGGTCTGGGGAGGCCTATGACAGTGCTAAAATGGGCGCTCAGTAAAAGGGCAATCGCCTTGACAAATGAGAGGTGGATCAACACTCTCACGTGCAGGGTAGCAAAGCAAGTTTGGCCAAAACTGGACTTGCGGCGCTCCAAGGTACTAATATCCCTGGGAAGACAAGAAATAGGATTGGTCGTAGGGATAATGACAGGTCACTGCCTTTTTGGGGAGCATGCGAGAAGGCTGGGGATACAGACGAATGACTTTTGTAGAAGTTGCATGGACGAAGAGGAGGAGGAGACTTTGGAACACTTCCTATGCTCATGTCCGGCGCTATCATACAGAAGGCATAAGTATTTGGGTGTGTACGGTATGGACAGCCTTTCGGAACTCGCGGACTGTGGAGTGCGAGATTTATTACGCTATATAAATAGCTCTGGTTGGTTTCAACGGGAGTAATGGGGAGATGGGATCCTGTGGTATCACAACGGGCCATTGCTGGCCTAAGTGTGCGATAGCAGCCACTTCAACCTAACCTAACCTAACCTTGACTTTTATTCGTTTGTTTTTGAATGAAGTTTCAGTCCAAATAATCCAACTCGACTTCTACTGGCTTTATACCGTAGATAGTAGGTATAATAGCAAAATAGTATAATACTATTTTACTAGCTACCGTAGTCGAAAAACAGAAAATTATAACAAAATAATGAAAAAGAATAATTTCAAAATACACAAAAACGTTTCTAGGCTAATTTATCAATAATCCACTGTCAAAATTTTCCTTCTACAATAAAATAAAATAAAATATAATAGAATAGGTATTAAAATTTGATAGCTATCAAATCAAAATATTATATTTTATTTTTGATATTATACTATCAAAACATCGGTTTTTCACCGAATAGCAAAATAGTATTATACTATTTTGCTATTATACTATCTACGGTGTAAAGCCAGCATTCGTAATGTTGGTTGGCCATTTTGACTTCTTTCTTCTTTATATAAAAATTAATTAATTTTACTTCGTGGCTACTTCAATTATAAAATGAATCAAAATTCAAAACCGTCAAAATTTATCTTCAAAATTGCGGCTAAAATGTTTGGAGAATTTCTCTTAGCTCGAGCTGCATACTGAGCTTTACTTAAGAAAAATAACTCTGTGTGTTTGCCAATTAATTTCCCAGACTTAATGATTATAGCATTAGTTTTGGACTTTGTGGACGGAATCTTCTATAAACCACTTTGATATTATTTTATTATTATGTTTTATTTCATTGATTTTATTTTATTTTGGGCCACTGTCACAAAATTTTGTTAAAAGATTTACTTTAAAAATATTTTTTTAACTTTCCCAAAAATGGCAAGCCCATTTTATACTTTCTAAATAAATTCGATTACAATGCAATCTTTTGGTCGTTACTCTTAGCTTCAAAAACATGAATAATTACATTCCAGTGGAAAATCAGATAAAAACGTTTTAGTAGCATATTTACAAAATTATCTTTATTTCCTTATCAGATTTATGTTAAAATTCGTCGAAATATCGTTTACTGGAAAATTACTGTCCAAAAAAATTTGTAATCAGTTTACAATAACAAAAACAACAACCAGTGATAAAATGAAATGCCACCACAACTTTATGTAGTGTAATGTTGTAGAAACTACTTCTGAAGGTTTGTGTTTTGTGCTAATGAAATATGTAACTTAAAATTTTTTGTTGTCACAATTTTAGAAATTTGGCGACATCTTCACACAACCTGATACACACGTTTATCTACCACTTGAATGTATACCATCGAGAGACAAATATTTGTAAATAAGCCACAACTCATATTGAAAATAATTACTTATGACTCTTTCACAATCGAAAGAATTAATATAACTCTTTGGGTTTGGTAGAAATAATATAACTCTTTGATGTTGAATTCGATTGATTTTTCCCTCATTCGAGTACACTCAACAGTAGAGTACCCCTATTTTTTTAACGTCAATCGAATGAAAATATTATTTGCACTATTGTTTGCATGTGTTCGTGTGTTTTGTCAAAATAAACATAGCAATAATAATAATAATAATAAAAATTTAACAAAAATGAATATTTTGACCAATTAATTAGTATACACCAATTTTTATTCTTTTATAATGAACCAATTATGAACCAAATTTAAAATGCCGCTTAAAACCAAAGAGCCATCACGACAAATCACAAAATGTCATAAATCGTCATAAATCAAAATATCATTACACAAAATGTCATTGTCATATTAATTTGTTGGTGTGTGTAAAAAGACGGGTTAGTCGAGCAAAAAAGCTAGAGTAGCAAAAATTGCACTAGTGTAAAACTAATACAAAAATTGTTTACCCTTAGTGCATTTTTTTTCTTCAATCAAACATTTTGACAGCTAATCGAGTACTATTTTTACCCTTCGAGTGAAAATTTTTCTACAATCGAATTCGACATTAGTTACAAAAAATATCTGAAGGTGACTATTCACCAGCAGCCTGATTCTTTAAAGTCTAAAACATAAGATAACGTGTAAATATGAAAAAGTCTAAAGTTTTACACATTTAAGTTTACACATAAATTTATCTTATTTGATTAAAACCGCATTCTGAAACACTGCAAGCATTCAGCACAAGTATCAAATTTGTTTTTATGACATCTACATAAAGGATGTTCAAATTTGAGGTATTGTTTTAAATTTTAAATAAAAGACATAAATTGTGTGAAATATTTATTTATTTTTATTGGAAATTAAAGTACATTGGTTCCGGTTATAATGAAAAAGAATAACGTTCAAGTGACCTCCTCTGCTAGCTCGGCAGGCTGCCAATCTTTTACCAAAATTTTAAATAATTTTTTCGCATAATGATAGTTCAATTAGCCCATTCATTCCCGATGTATGATCACAGATAAGAATATCAGATGGACCAAGCCCGAATGATTTTGCGGTTTTTTGAACTGAAACCCAATATTAAATGTGTCTGTAATATTTTATTCTGGACTCAAAACAATACAAAAATGATTCAAGTAACACCATCTATCGTAAATAAATATAATTTTTTTGAACAAATATTAACTTTTATTGAACATTTTTATTTGTTATATTTTATTTTAAAGTTAAATTATTAAAGCAAAAATTGTATTTGTAATTTTGTACAACAAAAATAGGCAAACTCCCCCAAAACCCAATGAGCTTATTAAAATGTATCTCTACTAACTGTCTTTCTTCTATTACTGGTTAGATGGAACCTCAGTAAAAATAATTTAAATTGGTTTGAGTTTCAGGTTTTGGGTTCTAGAATGAATTACCAAAAATTTGTTCGGCTTGAAACATCTGATATTCTTTTCTGTGGTATGATGTATCATACCACCGCATACTCTACGCTGCAATTCCAAAACGCTTTCGATAATAATTTTTTGTTTTCACTATTTAAATTAGCAAGCATGTTTAGTTTGCAAAACATCCATTTTCCAAAATATAAACATATTTTAAACCCGTTATTTATAAGAAAAACTTTTGCTTTCCATCTTCGATTCTTTAAGTGTGTCTATTGGTACGGCCAACAGGTAACTAGATCAACATTTTCCGTTATGTTTTTGAGTTATTATGGAATATTCTTAATGGCTTAAGACCAATGCCGACAAAACATATTGAGTAGCGGACATAAGGCACGTCTCAAGCAGATCTCAAGCCGTATATCGGAATACTGTCTGAAGAATTAGGACTTCAGATAATATTTTTTCAACCATTAGAAAAGCTGTTGGGCTAAACACCAAAGTTTGCTTCAAAATGTGCAACATTTCATAGAATTGGTTTTGACGGCTTAAACCATATTTGTGATTAAAAATATCATTTTTTTATTGAATTATGAATTATATAAATAAGTGAGATTTTGTTCAATACAATTTTGTTTTTCCCACTATACAAGTTTTGCTGTTGTTTCTGCCCAATGTATGATATATTAAATCGACCCCTGCAGTTCTATGGCAAGACATTTTAATTTTTGTTTCTTCAAAATTATGTTTTTTAACCATAAATTTGACTGGCATGTGAATTTGAGTAATATTGTGCAACTAGAACATAGTTCGGGTATGAATGGGTTAGTGATATTTGCTCGATGATGTTGTCTTGCTGATGTATTGAAACATTTGAGGATTATTCACATATATGTACTTTACTCTTCAAGAAACCCCATAAGCAGAAGTCCAATGGCGTTAAAAAAAACGAGATAAATTCGGCGTGAACAATTCGTTTTGTAAATTTCTATTTAAATATTTAAAATTGAATAGAGTAGACCCGCGGGTCGCAAGATAGAATTAACACGTTAATCGCCATGACAGTCATATGTGTCTGACACTAAGAAGTTCTACATGAGCCATGCCAGACATATATGTATGTCTGACATACAGGATTTAGTAGAAGGCCACGCCAGTCACTGATTTCGAACACAAACAATAAATTCACTGTATCTTTCAAAAGCTTAGCCTACCTGGAGCAAACCCTGAAAATTGCTTGAATAAGTTCGATTATCGTGGCGATTAACGTGTTAAGGCAGTGATACACGTACGATTTTTGCCTTTAAGGCAATAAAAATAGTCGCATATAATAAATGTCTTTAAGGCAAATTAAATGCCTTTAAGGCAAAAATAGAAAATTGAACGTGGGTGAATTTTGTATACGGCAAATTGTTTTGCCTTTCAGACAAAATTACATAACCTTAAAAAAGTGACAGCTATTTCAACCAATCAGCGCCCTGTATTTTTTTTACCTTTAAGGGCGGTACACTGCTGCTACACAAGCGAAAACGAAAATGAAAATTTTACCGCTGAATTTCACTTTGCGGTAAGCAGTTTAGCAAGCGAAATGGGAGTTTGCGTATTCGAATACAGAAATGTTCTATTTTTCTTTTCTGCTATTCTTCTATTATTTCAAGGAAAACTCGATAGAATTTAAAAAAACATCGATACAAATTTATGGATTGTAGCAGAATAGAAGAAAAGACAAATAGAATATTTACATTGAATTGAACCCATTATTTCACAAAACAAAATTTCAAAATGCGCTACCAACCTTTACAAATTAATCGAATTCCAAACGAGAATTGGTTGGGTTTTTTCTATGACCAAAATTGAATTCCATATCCAATTTTTTGTCAAACAAAATAGGAATATATGTACCACTAAAGTGAAATTTCGGCGGTAAAATTTCCATTTTCGATTTCGCTTTATTGCAGTCGAAATTATATTAATGTGAGGCAGTATTAAAAAATTACAAAGTCTGCATTATGGCTGCGTTTGTAAATTTGATTTCCAAATGTCAAGTTACAAGAATTTTCAAGCAGAATTAATTTTTGAATGTAAATTTGCGTTATTTGCACAGTCGACTAAATTTTTGAATGCATCCAAAGTTTAATTATTTATGATTTGTTTAGCAAGACTAAATACTGAATATTTGTATCACATATTTGGTTAAACTTTGTTGTAACATCTACATTGGATTTATAAGCATACAATTCCGAAATTTCGATTTTTTTTTTATTTAGTTAACCAAGAATGGACAGCTGTTTTTATCGACCAACAAAGCCCCCAATTACAAATTTATCAACCGACTAATAGAAAAGAAAGCGGATGTACATCAAGGTAATTTGTATGAAGCTGTTTAACATTAAGATAATGTCTCTAAGTTGAGCTTATTAAAAATGTAATTAATTAATTACAATTAGAGTTTAAGTTTACGCCAATTTTGAGATATTCTAATCATATCGAAACTATTGATAATTATTAAAAGCACACACTAAATTACAAAATTCGAGTTAACCTTATAACGATTAGTAGTCAGTTGCTATTTTGTTAGCTCCTGTCGAATTTTAGAGGCAAGAATTGAGAAATGTTCATAGAAAATTTCAAATTTTGTTAAGACATTTAAGATCCTGATTAAATGGATGTGCGTCGAATTAACTTCAGGTTTTGTATTTTACAGTAAACCGATGATAACTTCGTTTTTTATGTTCGAGTTTATTAGTCAAACAAGACTTTTTGGCATATTCAAGTTAAAGTCAAAATATTGGAATATTAGCTATTGAGCGTAATCAAGCAAGTAGAGTAGTTTTAAATATTTTTATTTCTGAATAAGTGTATCAGTTATCATGTTTTTAATTTTTTCTTCGAATTTACTACTGGCTGGTGTATAAGATCGACAAAATTGTAATTTTACCATTTTTAGTGGCACATGAACATTAAGCTTAACTCAGATGTGATAGAATTATGCAACTTAAGCCGATTATACGAAACCAGATCATGCGACTTAATTAACTTTCTAAAATAATGTTCTGACCTTTCCGCTGTTACTATTACAAGTCCATGGAGAATTTTTTTTTTTTTTTGCTATTTAGAGAAAGAAAGAAACGTACAATAGTGTTTATCATTCAATCTCAAAATTTAGCAACTATGTTTATATTTATATTGTTGACAAATTCTGCTTTGAAATAAAAAATAAACGAGTTCGTCGCTTACACTTCCTCATCACCCGTTAAAAATCAAATCTATTGTTTTACCGACGAAAATATTTTGGGATATCCAGAAAACCAAAAAAACAACAACAACCAACAAGTAATCCAAGAAGAATGACATGCAGGTGATCTCTTTTGATTCTATTTTAACATTTTTCGTCTTTGATTTTAAGGAATTTTTATTTCATTGGATTCAATGTAACAAAGAAAATACTGTTTTATGTTACTTATATGTTTAAAAAAAAACGTTTTAACAGACGAGAAACGGACGAATATTGTATATAAGAAAATTTTTCAACTTTATAGATTTATTTTTACCTGAGAATCATTACGAAAATGATTATTAGGTAGTTGAACTCCTCCACCGCTGTTTAATCCTCCCATTGAATCCATTAATTATTTTTTTTCTTCAGATATCCGACGAGAGATATGTGTACAGTTTATAGAATTTGGCTTAAAAAAATCCACATTTTAAATAAATTTGTTTCGTTTTTTTTTATTTAGATAATTATATTTAAAAACTTTAGAAAGTAAAAAGAAACAGAAAATTTTCACAAATCACAATATTTTTAATTATATGTATAAAACTAACTATAATATATTTCGTAAAACTATAAAATATGTATAGGTACAACAACACTAACAAACACAACAAGTTTTAAAACTTAAAATCAATTCACAGCAAAATACAATATAAAGTAACTTTTAAGAGAGAAAAAAAAAAAACTAAGATAAATCTTAAACCACGCCGTAAAAGACTTTAATTTTATTTTATTATTTATTTAGAACTAAATATTTATAATTTTTATGCACTTATTGTTAAACTATTTTTTTTTTTTACATTTTTACAATATATTTTTGTTGTATTTATAACAATTACAAAAAATATATAAAAAAAATATTTAAAACAGATTTCAGTTGTAATTGTTATAACATCTTAAAAGAAACTGAAATGGACGACGCTAACAAGTTTTTCTTTCTTTCAAATTATAAAATACTGAATACCAAAACCAAATACATACAATAAAAAATAGGTGAGTCAATGTATGTGTGTGTGCGTGTATGTGAAAGGTTGGTTTGTGAATGTGGTTGTGTTAAAAAATAAAACCAAACAAAAATAAAGACATAATATGTATTATATTTACGTATAAATAGGGTGGTTAGAAAATAAATTGTGTACACAGAATAATTCGATATGTAATAATTCGTTACAATGAAGAATACATTCAGTGGTATTACACCGGTAATACGCGGATTGCACATTTGAATGATTTTGTTTGGAAATCATATTTTTTAATGTCAGGGATTTAATCACACCTAAAAGTAGATGTGTAAAATGCTCAGGTAAACATATTACCCAGTAATACAATAGAGAGAGATGTGCCAACTAAGTGTATAAATTGTAAGTGTTAATATCCGGACGAAATCAATCGCAAAATCATGAAATTCGAAGGATTTAAACATCAAATCAGATGGATCAAAATCCACAACCAAGCAACTCAGGGCAAAGAAAAACATTTGGTCAAGTAGTGAAAGGATCGGGTTCCACCATATATCTGGGTTTTGAAAATAACCGAATTATGTAAAACATTATGAACAGCATCGAAGCCATTACAAAGCGGCTAGATGACCAAAGTAATCTGAACAACATGATATTTGATAAATTGAAGAAAATGCAACTCCCACAACGCAATCCGATAAAAAATGTTAAATAAGAACACAACCTTCAAAATAACAATCTTCTCTTTATAACGGGATCCGCTCGAAACGCGATATTTCAAAACGCGATATGACGAAACGCGATATGGTACAAAACGCGATATTTCAAAACGCGATATGGTACAAAACGCGATATGTATTTTAAAATTAAAATTTTAAAATAATAATAAAAATTAAAATAATAATAATTATTAATCTTCTTCATTTAATAAAATTTTCCTTCACCGAACTGATAAAATTGAACATGTACGATCAGAACTAGGAAATCGCGTTTTGAAATATCGCGTTTTGTACCATATCGCGTTTTGTACCATATCGCGTTTTATACCATATCGCGTTTTGAAATATAGGTTTTTCAGATTAAATGAAACCTTTTGCAAATTAAGTGTAACCTTCTGCAAATTAAACTAAACTATTTGCAAACTAAGTGAAACTTTTTACTAAATTAAATGAAATAATTTGCAAATAAATTGAAACCCATAGAATTTTCCTTCCTGAAAGATAAGAAAATACCTTCTTAATTTTATAATGGTACATTCACATACATAGTATTCATTTCATCACGTATTCATTGAAACACGTATCATTATGCATAATAAAATTCAAGAATTGCATTATGTCATTTGTTTCATGTTCATCAGTCATAATTAAAAGTTATTAAAATGAGTTCGCCTGAATCCAATAGTTCATCAGGTAATGTAACATTATACATAATATAAATATCATCTACTATAATATGTGAAAATATTTTTATTACAATAATAAACCACTTTTAAGAACCTCAACCAAGAAACAACCGACGAACCGTAAATTACCAAAAGATATCTCTTGAAAAAAAAAAAAAAATCTTTTAATAAAACTGTTTGAAGGAGCGGAAACAGTCCAAAATGCGACAAATATCGCCGAACTAAATATTAACTCTGCTAAAACAGTGCTTCGTCGTTACAGACAAAATGACTGCGAATTGTTAATAAAAAAGAAAGGAGGAAATCGACCGACAAAACTAACCGCAGAAGTATTAACCAAAATTGAACCGATAGTTGAAACTATCCCTGGTTTTACGTTGGCTATTATCAAACAAAAGTGTGCAGAACAAAACTCACCACTGAGCCTCTCAAGCATTCAAAACGGCCTAAATAAACTTCGGATTACATTGAAATTGGCTAGTCTGGAAATGGAGTCTATGAATTCGCCAAGAATAATAGCCTTGCGGAAAGAATATGCCATGCAGTTTTCAAGTAATTAACCATAATTTTTTTTTTTTTTTTTTTTCAAAATATAAGTATTGGAAAATTTCAGCATGGGCTCAACAAAACCGTGAAAAATTGATTCATCGATGAATCCGGGATTAACCTCTGCATTTGCGCCAAAGGCATGCGAGGTCTAAAAAAAAATACACCGGCTCGTATCATTCTCCCATTAGTAAGAGGTAGAAATGTCACGCTTATAGCGGGTTTAACTGATCAGGGGTGACATGTTCTACCATCACTTTCGATTCGTTTTCGATTGTGTTTTGTCTCTTGTAACAAGAACAAAATTGTACTCTATTTCGCTTTTCCAATTATGCTTTTTCTAAAGCTATCTCAGCTTGCTCAAATAAAACAACATTCTATTTCTACTTTCATTCATCACTCTTTATCGCAAAAAATTTTGTTTGCGATATTTTATCGATGTGAAGAAAAGGAAAAGTATACAGAAGGCTGAGATCACAATAGAAAAATTGTAATGAAAGAAGAAAATAGCGTACAGTTTTGTTCTTGGTACAAGAGAAAAAACACAATCGAAAACGAATCGAAAGTGATGGTAGAACATGTCACCCCAGGATATTATCCATCATAAAATAATATCAAATTCGACATGCAATGGAAGTAAGTTTTGTGGCTTCCTCTTAGAGTTAATTTCAAAATTGGGTGGAATCAATTATTATTTTATAATGGATAATGCCCAGATTCATAAAACGTCACATCCAGTATCTTCCGCCTTACTCCCCGAAGTTAAATCCAATAGAAAAAGCGTTCTCAAAAAATTAAATCCAAAGCCGAGATTTGTTAGTTTCTGTAATATACCAAAATCTTGTCGATGTGATTACATTGAGCGTAAATTCTGTTACAGCCACAGACTGCTCCAACTTTATTTTGGATATGATGATGACACTCCCATCAGCAGCAGCAGGGGAAGCGCTGACTTAGAAGTTAAAACTATATAGTTAAAATGATTTTAATTTGTTTTAAAAAAAAAATATTTTAATTTAGAGATAAAATTCTATGGGTTTAATTTAGTAAAAAGTTTCACTTAGTTTGCAAATAGTTTCGTTTAATTTGCAAAAGGTTGCACTTAATTTGTAAAAAGTTTCATTTAATCTGAAAAACCGATATATGATAATTTCAATAATAACAAAATAACAAATTTTTTTTAAAAATCGAAAAGTCAGAATTAACCAAACAAAAAAAAAAATTGGTGAAAAAATAGCTCGTAATATATTTTTTGGTATGGTTATGTTGGTTTTCTGCGGCTATTTTGCTTAATGATAAAATAATTTTAACTCGAGAGAAGAGAAATAGGGGAATATTTTTTTCGGTCACATGACAATATTTGGGTAATTTTATTGGATGAATAACCGGATTCAGATTGTACGGATTTATATCCATACTCGTGCAGCGACCTTAAATGATGTTACTGCGTAATGAACAGGGATATTAAAAATATTGTGGCGTAGTCGTTGGATAATCATTGTTATTAAATTCGAAAAAGTCTCAGCTTATTATGTTTTCTCAGAAGCGTAATCCTTTTATTTATAACGTTTAAGGTCAAGTGTTAGAGTTGGTAATGACAATATTATACCTTTCAGTGAAACAGTAAATAATTTGGATGTGACCTTGGATAAACACTTGGACTGGAATGTGCATGTGAATTCTATTATGCAAAAAATGTACAATGGGTTGCGTACTACTTAGGTTTTTAGAGGATGCTACTAGAGGATTGCTACTAGGTCTTTAATTCTAAGTAATTTGTTTTATTGTGATGTGGTTTTTTCTGAATTAAGTTTTTGCTTATTTATCAAAATTTAAAGAGTATATATTTCATGTTTAAGATACATTTTTGGCTTAAGACGTAGGGATAGTGTAATGAATTCAATGAACGCACCCATAATGCGATGAACGCATTCACAGTTGAATGTGGCAATACCACATGGATGAAGGAAAATAAATAAAGAGATAGACGTGTATAGATTAGAAGAGAATAAAGACTTGTTTTATTGTGAATCTACAATGGCGACGAGGATTTAAAAAAAAAACATCTGAAAAGTGCACAAGAAAAGTATACGAATACGAATAATAAAAATAGAAAGAGTAAGAATTATAAAAAAAAAAATCAGACGCTGAATCAAAAGGACAATGAATGCAGGTGATTGTATTCCGTAGACAACACAAGTTAATTTTCACGTGGAGAAGACACGGTATATGGACATATATGGCATCCAATTAGTGGATTTAGGGCGCTATATAATTCAACCAGAAATAGACGGGATACAACACAGTTTGACGAGATAGAGGAAACAATCGAAATGAATTTAGAAACTATGCCGAAACTAGATACGTCGAGCAATGTAGCTGCCAATTGGAAACAATGGAAACGGGCATTAGAGATTATGTTTCAGGCTAAGGGAGAAACAGATAGTAGTAGTAAGAAAAAATTGTTATTATTGCACTATGGTAGTATTAGATTGCAGGATATATAGGTATTACAACCTGATAGACGAGACCAAAGTAGGGGAAGAAGAGGAAGAGAAAGCATACGAAAACGCGATTGAGATTTTGGATAATTATTTCATTCCAAAATCAAGCGCAGCTCTTGAAAGGAAAATATTTAGGAGTATAAAACAGGGACAAACTGAAACAATAAATCAATTTATATTGAAACTAAGGGGTCAAGGGGCGAAGTGCGAGTTCAAGGACGTGGACGAACACATTAGAGAATAGGTTATTGTAGGGACACGTTATGTCGAAATAGAGAAAAAGGTAATAGAGAAAGGAAGCATTGAACTAAATGAGCTAGTTACTATGATCCAGTCGATTGAACTAAACGAAACTGACATACCATAGGGAGTAAATAAAGTTAATTTCAAGAAAAATGATTACAAAAAAGAAGTTGCAGGTTCACATGATGAAAATCGTTACTCACAATCTCGCAGACATAATCGGGTAGTAATAGCGATGTTCTTTCCATAGACAGAACAACTGAAATCAGAAAGGAGGTAGAAGTTATTTGCAAAGTGGCTGGAATTAAAATAAGGTTGATGATAGGCACAGGGGCGTGGGTTAATCTGATAAGCGAATATACCTGAAACAGAGAGAAATATAGGGGGATAAAAATGTTAAACAAACCAGCTAGTTCCGATCGGGGACTAAAAGGATATAATAGCCTAATCAGGGTAATCGATGTTGTCTGCACTACTATCCAATATAGGGACAATGTAGAACAGATCGATCTATACATTGTAGAAGGACAAGGGACCTCACTGATGAGTTGCGAAATCGCATCAGCTCTCAATGTCGTATTGTTTGACATAAACTTGGTTATAGATAACAAGAATACATCAAACTGCAACAAAACAGGGAAACTAAAAGGTATCCAAGTCGAAATACAAATAGATGAAAACGTAACGCCAGTACGTCAACCTTACCGCCGGATTCCCATACCTTTAAAAAAAAAAGTTTTTCTTGAATGATGGCATAATTGAAAGAGCACAAGGTACTCCAAGATGGTTCTCACCTTATACGCTTATGCATTGATATGCGTAGAATCAATCAGGCGGTTAAAAAGGAGACGCATCCACTCACGACGTTTGAAGACGTAATGCCCAATATGTGCAAAAGCACCATTTTTTCGAAATTGGACGTGAGAAATGATTTTCACCAAATCGAAATTACGCCAGAATCGCGCGAAATAACTTCATTCATCACACACGAAGGCATCTATCGTTTCAAACGATTGATGTTTGGTTTAAATTGTGCTAGCGAGATTTACCAAAAGTTAATGGAAAACTTATTAGTCAACCTCAAAGGAGTCTGGGTATACATCGACGATATCTTAATTGCGGGAGAAAATGAAAAAGAACACGATGAAAGACTAAAGATAGTATTAAACGTGCTGGATGAAAATAGATTCATTTTGAACAAAAAGAAGTGTTAACTCGGAAAATCAGAGATTAACTTTATGGGGCATCTCATATCAAAAGAAGGCATAAAACCAACTGAAGATAGAGTGGTAGCAATTAAATCTTTTAGGGCTCCAGAAAGTAAGGAGGAAGTCATAAGTTTTTTGGGACTTCTCAATTACGTCGGTAAGTTCCTCCCTAACATAGTATCATTGTCGGAGCAATTAAAGAAATTGACACGAAAAGACCACGATTTTAGTTGAAACGAAGAGCAACAACAAAACTTCGGGGGCTAAAAGGATTAATCATAAAATATTCAAAGGTGAGATTCTATGATCCTAGGACTAGGAACCGCCTTGATCCAGCAAAACGGAGAACTAACTAGAGTTATCGCATATGCCTCAAAAGGATTAACCGAAACTGAAAGGAAATATTACTAAGGAGAGAAGGAAGCACTGGCGATAGTTTGGGGTGGAGAAATTCAGGATGTATGTGTTTGGAAAACGGTTTGATCTCATAACAGATCACAAAGCATTGAAAGTTTTATTTAAACCTAGTACTGCGACTGCAATCATTCAATTTCAGAGTCTTCTACAAACCAGGGAAGACAAACATAGCGGATCCACTATCAAGGCTTTATACAAATCAGGACACTATTTTTGACAACAAGGTCGAAATGTACATTAAATTAAGTGAAATTAATTGATCGTCTCATATTACGACAAGATCGACTCGTAATGTCGGAAAGTCTGCAGAATCAAATACTCAAACTGACTCATGAAGGGCACCCAGGTGAGGGAATGATGAAACGAAGGCTACGAAAAAAAGTATGGTGGTACAACATGGACAGAGATGCGACACAATTCATTAGGAGCTGTGAAAGCTGCCAGATAGTTGGCAAACCAAATAATCCTGAACCTTTGTATATAACCGAATAACCAAGGGAATGTTGGAATCAATTTAGAGCGGATTATCTTGGACCATTACCATCAAGAGACAACTTACCAGTGATAATCGATGAATATAGTAAATATGTTGTTGTTGAGCACATGAGGTCAATAACAAGCGCCATGACAATTGCCAAGTTCAAAACTCTATTCACAAGATTCGGACGATACTCATCACGGATAATTGACCACAATTTCGGAGCATAGAATTTAACGATTTTTATGAGGAACATGGCATTAAGTTAAAGCACACGATACCATACTCACCTTCCTCGAGTGGAGTAGTAGAAAGACAAAACCGGTCTTTAGTAAAGCGATTCAAAATAGCGCAGCTTGAGAAGGGGGACTGGAAAGAAGAATTGAATGATTGGTTATTTCTATACACCAATTCAATTCACCCTTCAACGAGTATAAGTCCAGCCCAGATAAGTGACGTAGTACTGAGACAAAACGAACGGCTAGAAAACAAACTCTCGACGAATTTGGCAATAACAAATACAGAGTAGTGGAACGGCAAGGGAAAATGATTAAAATCGAAAACGACGATGGGCAGCAGTTTACACAAAGATCAGATCAAGTAAAACAGTTCTGCACCCTGATTCTCTAAAAAATAAGATAATGGGTAAACGTGTAAACTCGTAAAAAGCAAAGCTTTCTTTGATTTGTTTGCAATTTTTCGATTTTATTTGAAATAGTAATCAAATCGAAAAAAGCGAATTCATTGGAGTAGACCTCGTGTTTTGCAAGTTTACACATTTACCCATTATCTTATTTTTTAGATAATCAGGGTACAGGGAACGAAAAACACCAAACATAGTAGTATACATAGACCAGTTAATATAATAGAATTAGATAATAGTATTGGGGATTTGGTAAGCAATCAGTCAATCAATATAGGTACAAATGAGAACGGCACGAATAACGAAGTGGAAGAAAGTCATAGAAGACGATCAGACAGGGTGAGGAAAAAACCATCTCATTTGGAAGATTACGAGTTATCTTAGTTAAAAAAAAAAAAATAGGAAAATATTTAAGTTAAGTTTGAATTAAAATATTCAGTTTACCGAACAACGAATGAGGTCAATCTGAAGGCACACTTGTTAATCAATTAAAAAAATAAAAAGTAAATGTAGTGAATTCAATGAACGCATCCATAATGCGACGAACGCATTCACAGTTGAATGTGGCAATACCACATGGATGAAGGAAAAAAAGAGATAGATGTGTACAGATTATAATACCCTTGACAGACTAGGGATTAGCTAAGCGCGATTAGTGATTTTTTCGAGATTAGCTGTAGTGTGTCAAGTTGAAGATTAGTTAATCTCGTTTTATTTGAGGATTACCGACTAATCGAGATTAGTGCACTAATCCATGAAAATTTTTGAGCTTATCTCGTTGTATTGGGTTTAGTGATGGCACAAGTGGCACTACAATAAATAATTATTTAAACATTGCTGAAAATGCAAGTGGCGTGAATTTACGACAGAAGTTATAAAATCAATGACTTCTTATGTAAATAATTTGTGCTGAATAAATTTTGAGCAAAAATAAAATCTAGTGTGTTTTAATGTATACATCTTTAAAATGTTGAATTAAAAAATGAGTCCAGCTGATTTACTTGCTAAATTTCAGCGGATCACCATAATAATGTTTTATTTCTCTGCAAGAAACTAATCCCTAGTCTGTCAACGCATATGGATTTGTGGTGGATTAGCTAATCTCGTTTTACTAATCGCGCTTAGCTAATCCCTAGTCTGTCAGTGGTATAAGAGAATAAAGACTTGTTTTATTGTGAATCTATAGATCATGTTTTCCGAAAGAGGCAGCACGATTATTGAAAAAGTACAGAGCGTTTTCCGAAAGAGGCAGCACTGTCAAAAAAGAAGTACAGATCGTTTGCCACTAGATGTCACTACACAATCAAAAAATATTACTGACGTTTTTCAAAACAGGATAGCCAAAATCAATTTAATTATCACGTACTAATAATAATCAAATCACTTTTATAACACGAAAATATTTTTGTTTATACATATTTACAAAATGCACACATAAAAATGTCATACAATTTTTGACAGCAAATATTTAGTGACACCTAGTGGCATTCCGTGAAAGTTACTTGTGTTTTCGGAGTTTTCCGAAAGATGCGGTAGCTCTTGCGGTTGTTGAAAATTTGACATTTAAACATGATCTATAGATAGATTGACAAGTTACTATGTATAATACGATATTTGGCTACTCTTTGGAAAATTATTATTATTTTTTTTTTGTTTTCCTTTATTTTACAATCTATCTCATTGTGAGATATTCAGTAAATTTTTTGTCTTTTTACATTGTCATGATCGGAGTATTTTTATCCATTGATAAAATCTCACTTACATTACGATTAGTATAAAATAACCCATAAATTTAACTATTATTGATTCGATTCATTAGCGATTTTGAAAATTAATGTCTAAAGGAATATCTAAAACCTATTTGGCAAATAAAAAATTTTGTGGCGTTTTAATTTTTCCGTCGTTGTGGTAGTGAGAAGGTTGCTGGCCAGATCGTTTGGATGAATCTTCAATCTTGAGTGATACCTGGCACTGGAATCCCTAATTTCTTCCCGTATTGTTGGGACCTGTAGATCTCTGTGAATTATATCGTTTGATACGAACCATGGAGCATCTACTATGATCCTTAGAAATTTAGACTGGAACCGCTGAAGAATGTCCAAGTTCGAGTTACTGGCCGTTCCCCACAGCTACATACCATATATCCAGATAGGTTTTATTACTACATATTTTATAGAGCAATAGTTTGTTTTCAGCAAACAAAAATAAAATAAAACCGGGATATTGCCTATTTCTTAAAATTTCTGCAAGATGTCACTTTAGCACTAAACAACAACAAAAAGGCAAAGTTAAATCAAGTTATTTCTGAGTCGCATCGAGTATAATCGCTTCGAGAACATCGAGAACATTTATTGGAATGAATTAAATTATGTACTTAATAATACTGACGTTCAAATGAATAAAATAAAATTGATAATTTGAGGACAAAAGGAAAAAAACACTTTTTTTCTAAACTAATCGTTAAAAATAATATTTATTTTAACAATTTACACAAAATTTTCGGTTTGTGCGAAGGCCGATAAGTTAAAGAATATTCTGTACAAAATTTCAAGTTGATTGGTTCATTACTTTTTGAGTTACATTCCACGGCGTGGAAAAAACACGTTTTGAGAAAAACTCGATTGAAGTTTTCTTTCTTGAAACGTAGAGTTTAGAGAGGTCACTTCGCTGACTTCCTACTGACCTTTAGGACGTTCTGTTAAACTTAAAATTTTGGAAATATTCTTCAGATACAAAATGTAAAAATTCATTTAAGCAATAAAAAAAATGCAAATAAATTAAATCTGGAGGAGCTTCCCCCCTTAAATGAAGAAACACTTTTTTTGACTTTATTTAATTCTTGCGGCGCTTTATATCGAATGGAATTCTTTTTGTACCTATGTCAACAAAATGCACTTTGTTAGGGAAGTTCCTCTTTGGAATTCAATTCCATTGCAAATTATGGGGTTAGGATCGACGGAATTATTTAATTCAACATTTTTGGAGAGGCGCGGCGTGATTGATATGCAATACGTATAGTTTTTCAATTTTTTTTTATTAACCTTGTTATTATCGTTAATTTTTAATGTTATTTCAACTCTTGCTGTAAATTTTATTGTAAATGAACTACTGCTCAAAATAGAAGTTTAAGCGGAGGTAGATATTGTTTGAACAAAATTTAAAAGGATTTTATGCCTAATAGAAGGAACTTCTTTTGGTTTGTTTCGTCCCGATTAATTTGTTTCCATGTGTGCCAACGCCAAACGAAACGACGAAATATTAGCAGTGCTACAAACATCAGTTAGTTATACATATCAATGCTATTTTAGCTGGTTGAACTACGTCTGAGTCGAGTTTATATACCTTTGCTAGCGATGATAATTTGGCTGTGGTATAAACACAGATGTAGACAGAGTTACGATTTCAATTCCAGATAATCAAAAGTAGGAGATAAAATGCAGAAATTTTTAAATTACTTATGTTGAAAGTTCAGGGAAATTTCTAGTGAGTCTATTTTAAAGTGTCTGAAAGATCAACTTCGATCAAACGCGAAAGAAAAGAATTATTAAAGGTTTTAACATATAGAAATTGGCGCACACCAAAAAGTCGCGTCTATTTTTCGCAATGATCGCGATATCTGTGGTGAATGTAATCTGACACGGTCAACCGATAAAAATAAACTAACGAAAAAGTACTAACGACCGATCTAATGTACAATGTACACAGTGTACAGGCGAAAATGTATACATGTGTTGGATTGTAAACATAAATACAACTTTAAATTAACTTTTATAAAAAAAATCTTGTTTTCTTTCTGATTTTGATATACCTGTTTCGAATACACAAGAAGCATATACGAATAATAAGATGAAGAAGCAGTGTATAAGATAAGAATAAGAGATAGTGAAGAAGAAAACCGATTTTTTTTTTATTCGTGTTGAATATTAAAAGTCGCTTAAACATAAATCTGCGTTTTGAATAGAAATTATAAGTTTTACGAATTCTTGTGACTTGTGTGAATTTTACAATATGTATTATTCGACAGACACGAGATATTAAACTCACAGCATGGATACAAATATGATTTTACCAATTCGATACAGATGACATTTTATGGTAATGAATATGTATGAATGTATGTAGGTTGTTTATCGTAACTAAGAATTTAGTGTTTGTAAATATCTTTTGTTGATTAGGCAAAAAATTCTGAGTAATAAGTTGATTTGTTTTCTTAAACCGTAATAAAAGACAAAAAAAAGATTTGTTATGATTTTTTGCTTGTTTGAACTCCGCTTTAGAGTTTGGTTTACGTGCACTCATCTGGTCGTCTCGTTTTATTGCACGTAGTGAAATGCATATCCGTTACATAATACTACTTATTGACTTTTCTAGTTTTTGTTGTTGTTGGGGCAATTTATGAAGTGTGTGATATGAACGGGGTTTCTTGTTTGTTTTGCGTATTATGTAAATTGAGGATTGCTATTTTTTAAAAAACTTTTTGAGTACAGGTGTTTCAAAACACTTATATTGTGCACGAGTAATGAAATATTGAAAATTAAATCTTTCTTGATTCTCGTCTCCTAAAATGATCAGTTCTGAGGAGGTCTGTAGAAGTTTACAAGAAAATAATTTTCTTCCATACCATATTTTATGAGATTACAACAACACGTGCTAAAACAAACCCGATTATGACACATCAAAATAAAAGGGTTAATATTTCAAGAGAATAATAAAGGTTGATTAAACGTAACCCCTTCATTATTATATTATTCTATTGCATGAGACGTATGTCTGTCTACAAATCCTAGAAACACATTCCTTAAATAATTTCCCATCAACATCAAAAAATAAATTCATCACACCATAAAATAATCAACCCTTTTAATTTCTTTCTAACACTTAACGCAGTTAATCATGCGTAAATTAAACACTATATTAAAAAATACTCCATCATTGTTTGAAATTCTGCGCTCATATTTTCTAACTACCCTATAGCGCAGAGTTTTAAAACCTTTCTCTAATTCAACAATATAAATTTTTGGCAGTGTCAATTATAGCGTACACAGGCAGTAAGGCGAGGTGTTCTTTAGAACCAACTAATATCGACACTGAATCCTCCAGCCGTTATTGCGCAAAAAACTGTGCGAGAATCTAGCAAGTAAGCTTTGATGGTAGATTCTGTTCCTAAAGAGTTGGTAGCCTGCCATCTGAGTGTCGACGTCATTGCAGTTCGTGCAAAAGTGACCAATACCTCTATCGACGTCATCGCTGTGTATGCTCTCTACGGATCTGACTTGGATTATTTTAAAATCATAATCAATTTCGTCGACTCAGCTGTGATCCATCAGTGCGTCCAAACGATCAACTTATCATTAATCTGCGCCCGATCTAGCTTGGCTTGAGTTGAGGCCCTCTTTATATCGTTTTCAATTGACGAAATAGCATCATACATTATCGGCTACTTTGCTACCATCTCAACCAAGCAGCTAAACTGCACTAGGAACAGTCAGGAAAAATACCTGAACCTGTTATTTGCTAATAACATCACGTATTCGATTCCGAGGTTTAAGCATGTCTGGATTTCACCATCACACACCCATTACGATAAATATTTTTCATGTTAATCGTAGAACCGAATCTTTTTCAAATAAGTTTTATTTTAAGTTCAGAAATTCCGACTACGCTTCCTTAAACGAGTTCCTCAGCGATTCCGATTAAAACTTTTACAACGTTGTGGTAATGTCATTTAAACATTGTTTTGATGTTTAATGATCTTCTCAGGAATGGTATTAATCACTAAATAATTTTTTAGCTGAAGTGGATTGGGCTGACACTCTATCAAGCATTGACATCAACAGTTCATTAGATACCTTCAATGAATTATTGAAGGTTGCTTTTGAAAAATTTGTTCCTAAAAAATTAGTGAATAATTCTCATACCCGGAACGTCCCATGGTTTACTAAGGAACTCAAGCAGCTAGAAGTCCTGCGTAATAAAAGTCACAGGAAGTATAGGCGTACAGGGTTGGCCCATAACTATATCCAGTTTAAGTCTCTGCGCAAACAGTTTTGCTATCTCAACCGATTCCTGTATAACAATTACATAATTGACATTGAAGACGATTTGCGATGTACTCCGAAGAATTTCTGGAGATTTGTCAAAATTAAGAACCATAATAACGGCTTACCGTCATTTTTAGAATTCCATGGTCAAAAATCAGATAACCCAGAGGCAATCAGTGGTTTCTTCGCTGAATATTTTAGCAGAGTTTTTGTTAAGGATAGCTCGCTCTCTCCTATATTAGCTAACTGCAATAATTCAAAAATTGTTTTTTCAGAACTTGACGTGATAAGCGCTTTGAGGAACTTGGACGTTTCTAAGGGTCCTGGACCAGATGGTTTACCAGTGTCGCTATTGAAGCTGTGTGCAGTCGGTTTTGCCGCTCCTTTATTTCATCTATTTAATCTGAGCCTCAGCCAAGGCAAATTTCCTAATCTCTGGAAGGTATCAAGTATCATACCGATCCACAAAAGCGGCCCCCGCAGTGAAGTAACAAATTATCGTGGAATTGCAATACTATCTTGCATTCCTAAAGTGTTCGAGTCAATGTTTAACAAAGTGATCTACTTCCACTCCAAGCAACATATTAGCACACGTCAGCATGGATTTTTTCCTGGCCGCTCAACGGTCACTAATTTAACGGTCTTTCAAAATAATTTAATTAATTCTGTTGCCTCGAAAGTTCAAGTCGATGTAGTTTATACCGACTTCGCTAAAGCTTTCGATAAACTAAATCACAGGATATTAGTGAATAAGCTCAGTGAACTTAATTGCGACATTATTCCCATAAATTGGCTTATGTCTTATTTATCGGATCGCAAAATGTTTGTCAAGATTAACGATACGTTCTCAGAATGTTTTATTGCGACATCTGGGGTGCCTCAGGGTAGTCACCTGGGTCCACTATTATTCTTATTGTTCGTTAACAATGTTGTGGATTGCTTCAAATTCGCAGAGTGTATTCTATTTGCTGACGACATGAAAATATATACAAACATATCATGTGAATTAGATCGCGATCAATTTCAGCGGGACCTGAATACATTTTGCGGTTGGTGTGTTACTAACCTTATGTTTCTGAATGTTGATAAGTGTCACGTGATCACCTATTCCAGGTCCAAGTCTCCAGTAGTTTTTGACTATTTTCTAAATGACATTTGTTTGAAGAGAGTTAATATGATTACTGACTTGGCGTTATCTTTAGCTCGGATTTAACGTTTAACTCACACATCGATGCGGTTGTTAACAAAGCCTTTTCGATGTTGGGGTTTATTAAAAGATATTCGAAGGAGTTTCACGACACATTAACTTTCAAGTCACTGTACACTTCTTTTGTTCGTTCACATATTGAGTACGCGACTGTCATATGGTCCCCGTTCTACCAGTCTCATTCAAACAGAATTGAAAGTGTACAGAAACAGTTTTTGTTATTTGTTCTCAGAAAATTACCGTCTCTCGAACGGGACAACAATTTCAGACTATCTCCATATGTAGACCGATGCCGTTTTCAGGATCTACAATCTTTAAGTGCTAGACGTACATGCGCAAGTACCACATTTGCACGGGACATCATTTGTGGTAAAATAGACTGCTCCGATATTCTTTCATGCTTTAACGCCCCCGGGAACTTCTTCATATTCCGACTGCAAGTAGCAACTACAGTTTCCATGGCCCTATAGCGCGTATTCAACGAGACCTCAACGCCGTAGCGGATTGTTTCGATTTCAATATTTCCAGAGATGAGTTTAAAAAACGAATCGCTAGACTTTTGTTTTAAATGTTAGATCTATTGATCTCGTTATAACCTTATCTTGTATTGTATAAATTTATTTAACTTTTTATAATATTTTTAATAATGTAAGCCATTTTTGCATGTACATGCTGTTGGTTAATAAAATAAATAAATAAATAAAACAAGTTCCGTTGGTAAACAAAAGTGGACAGAGCTTTGCCTTGCAAGTTGGGGGTCCCAGGCTCGATTCCCGATGGTAGCAAATTGGTTCTTATATAACCAATACAAAGTGCGAATCGACGAGGAAAAAAGTGGTTGGTTTTCCGTCACCTATGACTTTCCAAGCTCCGTCGCTAGGCTTCAGTGTACGAACCAACTATACGATGCCTCTGCCATGTCTTTAAATCCTCACAGTTCCGTGAATTTTAATTTTAAATTTACAGAGCAAGAAGTTCGGGATTGCTTATTTAATCTTGATATTAGTAAGAGTACTGGTAACGATGGTATTCCGTTGATCCTTTTCAAGTATTTTGCTGATACAGTTTATACCATCCAATTAGCTTTATGTTTTACGAAAGTTTATGTAGTGGTTTTTTCCGACAATTTCCTGCATTCGTTTCGTCCCATCTTCAAGGTGGGTGAATAAACGAGTTTCCTACTAAATCATTTATTTCGATTTATTTTGATCCACAGTGATAAATTTGGTTTCTCTTTGTAACAATTTAGTTAATAGTTCAAACTCCAGACATCAACTGGACGTTGTTTATTATACCGATTTTGCGAAGGCTTTTGATACGATCTACCACTCAATCCTTATCACCAAGTTAAAGAATTTAAATTGTCAGTTCATCCCAATTGAATTGTTTTGGTCTTACCATTCCGACCGATGGCAATCCGTTAAGATTTTTGACACTTGTTCCCAGCTATTTCGTGCGACTTTTCGCATACGCCTCAAGATAGTCATATTGGTTCATTATTATTTACATTGCTAAGAAAATTGTCGACCCGGGTTAACAGTGTGTCAAATTGCGTGAAGCTGCAAGACGATTTGAACTGATTGTATCAATTAGTAATAAATTGGGCCTCAATGTGAGTAAGTGTAACACACTTTCATTTTATCCTATCGGGTCGCCCCTTTTCCATGAATATCGTTTGTATAATGAAGTTGTTGCCAGAGTTGAGTACACATCCGATCTGGGTATAATTTTTCCTCCGATGTCAACTTTACCAGGCATATCAACAACATTATATTTAAGTCATAAATTCTGTTCGGCTTCATTGCAGCGGCATACATTTCTTTTGTTCATTCTATTTTGGAATATGCTTCTTCTGTATGGTCACCTTTTAATCACTGTCGGCTTTTTATGAACTACAACATCTACCGTCTGATCAGGCAATTGAATATGTTCTTCCACCTTATCAGCAATATTCATTCCTGATATTTTCAGTTCTTGAATCATTTGTACCGGGATGTTCGCATGCTTAAATCTGTACACTCCTGAATGCCATATGCGATAGACTATTACTAATCAACCTAGTACCATCAAATTACGGTCTTTCGGAACTAATCTCATAAAATCGTCAAGGCTGAGATGGCTTGGGCACGTACTACGTTCACAAAATCGGACCACTAAACAGGCCTTGGAGTCGGCACCAGCGAAAGTAGGACCTCGTGGGAGACCACCTACCCGATGGATGGACGACGTTGAGAGGGACCTATACACACTCGGTCACCGTGTCTGGCGTTCTCTTGTGGCGGATCGGATTATTTGGAGGAGCATCGTTAAGGCGGCCAAATCCCTTCATGGGATGTAGCGCCAGCGGAAGAAGAAGAAGAAGGAACTAATCTTGAGAGCATCCTGCGTGTTTTTAATTCAGTGTTTGGATTTTTTGACTGTCACATCTCGATACACTCGTTTAAGAAAGTTTTAATTAAATTTTTATTGCCGTGATCTGTTCAAAGAGCTGAGGTGTATTTATGGGCAGAAAGAATCTTTTTTTGCTGCGATATAAATGACTAAAGATCACAAAAAGAGAGAGCAAAGACAAGAAAACGTATGCTGCTCGCGTCAACTTGATGTGTGAAAATATGACATCACAGCATGTTCGGCGGAGGATTTTAAGGTTATGTTCTTCCTACAGGACCTCGACCTATCACACAGGACTCAATCACACTGGAAAAGCTGCTGTCAAAGCTAAATGCACAATATACAGAATTATACGGCCACACAGGAGCAAAAGTAGAAGTTTGCAGGAGCTGGCGAATATAGCTGACCGTCTCAGCTACCTCATAAATGACAAGGGCATGCATAGTCGTTTGTCGTGAGGCAACCAAGTCGAAAGTGTTGAAAATCCATAGAAAGGCACAATGGAACCAGGGCAAACAGCAGAACCTACATGTCTGCGAAGTATCCGTGTCTCTTATATGGCGATGCGCATTTCCATGGAGATTGTCCATTTAAAGACATGAAATGTTAAACGTGCAAGACATCTAGACCCGAGAATGGACATTGCTTGTCAGCAGCTCATGTTAAAACGAAACGGGCACGTCGAGAGGATCGCAAGCATAGACGGAACTTTGTAATCCAGTCACGCTCACACTCTATATGCAAATCCGTCATACCGTCAATCATTAACCGCAGAGTTAAATGGCAGCTCGACACAGGGTCAAACTGGTCATCATCTCGCAAATTAAATGAGAACATTTGGGGATGCTTGCCTTGACCCATTGCGAAGAAAAAGCATTCACCGCATCTGGCGATCGATTGGATACAAAAGGTAGTTTCCAGGCAAAACTGAAATTGTGCGATCGCCACGCCATCGGAGAGGTCTACGTTGCAAATTTTTTGACAGCGATTGCACTTTTTGGCAATCAATGCAAGACGAACTGCGAAAGTTGCAATTCTTAGGAGTGATTCAGTCGACTGGATACACCGACTCAGAAGCGCGCATTGTTGCAGTCAGAAGGAAAAACGGAGGTTCTCGCTCAGTCATTGCTCACATCCAATGACATTTTTGTGAAATTCGTAGGTTGCACTGTCTTCCAAGAAGCTCATTGTGATCAATACGCACGTTGTACTTTCGTAAGTTAATCGCTTGCAGCTCGGAGTTGCAGCATATCTCGACGATAACAATGTTGCTGGGACGAGCGATCAGGACCGCCGAAAGAAGTTGTTCTCTGTCCTCGGCTGCATCCAGGGTTACAGATTCACTCTTAAGCTCGCACAATGTTCTAATGGCCAGAAGTCGGTCGGCTACTTGGGCCACATCATCAACGATTTTTTGTTTTATCAGAGTTTTTTATCAAATTATGTGAGCCATTTCCTTGACTGTCGTCCGGGTATTAGTTTTTTTTGTGCTTTGAAAAATTCGCATTGATGCCTAAGCAGATCGTTTTGCAATCGGATCAGTGCAATCGCTGCTTGTCGGTAATAAAAAAGGAGCACGAAGGCACGTATACTGGCCCTTAATTAACAGCGACAACGAAATTCAGAAAAGAGTCAGAAGATGCTGCATTGGAGAAGCCAATCCGAAGGCAACCAGAAAATGCACGTTGCAAGCGTAGCCGATGCCGTAGGGTCCATGGACCCGAATTCACATTGATTATACCGACCCCGTTATTATGTATGCATTTATAGCAATTGGCCAGCAGTTTTCAAGATAGTATAACATCGGAAAAAAACAATGAAAAACTGTAGGAAACATTCACTCGCCACGGTCTTTGTAACAGCATCGTTAGTGACAATGGCCCACAGTTCATTTTCGACTTTTTCAAGAAGATTTGTAATGAAAATGGCATTGATCATATTAGTACGGCACCATACAACCCACAGTCGGATGGCTGGGCCGACCGCTTCGTCGACCTGTTAAAGACTGGTCTCGAGAAGTTGAAGGGGGAAGAGAACGTTGATAGTATTTTATGGAAATTCCTGGGCTCCAATTCCTGAATACGAATACGTTTAATTCTTGTACAAATTCGTTTAATCATGATTCGTGACCAAATTTCCCTTATTTCGCAATACGAATTCGAGTAGTTTATGTACGTTCATGAACGGATTTTGGTTCGATGACATATTAGTTAACAACACCAAAATATACAAGGAAAAAATACATCCCTTTGCCTACACTATAAAAATTAAAATATTCTGTACTTCGTATTCAGGAATACCAAAGAATTTACGTATCGAATTGGATTTTCGTTTCGTACACAGATTCGTATCGTATTCAGGAATAGGGACCCGATTTGCTATCGATAAACGCCTTCGTGTGCACTAGGAATGAAGTCGCCGTGCAAACTAATGACAGGACATGAGATGAAGGCGAAGTTGGGTCTTCGCAACAATAGGTTTGAATGGCTGAACAATCCGAGCGGCAAAACAATCGCCTTGTTCGAGCTTACGTAAATCACCTGAAGTCAGTTGATGAAAACTTGTTGATATGTTCGAGCTAACGCCGTTACAAGAAGTCGTCGAGCCGATAATCATGCCTCAGGAACAGCTTACTCGTCGGGATGAACCAATCGAAGCCGAAGAGAACAATAAAGCCATTATGAGGGATGTCATGCACGAGGCAATACCCCGCCGGTCCTCATTAGATAAAGCAAATATAAAGAGAAGTTTGTCTGTTTTACAATAAAAAGGTTCTTTCGGCTTTTATAGACAAAATATATTAACAATAAGGGCATTCACAATATTTTTGACTTGTTAATCAGAAAAAATGAAGAGGCCAATCAATTATCATACTATATCTACCAAAAAAGTAGAAAATCCCCCGTACTTTAACCCAAGAGTCATACAAAGTGTATCGACCCTAAAAAATGAAAACCCTCCTTGAGTTTTCTATGCGGTAGTTTGGTTTCGTACTGAAAAGTTCACAAGAACAAAAGTTCGGTCTACTGTTCAGGTAGCTATGGCCAAACTACAAAGTACAATTCTATTCTAACTTCATACATTAAGTATGAGGCAAGAACGTACTGACTAAGCGAATTATATTCACTAAATGAAAAACTCAAGGAAAACCCTCATTTCTGTGTTTTCCTTTTGATTTTTTCTTTTTTTTTTTGAGTTAGTGAATATAATTCGCTAAGTCAGTACGTTCTTGGTGCATACTTAATGTATGAAGTTAGAATTGTATTTTGTAGTTTGGCCATAGCTACCTGAAGAGTAGACCAAACTTTTTTTCGTGCGAACTTTTCAGTACGAAACCAAACTACCACATAAAAAACTCAAGTAGGGTTTTCATTTTTTAGGGTCTTTACACTTTGTATGACTCTTGGGTTAAAGTACGGGGGGGATTTTGATATTTCTACTTTTTTGGTAGAAATAGTATTGTAAATGATTGGCCTTCATTTTTTCTGATTAACAAGTCGAAAAATGTGGTGAATGCCCGTATTGTTAATATATTTTGTCTATAAACAGCCGAAAGAATCTTATTGATAAAGCAAATATTTTCTTTGAAGAAGAGTGTGGTGACACCAGCGGCGGTGTTCGGAGGTATTAAAAGTAAGAGTTCAAAGTTAAAATAGTAGGTATATATTACCGTTGTTTATTTGGATAGCTAGTAGATCGGAGTGGATAAAAATACAGATCACATTATTCTAAATAGTTTTGTCTAACGAATGCAAACCTAACAGAGATAAAAGCAAGGTACGTCCCACTCAAAACCGCAACATTTTAAATTAAAACTTTACAGATGGCAACCCACGTTAAGTAAATTTCCAAATAGTTTTATTTAAGTTTAAAAACACATCTGACTCATCATTCATCTATTAAAAATGCTGACATTTATGTTGGTTGTGTTCAAACGGTTTGTATCAAATATCAATAAATGTGTTTGAATCAATAAATACTCTTGTAGTCGTAGACAATTTAACTGATATCGACTGACCGGCACAGAAAACGGGCCATCCTAAAAATAATTTGTTTTTGATGCGAATATCTTTTGAACAGTCCAATTTTCGCGTTCCCTGGCAAATTGTAGCCGAGCAAACCTGTGTTGTGGCAAAAGTTCTGGACCCGTTGATGGCCTTCGTGCATAAAGATATCTGCTTCTCCCATTTTACAACAATGACACGATTGCCGCTACACTTTCTGACTTTAACGACATAATCAAAATATAACACGCTGACACAGCAAAATATAAACTCGACAATAAAACGATTGAATATCGCAAAAACCATTTTATAAATTTTCGATTTTTCTGATACATTCAATTTTTCCATGGCATCCTACATTTTCTAAGATTGTTTTCAATGACCTAGAATTTGCGTTTTGTTTCATGTTTCCAGCTAATGCCGCTCAAAAGATATTCGCATAAAAAAAAGCAGATTTCCGCTTAAGCACTACTGACCCAAAACATTACTCTTATATTTCGACTTAAGACTCGCGTGTACTATAGAGATAGTTCACGTTTCCGGTTTAACGTTATACATTATAAATGGCTAAGTCAAAGTAAAATAGAAGACGGTGAAATTATTTAAAGTTCGTAACTTATAGATCGAGCCGATTTAAACAACAAATGGCTATGAATTTATGTAGTAGAAATTAGAAATTTATAAAAATTTACCAAAATTTACATGGTAATTGATCGATTTGGAATGATAAGATCCACTTTCTATAGCGCACCTTCAATCGATCGCGTTCGCAACTTTATGTATACATACATATATAGGCTCACCCCAAATTAGTAGATAATAATCGATTTCATCTTTTATCGTTCGTTTTATGTTTATTTTGGTCTACATAAACAGCAAATTTTCTAAGAAAAGAAAATTATCGATAACAACAAGCAACATCATCCAAAATAATAATTGATAAAAGAACTACAAAATTGTTTATTTAATTATGATTCATAATCATATTGTTGTAATAAAATACAAAACATAAACATTCTCCTCCATTTTTTGTTTTGTATTTAAAAACCGCGAGTGAACAACATTCATTTGGTTTGTTATAGCAAGTTTTTATTGTATGTATACTCTCGTATGTTCATTCATAAAAAAAAACAAAAAAAATTGGCAAGCCCAACAAACCTCAGATACACAACATTTTTAAATAATTTGTCATCTTTTTTTGTTGTTGACTCGCTAAAATATTTTTACTCGTACACAGTACGAGTATCTGATTTTTATGTTGGTCTTGTTTAATACAAAGAATTTACTTTTTTGTATTATAATTTAAATCATTTTTTATTCTAATTAATATTCAATTCAATGCTTTCTTTGTAAATGTGACTTTTTGTGATTTGATTTAATAATTCGTTTATACTAATCAAAAAAAATGTTTAATGATTAATTAAAATATGTATAAAAAAATATTTCAATCAAATGCTATTAATGTACATTTTAAAAAAATGTTAGTACTTTTTTTATTGGTTTAGAAGAATGGAGAGCATTTCCCAAAATAAGATCGAAATTCTGAAAACTAAAAAGTTTACGGCTCGTGCGTGTGTAGAATCATATTTATAATAACTCGAAATTAGACAAACAGTTTATTTTATTCATCTAAGCCCTTTATTTTTTACAAAGATGAGAATAGTTTTTCAATGTGAAAGGATTTGAAATGGCGGTATTGGTATATTTGTTTAAATCAATACCCAGGCCGTTAAAACAATAAAAGAGGATGAAGATTTTTGTCAAATTTTTGGCGTAAAATTGGTGAACAAAAATATTAATATTATAGCAATTTATCGGTCACAAAAAGAAACAACATCAATAATTTCTTCTCGTTATTTGAACAATGTTTAAATAAAAATCGCTCCAACATAATTTTAGGAGATTTTAACATAAATTTGTTAGATTCAGTTGATCGGTTTACTGTTGATTATCTGGAAGTATTAAATTCATGTGGCCATTTATGTCTAAATAACATTAGCGTACTTCATGCTACAAGAAGTAGAAATGGCTTAAATATATTGATAGATCATATATTAATATATTATTTTGGGGTGCTTGTTGACAGCCTCCAATGTGCTGTAGATCGAACGGTTGTAGTATCCAATCCCTACGTAGTAGAGAAACAGTACAGCAGATAGTCAACAAAAAGATGAAATGTCGGGTGTAAACAATAACGTACTCCAGGTGGGTCAGAATTTAGATTCTAAATCCCGCCCCGGTTTACCGGGCTGCTCCGCGGATTCTGGAGGGAGCAACACGACATTGCAAAGGAAATTGTCGGTAGGCAACCAGGCTGCCCCTTTTCCTAGTACTACTGGAAGCACGGAACGACATAAATTTATGGCCCTTTGGTGGAAGAAGTACGGCACTTTATAGAACACGACCGTCAACTCCACCGTCAGGGAGCACCACACTGATCAGTGAACTTAACAATGAGAAAGAAAATACCTCCCCTACGAAGCATTCATTATTCAATCAAACTTCTGAAGTCGTGCAAAGTGCACAATCAGATACATTAAACAACGCGGATTTAATAAATAAATTTGAGCAAATGGAGAAGTTAATCACGCAGCTATGCAATGAAGTTGTCGTGCTAAAGAAAGAAAACATTATGCTAAAGGAGACAGTAAATAGAAATAACAACGCAGGAAACTCAGCATTACATTGAAAGAACTAAAATGGGAAATCAAGAATAATCTGAATGCATATAAGGCTCCAGGAAATGATCTTATAACGGGCCAGATAATAAAAGTGCTACCGTAGAAAGCGTTGAGGAAACTAATGCATATAATTAATGCAGCATTTCGACTAAGATATATACCAAGACAATGGAAAGTTGCAGAAGTAATTATGATACTTAAGCCGAACAAACCTCCGAACGATAAAGCTTCGTACAGGCCGATTTCTCTGCTACCAACATTATCGAAACTATTTGAAAAGGTTCTTCTTAAAAGACTAAAACCAATTATCGAAGAAAGGAATCTTATCCCCTCACATCAGTTTGGATTTAGGGAAAAACATTCTACTATAGAACAAGTACAACGAATTACTGATGTAATCGAGAAATCACTAGAAAACAAACAAATATGCTCAACTATATTCCTTGATGTAGCGCAAGCATTTGACAAAGTATGGCACCAGGGGTTAGAATTCAAACTTCATCGAGATCTTCCGGAGCAATTTTTTCAAATTCTAAATTATACATATCAGAGAGGCACTTCCGAGTAAAGTATGAGAATGAATACTCCCAACTAAAAAGAATAACAGCAGGAGTTCCACAAGGGAGTGTTCTTGGGCCGATCTTTTATCTCCTATATACTAGACTACTAGAGATATACCAATTACAGAAGGAACAATGGCGACTTTTGCCGATGACACGGCAATACTTGCAACATCAATGAATCTACTAGTAAATTACAGAAGGCTACTAACCTCATATGTAATTGTACAGAGAAATGGTGAATTAAATTAAATGAAGCAAAATCAGTCGATGTGAACTTTATTACAAATCTAAAAGTTAATCATATACCAATAATGATAAACTCTATAGCAGTACCGCATGCGAACACTGCTAAGTATCTTGGCATGACTTTAGATGCTAAACTTAGATGGAAGGAACTCATAAAAAAGAAGAGAGAAGAACTAAACATAAAATTTAGAAAGATGCATTGGCTCTTAGGGAGACAATCTGAACTAGCGGCAACAAACTGCTGTTATACAAACATATCCTGAAACCTGTATGGACGTACGGTAGCCAACTCTGAAGTTGTGCCAAGAGGACAAATATTAAAATCATATAAACAGTTCAAAATAAAATCCTGCGATGTATTGTTAATGCACCGTGGTACATTCGAAACGACAAACTCCATCAAGATCTAAAGATCGAGCCTGTCGCGGATGAAATTAAGCATCATGCAACAAAACGTCTGCACCAGCATGAAAATCTGGACATACGCTGTATGTTGACTACCACACCAACAAGAAGACTGCAAAGAATAAAACCATTGGATTTTTCGCGACCAGGAGGTCAGTAGACTAACTGTGTCGAAAATCCAGTGGATGAGTTACACGAAACGGGGGATAATCATGTGATTGTGCCGGCTAATCAAATACTTTATTATGCAATGTAAATTAGTAAATTACTAAATGGGTACAAGACTCAGTCGTAATATAAATAAAAAAATAAAAATATATATTAATGGATTTGTTGGACTACTCATATGCAGTGAACACAACGGATTCATTTCTATCTAATCGAAGGCAATTCTACGGGGTGTTCGGGCTTGGGATTCTAATCCGATAAGGGGTGATTCCTTGGTTCATTCTGAGAAAATAATCATATGGGGGGAGGGAGGGGTCAATTTTGGATATCCTTTGGGTGTTTAAAAAATTTAGTTCGGAAAATGTTTATCGGAGAGCAACCAACTTAGTCTTATTTGACTGGTAATTGTATAGGCTATTGTTAAGATTAAAGTGGTTATCTTGTATCTGCATCCGTTTGAGAGCTATGATGATTTAAATTAAAAAAAAAAAAATTATAAAATTGAGTTTTTCTCAAAAGCAAACCGTTATAATTTTTTTTTTTTTTTAAATTCCCCATGATCTCCCCTACAATCCCCCAATACAAAGTTTGGGTCGATGAGTTATAAAAGGTGCTCAAAATGTCCTCCTTGTGATTGAATACAGGCTAATATTCGTTTAATTATGCCTTTGGTTATTTGAATTCTCGCTAATTCTTCCCTTATTTGTTGTACTGCTTTGTGTATTCATTGTATCAGTTTTTTGTTGATGTTAATTTGTTGATGGAAAGGAATTTGGGTAATGCTAGTTTTGTGAAACGTATTCTATGGACGGATGAATCTTAATTCACAAGACAAGAGATGGCATAACAAACTTTCACAATCTACACACGTGGACTGAAGAAAATTCTCTTCAAAAAAACAAACATCATTTCAGCACCGATTCAGTGTAAACGTATGGGCTGCAGTGTAATTGGCGATAAGTTAATTGGATCATTCATATTACCATCGAGATTAAATAGTGCACGTTATTTACAATTTTTACAAAACGCGTAGAAATATCATTACCCCTTTCCTTTACCCCAGAGTCAATACAAATGTATCGACCCTCAAAAATGAGAATGAGAGAGAACCCTCCTTGAGTTCTCTATGTGGTAGTTTGGTTTCATACTGAAAAGTTCCAAAACGACCAAACTACCAAAATACAATTTGTAGCATCTACGTATCCAAAAAAAAAAAAAAAAAAAGAACAATTGGTGACCACCGAACGGTAAATTTCCGTCGCAATAAATAATAAATGTTAATATAAGAAATATAATATCAACAATAATTAATAAATTATCTAATAAAACATAGTAGTGATCGGTAGTGATAGAGTGATTAATTTCGTACATTCTAGAATATATTTATTGACGTCTTATTGTGCACCGGTAATTAACCTAAACTGCTTTGATCCGTTATTACGCATTAATAACTGTAAGTACAGTTAGAAAGTACGTTCATCAACGCACGCAAATTCGATAACACAATTGTAATTATTATTAAATCGCATACAAAAACAACGCGATTACAAAAAAACCGAACACGTTGGTGCGCGTGTTTCAAATAAACTAAAGCTACCAATTTACACAAGGCCAACGGGCCCCTCAAAGGCGGAAGCGCCCATCGTAGGAGCTGGAAAACAGCACATCAATTGCATCACATACCGGCAAGACGACATACAATTTAAACCAGGACCAAATAGCAGCATACATAAATTAAGGCAATAAGGTATCAATTTCAGTAAACCTATATACATACATATTTTTTATTATATTAAATTATTAAATATTTAAATTAGAATTAAGAACATATGTAAACAAAAAAAACAAAAAACTTTTGGCATACCACTGATACAGTACCTCACATTTTTTGTTTGTAACGCATCGATATTTATTTGTCTACTTGTTTGTCAAATTATTTTATTAACATACGTATAAACGCGCAAATGCATCGAAATTGGAAATCGCTCGATTTCTCGTAATCATATAAAATATTTTTTTGTTTCCGTGTCTAAATTCAATAGGAAGTAAGATATTCTTTACTTGCTCATTTTATAGGGTGATATTTGATTAGGCGTATGCTATATAATATTTTTCGTAAATTAATTTATTATCAAAATTGAAAGTGATAGTGATCGTTGGTTGATTGTAGAAGGTTTAGCTGAACTTCTGGCATATAATCCAAATAGTGACAACACATTATATTTGCATTTGTCGGAATTCCTCTTCTGTCCAAGAGACATAACTCTTCGCCGTAATACTGCTGACTGACCCCAACAAATTAAACAGTTACCCTGGACAGCGATTTTGGTCGCAAAATGAGGATTGATTTGAGGATTACCGGAAGGCAATAGTATTGGTAAATTGTATTGGTGTTGAATGTGCATTTTTTCTTTCAGGTTTTCGTTTAATAAGCTCAGAAGAGAACGATTGAGAGGATGTATTAAGAGAGACTGAGACAGAACAACAAATTCCAAAGAAAAAAAAATTAAAAATATTACGAAGCGAGAGAGACTCAAAATAAAAAATATTAACCAAAAAAAACAAAAAAGTTAGAAAACAAAACGATTTTGTTTATTTTGTTTAGTATTGTGTTAATGTGTTGCAACCAAAACCTTCTACAATTCTCTCTTGAGAAAGCCTGACTGCGTTGTATAGCTCTCTTACACATATTTAAAAATATATGTTGGTTAGTGTATTGGTCGCTACGAAAAACCATATAAAAAAAATTCACATTACCACTACTAATTCCAATGGATATCACACACTACTTAATATCAATACCATAACCATATATATACGATATTATTTCACAAATACATTCACCATGATATATATTTTTATAGCATTAGTATACATTTCGTTGGGCTTTCTCAAGAGAGAATTTTAGCAGGTTTTGGTTGCAACTCATGATGGTCGGTTGCTCCTATACGATGTTATGTCCGAGGTTGGAGAAATTTTATTCTAGCATATACATAGCAAATAAAAAAGCAAGATGGTTTATTTTATTACTTTCCTTTTTAACTTGCGTAACCTTTTTTATATACAATTTTTTTTTTGTTTAGAATAAAATGTCCGCACACTTCGACATAACATCGTAAAGGAACAACCCTCACGAGCTGCAAGGCAACACAAACACAATACTAAAAAAATAAACAAAATCATTTTATTTTCTTATTTTCTGTTTTGGTTCCTTTGTTCAAAATTTAAAAATTAAAAATATTACGAATGGAGTGAAGCATTTATGTTGCTTTTTGTTTTTTTTATTTGCGAGAAATTGTTTTGGTTACGTTTATGTATTTTGTTTTGGTTTTTTATTAACGAATGAATTCCACTAGTAAGAAGAAAGGGAAAAATAACTCAAGGCGAGCGTAAGCATCAAAAATTTGAACCGATTCACCCGCTTGGCTTGTTTTTGATACTTACCCCATGAGAAAACGCATGAGAAGATACACTAATACAATACAAATATTTGACGGCACACAATAGCAAAATGTATATTATACACCGTGTACATATATAAAATTCTCAATCCTCATTTTGCGACCAAAATCCCTGTACAGGAACCAAATTGATAACAGATTCATTAGAAGACGAAGAAGTTTTGCACGAGATTAAAATGGTTCAACCAACGCCAGAAAAAGTCAGATTAGCACAGTTTTGGAAAGGTAATGCCGAATTGTGGTTCCAAGTTGCAGAAGGGCAATTCAGGTTGAATGGAGTTGAGAAAGACGAGGACCGTTTCGATATAGTTTTGTCAAGGCTGGACGAGGAGATTCTGGACAGTGTTTCGGTCATCATAACAACACCCCCTGCCACAGGACAAAAATACACTACCCTCAAAAGCACATTGGTAAAAAGGAACACATCATCCTCAGAGCTACGTTTGAAGCAACTACTATCCGGGAGTTTAACAATGGGTGATGATGAACCATCAGTTTTCTATAGAAGGCTGAACTCAAAAAGCGGCTCACTGGCAGCAGTCAATGCAGAATTGTTGAGATCAATTTGGCTACAAAATTTGCCAACGGATTTACAACCGTTTTTGGCGACATGGTCGGAAGAAGGAATCGAAAAGCAGTGTCAAATCGCAGATCAAATTTGGGAAGTACAATCCTGTAATGCAAATAAATATGTGAACGTTATTCAATCAAGTTCTAATAGTTCTACTTCCAAAACCACTCATGATGATTCAGCATACAAGGAATTGATCGGGCGAATCGCATCATTGGAAACTCAACTAGCTCAACGCGATAATCGGTCACGTTCACGCCAACGATATTATCATCCTGGTAGAAATTCGGATAGATCAAACAGCCGACGTAGACAATTTCCAAACGGGTATTGTTACTACCATCATTATTTTGCTGAGCGAGCACGTAAATGTCGTAAACCGTGTAATTATGGCATAATTAAGCCTATCCAAACTGATGTGGTAAGCAACGAAAGACAGCGAGAATACCAAGATGATCATTCAAAAAACGTCACAGATCACCGTGTACCAGCAAATACACGGAGGAATATTTAAACTCAATTCGTTTATCAATCTATGACCACCAATCCGGACAACATTTTTTGATTGATTCGGGAGCCACCGTGTCTATAATCAAGCATAAGTCTGATAAGTGCCCACCAAGCAATTTTTATTTATACTCAGCGAATCAGTCGGTAATTAAAACATACGGTACCAAGGTAGTGCGCGTAACCTTAGGTTTACGTAGAAATTTCGATTGGAAATTCATACTAGCAGATACGAACACATCGATAATTGGTGCGGATTTTCTAAAACATTACGGATTATTAATTGACATTAAAAATAAAAAACAATGGGCGAGTTCACGCTCAACTCGCAAAAGAATTATGTGAAAACCTTTAACTATTGAATCATTTCAAGTCTCTTCAATGGGCCTGAGAAGCCAATGCAGATAGATGGCTGCAGTTCGCTCAGTATTTAAATTACACTACAATTTTGGTTTAAAAAATCAACAAGTTATTCTATTCTGGATTTGGAGGACGAATCTTACCGACATTAATTGTTTAATTGAAAATTGAAATTTATAACCGACTATATTTCAGTCTAGCCATGTCTTCGTGAGCTTGAGCAAAGTACAGTTCCGTTAAGTTAATTATCTAAACCTGCCCCGAACGCTATAAAATTCATCAATTCTTGTATACAGCAATTGTTGAAGATTCCATATTTAGACTTTTGAGAATGGCTACGGCAATCTATATGAACAAAGCAAAATGGCATCGTTGATTTGATTGATTTAAACTAAAAGGCGCTATTTTGACTGTAATATCATAGCAGCTGGAAAGACGGTAGCATGTCTCCCTGCGGCTTCTTCCTTGCGCGTATCTTTAGAAAATGGCATTCGAATCTGTTTACCATTATTATAGTTTTTGTTTTCTATATCCCCCACATAACCAAACTCAGCAACAGCATGAGCAATACTAAACTTAAACAATAAACATAGCGATAGCATACCGATTAAACAATTTCAAAATTATTATTTTATTATGTATCAATGTATAAGTGCCTTTTTCACAGCTCGCTAAGATGTATAATATTTAATATTTAAAGTATGGGTGCATTTGTCTTTGTTTAACGTACTTCCATTTCAGATTTTTTTAATCACTTGTACTACACATGCATACTTTTTGTGTGTTTTCATTTTAATCTGACGGAAATTGCAATTCGAATTATATCGTATGCAAGTTCGGTGCATTTCGTGTTCGTTTTTCTTGTATATAATTTGCAATTTCAGTCGTACCGGATTTTCCGTTCCATTTTTTACATGAAATTTTTGACTTACCCCCGCTAAAGATGTTTTCACATCAAAAACTTATAGATTCACTAACCTTCGTATCGTCATATGGCAACATTTCGGAAATTCAAGCTACAGGAATTACAACAATCTCTGCAGCCAAGTGTCCTCCACGGATAGCAAGTTTACTGGAAAGTTTCATAGAGATAACAGTGGAAAAATATGGCATAAACGACACAAGACACGGTGTAGCTCATTGCATAGAAACCACAGGCCCTCCATGTTTTGCACGAGCCCGACGTCTGGATTCTGAAAAATATAAGGTGGCCAAAGAAGAATTCCGCAAAATGATAGAACTCGGAATCTGTCGTCCTAGCAATAGTAATTGGGCTAGTCCGTTACATTTAGTACGAAAGAAAAACGTTGAGTGGAGGCCAAGCGGTGACTACCGTGCTCTTAACGCTCAGACAAAACCGGATATGTATAGTATTCCATATTTATCTGATTTCATTCACCAACTAAATGGATGCAAATATTTTTCTGCAATCGATTTAGTACGCGCCTACTATCAGATACCCATTGCCGAGCAAGACATTCCGAAAACTGCAATTCGAACACCATTTGGGCTTTTCGAGTTCGTACGGATGACATTTGGACTCTGTAATGCCGCGCAGTCATTCCAGCGGCTAATGGATTCAATCTTTAGAGGATTAGATTTTCGCTTCATCTATATTGACGATATGCTGATTGCTTCGAAATCCGAAGAAGAACATTTGCAACATTTACAAATAGTATTTCAAAGGCTAAAGGACGCTGGACTTGTTTTAAACGCCAGTAAATCAGTATTCGGAGTGGAACAAAAAACGTTTTTGGGTCATGACATTTCCTCTGCAGAAATTAAGCCAGCTAGAGAAAAAGTAGAAGCTATCAAACAAATTCCAAAGCCAAACACTGTATCAGAATTACGGCGCTATCTCGGCATGTTGAATATCTATCGTAAATTCCTTCCACATGCGGCTGAAAAACAGGCAATTCTCAACCACCAACTTACTGGCTCAAAGAAGAATGATAAACGCTTAATCGACTGGTCAGACGAATTGCAAAATGCCTTCGAATTATCCAAGCAACGTTTAATAAATACTACTATCCTAAGCCTTCCATGCGCTAATGCTAGACTAGCAGTAATGGTCGACGCATCGGACAATCCAATTGGTGCCGTTGTCCAACAATACGTCTTCAACTCATGGCAACCGTTAAGTTTCGTTTCGGCTAAACTAAACGAAACACAAAAGCGTTACAGTACTTATGACCGTGAATTACTAGCGGCATATTCTTCAATTAAATATTTTAAACATTATTTAGAGGTCGGAAATTTACATTATTCACGGACCATAAGCCATTAACTTATGCAGTAACAAAGAAATCCGAAAACGCTTCACCAAGACAAATTCGTCATTTTGATTTGATAACCCAGTACACGTCCGATATTCAACACATATCCGGTAAAGACAACGTTGTGGCAGACACACTTTCCAGAGTGAACGAAATTACGATAGAAAGCAATCTCGATTACCTACTAATTTCCAAAAGACAGCAGATTGATAACGAGTTACAGGAACTTATTGATTCCGAGAATTCCGTTAAATTTGAAAAGTCCCCAATATTTAGCACGAATGAGGATATCATATGTGAAACTTCAACCGGGCGAGCTCGACCATACATACCGAAGGAATTTCGTCGCACAGTATTCGACTGCGTGCACAATCTTTCACACCCTGGTGTCAAAGCTTCAGCAACTATGGTCGCACAAAAATATTTTTGGCCAAGAGTTAAAGCAGATTGTCGCAAATGGGCTCAATGTTGCCTGAGATGCCAAAAATCGAAAATCACTCAACATGTAAAAAGTCCAATTGGATCTTTTCAACCTACTACCGTCTTCCCCCGAACATAAGACTAGTTCTTTTAAATGAATATAGGAACGGATAGTTCTTTTATTCATTTAAAAGAACCGGTTCTTATATTCGAGGTAATTGTACCAACATTAACAAAAATTATTTAAATAAAAATCGATTAATGTGCTGTCATTAATCGAAAAAAGTGCTATTAATAAATGAAAAAAGGTCTGTCGTCAAATGAAAAAAGTGCTATCATTTTGAATTTTTTTAACTGGTTTTTCGACAATTGACATTTGGGGCTGGTAAAACACGCTGTTAAATTATATCTATACAATAAAATAAGAAAAATGTTAAAAAACAATTCAATAATCCCTGTTTTTCATTTTGATATAATTTTAGAAGCAATTCTTCTATTCGAAGGTTCTTTTAATCAAAGGTTCTTCTAATGGAAGGTTCTTCTAAACGAAGGTTCTTTTAATTGAGTTAAATTGATCAACATCAAAATTAAGCGAAATTTTGTCTTTCCCGATTAGAAGAACCGGTTCTTATGTTCGGGGGAAGACGGTAGTAGCCGTTTCGATGAAATTCATCTGGATATCATAGGACCTTTACCTACCTCAGAAGGTAATCGGTGCTGCGTAACGTTGATTGACCGATTTACTCGCTGGCCAGAGGCCATTCCGATACCAGATATTAGGGCAGAGACCGTGTCCGAAGCTATTTTTAATCATTGGATTTGTAGATATGGTGTTCCGTCGTTTGTAGTAACAGATCGCGGTTCCCAGTTCGAATCGTACCTGTTTAATGAACTGTCAAAAATACTCGAATTCAAGTGAAAACGAACCACCTCATACAATCCTGCTTGTAATGGACTCATTGAAAGGTGGCATCGCAGTTTAAAAACTTCAATAATGTGTGTAGGAAATCCCCAGTGGATAAAGTCACTTCCGTCGATTCTACTCGGCTTGCGCACAGCCTTTCGAGAGGATTTTGGGACTACGTCAGCATTTCTGGTCTATGGAGAGAACTTACGACTACCAGGCGATTTCTTGCAGCCACCTGATACAGTACATACGCAAATGGAATTGGCGAATAATTTGACCAAGGCGTTTAAAAGAATCGCTCCAGTAGCACCTACACGCCATAAAGGAAACGACATTTTCATATTCAAAGAACTTAAAACATGTTCACACGTTTTTGTACGCACTGACGCAATCCGTGCACCTTTTCAATCTCCGTATGAACGTCCATTTCCAGTGGTCGGTCGTAGCGAAAAATATTTCACAGTTAAAATCAAGGATAAAGACTCCACTATTTCAATTAATCGGTTGAAACCATGTTTTATGGACTCCGGTGATGTTATGCCTGCACAGACTGATGTTCTTAACAAAACCACTGCACCTTCTGTAGGTACTGCGCTACCTAGAGATCATGTAACTGGTCATGGTCCGAATCAGATGGACAGAAAGAAAATTTCATTCAATGATACTCCAATAGTTCATTTGGTTCCTAGCAGTGATGGAAAATGTATTTTTTGAATTGTACTAAAAATTGAAATGATTTTGTACTAAATTGAGTTGAATTGTACTTAATTTTTCTAAATGCTTTTTCTACATAAAAGTACTACCTAGTACAGTAATAGTAGCAGTAGTAGAATTCAGCCGCTGTCTGTGTGCAAAACACTAAGTTTTGCAGCCGCCAAAGCAGGAAATGGAACTGCAAATATCAAGAACTTTTTGAACTTTTGTTGGTCAGATCTAAAACAACTTGTATCCAAATTTTTGATGGTCTCATTAAATAGCAATAATAAGCTTTATTCAACTCCTCTTAAGAAATATTATTGTTTCGAGCTCAAATTTTCATCGAATTCCTATCTGCTGGATTCCGGTCAACCTATTCCTAATATCCCACCAGTATCGGCATCAATGGCTCACATTTATTTTTAGCCTCCGACTATCTCAAAAGTGCTTAAAAAAATAAACATTAATAAATCAGGCCGATCTACCCAATTGTCCTCAAGAACTGCCATACTTCATTAGCAAAAGCACCCAGCAAGCTCTCAGGCAACAGGAGTTTTCTCAGAGAAACAAGAGAATAAAATGAGATGCAGCCAACTGTCAGTATATAGCTTTAGTATCAATTTTTTCTAAAGTTAGGGAGATAATTATAAACTTTTACTTGACAAACAATCTGGAGAAATACACTTAATTTCTGACCGTCATTATGGTTTTTATAAGCAAATCGTATGGTACTCTTATTGTTTAATGCCATTATTTAAACATAATTTTAGAACCACCCAGCTTGCTCAAGGCCCGTATTGATGAAATTCACCGACAAATCTTGCCGGTGACTTTAGTATAAAACAATTTAAATGTTCGACTAAAATGACGTATTTTACTAAAAAGTCATCGGTGATATTTTTCGCAAATTTCAGGCGAATTTCAAAAATACGGGCCCAAAAGTTTGTGCCCTAGAAGAATTTTTTTGACGAGCTTATACATTTATTTTATTTATTTACTTGTTATCAAAAATTTAGATTAATATACCATTTCATAATATCACTGTGCCGGATAAGCAATCTGAAAATGTACAATTTTTAGAGAAATTGTTAAAGGAATTTCACCAGCAAATAGCTTACAAACGTGGTATCAACCAGCCATAAGAAATGAGTATGGGAATTAAGTTCAATGAGCATATCGCGCAAGGCTTCTCGTTGTGATTTACTTTGCTCTGCAGAATAATTTATCATCATATTTTCTAAATTAGGAGCTGAATTGTAAGCAACTACTATTAGAATAATTTTTGAATCGTTGATAATTTTTATAATTGAAAATAAATTTAAGATTTTAATTTTTATTTTTTTAAATTAAATAAAGCAAAAAATGCAAGAGAGAAATTATTTAATGTTTAAATGAAGTAAAAAGAGAAATAATTCAATTTTTTCAGATTGTACTGAATTTCACTGCAATGTACTATTGTACTTTTACAAATTAATTGTATTGAAAAAAGTACAATTGTACCTAATTTTCCATCACTGGTTCCTAGTACAATAACGAGATCGGGACGCGTCAGCAAACCACCTCAACGTTTCGTTCTATCGAACTAGAAGGGGAATGATGTAGCATCTACGTATCCAAAAAAAAAAAAAAAAAAAAAAATAACATACAATTCTCGAACCAAAATACAATTCTCGATTAATACCTTAAGTATCAAGCAGAACGCACTGACTTAGCGAATTATATTCACTAAAATGAAAAAATACTCGAGGAGAAATCTCATTTTTGTGTGTGTATTTAAGCCAACACGATTGATTAGAAGTTAAAAAATTGTCTACTATAAAATGTTAAGAATCTTTTTAAACGAAAATTATCCAAATAATTGGATTGGAAGAAACGATCCAATTTATTGGCCTGCAAGATCCCCCGACCTTACGGTATTGGATTTTTATGTATGGGGAACATTGAAAGCGCTTGTATACTCCAAAGAAATTGAAACAAATGAAAAACTAATACAACGAATATACACAACACTCAGGGCCGGCTCTACAGTGAATTCAAGAGATGCAAAATATCCGGGCGCTTTTAAAAAAGGGCGCAAGAATTTATAAGTACATACACAAATGTTTTTTATTGTGTAGAGACAATCTCGACGAAACGCAGACGGAGTTACGCAAGGAACGCAAAAATTAATTTAGTACTGTAAAAATAAAATTTTTGCTGACAATCTCGACGCACGTTTTTGATATTATAAAAATATTTAAAACTATCTTACATTGCCTAAAACTATTTGATAACCCTTAATATATAGTGTTAAATTATTCGATGCAATAAATTCTATTTTGTAAACCTCTTTTGGGCCGATTTAAATTTTGCCTCATAGTATAAAATCTATAAATCCAGTTTATAACTAAACATTTAGGTACATATGCCGTTTAATGTGATTGGTGTCACTTCAATTTGTAAACATCTAACTTCACAAGAATGTCTCTCATTTTGTAGTTTTTCACATCACAAAGTGACACTTCAATCCGTTCTTGCGTGAAATATTGAAAATAATTTAATTTTAGTACTTGTTCTAATGCGCTCCGTCCGTCGACTTTGTCAATTCGCATATATTTTCATGTAATTGAACTTTTGCGCGATTGCGTTACTGCGCTACAGCGTCGAGACTGTCTGGTGGGTAATAATTCGTTGGTTTTTTCGAGTAATTTTTTGATGAAAGCGTTCTCCGTAGTAGTAAAAAACGCGACAAAAACCATAATAAACACATAAAATCAAGTTTCGTTGGGTTTGATTAGTTCTTATGCATCAAACAGATAAGCGGCGCTAGCAGCGGCGCTAATTTAGAATACATTGATTTCCATAAGAGCGAACAGATTGAGCTGCGGCGCTAAACTCGCAAAGTTTCTGTTTTTTTAGGCGTTCAATGACATTTAGATTTGTTGTTGTTGCTTTTATAGTAAATACTTGGAAACTCGTAATTTTAGCTGAAATTTATATCCAAATTGGGCATAAGAGAAATCAATTGTAAAACAAATTGAAATTTGAACATAAATTTGGCCGTAATAAATCATTAAATAAATATTTTTGTATGAAAATATTTTGTTGACAAAACCCAAAGAACATTTTTCATATAAGTAAATGTCAAATTAGCGGCGTCTATGTGGTTGCAAAAAATCATAAAGACGAATAGAAGTGAAGAGAAGCGAACCTAAGCGTAGAGCGCCGCTTATCTGTTTGGTGCTTTAGGTGTGTTTTGTTAAAAATAGTATATGTATGTTGGGTAGATCAAAATATCTTATGTGTGTATATGTTGGGTTCATTGTCAAACTTAGTTGAATGGAGATAAAATCAAACAAATTGTATCGTGGGGTTACTCTAATTCTTAGTAGGGTGCGATTAGAAAATCAAAATATAAATTTGTAGTAAATGTTTTAAGTTTTGAAGTTTCGTTTAGTTTATGAACTATGGAATCACCGACCAAACGGCAGAGTGCTAAAAGCTGCGGCGTTTGGATCCGGAGATACCGGGTTCGAATCCCTATAAGGGCGGGATGCAAAAGGGATTTCCCCTCCCCTGTTGAGAATACAGAATCCATGGGCCGACCAAGCTTTCATGTCAGTATATTATAGGATGGTGTGAAGCAATACAATGTGCAGGTAGTCTACGCAAAACAGGCCTATAGCCGTACGTCCTCGATTTGGCTACGGAGTAGGGTAGGACGTAAAAAGCGAACTGCGAAAGACTTGGGAGTGCCTTGAGCCGGAGAAAAGATTGCAGAGATAGAAACAAACAAACATAAACTATGGAATCAAAGAAAAAATTATCCGGTGCAGAAAATCGAGAAAGAAAAGCAATAAAAGACGCCCTTGCAGATAGGAGCGCCTTAATTACGTTTTGCATCGGGGCGCTACTGATCCAAGAGCCAGCTCTGCACAACAGCAATCACAAGGAGGGCATTTTGAGCACCTTTTATAACTTCTCGACCCAAACTTTGTATTGGGGGATTGTATTACTTTAAAGCACTGAAACGGCTGCAGATGCAAGATAACCACTTTAATCTTAATAGCCTATCGAATTACCAGTCAAATAAGACTAAGTTGGTTGCTCTCCGATAAATATTTTTCGAAATTACAGTTTAATATTTGGGTGTACTTTTTTTCTGAACCAAATTTTTTAAACACCCTGCATCTCAAAGGATATCAAAAATTGACCTGTCTGTTAAGCGGGTGGGCTATTCTGGTCATGTTTTAGGCAGCCCTATGGTTGTGGGCGGTCATATAAGGGGCAAATATACGTACTGCCTCCTCGTGGGGGCTTCCGGAAACTGTTTGTCTTTTAACAACAAGCTAAAGTACGGCGCTAAACGAGAAAACGTTAAGGTGAAACAGCGCACCTCGACAGATGAATGGGTATAAGAATAAACAGTCTCTATTATGGCCCGCAAGTTTCATTTAGCCTTCCTGTAGTAGAGCTGGGTATTCCGATCCCAAAAACTCAAGGGAAATAGAGGAATTAATTAAAAATAAGGATGGTGACGTTCCTAAAACGTCACAACTCTCGTCACACTCTTTCCATTGCGGTCCATCCAACTGGGATATCGCCGCATGAGGGCCTCGTGATGGAGTATGAGGAATTAAATCCTCGTTTCTCCAGATTGGGAGGCTCAGGAGATGATAGAACAATCCTTGTGCCATAAGTGAGGGAAAGGATTTGGAGAAGGGTGCTAGCCATACTTCAAAGCATCCTCAGGCAAAAATGTGTGGAGCTTCTCGGGCGTGAAATAAAACTCTTTGCCTTACGGCCACCGGAGAAGATCTGAGCTCCCCCAGAGCTCTCTGCGGCCAAGAAAACCCTGTCTGAGGATGACACGCCACCGGCACTGAAGAAGATCTGGGGTGAGGATAGTGTCTCGATGGCACACTCGATCTCCGCTGTTAAATCTGGAGTTAAGAGGCCCGGTAAAAAGCAGGTTCCGATGGAGAACGGCGATAAAAAACAGAGCAAATGTTAGCCATCTGCCAGTCAAAACGCGGGAGGAGGAGGTGAAGAGGGCAAATCCATACTTTCACAGTTGTCGATAGACCGTGACAACAAAAAATAATAAAACAAAAAAATGAAAATATTACAGATTAATCTGCATCATCCTTGCCAACACATAGACTTGGCCCTGATTCAGGAGCCGTGGAATATAGATAATCAAATTAAAGGCTTATCTAAACAAGTGGGTAAGTTGATTTTTGATAACGAAACTCCTAGAGGGACCATCCTAGATCGACCATGAGTCCTACAGCGGTCATCTTTGCAAAGCTCGCAAATAAATCTTATTCCCATTCCAGAGTTCCTCTCTAGAAACCTGGTGGCGGTAATGGTGGAGGTGTTGAGGAAAGGAGCAAACAGGAGCCTGTAATTTCTTCCGCCTCTCCTCCGAATGAGGTTAAGCGGCTCATAGCTCACTACAAGTAGAGGGGGTTGGACTACCTGATAGGATGTGATGCAAACGCGTACCATAGGTATAGGAGCAGAGAATGCGATTAAGCAAGAGGTCCTAGATTTGACCCTTGCAGTTGGCATTTGAGTTCTTTAATAAATAATTGGGATGTATCTGATGAGGCTTCTGTATTCGATCACATCCACTACATTTTGGGAAACATACACTCCAGCTCGAATCAGATGAACAACTCCACACACTCAGCGTTTGAGAACAGCTGTCCTGTAAAGCGAACGGAGTCCACAAACATGGTCCCTTGCTGGCACGGCGCGCTGGAAAAACCAAGGAAAAAATCGAGGAAGTTATTTTACAAGACTAAACGCTCCAATGAATGGGACAAGTATAAGTTGGCCTTGACTGAATATAATATCGAACTAAGGAGATCCAAAAGAGCAACTAGGAGAAGTTTCTGTGAAGGCATCAATGAATTGCCTTCTGCAGTGCGGCTCCAAAAAGTTATATCTAGAGATTATTTCAATGGTATAGGACTGCGCCAGAGGGCAGACGGGAGATTCACTGAAAACCAGAAAGAAACAATTGAGTAGTGACAGAATCTCAGAAAGACTCCTACGATGATCAAAGTGAGGTAGTTAACGCCCACACCACAGAATCAGGAGTTTTTCTGGAAGGATTTTTACTCCCAGTTAAGTGAGGTGGTCATTAGCTTTTTTAAACCCTTCAAGTCTGCTGGAGGGGATGCTATTTCCCCACCCTTACTGTAGAAAGGTATTAAGGAAATCTTCCTCAGCTTGGTTTAGATTTTTCGGACAAGCTATGCCTTTAACTACACCTCAAGAGCATGAACCTTACAGGAAATCCGCTTCATCGGAATCAATTTGCATTAGTGGCCTAGTCACTAAATTAAAAAGCGATTGCTGGAAAAGAAATTGCCCTCTGTAGCTTCGTGGACAATGAGGGGGCTTTTGATAATACCTCCTATGATTCTACAGAGACAGCAGCAGAGGAAGAGGGGATTCCACCTCCCACAATTAAGTGGATCCATTTCATACTGAAATATATGAAGATTACAGCTAAATTAGGAAGTGAGCCAGTAAAAGTTATGGCCGTAAAAAGGGACGTCACCAGGAAGGTGGTTTGTCTCCGTTAGTATAGTCATTGGTTATTGACAGACTACTAACTCTTCCGAGTAGCCATAGATATGATGTCCAGTGTTATGCGGGTGCTCTGGCGATCGTAATCAGAGGGAAATTTGATGAAATCATCACCTTTGTGTCCAGAAAGGACTTAGCGTCAATCCAGCCAAAACAATTATTGTACCTTTTTCAAGGACGATACTACGGTTCATTATTCCAAATAAGCTAAGTATCTAGGAGTTATTCTGGACCAAAAACTGAATTGGAAACAATATTTATTTAAAGTTCAGATTAGTGCCACTAAAGCCTTCTGGGCATGTCAGAGACTCTGTGGACAAACTTGGGGGTTACAACCAAAGATGATCTACTGGTCAATTTTAACTAGGTACATGGTCACATACATGCCCGACTGCTGCGATGGAGCCACTTCTAGGACCGACTCCGTTGCGCCTGCACATTAAAAGGGACACTTTATTTATGGCCTTAAAGTTGCAGATAGAAGGTAATATGGTGGGTCGTCTGTGAATTCTTCAGGAATTTCAGTTGGACCATACCTTAGAGATGTCTTCCGACTACATGGCGACTGGACCCCCAGACCAATGAGGGGCATATGGGGCTCAGGTGGACCGTCCTTTGAGTCTAACACGTGGTTTACAAATAGGTTTAAAACAGAAGAGAAAACTGCCCTTTCAAAGTCCTTGGGTTAGAAGGTATAGGTAGGTATAGAATACCTAAACTGCGTAAAAATCTACATTGCTTAAGACATCCAAGCGGGCTTAAAGGCTCTCAAATCCTATGTCGTTAAGTCAAGACTGGTATGGGATTGTCTACAGCCACAAATAAGGTAACACTTATGTCGGTGCCAGTAGGGCACACTGGATTTGCTGGGAATGAGGCTCCGTAAGGCCTTGTCTGCGTGGGTTCTGCCTCTCCATTTATTGGATCAGAGCCCTTCTGCGGAATCACTAAGGATCACCTTAAAGCAGTGATAATGCGCTGGGGGTTCAGGTGTACGATAGGCGAATAGATTTAAGTCGCTTCCCTCTACTAGAGGCAAAGAACTCCATGTACATAGGGAACCTGGGTTGTGGCTACTAACCGACTTCTTACAGTTATGTTCCCTTAAGATATCACCTTAAGAACATGGGTTAAAGTGCGACATATAGATTCCGCGTCTGTGACATGGAAGTAGAATCAACAGAACATGTTCTGTGTCAATGTACTGCCATCTTTCCCCAACGAATACAGCACTTAAGAACTTTTTAGGTTGCAGTGCTAGGTAGCTTTAGCGTCCGCATGGCCCAGCCATGGCCATTATTCCAGATGACATTTGACAAATTGAAATCACCAGCAATCAATCTATCTATATCGGTCATAACTATACGTCTATATACTAAGATCATAAGCATTCCTTCCCAGTCATTTTAAAAGCTAATAGATTTCACATGGTTAAATTGCCGTATTTGTGTATATATAGGTAAGGTATATACAGTTAAGGATTCTTTTAAGAAAGTTCATATCTTAGGATGTTCCATATTTAGCAGGAATGAAAATACACTTTGGCTGGTTTCGCTTGCTTGTATATGGGCAATAAATCTTAGTGAGATTCAAAAAAAGATATCCCACAAATCTTTTATATTTTGCCTGATTATATTTTAGATAAATAAGCTAATTTGATACGCATAAAATATTTAATTAGTTTTCATTAAAATCAAAAGTATGAAACATTTTTTATTGAGACATGCTCGCCCAAATCTTATTAACTTTATTTCTTTACTAAGTCATATAGACAATTATGTTGTTTTTGTTGGTTTAATTATAGAATGGACTTCACAAGAATAATGCGTGTGAAATTTATGCTTAAATGGGAGTTTAAGGCATCAGCGGCAGAAAATAGTTGCAGCAAACAATGCAAACCAAATTGGTAACCGAATTACTGAAGTATTTCGAGACAATACAGGTGGTTCCTGTAACCAGACACAATACGTACGATAAAGTGTTCATCAGTGGAGAACTTCAATCCGGCGGTCGTATTTATGCGAAGATGCCTCACATTTTCGACTATACAATCACCATAAGAAGGATCGTTTGACCGTATCTCGATAGAATGGATGTGTACAACTTACGTGAGCCTATTTGAGACTAAAATTTGTAGCCTCCATTTAGAGACGCGGTTAATTATTTAAGAAATGATAGGCATACTTAAGGTATGTACATATATTAGAAACTTGACCTATTAGTATATTCTGATCGCCGTATTCCTACAAAATTATGTTTTAGGTAATACAGTAAACAATTAAGGGACTACACTTAAATCTAGGAATATTTAAAAGAACATTACCAAATTCTGATTTATGAGCACAAGGTGATGGTAACAAAATAATATTACGATTACAATCACGTTTCACATAAATTTCTTTTCTAATCCAGTCTAAAAAATCAAACTTCATGTTTTACAATTTTTTTTTATCTCGGCTGATTAAATTCAAATTCTAATCGATCATTTCTCTGTATATATGGTATGTTATATAAAATAATTCGAACGGTATATTATCGGATATAATTGACAACCAAGCCGTACGATAATAATCCAATTATTTCCGGTGAAAATTAGCATAAAACAAAAACAACTAAGGCCAATCCTTGAATTCTTGTAATATACACAATTAAGCCAATTATCTTAATTGAGGTAAGTTTACTTGTATATACGTATCCACCGCAATAAAACCTCATAATTGCTCGAAAGTGAAATTCCTAAGCTCTAATCAAAAATGTTAGATACGTAATGAGACCTCTGTTTAATGAAGTGTACCAAGCAGGGTTAATTAATTCGTTGCACATACAACATAAAAAAAATAAAATTATTTCCTGTAAATTCTTTACATAACTCAACATTCAATTATACGGAATCAGTTTTTGTGCAGCAGCAGCATCCATGCCTCGAAGCAATCTTTAAATTATGTAGACAAAACACTTAAATCAAATGTGACATAATGGATTGTAAAAAAAAAAAATATTTTATAAAATTACCTTATGTCTGCGTCTACGCGATGATTTTTTCACATAATAACCTGAATTTAGTTTATAGCCGGGTGTCAACAGTTCACTACAATTCCCATAATTGTAACCCTTAGTCGGTTTATATCGTAACAACTGATTTTGTATATCGATTTTATTCGAACCACCATAAAAATCAAAGTTGTTCGGTTCTGCTATTGCAAAACTATTATTTGGTATTGCTACACTATTAAAACCACCAACACTTGTATTATTATTATTATGACCACCACCACCACCATTTTCCACTAAATTCCAATTAAACGAATTCGTCGGCCGTTGAAAATTATAAAATTGTGCACTATTACTCCTAAAATATCCGCCAGTACTGAAATTCAATGGATTAAAACTCGACAGTGAATTAACACTAAAACGTCGCCGAGTTGATGATGTTGTTGATAATTTACGGATTTTTTTCGATTTTTCACGTGATTTACGATCCTTTTCATGATCTTTCCAAAAGAGTAACTTCATTTTCACTTCGCACTTAACACTGTCTATAACTAACTAACTACCTATATATGTGTATGGTGTATCCACGGCGAAGACGATACTGCGATTGACACATTATTAGAAAATAGAATTATTTATTTGCGCGCGATTTGTCTCTAGGGAATGGAATGATTGTGTGTAACGCCCCTCATTTAAAATGTTTATGTGTTTTGACTCGGTATACGCGATTATACGAATAAAATAATACAGAATACATTTTTAATTTTACTTACCAATGGATCACGTTCGACAACTTGATCGGCTAGCACCTCGATTGCTTCGTTCATTGAGTAGAAATTTCGATCGGCCGCCCGATTTTTCTTTTTCAGCCTTTTTTGATTGATAAACATGTAATTTTCGTCTGTGAGATACGGATTTATGTAGCACTCAGAATATCGTTCCATTTTACGATTTGATGCTGGTGATCGTAAAAATGGTTTTGAGTATCCGTTCAGCAGGCTACTTGTGGCGGAGGCTAGTAAATTAGCGGGCATAGTTCCGGTTTGTATTTGGTTGTGTTTCTGATGCATGTGACTGAGTAATGGTCGTGGCGAGTCCAACATTAAATTAGATAGAGTTTCGGTTGATGAACGGTATGACGATGATTGAGTTGGTGTGGGGGTTAATGATCCGCCATAACTTGTTGATCGACGCGATCGTGTATTTATGTTTACCGATGAATTACTAAAATGGGAGATTTTTTTTTAAATAAAAATTAGTGAAAACTTAATTTTAGATGTGTCAGAGATCTTATATCTGACCGAAACAACAAGTTTTATAGCAAAGTATAACAAGTTTCAGCGGAATGTGTGGTATTCACTTGACCGAAAAAAATTTGCCAAGCCAATTGCTTTTATTTCTGTTTAAAACGGAAAAAATTAATAAAGTCAACGAAATAAAGTCACTGTCACTGTCACAGTCATTTCTAATTTATAGTGAATCGTTCAGTACTTAAGTTTCAAAGTAATTGCGGTCTTTGACTGCAGCATCTTTTAAAAGATGAGAAGGAATTCTGGAAAAGGAAGGTTTAATTTTCAAATGAGAGTGGAATGTTTAAAATAACTGCTTAGCGCAAATTATTGTTACTGTTCTTATCGCTTCTTCTGACACTACTATGATTAACGTTAAAAATAGCAAGTTCCTTAAACGAAACAATTTTTTCAATGTAGTTTAAATTCATTGTTTAGGTATTTTAGAGGACGGAACTTGTTCCTTTTCCAGAGCTTCTTCTCTTCTTTTAAAAGGTGCTGCAGTCAGTGACATCAATTAATTTGAAACTTCTAGCATGGGTCTAGCCAGACTAAATACAGACTATTCTAAACAAAATTAGTGTAAGCAATTCAAGAAAAAATTAGTTTAGTTTATTTAGTCAGTCTAGGCACACTCTAACAGAATTAGATCGAAAACTGAATCTTCAGCTCAATCTCCAACCAAAATTTACTATACAACTCAACCTTCAATTGATAGGAATGCAATCCCCAATTCAACCTCCAAACCTCAACTCAATTACCAATTTCACCCCAAATAACTTTCAAATAAACTCTTAACCAAACGTGAAACTTACCCCTAAATAATCTATTAGAACCCTCACTCAACACAATGCAAGCTAACTCAACCCCAACTTAACTTCAACTCAACTTACTTAACTCGAACCAAAGCCCAACCCTTCACTCAACTCCACACTCAACGGCCAATTTAATCCTGACATGGACACGATTCTAAAGATACATGCGTATATGAAGTGAACTCAAATAAACTCATCTGGCCTCCCACTAAACCCCCAGATCGATCTCTAACTCAAACTCAAATCCAATTCAACTTCAACTCAAACCCTATTCAACCCTAACTCGACCTCAACTCAACCCTCGACCCAAACCTAAGCTCAACCGTCGACTCAACGCCAACTCAGCCTTCAACTCAACGCCAACTCAACCCTCAACTCAACCACAATCTCAACTGAACTGAATACATAAATCAACACACGAACGCAACTTAATCTAATCTCCACATCATCCCTCGATTCAAGCCCCAATTAAATCCCCAACTGAGCCCTATCGCTCAAGCTACAACCCAACACCCTACTCGATAACAATTAAATGCTCAAAGCAACCCTCAAGTGAACACATATCTCAATCATCAAATCAACACGGGCCAAAAAATACATGTGAGATGAACTTCCAACTCAAATCTCAACTCAACCCCCAAATAAATCCCTAACCGAACTGCTGAATGATCCCCAACCCAACCCTAATCAACCTCAATGCGACCATAAATTCAGTCCTAAACTCAACTCTAAACTTGATGCCCCACTCAATGTGCAAATCAACATTCTGTTCTGAAAAAATACATGCGTACAAGAACTCAACTCAAGCTAACTTCCAACTCAACCCCAAGCACTCCCCAAATAAATCCGAAACTGAATCCCTCACTTCAACTCAACTCCCAACCCAACCTTCAATTAAACCCGAAACTCAATCAGTAAACCAACACGATCCGAAACTGCATGTGCCTATGTACTGAACTCAATCCTAACTCAACCTCTAACGTGGGAAAAAACTAGATTCTCGAAAAACTAGGTTCGTACATGAACTAAACTCAAAACAACTTAAGCTAAATTCCCACTCATCAGAACCGCAAATACATTTTCAACTGTCACTACTAACCACCTCAATCCCAAATCAACTCCAACTTAACAACAACTTAAACCTAGTCCAATCCCAACTCAACCTTAAGCCGAGCTACAACCCAGCCTTTAAATCAACCCCCAACTCTTATTCAACCGTCAATTCAACATACAAATAAATCCCCACCAGAATTGCTCACTAAACCCTAACCCAACTCCAACTCAACCTGCAAATAGAACCAACTGAATCCACTAAACCGCAACTTAATCGCCCAACTCAATCCTCAAAACCAGCATCTATATGAAAAATTGGTCAAATGCTCACTAAATCATAATCCAACCCTAGTCTACTTCAACCAACCTACAAATTAACCCCAAACTAAACCTTCAACTCATTCTCAAACTCAATTCCCAACTCAATCTTCAAACCATCATATAAAAAAAGGTAAATATTTACGTAAACAGGTGGTTTTGGGTCAATTCGCGTTTCAGGTACCTGACCCTTTTGACGTATAGATTTCAAAAGCTTTTAAATTCTCCGCTTTGACTATAGAAACAGATTGGCAAAAAAAATCCAAATTGGACAAGCCGTTTTCGAGATAATAAGGGTTCAGTAGGTACGAAAGTTGCTTAGGACCAATAAAATGTTTGGACATTTTTGACAGGATTTTAATAACTTTGGTTCTTTTGGACCAAAGCCAATGGAAATAAAGTCAATGGATTTTATTAACTTCGGTCCGAAAGGCTGTGCCGCTTTGCCGCTTCCTATGAATTCAGCTAATAACATATTGATACAACCAATGATGCAGTAGAAACTGTTCCGGCCTTTCTAACACCGAATCTGAGATTGGAGATAAATAAAAATTCAAGCACAACTGAAATAACCCTCGCTAATACAACTAGCAATGAACCCGTGTTAGAAATTGTGCCAAATCTTGTGATCACACTCGGTTGCATTTGCAACTAATGTCAAATTAGATTTGAAAAATAAATCATCTTTAATTTGTCAGCCTGCATCGCTTATTCCTAGCTCTAGTTCTTCGTCGATTAATCAATCCACGACAAATTCGAGATATGGAAAGAAAATTAGTAATTCTCCTAAAAGTCAGCGCTACTGCTTAGCAATATCCTTCAGATAATTTCAAATCAAAAGTGGTAAATATTGCGAATAACGTTATTATTGACACTGGGAGTGATACAGACGGCCTATTACGTGCAGTTAAACCACGGAAGCAGATTTTTGTCTCAAGGCTTCATCCGGATGTCAATGAATTAAATATTAGATAATATCTGGAGACTAATTTTAAGTTAGATACCTAATGCTGTGGTTCATCGGTTTACGCAAAAAATACGAGACAATTTTACACAGGACGATTCGTCTTTCAAAATAAAGGTCTCGGATGCCAATTTTGAAAAGCTGATGGCTTCAACTTCATGGCCAGCTGAGGTTCTTGTGAAGGAGTTCCAGAATATAACCCGAAGTCATCTTTTTTTTAGGGGTACGACAACCAAACCAACAAAATGTCTTTAATTGTTTTTGGATCAAAATTTCCATGTAAAATGTGATTTGATCCGGATAGCTTGGTGTTATGAAATGCAGCTAATGACAGCAGTATCTAGCATGGTAGAAAATTACAAAGTCAGTTTATGAACGCTTTTTGGTTACAATATTGCTACAATGTAGAGTTCGTGAACGCACTCATGTGGAGGTAGGGTTGCCAGATAAAATTTTAGAAAAAGAAGTACATTTCTGGAATAAAACGGTATGAGGGGTAAATTTTCAGACCGTCGATTTTATATTAGAAACTACTGATAGAATAGGCTTAATAATTCAGATGTAAAATATCACTAAAATCCATTGAGAATGTTGTTCCATTTGGTGCTGGAAATGTAATAAAGCCCCGATTAGTTTACATAAATAAAATAACAATTTTTGTTTGGCAAATCAAATTTTTGGGTTACAAAAAAAAAAGAAAGTGAAAGTATCACTACTTAGTAGTGCCCCGCAATATTTATTGAACTCTGGCTAAGCTTATTATTTAAGAAACTCAGTGCCTGCCCCAAATGGAACTGATGCGATTATGCACCATTCTATTGAGATCTAGTAATTGACCTAACCAACATATTTGTTGATAAATGAATTAGTTGCAACATATCCAAACAATGAATCAAGGTAGCGGGCTTGAAACTTTTCTAGAAGAGATTTTATTTTGGTTTTTAAACTGGTTTCAGAATTCGTTCGGATTTAGTCGTTTTCACCTGGTCACCTAAGGCGTGTACCAAAATCTAAAAAAAAACTCATCACACGCCATTTGAACTTTCACTAAACTGAAAAAAACAAAGAATCTTCAATATGTTTAGAGATTTGTTCAATAATCGGGGTTAATCACTAATTTTGAAATAAAAAGGAATTAGCTAATCTTCAACTTGAAATACTTACTATAATCTCGAAAAATTCACTAAAAGCGCTAAGCCAATTCTAGCTAATTACTTAACTTTTTTAAATAATTTAAAGGTTCAAATTACAACAGAAAAATATTTTTTTGACTGAAATAGAGATATTCGTCATCATTTTGTAAATCAATTCAGAAAATTACTTCCAAAAAATCTTTAAATTTTTTACTCAAATGATTCACATTTATCGCGCTTTTATTAGCTAAACGAAGTACATTTGTGTACTTCTTTACAAATTACAGAAAATAAGTACATTTTAAAATCGGAACCAGAAAATTAGTACTGTACTCCCTAAAAGTGGAGGTGAAGGAATCGAAATGTTAACGTTTCTTCAAATCAACCTCCATCACTCTAAGGCAGCATCAGTTGCTGTCCTCCTCAAAATTGGGAAAGAAGGGACAGATATAATCTTGATCCACAAACCTTGGCTCACTGGAGACTGGTACTGAGACTCAAGACTCCCTATAGATTAATTCACGTGGAAAAAGAAGGTAGGGTTCGGTCGTACATTCTTGTTAAAAATTATATAAGTTGTTTTCTGCTATCAAATTACAGCAATACAGACGTAACAGCGGTTAGCATTGAGGTCGACAAATGTAACCAACGGCTGATATCAGCTTACCTATCACATTATGTGGTGAACTGTCCACCGGCCAAATATGTAGGCTCAGAAGCGCAAGGTAGAAAGCAACCTGGGAAGCAATGTAAATTCTCATCACACCATCTGGGGTAGTATGGATACAAATGAGCAAGATGGATTACTCCTTGTTAAACATTTTAAGTACTAACCTTCATATACATATATGTGATATAGACAATAAGCCGACTTTTATAACTAAAAACAGACAGGAGGTATTAGATATTACACTTGTCTCAAACTTTTTGATGAATAGTCTATTAAATTGGAGAAGACCATTAGTGATTTTCCCAAATATAATTCCAACGGCTGACTGGCGGCTAAAATATTTCGTATGTAGTTTTATATGGTCAAACATGTATTTGAATCTTTCATTAAATTATTAATTTCGACTAAATTAATTTTAAAAAGCGTAGGAACCAGTCTGTATATCTGACTTTTTTTCACCTGTTATTTAAACTTTGTTTCACTCACCCTTGGTTCTTCAAATATTTGGTTGGTTCTACAGCGGTGTGAGCGAGAAACATAAATAAATATGATCAACAACCGCAAGAGCTACCATCTTTCGGAAAACTCCGAAAACACAAGCAACTTTCACATAATACCACTAGGTGCCACTAAATATTTGCTGTCAAAAATTGTATGACATTTTTATGTGTGCATTTTGTAAACATAAACTAAAATATTTTCGTGTCATAAAAGTGATTACTATTAGTACGTGATGACTATCCCCTTTTGAAAAACGACAAAAATATTTTTTTGATTGTGTAGTGACATCTAGTGACAAACGCTCTGTACTTCTTTTGTGACCGCGCTGCCTCTTTCGGAAAACGCTCTGTACTTTTTCAACAATCGTGCTGCCTCTTTCGGAAAACATGATCTATTGATGTGAAAGTGTTAATCTATATACCTTTCATTTCCTCTTATTGTATGTAGTGTGGTGGTATAATATATTTGGTCATTCCCTCTCATTCATCATTGGTTATTTATTTAATTTAATGTTTATGTTGTATATACAGTGGAAAACAATATTATCGTTCTCTTCATAGTAATTTGACGACACGACAGTTCATTTAAGTAAGTACAACATTTTTGGTTCACTATCGTATGAGAAGAGAGGATAAATAATAAAATTAAAAAATAAAGCATAGGAACCAGTCGTTTTACTCTCCATCGGAGTTGGACAATCTTCTAATCTATTATCCTTGGGGGATATCCACTAATTTAGACAAGAAACTTGTATTTGTAAACATGATTTTACTTGTTTATGTATGTAATTAAAAAAAAATTAATCAGCGCTGCCCAAGCGTGCGGACAAATGAACTAAAATCGAAATTGGGCAAGTCCGTCATTCCCTTTCTGATCATTATTATCTTCAATTCGAAATGGATCTGGCATCTCCTAAAAGTCCAATCGACCGGAACAGGAGGAAAACCGACTGGGATACCTTTAGAACTATTCTAGGTAATTAATTTTCTGTTTTGATGCCAAAACCTCCAGAAACTATGCAAGACTTGGTGGTTCAAGGAGGAGTTCTCTTTAAAAATGCACGTCAGTATCCAACACTTTGTAAACAGTTCAAAATGGTTTCAATTAGTAAATACTATCCGATGCATTAGTAATTGTGATGAGGAAAATTTAAGGTAACGTTCACGTTTGTTGCCATGTAAAATCAATGAAAATTACATTTTTGGAATTTTTTTTCTCTTATTTAATTGAATTATAAATGACGTTTCATTTGATATAAATTTCATAACTGTATTGCAAATAACTTCAATTAAACTTAATGCAAAAGTATTTGTGATCCATATTTTTGATGCATAAGTATTTGCGATATGCAGAAAAATTTAAAAATAATTAGTAAATCAATTAAATTTAAAATTATTTTTGACTAATTAAATAGTGAATAAGTCATTTATGATTTGTGAGCCATTGAAACATTTTTATTACGTCTCCATCACGTCTCGGAAGTCGCCCAAAATTTTGTTCATCCACCTCCATCCGAGGTAACAAAAAAACGTTTGTTACCTCGGATGGAGGTAACAAACGTTTTTTTACAAATTAATTCAATTATTCAGTTGTTGTCGACTTCGACAGATAATTTGGGAAACAAACTCGTTTGCCACGCGAAGTTTGAAATTCCTTCTATAAAACCTAGACGGCTGCTTTTCCTTTCAAATTAATTTTCTTATCTCGATATATTTTCAAGTGAACGGTAGCTGTGCTAAGTCATTTGAATCAGCCGTACTTTTAAATATTAAAACTTAACTGTTATTTGGCGTAACAAACGATACGACTAAGAGAATACGGCTGTTAGGGTAGATTTTAGGTTAAACATCGAATTCAAAATTCTCCAATTTCACCAATATTTAACCACGTTCAATGTTCTATTAAACTAAAACAACAGTTAGTATTTTTCTAACATACTTAAAGCATTTACTAAACGTACATGTATAAAACATTTAGCGAAGTATTTTATTTGAAGAAAATGAGGAAATTCGTTGGAACAATTTACCCCAAATAATTTAGTACCTATTTAGAGGCATCGCGTCTATCCAATGATGCTCACTGTACACCTAATTACCACATGTCTCGTTGGACATGGCTTATTAACTCAGATTCATCAACGATATTTCCAAAACGTCAAACAATATTTTCCCACGATCTTCTTTCAACCATTCTCTTTTCGTAATTTTTTTCACCTGCACTTTGCCTCTGTAGTCTACAGCTAAAGCGTGTACGCAAATTTTAATTAGAAATGTCCAAGTGTATTAAGTCATGTTCGCGTATTATTACTCAATATTTTTAGAACTAGGTTCATTTGCGAAAGACTAAACGGGAAAACCAAGTTTGTGCGATTTATAAATAAACAATATATTATGTGTGCAGAAATTCTCACCGTTTTTTTGGTGATGGTGTTAAAAAGCATACCGTATCCAATGGTACAAAATATCCAATTTGTGGTGTTTTTTCGCGCGAAACTGACGAATTACTCGATCCAATCGGATGAAATTTTCCATACGCATTCGTATGCAAATCATAATCAAAATCATTGTGTTCACTTCCCGAATCCCGTGCTACACTAGACTCTTTGCGACGTTCTGCAAATTGATATCGAGATGATGGCGGAGATCGGCAAACACTCGGTTGATATTGCGTCTCCATATTATACGCAGACTAAACAGTATATTTAAAATAAACAAAATCACTAAAGACTAAATATTTTGGCACTTTAACATGTAGACTAAAATTTTCACTAACTATTTACAACTCATTCATTCAAATTTATTGTAATAAACAGAAACCTAATTAATTAAAAATAATCACAAATAATATGTAAATACAGCACAACACAGACAAATAATTGTTTATTCATAATACAATAAATAAATAAAACAAAATTATAGATTTCACTATCGCATATTCTAAATCTTAACTGGCACTATTATATTATGTAGAATAGACGAAGACGACGTAATAAATAGTATAGAGTTAGTTACTCGCCGCGTCTTCAGACTTAATCAAAAAAAAAAAATTAAAAAAAATTGTAAGAAATTAATTTTAATTTTATTTCGATTCTATTTTTAAAAATAGATTTTTTATTTTTATGAACGAACAGCTCAGATCTGTAGGTGAAACGGGTTTTCTTAAGAAAAACTGTTTTTCCCGCATCAAATGTAATAACATACAGTTATTTATGTGAATCAAGACGACAGCAAGTGTGTGTGTTTGTATACATTTATTTTGAAAGTGTGTCATATTTTACAATGAATTTTCCCGATTTTCATATACTCGCGCATGCAGTATGATGTCAGCTTTTATGTTTCGGTTGTGATTTATTATAAAGAAGCAGCACACGCGATAACAGAGCAGTAATCGGTAGATTTTAATTAAAGAGCCGAAGCCAACTCCTTTTTAAATGTTAATTAATCCTTTAACTAAAAAAAAGTACACGCCGCCTAATATAGGGCAACATTTTAATGTAAGAAAATTAGATTATAATTTAGCATTTTAACATAATATGATTACCGGGAATAATTTGTCAATCAACGGTGGCGAATAAATTAGACATATCAATTTTAACTGTCACATCTTGGGAAGATATTATGAAATCAAACGAATTGTAAAATATGAGGGAAGGAAAATATTGCAAATAAACCACTTACCTATCACAAATTAATTTATGTATTTATTCAACACAAAAATTAAAACAACACAATTATTAACAATAATTCACAAAATCACTTTTCAATCACAATACTCGCACTATTTTACTATAATTTACAATCGCACTAAAGTTCTAGAACCATCATGATTTTTCCAGGGAGATTAGTATATTGCAGTGCTTCTCAAACTTTTTCTTATTACGGCCCCATGAAATCGAAAAAATTAGGGCATTCTTGTTCAAGGGTCTCAGATGTCTCATATTCGTGGTGCCCCGCCAAAAAAATATTCTACCAACATAAAATATTCTTTTAGCTTCATCTGATTTACAGGTAAAAAAATTCCTATACGCAAAACTTATAAAATTCCAGAAAATTCTTAAACTTGAGAGGATTATAAGGAACTATTAAAAATAGTGACACAACTCAAAATTTCAAATATTTTACAAAAAATTAAGACGTCACTCGCTTTGTAAAATAAATATGAAAACGCCACTATGTCAGGTTATGAAATCGATCATTGCCCATCTTTTTGACGAATTATCGCAAAAACTCTATTTCCCAAGTATCACTACTTCAAATAAATGATTCATTTTTATGGAACTGAGTACAAGTTTGAGTTCCATTATATTATAAGATTTCCTATGAAAAGTGAAACAAAAATACTAAACCGATGGAACTTGATACATGTGAGTTACCTAAGTTCCATCGATAATTTTGATAAATGGAAAAAACTTGGAACTTATTCATGAGTTCCATTTTTGTTATACTTGGGTTCTGAGTTGTGTCACTTTTCTATGTCATGTGCGATATGAGTGGAGCAGAACAGATACCGAAATGACTAAACTAACGTTAAAGCTAAACATTTTTGAGCTTACGTCTATTTCAAATTTGTCAAAATTCGTGTTGACGGTTCGTTTTAAATGTGTGTGTCAAATTATTTTTACTTAGGTATTTAAAACCAAATTTAAGTTTAATAATATTCTTCTAAATTATTGAACTATGAAAAATCTGGAAGTACTTGAAACATTATAAAAATAAATTGAATTTTTCCAGTGTTTAAATTCAGTTTTTCGTTCCCTTCTTTTATCGTTTATTTCTCTCTTTGTGAAAAAAAACAAAAAATATTTTTGTTGTTTCTTTCCCCGAAAACGAAATCGAAAAACGTAAAATATCTTTCCTCATATAAAACACAAAGGATAGGAGAAAAGAGATATTTTATTTTGTTGAATTTCGTTCCAAAGGAAAGAAACAAAACAAAATATTTTTTCTCTCCTTTCGTAAAAAGAGAGTAAAGCAAGGAACGAAATTTGAATTTAAACACTGACAGCGTTATCCAAAGTTTGTTTTAGATTTTTTCAACTACCAATTTTCTATGTAATAAACCAATTTGGAAGCTTTGGCATGGAAAATGATAGCTCAGTAGATGAAAGTAGTTCAGTTTTTTTAATTAAATCAGTTTACTTTGGTCCCAAAGAACTAGGTAATCGAAAATTACCGAACTTTTGAATTACCGGTTCTCGGTAATTTTTAATTGTAATATCCGTAATTTACCGAAAAATGTACTTTTCTAGAAAAACTTAAAGAATGTTAATCCTTCCCATATAAATTAATTATTGGCGATTTTCATCAAATGTAGTTAGCGTTGGTTTCTATGTAAGTAAAGGGGACGAGTATTGTCAAATTCAACTGTTTGACAGTTCTTATCACCCTTGTTCTATGGTTAAATTTTGTTCATATTGCTTTCACTAGATGTCAGCTACTTTGTTGGAAATCGCGAATAAGTAAATACATAATTTGTCAGAATTGAACTCTCAATTTTTTCATTGTTTATATTAGAAATTTTACGCGCACACTTTGGTTCTTAATTTTTATAAAATTGACTAGCTGAGCCCGGTCCGCCTTGCTGGCCCTAAGTAAACCTTTACTTTTGTGTTATCTCTCGATTTAAATAGATGTCACAGCATTTAGTTATTGAAAATTATACAATAAATCTGTACAATAAGTACATTGTATTAGAGTGTAAACATTATAACGGGAAATTGATTTGGCAATATTGTTAATGAGCTATTGGAATGCAAACTGCCGTTAAATGATGACAATGGAAAGATAAATGTAGATGATTCGTATTATATGCCGTACAGTGATACCTGATGGAAGAATATTATTAAAAAATGTAATAAATATTTTATGTGAAATGAAATTCGTAACGCTCTTTATTTCAAAATTTGTTTGGTTTAAAATTTGGTAATTAAATTAGTAAAACGTTAATTGATAAAAATTATATTATATAGCGAACCCCGATGCACTTCGTTGCAACCAACCAAAAAAAGAAATGAAATATTCTAGATTTTTTTTTTATGAAATGAATGCATTGTATTCCAAAATTATTAATGTCAATCCAAAACATTTGGATATACAATATTTTTCGTTTGCCCATTTGAAGCGAGCACAAACAAACAATCTGGAGTTCCAACTCTTGAGCAGGCCACGTATAGCTGTCCATGTGAAAAGCACGGCTCCTCCAAATTTAATCCGCATATTTGAAGCGTTTGTCCTTGCGCCTTATTGATGGACATGGCAAATGATAGACGCACTGGGAATTGCAAACGCTTAAATTCAAATGGCATGTCTGTTGGAATCAGTGGAATACGTGGTATGAGCACAATTTCACCTTTCGCTGTTCCGGTCAATATTGTGGCTTCAATTAAATTCGGCATCAATTTTTTTACTGCCAATCTTGTGCCATTGCACAGTTTTGGTGCATTTAAATTCCGCAGTAAAATAATTGATGAGCCAACCTTTAAATTCAAACAATGCGGTGGCATACCAGGTGGTTCCAATGAATTCAAAAATTCAATTGGATAATTCACTGCATCATCTGCATTCATTGCGCTATCAACAGATTTATATGATGTCACTGCACCTGGTAATTTTTCTTGAATCTGATAATTGATTTGTTCTCTCAACCAATTGTGATTCCTGTAATTTTGAACAATATTTGGGAACACACTTTCAATCAACTCTTCTGTTAATTGGAGAATAGTACAAAAATTGTTCGGCAATGTAATCAATCCATTTGTATTATCGACTCGAACTTTGCCATTTCCAATATCTAACAATTGCTTCGAGAACCGATCTGCAGATTGGTCGTTGTGCAATTGAACGCGCATATTTATGCTCAATGTCAATTTTTGCACATGTCGCCACAGAAGAGAAGACTTTAAGCATGCATTGATCTCATCCGCCGGTGTTTATCGTAGAACCACAGGCAATATTTGACGAAAATCGCCTGACAATAATATCAACGCACCACCAAAAATTTCTTGATTCTGACGTAGATCTTGCATTGTGCGGTGTAATGCTTCCAGCGATTTTTTATGCGTCATTGTACATTCATCCAAAAGAATAATTGCTGCTTGTTGCAAAACTTTTGCCATCGCAGAATTTCTTGAAATATTGCACGTGGGATGTTCAATCACCTGTTAATTTGAGAATAATTATATTTTACAATAATATCGATTAAATTTTAAAGTGATCAATCAATAAATATAAGCACACCTGCACATTCAACGGCAATTTTAATGCAGAGTGCGCTGTTCGTCCACCATCCAATAGAGTAGCAGCGATTCCCGACGAAGCAAGTGCCAATGCAATTTTTCGTTGCGATCGAATGGCTGCCAAAATCAGTGATATCACAAATGTTTTTCCCGTACCACCAGGCGCATCCAAAAAATATAATCCACCGACTTCATTTTGTACAGCTTGCATGATGGTATCATAGACATGTTTTTGATGGTCATTTAATTTGGGAACATTCAAATTCACAAATGTTTGCAATTCATTGGAATCATACTGTTGTTCCCGTTGCAATTCTCGATCAAATAAATCATGCATTGGACGATTGGGTGGTGACAAGCCTAATTGCCCTAATGCTTTATTTGCAATCGTTAGGCACATATCATCAATCGCTATCAATGCCTCATTATACATTTCCAATGAAATCAACAAATCAGCGTTTCTTGTGTGATGACGCATTCCAATCAAATAGTCTTCTGCCATAAAATCTTTGTATTTATTCCACAATTCAAGTGGATTTGATGGAAAACATGTTGATATGATTATGGCATAAATAACATACGTATTTGATGTGGAGAAGATGCAATCGATGCATCATGAAGCGTTAAATCCCAATGCGCATCATTTTCAAGTAAACCTAATTGCTCACATGCTTCACGATACGTCACACATAAATGACCATTTACTCTTCGCAAATGTTGAAATGAACGTGGTCCAACAACATTTACTAACAACAACCGCAAATAATAACATTCTAATTATATTAAATAAAATAAATTATGTTTTTAATTGTATTTTATTAATTTTATTTTTAGATTCCTTATTGTGAAATTTGATTTGATTTTTTTATCTTGCGATCAAGATCGATTTCGATATTAAAATATCATCGTCAGTTGGTAATTACTTTTTCTATACTACAAATATAACGGCTATTTTTTCTTCTTTATATACAGAAAAAACATTCATACTCCGTGTTTACGTTGATCAGAATTTTTGAAATAATACACTTTAGTTGAACAGCTTACATTGATTTACGAATTTTGTAGAATCAAATCGTATAACTTGTTGGTTGTGGTGTTAATTTTGGTATTCAATAAATATCTGTTGTTTTTGTTTTTGTAAATTTCGATTTCTTCCAAACGATCCATTGCATCCCCTTTTTTTAATCTAAATAATATTTCCATATTCGAATCCAAATTTATGTAGTTGTGTTGTGTTTCATTTATGTGCTGTGCGAAATTCGAATCGGTTCTGATCTTTCCTATACCTGTTATATGCTCTTTAAACCTTTGTTTAAACGATCTACCAGTTTGACCAATATAGAATGATGGGCAATCAGAACAAGTTAATTTATAAATACCGGTATCTAAAATTGTGTTGTCTTTAAGTTGAATTTTTTGTTCTAAAGAATTTCGGTTTTTGAACGCAATTTTATAGCCATAACTTTGGAATATTTTTTGTAAATGTTTACTGGAATTTTGATCGTATTCTACGCTGATATACCTGGTATCCTGACCACCATCGCCGAAAATCAACGTGGTAAACTGTTGGTATTCAATTTTGCTCCGATATGCCGCATTCATGCTATCAATTTTATCAGGTTGATAACCGTTCTGGCTAGCGATCAATCTGATAACCCTCAGTTCATCATTATAATCCTGTTCGGACATCTTAATACTATTCAATCTTCGAATCAAATGGTTGTAAGCTGCAATTTTGTGAGCATATGGGTGATTGGAATTTGCATGGATGGTATGACTGGTCTGCGTAGGTTTTCGATAAATTTTAAATTTATGTTGATTGAAAGAATTTTCTATGTTTAAATCCAAAAAATTTATATTTTTGTTTTCCTCAATTTCCAAAGTGAATTTAATTTTTTGATGAACACCATTTAAGAAATTTAGAAAATTATCCAACTGTCTGGAAGTACCTGAATATAAAACCAGAATGTCATCTACATATCTGTGCCAGTATTTAACATCTTTGTAAAACTTATTTTTGTTGTTTAAAACGTAACTATTTTCGAAATGGTTTAGATAAATATTGGCCAAAGTACCTGATAAAGGGCTACCCATAGGGAGACCATCAGTCTGAATGTAAAATTTATTCTGAAATTTGAAATAATTTTGACTGGTAATTTCTTCTAGTAATTTGATTAACTCTTCTATGATCCGAACATCTACATTGTTGTTTACTAGTATTTTTCTAGTGATTTCCAAAGTTTCGTTAATTGGTATATTGGAGTACATATTCGTAATATCAAATGAGGCAAATTTAGCATTGGCTGGTATTTGTATTCCCTCTATTTTATTCACCAGTTCCATATTATTTTTTACTGAGTGGTCGTTATCGATTTTGATATTACTAAACATCCATTTGTTTACCAATTTCGCGATTTTGTACGTCGGAGCCGACGTAAAATTCACGACTGGTCTTAAAGGCATGTCGGGTTTGTGTATTTTTGGCATCCCTCGGATTACTGGTGCTGTTGGTTTAATCATCTTAGACAATCGTATCTCTCTGCTGTTCAATAAGTGTTTGGATTTCGTAATTACGTCTTTTATACTTTTATTATATCTTTCAGTAGGATCTTCATCAAGTGTCTGTATGTTGTTTTTACTTATGAATTCTTCTATCTTGTTGTTTATAAATATAAATTTTTTGGATTTAAACATAGAAAATTCTTTCAATCAACATAAATTTAAAATTTATCGAAAACCTACGCAGACCAGTCATACCATCCATGCAAATTCCAATCACCCATATGCTCACAAAATTGCAGCTTACAACCATTTGATTCGAAGATTGAATAGTATTAAGATGTCCGAACAGGATTATAATGATGAACTGAGGGTTATCAGATTGATCGCTAGCCAGAACGGTTATCAACCTGATAAAATTAATAGCATGAATGCGGCATATCGGAGCAAAATTGAATACCAACAGTTTACCACGTTGATTTTCGGCGATGGTGGTCAGGATACCAGGTATATCAGCGTAGAATACGATCAAAATTCCAGTAAACATTTACAAAAAATATTCCAAAGTTATGGCTATAAAATTGCGTTCAAAAACCGAAATTCTTTAGAACAAAAAATTCAACTTAAAGACAACACAATTTTAGATACCGGTATTTATAAATTAACTTGTTCTGATTGCCCATCATTCTATATTGGTCAAACTGGTAGATCGTTTAAACAAAGGTTTAAAGAGCATATAACAGGTATAGGAAAGATCAGAACCGATTCGAATTTCGCACAGCACATAAATGAAACACAACACAACTACATAAATTTGGATTCGAATATGGAAATATTATTTAGATTAAAAAAAGGGGATGCAATGGATCGTTTGGAAGAAATCGAAATTTACAAAAACAAAAACAACAGATATTTATTGAATACCAAAATTAACACCACAACCAACAAGTTATACGATTTGATTCTACAAAATTCGTAAATCAATGTAAGCTGTTCAACTAAAGTGTATTATTTCAAAAATTCTGATCAACGTAAACACGGAGTATGAATGTTTTTTCTGTATATAAAGAAGAAAAAATAGCCGTTATATTTGTAGTATAGAAAAAGTAATTACCAACTGACGATGATATTTTAATATCGAAATCGATCTTGATCGCAAGATAAAAAAATCAAATCAAATTTCACAATAAGGAATCTAAAAATAAAATTAATAAAATACAATTAAAAACATAATTTATTTTATTTAATATAATTATAAATAGTGAAATAATCCACAATCAATATAAATATTTTTAATATGAATATCAATAACATTCTGCATTGTTTGGATGAACTGTGTATAATCTTCCGATGGTATCTGTAAATAAAACACCCGGATGGCCATCAACAGGTGTTCCTTGTTTACGTCGTTGCCATTTCTTTGCAGTCTAAGTGAAATAATGCGTTACATCTGAATACAGCAACGTTCTGGCAAATTCATCGCTTTCACACAATTGAAAGAATGCAGTTAATGTTGTTGCTGGTGGCTGTGCTGCTCTCTGCTATACATTTGCTCGGTAAAATACACACGCTGGCCATTTTCAAGATGAACAGCCAAATGAACAACAGCAGGATATCGCTCATGAATTGGAAATGAATAAATTCTCCAAAGAGCTTCATTAGTGCTAATGTAGCGCCCCATTTGATATTGGGCGATTTCATCATTGCTATTATCACCAGCTACTCCAAAAACAGCCATATCACTGCCTTTATTCACATATTTACGAATGTATTTAATCGACTTCACAGAATTACAGTACTCAACATTTATGTGAGCCTGAAATACTTTTGACAATAGTGGAGAATAAGGCACAATCCAACGATTATCAACTTCAATGTCTTGATTGCGTATTTTAATTGTTGTTGTATGGTCATTATCCTCCGGTGACCGACGTCGGTACAACGGGTATCCATCGTCACCTGTAATTGTATCCGAAGTTAATGCTCTTGGATACCGTTTTGTACATTTTCCATCGATCATGCATGGTGAATTCATATTTATTTGACCGCAAGGGCCATGGATCATATTTTTCGTGACAACTTCAAATAATTCTGGATCGCTGATTTCATCTGGAATTTCAGCTGATATAATATTATCAATTTGATCGGGTATTATTTTACGAACCAGCCATATCAAGATGTGCGCGTGTAGCAGCCCTCTCTTTTGCCATTCAATCGAATACATCCAGCAACGCACCTCTCCAAAAATTCGCAATTTGCTAATCAAATCCATCAGTGCTTTTACTTTCTGTCGAAATACACGTGCTGTTATATCGTGTCGATCTGTTGGATTCTGACCATCAAATAAATTGTTTTTTATGTCAGCCCACTGTGGATTGCATGTGAATGTTATGAATAGGTCGGGACGACCATATTTGCGAACGTATGACATTGCATCTTGCGTATATTCGTGCATGTGGCGCGGACTGCCAACATATGTCGATGGTAATATTGTTAAACGTCCAATATCATTAACATTACCATCATACACTATTGCATCTCGCAAGTGTATGTATTCTTTCGATCGCAATTTGGCTTGATTGAATCGAAGGTAATTAAGGCGTTTTGCTTCAATTTTCGCATACATGTCAACAGCGTATTGGTGGAAAAGTTTGCCACATCGCATAATAAAGTTGTCTTCTTGTGGGCGAATCTCGAATCTATACGAATAATAATTCATCCCACTAACTTTTTTTTCTACCTCACGACCTATGATGAATACATTATCAGAAAATTAAAATCATGTCTTCTTGTTTTGAAATAAATAAATTGAATTCATATATATTTTACCGGTTCGTGGATCTATCATTCGTATATTGATATGATAGCCGTCGCCACCTTTCCAGTGCAATTTTAGGAAAAAAATCATAACTCGAGAATGGTTGGACCGATTTTGGATTTCCTCCCTGCACCTTCCCTAAAAATGTTATGGCAATCGGTTGAGCAGGCATCGTTCTCGAGTTATGGAGTGACAATCAAAATGTACACTTCTTTTTATATATCTAGATTGACCGCACTATTTTATTGAGGTTTGCATACGCTATAGAAATAAAAATAAACATTCAATTTAAATTTAATACATATGGTCGTTTTGAGTCTTAAACAAAACTTATCAATAGTTATGATATGAATATGATTATACTTACCATTAAAAGGCACTTTCAATTCCACGGTAGTTAGTTTTACAGTTAAAAAGTGTTGTCACGCTAACTAAAAAAAATCCCTCGTAATTGTTTACTTTAAACTAATCTGCTACTCGTTTTATAATTCTAGTCAAGTGTGTTGCGTTGAATAGTAAAAGATTTTACTTCCCAAACCTCGTGTCTATACTTTTTCCTTAATTGCCAATTTTCATGATAAATTAATATAAAATTTGGGTAGAGATTTTTAGTATGAAAATTAGAATGACACCAATGACTAGTATGCCATTTTGATGTGTGTAAACGTTTCGATCAATTTATAAAACTTATTAATAATTTGTTTTATAACAATTTTGTCTGAAAATAGTTACATAAATGATCAGTAAGTATTCGAAAAATTTACCAATATTTCGGTAATCAACCGATAAATCGGTATTGGATTCCCGGCAGGAAACTCGGCATTATAACCCTGGAATTTTCGTTTTGAAGTTCTCAACACTAACCACCATATAATTTTCGAATTTTCAAATTAAATTAAAGTACGATAACTTTTTAAAATATATATTGACCATTTTCAATATCTAATTTCGCAAATTTTCATAGACCTAAGTTCCTATAGTTTTTACTATAAATTTAAATCCTAAATTTCCTAGAATTTACTTCGGATATCGACCTCTGATTTAAAAATGGTGTTACTTCATAAAAGGCCTCAATTTTTACCATGTTTTTTTTTGTCCCGCAGACGGTCATTGATAATAGGCAGACTCAGAAATTTGTGTGCGAGGATATTGTGCGGTTTATTAGAGATTTTAAGGAAAAGTTTTAAGGCTCCTTGGCAATAGCTCCATGGCTCCCTAGGAAGTCGCGCTTCACAGTTTGAGCAGCACTGGCATTTTCCCAACAAAATACTGCTAATGTAGAACAGTTTTAGCATGAAAAATTTCCATTTAGTACAATTTAATATACAATTACCCAATTCATCACGTACTCTGGAACGCTTTTCTTATGCGGACCTCAGATGTTCAATAACTATTGTCAATATATTATTGTCAATATTGAAAAAATCTATTGACAAACAGCAATTGTCTCAGACGATCAATGCTATTGACAATACACTTAAATGTCAAAGAATAAAAAATATTTATTTTCAGGTCTTAATACTCAACTTTAAACCATGTTAGATAAAAGTACGGCTTGTGTAGCTATTATTTTGGCTTTGTAAATGAAAAAAATTAAAATACATACAAAGAAAAGAATATGTTCTGAAGATGGGAGTAAATAAAAATCCAATTACTTATATAAATTCAACTTGATATTTATATTTGCAAAAATGCAACGCTAAATGTAGGTAATTGTTATGTTTTCTTGGTTTTGAATACCAAATTCAAATGTTGACAGATCTTCGCATTGCTATTTTGCTATTATGTCAATAAAGTAACTCAGAAGACCAATAGTATTGTAAATATTTTATCAATATTAAAACTATTTTGATTTTCATCAAACCATCACCACAATATTTTTTATATTGACAATCCGTCAATTAGTATCCTCACATGTTCAATAGTATTGCCAATACTGAAATATTGGCAATATATATTGATCATCTGAGGCACGCATTATATTTCTTCTAATTTACATGTCGAAAGTTACAAAAGAGTAGGGAGTAGCTCAAGTGATATAGGTGTTGAACTGTTAACAACAAATTTCGAAAAGAAAATGTTTTGAGTTCGATGCTCGGCAAAGTGCGTATTTATTAATTTTATGTTATTTTTATTTCATAACGGCATTTCATTGTTTCAATACGAATTGAAAAGCATAAAATTAATATGTAATCGAACATTTTGTAAAACTAGTAATCAACATTTAGGCTAATTATTTCATTCTACACTTAATTATTTCAAATAAACTTTCGGGTTTGATTTTCACCAAGGACGTTTTGCATTATTTATTTATTTTTTATTTTTATTTTATTACATCGGGATTTTATTGCGGCATAACGAATTGACAAATATACAATTTTGTAATGTATAAACAATAAATATAAAAAATAATAACAAATTGTAATCAACGGGTAGTCAACATTTAGTCTGATGCAGCCTAAATCGTAAAGATGGCGGCATTAGACAATTAACGGTAAAAATAACGTTCTTTTTTCTATCGAAGCCATAATGTAGTTCGTAAGACCAATGACAACTAAGACTACCAGTAGAATACGAAATGGGTCTTAACTAAGGCAAAAGTCTTAACCAACAGAAATAGTCTTACCTAAGACTTCTGAATCGGGGGGTTAGCCTAGTACACTGTTGTTTTTATTTTAAATTTATTTTCTCTTCTTATAGTATAGTTATATGAAAGTATAATTGTACCATTTTTGACAGGAAAACTTGTTTTTTTATACCCCAATAGGTATTATACCCCAATAGGTATTATACCCCAATTCTCATAGTCGTGTCATTTCAAGCGACGTGACTTAAGTCACGTCACGTCGCATGAAAATTAGTATTCTTGAAGTCGGTTCAAGTGACACAACTGTAACTAAAATATATCAGCCAAATTTCAAATAAAATCGTTTTAGATCAAAAAAGGATTAATTTAAACAACAACTTATCTAAATAAGTAGGTAAACAAAATTACACAATTAAAAACATTTAAAAAAATATTACAACTAAAATTTCGCCCTTCCATTTTGTTGTAGGTAGTCGCCTGTCATTTACAAAATTTAAGTGACATCTGTCGTATAAAGTGGCTTTAGACGTAACAAACGACAAAGAGAATAGGAAAATGGATGTGACGTGACTAGAGTCATGAAAAATGACGTGATACGACTATGGGAATTTAAACAACATTGGAGTGTAAATCAAGCGGGGTGCGATCATTCTGCTTTTGGAGAAACAAAGTTGTCGCAATTTTAAAACGTCAGCCGGATACAAGGCCCTTATTCCCTTAGTCGTGTCACTTGTCGTTTGTACCGACAACCAAGTTTTGATGTTCTCTTAGGCTGGAAACACACCGAATTAGTCAAAACGTTTTTTTCTTGTCTTAAAGTGCCTGGCGGTCAAAATATATACGATTGGATAGCGCTATGCACATTGCATCAGGCAAAATAATTAAACGTCAAACATTTTGTTTCATAAAACATAGAACGGCAAACATTCTACTGTGCCTTATGCACACGTAATAAAGCAAAATTGTCTTAAGTCAAATTTGACTAACGAAACATGATTGAAGGCGACCATGGCGAATAAACAAATAGGTTAATTCACACTGAAACAAAACAAAGCAAAACAAGACAAAACTGCTTGAGTCAAGAAAAAACAGTGTTTGACGTCGTTTCGTGGTCGCTGTTTTATAAAGCAAAAAATAAATAATTATCAAAATAAATAGGAATTTAATATTTTTAGCAAAACTAATATTTTTAATTAAAATTGTTTAATTTATTTAATATTTTTTTAATCGTATTTTGTTGATGGGAAATATTTTTTCTTATTTTACTGGCAACATTTTGTATTCATTTTATCAAACCAATTCACACCAACCTATAAAACAACACGAGAAAATTTGACTAAAAACAATTTGTTTGATTGTATGTGGGCTATGTTTAGGCAAATCGTCTTGCTTATTCAAAGCAAAAACGTTTTGACTAATTTGGTGTGTCGCCAGCCTTAGTCGATTGATCAGACGTGCGTCGATTTAAATGACAAACATCGTATTCTCGGTAGACTTTTGAAAAGTTTCGTGTCACCTGAGATTACATTCTAGTCGCGCAGAATTTTTAAGCGACAAGCCAAAATGCAGGGAGAAAAACGTAAGTTTTTAGTTTTAATTGAATGTTTTGCTGTAAATAGCACATATATTATAAAAAATTGAATATTTTATTTATTTGCGTATTCCGTCATTCCATCGTGCGATTAGAGCTTTGGCGCAAGGAGCAGATCGTCAAAAGACAGTACCGGAAAGACAATATGGAGCTAAAATTAAGGACCCTCAAGTACAAGGAGGGAAAGTTAGCCATAAAAGAAAGCCAGTTTGAAGTGATTGAAAAGAGTGCATTGTGATTTATGAAAACAAAGAATGAATTTAATATTTTCCAATTATTTTTTATTATACATACTTATGTAATTAATATTGAATTTAATAAAGTTTTTTTTTAAAACTCAACATAATAATTCATTAATTGATTTCGAACTCTTTGCACATTATCAATATGCCGTTCTTCTGCTGATTCTTGTGGGTGCTCATGCTCAGTATCGAGAGGTAAATGTGGACTTGGAATCAATAATCTTACATTGTATGTGAAAAATAAAATTTATCCATATTTTATTTATTTATTTATTTATTTATTTATTTATTTAGTCAACCATGTAAATATGTACATATTCTGACTACCACATCACCACAATAATACAATACAAAATGGTCCAAAGTATAATTTAAAAAAAAACAATTATGTAAAAACAAAAAGTACAAAAAAAAAAAAAAAAATTTAAAAGAAAACTCTTACAGTAAACGTTTTTTGAACAGCTCTCTCGAAATGTGAAAATCAAAACAATCAAAACATTTGTCAAGTGCGACAAGAACTTTCAATGATGGCTCCGTGCTGTTATGGTTATTGCTACAAAAAGGAATACGAAAAAAACCTGGGCGTAACCTTAAACTTCTCTGGGGAACATAAATGCTAAACTTTCCAAACAATTCTGGGCAATCAACCCTAGAACATAGAATATCGCGACCAAACACAGCACAGGCTATTTCGCGTCGACGATCTAGACTTTGCAAATTTAACAATAAAAGGCGATTCCGGTATGGTACACGAATGTATGAATCACAATTGGGAGACGGTAAACGTCGCAGTGCATAAATCAAAAACTGTTTCTGAATGCTTTCAATTCGATCAGCATGAATACGATAGAATGGATGCCATATAACTGCAGCAAACTCCAAAACGGACCTAACATAGGTAACGTAAAGAGACCTTAACGTGTAGGGATCATGAAATTCTCCACAATGTCTCTTAATTAATCCTAACATGGAATATGCCCTACTAATTATGTAATCAATGTGTTTATTGAAATTTAGGTTAATTGAAAAAATTACTCCAAGATCGTGAATGTCACACGCTCGCTCTATTTGTTCATCCATCAAGATATATGGAGCCTCAATACGAGATGTTCGAGATCTTGTGAAAGATACAACTTTACATTTATTAGCATTCAAAGACAACTTATTTAAAATACACCACTCACAAAATATGTCAAGTTCATGCTGCAGACGTTCCGTGTCAGTAAAAGCATTAATGTTGGCATAAATTTTTAGATCATCTGCATATAGAAGACATCTACAAAAATTAAAGCACTGAACCACGTCATTAATAAAAATTATAAAAAGTAGAGGTCCCAGGTGACTACCCTGAGGGACACCAGAAGGAACCTTATACACATATGAAACATCGCCTGAAATCTTTACGTATTGCTTACGTGAACATAGATATGATGCAATCCAGGCAACTGGGATGAAATCAGCACCGAATGCCATCAATTTCTGTAAAAGAATCTTATGATTTATTTTATCAAAAGCTTTAGAAAAATCGGTGTAGACGACATCAACTTGCCCGCGAGCTCCCACAGCATCAAATACATGGCAGGAGAAAGTCATCAAGTTAGTAATTGTAGATCTACCCTGTAAAAAACCATGTTGGTACTCACTGATTTTATTTTTCAAATGAAAATCAAGTCTCGATTTAACTAAAGATTCAAAAAGTTTAGGAATCACGGATAGAATTGAAATGCCCCTATAGCAAGTAAAGTCGCTTCTCCTGCCTGATTTAAAAATCGGTCTAACAAAAGACAATTTCCACACCTCAGGAAAGGAATCAGTTGAAAGACTTAAATTAAACAAATGAAGTATTGGCTGACATACAGCATATGCGCATTTGGTCAAAATAAATGGTGTAATACCATCGGGGCCTGCACCCTTGTTAGCCTTCAAACCCTGTAACCCATTGAGCACCTCAGAGAAAGTAAACTGAAACCTGGCAGAAGATAACAAATCTAACGACGTCAAATCATTACTTGTGTTGTCTTCATCGAACGAGCTGTGGAAAAAATTTGCAAAAGCGTCACAAATTGCTTGAGAACCAGTGACAGGCGTATTATTGTATGTCATCACACGCGGATAGCCCTGTGATTTCCTCTTCGTATTTATGAAAGAAAAAAACCGTTTTGGATTGGAAGAAATTTCATTCTCTATCTGTAGGATATACATTTTATACAAGAAATCGTTCAAAAATTTAAACTCCTTACACAGATCACGATACTTTCGTTTAGCATTAATGTCACCAGTTCGTTTAAAAGCCTTAAATGCTTTAGACTTTCGATTAGCAATATTTTTCAAGCGAAAATTAAACCATGGCTCAGCGTAAACGGAGTTCACGGGTTTTTTTGGAACAAATAACTCAAAACCAGTATTCAAAACTTGATAAAATTCAGACACGGCATCCGAGATATTCAGATTGCAGAACAGAGTTGTCCAATCAACGTTTACGAAAAAACTGATCAAAGAGGGCACATTCGCTTTCTCAAAATCATAATTAAAATCATTACTAATACTAAATGCACAATAATCGAAATCTACAAAATAAAAAGTAATCAGAAGTGGTGTGTGATAGATGCTGGAATGACCAGCTAAATCAAGACATGACTCAATTTCAAGTTCATCTAAAGATGAGAAAACTAAATCCAAAATACGTCCATGATAGTTGAAAACAGTGTTGAACTGACGAGTTCCAAATTTTCCAAAGTTGTCTAACATCTGGTTAGAAAGGTCATCCGAAGTTGATCCATAAAAATCGCCGTTCGTCCAGCTCCAGGCAATTTTCGGTAAATTAAAATCGCCTGCAAATAAAATATGATCATCGCCATTCATTAGCGGTAATAGCTCATCATTAACAAAATTCACAAATCCTTTGTAGACATCAGCGGTACTGCCATACGGAATATACACAGAAACCAAAAATAGCCAAAACTCACCACATCTGACTTTAACAATAAGTGACTCGCCACTGTGACACAATAGATTTACGCGCTGAAATATTAAATCATTTTTCAGTGCAACAATGATACCCCCACCTTTAATTATGACGTTCTCGGGCTCACGATCCTGACGAAATACTGTGTAAGACGGTGGAAAATATTCTTCTGAGTTAAAATTGATGTTTAACCAGGTCTCAGTAAGAATGACAATATCGTAATCATTACATAAAATTGATGAATAAATTGCAGTAGCCTTGGAGCGTATCCCACTGTTATTGTGATAATAGATATGAAAACTGTTGCTGTTGTTCGATGTATTGTATTTGTTACATGCGACGTTAGTGATGTTGATAATAGAATCGTTGGCAGTTTTATTTAGATTACTATTTATTTGATTAGCATATTCGAAAGCAGTCGGTTCGTTAGAAGAATAGCCCTTATTTACGGAGACATATTCAGTGTTGGATAATTTCGCCCGTTTTTTGATATATTAATGAACGGCCGTATTAAAGTTCCACTGGGCCACAGATCTGTTGACAGTGCATCATTAAACTTATCCTCGTACACAGCAACTTTGAAAGAAATGAATTGAAGGCTGTTCACGTCGCGATTTTTTGGAACAAGTGACCAGCATTCAATTTCATTTTCTGGAACACTCAACTTCTCGCCTAGATATGTTTTCAAATTCTTGGATTCAGTACTGGGACGAAGGCGACTGACGTACAACCATTTCTTATTCTTCACTAAAACTGTTTGCAAATGGTCGTTAGAATCACCAGTACCCATGATGGTACCCTCAAAATACCTGCCATTTGATGTTAGATGATCGACGGCCGCTGAATTAGTCTGTGGGATGATCCCTTCAACATTATTTCCGGCAATGTCCGCAACCTCCTTCGATGAAATTCGATTAACAGACATTTTTTGATGAACTGTTCTGAACCCAGCTTCGATTTTGTCGTTTAAACCCACAACCGTGGCACCAATTTGCATTATTTGTTCCTTCAAACTAATCAACTCTGAACTAGATCCATTATCCGAATCATGATCTGCTTGGCAACTCTGGCAAACAAATCTGGCATATGGGCAATCTTTAAACAGTTTTATCCAATTATCCATTTTACTATCGATACATTTCGGGTGAAATGTCATGCTACATGTACCGTAGCATCGCAACAAATCACGCCCCGAAGCTGCATTATTACATGTATTACACCGCTTCGCCATAAGAGACAAAAAAGAAAAAATGCACTAATAATTAAAGCAATTAGTATTCGTAATATAATATTTGTATTATCTCGGCTATGTTAAAGATGCCGTTGTAAAAGTACGAATTACAAATACCATGTACTATTGTATGTACGTAATGATTAGTATACAGTATTTATTATTTTGTTTATTAATATTTGTATTAAGAATAGCACAGAAACCAAATAATTAATTAAAACTGTTTATTATTTAATATATTTTCACAATAAAGCAACACACACAATGTTGTAAATCGTTTATAGACAAGGTTCAGTTATTCCTCAAAAACCACATATATTTCACTTAAAACTTTATAAGACAAAAATACACACTTTACGAAATTTTAAAACACAATTAGATAAAAATTTGAGATTTCAATTTTTGGCGAAATTACTCAAAAATAAACAAAAAAAATTTCAAGCCACTATAACAGTAACGTAAAAAAACACGTCTGCACAGCTTGACTGCCAATTAACTATTGACTATTGTATATTACTAACAAAATCGGCATCATGAACATTGTTAAATATGAAAAGGAATTAAAAAGCCACCTTTCCACATTTCATATTATGCCAATCAATTCATCGAAAAAATTATGAAATACAAATTTTTAACATATTTTCGATTTTCTTACAACACAATTGACATTTCCTTGATTTTTAAATGTCAAAATTCCGTCAAATAATAGTCAATTTTTAGTATTGCCTAAAGGATTCTGGTTTATGACATTTGTCGAGTCACGTCACTTGGATCGACTTGAAGAATACCAATTTTTAGTTGAAGTGACATGACAATAGTCACGTCGAATGAAGTGAGACGACTAAGGGAATAAGGGTGTTAAATAAATACAGGCGACTTTGGCACTCTGACAGCAATCATACATGTCGAATTTCATCAAAATAGTTTAAGAAAAGCCATAAGTTCTATCCTACTTGGACATATAACAGAACTTCATCTAAAAATAATTTTAGAATCTTATTTGCGGCACATGTTGAATTTCGTCAAATCGGTTAAGAAATAACCGAGTTCCTTCCTAATTTGCAATATTCCAGAACATCATCAATCGTTTTAAAATTTCACCAAAATCGGTTAAGAATTAACCGAATTCCTTCCTAATTGGCCATATTACAGAACTTCTCCTAAATATCATTTTGTAATCCCATTTAAAGAAAAGAAATAGGCAAGTTCCATCCTGCTTCGCCTTATTTCAGAACTTCGTCGACTTTCATAATACTTGGTTAAGAAATAACCGAGTTCCTTCCTAATTGACCATATTCCAGAACTTCACCGAACAATCATTTTAGAATCCCATTTCCATCGCACATGTCGAATTTAACCAAAATAGGTTTAGAACTAAACGAGTTCCTTCCTAGTTGGCCATATTCCAGAGCTTCTTTTAAATATCAGTTTAGAATCCCATTTTCATCGTACATATCGAATTTCACCATAATCGGTTATGAACTAAGCGAGTTCCTTCGCTATTATCATTTTAGAATCATAATTTCCACCGTGAATGTCGAATTTCACCATTCGCACTACCTAGTCGAAATTTATCAGAATCGGTTAAGAAGCAGCCATGTTCGAAATGAACCTATACGAAATTAAAGATAAGGTTCCGTCTTATGAAGAACCGACAAATCGTTTACCTACATATTTATGATCAATGGGATCAGTGATTACACCCAAAAATAAATATTTGAAAATAATGAATGCATTGCATTCACAAAAATAGAAAATTGATTTTAGAAAGATTCTTTTTAATCTTTATTTCACTGTTTTCGTCGATCTGCTGATCAAAATATATTCAGGGATGGGATCATGAAATCGGATCGGAAATACCAGTCGTTTATAAAACGTCACCGCTAGCAACACCAACACCGATCGGAAAAGAAACCGTATCATGAATTCCGGAGCCAAAAGCTGGAACCAAGCGCAAATTTTAGTGATAAAAAAAATTTCGTTGGAAAAATATTTTTTTTATTAAAAAACTGTTTGCAGCCAAAACTGCTAAAATTTCTATTTTTCATCAAAACAGGCAAATCAAATTAGTGATACGATTATCACCTCTATTATGCTTGTCGAGTCGACCCACAATCGACACGACTCTGTGTTGCCTTTTCCTTTTTCGTATTGTTTTTTCCAAATGAAAACGCAATATAGAGTTGTGTCGATTGTCGATCGACTCTTGAATCATAATAGGGGTGAATGTTTGGTGGCGTTTTTCCATGTTTAAATTAAGTTTAATAATAATTTAAATAAAGCCAAATGAGGCGTCAAGAGCAAGACTAGGTAGTCGACAAAAAAGTGTTTTAATCGACTTGGTTGAAGAAAGCTTTGAATTTATTCAAGGTAAGCAAACGCGTATCTACTTACTTATTTATATAATATTAACACAAATTTATTGTGAAATTTATTGAACAAATAGCCGAAACAATTAATTTTTTAGATATACTCACCAACAGAAAGACCCAGTTCGCCACAGCCTAATTCCATCAGCTCCTGAAAATGTTGGTTAAAAAAAATACCGTCAACATAGAAAATATTTATATTTCTTTTTTTGCAGTTTAGTTATATAAGGACACATTCTCCTATTATTATTAGGGCACTAACGGCAAACATAAATCCTAATGCGACTGGAGCAAGAAGAGTTCCGTCAATTACTCCAATAACATTTGGAAAACCATGATCTTCAAAAAACTCCATCTAAAAATTGTTAATTAAAGTTATGTACAATCAATAAATAAAATTAACACCATTTATATTATACTTATACCTAGTTGTAATAGCTTCTATTTCAGACGCCGTCTGAGGAAATCGTATGTACTTTTGTCTTTTGTCTCCGCTAATTTGTTGTCAACAAATGCCTTAATTCGCTCTAACTTATCAATCCAAACCTTTCGTGTTGCTTCATATCTTAAAATCTTAGCCTTATCAGCCATAATGAGGTTTCACGCACAACAAACCAAAAAAATGAAGCCGATATAAACGCCAAACCGACCTTGAGCAATGTTACCACTATGCAATGTATTTCACACACAAAAAATTGTTTTACTTTAGTTTCGTCACTTACAATATAGCAAAAAAAGCTTATAATTTTAAATTGCAATGGAAAAAAATATATAACAATCCAATTATACTTCCCAATAATACGTCCACCGAAGAAAATAATCCACAAGCTTATACACGAAATTCTAAGCACGGTGATGCTCGATGACCTTCCAATATCAGCCGATGAAAATACCCTCAAAATGATTCGAGAATGTTGTATCCCACTTCTGACACCATGGCCTCTTTCACAAAACCATTATTCGCTTGCGCTTTTTGTCAAATACCGGGGCATCGAATCAATCAGTGCAGAAGATTTTTTCGTTTATCGATTCCAAGCCGACGTCAGGAAATCAATAAACTTCGGATTTGTATCAATTGTTTGCGAAATGATCATCAAATAAACAACTGTACATCGCCATTTCATTGCAATAAGCCCAATTGTTCAATTCGTTATCACTCACTACTGCACCTGGGTAGCGCTCAGCCTCAACCCAATACAAATCAGTCAAATAAGCCAACCAACACAGAGATCAATAATCACTCTGTGGGGACATCTGATAGCACCAAGCAAAATGAGCTGGGTAAAAATGCAGTATTTTATTCAACCATTAAAGAACATCAAAATACCTTACACATACGTTCTTCTAATGCTTATGTATTTTTAGCAACCGCTCTTGTAATCGTTTTGGATCATACGGGGACACCAATTACACTGGCTCACTTCGCCAGTCATTACACGAGCCAAAATTTATCTACAGAAAATATGAATGCTTAAGCATGATTGGGATCAGTCGCTTCCACAAGATCTATTTATTGCTTGGCAAGATTTTCGAAATCAACTCATATTTTTGAACGATCTTCAAGTTAATCAGCGTATCACATTAACATCAATTGGGGTTGGTTACGAGCTTCACGGGTTTGCTGGCGCCAGCGAAAAGGCTTTTGGAGCAGCTATATACTTAAGGAGTCAAAGCGGGAGTTCAGTTAACGTTCAATTAATTTGCGCAAAGTCTCGAGTGGCATCTCTAAACAAAACTACCATACCAAGACAAGAGTGGCGAAAGTGGTGTATTTCCTAACACAATTCGATATTTTTTACTGCTTTATAAAAGTCATTACGCGTCACAAGCGACTCTCCTTTTGTAGCTACCACTAGCAAAAAAATTCAGGACCCCTCTATTATCTTAAATAAAAGCAATGGTGGCAGAAGAAGTTCTGTCGATTTACTCGTTGAAAACTGAGTTAGTAACTTGAGCAAATAATCTATCTTAATGACAGTCAAATTCATATTTACATATACATACATACATACTCGACGGTCAATTAAATGACGGTTTGATTTTCATTATGTAGAAATTTATATAAATCATGTTTTAGACAAAATTTTTACTATTTATCGACTTTTGTATTAAATTTCAATCTTAATAATATAAAATTAATATAAAATAATTCAAAATTAATAAAATATTTTAAATACATTAATATTTTCTTAAAGTTACGATTTGTTTATGATTTTTTTAGTACGAGTTCGACGTTTATAGACGAGGCGACGAAGGAGCCGAGTCTAGAATTTTGAACGAGTACTGTAACGATCATTTAACGTACGTGTAACGTACAACGTTTTATTTCATACTATATGGGACATTAATTCGATTTTTTCATTTAAAATTAAATTTTACAGTAAAAACGTGAGTTTGAAATTTAGAGAAAATCAATCCAAATGATTTTCAAATTATCAAGTTACCCTAGTTATTTTTTTTTTGTTTGGTTTTACAGTCTACTCTACTGTAATAGCTCGTTTTCCGGACACTTTTGTTCTCTGACGTAATGATTCATTTCCCGGACTGAAATCAATCACGTAAACATTGATTTTCGGTATAGTATGAAATAAAATTTTCTTCGTATTATGGGGGGACCAGCGACTCAGCGAGTCTGTAATAACTTTAAGTAAGAATACGATATGTAGAAAGTGCATGTTACTCACCAGCAAATCTTTAACTTTTCATTCAGTTCAGCTGTCAATTAACAAAGCGAAAATTAACGCGCAAACTGAAGGAAATGTCAGAATACATCAAAATTTTCATGGCACTCTTTTCTTAAAAATAATAATTTTCCTATTCACATTACAATTTTAATACTGTATCTGTCAATTGTAATATAATTTTATTGCAATACAGAACATAAAAAATGCCAATAGGTAGTACCCAAACAAAGTTGGCAGTTTTGTGTTTTGTTACATTTTTTGCGGGTTGGTTTTTTTCGTCGTTCGCTTTTTCTTTAGAAAACCCCAGTATAAATGTTTTCAACGTTAAAAAAACATAATTTAACTTAAATATAATACAAATAAAATACAAAATTACCTCTAAGCGAAGTGGAACTTTTTGTTTAGTATCAATTATATCACCCACATCTCGGACCTCCTCAATAAAATTGTTTGCTAAATTTATTGGAAACCTGTGCATCTCCTTGAACCTTAAAACTAAAAACAAGTTCAGCAAAATTTCTCAAATAACTAATCCTCAAATAAAAAGTTAAATCTAACTTACATATGTTCCGGGATATCGAACGGGTTCATCGTATCCTTCATTCTTTAATAATAATATTCTCTCTCATACGATTAGTGTTATCAAAATGCAAATAAGTATTATAACCGTACGTTTTTCTAGCATGCTATAAGCGAATAATAATTTTTTTATTTATCACTAAAATTGTCGCTTGGTTAGGCTCTCGGTCGTAAAACAAATACGCATAGCAACGATAATTTACCGTTAGTTGAAAATAGGAGTACAACAATTAATAAACTGTTAATACACAAACCAAACTTCTAGAAGTTTCCTGGTTTTTCCAGTAAAAATAGTCTGGTAATATGTAGAACAGTTTTATCACGAAAAATTCCTGTTTTAGTACAGTAAACTTTACGCTATTAATTAACTTATTATATTCATCCCTAGGTAGGGTGTCACTGTAACAATATTTACTTATCATGTATGTGCCACTTTTGGTTTTTGTTTTAACGTCATCTGTCGATCGAATTATTCGGTTTCTTGTTTGTATTACCGATTTTCCATCGTCATAGTATAATAGTATTATGCTATTATACTATGACGATGGAAAACCGAAGTTCATAGTATAATAGTATAATTATAATATCTGTGGTATTAAACAAAAACAGGATATCTGCAAATATCAAAGTTTTGAGAAAACGCATTTAAAGTTTGAGTTGAGATTTTTTTTAATATTTTTAATTATTTTACGTATTGCATAATGTTAAACTTTTTAATTACATTGAATTCAATTATCAATTATGCATAAAATGTATTAATTAAAACAGTAAAATAATCCAAAATATAGCTTTATTCCAATAATTATTAAGATACCCAAATTCTGTGGTATTAAACAAAAACAGGATATCTGCAAAAATTCACTTATCCAATTTTTGCTGCTGTTCGTTCCAGCATCTGAAGCGTCACCTTATAATCTAAATAATTTTCCAAAAGCTTCATTATTTTCAAAACAATATGTGGAAAAGCAAAATTAGGTATCTTAATAATTATTGGAATAAAGCTATATTTTGGATTATTTTACTGTTTTAATTAATACATTTTATGCATAATTGATAATTGAATTCAATGTAATTAAAAAGTTTAACATTATGCAATACGTAAAATAATTAAAAATATTAAAAAAAAATTGGGTTTATCCGACTCTCGGACGGCACTTTTCCCAGAAAGTATTCGTTAAAGATCACCAAACCAACCATTTATGTTTTAAAAACATTTTCCGTTATTTTGTGTAGGCAAGGTCCTTAAAATATGTCACGGATTTTCTTAAATTTTGGAGACCTCTTGCTCTTCCCCAATAACACAATTGGTCACGACAATATAAATCTTCTACTATCATACCGCTAAATCACAGATTCACAAATAATGTTAAATTATTTAGAACTGACACATGCTGAGCAGCAATCAAAGTCACATTCGCCATTTTTAATGTTCGACCTTTAACAATTAGATCCAGTTATATATCTCTAGTATACCATTAAAAATCCTTTAGGATTTAATTTACTTCATTCAGAGAGCATCCACAATGTTCAAAAATTTATTTTCTGAAAATTTGTGCCATTTGTTCATATCACAATATTATGTGAGTGACGTGAGAATTGGCCGATCCTTACTCAGTGCTGCAGTCTGGACGGGGCATCGCTGTGGACCATTCGAAAATACAAAATCGTGAAACACAAACAATACAAAATCAGAATTAAGGTTAATTATCATTTGTTACCTAATCCCACCTCCTTGTCATATAGCATTTCAATTTATATATCTGCCAGCTCTCCTAAACCTGCTCCACCCTAATGGCATGTTATTATTTTAAAGAAATGGGATATCTACTATGGAGTAATTTGCTATTAATAGTTATACATATACGACTTTGAATACCAAGAGAATTTATTACTCAGAAATAATACCTTTAAAGGCGATTTTATGAAAGCAATTCACAAATAAAGTATCGATCAACATGTCGTTGAAATTTCAATCATTAAAATGTCATAAAATGTCAATAAAACGTCACAGAAGTGTCACTATCAGAAATATTTATGTCATAGAAACGGGAATATCTTGCTATATTTAAAAGCTCACTAGATATAAGTATTTTTCAATGTTGACGATATTATTTACCACCAGCACAATTGACAGTACTTTATGTAAATTTAGAAATTTAAATTTCATATTTCACGGTAATCTATTCATTTTATCTTAAAGACACCTAGGGAACAATTGTTGGAATTTGCAAGGTGTTTAACTGTAGAAAAGTATTTCTTCGGAAAGTTCGACATTACCTCGGTAACAGATAAACACATTTATATTACTCCTTTTTGTTAAAATGACCCCCGCGCAATGCTTCAATCGACTTCAAGTTTTGGGAACAGGTAGATGATGAATTATCAAATTTATTATCAACATAACAAAAAATTGTTGTGCTGGAACGAACAGCAGCAAAAACTTAAAAAGTGAATTTTTGCAGATATCCTGGTTTTGTTTAATACCACAGATATTTCGTTATACATACTAGCTATCAAAAATATAATAGGTAGCAAATTGTGTTTTTAACATTGAAAATTTATCTGACAGTGTATTATTTTGACAATTCGCAAAATTAGGATTCGATTTTATTTTATGGTACCTCCATAGCTTGTTTAAATATTATAATGGAATTTACAGTTATGTTTATGAAATTAACATTGTGAAAATAGGAATTTATTTCTAAAAATCATGGAAAATTGTTTTTTTATTTATGAATAAACGTTAAAATTTTCAAAATAGGAATTATACCTACGTTCACATAAAAAGAACTATAATTGGTGCTAACTTCATCGCGCGCGATGGAAAACCGACAACGAATTAGAGAATACGCGAATACTTCATCTTTGTACGAATTTAGTAATTTTTCTTATTTTAAAGCATTTTTAGGGCTCAATTTAGTTTATTTTGAATAAAGTAATCGTAATTATATTATAAATCGAGAAATCCATTGTGTTTATGTGTATTTTATGTCAAAATTTTCTGAAAAATGGTTACTCGCAATTCGCTACTCGCGTTTGGTGTGAGTAGTCTGTTAAGGTTGATTTATACTATCCTTTCAGCGCAGCGCAGTATCGTTCAGTATCATACATCGAGTATTTATACTATACGCGCGTTTCAGCTCATACATTTGGTTTGTATTTTCTCGCTGGATGTTTAGGGGGAAAATATTTCAATGTAGGAACATCCTATTTGGCGAGTAGATCTACTTATTTGTGTGAATGCTTGACTATTTATCAAAATTTAAACAATTTTAACCTATAAACCTTTATAAATCTCTTAAAGAAAGCAAAACCTCGTTTTGATATAAATCATATTTCATTCATCATACATCACATGCTAACAACCGAACCGAACTGAGTGTTCAGTGTAGAGTTGTAGACTAAATAATTTCTGAAAATACATAAATACATTAATAATATAATACAAAACATGAAGAGATACAAAAAAAATGTAATCGTTTTGATTCGCGTTTGTTCGAAGCAGTTTCGCTTCCGCGCGTTTGAGAAAATTTAAGGTAACGTTTATGTTTGTTGTAATATAAAACCAAGGAAAATTATTTTTTTGAATTTTCTTTTTGTCTTATTTAATTCAATTATAAATAACGTTTTATTTTATATAAATTTCATAAATAAATTCATAACTGTAATGCAAATAAATTCAATTAAACTTGATTCATTAGTATTTGTGATATGCAGAAAAATTTAAAAATAATTAGTAATTGAATTATTTCTAAAATTATTTTTTACTAATTAAATAGTGAGTAAGTCACTTATAATTTATGAACCATTGGAACATTTTTATTACGTCTCCGTCACGTCTCGGAAGTGACCAAAAATTTTGTTCATAAAATCGCAGGGAATCTTATCCCACAAGGTTTTATAAGCACTCCATTACAAATTTTTGGTCTTGCTAGATTGCGAGTATCCTCCGCTTTTATTTAAACCCTCGCAAGGACAAATAAAAACTTTGCCTTGGCCTAGGCAACTAATTATGTTCAATATTTTTATAAAATTTCGTGCCAAATTCTCCTTCTTGTGTATGAAGAAATAATTTTCCTTGGTTTTATATTATACAACAAACATAAACGTTACCTTAAATTTTCTCATCACAAATACTAATGAATCGCATAGTAGTATAATAGTATCATACTATTATGCTATTATACTATTGACGATGGAAAATCAGTATAAGTGGCAATGCTTAAGACTTGTCCGAATTCTGCGATAATATTTTTTTTGGCCTTGCCCGAATTCTTTGATTATTTTTTTTTTTTGTAATAATTTTGACGTGAGTGGTGAGTGTAATATGTTTCTCTTCCATATTTTCTAATAAGTTCGTTTGCTGTCCAAAATACTAATGTAATTTTGACATAATAAATATGACAGATAATGCTTGGAGAATAATACAATAACACTAAAATAGCGTATAGATCAATTTTTTTTTTTAATATAACCCCAATAAAGAAATCTAGGATCACCGGCGTATTTATCATAGAATGAAATTTTAGGCGCGCTAAACGAAAATTTAGCATTTTTAAACAAATAAAATTGTTAGTTGATCAACAATATTTGCTGTATACATATTAATAAACTAAAAACCAATGCCACTACATAAATAGCCGTGACATCAGTCTAAAAAAGTAAAATCATTAATATAAAGAAGGGAATAAATATTTTTATTTTCCTATGAAACGAAGACAAAATCATATGGGATTTTAAAATTCATTATTTTATATCGCCTTTATTTTCAATTTAAACGAACATTTTTATTTATAAATATTAATAATTTGAAATTAAATAAATCGAATTGCAGGTTGTACACAATTTTAATTGAAATTAATAAAATTTTAATACACAATTTTGCATTTTAGCAAATTGATTTTTTTTTTCAAACATCGTCAGGCTTCGTGTTTCTTTAAAAATTTCATTTCGTACTTTCGTAGATTTTTACGAGATTATTTATTAATTTATTTCTTTTTTAACTTTAGTACAAATTCGCTCGTCGAAATGAAATGATGTATGTAGGGATGCTACTCATTTAATTATGTTTTTGTTTACAGGTGATTTTTTTTATGTTAGGAAAATGTTTTTGTTTTCTTGAAAATTGTTTGGCGGCAGAAAGTATTCTTGTTTGCGGAATAAATTTTTATTAATTAATTAAATACAATACCCACGAGATAAGTAAACACTAATAAAGTGTATTTGAATAATTTTGAGGAAATATAATTTGTGATTTGCGGTTTTAAATAAGTTAAATTTTTTTGAGATTCTGAAAATCATAAAACGTTGGTGGAGCATTGTTAACAGTAAGTCAATGGTTGTATGCATCAAGAAACGCGAACCAATGTACATCCTTCTTTCTTCAAATCAAAAATGACGAAACGTCAAAAAAATGTTCAATATTTTTTAATGCTTTGCATTACCCAATATTCCGACAAGCGACAACCTTACAACACTTGTATCACTTAATACGATTCGTAAATGTTTCACCAAAAATGATTCGTTAATGTTTCACCAAAAGAGATTCGTTAATGTATCACTAAAAGTGAACTGTTTGCGAACTACCAATACATTAACAATACTTCGCTAAAAAGTCTAATTATCATGTTATAGGAACATTAGGAACACCGTAATTGGTCCGTTTTTGAACCGCAAAAATGATTCGCTTACGAACGATTGTATGAATGGGTATCTTCGTTTTTGATTCGTAAACGGTTCACCTTGTTTAGAGGGTTATGAGAAAAAAATAACTATACAAAAATGCAAAATTACTTATAAAATGATTATTAATTTTAATCAAAATTGTTCACAAATTGCATTTCAATATATTTAGTATCAAATTATTAATATTTATAAATACAAATTTTCATATAAATTGAAAATAAAGGCGATATAAAAAAATGTATTTGAAAATCCCATACGATTTTTTTACGTTTTATAGGAAAATAAAAATCTTTATTCCCTTATTAATACTACCACACATTTTTGTGTCACGGCTTTTTATGTAGTGGCATTGCTAAAAACCATAATTTATCAATATAATGGAAATGAATCTAGGAATTATGTACTTATAAGATCAAATTAGGGCTTACTGGTAATATTATTGATACAATATTACACAATTTTTGGTACAGCACAAAAACGAATAAATTGCTCACAAAATGATTAAAAGGACAGAATAAAGCCAAGCATGATCACATTTACGAACGATTATAAATTTATTGGTCGTTAATTTAATTTCATCAATGCAAAAATCTTTTTACTAAAATCAACAAAAATTATTTCGGAAACGTCAAAATTGTAACATGTAGTCGCTGTGATAATTTGGTTGCATACAAAATAATGTCATAACTATTATAGCAGAAATATTTATCACAGAAATCGGAATCTAACCCGGCCTCTCCACCTGCAATCTACCATTGAGTTATACCATTAATATTTACACTTTTACTAGTGGAGACACCAAATGTTATAAAATATCAATAAATTATACCAGCAGGTTATAATAATTTGGCGAAACTCGATGTTATAATATTTCATATACAACATAATTATACACAATTCAAAGTAACGGCAAGTGTAATCCCGCGTGTGTTGAATCTTAATGCTAATAAATTAAGTTTTAATAATAAATATTTTCAAAATTAACGAAAAGGAGGAAATTATGAAATTAATTCAATTGTATAGAGACAATTAATACTTATGGAATATAAATTTCAGTTTATTCGCACCGAATAACATATCGCACGTTAACCTCACCCGAAGCCATTTTTAATATTTTTGTTTATAGAAATGCTAATGGTAGTGGTATAGTATATGTCAGGTGGAGAGGTAGGGTAAACCAATAACCTAATTTTGTTATTCAATTATGAGGAACAAATTGTACACAAAATGTGTCTTGGCTAATTCGTTATACAAAAGGCGCATTTTATTTGCCCATTTGCAAAAAAATTGCCTTGTATCCAATACCATTTTGGTATTCGTAATACCCGATGTGTACTTGGTTTTCAAAATTCCAATAGTATTTTTTAGCAGGGACGCGATTCCGAAATGAATACCAGTTTTGAATTTGGCAAATAAAATAGGTCTATAGTACCTACTCTTAAGAAGTATGTATATATTGTTTGATTTTCATTTTCTTTCGTTTTACAAATGAAAATTTCGGAAATTTATTTTATTGCGATATCACAAAGTTTTTCTTAAAAATTCGTAAGTTTTTCAATTGTAAGGTCATATTGGTTTAGTAAGGCAAATGTCCACTATATAATTTCGAGTTGGTCTACAAATTTTGAAAAATATAAATAAAAAAACAACACAACAAAACAGTTAAAAATCCAAATAGCCGACGAAATTTAAGAAAACACGTACATACATTAACCAACGTATTTTTCACATGTTTCTAGTGAATTTTCTTTTTAGTTTCGTAGTTTTCCATTTATTTCTTTTAAAAATAGCTTTATACAAATACAAATTGTATTTATTATTTTTTATTTTTTTATTTAAATGTTAAAATTTGTGTTTTTCATTCCGATGAAAATTGAAAATGAAAATTCAATACACTTTGCGGCGCACATACATTATGTATGTAAACATGTGCGATGAAGAGTATATTTAGTAACATATTCACAGACATGGTGAATGAAATTTTCATGTCATGTTTTTGGTGGGTGTACTTAATGTGATTTGCGGCTGATGATTTGATATGTACATACATACATATATGCAAATTTAGGTTAATCATCTTAAACCAGATAAATATTGTAAATGGATTTAATAAACTATACAACTATATAGGGTTAACTAAAACAAAATTATAATGCATTCATCTCTCTACAGTCTACATTATGTATATGGGCAACATGTAAAATTTATTTATATAAATAATCTTTTGCTCGGAAAATATTCATTTTCTTTAAGCTGTAAAAGTCAATTTAAATTAATAGTCGAGTGCACAAGTTTTTCTTTGAAATGGGAAACGATTATTAGGGTCATTGCGCGCGCGCTTTATAGTAATTAATGCGTATAAAACTCTAGATTTGCTTCAGGAAATTTTAAATTCACCGACTCACAGTTTATACAAAAAAAAAGAAAATAAACAATAATTTGATTACGGAAAATATTTAGAAAATTTAATTTTCCCAAAATCCAAAAACACTTGTTACCCAGATTTACGCATAACATTTATAATAAACAAGAATGTGAAGAATTTATTTATTTTTAATTCAGGAGAATGTTTTAAGTCTGCGATAATGATTTATCGGATTGTCTTTACATATATACGAGTGTAGAGTACGTTTGTAAACTATTAATGGGATTATTAGTAGTGTAAGAAATGTGCGATATTTATGTAAATCGAACAGCATGATGAACTTGAAAATAAAATCGAAAAAAAAAAACACTTGAAGGACTTAAAATATTTAATTATAGCCGCAATCAAATATTTATAAACCATACATTCATTATGGGTGTCTCAAGGCTTGAAAAATTTGATGTCGATCATAAATTTTTATTGATCTAAATGTTTTTATTTTTGTTCTACGTCAATTAGAATTTTTATTGTTTAATTATATGCGGCCTTTGAGAGCAAATTTTAATTAGACACCCACAATTGTCAGGTCTTTTTAATTGTAAAATGAATAAATAAACCTGCATAAAATCTCAGCCGCTGCACTGTATAAAGTCAGCCTTTGCGGCTTTAAATTGAAAATTGTGCTGCCTATTTATACCAATTACGCGTGAAAAATCCTCTAAAACGGAATTGCAAAGAATTGCATGTAGTCGTAGTTAAATCTTGTGTAAACACAACACATCCGGGTGTATAGCTATATGTTTTTTTTAATTTAGTGATGCAAGACGAAAAATTTGTAGTAGTTTGTACTAACAAAACCGAGCGGGATAAGTTTCTAAGTAACTCGGCGACAGTCAAATGGTTTACAACCATCTCGGCGACTGTCAACTAGGCGACAGTCAACTCGGTGATGAGAAACTCGGTGACGGTCAACTCAACGACGGTCAACTCGGCAACGACCAATTCGGCGACGACCAACTATAGGCGATGGGTAACTCGGCGACAACAAACTCGGTGACGGTCAACTCGGTGACGGTTAACTCGACGATGGTCAACTTAGCGATAATTTACTCGATGATGGTCAACTCGGCGAAGATCAAATTGGCAACGATCAGTTTGGCAACATTAACTGGCGGTAATGAGTTATTTTTATTAAATTTCTAACATAGAATCTTTTATCAGGCGATATTTTTATTTTCAAGTCGATCTGTCAATTAGATTGCACTTCATATGCAACAAAGTTGAAGTATTCTGCATTTTGTGAAGAATGAAAAAATTTCAAATTTGAGGAGGGACAATTCTTTACCTTTATTTGAAAAGGTTATCAGCAACGGATATCAAACAGGATAAAGATCTTCTTTGGGCGAGTCTACACCATCCAATGAAACTGTCCGTTTTTGGGTCAGTGAATTTAAGCGTGGTCACACAAGTGTTTTTTATGATGAACCCAAAAGAGGTGACAACACCAAAATTGATTGAAAAAATCCATGATATCGTATGGAGTGATCGTAAAATGAAGTTCAATAAGTTGGTTAACATCGTAAACATTTCATAACATTGTGTAGGAAATATCTTGCATGTACTCGTACATTTGCATTTGGAAAAGCTTAAAGCGCAAGATGGGTGCCGCGCCGCGTTCGCTCACTAACGGTCAAAAACCCCGAACGAGTAACCACTTCAAACAATGTTTGGAAACAAAATGTTGGAAAATCGTTTGATGTAGTGTATTGAGTTAAAAGGAGATTACATTGAAGATTAAATAAAAGCATTGCGAAAAAGTTGTGTTTTATTAACTATAAAGGAAACAGGTACGCTTTTGTTAGTTTACTCGGGCGATGATAAACTTGGTGACAACCAACTCGGCTAAACCAACGTGGCGACTATCAATTCAACAGCGGTCAACATGGCCATGGTCAGCTCGGCGGCAGTGAGAAAAAACATCTCCAAATCTCCAAGCGCGATAAAAAAATCTCCAATATTTTTTTTTTAGGATCCACGGGCTCGGAATTTTTTTTTTTAAGTTAAACTGCCCTATGCATTGGGAAGGATTGTACGCGATGGAGAAAGGAAGCTCCGCTATTAAAACGTAATAGCAAGCAAAACGTGTTCCGCAACCGTCACTTTAAAAGTGCCAATGCCGCTACAAAAAATCTGAGCGATGTTGAAACGTTCTGCAAAATCTTAGATTTTTCAATTACCGCCACACAAATCGAAAGGCAAATTTTGAATTATGAAATTTAATTGAAAGAAACCCGGGCAAGGCAGAACTATTATGGAGAAAAGTAAACGAAGAAGAACTGTTGGCCTATTTCGAAATCCTTTTATTCGTGGGAAGCCAACGGTCAAATTACGAACGTCTAGAATCATTGTGGAGAAAAAACGATTACCCTCTTTATAGGGCCACAATGTCGGCTAAACGATTTCGAGATATAACCCGGTTCATTCGGTTCGACCAGAAAAATACTAGAGCGGTTCAAATGGCGAGATATTTGAAATGCTTAATGCCAATCTGCATCAGAGCAACCGGCCCTACTTCAACATTACGGTTGGTGAACAATTAACATTCCATTCAATATAGGTATACCATCAAAACGGGCGAAATATGGAATCAAATTGTGGTGGGCTGCCGACTCGAAAAACAATTATCTGTTGACAGGTCAGATTTACACTGGGAAAGTTGGAAATACGAGAGACGCCAATCAGGGAGAGAGACTCGTGAAAGATTTAGTGGAACACTACAACAATACTGGAAGGAACATCACCATGGATAATTTTTTTGCCACTATATCATTAGCCGCTACACTACACAGTTGGAGGCTATCGATGGTTGGAATCATTAAGAAAAATAAGACATGTCTGCTCCCTGAATTTAATGCTTCGCCAAGACGAGAAATGTTATCAACTAATTTCAGCTTTGGAGAAAATAACACTATTTGTTCATATGTGCCTAAAAAGAACAAGGCGATAGTTTTACTCTCTACTATGCACTTTGACGATAAAGTTACCGAAATAAAAACAAATCCCGAAATTATACTCTATTATAATGCAACAAAAGGTAGTGTCGACACAATGGATAAGATGTTAGGCCAGTACACAACAAAACGAATTACAAAACATTGGCCACTAGCCCTTTTTTCAATTTATTAGATGTGGCGACTCTTGCGGCGTATATTATTTATACCTAAAATAATCCATCACACATTACGGTAGAACCAGGTAATTATTATAAATTATATTTTTATTTCCAATAATATTTATAATACTGTTTACTATTGTCAGATCGACGACGGGAATTTATTCAATTATTAGCCGAGAATTTATGCCTACCAGTCATCAGAAAGAGGACCCAAAATTTCCGTAAGACTGTCCACTTTGGAACGAAAACTGCTATTGAATGTATGCTGGGGAGCAGCATCGAAAGTATGCGGGGTCTCAATGCAGTGGGAAGAAGGAAAGGGAATTGCTTCCTCTGTTATCACGAAGCAGATAAACGAAAGCGGGTGACTAACAAGAATTGTGTGGAATGCAGGAAGCCCGTCTGCCTTGTACATAGTCTTACTCAAACAAAATGTGAAGCTTGTTACAAAAAATAATTTTTTGATATGTTTTTTATATAAATTAAATTAGGGAACTCCTAGCAGAAAAAGGAAGAGCGAGAATAGTATGGCAACAAACAAGGGCCCTCCAAGATAAAACTAATTTGAGCAACCTCACTCAACAATTAAGAAGAGATATCAAAGAATTGAAAAATGAATCAATCAGCAACTATTTAAGAAAATTAACTAATGATAGCAGTACTGATTATTCTCTTTCGAAAGCAACCAAAAGAATTAAAAGACCAATAATTCAGAATTCTCCAATAAGAGTAGCAAGCGAGAAATGAGCAAGGAATAATGAAGACAAAGCTCAAGAATTTGCTGAACACCTTGAAAAAATATTCCAGCCACATCAAGATGAAACTTTAGAAGCCGAGATAATATCTGAACAAGCTGTGCAAGAAAGTAAAGAAATCCTACCGACAACACCAAAAGAAGTCGTGTGTGAGATAAAAGCTAATACGAACATTTAAAAAGCTCCTGGCTACGATCTTATTACTGCAGAAATCTTAAAAGAACTGCCAAGGAAAGCTCTGGTGAAGCTCACCAATCTTATTTATAAATGCAGCATTTAGAATCAAATATGTACCAAGCTTGGGGAAAATTGCAGAAGTAATTATGATCCCAAAACCTAGGAAGCCATCACACATAACCTCATCTTATAGGCCAATTCCACTAGTCTCGGCCAGTCATGTCCAAACTCTTTGAGAAGCTACTGGTGAAAAGGTTAAAACCGATAATCGAGAGTAAAAATATGATCCCAAATCATCAGTTCGGTTTTCGTAACCAACACTCAACAATTGATCAAGTTGATAGAATAAACAGTATTTGGGAAAGCACTATAGAGGAGAAAAAAGTCTGTTCAACGATATTTCTAGACATTGCACAAGCGTTTGATAGAGTATGGCTTGAAGGACTTAACTACAAATTAAGAAATCTTCTACCAATCCAATTTGCTAAAATACTGGAATCTTACTTGAAAGATAGATACTTCAGGATTAAGTTAGATGATACCTTTTCTGAATTGAAAGAAATCAACGCAGGAGTTCCTCAGGGCAGTGTATTTGGACCAGTTTCATACCTACTGTGCACTTGTGATTTTCCTGCATTAGAAAACAACATAGTGGCGACTTTTGTAGATGACACGGCGATCTTAGCTGTTGACACAAGCAACGAAGAGTCAACACAAAAGTTACAATCAGCAATAACTAGAATTTAAAAATGGACAAAAAGATGGCGAATAAAACTAAATGAAATTAAATCAGTTCACATCAACTTTACAAACAGGCGATTTGAACATATCCCGATTACTATAAATGAAGAATTAGTACCGTATGCGAACACAGCTAAGTATCTCGGCAGTAAACGCGCGGATGCTAAACTGCGATGGAGGGTACATGTCAAGAAGAAAAGTGAAGAACTAAGAATTAAATACAGAAAGATGTATTGGCTGATGGGAAGGAACTCATCTTTATCAACATACAACAAGCTTCTACTTTATAAGCAAATACTGAAACCGGTTTGGACGTATGTTATTCAACTTTGGGGTTGTACCAAACAAATCAACGTAAATATCATCCAAAGATTTCAGTATATGGTATTAAGGAACATCGTTGATGCACCTTGGTATGTCAGGAACAATGATCTCCATAGGGATCTTAAAGTGAACCTCATTGTAAATGAAATTCAGGAGAAAGCGCGGAGACATGAAGAGAGGCTCCGGCAACATGTGAACATTGAGGCAACTTAGCTTCTAAGCAACACGAATTTAATACGCAGACTTAAAAGAACCAAACCTTTTGAGTTGGTTTAATTGTTAGCTTAAACAGCATTGTGCTGTGTAAAACCCACTACAAAGATGTGGTTTACTTCAATTTACCAGACTCTATGGAACGCCAATGGGAAGAAGCCATAGATTAATATTAAGTTAGTAAATTAAGTCAGAAACAAATTGCTCATAAGTCCAGGAGATTAGATTGTAATTACATAAAATAAATAAATAAAATTTATTTAAAAAAAAAAAATGTTTTTTATATACTACTAGCTGGTAAACCCAGTGTTACCCGGGAAAATATTATTAAATATTTGTGGGACCGACAAAATATAAACTATAGCGCGTGGAAATTTATGAATGAAAAAGATATTTCAGCCATTTCCTGAAAATGTATTTCCTTTTTTTGTCGCCGATTGAGTCAGCATGAGCTATTTTTTCTAAAAATGCTAACCTATACCGCTGGATCAAAGAAACCAGCACGTCCGCCTTTCACCTGGAATGACTCGCTTAATCAGGACTTACAATAATATAATAGGACCGGCAATCAATAGGAAAATTTTCTGTCTCATCGAAGTAAACTGAAGAAGGCAGCTGAAGAACTTTATCACGAATCCGATTCCAGTGACCTATTTGAAATCCAAGACGGATAAGATAACCACAACATAATATGGATAAAATAAACTCAGCGATCTTTACTTCATTTGTTCCTTAGTCATGATATTAAGATACAGGAGATAAGGAGATATAAAAGAAACAAAAATTAAACCGCTCAATATTGATGCCTATACAGAGCGTTAATCAAGCATTTTGATCAAGTTGGTAAACATTACTACACGTACCAACTAAAGAGCCAAAAAAGATTAGTTGTAGTATTGAAAGGAATAGAGAGCTACGTAGATGCAAACGAAATACAAGCTGCTCTCGCTGAGAAAGGTTTCCAATGCAAATATATTACCAGTATTATTAATCGGGAGAAGGCGCCGCAGCCATTGTTCCCCCTGGAATTAGAACCAGACAATTAAAAGGTCAAAGGCAAACATGCAATATATGACCTAAAATATCTACTGCACAGAAGGGTTACCATCGAAGAACCCAGGAAAAGAAATGGGCCGGTACAGTGTGTTAAGTGCCACGAATATGGACACACTAGAGCAGCGCTGTCCAAGTCAAATGAGTATTTTTAGCAAATTTTCAAAATAACTAGAGCATTAAAACTGCGATTAGAATAAAAAACCAACTGGACAACACGGTAATTATTTATGTATCCAGGGCCAAAGAATTTATCACTCCGGAACTAATGTGAAGCTCACCGCAATAGTTGTTACATATTGTAGCATGCGGCCCGCGGGCCGAATGCCTTAAAATGGAATAAAAATTGCTGTGGTTTCACACTCACCGCAGAGTGATAAATTCTGTGGCTCTGGATACATAAATAATTACCGCGTTGTCCAGTTGGCTTTTGTTACGCGCCTCTTTGTGCGGCCAACACGTTCTGGTTGGATAGTCCTCAGTGGATATTGGGAGGTTCGTTGCCGCCATACTTACTCTGAGACGCTACAAAAACTCACGTGTTGAAATAAAAAAAAAAATGAAAAACCACAGGTTCACTAATGACTCACGGAACAACACATCACCATCATTAAATTAAAAGAAAATTATCTCATTTTAATTAACACTTAAAACAATTTATTCACAAAGTAAATTAGAAAAACCAAAATAGGCATTTAAGAGATAGGAAATAATATTCGGTTTCCTAATCTTTAATCACGCAATAGTAAACAAAAAGTAAAAATAAATGAAAATTAAAGTGTGTGTGTGTTTCACTAGATTTGTACGCTGCAAAAAAGGCGTATAATTATGATATAAAAAATAAAAACTCACCCGTAAAATTTCCAAGGGTACCCGTGGCTCCTCTTACGATGGTATTCCTGAAAACAAACAATCTGGTGCTAACACACTCACTTACACACAACTTTTAATTTACGGTAATCTACGTTAAAATTGAAATATATGAAAATACAAAAAAAACTAAATAGAAAATAGTTAAATAACTATTAAATTCACAAATATTTAGTATATGTAGTTTCTTAGGAATTCCCAATCACAAATTCCCGCTACTTTTAATTTGTATTTTTTTTTTTTCCTTTTGATAGGTTGGTTTCACCGCTATTCCTCGAGATCAACACTCAATTTATTTGGTTTGCAAAAATTGGTGGAATTTCTGTTAATATCGAATTTTCCAATACTAAACGAGGCCCCGCTAATTCGCTTCCAACCCACGGTATATACCGATAAGGATATTTGTTTTACGGAACTAATTCAGCTTATCTGCTTGCGCACAATTACACTGCGACACAGATACATAAGATGGATTCCTATGGCCAATTTTTATAATTTAATTCGGCCAATTTTTGTAATCTAATTCACTTGGCCGGTACTTATTTTATGTGGGTAAATTAGAATAAATATATAGATATTTTTTTACTTTTCGAAAAAACTGAAATAAACCGCATTGGCTATTATTTATATGATGTGAACGCGGTGGCCTCTTTTAAACGATTAACTCTACAGTTTACTTTTATTTTATTTTTTCTTATGTAGGTATTATATACAAATAATCCAAATACATACTATATGTTATGTACTTCTACCATTATAACTCCATACAAGCACCGAAATTGTATGACTCATCCTTTGCAGAACAAAAATTCAGCTATCCCATCATTCCATACAAAACAGTATAAGATCCGTAAGATTCACCCATACTCAGATTTACCAGTGAACAATTCCCATAATTTTGGTAACAAATACGATTATATGAAATGAAATGGGGAAATCAAATGTATACCGGGTGTTTCTTTTAAACTGAGACGATCAAATATCTCGAAAAATAGCCACTCTACGGAAAAAATGTCCATAATCAAAATTTAATCATACCGCGGGGGAAATACATTAGTGCAAAAAAATAGTCCCCCACCCCCCGCTTTGTAGGTGGGGCGCGGGGTAACTTTGAAACTAAGATAGGAACCCCTATTTTTTATTGCAGATTCGGATTCTACGGCTAAAAATACGTAGGATTTGACTGAAACATTTTTTTCGATTCATGTTAGATGGCGCTGTAATTGACGATATTCAATTTTTATCTCGGATTAAATATCTCGGAAAATAAGCACTCTACGAAAAAAATGATAGAGATCAAAATTGAATTATTCCGCGGGGGAAATACATTAGTGTTAAAATTAGTACCCTCACCCCCTCCTTGTAGGTGGGGGTACTAATTTTAACACTAATGTATTTTCAGCGCCATCTATCATGAATCGATAAAAATGTTTCAGTCAAATCCTACGTATTTTTAACCGTAGAATCCGAATCTGCAATAAAAAATAGGGGTTCCTATCTTAGTTTCAAAGTTACCCCCCGCCCCACCTACATGGAGGGGTGAGGGCTACTAATTTTAACACTAATGTATTTCCCCCGCGGAATAATTCAATTTTGATCTCTATCATTTTTTTCGTAGAGTGCTTATTTTCCGAGATATTTAATCCGAGATAAAAATTGAATATCGTCAATTACAGCGCCATCTAACATGAATCGAAAAATATGTTTCAGTCAAATCCTACGTATTTTTAGCCGTAGAATCCGAATCTGCAATAAAAAATAGGGGTTCCTATCTTAGTTTCAAAGTTACCATTTTTTCCGTAGAGTGGCTATTTTTCGAGATATTTGATCATCTCAGTTTAAAAGAAACACCCGGTATAGGTAAGTTAAAAAAAAAAAAATAAAATTTGGAATCAAACAACAAAACTGAAATTCATTCAGAATAAATAATTTTGCAATGCACAACAACAACCCAAATAATTTTTGGACGATCATAGAATTATACCCCTCGTACGTTGATATTGAACGAATTGCTCTGTACAATGAAATTGACCATTTTACGAATAGATACACAGCCGTTACACTTTTGATTCTAATCGAAGTTTTAATGCTCTAGTTATTTTGAAAATTTGTCAAAAATACTCATTTGACTTGGACAGCGCTGCACTAGAGCATATTGCACTTTAAACGATGTTTGTGTTATATGTGGTGAACTCCATAACGCAAAGGTTTGCAATAAAGCGAAAACGGAAGCATCAGTGAGAAAATGCAGCAACTGCAATGGAAATCACACAGCTATTTATAGAGGGACCCCAATTTATCTTGAATTGAAAAGGAGAATTAATCCAAAGCAGCGAGCAGAACAACGAATGCCTAATCTCTATTCTTCAGCTAAAAAAGACGCACGCCCAGAAATTGAAAACTCAAACGCTCAAAATGGAAACCAGTACGCAACTGTCAACGATACTGTGCACCAAGGGGTTTCATACGCAAGTGTTCTTAAAGGTACGGCTCCTAAAGTGCAAGCAAGTAAAGAGGGAAACATCTCAAAAGTTTTAAACAAATTGACTAATATGATGCAAAGCTTCATGGCCATGATGGAGAGAACCATGGATCTAATGATGCAGAATATGAACACACTGATGCAGATAGTCGTAAAAAGTCAAAAATGACCATCATCAAAATAGCTATATGGAAAGCAAACGGCCAGCACAGCATAAAGCAGAGGTTCAAGCATTCCTCATTGAGCACAATATTGACATAATGTTAATATCCGAAACACGCTTCACCAAAAATAGCTATTTCAAAATGAATGGGTACTCTATTTATGACACCAAGCACCCAGATGGGAAAGCACATGGAGGCACTGCTGTATTGATTAAAAGAAGATTAAAGCACTATGAACTTACGAAATATGAGAAAGAACATATACAATCAACGAGGATCTGTCTTCAGGAGTGGTCTGGAAACTATGTCATATCGTCAGTGTACTGTCCTCCAAAACATGCTATAAAAAAACTCCAGTTCTTGGATTACTTCAGCCAGCTGGGTAATAAATTTCTTGCGGGAGGTGATTACAACGCCAAACATACTCATTGGGGTTCCAGATTAAAACATCGCCGAAAGGCAAACAACTTTATCAAGCTATAGAGGAACAGTCCCTGGATTATTTATCTGCCGGTAATCCAATTTACTGGCCCACGGATAAAAAGAAAATTCCTGATTTAATCGACTTTTGTGTAACTAAGGGCATTCCACGTACATATGCTAAGGCCACCGGTTGTTATGATCTGTCTTCTGATCACTCACCCGCGGTAATAGTAACAGTGAGTACCGATGTCTTAAGGAACGAAATACCCAACCGCAACCGTCTTACAAACAAGCATACTAATTGGGATCAATATAGGAGCCTAGTCGAACAAAACTGCCTACTTAATATTTCTCTGACCACACTAGCTGATATTGATGTGGCGTGGCGGGGGCGGCCGAAAATTTAAAAGTCGTCATGGCATTATCAGCTGAAAAGGCTACACCTGTCACAAGTAGTTCTGAAAAAGTTAATAAACTGTCACATAATATACAGGAACTAATCCAGGAAAAACGGAAAATTCGCCGGCAATAGCAGCAAACAAAATCGCCGTTATTGAAATGGAAATTAAATCGAGCTATCAAGGCCTTAAGATTTGCTTTGCGGGAAGAAGAAAACCATAGCGTCCAGAACTATTTAAGTGATCTCTCGGCAACCGAGAGGACAGATTACTCTTTGTGGAAGGCAACAAAAAATTTAAAAAGGCCAACAAATTCGAATCCACCGATTAGACTACCAACTGGAAATTGGGCGAGAAGTTATGAAGAAAAAGCCAATGCTTTTGCTGATCATCTAACAACAGTATTCGCACCACACGAAGAAGATAATAATTTCGTGCTACCCCAGCAAATGGATGATAGTTTATCCTACAAACCTATAAAGTATAAAAAGGCACCAGGACATGATCTCATTACAGGAAAAATTATAAGAGAATTGCCAGACAAATGCATAAAACTAATAACATTCATATTCAACGCGATCATGCGAACCAGTTATATTCCTCTAAAATGGAAAATATCTTTGATCATAATGATACATATCTCATCATATCGTCCAATAAGCATGCTGCCAACAATATCAAAGCTATTTGAAAAAATGTTACCATCAAAATTGAAACCAATATTAGAAGAACGGCGCGTTGTACCAGACCATCAATTTGGGTTCCGAAACCAACATGGTACCACAGAGCAAATTCACAGAATTGTAAACGCAATCAAAATCACCTTCGAGGAAAAGAAATATTGTTCTGCTGCTTTTTTGGATATAGCACAAGCATTTGATAAAGTTTGGCACGATGGACTAATATACAAAATTAAAAAGCTTCTACCGAAGAAATTTCACTCAATTTTGGGAAACTACCTTATTCAAACGCAATAAGGTCAAACAAAATGGCGCAACTACTTGCTTAAATGATATTAATGCAGGTGTCCCGCAAGGCAGCGTTCTAGGGCCAATATTATACTTGTTGTACACAGCCGATTTACCTGTAACCAACAAAGTAACAATATCAACATTTGCCGATGACATGGCCATCCTGGTGTCACACAATAATCCCAAAATTGCCTGAAAGGAGTTTCAGAATCATTTAAACAAAATCGCGGACTGGCTAAAGACATGGCGAATATAAGTGAACGAAAACAAATCAACTCACATCACATTGACGCTGAAAAACGCACCAGTCCACCAGTGAAATTAAAAAATAGAAATATTCCTCAACAAACGAAGGTCAAATACTTAGGTTTGCACCTGGATAGAAGGTTAACGTGGAAAAACCATATTGAAACAAAGCGCAACCAAATAAAAATTACATTTTCCAAAATGTATTGGCTGATGGGAAGGAAATCTCAGTTGTCATTAGCCATTAAAGTTTTTCTGTACAAAGCGATAATCAAACCCATATGGACATATGGTATTCAGTTATGGGGATCCACCAGCGCTTCAAACAGAGAGCTCCTGCAACGAACTCAAGCGAAAATACTTCGAAGTATTACTAATGCTCCGTGGTACATTCGAAATAGTAATATACATGATGACCTTCGGATTAAAACCATTAAAGAAACAATTAAAGAATTCAGTTCTAAATATTAATCAAAACTAGAAGCGCATCCCAACGAATTGGCCAGGGATATATTAAAACAGCCACGATTTAGGCGACTGAAAAGAACAGATCCACTCGGACTGATGAACCTGTGAACCTGTAAATTTATTAAATGTTGATGTTATACATATGTATGTATAAATATAATCTAAATTAATTAAATTGAGCACTAACAATAAGTATTAACATTGGCTAAGACTTATGTAATAATTTTAGCTTAAGATTTGATTACTTCTTGTTAGTTTCTTATGTAGAAAGATTCAAGAATAAAGCCATTGGCACTTGGCAGCATTTAAAAAAAAAAATTCTCGGAGATAGTATTTCACACTTACATGAATCAAATTATCAATATTTCGACTATAAAGTTTAATACAATCCCAAAAACAGTTTGTTCAATGAACAGCCTGGGAATGTTATTGCAAGCGCCCTTATCAAAATTCTCCAAGCTATGTTAATTGACAATCCAGAGATTACTAAAATAATATTATTGTCAGATTCATGTGTTTCACAGCCCGCATTTAGTGTCCTATATCTAATGTATTTTCAAATTAATAAAAAAAAAAAATAAAAAAATTTTGCGATATGTATGTAATGTGACCTATATATCCATTTGTGACTTTCTGGGCTTAATTAGATTTCCTGGCTTTAATATAGGGAAAACCTGATTTTTCATTATTGGTAAAAATAAAAGAATATATAACCATGTCAAGCATATCAAAAAGACATTAGAATTCGACTTAAAAGGTGAACGTTTTTCGATAAGAATCTTAAAATTCAATTTCTGCGATATTTTACAAATGGCGCATAGGACAGATTAGTATTCGCATGACGATTTTTCTGCTCGTTTTGGAACTTCAATTGCTTTTATCGTATGTAGTGTTTACTTTGTAGTTAAATAACTTTTAAATTCTTGGAAGGTCCTATTACTTTAACATTTTCCTCCATCTAATGCCACGATTGGGGCTTATCCCCTGGAAACTCATTTCAAAGCCGTAAATAAAATTAAAAAAGAAAGAAAAAGGAGAAAAAGGAAAAAAGAAAGGAAGAAAGAAGAAGTAAAAAGGGAAGAGAAAGGTAAAAGTGAAAGGTGGAAGTTAAAATTGAAAAGGTTGAATGTATGCAAAAATCTGCTTAATTATCCGTCCAGCCAATATTCAGGCTCTTAATGAACCTGATAATACTGCCGGCCGGTACGCGATACATACTTCTGGGCTCATTGCTCTCCCTCCTAAATGTTTACTGTAGGTAGTACTTCCACTGGAAAGACGGTGGCATTGGTTCCCAAGGACTTCGAAAGGGCAGTCCCACTTCCGTATATTCCAAGTTCTGATTTGCCTCTTACAAGTTTCTGGGAATGGAAATTAGCCTGTAGGTCACCCAGCTTTACTACAGGAAGGCTAAATAAAACTGGAGGGTACCTGGTATCCAGAGTCCGCATACTTTGTACTGATTAACCTATCAGCCATTCATCCTTCGGCATATGCTGTTCCACCTTAGATTAGGGATTTTTCTCAAGGTATTGTCCTTTAACGCCATACTTTAACCTGTGCCAAAAGACCACATTCTGCCTGATGGTATCAGCTACCAGTGGTTGCTACGAGGATGCATCACGAACACTTGCGAATTATGATCAGGTTACCCCTTACACAATTGTACCCATCACACTTGTGCCTGATATATAACCAGAACAGCTCACGTGAGCTAACCTACTGGAAGGTTACAGAGCTGGTAGATTAATCTACTCAACTTTAGCCCATTGCCCCCCTCCAATAGATGCAAAACCACCTGGTGCGGTTGTAGGTGTGTGCGGTTATAGGCATGGGTGAAAGTGTGGTTGCGTGGAGGTGTCTAGTTAGTTAGAGAGGATATTCTTTGAGACTAATAAGTGTTTTTTATCCTTCGGTTTTGATGTGGGCCCAATCGAGCAATCAATCTATGAACCAAATAAATCTACAATTTTTGGTTTGGTTTCAAATATATTGTATATTCTTAGGTTACCTTAAAAGAATTGTATATGCAGTAAATATCTAATTATTATTGTATTATTAATTTATTTGTCTAGATTAAGACTTGATAAGTAGTTTAGAGCGGGAGGTAGCAGCGGTTACAGGTTGTCTAAGTTACCAAAGTACGGAAGCGGCCAGGAAATTATAGTGATTAAGTGCGAAATTACCAACAATTAAATCTAAGTGATACAAAGATATTAATTTGAATTGGTACAGGGATATACATTTAAATTTATTAAATAAATTTATATTTGATTTTATTATTTTATAAAGTATAAGTTAAGGTTAATCAAGCAGCTTATAGGTTTTTTTTTTTTTCGCTGGCGCTACATCCCATGGAGGGATTTGGCCGCTTCATTTTTGAAGTTTCGTAATCATTTTTACAACGGATAATGATTGATTAGTTCATTGATCCTTACATTAAACCAGCCGTGATTTTTTCATCACCCGCCGGGAATCGAACCCGGGACCTCCGGAGCTTAAAGCAAGCATGCTAACAACTGTGCCACCGGGGCAGTTAGGTGGCCATTTACCGAACTTAATTTGTTACGATCTTATAGGTTGAGGCTACAGAAATAATCAAGTTCTGAATCAGTCAGGCTCGGAAGTAGCATTTAGTAGAATCTAATGATTGGTTATTCAATATTTAATTAGTGTCTCTTTCTACTTCATATTCTATTTTAATACTTTTATTAAATTTACACATAAAGTAATCATGTGATTTATAGAAAGAGGAAATAATAACTATTGGTAGCTGAATCAACTCTTATTTCCAGAAATCAATCCAGAAAGATGAAGTAGCAAATGAAGAAGGAATTGTAGATACAAACTCAATTTGTTGTACTAAGGCCGTGTGCCATTCGGTTAAAAAGTTAAATATTTTAACTGTGGTAAAAATAATAAAACTTACCTCACTTTTTAATCGCTTTGCTGTGCCAATTGAAAGCAGATAAAATTTTAATGATTGAGATTGTATACCAAATTATAAGCAAATCGATACATAAATAAAGATTTTTTCAAAACGCTATTGGAGCTGGGAACACCCATCGTCGTTTTTAAATTTGGTTGTATTTTCGTTTTTGGCTTAAACTTAGCACCTTATGTTTCCTTCTGCCAGGGTTTTGGGTACAAACACAGTGCGATAGTTCAGTTTAATTCTACAGATATATCATGCACGTCCAGCTCTTCTTTTGACTGAATTTTATTTCTTAGTTTGTTTTCAATGGTCCTATCACATATAGGCCATATTTCCATTTATTTTCCCTAATGACTAATTTTTCTATTGGAAGTTTTAACTTCTGTGGTCAATAATAGTTGCCTGTTCTTTTAAATTTGTTAACAATAATAAGTCGCTACAGCTTTGGCTATCTGAAGATTTATACAGTGGTTTAAAAACATTTTGTTCAATATTCATCCCACTTTTCGTAAATTTTCAATTTCCAATAATATTCAATTCTTTACACTCTCTCTAACTCTATAAGGTGTCTTTATACTTTCTGATTAATTCCATGAAGTTAAAAAATGACACAGAGAAATCTTGAAATTGGATTTTGTATTCCCGGGAAAAATTCACAACATTCCCGGGAAACGGGATACTTTTAATTTCTTAAATTCCCGCGACGCAAGCCCTAGTTACAACATCTCACCCCTGAGAACGACCCCTTTTTCGACAAATTGCTGTTAGAATATTTTATGAGCTAGGTAGTAACAATGTTTTGTGAATTTGTAGATATTATGCTGTAGAACAATAATAATAAATATCTACATTATGTTAATGGGACAATTTTTCGACTTACAGTTCGTATTTTAAAAAAGTAGAAGTAAAAAAGTAAAGTAAAAAAAATGTTATTTTCCCATAATTTGTTACATTCTTTAAAAAAAAAAACTGGCTAAGTCTGCAAAATAAAGTGACTCCATAAGCTTTCAAAAACTGCAAACAGAATTAAAATCGAGCCCATAACTTGGGAGATATGATGAAAAATGTGAAAAGGGGTCACCACTCAAAAAATTGAAAACATAATAACTTGCAAAGTTTTACAGTTATATCCCTACTTTAAAGGATTTTTTGCGATAATTTTACATATATTCCGAAATTTCCGGCCGGTCACTTGAAGACGAAACACATTCAGGTCGATTGCCGAGAAAACATTTAATTATTTTAGTTCTACTAATATGATTCATTTATGATTATGTAGTACCTTTCAAACTTGTAGAAATTTGAAAATTATCTACCTTTAGATGGGTGGTATCTACTACGCAGATGTACACCAAAAATAAAACAACCACAAATAAAAAAATCGTTTTTTTTTTTAAATACAATTTTAAATATTTAATATATTATTTAGTTTTTAAACATTGTTTTTTATACAATAATATTTAAATTATTATTTATTAATTAATAATTTTTCAAATAATAAACAATCCCATTTCTATGTAATTTTTATTTTCTTGTAAATTTACTTGTTTTAATTAGGTATTTTAAATGGTTGGTGCGTGGAAATGATGATGATTTTGAATTTTAAAATTGTTTTTCCCATTGCTTTTGTATTATTCGGTTGTAATTGATGTTGTTGGTTGCATTAAATCATTTTTTTTTTGTTTAAAATTAATTTAATTAAATATCACTTACATTTTGTTAAATAATTTTTTTATATATTTTTTTAATTGAAATTACAGCAAAAAAGAAAAAAAATTAATTCAAATAGTTTTTTCTATATTTGTTTTGTTTATTATTATTATTTTTACTTATAATTTTTTTAATGTTTTTGTTTTAACTTATTTTAGAGAATTTATCTGGAAAAAAAATAAAACAAAATAAATTTAGAAATTGGATTTTATTTAAAGTTACTTAATTTTAAATCTTTTTTTTTTTTGCTTTCGTTTTGGGATCAGTAAAGAAGGAAAATTTGCAAAGATGCCGAAGTCACATAAATGGGTTCATGCCACTTTAACGTTTATACTGTAACCCAGTTATACGATTTTCTACTGGTATAATGAAGACAAATGACATGTTTACGGCTTGGGAGGGAGTCTACTTCTCAACGGGGGGCTTACGAAATAAACTAAAATTGATTTTTCTCTTTTCATTTTTTCTTTTCGATCTCTTTCGAGATTAATTAGTAAAATAAACAAAAATCATGTATCATCTATTATTTTATTAACTTTATTTTTAATTTACAGAAATATTTATAAAAAGAAAAAACAAAAAAAAATAATAACAAACCATTAACATTAATTTATTTTCTATTTACTAATTGTTATCAATTTAAAACAAATTATTTATAAGACAAAAAAAACTGAAAGCAAATTTACTATACTATTTAATGTAGTTTGAATAATATGCTTAATTAATTAATTATTAATATTTTTTGTGTTGTTTTCAATTTTTTATTAATTTTTTTTTTATGTTATCACAGGAAATAAATCATAAAATTATAAAACAAAAATTTACTAAAGTGTGCGGTAGCAGTTTGGATATGCACTGCACACCGGTTTTATTTTCAATAAGCGGCCGCACAAAAGACATAACAAAATGTTTTGATCAAGTAAATGTTCGATATGAGCATGTGAGTAAGAACTACTCCGGATACATTTGGCCGAATATTTATGTACGTGTTGTCTCGTACTTAGGAAACCTGAGTTGAGGCTGCTTACCGGCTTCCTCACAGGTCACATCCCCTTAAGGTATCACCTTAAGAAAATGGGCCTAAGTCCGACGGATAGATGTCGCTTCTGTGACATGGAAGCGGAATCAGCGGAACATGTTCTGTGCCATTGCCCAGCCATTTTCTGCAAAAGGTTACAACATCTAGGAGGGAGAGTAATGAGCCCGGATGGTATGCACCATATACCGGCCGTCAGTATTGTCAGGTTCATTAAGAGCCTGAATATTGACTGGACGGCTCATTAAGTAGGGTCCATGCACAAAAGATCTTTTAGGTCGCAGTGCGGGGTGGCTTGAACGCCCACATGGCCCTCAACTAATAATAATAATAATAATATGTACGTGTTGGTTAAAATTACTCAATTTACCTGGCCTATACAAAAAAAAAACAAGAACACATCTCGGGCCTGCACCTTACAAAGGATGGGCCAGTAAGAGTTTCACCATGTAAATAGTAATAAAAAATTATTGCGTTGGAATATTTTGATTTCTTTATTTGAATCATGTTTATTGATCGACAACAATTATTTGTGAAAGATAACATCGGCAAACATTTCACCACAGCTTCGGCGGCACATATCAATCCGTTTTTTAAAATTTATGATGATATCCTGGTATATTGCTCCTCTATTCCACCAATATGCCTTATTATCTCGTCCTTTAGCTCTTGAATTGTTACTGGCTTATTGACATAGGTCTTACTTTTGAGATCTCGTGGCCAATTGACCTCGCTGTTTTGCGAGATAATGCGTCCCGGGAATTTCTCGTGCAATAAAGCCATTTTTGTTGAAATTACATATCGTCCACACAAATGTAGTTATCAGTAGTTATCATGGTACAATAGCGTTCACCATTCACAGTAACAGCACGCCGGCATCATTTCGAAAAAAAAGAAAAAAACGGTCCAATAATTCCTCCAGCCCAAAACCCTCAACAAATAGTGACTCTTCACATATTACAATTGTGTTCGATCAATAAGCATGATTTAATAAAGAAATTAAAATCATTCCAACGCAATAATTTTGTATTTACTATTCACATGGTAAAACTCTCATTGGCCCACCTTTTATATTCAACAAAAATCTTAAAAATTGGAAATGGCATTTTGACAGATGGTACGTATATTTTTTATGCGTCAGAGAACTTTTTGTGGCATTTTAAAATTAACGATAAAAAAATCATTTAAAATTACAGTTAAGATCGAGACACATAATAACATTCGTTGTTTCGGCCGCTCCCTTAAACGAATCCTTTGTGCCTCGACTTTTATTCTGCACGTTTGTAAATAGTTGCATAAATTTCATATGCGCAAATATCAAGTTATGAGTTTTGTCTGACTTAATTATAATAAGACATTAAAATTGGTGATTTGTAAAATTGCTAAAAACGAAAACTTGTTAACCATTTTGTAACGCTGAATGAAATTGGACAAAAAAAATCAAATTTAACTTTTAGGTCTAAATTCAAAGGAAGGTGTGATTGTAGATGATATTGGGCTAGATAACTCGATACTCAGATAAGCAGTCATTTTTTGCGAATTTACTAGAAATGTTATACACGATAATTTAGCAACCCAATTTTTTGCTGAATATCAAAGAGTGGTATGCACGATATTTTTTCTTGGTTAACAAGCAAGTAAACCGTAGAAATTTTGCGGGCGTTTTAAAGTATGCGCAGATATTATTAGATGTCAATTTGTAAATGTTTGTCGCCATATTTACCGATTTGCGAATTGCAAATTGCTAGAAAATCGAGTATCTAGCCCATTACCACAAAATTTTGGCTTATACATATGTTAAAACCATTTGTTTAATTCTGAAATATCCTTAATGTCGTATTAAAACGTGGCAAAATCAAAATAATTTTAGCAGGGATCCCCACTTCTTATGTGTACGTTCAATTGAAAAACATCCGGACAGTTTCAAGGTCTTACTTTGTTAATTAATTGAGAGCAACAAATTTTGCTAATTATTAATTATATAATGCGGCAATAACCCGAAACAACATAATTCAAACATTCAAACTTATTAAAATTAAGAACAACTACATCAAAAAGAACATTTTGATAAAGGCGAAACATTCTTAACGATACTGTTGTTAGCTATCGTTAAAATTGTTTTTGATGCAGTTATTCTAAATTTTAATAAATTTGAAAAAATATATAACCCGAGTTATGTCGTTTTGCGTTATTGCCGCAGATATATTCATTAGCTTAGATAACAATATCGAGTAGCTTAATCTTAATGTAATCATAAAAGTTATATAGACTATAACATAACCCTAATAAAGTATGTATTTAAAAAATGTGAGATTTTTGATACATATTTTCATTGAATTCCATCATATTACAATCAAACCATATTATAAACCGATTATCAAGTACCTAAATAAAAATTAGCGCTCAACGTGACGTCTTATTTGCTTTCGATTTCGAAACTAATGTTAAATTCTTTTAGGAAAAAATAATCTGACGGTAGTACTATGGAGCTTTTAGATTAGTTTATTTTATCCTCAAATCACTTTTCCCCCCAAAAGAATTTAACATTAAACAAATTATATTATCCAGCCACGGAGGACATTGCCCAAAGCAGCGCTCAAACCTCTCTGCATTCATTGCACAATCAAGTGCAAACGAAACACAGGTATTGAAATAAGTTCATGTTAAATATTGTTCATTTAGTGAAAGGAGAAAAATAATAGAACATTTGCTTATTGGGCAAAAGCCTCCTCCTCTCTTATAACAAAAAACTAAATGTGTAATTCGGAAAATATTTGACCTCCCGATTATCGATCAAAGTAAAAGAATCAAGAATAAATTTTAAAATATTTTAATCTGAATAAGTAAATAAACAGTAGTACACTTTTATTAATGAAATAAAGGGAATATGTTTCTCGTAAAGGGATAATGGCGCAAAATTTTTGTAGATAAAAACATTACTTGTTGACATTAATGTTGATCGCACATTTGATTACATTTTTGGCCACCTTTGGCCCTACTTTTAGTATCGGTTACCAGATGACATATCTCTCGCAAAAGTTGAATTGAATAACATCGTCAAGCTGTCGTTTTTTAGACGACATATTTCATAGACCACCAACATTTATGATACTAGTTTCCACAAAATTTGAATAATTCATTCATTAAACGCTTTAGCAAATCAGCAGCGCTAACTGTAAAGTGTAAAGTATGGGGATTGCATAGCTGCCATCGAAAGAAATAATAACCCTTAAACTTTCGCAAATCCAACGAGGTCCACCGCGCCACATATACTTATGTAGTTTCTTCGCAAAATTTTTGACAATCACCATCTTTTTATTAATTAATGTAACTCAATATTTTTTGTAACTTTTTTGACGCAGTAATCGTACATGACAAAATTTAAAAAAATTATCACCACATGCTCTCGCCACTACACACAACACCTAGAATCTTTTCTAAAATCACTTACACAAGTTGGTCGTCATTTCCCATTCGTCTGTCTAGGGATGTAATAATACAAGTAAGAAAAGCTATAAAACACATAAAGGTGGTGTCTTCCATAAATTTCACAAGTCATTCAATTCAAACAAGTAAGGAAATTGAAGTTTGGTTTTTGATGCAAATTTATAATAAAAATATTTTGGTGATTTTATGCAATGCGACAAATTTATATGGGTGTTATGAATTACCTATAAAACCATTCATCAGTTTCCCCAGAGTCTACTCGGATATACACATTTATAATTTCATTTGAGCTATCTTTTTTTTTTTAAATACCTAATTTTCATAATTTTATTTATTTTAAATATATTAAATTTAATATTTTTATAATTTCATAAATTCTTTTATTCTTAATTATGTTTCTTATTTTGTTTGATAATAAAAAGCGTCTAATAAAATGTTTGTAATTTACTTTTATAAATGTTTTTCATCTCTAGATAGATTTATTTTCTTGTTATAATATGTAGGGGGTATTTGGAAAAGAAAAACGAAAAGAAAAAATAAATCCATAATAATTAATTTATAAACACGTAATTATTTGTAATATTCTATTATAATTCTGTATAATTAATTTAAATAAATAAATGTCGTATTTATAATTTATTTCTCTTATCATCAGACAGAATAAACAAAAAAAATGTAAACTAAAGAGGCAAAATCAATATGTTTAAGAAATACACGTGACACATTACAAGTAACTGAACGAGCGGTGCGATTTGACTGTCGATTTTGTGATTTGTAGGGTAATTTATTGGCATTTATTGTGTGTATATATATAATGTACGGTACCATTCACTTATGTGATCGTTTAATAAAGAGCAAAAATAGACATTTACAAAAAACAAAATAAATTTTATAGTTACTTATAACGGTAAAAAATATTCATATATATATTTTTTTTATAGTAGTAGTAGTAGTTGTAATAATAATAATAATGATATTATATAATACATACAATATTTTTTAAGTATTTTTGTTTTTTGTTTTATCTTGAACGTAGATTGTAATAATAATAGATTTTTTGTATTTTTTTTTTATAATTTAATTTAATTCAAATTGTGATTTCTAAAAAAAATATATATATTTATATTTAATAAAAAATAAAATTATTGTAAAAACACTACCTAGTATCGGGGACATGTTTAGTTGTTGACACCGAGTTAGATGATTTTAAATCACGCGGTGGTTTACTTTGTGTTGGAGGTGGAGGGCGACTACGCCTCTCTTGTTGATTATTATTATTTACTAGTCCGCCAGAGGTTAGTAAAAGTTTTGTTGAGTTTGATGGTTGTTTGGATTTTGCGGATGCTTTTTGGATACATCCACCACCCCCGCCTCCACCACCACCGCCACCAAGACCACCACTTCGCGATATACCCAATTGTTGATTTATTTGATTTTCTAATTCATGTTGTGATCTAAATTCATTTTCATGATCGTCATCATCTATATCACCGCCTTCGAGGTCAGCCTCCGTAGCATCGCCGTGATTCGATAATTTATCGGTTGATTCTAAAGCTTTAATTTTATTTAATTCATTATCTTCATCGTTTATTTTGAATAAATCTAAATTAGATAATGTTGATACCATTAGAGCTTGAACAAATTGAGATCTGAAATTAGAAAAGACAAAAAAAACACGTCGAAATTTTTAAACGGTCAAGTATGTTATGATGACGGAACAAAATTGAATTAATGAAGTTCTGAAACTTTGCCAATCTTTGTTCCACCACTTTCACTTACAATAAAATAAATTATAACAAAAAATTTACCTATCAGCTCTATCCTTTTCAAGCTGGCCTTGTTCTTGCTCATCTAACGATGGTGTCATGAAGCGTGCTAACAGAAATTGTGAATTTATTTGTTGATTTAATGGTGTTATACCGTTACCCGATGCTGTGCCACCAACCAGCGGTAAAGGTGATGTTGATGATGTGGGAACATCCCTAGAATTAATAGATGTGCTACCAATTAACCCAGAAGCTTGTTGTTGTGTATTTGTTGTCGATGTATTTCCACTACTCGATGAATTATTTACTGAATTTGATGATGTGACCGATGTATGCGCTTGACGTCTTGGAAGCCTTTCTAGTTGTTGACGTGTTGCCTGTGAATGATTCGTAAAAAAAAAACGATTTAGATGTTGGAGTTCCATTATCGATCGTGGGACACAACAGTTTACATTCTCAGTTTCCAATAAAATTATATCGACCACAGATAATTCGTACAGACTATGGATTAATTCGTAATCGAAACTAAGCTCATCGTATAAATAGATTTTCGAATATTTTGGCATTTCGACTGCTGGTTCGAAATGCTTCTTGTATTGTTTTGCCCTAGCGACTACTTTGTTTATTAAAACCATGCAAATAAAATATTTTCATTATACTCACAGAAACTTGCTGCCGCTCAAATTGCAATTGCATTTGTAATTGTTGTAATTGCGATGGTTGGGGTGCACCGCGCCTAACTCCCGATAATTGAGATAATAATTCTGCTATTGGATCGACTGAATCTCGCCCCGATGGTGACAGCGCCGACAATCCACCCGATGAACTAAAATGCATATTTGATCGACGTGACCTCGGCCCACCGAGAGCACGACCCGAATGTGGAATTCGTCTAACGCCACCGTGTCGTATGGCCGATGGTTCATCTAAAAATGAAATTAAATCTCGTGGCCCCGTACGATGTTCTAATGTCAAATGACCGGCAAAATCATCAGTTACCAAATTTGGATCACCGCCGGGTAATGCAGCGCACACAGGACATACAACCTCGAGTCCGGTGTCTGTGTGTTCGGCGGCAACGTGTTCGAGCAGAGCCGAATCACTCAAGCCCATTTTTTTACAATACGGGCATGTGAAACTTTGTGGTTGTTCTTGACTTAATATTTCACCGCCATAGTAGAGTTCGAAATCAGAACGGGTTAATATACATTGCATTGGATGATCGGATGAGTGACGTGTACTTATAGCACCATCTTCGTAACATGTAGCACATAAATCATAATCGTAGCATATTAGACATTTGTAACGTCTTCCACGAAAATTACTTCTAAGGCAAGAATCACAACTCACACCTGAAATAAAAAAAAAAAATTAAGAAAAAATTGATTATAGTAAAATGAAAATGTAGAGAATAATAATGATAAATAAAATATTTTTATAGAAGGATAATCGATAAATGTTTATGCAATTTCTTTTATGTTGACTGTTTTGTGATACCACCGTTTTTCTTAACTAGAGGAAAATATACGATATTGATCGGTTTACACAAGCATTTTGCAAGACGCAAGGGTATATTATGTCCCTCTTGCCTTACAAAGATTTATATAGGTTACCACGGCTGAATCATAAGATGAACCAACAACTGGCAAAACATCTTGTAAAATATTCATAGAATCGTCTCTCAATATTTTACGAAATATAGGTATATTACATCATAACACAAATAACATAAAAACAAACACTTGACCTTTTATAATCGTTTGCGCACGTGGGTCGTTAATTTAGCAAAGTATACATATAAAATAAATTACATGTCGCTTGATGAAAAGATAGAGCATGTACCTACATAAATAAACTCTGTTGCACTTGATTGTGTTCCATTTTCTTGGAAAAATTTAGCGGTTTTCTCTCGACACCATTGTATTTACCTTTTTTGATTTAACCTTGATTAGCACAGGTTGAGTCTTGCAAACCCATTTTAATTTTATTAGCTAAAAAATAACCGAAAAGTAAATTTTTATGAAAATTGAGCGGCTACGATGCACAATTCATCACTCAATCGACAAAACTCATGTCACACATTTGTGACGCACAATTTTACAAAATAAAAAAATAATTTTGTAGTAATTTTTGTTATGATTATTTTCGATGCGTCTGTGTTTCTTCGTGTCAAGTAGTTTGACTAGGAGCCGAGTCGTCGCCCATATTCGTGGCATTTTATTTTAACACGCAAGTTTTTTTGAATACCAAAAAACAGATGAGTGTCGAACGTGTTAAACTTTGTACGGGAAAAGTTCTGCATTTTAGTCCTTTTACTGATTACTGTTAGAATGGAAGGAAGTACAATGTAAAGATGAATTTCTACCATGCATTTTGATTAAATAAAAATTGTAATAAGTGAATTTATAAATTATTTGGTTTACAACAACAATAACAAAATCAAAGAATGGCAATTTTTGCGATTTGACGATTCAGCAGACTGATCAGTCTGAAGTAGTTAAGAAATTTGCGTATGTACTATTGATGTGCGGGATGTAACAATTCCGAGAAAGATTTCTTTCCACCACTAAATTCCATTTAAACTAACAAATATGAAATGAAATTTAGTAGATATGCCATAGAGTTCAACAGGAATTCCTTATTTTGGAAGTGAGTGTCTTCAAAGAAACGGAGAAGAAGAGTGGTTTACCCCATACTACAATAGTTATCGTAACGCCACGTTCGAGTAGTTTTATTAGTTTCGAGTTGGCACAATACTGAGTACAGGAAGGAGTTCACTCGTTTTAGTAGATTTCGACAAGTCTAGAGGATTTACTTCTCAAGCGTGAAAGCCTAATCAATGAAATGTTTCTTATTTTTCAAAGATGAACCTTGGTCAAGAACAAAATAGAGCTGATATCTATCTATCTTTTTTTTTTTGAACAATTCCCAAAATTTTTAGGAAATTTTTATTATAAGTCTAATTCTTCAAATTTTCTCACAATAGTTATAAACACATGTACATATTTCTAGAGCCAATTTTTTTAAAAATTTACTTTTATCAACCCATTACAATTTTTAATTTTTCGCTTGGCAAATTTTTTTTCGTAAAAAATTAGTTCTTGAAAATGCTTCTGAACTAAGCTTGTGCGATAGTTTATACCAGCATCATCCGCGACTCGTATTTTCTTCGAAAAGGAAAACCTAACCCCGGTATTAATAGAATATAATCGGGCGAGTAAAACCAATTAGCAAAATGATAAATGACGATTAGCAAAATATGTATTTTTTGTAATTTTAGAACATAATCTGGTCGTATCAAATAGAAATAGACGAAGGACCCTCAGTGATGAATGTCTATTCCAATAAAGAGATTAATGCAACAACTTGCAGAAGTCAACTACTGATCTTTGTATGTTTCTTTTGGCCAAGTAATTTCAGTATTAAATAATCGCCTTTAAAATATAAAAATCATAAGTGGTAAATTTTTCGTTCATCACTTGGGCAGGTTCGTCAACTATGTATCTTTCAAATTAAGTTTTATGTTTGTTATTGTAATTTGTAAATAATTTTTTTTAATCCTTTAAATGGGTATGGACATTTGTGTCCAAAACCAATTTTTAAACCAACATAACTCAATAACCAAATTAAATGTAAAATTTTTTTTCCAAAAATGTTTATTTATGATATCTAGCGTACTTCCTACTCGCAATAGATTGTTTTGAATTTTGTGCAGAATTTGAATTAGAACGTGACTTTACTTTTGTAATTTTATACTAATGTTATAAATCCACTCTTGATATAATCACTTTACTATTATACTATTTTTAGCACTGACAAATTTTGTGATTTGTGGTTTTGCTAAGTAGTTTGTAGTTCAGTTTTTAATGGACATTTTTGTTCTCGAACACGTTTTACGTTTATATTTTTTCTTAGAGAGTTACCGATATCACGTCAAGTTTCAAATTATTTTTTACAAGCCCAATTGAAAAGTTAATTTTAAGAAACATCAACATGGAAGAAAAGAGGAAATTCGGGGAGAAATGCAAGACGTTAGCGTGGAACGAATTATATGCTTTTTTCGGCTGTTTAATTCTAATTGCTGCTTAGAAATCGAGCTATGAAACGACTGAAAATCTCTGGCATGAGAATAAAGGACGGCCGCTGTTACGAGCAACAATGTCGCAGCAAAGATTTCAAAATATTTGTCGAGTGTTGCGTTTTGATGATAGGTCAACCCGTGCACAACGCCGAACAAATGGTAAATTTGCGCCCATTCGTGAATTGTGTGATTTGTGGAGCAATCTTCTTTCAAAATAATTATAATCCATCAGCAAAAATCATTATTGATGGATGAACAGCTGTTACGGTTCGCGGTAGATATAAGTTTATGCAATACATGAAAAGAAAACCAGCATATGGGTAAAAATTCTGGATAGCAGCTTGCGTTGAAACAAGTTACTGTTGCAAAATACAGCCGTATTTAGGCAAACAACCAAATGAGATTCGTCAAAGTAATATTGGTGCTAAAATCGTTTTGGATTTAGTAGATGGATTAAAAGGAATACTGTTACGGTCGATAATTTTTTTACATCTTTCAACTTGGGTCACGAGTTATTGAAAAAATCTATTACAATGGTCGGGACAGTAAAAAAAAAAAAAAAAAAAAAGTTTACCACCTGAAATCCTAAATTCAAGATCAATGGCCTCAGCAGACTTCAAAATTTGCGTTTTCAGAAAGTACCACATTGGTTTCATATGTACCAAAGTATCGACTTTTGATTTTACAGAGCACCAAACATTTCACTAATAAAATTGACACTACCAACGACCAACGAAAACCAGAAATTATTATTTACTATTATGTAACTAGATGTATTGGATAAAATTGAAACAACTTAAGACTGATTTACATTCAAAGATTTTTGCAGATGCAGATGTCAAATCAAAAATTCGTTTTTTTACACATTAAAAATAAATGTAAACAAAAAATGTCATAAACCAATACAAATGATTGGTTTTCTTGTTTATGTAACCTTATTATAGTTATTTATTCACGCATTGACGATTTTACAGAAAAAAGATGAAACTTGACATCTGCAAAAAAAGCAGATGACGACTTTTGGGTTTGTTTCTCGGGTTTCAATTGACTTTTTTAAGCAGATGATTATTTTTTCTCTTTTTGTCTTTGCTGTTTTTCATATGTTGTGTTTCAACTTTTTTGCTGACGTCGAAAGTCGTTGAATGTAAATCAGCTATTATTCAACAAAACGACAAACCAGAACATGGCCATTTGCGATTTTTTGTAATATTCTAGACATTTTTGCATATAATGCATTTGTTTTGTATAAAATGTAGAGTTGGCTTGGAGCAATAATAATCCACGAAACAGACGACGTTTTCTAGAGGCATCGGGCCGGGAAGGATTAATTAAACTGAACTGTTACAATGACATAAAATGTATATAAAGGACGTGTTCAGTCGGGCAAAAGTGATAAAAAATATGATATTATTTATTACCCTAACTTCACTCTGTTGTATTTTATGTCATGCCCGACTGAACAACCAAAATGATAAAAAAATGATAAATGATAAATGATTGGTTTTAACCCTGTTGTACGACTGAGTGCTGCAAGAGCGATCAATGATCAATCATGGTGATGATTTCTTATACCTCACCGTGATGATCATATAGCCCTATATTTCGTAAAAAAAGAACGAACAAAATGCGATCATTGTAATTTACTCCCATAGTCCCATGAAAAACAAATTTAAAAAGCCGAATATTTCGTTTGTTTTGCTTTATACTTCTGTTTCATGTTTTTAACGTGCCATCTCAAACAAAATTTCTCGACTGCTCACGCAAAGTACAACTGGGAAATGTCAAACAACATTTTTCACGATTTTTCACGAAGTGAAATTAGGTTCTAGCTTAGTTTATTATAGTTCAAAGGGGATTAATTTCAAAGCAGTCCTGTTTGATTCGAGTGAGGGTGAATTGGAAGACGAAGTGATTTTAAAGCTGTACAACGAAAATCACAAGAAAATTTAAAATTTTGATTGTGGCTTCGAAAAGTACACTGATGAACAATTTCGGCGACATTTTGGATGTTCAAGAAGAACACTTCAAATAGTTATTGGTTTTCATTACAGACACATTGCAATGACACGAACAAAGTGTTTGATGAATATAAAACTATAGTTAAAATAATATCTCGTTGAAAATTCCTATTCCTTCATTCTCGAGTAAAACAACAACAAAAAATGAATTTGTTGTTGTATTTACTCGGGAATGAAAGGATAGGAATTTTCAGCGAGATATTATTTTGACTATACATTTGTATTTTAATTTAATATTAACTCAATAAAAAATAAAAAAAATATGAACATTGTTTTTTTTTATTTAAATTAGAACCAAACTCCGTTATTGCATTTGCAACATTATTAATTGCCGCACCAACCCCATCAAACATTTGAGATACTTTTTCACAGATAGACATAATTTTATCACAACCGAAATGTTTTGGTTTGAAATATGTATTTATTATGATAGCTAAAACCAAAAAAAATCTTGGTTTTTTTTCGTGATAAATGAGTGCGTTTCATGGCAAACGTGATAAAAAATATCACGATAATTTGTATCACTTTTGCCCGACTGAACACTAGGAAAATTGAAATGTTTGAATTAAAAATAAATATTTATACATTTAATTAATATTACTCACTAATTACTTATGTTTAAGTAACTATGCTTACTCCCTGACGATATTAAAAAACATTAGTCTTAGAGGATATTTGTTAGGAGTGGTTTGCGTCTTGTCTTAGGAATCGGTGTCAGATGGTTAGTGTGAAGGATTCTTGTAGTTTGCCGGGGTTTTTGTCGTGTGATGTTTCATATGGATCTGAGTTGGAAGCTATACTGTTTCTTATTTATTTAAACACTATTTTTGATGTTGCTCTGAATTATATTCCAACTTGATGATGTTCATCTAGTATAGTGCTTAATAGAAATTTATGAAATTTTTATTTTTTTTTTCAAATATCTTAATAGTATTCCATGGCATATTACTAAGTTTACTAGGAACACTATTAAATCTTCTCAAGCTGGATTTAATTAATAAAAAAAACACATTTGAATAGATAGGTTTTGGTAGGAAATGTTATTAACTTCAGTCTGCAAGGGCCAAAGTTATTGAAATCTTGCTAAAAATGACCAAAATTTGTGTTATGTCCAAAGCCATTTTTCTCGATGGTTTGAAGTTCGAAAAACAAAAAAAATGTCCGTCCATCTATCTGGATGCTGTCAAACCCACGATATTTTAACCACGGCTTGTCCGATTAGAGTTGTTGTTTGACCAATCTGTTTATATGGTCAAGACAGAGAATTGAAAAGCTTTTTTTAACCTGTACGTCAAGAGGGTCGGGTACATGTCATACGAATTTACCCAAAAACGCCTGTTTTATATAAATATTTGCCAATTTTTGGTATATGCTGGTTTGAAGATGTTGGGCGTTGAATTTGCGGTTGAGTTGGGATTGAGTTGGAGTTGAGCTGTGGTTTAGTGAGTAGTTTTGATATAACTATTATACTGGTTTGATATAACTATTATACTGGTTTGAGGATGAGTTGAGCGCTTTTTTATTTTGATTTTTTTATACATGTAAGGCAACGTTCCTTTGAGCATATGCGGCGAAGACAGCTATACCAAAAGGTAAATAAAGGAAAGAAATTGTTAATAAAAGGAGATTTTAGTTTTCGAATAATATACTTTCGATATTTAATTTAAATCTTTGTAAATTACAAACCAAAGAAAAGGTTTTCCCTTCCAGTCCGTTCCATAATCTAGTGGTTCGTAAAAAAACGATTTTTTATACTTTTAGTGTGGGCAAATTTCAGCTCAATGTTTTATCGATGAACTGGTCGTCTTAGGGTTCTTGAAGGTCTAGATAAGACTGGCATTAGTTGAGAGTTCAGACGACGACATATCGTTAAAATATTTCTAAAAAACACATAAAGCGGGAGAAAAGGAACGAAGAGACACTAATATCCGAAATCAATCTGCTCACCGAGAACATTGTTTCGCGAGGATGCAGTAGATGTTGAGAAGCAGTAAGATGAAAGTTAATGATGAATATCATTAATAAAGATTAAAAAAAGAGTGAAGATAAGGATCCTTAAGAGACGCCAGCATTTAAAAAATGAGCAGAATAGTGTCACCATCCACCACCACTTGGATTTTGCGAAAATTCTGCGAAGAGTGGAGTACAATTGCTCACAACTTATACAGCAAACCTTTACGCCTCACACGATCAACAATCTTCGAAACGTCAAGTGCTATAACTTGAGCGTAATTAAATTTCCAGACGATCGACCACTACGAAAACCGTACTGATGATCGGATTTAAAGTAGGGATCATCTATGTAGATATTTCATTAGTTGAAAATTATTGATTGACCTCCATTACCTTTGATAGTACTCGTACAGATTATGGCCAATCAGTGATATTTGGAGTTGTCCGATTTGCTGCCCTACAATATTGGCTATTTTCCAGATAAATACCGCATGGCTCGGATAGGTGGAATAATACAGATAAGAACTTAGACAAAGATGTGCTGCAATTCTTGAGAACAATTGGGGGAACCCACCAGGAACAGTCGCTTTGTTGGTGTTAATATTTATGAGAATCTTAGCAACCACACAATCCGGGAGATTTAAGTTAGCGGCAAATTTTGAGGCGAAATGGTCAACTTTCTCCTAAGCAATAGAAAAAAAAGCTAGCACCATCTTTTATAGGTGGTATAACCAATCTTCCGCTTCCCAAGCAATTCTCCTGAGCTATTTGAGCAAACGCCCAAAATATTCGTTCGCTTTTTTCGGATGTTTTTGAAGGTTGAGTTGAGATTTGAGTTATTCTGAGTTGAGTTCATGAAGCATGTAGTTTTTCGGGCCGTGTTAATTTGAGGATTGAGTTGGGGTGGAGTGACGGGATTAATTTGGGAGTTTTGTCGAGAGTTGAGGTGAAGACTAGATTACGTTGAGTTCATTTATGCATTCAATTTTCGAACCGTGATGATTTAGGGATTAAATTGAACGTTGAGTTGGGCCTGAGTTTGAGTTGGGATGAGGGTTGAGTTGAGTTGGTGTTGATTTAAGGTTCAATTCGGTTTGAGACATGTTGGATTTGAGTGGGGGGTTCGGTTGGGGATTAATTTGGGGTCGCGTTTGGGTTTAGTGGGAGGTTAAATTGAGTTAATATGAGTTATACACACATTTAGTTTTAGGATCGAGTTAACTTCAGGATTGAATTGGTCATTGAGTTTGGAGTTGAATAGAAGGTTGAGATTTGGTTAGTGCTGGGGTTGAGCTGAAGTTAAGTGTAGGATGAGTTAGTTTACGTTGGAGTTGAGTGAAGGGTTCAGTTGGGGCATTATTTGAGGATTAAGGGTTGGTTTGAAAATTAATTTGGTGATTGAGTCGAGGGTTGGGTTGGAGGTTGTTTTGGCGATTGTGTTGCGATTGAGTTGAAGATTGAATCGAAGGATGGGTTGGAGAACGAGTAAGGGATTAAGGGGTTCAGCTAGGGATTGATTCGGAAGTTGAGCTGGAGGTTAGATTGAGTTGACTTGAGATGAGTTGACGTATCCATGTAATTTTTTGGACCAAAATTCTGATCACCTCGTGAGGTTTCCACCATTTATGGTTGTATGCAGTGTTTTGATATTATGGTTGTAAATAAGTTTAAATATTTAAGGCTTACAACAATTGATTCTAAATTTTCGCGGCACTCTTGTTAGTAATATAAGGAAGTCTACTATCTTTGTCAGTACTGTTCCCAGGGGATTCTGACGGAATTATATCATGCGCTTGTGGAATCTATAATAATTATGTATGGAATTTCTTGTAGGAAAGAGGAGGATATGTAAGGTCTAAGAATGCACACTCTACAAAATCTCTAGGATTACCGCTATCATAATAAACAAGACTAAGCGGTTACTGAATATCTCTTCGCTTGGTTACTTATGAATTTAGTTGTCATTTATAGAAAAGTCCTTAAATTATGCAATATGTACTATTTAAATCTATGCCAATAGTGTTTTGCTACTAAATACTAATGATAGTGCCCGGTGGCACAGTTGTTAGCATGCTGGCTTTAAGCTCCGGAGGTCCCGGTTTCGATTTTCGGTGAGTGATGAACAAATCACGGCTGGTTAATGTAAGGATCAATGAATTAATCACTCATTATCCGTTAAAAAAATGATTACAAAACTTCACAGTGAAGCGGCCAAATCCCTCTATGGGATGTAGCGCCAGCGAAGAAAAAAAAATGATAGGAAATGAGTAATAAATTCAGTTTTTCAATCATTGTCATTGAAAATATTATTTAGCACCATTAAAGTACATTTATTATAATAAAAAAGTCGAGTTCCGGTCAGTTGTGAAAGTGAACAATTGATCGTATAAACAATTAATCGTGGATACAAATGATCGTATGAACAATTGATCGTGGATTAATTGATCGTATGGAGAATTGATCGTGGATACAATTGATCGTATGAACAATTGATCGTGGATCAATTGATCATATTGATCGTATGGACAATTGATCGTGGATCCATGGTCAATTCCATGTATTTATTTTTCTTAAAATATTATTAATATATTCTATATAATCCGCTCCTAAGTGCGGCATGCAGTGCGACATGTTTGCTGATCCTGGCTCCTACGTCCCCCGAAGTTCAAATCTAAAGCCCCTCAGAGAGCCCCGTGAGAGTTACCGAAGCCGTTAACCTATACGAATCTAAGTTGAATTAGTCAATGTCATTTATCTTGAAAACAAGACTTTGGGAAACAAGATTTTCTCCTAAAAGGTTTTTGGTGAAAAGATTTTGTAAAACAAGATTTTGGAGAAAAGATGTTAGAAACAGTTTTTTGTAAACAGTCTTTTGAAAAACAATGATACTGCCCAAATGCATTAAAAATGTTCTTCATTTATCAAATTAATAACACACTTTTTCAACGCAATAATGAAAACTAGCAACTTTCCTTAAACCTGGCAAATACTGCAAATTCTAATGAATCCGATTTCAGGTAAAGATGAAACTAACGCAAGCTTATATCGGCCGATCAGCTTACTACCAAACTAACTCACCGCTAGCTTTTTTCGAAAATGTTTCGATAAAATAAGGAATAAACGTAAAACTTAAAAATAATAAACCCCTAATAAAAAAAATGCAAAAGAGAAAGTGAAAAACGCGTTTAAAATAAAAAAATTTCGCCATTTGATTAAAAAAAAAAATGCTGGCTGATTGAGGATTCCGGTTAATTGAATGCCGGATAAATGGGTTTTTACTGTACCTATTATTTTACTTAACGTATACTAGCTTTAAAGAGCTTCCTTCTAAGGAGTTGGAATTATCTTTCATTCGGTGTATCAGAGAGCCGTGTAGGACTTTCCTGTTCATAGATATTGATAATCAAACTTGGAAAGTTTTGCGAGTTTCAAAAAAATTCTGCCTTTATAATCAAATTTTCTGTAAGAAAATGTATTATCAACATGTCACTTTTATAATTTTTGTTGATGCCCAATATTAATACCAAATCCCAATGTTTCTACGTAGTTTTTTGGTAGATAAGAAAGTCCATGGATAACTTCAAATTTTAGTGAAAATGGTTTTCATTAATAAAAAATTATTAACTCATCAAAATCAACCCTTAACTTTTTAGTACACACGTCTAGAAAATTTTACCCTGAACGAGTTGGCCTTGAATCCACCATCTTTTAAAGATTCACCAAAATTATATTGACCCGAACTCGCGAATGCCGTTATGCAGTCATTTCAAATCCGAACTTTATGCATGCCTCTTAAAAATCTAAAGCCAGAACCATTCAAGAATTCGGTACAAACATTTATTATGTGGATTGGCGCTTTATCCGGTGATCACCAAGAACAGGTTCATTTGCTTAAAGATATACAGAGATACAAATCTGTTAATACTAACGGGCAATAGAACCGTATTTCCAACGCCGATACTGGAAGAATAAGCCAGAATATAAGCGACCCAAATTCATGCCTATTTTAACAACGAACAACAGCAGATTTTTGGTAAGAGCATCTTGTGTGTCTCTAATAGCCCAATTGGAGGGCTATTGGAGGCCCAATGATTTATGGTAAAATTATATAAATCGCTTCTGAAAAAAAGAAAATTGAAATTTGGCACACAACTTTATCTCGTGAGACGTTTTCAATCTTCAAAATTTGGCAAATTACAATAACTATTGTTTTCTTTTTTCTTCCTGCACCTTCTAATATATGTAAAACGCTCGCCGTCGAAAATTGTCGTCGAATTCCATAGTTAGGCCCCAGTCGCAATATGGTTGGGTCTGAAGTAAGGGGCCCAAAGCGGTCAAAATAATTTCCGTGTGGTTGTCACCTTATTCACTGAACGCTTATTTTTTGAAATTGGAGCTGGCACCACTTCGCCTTACCGATTGATACTAGTTATTATTATCAGTGTTTAAATTCATTTTTCGTTCCCTTCTTTTATCTTTTTTTTCTCTCTTTGTGAAGGAAAACAAAAAATATTTTTGTTTGTTTCTTTACCCGGGAACAAAATCGACAAAAGTAAAATATCTCTCCTCATATAAAACACAAAAGATAAGAGAGGAGAGATATTTTATTTTGTTGGATTTCGTTCCGGAGGAAAGAAACAAAACAAAATATTTTTCTCTTCTTTCGCAAAAAGAGAATAAATAAAGGAACGAAATTTGAATTTAAACACTGATTATTATTAATAATTTGCCTATAATCAACGTATTGGACGTAGAGGATGTTTATTTTCTGCTGGATGGCGCTACGTGTCACACAAGCCGTAACGATGGAGTTAATCCGTCAGAAGTTCTCTGGACGTGTAATTTCTCGTTGTAGAGACTTCAATTGGCCGCTTAGATTCTGCTGTTTAACACCTTTAAACTTTTTTGGAGGCTTTGTTAAGCATATAGATTTCGGGGAAACGGGATTGTGAATGTGATTTTCTGGATCCTGGAAATTCCCGGAATTTAGTACACGTCAAGTTTTTTAACCAATACCTCATTTCATTATGCATGTAACATTAAAATTCAAACATTTTTAAATTTTAGGTTGAGAAATGGAAAGGAAAAACATTAAGTAAGATTTAAAATAATTGAAAAAAATGTGATGTACTGATTTAATTACATACTCAATCGACTAAACCGTTCTCCCATAGGCGGAAAAAATTAAATTTAAATCTATCCGTTAATGGAAAATTTCACCCATTTTTGGTTGTTTTTCCATTTCTAAATTAAATTTAGCACCTTAGTTTTCCTTGCGCCAGGGTTTTGGGTACGAACACAGTGTGACAGTTTGGTTTAAGTATGTAGAAATACTTAGTACGTCCAGCTCTTCTTTGGCTAAATTCTATTTCTGTGTCTGCTTCCAATGGTCCCACCTTACAAAACTTCTGCAGCATTGTTTTCCAAAACAAGCTATTTCGGATTTTGAGCTCATCCCAAATGCATCATTTATAATTGTCTATGTCCCCAACACTGAATCTTGAAGGAATTTTATTAACGAAGTAATGTCTTTATTTCTTCTAAAACTAATCTTTCTTTTAAAAGTTTTAACATCTCGTGGTCAATAATAGTTGCTTGTTCTTTTAAATTTGTAAACAATAATACTAAAGTCGCTTAAGCTTTGCATATGTCAATGTCTCGATTTCCTAACGCATCTGAAAGTACCTTCAGCAGTTTAAGAACATTTTATAGCTGGACGATGTTGCTCAATATTCGTTCGTCCCACATTTCATATATTAGTTCCCAAAGTATTATTTTTACTAAGAAACCGTTCCAGCGTACTCTCTAAAGTATTCGAGGGATCTGGCTACCTAACAAAACAAAATTGGATTTTGCATTCCCGGGAAATATTCACAACATTTCCGGGAAACGGGAATACTTTATTTCCTAAATTACCGGAGATTCCATTCCGGGTAATCCCGGGACGCAAGCCCTAGTCTATACCAATGCTTCACAGACGGTTCAAGCAGTGAAAGACTATGTTCGAGCTGTTATTGGAGAAAATGAGCCTCATTTATGTGAAAGAGCTATGGAAAATTTCCTAAAAATAGTAGCCATCTATAGAGGGCTCGAGGAGGCCACTTGGCAGATATTATATTTCAATATTAATCGTGGAGTTTGTACTTTGGGTTACAATAAAAATACCACCATTTTTCAAACAAATAAAGTTGATTTATTAATAATTTAAAATGCCAGTCCTTATTGGATAACTATTTAGAAGTTGTAGTGAAAGAGCCACACAAACGGAAATCAGCTTTTCAATGTTCCAATTGCCAGGAGTTTCGTCATTCAAAGAACTACTGTAAACTAACCGCTGTATGGAGAGCTGTTTCCTATTATGGAACGATAAACTTAGTATGTGAAAGTTCAAATATAATCACAAAATCGTACAAAGATTTCCTGAAAAATGCATTCCCACAATTTTAAAGGCTGGCGCCATTTTCGTACTTTTTGATATTTTTCAGTCCGGTTTGAATTTTTGTGAAGTGCAGCCGTGAACAATTGTCGTGGAGCGAAATATGTCAAAAGAGTGAGCAGAAATGCTTCTGTTTCCATTCAAAGAGCATTTCGATCAAAATATCGGAAAAGTGGATGAACTTGGTGTGGAAGGCCTTTACTTTCAACAGGATGGTGCCTTACAGCCGGTCAAACAATAACAATTTTGTATCAAATGTTTCGTGGACGTGTCATCTTGAAATCCGGCGATAACATATGGCCACCTTAGTTGACCGATTTGACAACACCAGACTTTTTTTGTTTGGGCTATCTATAAAGCTAGGTGTTCATCAATCGTCTACAGTCTCTTGCCGATCTGAAAGCCAATATACGACAAGAATGACCCGAAGCTTATAAACAATGCTAGAGGTGGCCATTTACCGAACTTAATTTGTTACGATGACGATAAAAGATATCAATCGTAATTTTAAATAATTTTCGTTTAGTTACTGAGTTATCTAACAAACAAATCGTTCGATTAATTATAGCTCATCTTTTCTTTACACATACGATCTGTGAAAACGGCAAAGAAATCGTGACAGCAACTTGTAAAATGTTTCGATAATTTTCGAATATCGCCGTATGGTTATGAAAATAGAGTTCTGTTGTTATCACATCGGGCTGAATAACAAATAAACTGATTCAAGACGTGGATATTACAAAGGAATATTCTGCCTATTCCCACGAGTATTGTATTCATCATATTCTTTCCTCTTTTACCAATAAACTAATTTTAGTTTATAGTTACCCTAACAGAACGTTAATCAATAAATTGGAAAACATGTTGGTAAAATTTATTCATTTTTGAAAAAATGCTATTTGACCTCATCTTTGAGATTTGTGTTAATTGACTTTGTGGAGTGTCGCTTCCAAACCATTTTCGTAGAATTTGTTCAGTTTTGAAGAATTGTTATCAGAGTCCAACTCTTTTTTGGAGAATGGACATTTGAAAAGCTTAATACTCCATTCTACAGAACACAGCGCTATACATAAAACAAAAAATATCGCAACAAAAATATGGATACTTTTGTCGCAGTCTAATAATACATCAATCAAAAAAATCGTACCACAAATATTTCGCAGAAAGAAAATGAAGAAATATCAAATCACATGTTTTTCGCATGCAACTATCATAGCAAACAAAAATGTTTACTGGAAAAAATATCACATACAAATATTTCATCACAAATTTAACTGCTTTCACGATATGTGAGCAATAATTTAAGCTGTAATTAGGGATTTGTAGTTAGGGATGATGATACGGTTTAAGGACGTTTGTTGAATATTTAAGGCAAATGCGAACATTGACAACGTAGTAACGTTTATTTAATATTGAATTCAGGAAAAATTTTATTTAATTATGATTATACCTAGCTAATTTAATTATTTTTTAAAAAAAAAATTTTATTGGTTTTGACTGTTTGGCGCGTGCCAAACATACAAAAAATGCATTTTTCATGACATAGGCAATATTTTTGGCTTGCGATATATTTGTTTTGCGATATTTATGTTTTTGTTATTTTTGTTTTACGATAATGTTTGTGCAAATTTTTTTTATTACTGCACAGAACTTCATCTAAAAATCATTTTCGAATCCCATTTTCATGTACCTGTCGAGTTTCATTGTAATCGGTTGATAAATAGCCAAGTTCCATCCTAATCATGGATCATTACAACTTATCATACAAATTTGATAATTTGTCATTTGATAAATTATAGACATTCTGATGTGCAACGCTTATCATTTATCATTATTAAAATTCGATAAGTTTTTAAATTGATAAGTGAGTGAGATTTTTATTTTTGGTGAAACACTTATCATTTTATCATTATCAAAAAAACTAACTTATGATAAGTTGATAAGTAATAAGTGATAAGTAGTTGGTGCAATAAGGCCCTGGTTATATTGAAATAAAAGCTTACTACAAATCGTTTGGTCATTAGTCAATATACATTACATAGATGGCAGTGATGGTAGTGCAAATTTGGTAAAATCGTACCAAAAATTACCACCTGGGAAATTGCAAGCTAAAAAATTGTAGGAAAAGCAAAATAAATTCACAAAATATTAAGAACGTGTGACAATTTTGTGATTAAATAATTGTTTTCTTTTTTTTCTGTAAGCATCTTAGACATCTGACGTATAAGCTCAATATGCAGCCCGAGCTAAGATACATTTTAGCGCGCTCTCCACAAGTCTCCATTTAATTACAGATAAATCGTCAAACTAAAAATTTGAGTAGAGATAAATTTTGTTGATTTTGTTTGACATTTATTCGTTTGTTTTTGAATGAAGTTTCTTTTAGTTTATTACTTTCTGATACTTCTAACGAATTGTTCAAAATTACTAAACAGCTTATAAAAAGTATACAAAATGATGGATTCCGTTATCCACAGCATTATCGTCGTCCAAAAAATCATCTAAATACTCAACTTCGTAATGTTGGTCGGCCATTTTAACTTCTGTTTCTTTCAGGCCGGTATTCACGTTCAATTAAATTGCGCAATATTTGTGTGACGTCATTATATTGCACAATATACTCAATTGTACAATTGAGCCGTTAATTTTGAAAGTGGTGCAAGTCCATTTTTCAAAAAATTTAAGTTAATGATAACAATAGACAAATAAAAGTATAATATTTCTAACGGTGAACAATTTATAGTCAAAATAAACAAAACTAATCCTTAATACTTGCTCAAAAAATAAGAAAATTCAAAATCCCGTATATTTTTGAATTTATTGCTTCTCTATTCCTTCATTTTCTTGTTTCAACAAAATGTGGACTTGCCCCACTTTCAAAATAAACGGCTCAATTATATTGCACAATATACTCAAGGCCGGTGTTCACGTTCAATTAAACTGTGCAATGTAATTGTGTGACGTTATTATATTGCACAACATACTCAATTTTTATTCAAAATTTTTGGATTTTATTGTGCAATATTGGGTGTAACACAATTATATTGCGCAATTTAATTGTACGTGAATACCGGCCTTTGCACAATTATATTGCGCAATTTAATTGTACATGAATACCGGCCTTTATATAAAAATAAATTCATTTTACTTCGATTATAAAATGAATCAAAATTCAAAACCGTCAAAATTTATTTTCAAATTATTGTCTTGTGAGATAAATTGCGGCTAAAATGTTTGGAGAATTTATAGTGGCGCAATCTAAATTTGAATGAAACAACAGAAATTTTTCAAATTTTTCACGCAAAGGTGCATACCACTCAGCGAAATTGTCTGCTAAAAAAAATTTATTTTATTTAGCTAGCTAAATTTTACGTCAAATTTGTATGGAAATTTTCCCTTAGCTCGAGCTGCATACTGACTGAGCTATACTAATAAAACTAAAGATAAATTTAGCAAGTATTATTTTAATTCGTCAAGAGCCAACTTTGATGTACACCAATACCCCGCTTTACGAAATGATTAGTTTCCGAAAAATTGGACGTTGTACATCGAAATTTATTTTCGTTCTATTGAGAAATTTCGCAAATCGAGCGATTTATGACATGTACCAATCCCGTGATTAACGAAATTTCCCAATAGAACGAAAATAAATTTCGATTTACACCCAATTTTTCGGAAACTAATCATTTCGTAAAGTTGGGGTATTGGTGCATTTTTCAAAATGAAAGTTCGAAAAATATATTTTAGAAATAATATAATTTTAATATTTCTGCAATTAATATTCATTTAATACTAATATTGCCTTCTTGTATATTGTTGTTAAAGATATGTAGAAAACTTGTATATAAACGATTTATAATATTTTGCTTTTTTCATTGAAAAATGTAAGCTACAAAAAGGCATTTTTACTGTGGATTCCTATGGAAATCAGTGAAAAGTTATACCACTAAAAGAGCTTCTAAAAAATACGTCATGATGATTATGGATCTATACTCTAGATTTCTAGAAGGCTCTGATAGTTCTCCTATAATAGTTATCAAGTTTAGCTACAAAACTATTATCAGAAAGCAGACATGCATTTTGCAATAGCAATTACTGAGCCCATAAATTTATCTGAGACAAACCAATTTTTAATTTATGCAAGAATTAATACCGCCGCCCCGGTGGCACAGTTGTTAGCATGCTTGCTTTAAGCCCCGGAGGTCCCGGGTTCGATTCCCGGCGGGTGATGAAAAAATCACGGCTGGTTAATGTAAGGATCAATGAATTAATCACTCATTATCCGTTGTAAAAATGATTACGAAACTTCAATATGAAGCGGCCAAATCTCTCTATGGGATGTAGCGCCAGCGAAAAAAAAAAAAAAAAAAAAAAAGAATTAATACCGATAGTTTTATTATTAACGAAGAAACGCTGAGTTGAGTTCAGCCACAAAAACTGAATTTTCAGATTTTGAAAATCTTTGAAATTCTGAAAGCAACATTCAAAATAACAAGAAAAAAATTCAATACTATTGTTGAGAAAAGTAATTTTAACTTCGCCCAAGCACATTCTGATTTTTGAGCCAGATCTTACTTCTGAATCATTCAATCGAAAACTCTAATATAGCGCCGTTTTTAAATAATTTGGAAGTTGGAAGGTGTTAAGATGTACGATGTAGATGTGTCCCTGGTTGCAACATAAGCGATCTTGAACTATAAGAAAGTGGAGCTACATTGGGAGGATACTAATTTACTTTTAATATGCAGTTTGATACTAATATTTGAATTATTTCATTTTGCTTCATCATATAAGCAGTTTCTTATCTTCAGTTGTTCATTCTAAATCCGCAGAGAACTTGTTTTTAGAGAAGTTTAAATTATGCGGAAACCCAAACAGACGACATTGATAACATTTAATTAATTAGTAAATTAAAGTGTTTTAAACAAAAACTATACAAATTTCTAAAACCGGATTTGGTTGATTTTAAATCTTGTTGCGAAACATTTGAAGAGTTTTCTGATTTACATTTCTCAAATTTTATTCCAAAATTACAAATTATAATTAATAAAATTAATGAAGGATTTGTAGTTTTGCATGATGCGATATAAAGACATCAAATTTCTTTATGAAATGCTTAATTGCGAAAGACATAACATACTTTCAACTAGAGCGGTTTTCAAACCGATGTTGACAACGATGTTGCTTGTTATAAGAGATTTCGGAACGCTAAAATGTTTTAAATTATGTGAAACATATTTTCTTTGACCGGTTTGATTACAGGTCAGTATATATGTACGTCTCATATGTATAAAGCAAAACCTCGCATAACGTTACCCCGTTTAACGTTGATTCACTTTAAACGTTATTCTATAATAAATAAAACATAAATATGTGTACATAAATTTTTCAAATACATATTAAAAAGAAATTTTTTTATCGAATTTCCGAGAAACTAAAAAAATTTCGTCTCATTTAGTTAACTAAGGTAATCCCCGAATTCAAATAATTTCAAATATGTATGTACAAAAAAAAATGTCATAGTTTATTTTTTGTGTTATTCGTATTTATTGGTAGTTTTCTCGTTTATTATTGACGATTGTAAAAGTAGAGCAAGCGCCTCTCGACGAAAAATGTTAAAATGATGCACCTAATAAAATGACATTTGTCACAAATTCGACGAAAGAAAATTTAGCAATGCCATAATTAAAAATTGTTTTTATAGTCCAAAATTGGAATAATTTTCAATAATTTCGAACGTCAAATTATAAGGTAGCTCAGTTTAAAAATTGTTCACTAGGTGGAATCCGTGATGCTCCAATCGTCAATTGTAAAGTTTCAAATTTAAAGCTAAATTAAATACAGCCCTGCTCAAAAAAAAGTATGGAGCACCACCCTATAAATACAGTTATATTTTTTTTTTGTATGAATCAAGTGATATTTTTTCGACTTGGCATTGTTGTTGTTTTTAATTATACAAAATATTTCATTTGTTTCATAACGGTGGTTTCGGTTTCTCCAACGTAAATGGATTTTGTTTACAAACTTGCATTAGCAGGATTTTATTAATTGACAAGTTTTGGTTTGTTTTTTGTTGTTTCTGATCATTTAAATTATCTTAATTATTTTATTTCTCATAATCCTGTAATTACGAGTCCGAAAAATAAATAATAAGCTTGGACGATCGGCACAGAATTATTTTGTTGCATGAAAAAGGAATGAGCCAAGATAAAATTGCACAATCAGTGAAATGTTCCCGGAAATGTGTGCAAAAAGACCCAATCTGATCAGGATAGAGCAAAAACTTTGAGAAGTCCGAAGCTTACGCCACCTGATGAACGACAATTCTGCCGTGTTAATCATAAGTGACTTAACTGCATTTTTGGTCAAATAGAATTATTGATACCAATCGATAGCTCATAACAGACTTTATCATAAACATCTAAACAAATAATTTAAACTAATATCATAAACGAGTAATAAAGAAAATTCTTTTCATTTTAAATGAAAAATACTGATTTCAAAACTTTAACATCGATATTCTCAAAACTCAATTTTTGCAGTTAAGTTACTTATGTTTATCACGGCAGAATTGCTCAGAATGTCACTGGTATCAAGGAAGGGAATGACACAAATCTCTCCTCAGACGGTCAGAAGAAGGCTTTTGGAATATGGATTGAGAGGATGCAGGGATCGAAAAAACACTGCAACAAGAGGCACCGGAAAATCCGATTAGAAAGATCCAAATAATACAAAAATTGGAAGGACGATAAGGAAGGGCTATCTGAGGTTTTATTAATGCCACCCGTCCGCAATTTTTTTGTAAGAAATGTCAACCCGACATTTCTATTCCAACAGAAAGACGCTCCCTGCCATAGGTGGACTATTTTTAAGAAATAGTTATTCGTCACAAAATATCCGTTTTGGAGTAGCCAGCACAGTCTTAAACCCTATTGAGCATTTGTGGCCAATGCTAAGACAAAAGATTTCGCTACATAAATCAAAATCGGAATTAATTTTGAAAATAAAAGAGGAATGGAGGAAATTTGATCCTAACTATTGTAAAAAAATAATCTGCAATATGCCGAAAAGAGTGGCAGCGGTTATTAAATCGAAGGGGGAGTAACCAAGTATTAAATAATACTTAACAATAATAAATATGTTTCCTATTTCATTTCTCCTTTGTGCATAAAATGGCAATATGTGGGGTGCTCCATACTTTTGAGCAAAGCTGTACATAATGTCAAGCAAAAAAAAAACTATGCTGAATCATCTAAATATAAAAGGAATTGCATGCCACTGCCACTAAAACTAGAAATAATTAGGAAAGTATGTATCAGGGGGAAAAATCGCAAGTAGCAAAAAAAATGAAACAATCACATTTTACAATGGACAATTATGGATACAGCAGAAAAAATTAAATCAGCTGCATAATCTACCAAGCCTTTATCTGCTACAAAAATCAGCCGTGTTGAAACACTACCATGATTAAAATGGAACGTCTGCTTATCATGTGGATTGAAGATCAAAATACATGAAATATTCCACTTAATCAGTTAATAATTATGGCAAAAGCAAGAAATATTTACGAAAAAAATAAAAAATGAATCCGAAACTTCAACAGAAGAATCATTTACTGTTAGTCGTGGATGGGTTGAAAGTTTAAGCACCGTTCTAACCTTCACAACCTTCAAATTACTGTTGAAAATGCATCTGCTGTTACACAAGCAACTAATCAATTTCTACAGAAATCTAAGGAAATAATTGAAAACGAAAATTTTTCACCACAAGTACATAGCGTTTAATGTAGACGAAACCGACGTATTTTGAAAGCGAACGCCAAATCGGACCTTAATCTGCAAAGATGAAAAACAGGCTTCAGGTTTAAAAGGCTGATACAGATAGACTTACGTTGTTATTTGGTAGAAACGCGACTGGTGATTTTAAATTAAAACCAATGCTCGTCTATCATTCTGAAACTCCACGAGTTTTTTATTTTTGATTTAGTGAATATGATTCGCTGCCGCCCCGGTGGCACAGTTGTCAGCATGCTTGCTTTAAGCCCCGGAGGTCCCGGGTTCGATTCCCGGCGGGTGATGAAAAAATCACGGCTGGTTATGTAGGATCAATGAATTAATCACTCATTATCCGTTAAAAAAATGATTACGAAACTTCAATATGAAGCGGCCAAATCCCTCTATGGGATGTAGCGCCAGCGAAAAAAAAAAATATGATTCGCTAAGTCAATACATTCTTTCCCCATACTTAATTTATGAAGTTAGAATTTTATTTTTGCAGTTTGGTCATAGCTACGGAAGCTACCTGATAAGTAGACCGAATTTTTTGATCGTGCGAGCTTTTCTGTACGAAACCAAACTAACACAGAGAAAATTCAAGGAAAAGTTTTCATTTTTTAGAGTTGATACACTTTGTATTGACTCTCGGGTTAAAGTACGGGAGGAATTTTGATATTTCTACTTTTTTGGTAGATACATATATTATAAATGAATAGCCTCTTCATTTTTTCTGATTAACAAGTCGAAAAATGTTGTGAATGCCATTATTATTAATATATTGTGTCTATAAAAAGCCGAAAGAATCTTATTGATTTAATACAGACAATGAGACTACAAACTTCTCTTTCTATAGTTTGTTTTGTATTTCACGTCAAGTCTCCTTATCTAGGAATAGTTTAATCTGACTTAAAATGGTGACCTCTTCTTGTATTCTGAACCTTTCTTTTATGGAATTATTTTAATAAACCATCCCAGGTTACTGCTAAATATCAAAGGAATCATAAAAAATAATCCGATTTAAACAGAAAACCTGCGTAAAATATTGCAAATTTTATTAATTTGTGGTATAAAGAGGAAAAAATCTTTTGAAGAAATTACCTATCAGCATCACTTTGTGAGTAAATTTAAATTTAGTAAAACAAGTTTAACTACAGAATTAAATAAGTCAAATTTAAACAAAGGCTGTTTTCCAAGCGAGACTTATTTGGATACTTATTTGTGGAACCTAACTTATTCCATAAGAAATTACATTAAATAAGTTAGGTTTCATAAATACATAAGTAGTCGTTTAGAAAACAACCAAAGTTGGACTTTTTCAGACAATTTCAGAATTTCTGGCTAATTTGATAAAAATTCCAACTCTAACTCACTCACTTAAAAAAATAGAATTGAATATGCAATTTCGAAAAGGGCACATCTCGAAAATTTTGACAAAACCGTTTTTTCACGTTAATGTGATGGAAATATATTCCCGCACCTATTTGGTTTGAAATAGGCACATTTCTTGTGTTAATACGGCCACCAGTCTCAGTTTGTATAACGATAATTTCGAAAAGGTCACAACTCTTGGAGATGTGCCCTTAACATTAAATATTTATATAATTTTCAATTACTTTTTGACTCTACACTTAACCTTAAAATAAATTGTATAAATTTATATACTACTTTAGAAAATCGATATTTTTCTTTAATTCCTGAAAAATTTAATTTTTCAGACATGTGCCCTTTTCGAAATTGCATATTCAATTGTAGGATTTCCCTAATTCACAGGATAAAATATTAAAATGTTAAAACATCAGGATGGAATGTTCACACACATCAAATTTGCAGAATACAATTTTCAAATTTATTTTACTTCAAAATGTTAGAAGTCCTGTCCTGTTAAGAGGAAAGGCACATGCATGTTAAAAAGCGGCCAGCACCCGAATTCCGGTTCTATGACAAATGAGAATGAGATTTGATTTAATTTTTTTTTTCGACTACCTAGTCAGTTCTCATACTCATCAAAACTCATCAAGCAGAAAAAAGAAGAGCGATAATAGTATGGCGTATGGCAAAAAACAATCAGAATCCATTCGATCACCATCATTCATGGTTAACCTGCATGTAACAGGACTGGACATACTTGATTATGTTGTATAAGTATGTGCAGAATATATCCACAAAACACTTTGCTTGTTACCTGTATATGTAACAAGATTTTCCTATTTTATAATCAAAATTCAAAAATATTTTCTTTATATTTTAAACCCAAATTTGACTTATTCTAAAAATTCCATAATTTCTAAAAACTCTATAAATTTTATAAATTATTTGATTTCTATAAATTTTATAAATTCAATTACAAAATTAAATACCGACGTGAAGTTTCTGACAAAAAATAACAAATAACAAAAAATATGTATGTATTAGAAATGCTCAAAACAAAATTCTTATTGGAATGAAATGAGTGATTTATTTCCGTTAGGCTTTTAACAAAAAATTAAAACCTACTCAATATTTTAGGTGGAAAACTGCCATTGACAAGATTCCAAATCCTCCGTTTAGAAAGCACTTTTCCCGGATAATGTTCTCCATACCTTAGCTTATATGACCTAGGATTTGGATTCTTGCTAGTAGCAGTTTCCCACTTAAAATATTGAGTATTTTATATTGAGGGCCCATTAACAAGCACTTCCAGAGATTTGGGGAAGGTTCGGCTATATAGGTCATATAAGCCAAGGTATGGATCACATAATCCAGAAGAAGTTGTTTCCAAACCGTCCAAATCTCTGAGAGTGCTTGCTTGTTAATGGACCCTCAATATAAAATACTCAATATGTTAAGTGGAAAACTGCCAATAACCAGATTCCAAATCTTCCGTTTGGAAACAACTTCTTCTGGATTATGTACTCCATACTTTGGCTTATATAACCTATATAGCCGAACCTTGCCCAAATCTCTGGGAGTGCTTTTTAATGGGCCCTCAATATAAAATATTCAATATTTTAAGTGGAAAACTGTCAATAACCAGATTCCAAATCATCCGTTTGGAAACAACTACTTCTGGATTATGTGCTCCATACCTTGGCTTATATGACCTATATAGCCAAACTTTGCCCAAATCTCTGGTAGTGCTTGTTAATGGGCGCTCAATATAAAATACTCAATATTTTAAGTGGAAACTACCATTAACAAGATTCCAAATCGTCCATTTGGAAACCACTTCTACTGGATAATGTGCTCCATACCTGGGTTTATATGACCTATAGAGCCGAACCTTACCCAAATCTGCACGATTGCTTGTTATTTGGCCGGCAATAGAAAGTACTCGAAGGTTTTTTGAAATTACTAATACATTTACATTTTAATGGGAATCCTATAAGGTTTTTTATTCTTATTGGAATCGAATACGTATACGTTTTTATTTTTTGTCAGAAACTTCACGGGCACAATTAAATTCAATAATTTATATAAATTTTAGAAATTCTATAAATTTACGAAGAAGAGAGATTATTAAGAGTTTTGCAATTCAGTTTCGATCTGACGAGGATTTTGATCTATCTGGCTAAATCCCGAATAACCTAATTTTTCAAATTCTACAAATCCTACCGATTAAGTTTCAAAATTCAGTAAATTCTTTAAATTTTCTTAAAAATTCTGTAAAATCGATGAATTCGATAAATCTTAGTCTAATAAATTCTATTTTATATTATTCTTCTGTTTTAAGTCTAAATATTATAAATTCTAAAAGGTTTTTAAAATCTATAAATTTTGTAAATATTAAGAATTTTATTAATTTCATCAATTCGTCTATAATTTTATTAAATTGTTAAGGCGAGTTCCACAGCAAATAAATAAATTTGATAAACTTTTCATGTTTCTCTTAATTAATACACATTTAAAAAGGCGCACTTCCGTCAAACGTGAAATTGTTGAAAACGTTATTACGCTTAACTAAAGCTTAATCGAATCCCGAGATCCCTTTTGTCGCCTTGACCATTTGGTTAATAAACTTTATTGTTGTGTGTTAATTCTTTGTCGAACTCACGTTAAGTGTTTAATCTCAATGGTAAATCGTCAAATCTCATTGATTTTAATTCCTGTTAATTTTATGTGATTTTATTTAGACACAAGATTCAAAAATTACTATAACTGTATGTTATACTGTATGCCTTCAACGATGTTTTGATAAAAAAATGTTTATCGAGTAAAAAGTTTATTCGATGTAAAACCGGTAAGTCTATCAGTTCTAAAAATTCTACAAACTCAAATTTGACTTATTTTAACAATTCTGTAATTTCTATAAATTCAATAAATTCAATAAATTCCACAAATTTTAATGTTTCCAAAAATTTTTAAATATTTTATAAATTCAATATATTCTTTGAATTTTATAAATCCAAAAATTCTGTAAATCCTTTAAATTCTATTAGTTCTATAAAATCTAAATTTAGTGGGTTATGTAAGATTAGTTGGAGTGGCACAGAATTTATCCCCTTCACCCTTACTGGCACCATTTAGAGCTGCTTAGGTAGCGTAGAACATCTCGCACTTTACTTTTCGAGAGCCGACAGGTTGTCCATCTTCAACTTGCGTAAGTATTTATTTATTAAAAATTATTACCACGCATTTCAAGGTGTATCAATTTGCTTCTACAGGAGTAATTTGCCTGTAAACCCAGCATTCTTGCATACTCTCCAAAAATGCTGTGCCCCACGAGTGAATTCTTACGACCGTTCTTAATTCTCGAGAACTTAATATTCTGGTGCGCTCCAAGTCTAGTTTTGGCCAGACTTGTTTTGCTTCACTACAAGTGAGGGTGTCAGTCCACCTTCCCAGTTTAAATGCTGTGATAGGACTCCCCAGACTATCTAACGAAACTAAACCGCCGTTAAAATTAAATGCTTGTTTAACAATTTATTTTCCTACTCACTCCTTACAAAAAAATGTTTAAACATAGATTTAATTGCTGTGAGCCTTGTGTCGTTTAGGCTAAAATTTTAGTGGCAATATTTCCCGCTACTAAATACGTTCTTTTAGCCTCGAAGGGCACTTCCATCGTCCCAAAATTAAAGTCCTTTCCGAAACGCAAAAATGTGTATAGGTTTTTGATATTTTTTAGGAAGCTGGAAAAACCAGCAAATTTGTCATAGTAGAATCATTAAAGTTAACAAAATTAAATATTTTTTCAATTTTGAACGTTTTGCTGTTACAAATTTAATTAGAAAGACTAGCAATCACTAATTTTCTTACAGATAAATCAACAAAACGATTTTAAGAAATTTTGTAGATACAATTTTCCATCATCAACAGCGATATGTTTATTCTTTCCACGTTCAAGCAATGAGCATTCTGGGCCAAGGGACAAGATTGTTGCTGGAGCTTCAATTGTTTTCATCAAATTTGTAACTGGAATCAGATGATGAGAAAATTTCTGAATTTGTTTGTTTGAGTCCGAAACCAGGCTATATACGGGGTTGTATAGTTTATTAATTATTACTATTTAACTTCTTCCAGTTTAAAAACTAAGAAACAACGAACACATATTTGGCAGGTGTATTTTAGAGACAGGTAAAATTAAATATGTACATAAGGTAATTTTCAGTGACGAATATTTATTGTTTCGTAATCCGTTTATTAGGGGTCATGTCATAGTGAATGCAAAAGAGAAATTCTTTAAAACTTCCAAAAGTAGCTGTATATTGAGCAGTTCTCTAAATTTGCTACGTTTTGTCAGTCTCTGAAATGTTACGTATATAATCTTTTGTTACAATTGGATTGTTTTATTCCTTAAACTAACCACCTCCATAGATTGACCAACATTTCTGGGTCCCTTGAATAATGAATTTACAGAAGTTTCCCTGCGTATTTAGTTTTTTTTTTGTTCAAGACAGACTATATGTAATTACATAAAATTATGTTGGAATTATTTAAATTAGTGTGAAAAATGAAAATTCATTAATTCCGAAATTAGTGTTTCCAATTCCAGAATAATCGAAACCAAAATAAGGACCAGTATTCCGGAATTTGGAATTCCGGAATTGGATGCCCTAATGTACATATATACATATCGGACCCCGCTTCAACAGTGCCACAATTCAAAAAACGTGATTTTTGGTTTTAATGCTTTATATGTACTAACTAACCCTATCTAATGATATATGTACATAAAACATCAACCCCTGATATTTGGCTATGGATAGAAAGAGCGCTTGTCACTTTTGATTAAAACAAAATAACCGTAACGACGAAGATAAAAACGGACATATTTTTAGTTGTGCGTTATAAGTTGAAGAAGGTGGTCGATGAAAAGTGCCATATTTTGATTTGTGTCAGTTTCGAGATTTTGTCTCGAAATTGGCAAAATGGAAAATTGTCCAAAGTATATAACAATTTTACACAAAATGAAATGTTTTGAGTTATGTCACTGTTGAAGCGAGAGTGCGATAAAAGCCCGCCATATTTTTTGTGCATCACTGGGCTAAAGTATAATTTCACAATGTGATGAAAAAAAAACTAAATAAAACTCTCATGTATCTAAGTTTGATGGGATGACAAATTCTAATGAGTGTTTTATTTCGCAATGTTATGAAAATTTATTTATGTAAAACGATGTGAAGGCTAATTCGTGACACCACTAAAAATCATTACAGAATAGCGAAAAAAAATCATCTTGTGAACATTTTATGACATATTTGAAAAATAAAATGAAATTTGATTAGCGAAAAAAGTAATATTCCACAGATTTATATGCAATGTCCTCTTTTATACATTCGGATTTTTTGGTAATCCTAGACCTAAATACAGCAAATCCTAGTAAACCAAAGGCATATCTAATGCCACGCATTAGTCTGTCTAGGGCTTATCGTCCTATTACTAGTTTATATCTGTATTTGTCGTGAAGGTGGCTTGGCCAATTTCCTATTTATGCGGATATGTATGTCGCATATCTGTATGTTCTATTCTCTTTACATTCAATACCACAGCCCAATTTTGAAAAATATTACGTTTGTTTGCCGAGTATTGCTCCGGCAACACAATTATGTACCATATTAACAAAGAGCCAGAATGTACTTTTGCATACAATTTTAGAATCTTTAAATATTTCATTAATTGTTTCTTTTATTTAAAATAAAGAACAGCAACTCTTATTATTCTGTTGTAAATATGCTACTACCTATCATTAACACCGTTTTCTGTCCAAAAATCACCCAATATCTCGGAAATTATTGTATTTAAAAGTGAGATAACAAAAATGATTACACTCTTCGGGCAGTATAATAAAAAATTGTGAATGTAGGGGAATATTTTTCAAATAAACGTCAAAAATTTGTACTAAAAGATGATTATCACAGATTTCGGACACATTCTAAGAAACATTAATTCTAACTATATGCCTATAGACATCTCTCATTGTAGTTTATAACCAAATAGAACAAAGCAACTTAGCTTACACTACGTACATATTCTGTTTGAATCAATTTACTTGAAAACATGAAATATTACCTTGCAGAAATGGCTAAACACAGTACATCGTGCGACGTTGATGTTCCGAAAGGTGCTCGTAAACAGTATAAATTGTGAGTGCTTAGAAGCTTGAGGGAATGCAGGGGGGGCTATTTGGGAATTCGATTCGATCGCACTCGAGTCTTCGATTATTGGATTCCTATTTGAATTGAATCAGATTCATTCGTTTCTTATTTAAATCGAATAAGAATCTTTTACAATTTCGAAAATTTGAATACATTCGAATCGAATTCACAAATATTCCCCTCTGGTTAGTAGTTAAAGAAATTGTTTTAAGTATTAAAACTTAAATTGTAAATTTTTAGAGAAATTGTTAGAAAGAATTTCACCAAGTAACAGCTTAGAAATGTGACATTAACCAGTGATTTCATCTGCCGTTCTTTTACAAATGTTTTATGTTCCTTTTTAATAATTTGCTGATGTTATACCTTAACTTCTTAGCTCAATCCAAACAATAGAAAATGAGTGTGAAGCAGGTAGCAAAATTCACCAAAATGTCTGTGCCATTTGTGAAGAAGTGGATTAAGAAGCGTTATAGACAGTTGAAATGTGAACGACTTACCTGGAAGAGGTTTAGATAGTCACTTCAGAGAAGAACGACAAGGTAATTTGGAAGTTGCACGAGCAAAATTCAATTTGGACATAAACATAAAGATTTTATCTTATAAACTGATCTACAAAAATCCGAGAATCTATGGGGAAGGAGTCTCACCAAGGAAACGGGCGAACAGGGAATCTTTATGCGCCCAAGTTCATGAGGTTTGGAAGAATATAACCCACTAGCCCAATGGCCTCACTTAAAATTAACATGGGAAGGGGATGCAGTGCAATTTTGAAGCAAAATAGTTTCCCAACCGGATATTGAATTTTTTTCATTTTTATAAGTAAATGACTTAAGGGGAGGTTCTCATCAAGCGACTAAAAAATTAAGTGATTTTCTCGATTTTTTTTTCATAGAAGGAAGTAAATAAACAACTTAATGATTTTCGAGACTTATTTATTGAGTTTTAAAGTATAAAAAAAATAAAAAAATTAAGAATAGTAACGTCATGGGAATTGCTTATACGTATTGTCACGTGACCGCCTCAAAAAAAGGTGACTTATCGGTCTCCACTGTACCGCTTGTAAATACTATCGGAAATCAAAAAATCAAAAATGTTTATAAAATATATAATATTTGCCGGAGGTTGTACCAACAATATCAATAGAAACTCAAAAATTTAAAAAATGGCGGACGTGCAATTTTTCTGTACCGTTTTTTCAGGTCTTTTTCGCTCTTTAAAGTGTTATAAAAAATTAAAAAAACGTCAAATATTATCTGCATTTAGGTTTATCCTCCAATAAATTAAATGAACTTCAAAATAAAATCAAAAAAATTGTGATCCATTGAGTAATTTTTGAGTTATCGTGGAGACAGATATAAAAAACATCGTTTTTCAGGAAATGCATTTAAAGATTTTGTTAACGATTTTTTTTAGTTCAAAAGTAGAAAAGTGGATCGAATTATTATGCCATAACTTTTCTTTGAAATTTATTTCAGTCAAACGGTTTGGGGAATATATTCTACATATAATAGGCTATCAAAAAATGAAATAAAAAAAAAATCGAATTTTCGGATTGAGTTTCATGAGAACCTCCCCTTAATTAAAATGCCAGCCAAAAGACCACACTGCCATTTTTTCATTTGACAAATTGTGATTTTTAACCTGTTAATTATAATTAGGTTTATTTATACCTTACTTGGAATTTTAAAGGTCAACATAATATGTGTTTTACTAATTGTAGCTTAATTTTAATACCCCAGTGTAAGCATACAATTATTCATAATCCTCATCTGATCAAAACTCTACACAATTTCATTCTTCGTAAAATATTTACTGTTTCTTATTCGGTTTACTCTCCTTTTAAGAAAGGTAAATGTATTTATCGAATTTTGTGTATTGAGTATAGTGAGTGACCCGCGTCCTACATCAATTTTTACGCTTTGATTCTGACTGTGTTTCAATTTTAAAATATCAGAGTTCAATGCCAACGCTGTCAGTTGGGAGGCAGAAATGTGCCTCTCGATACAATTAAACGCTTTATTTAAGTTACAGACTAACATTAGTGCTATTCGATTTTGCTGCAAGATTTAATTGACTCCATGCCAACCAGAATTGCAGCTCTAATTGCTAACAAAGGCGGGCTAACCAAATATTAAATATACGTTTTATAACTTAAAATTTAAAAAAAAAAAATTAAATTGATGTGCGGCCGGCCAACACATTTCTTCTACGAACAGGGAATTTTGAGAAACTTATTACGCAAACTTCTTACAAATTTATCATTTTGTATTACTTTCTTAAACGTAAGTAAAATAAAGTATAGTAATCATGAAAATGTTGGACCTTGAGATTATTGAAGATTTATCTGTTTTGAGGTACCCAGAGTCCGAAATAGTGGGTTTCGAAATGATGTCTGTCGGTCTGTCCTCTTTACAGTTCAGATGGTTTAACCAATCGAACTGAAATTTCAGATTTAAGCTTTTTTAATAAATTGGGAGGTCCCAGTGAATTTTACTCCAAATCGGTCAACCGGAAGTGGCCATTCCCTTGTGCCAGAAAATTTGTTTTGCAAATGTCTCAAAAAATATAAGGTTTACAGAAAAACCACTAATACAAAATGTTTCCTAACAGTAAAAGAAAAAAATTAAAAAAAATTCATTACAAAAAAATAAATTTGCAATTTTTTTTTTCTTTTCATAAATTGGGAGGTCCCAGTGAATTTTAGTGAAAATCGGCCAACCGGAAGTGGCCACTCTCTTGAGCAACAAAATTTATTTAAAAGTAAACCTTGTTTCGACCTTGAGATTTTTGGGGTCCTTGAGTCCGAAAAATTGGGTTTCGAAGTAGTGTCTGTTGGTCTATATGTCTGTCAGTTCGTAGCTCAGATGTTTAACTAATCAAACTGCCATTTCATGTTTAAACTTTTTTTATAAATGTTGAAGTACAAGCTCCTAGCTTCCGTGAACCAGAAAATTTATTTTGCAAATATTTCAAAAATATACAATTTACAGAAAACATGAAAAAAATCTTAAATTTGCAAGAAATTTGCATAATAAGTTTCTCAAAATTCGCTGTTCGTAAAAGAGTCGTGTGTTGGCCACACCTCAATTTTCTTTTTGTGTATTTTTAGTGCTGTTTCACTTTACATTCTCGGTACTGTAGGTGTTGGAGAGGAAATATTTTATTAGCAACATAAACAGGCCAACAGGCTACATAAAAAACATAAACACAACAAAGACACATAAAAAACAGACACATAAAAAACGTAGAACGAATAATAATGTGACGTGATTAAAGGCTTTAAACGTACAAATGGAGGCACCACCCCAGGAGGAAATTCCATAACTCAAACGGGAACCAACTAAAGCACGATAAAAACTTAATAAAATAGATCGAAGACAATGCGCAGCATATAGCTTGACTTTTTAGATTTTGAATATGCAAGTTCCAATTAAAGCAGTTATCTGAAGGAATTGACAATTTCAATTTTTAAACATTCATTATTACATTGTTTTTTGCAAATACCTCAGTATTGCCAAAACTACTGAACGTGTGGAGGAGATAATTTTAATAGTTTTTTCCAATATTGAAAAATTATATGATTAATAAATAATGAACAACTGAGGCTCGTTTTAGAGGAAAGAAGCAAGTATGATGAATATTTATCCTTTTTCCATCTGGAAAGTCTTTATACATAACTATATGTATTCGAATAATTTTACTATTTTAGCCCTCAGTTTCTAACGTCTGGGTAAAAAAAACATACAAAACGAATTGCAATTAATTTCATGTTTCTTGATATCTAACCTCAATCTTTATCGAAATAATTTTTAGCTTGGTTTTGATTTCTGAAGGAAGTGGGGTAGTTATTTTAGAAAGTGTTCTGGATCATTTTGACCCACGTCAGTAACAGTGTTCAAATATTTAAGGTGAATTAGGGTCATTTTGACCCACGTTAATAAATAATTAATAAGTATTATTCATTATTATCCACCGAAATTACAATTCAAAAAACGCAAATTATTTTTGAAAACTTTGGCTTTAGCTCTTATGCAACCACATTTAGATAGGCGGAGTAATACACAGAAATTAAACACAAATTTAGTTGTAACAAATTTGCACAAAATTCATCGTTCGAGCCTCGGCTCAAAAAATTCAAATTGGATAAGCGCGGTGGTAGATGCCAACTCTGTCAACCGACTCAAGACCGTAAAACTAACACAACTTGCTCCAGATGCAATAAATTTATCTGTGGAAGTCATTTAATTGGTATATGCACTATTTGTGAAAATCTGAACATAGGTATTACATAGGAATATTCAGAAGTTTAGATTTATGGTAGCCATTTTTGAAAGTTATTTATTGGAAAAAAAATACTTGATACACACAAAAATTATTAAGTAATATTTTTTCGCTCATAATTCCAGTTTTTCAACGATTCCAACCTTTTGAAGTTCTGACTGATAGGAAGCTTTAAACTTGCCTTTATATATATTTTTTATGAAATTTTTTACATTTTGTGATATATATTTTAATTTTGTAAAAACTGACATAAAACATTAAATATAATTTATTTTTTATGTACACCAAAGCCTCGAGTTGCGTCATTAATGCGTTCTGGAAAAAAACGACGCAACTCGAGATGCGTTATCTCGAAATGCTATTTTTTTATTTCACTTCGCAAATATTGTATTATTCAGTATATATATATATGTACATAAACTGTTTTGCCTCACAAAAAAAGAAAAAACAAAAACTCGAGTTGCGTCGAAAAAAATGACGCAAGTCGAAACGACGCAAGTCGAAACGATGCAACTCGAGGCTTCAGTGTATAAGTAATTATACCCAGCGTTTAATTAGGAAAAACAATTTTGGTGAAATATATTAACAGTGGTAGAACATTGGGCTTTTTAAATATGGGTCAATTTGACCCATTGTTAGTAACGTTATAAGTTAAATTAACGTTAGTAATGGAGGGTTAAGGACATCACATAGCAAAGAAAACTCTCAGTCATGATTTCCGCCGCGAAACAATTTTTACATGACATCGTGAATTTGAGATCTCAAAACTCGATACATTTTCGCCATCTATTCGATAGCGAGAAAAATACGAAAATTGAAGCGATCATAATAGAGCCACTGGTAATAATTGCTCTGTGGTTATATTTACAATAAAAATAAAAAAAATTATCTACAAAATATTTATGGAATATTAGAAAATTGATTAAAATATATTTACTTGTATTTGTATTTTTCATTTCCATTTTCTTTATTCTTCACAAAAAATCACACTAGAAATATTGGGCGAGCAATTTTGCTCTTACACACTTTGTACTCAGAACGAGAACTAACACCAAAACTTGAGTAAACTTGTTGAAATCGCTGTCTCTTTTTGAGAATCATATAATAGGAACAATAATACCAAAATTGAACTCCCGTGACTTTTCGAGTCACGGCAACTCATCGGTGAGATGAGAACCATAATCGGGGTATTAATAATCTATTTGGTAGACGCAATATTTGCCAATCTACAAAGAAATACTAAATCTCAAATTGATTATGTACACAGGCGATTGTTCGGCAATTTATGTCTAGAAAGAGGCCGAATTGTCAAATTTAAAATTTTGCCAATTTTGACCATATTCGTGATTTAAAATTTGTTTTGCCCAACATTGGCAATTTCCTTTGACTTTTATTGAAAAACGTCCCTTTTATGCTGGATCCAGTATTCCAGACTATAATGCTCAATCCTCGATGGTATGATCGCGTATAGACGATAAAACCTCGGATTTATAAACATTATTGCGTTGTACGAACGACAATAAAGAAGAAAATATAACAAATAAAATTTGCGAAGATATATCTTTAGTTTCGGATTTTGTGGTTCCATCCTTGTTCATACAATCGGGCCCAAATGAAAAGCTAATCTTGGTGTTACCTCTTCTTATTTATCCAACAATACAAATATCAAAATGTGTGTACTTATACATTGGTGGTATGAAATAAATACCGTTCACAATTTATGACAAAATACATAGGTAAATTGCGGTACCTGTTACTTCCTATCGAGGAAAAGTTTGATGATTTCACATGCTCGCCGCAGACATGAATCTCCTCATGGGACTTGTACACATTTTGATTTTTTAAAATACCTTAATGTTTAGCCCATTTTTTCTTAAATTTTTAAATTAAAACAAGGTGCAACATGTCTGCTTTATTAATTACTTTGCCATGTGTTCGACGAGAACATATTGAAATTAGGTGTATATTCTGAATGATATTACCAATACTGGAAGATAAAATCTCTCTCAAAATATATCGTTTGTAACAAACACTTTTCCCACCTTAAACTGTTGTTGTGTAACCAATGACAAAAGTGTGTTTATTGATTTAGTATGTATTGGTAACTAATAAATCTCCCTCAATATTCTCAGGTATTCTGCATCATAAGGCATGATATAATCCTGGCTATATACGTGGCCTAATCAATTTGGAAATCACACAACTCCGAATATATTGGGTGCTGATGAATTAACAATTCTGATAAAAAAAATACAAAAAATACTATATTCCATTAGTTGAGATAATACAACATAAAAAAAAAAAAAATTCACACAAGTTGAAACACCCCACATTGGTCACATAAATGTGCCGTGTAATGACATGTCCTGTACCGCGATTCGATACGTCCTCTTTGCTATCTAATTTATTCACTAAAAATGGTTTGGTTTACGAGATAGTTTTGCATTGTTTACTAAAACTATTGGTAAATAAATCAACGGGAAAATTTACACAAAACTCAGAGTTCGTTCATTTTTATATATTGAATTTCAAAGAACCACCATTTTTTTATTTATTTTCTTTTTTTGCTCTGACTCAATACCCATTTTTTACGTATTTGGTAAATTTTCGCATGAAAAAATCGCGTTTTTCTTTGTTTCAGAACAATATTTACAAAACTTATTTCGTGTTTTTGCAATGTATATTAAAATGATGATGATGAAAATTATAAAGAGATTTTTATTTTTCGATATTTTTAACTTACCTTCATGGCGACTCATTATTTTTTTTTCTAGTAAAGTTTTTTTAGCACTGATTATTATTATTACTACTAATACTACTACTACTATTCTTTATAAATTTATTTATATTATTTTTTTTAGTTTTGCTTCTATAAAATAAAATTATTTGTTTCGTTGTATGTATAATTGTAAATAATAATAATAATAATATATCTTGCTTTTATTATTTTTAAACTATTTTATTATTATATTCATCACTGTAACAGGATAACATTAACGAAAAAAAAAGAAATTTTTTTTGTGAAGTGAACTCAAAATTTTTCTCTTTTGATAATTTAATTAGATATTTTCTTCATTTTTTTTTAATACAAAACAAACTTAGTATTTTAATTTTTTATTTATTATATAGTTTAAAGTATTTTATTATATTATATATTATTAATATCAATTCAATTAAAAATTTTTTTATGATAAACTACTGGTACTTTTCTTTTTTTATTTTTTTAATGCGTTAAAAAAATAAAAAAAAAAAATTTTAATAAAAAAAGTTTTTTTTTGTATGTAACATGAAATGAAATTTTTTAGTTGCGAGAGGAAAAAATTACTACACAACTTTTGTATGTGACGTCATTAAATGGTGTGACCCGATTTATACTTTGTAGTAGTATGAAGTTTGTTCCCTTTTCAGGAAATTTTTCTACCAATTTAATTTCAACCCTAACAGCAAAATAACAAAGCATTGGTTCACCATTTGTCCATAGAGAACTGTCGGTAGATCTGGTGGAAAAAAATTGAACCTTGGTGAGTATATTAAAATATGACATTTACAATTTGTATTCAAAGCCCAATATAAATTTTACAAAAAGGCCGGGTAAATATTTATTAATTGTAAATGAAATTATATTATAATTTGGAAGTGTTCGATTATATTCTATTAACAAAGATATAAGCTCTTTAAGATACTTGTTATAAATACATAAGAAGCGGTGAAAAGTTGAAGAATCTTTATAAAAAAAAGTGTATAATGTAGAGGTTATGTTTTTGTTAGTTCGAAAACTTATTGAATTTATTAATGAAATTAAATAGATATACAATCGTTATATCAACATGAGTGATTTGAAATATCCATTTCATCCAGATTATTCTGGAGTAGGTATGTCGGAAACTAATGTAATGAATAAAAAATCATTAAGACACCGTGGAGTACCGCAATGCAACAATTACCAATCAGCAGAAGTGTCGATGCATTTGATTCCAAAAATAGTGTTAGATTCGAAGTTGGAGCTGGCAAAATGGTCGGTTATTTTACGGATGGGGAAAAATTCCCCAAATTTTTTTGTGATTTGCAATGAGCATTTTAAAAGGGGGCAAATTTTAACAGCTTTCCCGAGTGGTAAACAAAAATTGACGAATGGCGCTTTCCCAAGTCTTAAGTAGATGTTGTAATACCAAACCAACTATTATTAGAGAATTAGTGCTGGAGTTTGAATCAATCTCAACAGGTTGAATCCAGCCTGCGTTCAATATCTCCTCACTCTCACGAATGGACTTTTTGAAGTGCCAAAATATTCAATTATCTGCGTGAGCGAAATTGTAATATTCTCACATAACTCTACATTTGGACAACTTGTCGTAGACATTATTGCAAATAAACCTAAAATTCAAAATGAATATTTATTTATAACGCCCGAATTGCTTACAATTAGAATAATTTCATTAATAAGTTCAATAAATATTCGAACTAACAAAAACATAACCTCTTAATTTTAGATTTGTTTACATAAATATTATTTTATTTTCACTGCCTTTTATAAAATATCACATTTGTATAACATATCTTTTAAAGAAGGAAAATAATTGTTAATTAAGCATAATTCAGCTTTATGAAAATATAATAGAATTTAATTTAAAAATAATGAATATTTACGCGTATTTTTGTTGAATTTATATGACGCTTTGCATACAAATCATAAATGTCACATTTTGATATACTTACCTAGCTTATTTTTAATATTGATAGATGTCACTACCCCGAACATTGATAGTTCTCACATAGAGAACTGTCGGTAGATCTGGTGGAAAAAAATTGAACCTTGGTGAGTATATTAAAATATGACATTTACAATTTGTATTCAAAGCCCAATATAAATTTTACAAAAAGGCCGGGTAAATATTTATTAATTGTAAATGAAATTATATTATAATTTGGAAGTGTTCGATTATATTCTATTAACAAAGATATAAGCTCTTTAAGATACTTGTTATAAATACATAAGAAGCGGTGAAAAGTTGAAGAATCTTTATAAAAAAAAGTGTATAATGTAGAGGTTATGTTTTTGTTAGTTCGAAAACTTATTGAATTTATTAATGAAATTAAATAGATATACAATCGTTATATCAACATGAGTGATTTGAAATATCCATTTCATCCAGATTATTCTGGAGTAGGTATGTCGGAAACTAATGTAATGAATAAAAAATCATTAAGACACCGTGGAGTACCGCAATGCAACAATTACCAATCAGCAGAAGTGTCGATGCATTTGATTCCAAAAATAGTGTTAGATTCGAAGTTGGAGCTGGCAAAATGGTCGGTTATTTTACGGATGGGGAAAAATTCCCCAAATTTTTTTGTGATTTGCAATGAGCATTTTAAAAGGGGGCAAATTTTAACAGCTTTCCCGAGTGGTAAACAAAAATTGACGAATGGCGCTTTCCCAAGTCTTAAGTAGATGTTGTAATACCAAACCAACTATTATTAGAGAATTAGTGCTGGAGTTTGAATCAATCTCAACAGGTTGAATCCAGCCTGCGTTCAATATCTCCTCACTCTCACGAATGGACTTTTTGAAGTGCCAAAATATTCAATTATCTGCATGAGCGAAATTGTAATATTCTCACATAACTCTACATTTGGACAACTTGTCGTAGACATTATTGCAAATAAACCTAAAATTCAAAATGAATATTTATTTATAACGCCCGAATTGCTTACAATTAGAATAATTTCATTAATAAGTTCAATAAATATTCGAACTAACAAAAACATAACCTCTTAATTTTAGATTTGTTTACATAAATATTATTTTATTTTCACTGCCTTTTATAAAATATCACATTTGTATAACATATCTTTTAAAGAAGGAAAATAATTGTTAATTAAGCATAATTCAGCTTTATGAAATTATAATAGAATTTAATTTAAAAATAATGAATATTTACGCGTATTTTTGTTGAATTTATATGACGCTTTGCATACAAATCATAAATGTCACATTTTGATATACTTACCTAGCTTATTTTTAATATTGATAGATGTCACTACCCCGAACATTGATAGTTCTCAATTGAGCTCGTCAAGAAAATGGCAACTTGTATGGAGTTAAAATTCCTAGTGTTCGCTGATGACCACCGGGGTAAAATGGATCGGAGTTTTTTTGAGCAAAAAAACGAACGCATAAAAAGAGTCTGTGTATTTTTAACTCTACTTTTACTTGACTTTTTTTGACAACCGAAAATTATTTCTTTTATCGGCGAAAAAAAATCCAAAATTTCTGTGAATTGAAAAATTTAAAATAAAATAATATGAAATGCTTCGATTTGGATAATGATATTAATAAAAAATATTAAAATAATAAAAAGAAAATGTAATGTTGACATTTAAAACACCAAAATTATTTGTCAAGTAAAAAAGTTGTTCGCTGTTGTCAAGTCATCAAGAAAAACCCGAGCTTTTGTTGATGTGAAGTTTGCGGGGGTAAAATCTGTCAAAAATACTCAGGTATTTTCGGTCAAAAAGCCATCAGCGGACATACGGAATATGTTATCTCGCTGGACACAAAATTTCCGGCATACCAACATTGTTTTTTCTTTTGGTTATTCTCGTTTTAGACATATTTTACATATTTTTAAGTATGTTTTTACATATTATTTACTCGATTTTAGACTCTGTCAAGTTGTCATAATCTTGACGAGCTCAACGGACAAATCTGGTGAACTAAGCTTAAAGCTTGACATGTACTACGTTTATACTCGGGGCCGAGTCAACTTGTAGTTAACTTTAGATCAACTTCGAGTTATCTGTTTTACCATTCATACTGCAGAGTTAAAACTGCAATTGAGTAAAACTAGGAATGAGGTTGAAACAGAGTCGAGTTATTTTCTAACCAACTCTTGGTGTATATACTGCAGAGTTAAAAATATGCAGAGTTCAAAGTTCAAATAGGATTGAAACCGAGTTAAAATAAACGAAAAAAAAAAATTTAACAAAAAATTATTTCAGATGATCATCAAATTAATTATTCTTTTTGTTGATCACCATATGTGTTTTTTAATTTTTCCAGCGATATTTTGTCTAAAAAATTGCAATTTTCAAATCCTTGAAAATTAAAGGATAGACCACCGTCGCAATAATCTTTATCGAAAAAAAAAATTATTATGCAAATTAATTAATTAAAATTTTATTAAACAAGAAATTTAAAATAAAACAACGAATTTGATTGAAAAAATTAAAAATTGTAATATATTTAAATATATTTTTTGTATATCGCTTTCATTCTTCAGCAACATAATCTAAAATAAAAATAACGACGACGTTGTTTTTTAACTCTACTCTAATCTGCGTATATAGTGCATTTCTATAGAGTAGAGTTTAACTCGACTCGACAAATCATTAGGTCGAGTAGAGTTTAACTCGACTCCGTATATAGTGAGAGTTAAACTAGGATTAAACTCGACTCGACTCGCAGCATATACAATATACCGTGTGTTCGCTGATGGCTTTTTGACAGAAAATACCCGAGTTTTTTTGACAGATTTTACCCCCGCAAACTTCTTTTTTTTTTTTTTTCGCTGGCGCTACATCCCATAGTGGGATTTGGCCGCTTCATTGTGAAGTTTTGTCATCATTTTTTTAACGGATAATGAGTGATTAATTCATTGATCCCTACATTAAACCAGCCGTGATTTTTTCATCACCCGCCGGGAATCGAACCCGGGACCTCCGGAGCTTAAAGCAAGCATGCTAACAACTGTGCGACCGGGGCGGCCACTAGGAGTGTTCGCTGATGACCACCGGGGTAAAATGGATCGGAGTTTTTTTGAGCAAAAAAACGAACGCATAAAAAGAGTCGGTGTATTTTTAACTCTACTTTTACTTGGGTTTTTTTGACAACCGAAAATTATTTCTTTTATCGGCGAAAAAAAATCCAAAATTTCTGTGAATTGAAAAATTTAAACTAAAATAATATGAAATGCTTCGATTTGGATAATGATATTAATAAAAAATATTAAAATAATAAAAAGAAAATGTAATGTTGACATTTAAAACACCAAAATTATTTGTCAAGTAAAAAAGTTGTTCGCTGATGTCATCAAAAAAAACCCGAGTTTTTTATTGAAGTGAAGTTTGCGGGGGTAAAATCTGTCAAAAAGCCATCAGCGAACACAAGGATTAGGATAAGTGAACAACTTTTTTACTTGACGAATAATTTTGGTGTTTTAAATGTCAACCTTGCATTTTCTTTTTATTATTTTAATATTTTTTGATTAATATCATTTTCGGTTGTCAAAAAAACCCAAGTAAAAGTAGAGTTAAAATAATACACCGACTCTTTTTATGCGTTCGTTTTTTGCTCAAAAAACTCCGATCTTTATTACCCCAGTGGTCATTAGCGAACACTAGGATTGGGTGCTTTCGAGAATTCAGTCGGTTGCGCAGCAATTACAGTCGAAAAAAACTGAAAAGCAGTCAAACTGCAATAGCTGCTGTCTGCATTTTAAAACGACCAAATGCGCAAATAAAAATTAACATAATAAATGGCTAACCAATAAATATTAATTACGTTATAGTATTGTCATAAAGATGAAAAATCTTTCAGGAATAAATAATAATAGATCGAAATAATAATAGATAGATAATTTGACAGCTAAAATATGTCAGATTTTTTTAAGTGCAATTATGCCTCAATTCCATTGTGAAAAATTGACTGAGCTGACTTCAGTTGGAAAAAGACAAAAAATAATAATCCAGCAGAGTGACAAAGACAAAGTATGTTGTTATTATTTTTTTTATAGCAAAATTTGATTGACACATTTTGACAGAAAACAAAAACATAACCAAAAATTATTAAACAAAATTAGGTATTAGTGTAAATTCTATTATTTTCACGTTTCAAAATAATCTAAAAAATTAATTATCATTATTACCCACATCAGAATTATTTTTTTCGAAGATTATCCGTCATAAAATACAAAATTAAAAAAATCTTTCCCGTAATAATGCCACACTATTGTTTATTAGTATTTTGACAGCAAACAAACACATAACCTACAATTAATTAACAAATTAAGTATTATGTGTTAATTCAATTATTTCAAGTTTCAAAATTATCTAAAAATTAATTATACTCATATCAGAATTATTTTTTTCGAACATTATCCATCATAAAATACAAAATTAAGAAAATCTTTCCCATAACAATGCCACACTATTATTTTATATGTTTTGACAGCAAACAACAACATAACCTAGAATTAATTAACAAATTAAGTATTATGTGTTAATTCAATTATTTCTAGTCTCAAAATTATCTAAAAAATTAATTATTATTATTACTCATATCAGAATTATTTTTTTTCGAATATTTTCGTCTTAAAACACAAAATTAAAAAAAACCTTTCCCATAAAAGTGCCATACTATTAAAATTAATAATGTGTGCGAGAAATATTTTTCATCGGTACACAATATTTATGTCCTTGTATTAGTTGGACTGCCATAAAATATTCTCGATTTGAACTTTTTTTTAATTTTGATATCAGTCCACTAACACAGACACATTTTTTTTGTAAGTAACATTTTGACTGACTCCGTTGGGCATCTCGTTCATACAACCACCGATTTTATATTTTTATCTCAAGTTATTTTGACTGACAAACTTTGTTTCACAATGGAATTGAGGCTTTAAGGAAAACAAACAGCAGTTTATATAAAACTATCTTAAAATGTTTGAAAATAACTTAATTTTAATAAAAATAACCACAAAAAACTCAAACGGCACAAGATTAAACCTAAAGAATACAAATTACCTTTTTCTTATGTTTTAATTTTTCACTGGATTTTCACAAAAAAATTACCGTCTAGCTTAAAATGGCATAAAATGAATACTTTTGTTAACTTTTTTAAGTTTTATTATTTAATAAAAATTATATTTATTTGGTTTCAAACTTATTTTTATTTTTTTATTTTTTAAATCTCCGACGTTTCGGTGGTATTTTTCACCATTCTCAAGAAGCAATCCAAACCAATAACGGTGCCATTTATTGGTTTGGATTGCTCCTTGAGAATGATGGAAAATATCACCGAAACGTCGGAGATTTAAAAAATAAAAAAAAGTTTGAAACCAAATAAATATAATTTTTATTATAAAATGAATACATTTCAATTAAATTTTTATTAAAAAATATTTAATAAATGTCTGTAATAAATATCTACTATTCAATCTGGTCCATTTTGCACTTGCTTTCTTGTGTTAGTGCAGAGAATCACCAGAATCACAAAAAAAAATTGTTGAAAAAGGAATTAGAAAAATTTCGCCTTCGAAATCAGTTTGTAGGTACAGAGGAAGGGAACGAAGTGAGAAACGTAATGCAAGAAAGCAAGTATAAAGTGGCTGAGACTGCAAATAAATTAAAATACCTATAAAGGACATAACTATACTTTTCCATAGTAAACTTGCGGTTAATGATATAGGCAGATTTATCGATAATGCAGTATTATTTAATACGTGAAAACATACAGGAAAACTTCTAAAGATGTCAGCTTTAACAATTTTTAATTTTTGGTAAATAAATAAAAAATAAAATTCATTTTTTTTATAATTCATATCTAGTTGGAAGTTTTATTCGTGTTTTTTGCTTTTGTTTACATTTTTGTTTCGATACAACAAAAAAAAAATTTAAAAAATACTACTAGTGCCATCTTTAGATTTAATCCATCTGACGTTGATTTTTGACAAGAATGTCCTTTATAGGTTATTATAATTTATTTGATTGACTGACTGCATCTATTCAGTTATGTAATATAAAACGACCAAATAAATTATAATACCTATAATGGTCTTCGCTGTCAAAAAACGGCAATAGATAGATTAAATCTAAAGATGGCACTAGTAGTATTTCTTAAATTTTTTTTTTTGTTGTATCGAAATAAAAATATAAACAAAAGCAAAAAACACGAATAAAACTTACAACTAGACATGAATTATAAAAAAATTAATTTTATTTTTGATTTGTTTACCAAAAATTAAAAATTGTTAAAGCTGACATCTTTAGAAGTTATCCCGTACTATGTTTTCACGTATTAAATAATACTGCATTATCGATAAATCTGCCAATATCATTTATATTGTATATGCTGCGAGTCGAGTTGAGTTTAATCCTAGTTTAACTCTCACATATACAGGGTCGAGTTATTTTCTAACCAACTCTTGGTGTATATACTGCAGAGTTAAAAATATGCAGAGTTCAAATAGGATTAAAACCGAGTTAAAATTAACGAAAAAAAAATTTAACAAAAAATCATTTCAATGCGTTGTTTTAACTTTTCCAGCGATATTTTGTCTTAAAAAATTGTAATTTTCAAAAAAAAAAATACTTAATGCAAATTAATTAATTAAAATTAAAAAAAAATTGTTTATAATATTTAAATATATTTTTTGTATATCACTTTCATTCTTCAACAACATAATCTGAAATAAATAAATAAAATAGTGTGTATGAATTTGCATTAATTTTTTAAACTAGGATTAAACTCGACTCGACTCGCAGCATATACAATTGCTGTGTTCCATTGGCCTGAGTAAACTACTCACAAGTACTTGTATCTACTCGCAACTACTCATGCTCAAACGATGCCCAGCAAACGTGTCTTTAGTAACATATGTAAGACATGTGCAAGACGTTGATTATAACAAAGCCAAGTCAGCCAAAAGACAACTCCATATATTTGGGACAAAGAGTTAGGCTGGCGACACACCAAATTAGTCAAAACGTTTTTGCTTTGAATAGGCAAGACGATTTGCCTAAACATAGCCCACATACAATCAAACAAATTGTTTTTAGTCAAATTGTCTCGTGTTGCTTTATAGGTTGGTGTGAATTGGTTTCATAAACTGAATACAAAATGTTGCCAGCAAAATAAGAAAAAAATATTTCCCATCAACAAAATACGATTAAAAAAATATTAAATAAATTAAAAAATTTTAATTAAAATATTAGTTTTGCTAAAAATATTAAATTCCTATTTATTTTGATAATTATTTATTTCTTGCTTTATAAAATGGCGACCACGAAACGACGTCAAACACTGTTTTTTCTTGACTCAAACAGTTTTGTCCTGTTTTGTTTTGTTTTGTTTCAGTGTGAATTAACCTATTTGTTTATACGCTATGGTCGCCTTCAATCATGTTTCGTTAATCAAATTTGACTTAAGACAATTTTGCTTTATTATGTGTGCATGGACCCATAAGGCACAATAGAGTGTTTGCCGTTCTATGTTTTATGAAACAAAATGTTTGACGTTTAATTGTTTTGCCTGATTCAATGTGCATAGCGCTATCCAATCGTATATATTTTGACCGCCAGGCGCTTTAAGACAAGAAAAAAACGTTTTGACTAATTCGGTGTGTTTCCAGCCTTAGTGTACGTTTCGACAGCAAAGTTCGTTGTTATTTTTGCAACGCTTCTCACACGGATAGTATACATATACAAAAAAAATGTGTATCGACACAAAATTTGTAACCCACACAAATAAAAAAAACTTTCCAAATAACAACCAAAAAGTACTAATGCCTAGATGTTTTTTGGTTGTTACCCAAGTATTTTTATATCCGACAATTTTTGGATTTTTCTGACACTTTGCTGATTTCATCACCGACTTTTTTCCGAAATAATGTCCGATTTATTCTAAGATTTACTATGAAAGTTGGCCACAAAAATCGGAAAATGATGACAAAAAAAGTGTGGTTGTCGCCCATAAAAATGGGCGGGGCTTATAATATAAATTTTGGCGGGGAAATTTCACTTTTATATACATCCATATATCCATACATACATAAATAAACAGAAATATTTTTTTTTTTATTTTAAAATTTTATTAACATAATTTTTTTTTATTAATATATTAAAATTACAATTTTTTAAATTAATTATGTAATAATAAAAAAAATGAAACGAATGTAAAACCAAATAGCTGATATATCCAATTCACAAAAACGTCGCCATCATATTGTAAAATAATTTTGAACCATAAATTTCTCCTAATTCGCGTTCATCTAAAAATATAAATTAATTTTATTATAATTAATAATTCGTACACACAAACACAAAAATAAAAATTCTACAAACCAAAAAATAATCGCACAACACAAAAAATAAAATTTAAGTTAACGTAAACACAAATCACAACCATTCATAATGGCGTCTCACACAAAACTAAAGTTGTAAATGTAATTTGTAAACACAAAATAAAAAAGTACACACCAACGCCAGCATCTTTGCTGTGTTAAAAGTTGGAATTTGGAAACCCAACCCAATTTCATCATTTTCCGATTTTTTGTACCAATATGCTGAAAAAAAATTCATGTTTTCAGCTTTGTTATACTTGGGTATTTTTACATTAGTACTAAAATACAAAATTTCCCCTACGAAATTATTGAACCACCCTATATTGTAAACACATTTTTATTTTGACGTTTATTGAATGTTTGAATTAATACGACATGTAGAATATTATTTGTCCATTTTGAACAGGTTTAAGGAATTTTAGGATTAAGCATGACCATCTGTGACAGATAAAATGTGAATAATGATAATTAAATTGAATTTTGGCGAGCTGCGCGCCAAAATTTGTGGTGATTACCCAAATGCCTTGATCGAAAATATTACAAAATGCCAACATGGCGGCTGATGATGCCAAATGCATATATGCCAAAATGGCGGCTCAAAGTTATAAATAAAATATTAATTATAGATATTTTTAAAGTATTCTAATGAATTTTAAATTAATAAATTCAGAATATAGTCGGAAATCACGTCCTTGATACAACTTTCTTTCTTCGTGCGAATCTCAAGCATTTTTCAAGCAGTGATTCTACTCAACCTTAAACTACTCAACCTTAAAAAGTAGAAATACATATCCAAACAAAATACCCACACAACCATACAAAAAAATATTTCCCGTTGTTAAAATAACAACGAGATTTGCGGTCGAAACTAATACCATAGATACACACAAAAATTATCGCGATAATCTTCGATGACGATTTTGAATGACGTTTTCGTGATCGCGATCTGCAAATTATGGTGACACACAAAAATCCGATTAAAAATAAAAATTTTAGTTATAAACGCTATTTGTATCGTGTTAAACTTTCATTTTACAAGATAATGTTAATAAGTTTTTACAAGTTATTAAAAATGACATAATTATTATCCTATTTAAACTTTCAGTGTTTTATTTTTGTACATATTTCATGATTATCTTGTTTCTACAACTAGATTTTGAAATCGAGTTATCTATCCTGATTTGCCAAAATCGTGAAGTGACAGATTGGAAAATTAACTAGATAAGGTAGAATATGCGATTATCTAGTTTGTGTGTACCTATAGTATAAGACTTACCAAAGATCAGTCTGGTGTAGTCTGGTGTTTGCTATTAGTAATATGTAATATTGTTGTTATTTGTAGTGTTCCATTGGAAACAATTTGCTACTTGCAAGTACTTGTGAGTAGATGTCCAATGGAACGCGAATTTTCGTGATAGTAGTAAAACATAACCTCAATTTAAATAAAACTGGTAGATTTTGATAAAAAACACGTTGTTCCATTAATAATAATTAATAATTATAAGTAATAAAGCATTAAACAACAAAATAATTAAAATATTTTTGCTATTTAAAAATTGCCGTGACGTATCACAAACATAAACAAAATTTTTTTTTTAACCCTAATCCAACCAGCATATTTTTGTTGTCAGTAAATTCAAATTTTAATCAAATAACTTAATAAATTTTTGCAAAGAATGCCAAGTACGTTGTATGCAAATGTTTCAAAATAAAATACATACAAGTTTATAACTAAATTAACATTATTTTGAAAATCGATGCATTTATCAAATGAGCCAAAAGGCACACCTTGGTTGGATTAGGGTTAAAAAAATGACATTCCACGCAAACAAAATGGGTATAGAGTCATCTATTAGAATTTTTTTAACTAAAATCACTCTGCCGTAAATTTTGTGCGTAACTACTTCTCTACTACATCATCGTTTGAGCATGAGTAGTTGCGAGTAGATACAAGTACTTGTGAGTAGTTTACTCAGGCCAATGGAACACAGCAACTATCATGTCTTGTGGTTGCTGTTGGTAATATGTCTTGGGGTTGTTATTAGTAAGGTGTCTTGTGGTTGGTTTTAATAACGTGTCTTATGGTTGTCGTTAGTAACATGTTCTTGGGTTGTTGTTGTTAATAAGTCTTGTAGTTGTTTCGGGTAACATGTCTTGTAATTGTTATTGGTAACGGGTCTAGCAGTTGTCATTGGCAACTTGTCTTGCAATTATTGCCGGCGACATGTTGTTGGCGTATTCTTTGGTTGTTGTCTCAGATATAATAAAACAAACATATGTATTACTTAATTGTAATTTTATTATATACTTTAATTAAAATAATCAATAAATTAATGTTAGCTGTTTCTTCTACCATGCATACAAAATATGTATATTATTACCATTTATTAAAGAAGTCTGCGATTGAGAAAAGCTCATTTTTGGTTGTTTAAGAACAGTGTTGCTGTGAAGATTTCCTAAATTCCTATGAACTCTGATTAGCTTTAGTTTTTTCACATTATCCGTAGTTACAAAATCCCCTTTTTTCCGAGTATGATTTAAGTTCATATTAATTAATGACGATTCTGAAAAAAGTATTAAAATTTGTTAACTATTTATTATTTACACATAACATATCGATAAATCCTTACCATTTTCGTCAGACGACGTCATTGTGGTTCTTTTACAATATAATAATTTAATTAATATGCAGAAACTACTCGTAAGATATTATTCGTAAGTACATTATTTATTATTGCTGTTAAATATTTTGAATGAAATATCAAATATAAATGAATAGAACACATGAATAAGCGCAATTAATTAACCAAAGTAATAATTAATTAACCAACGATTCAAAGTTATTTAATTGAAAATTTAATTCATCATTTAAGCTACTTTCGGCCATATCAGAAATAATCCTGTAATGTTTAGATCTGGATATGTAATTTATTCTATTTTAAAAGAACTAACTAAAAAACTATTCCAACTATAAATTCACAAAATTAAACTATTTCGATGAAATGAAATGCACTAACTCAAAGAAACAGTTATGCGACCCGCTATGCCACAGTAAATTAATTTACAAAATAAATATGTAATGCAACTACATAGTTCGATTTATTTAAAGCAATAATAAATATATGTACTCAGCTTAACACTCACAGTTTTAATAATCAGTTTTAAATAAAATAATTAATATTGAAATTTTTAGTTTTTGTTAATCGCCAACAAAAAATTTATTATTTCACTACAGCGTGTACTTTTTCCTAACAAACACGAACCACGAATGTAAATAAACTAGAATAAAATATAATTTTGGTTTTTCCCAAAATATTAAACTAAAATGGCGACGTACAATGCGCCATTTATGCAAAGCGGATAATACGTGAATAAACTAACGAACCGGTCTGCGAAGATAACCGCAAGACCAACACAAGACAGTTCGCGGATATTTGCCGTAGTAACCGGTAGAAGCGCTGAAAACTATATCTCGAACGTGACTTTAGTAACAAACCCAAGACAATCACAAGTCAAGTTATCTAAAAATTGTATCTCTGTTTTACACGTTGATTTTCATATTTTTATCTTTATCTCAGACAAACAGAAGACACATTTGCTGTGTTCCATTGGCTTGAGTAAACTACTCACAAGTACTTGTATCTACTCGTAACTACTCATGCTCAAACGATGGTGTAGTTGAGAAGTAGTTACGCACAAAATTAACGGAAGAGCGATTTTAGTTTAAAAAATTCTAATAGATGGCTCTATACCAATTTTGTTTGTGGGGAATGTCATATTTTTAACCCTAATCCAACCAAAGTGTGCTTTTTGGTTCATTTGATAAATGCATATTTTCAAAATAATGTTAATTTAGTTATAAACTTGTATGCATTTTATTTTAAAACATTTCCATACATTCCATACAACGTACTTGGCATTCTTTGCAAAAATTTAGGAAGTTATTTGATTAGAATTTGAATGTACTGACAACAAAAATATGCTGGTTGGTTTAGGGTTAAAAAAAAAAATTTGTTTATGTTTGTGATGCGACACGGCAATTTTTAAATCGCAAAAATATTTTAATTATTTTGTTGTTTAATGTTTTATTACGTATTATTATTAATTATTATTAATGGAACAATGTATTTTTTATAAAAATCTACCCGTTTTATTTAAATTGAGGTTATGTTTTACTACTGTCACGAAAATTCGCGTTCCATTGGACATCTACTCACAAGTACTTGCAAGTAGCAAATTGTTTCCAATGGAACACTACAATTACCTAAGACAAAAAATTTGCTGGGTGGTGTAGTTGAGAAGTACCCAGCAAATTTTTTGTCTTTGGTAACAAGTCTTGTGCTTGTCTGGGATAGAGAAAATAATATGAAAATACACTGGTTAAAAAGAGACAAATTTCTCAGGCAACATGTCTTGCGGTTGTCTTCAGTATGTTACTAGAGACATAAACGTAATGTAATTTAAAGCGCTCCTATCGGTGGGAAATAGAAGGAATGGTATGTCTTTTGGTTGTCTTGAAAATGTCTTCAAAAACCGCTTCGTTATCGACACCAATGCACAAAAAGCATTATACTTCGCCATTTTTTATAGTTTTTATAATTATTTTTGTGCAGATGGTGATGTGTTCAATTTTTTTTGTGGGTATAAAAGAAATAAATATTATTGAATTTAAATATAAAAAATATTTTTCTTTAAATATTTTAAATTCAATACAATATTTATTTGTGATTAAAATAAAACAAAAAGTGTTAACAAACCAGGAAATGTATCTTACACGGTAGACAGGCACAAAATTATTCGCGATTTTCGTTTATCACGATTGTCAAAAATCGCGTTGTGAAAACGAAATAATCCATTTTTTTGTGAAGATTGTGTAATGAAAGTCAACTGTCATTACACGATTTTCACCTAAACCGAATTATTTTGTTTCCACAACACGATTTTTGACGAAAATAACAACTGAAAATCGCGATTAACTCTGTGTCTGTCTACGGTATTAAGTAACATATGGAAGACAAACTCAAGACATGTTACCAATAACGACCACCAGACATGTTACCAATAACGACCACCAGACATGTTACCAATAACGACCACCAGACATGTTACCAATAACAACCACCAGACATGTTACCAATAACGACCACCAGACATGTTACCAATAACGACCACCAGACATGTTACCCAAGACATCTTGTATACATGTTACCAATAACGACCACAAGACATGTCTTTGAAGACTCTTCGTCCCAAATACATGGAGTTGTCTTTTGAATGACTTGGGTTTGTTACCATAACAAGTCTTGAGTTTGTCTTGCATGTGTTACTTAAGACACGTTTGCTGGGTAGTTACGCACAAAATTAACGGAAGAGGGATTTTAGTTTAAAAAATTCTAATAGATGGCTCTATACCAGTTTTGTTTGTGGGGAATGTCAGTTTTTTAACCCTAATCCAACAAAAGTGTGCTTTTTGGTTCGTTTGATAAATGCATCGATTTGCAAAATAATGTTAATTTAGATATAAACTTGTATGTATTTTATTTTAAAACATTTCCATACATTCCATACAACGTACTTGGCATCCTTTGCAAAAATTTAGGAAGTTATTTGATTAGAATTTGAATGTACTGACATAACAAAAATATGCTGGTTGGATTAGGGTTAAAAAAAAAAATTTGTTTATGTTTGTGATACGACACGGCAATTTTTAAAACGCAAAAATATTTTGATTATTTTGTTGTTTAATATTTTATTACGTATTATTATTAATGGAATAATGTATTTTTTATCAAAATCTACCAGTTTTATTTAAATTGAGGTTATATTTTACTACTGTCACGAAAATTCGCGTTCCATTGGACATCTACTCACAAGTACTTGCAAGTAGCAAATAGTTTCCAATGGAACACTACAAATATAAATGACCGCAAGTTTACTATGGAAAAGTATAGTTATGTCCTTTATAGGTATTATAATTTATTTGAAAACTACTGCAAAAACTGCATACCGGCTGCGTTCGTGAATGTAATTTTTGAACGACCAACTGCGCTGCTTTTGCTGCAAAACTTAAGGCTGGAACAGCGAGTCACCTAAGAATCAGTAAGAAACTTTACGGAATTTGACGAAAGTTTTTTCTTACCGAAAATTTGACATGTTGGCGAGCCAATCTGTAAGACCAGTTGGGGACTAATAACAAGGTAAATTAAATAATTTTGCAACATGGCAAGAATTTAAAGAATTATAAGAACCAGTTTTATTTCATTCATATTTCATCATGTGGCTTACCCGCCGTCTCCACTATGAAATTTTACTGAAATTTGCTTTCATGAAATCAATTTTATCAATGTATGTGTGTGTATACTATACAAAAATGCAAACTTTCGGAAAACTTTTAGGCTAAAATTTCTCAAAAAAATTTCATGAAATGTGTACGTAGATTTGTTGTTGTGTTTTATTTTTTGTTTACATTTCTTTTAATTTGGTGAATTTAGCAGAAATTTTTCATGAAAGCAAAATGCCCAGTGATGAAATTTCATCGACAGAAATTTATTAATACATTGAAAGAAACACATACAATCATAAAAACCATGAAATAAAATTTCAGTAAAATTTCATAGTGGAGACGGCGGGTTAAAGAATAAATCAGTATGACTCCTTGTCATAAACATGTATCCACTAAACACTACTTTGATGATATCCATTTTGCCTATACATATTTAATTTGTTATTTTCCATTTTATTTTATATAAATTAATATAAAAAATATATTATTATCCTTTATATGCCCATATTGAATTAATATCTGATCCGGTGGTAGGTTTTTTGACATTACCTTAAGTTTGAGCGAAAAATTTCGCTGTTAAGTTGGGGTAAAGTGACAACTAAATTTAACGAAACTTAACGAAAAGTTCTTAAAGTTTCGGTGGTCGGTTTTGTGTAAAGTCCATATATCGTATTCTTACGTTAAGTTCTTACTGACTCGCTGTTCCAGCCTTTAATTTTTGAACGAAGTACTGCACAAACTGTGCAGTCGCCAGTCGACTAAATTTTTGAATGCACCCATTGTTTAATTCTGCCGCCATTATTTTTTTTAAGACAAACAAAACATGAAAATTAAATTAAAAATTAGCAAAAGTCAAATATGAAAAAAAATCCAAAATGGAGATACGCTTGCTTCGCATTCGAAAAAAATTAAAAATAGTTCGTTTTCTTTGAATTAATTTTTGTTGCTGTACAAACTCCGTTTGTATTGCATTTTGTTAGAGTTAACTCGACTCCACATGTTTTTAGGATCGAGTCGAGTTAACTGTAAGATAACGGAACAGCTATAGCAGAGCATACCATTTTTCGCGCATGCGCAATTTTTGCAAGCGCCATTGTTTATAATGTGGAATTAAGGTAAACTACATTTTGGATTGAGTCTTGGCTAAAAAAAACGCTTACTATTTGACAGCAAATACCTTATTTAGTTTGAGTCTTGGGTTTAAAACACTTATTTTGGGATGTGTATTTACTAAAATAAATTTTGAAAACTTAGTATGCTTGTTGTTTTTAGATAAACAAAAACCGTCTGTTTTCATAAAAATGAACTATCTTTTGACATTTGCGTAGAAATTTGATTTATAGCAAATGCCAATTTCAATAATTATTGTTAATCTTTATTTATAATTGTTGCCGGATGAATTTAAGCAAATGATGAGGCCCATCGTCACGGCCTATTTGTGTTATTATATGTTGTACTATTTGTGGTATTGTATGTTGTGTTATTGGATGTTGATTGTTGCTAGTAAAAATGTCCAAGACGATTTAAATCAATTTGATGGGCCACGCGGAGAGCACGTTCTATTAATTCTGCTAAATAATATGTGAAATCACATGTGACAACGAGTCTAGGCTATATTATCCCACGCAATTCATCACGGATTAATTCATCCCGCACATTGTATCCCCGTTATCAATTCAACCCGCACAATTCATTCCCTGAAATTCAAATCTAACGCAACTCGGAGGGCTAAGCGGGGGGTCGCTAAAATATTCTGGAAAATGGAGATCCCTAATTTAACTTAGGAGCCAGGTTAAGCAAACATGTCGCACTGCGTGCCGCACGTAGGAGCGGATTATATAGAATCTATTAATGACATTATAACAATTTCCTGTCCATTTTGTTCTCTATTCTGTCTATTCTGAGATAAATAAATTGAAGAAAAATTACATCGAGTAACTTAACTTAGGATTGTAGAAACTAACGGCTTCCGTAATTCTCACGGGCACGCGGAAGGTCGCTGCGCTCCCTCCCGCTTAACTCTCTCTCTCACGGGCTCGCGGGAGGTCGCTAAAATATTCTGGAAAATGGAGATCCCTAATTTAACTTAGGAGCCAGGATAAGCAAACATGTCGCACTGCGTGCCGCACGTAGGAGCGGATTATATAGAATCTATTAATGACACTGGAATATTTTATATCGATCCCCCATCAAATATTAAATAATACAAAATCGATTATATTTAATTTTTTGTCTCGATTTTTTTTTTTTTTTTACTACTAAAAATTATTTTTTTCTATTCCAAAATATTATATTTGTTTAAAATAATCAAAATAATTATTTTGTAAATCTAAATATCCCCAAGTTCCATTAATTTCCTTTAAAAATCGGGTTAGAATTCCATTTCCATTGTACCTACCTATCAAATTTCATCTTACTCGTTTCCAAAATAACCAAATTCCATTAATTTCCTCTGAAAATCGGTTAAGAATCCCATTTCCATCTTTCCAAAATAATCAAATTCCATTAATTTCCTCTGAAAATCGGTTAAAAATCCCATTTCCATTGTACCTATCAAATTTCATCTTACTCGTTTCCAAAATAACCAAATTCCATTAATTTCTTCTGAAAATCGATTAAGAATCCCATTTCCATCGTACCTGTAGAATTTCATCATAATCTTATTCAAAATTACCAAATTCCATTAATTTCATCAGACAATCTTTTCCATCGTACCAAAATATCCGAAAAATAATGCATTACATACTAATAAAAGTAATGCATTACCTGCAGTTAACAAAAAAAACACAATTTTTTTTTTGGAAAAGTGGCATTTTTATTTAGTTCATATTATTGCTACATTTTAAAATATTACAAATTTTAGTTTTAAAAATTAGCACTTTATTAAATATGGAGCTATTTTCAAGTTGAAAATATTTCTACCATTATAAAAATTGGCGCTGTGTGACATGGTATGCTCTGCTATAGCTTAGCCAAGATAACTCAACTCTATTTATAATTAGGGAACAGCTTTAGCAGAGCATACCATTTTTCGCGCATGCGCAATTTTTGCAAGCGCCATTTTTTAAAATGTGGAATTAAGGTAAACTACATTTTGGATTAAGTCTTGACTAAAAAAATCACTTACTATTTGACAGCAAATACCTTATTTAGTTTGAGTCTTGGGTTTAAAACACTTATTTTGGGATGTGTATTTACTAAAATAAATTTTGAAAACTTAGTATGCTTGTTGTTTTTAGATAAACAAAAACCGTCTGTTTTCATAAAAATGAACTAACTTTTGACATTTGCGTAGAAATTTGATCTATAGCAAATGCCAATTTCAATAATTATTGTTAATCTTAATTTATAATTGTTGCCGGATGAATTTAAGCAAATGATGAGGCCCATCGTCACGGCCTATTTGTGTTATTATATGTTGTACTATTTGTGGTATTGTATGTTGTGTTATTGGATGTTGATTGTTGCTAGTAAAAATGTCCAAGACGATTTAAATCAATTTGATGGGCCTAAATAATATGTGAAATCACATGTGACAACGAGTCTAGGCTACATTATCCCACGCAATTCATCACGGATTAATTCGTCCCGCACATTGTATCCCCGTTATCAACTCAACCCGCACAATTCATTCCCTGAAATTCAAATCTAACGCAACTCGGAGGGCTAAGCGGGGGGTCGCTACGCTCCCCCCCGCTTAGCCCTCCGAGTTGCATTAGATTTGAATTTCGGGGGACGAAAAAACTATTATTATTATTAGATTTTTTAAAAACAAACAAAACTGAGGATTTAAAGTCGCTAAAAATTCTGGAAAAGGGAGATTTAAAATTGCTCTAAATTCTGGAAAAGGGAGATTTTAATTTTAAAACGAACATAAACAAAAATTATAAATTCTGGAAATGGAGACTTGAAGTCCCTATAAATTCTGGAAAAGGGAGATTTTAATTTTAAAATGAAAATAAACAAAAATTATAAATTCTGGGAAATGGGTCGCTACGCTCCCCCACTTAGCCCTCCGAGGGGCTTTAGATTTGAATTTCGGGAGAAGTAGGAGCCGGGATCAGTAAACATGTCGCACAGGGTGCTGCACGTAGGAGCGGATTAACTATTTAGAATCTAGATACATATTAGTGATAGGTGGCCAACCTCTAATTTAATTTAGAATTGTAGAGGCTGACGGCTTCGGTAGCCCTCTTCTATAAAATTATTTTGGAAAAGGGGGGAATTTACTGCTCTTTCTAGTAAAAAATTGAGAAACTTCTTTAACAATTTCATTAGTTTCATCTGAAAGTCATTAAAGAATCCCGTTTCCATTGTACCTATCGAATTTCAAAATTTTCGAATTTTAAAATTACAAAATTGCGTTAATTTCATCTGGAAATCATTTTCTATCGTACCAAAATATTCGAAAAATAATGCATTACATATTTATAAAAGTAATGCATTACCTGCAGTTTACAAAAAAAACACAATCATTTTTTTAGAAAAGTGGCATTTTTATTTAGTTCATATTATTGCTACATTTTAAAATATTATATATTTTAGTTTTAAAAATTAGCACTTTATTAAATATGGAGCTATTTTCTAGTTGAAAATATTTCTACCATTGTAAAAATTGGCGCTGTGTGACATGGTATGCTCTGCTAAAGCTGAGCCATAATTAGTACGTTTATACTTAGGGTTCAACCTGGGTTCAACCTAGGTTATCTTTCACTATAAACGGAGTCGAGTTATCTTGTAGTTAACTCGACTCGATCCTAAAAAAATGTGGAGTCGAGTTAACTTAACTCTAACAAAATGCAATAAAAACGGAGTCGAGTTAAAAACCAACAACAAAAATTAATTCAAAGGAAACAAGAACATTATTTTTAATTTTTTTTGAATGTGAAGCAAGTGTATCTCCATTTTGGATTTTTTTCATATTTAAATTTTGCTAATTTTTAATTTAATTTTCATATTTTGTTTGCTTTTTAAAAAATAATGGCGGCAGAAGTAAACAATGTTAACTCGGTTTCAACCTCATTTTAACTCAATTGTAGTTTTAACTCTGCAGTATGAACGGTAAAAAAGATAACTCGAAGTTGATCCAAAGTTAACTACACCCGCTAAACAAAGCGATACGTTTACGATACGAAAATGATGTTTGATGTTCATACAATATGTACATCGTTTTCGAATCGTTTTTACGATTCGAAATCGATACGTTTACGAATCCAACGTCCCATGATAATTAGAATTTTTTACGAATCGGAATATATCGATTTTTGCGTTACGTTTGCGATACTTATTTTTGGTATTGACGATTGGAGCATCACGGATTCCACCTAGTGAATAATTTTTAAACTGAGCTACCTGATAATTTGACGTTCGAAATTATTGTAAACAATTCCAATTTTGAACTGTAAACACAATTTTTACTTACCGGATCTCTAATAATTGTAAATTATTCTAATTTCGGACTATAAAAACAATTTTTAATTACCGCATTGCTAAATTTTCTTTCGTCTCATTTGTGACAAATGTCATTTTATCAGGTGCATCATTTTAACTATTGTCCTCGAGAGGCGCTTTCTCTACTTTTACAATCGTCAATCGGAAACAAACCTAATTTTGCGATCAACTTACAAATCTTATTTTTCGAGTTGATTGCGATGATGATTAGCAAATATAAAAAGCATGTTTTGTATCTATTATAATATTGTTAATTTTTTTTTATTTATTTAAAATAGATGAATAATTACAATTCAAATTATATAATTTTGCATGATTATTTTTTTCTGCTCACAGCACTTTTAGTAAAAATTGGTTACACATCCTAAAATATATACAATACATGTATCAAAATAATAATCTTAAATGGTTTAATAAAATAAATATATAGGTGTATGTACTTACTTTGCGAACCTCACAACACAAAATATTTTTGAATAACTTTAATTTTCTTTTAACACAAATATGTCCATACGCTTTTGTGTTAGAACTTAAATGGCAAGAAAGAAAGTGTATATACACGTAGTTGAATTGTGATGTACACCCTTTGTGTATATTATAGTATCGTTTACGTATCTATAACGTATCGTTTTTTACGATTCGCATTTTTTGTTTAGCGGGAATGACTCGACTCCGAGTATAAACGTAACAAATGAAAGATAACCTAGGTTGAATTCAGAGGTGAGATTCCAGAAGGTGATCGGTGATTATTCTTTTGGTGATAGCAAAAAGTGATCACCACAGGGGTGATCACCACCTAAATTGGTATTTTATAAAGTGATCACTAAAAAATTGTACTAAAAGTGCTAAACGTGTTGTATCGAGCAACAAAAACACTTGAATAGACAATAAAATGTAAACTTTTTAAATGTAACCGAAATTAAAATTTTTAAGGCTTTTAACAACGATTAGTGGAAATGTTAATTTGACTGGGTCGAAATAAAATTGAACATATAATAATATTAATAAATTATATTAATGTACCTCATTCGGCATATCCGCGTGGGGTGGAACAGTTGAGAGACAGACTTAACCATATCTTAAACGGACAATTTTTTTTTTTAATAAAATAATAATTTGGTAGAAATATTTATTTATGTCGTTTTCGATTGACCACAAAAAACTAAACTCGGTGCAAAAAAAACTAAACTCGACATAATAAAAAAATAGTAATCGAAAATGACATTAGGCTTGGTGGCTCGGCTATAATTTTATTAAACATTAAAATTACATATTATACAAAATTTAAAATACCCTATGCATGCCACTCAACTGATTTTATTTAAGGACCGTTTGCGTTAAAACTTGTTTTTTATTAACATTTTTGTGATTTGTTTTGCTTTAAATTTAAATATATAATATTAAGAAAATAATGAAATATTCATAAATAACCCATTTTATATAAATAAATCATAAAATACTTTTTTGTAGGTTGTTCTCTGGTTGGTGATAATGAAAATGATAGCTAAAACACAATCACCAAAAAGTGATCACCAAAAGGTGATAATTGTGGTGATAATCACCATACGGAATGTCAATTTTGAAAAGTGATAGGTGACTATCACTTCAGTCGCAATATAGATCTTGTCGTGTTAACATCTTTTTTAAGCTGGTGGTCCCGGGTACTGCGCAGTATCGTAAAAGGCCCGTTATATCGTGTGCAAAAGCGAGGGTATCACAAATAACAGTTTTAAAAAAATAGATAGTGGTACTGGGTACTGCATTTTTAATGTATAAGGCCCATAATATCCGTGCTGTTCGGTGGTATCACAAAGTGCGACTCAGTGAAAAAAAAATAAATACTGGCTTTACACCGTAGATAGTATACTAGCAAAATAGTATAATACTATTTTGCTATCCGGTATAAAACCGATGTTTTGATAGTATAATAGCAAAAATAAAATATAATATTTTGATTTGATAGCTATCAAATTTTAATACCTATTATATTTTATTTTATTTTATTGTGAAGAAAAATTTTGACAGTGGCTTATAGATAAATTAGTATAGAAACGTTTTTGTGTATTTTGAAATTATTCTTTTTCATTATTTTGTTATAATTTTCGGTTTTTTATGAATATTTTATGCGGTGTAAAACCGACTACGGTAGATAGTAAAATAGTATTATACTATTTTGCTATTATACTAACTACGGTGTAAAGCCAGTAAAAGACTCGGGACATCCATACTTCTTTCTAGAAGTTTGGACTAACCGTTTTAAATACAATAGTAGAGCAAATTGGTGGTTTCGCCAGCTCATAAATCTATGAATAAATAATAATAATAATAACTATCACTTATCACCTTATGGAATCCCACCCCAGGTTAAACCGTAATACGGTAGACAGACACAACGTTAATCGCGATTTTCATTTATCCCGATTATGAAAATCGCGTTGTGAAAACGAAATAATCCAGTTTTTTGTGAAAATTGTGTAATGACAGTCGTCTGTCATTACACGATTTTTACCTAAACCGGATTAGTTTGTTTCCACAACGCGATTTTTGACAAAAATGACAGCTGAAAATCGCGAATTGGCTACGTTATAATACAAAGATTGTGTTTTAGTACATCAGTTCAACCTTTATTCCACTCGGCGTCGCGACGTTACGGGGTCAAAATTTTTGTTTACATTTTTTTTATATGTAGTTTGGCCCAAAACAGCTCTAACAAAAAATTAAAAAAATGAATGAAATTTACCTCGACGCGAGTAATAATCAAATGATATTTGTTAACAAAAGAAGGATTTGTTTATTTTTAACATAAAATAAACGGATCGCCGTTACAATTTTTAGTAAAACGAAATATAAAATCATCAATTATTTAAGTTTTGTATGGTAAATTTTATGTTAAAAGAACCATTTAAGCTGCCTGGAATACCAAATTTCACAAAAACAATGATCAGCAAGGAGCTCCTAATAGAAATGTTGAAGAAAAATTTAAATTCTTGAACAAAACAAACATAAAGCATCTGACATAACCTCACAAAACACAAATAATGTTCGATGTTTAAACATCAAATTCTTGTAAACCAAAGGATTTTCTATTTATTTTATGTTAAAAATATAATAATTATTCTTTTGTTAATCAATTATTTTATTTTTCAATTCGTATCATTGTAATTTTCTTTGATTATACATATTTCAATTTTAATAGAGTTGTTTTTGATCAAACTACATATAAAAAAAATGTAAACAAAACTAATTGACCCAACGTTCATATACTCTGGTGGTAAGTAGACATACTAATCACACAATCTATAAACGTCAAATTATCTGGTAGCTCAGTTCAAAAATATTCCACTAGATGGAATCCGTGATGCTTCAATCGTCAATATAAAAACCGCGCTATGTCGCTTCTGGGTATTCCGTGCTTTGGCGTAGCCAGTGTGGAATAAATATCCTAGAAGCAAAATCCAAACCGTATGGCAATAAAATTAAAATATATTTACAAAATAATACAAATTTACAATAGATTTTCCTATTTTACAATTTAAATAAATTCAATTCCTTCATATTTAATACTGGAAGAAATTTTCTCCTCCTTCATTAAAATTTGACCATTAACTGCGAAAACCATAACATAGCTGGCGGTATTGCCATTAATTTCCTCCGTTTTGAGGGCAATAATAATTTCATCTTTTGTACCTGGGAGAAATTTGAAGCTAGAAAACCCGTGTGTCGGAATCAATTCGCCCACCTCGGTAACATGCACACTGGAGAATGTTTCGTCCGTTGAAACTAAAATATTTGTCCCCATGTGTTCGTCCTTGGTGTCGTTATACTTTTCTTTGCTCATGCGTCGTGGTAAGAAAAACCATTTTTTGTGTTCCGACGACCATACACCCGACTCGTGTATCATGTAACCGGGCCATGTGATAGACAATGCTGACCGTATTGTTTTAAAATTATTTACCCAGTTGATGTGTTTTACTTCGCCACTTGTGTTGATTACTTTTACGTACATCGGGTCGTAGCTTTCAAAATCACCTTCACCTGTTGTCCATTCTTTTCCGATCGATCCAACATATAATTGTTCGTTTTTTACGGTGGCCCATTCAGATTTGAACCCTTTCCCGACATGTCCATTACCATCGGATAATAGAATCCACGGGATTACTTTATCGCCATCGAGTTCGTATATAATGCCCGTCCGATCATCCAATGTGTATAGTTTTCCATTAAATACAACAAGTTCTGACAGCTCCATGCCACGACCTTTCAAAATAAATGGTTAACTTAGAACAATCTTATTGAATAAATGTAAGAGTTTACCTTTTAGAGCATAGCCCGCAGTCAATTCCATTGGGTCGCCACTGTCCCAACTGATCATTGCACTTTGCTCTACTGGGTTATATGCCAAATATCCCTTTCTTAAATAACTTTTCCATGTATTTTTTCGTTTATCACACACCGAATTAGTATCCAAATCCGCTATAATCCCTATCCGATATGTTGTAATTCCATGTAAATTCACAGGTTTCGTTAACGGATACGTTGAATTATATTTCGATCCTAACAAAGCTGCACTATTACTACTAAATATATTCGATTTGGCCCAATTTAAATTTTGATTAATATACGACGACCGTGATGGCAACTTTAAATAATAAAATAAAAACGCCAAGATCCCGAATAGCAACAGAATCCAGAAGAAATGAACTTGAAAGCGTATACTACGATTACCAATTCGATATGTTGGTGGGGCACGAAGTGCTAGTCGCCAATCACGTAATAACATTCTTAATTTAAGCAATCATCTATTTTGCATCTTGTTTTAGGATAAATTAAATAATGTTTCATTTAATAAAATATGCATTTGGATAAATACGGAAAAGAAATTTCAAAACAATACACAACACGTCATTTTAGATTGTATTGGCAAATTATGCTTGAGTGGACAAAATTTTTGACAGCTGTCAGATGAATTTTTGTGTTTATTCCTAGATGGCATAAAATAATTTTTATTCGTATCCATACAAATTCGGTTAAAATTGCAAAATATACTACATAACACATAACAAAACAATTTTCTCAATTTTTTTTTTATTCTATCTTTATTCTTAATCCGCAGTCTCCTCACTTATAAAATTTACAAGCACGTTTGTTACATAAACGATTACTGCTGCATTAGACATAAGATTGGGTGGAAAAACACCTTTTAGTATCCCAAATTTTTTCGTCATCAAAGCTAAACGCTTTATATATTCTCGACCTTTATCCACATCACTGCATTCATCCGGTCGATGAACAATAATTACATTTGAAGTAAAATCACACTCTGTCAAAACTTTATCACCTTTTGTCAGTTTAGCTAGTATTCCTGATTGCGTGATTGCTTGCTGATCAGGAATTGATCCACTAAAGAGTTGATTCGAACAAAATATCACCATACCCTGTTCATCTGTCGCAACCAAATATTTAATTGAATCTCGTTTCTTTTTTCTATCCTTTAAAATTGATTGCAAACCAGGATTATTCAATTCGCATGGTATTTCGGAGCAATGTAAAATTGCCATATAGCCGAGCTCGCCATTTTCTCGTAAAGCCCACAAATCTGTTTTTCTAAATTTTTCGCACATCAAATTAATCCACAACACGAATATATCGCGAACTATATCTGGATGAATCCCATACATTTTAGCCACAACTTTCATTTCGACTCTTCGTCGCAAGTTAATGAGGGTCAAAATCAGTTGATCGCGATTCGACAAGATTGTTGTGTATTTATTCGGTTTATTATCAATATCTAGATAACCAGTCAGTTCTTTAAAATTGGGTAATACTAAACCGGTGAAAAAATAAAAATCGTCAGTGGATAATTCATTATAAAGTATGTTTTCCGTTGGTATTGGCTCGGAATCTGTTTGAGTTTCACTCTCCACCACCAATTGCTTGTCTGTTTGAGTTGTTGCATGTCTCACAATTGTTGAATTTTGTTTTGGTTGCGATTGTGATGATGCCGCCTGAATATCGCGCTCCGGTAACTTCACTAAAGGGTTAATTGATTTTTTAATTATATTCCGCGATGGAATTGCTTTCTTTTTTAAAATTTGTCTATCGTCTGCAAAATTTTCAGTAATTAACCAATTTATACGAACTCGAAAATTAAACTCAAAACGTACCTTTTGCTCCTGAGTCAGTGTAATCATCGGGACAAAAATGTTTGTGACACACTCTTGAAAATTTTGTGGGCGTTTTGTCACTTCCAAGTTGTACATTCCAGAGGCGTGCTAATGCCGAATCTAGCGGAAAACTATAAAATTGTAAACCGCTTTGTTTATCAGATGATGATTTACAACCCGGGGCAAAACAAGAAGTTACCGTCGTTTTCGGATGCATGGGTTCGTGTGCTGAAAAGAAAAAGACCATAAACCACTTGAGCGCCAATAAAAAATAATACACCAAATTCAAATTCATACAAATTTAGATAAATTTTGTTTGATTTTAATTTTAACACGATAATCTTTAACCCTCCAACTGCGGGGAATTCGCATTCATACATATACTTTGTAAAATTTAGCGGATAATTATTGGAAAAATAACTCGCCCATTTTCCACAATTTTCACGTGTAAATAGTGCAAAATAAGAAATTTCTCAATTTGCAAAAAACTTTCAATACAAAAATGCAGTAAAATTTATTTCGGGAAGCTCCTGAATTTGGTTCTTCCTGTAGCAAATAAACTTTTCAATAAGTTAAGCATTATATATGTAAAGTTGAAGGCGGTTCTGATTTAAATAAAACATTTTTTTTTGTATCAAATAATAAAACAAACATATCCCTTCTTTATTCCTCAGTCATGAAATTTGTAAGCACATTAGTTACATAAACGATTTTTGCTGCATACGGCATAAGAAGTGCTGGAAAAACCCCTTTTAATATTCCAAATTTTTTCGTCAATGCGGCTACACGCTTTACATATGATCGGCCTTTTTCCACATTGCTGCACTCATGTGGCTGGTGAAATACAACTGCATTTGTTTTCAACAGATCATCTGTACCAAAATCACATTCTGATAGAACTTTATCACCTTTTTTTAATTTAGTCAGTATTCCGGATTGTACGATTACTTGCCGATCGGTATTTGACCCACCAAATAATTGATTTGAACAAAATATCACCATACCCTGTTCATCCGTTGCAACTAAATATTTGATTGTAAGCCGTTTCATTTTTTCGGATTTTAGTACGGTATGGAAATCGGAATTATACGATTGGCATGGAATTTCGCGGCAATGTACAATGGCCGCATAACCTGATTCACCAGTATCGCGAATTGCCCACAAATCCGTTTTTCCAAATTGATCGAATAACACATTGATCAGCAAAACGAATATTTCATGAATGACATCTCGATCAATCCCATACATTTTGGCCAAAATTTTAAATTCGAATTTGTGCCGCAACTTAACGAGTGTTAAGACCAGCTGATCATAATTCGAAATATATTTTGTGTATTTATTCGGTTTATTATCGATGTCTAAATATTCGGTCAGCTCTATAAAGCTGGGCAATTTTAATCCGGTGAAAAAAAAGAAGTCATCAGCGGATAATTCGTCGTAACACATTGTTTCGGTTCGAGTAGGTACCGGTTCGGTTTGGATAAAACGTTCGCAAACTGAAGCCGCATCTGTTTGGGTTGTTGCATCATTTTTTTCAATTTTGGGAATTTTCATAGGTAATGGTGCTAATGGTTCCTCCTGAATATCTGGCTCCGGTAACAGGACTAAATGTTTAATTGGTTTCTTGGGTAAATTCCGCGAAGGAATTGCTTTCTTTTTTAAAACTTGTGAGTCGCCTGTAAAATGTACGAATTCTTCTATGTAGTCAAACAATTTAATGAAAACATTCTATGCAATGATAATACCTGTTGCTACTGATTCATCGTAATCGTCTGGCCAAAAGTGATTACTACATATTCGTGATGTCTTTTTAGGAATTTTACCAATTCGAAGTTTAACATTCCATAGCTGTGCTAATTTTGGATCACGTGGAAAACTATGAAATTTTATGTCGTTTTGTTTAACAGATTTCGTTTTACAACCTGGTACAAAACAAGAAATCACCATTTTCGGATGTATCCGCGGTGCTGAAATTAAATAAATTTATAAACTACTGGAGCGCCACTAAAATACTTTGATAGAATAAACGTCACTCAAAATCATAAAACATAAAGAGACCGAACCAAATGAAAACAACAACAAATTCCCATAGAAAATTTTGTCTTTTTCGTGTAAGTGTTGGAGAGGGAGGATTATACATTTATTATGTTTTATGCTCTTTCTTTTATGTAAACAAACCATTTAGTTTTTATTCTTGTTAGTGGTTGTGCATAGTTTCGTGAAAAATCATATTATCAAATAAAAACAATTATAAACTTATATAATTAATTATTATTTGTGAAAAACTATCAAAAACAATTTATGAAAATAAAGTGTTTAATCAGAAAATGTCGTAACAATACTCGCAACAAATTACCGTGAATTTCATTTCATCGAGAAGTTTAATTCTGGGGTGAGATGTTGTAACCATCACGTTTTTCGCTTCGATGCATTTTCGATAGAATAACGGCACTTTAGAACTAAATTGTTTTAAAATTTTATATTTTTAACAAAGGAGTACAGTTATTCTATCGAAAATGCATTGAAGCGAAAAACGTGATGGTTACAACATCTCACCCCTGGTTTACATAAAACGAAAATAAACTTGTGTGTAAACATTGTAATTCGTTATAAAAAAAGTGCACTTTTAATTTAAATTTATTACATAGTTGTAAAACAAAACAAATTTTGTTGTTGTTGTTGTGTTTTTAGCAATTACGATTTGTAAACAACTATTTTTACCAGGTCCGCACTTAAAGTGTAAAATAATGACGTGTTTTTAGAAAAGTTATTTTTAATATGTAATAAAATTAATTTTATTAACAAATTCAACTAAATAATAATTATCTGTGTATTTGTAACTAAAATAAAAACATTTTTTAAACTTTGTTTTATTTTAAGCAACCCACTCCATTGAATAAAATTCTAAATATGGCCCTGTTCTATTTTATCGCTATCCCTTTTTCCCACCGCTTTGCTTACACTTGACTTTTTTTTATTTCTCCTCTATACCTTTTAACTCTATGCTCAAAATTAACGCTATGCACATGTAGTGAGTGAAATTCGTACTAAATAAATTGTGTTTACGAAAGATGGCTGATGACAACAAAAAAAAAATCGTAGAACAAAAACAATTTTTAGTACAACCTTTTTTCCTTATTGCCAAATTTTTGTGTTTTGCAACGGGATTCTTCAACAACTCTCGGCATTGTATGTCCATGCTCTTTTGGTCACAAGTGCAAACATTAGGAAATGAAACGGGAAATGCATTTTTATTCAAAGTTTTTTTTGTTCCCAGAACACGTATATCGTTCTCATAAAAATGCGTTTCACAAAATTTTAATTGTATTGTTGAACTTTCAGCATTTAATTTTAGGTGTTTGTTACCCGAATGCTTAATCCAAACAAATTTCCTTTGATCTTTTGGAAGACCAAAATAAGATAAAAAACTTCCAGTTCTGGATATATTTAAACACTCGTTGTACACACAAGGGTATGACATGACGACATTAATAATGAAGAATTTTCACGATTAAACAATTAAATATTTATTTCGTAATGCTTATTGTGCCTGTTTAGACCAGTACTTCTTCATCGATTTTTTGTGTTGTAACAACAACACCTTGCATTTAGACTGTTTGTTGTTACTCGTCTATGTATGTGTATATTACATTCCAGATTTCAATCATATTATTACCGATAATTATCAATTTAATTCTCAAATAATATTAAATTAATTATAATTAAATATTATTAAATTATTGTATTTAATTTTATTTATTTTAAGCACCAAAACAATTTTTTTTTCATCTTCTCGCTTGTAATTGTAACAAGAAAATTAGAATGAGCTCCTGTCAAAATAAATAAATATGAAAAAATAACCTTAAATATTTTTATATGTGTTGGTGTGTAACAACACGATCAGCGCTACAAATTTTTGTTGAAAACGTTCATCGAATTATCCCTACTCCAAAATTAGGTTGTAGGCAAAGAAGTAAGAAACGAGGAAAATCAGCGCCCAAAAAGTACTCGTCTAAACAGGCACATTGCTTGTTTCATGGTTGTCGTCGTTCCTTCATTCGTTCGATTAGTGATTTTTTTAAACCAATCAAATTGCTCGTCTTTCGTCATTTTTCTCTTCTGCAATTTCTGCAGCGAGATGGTTTATCTCCATGATTAAAAAAACCAGGTTAGCTCGAAATATGTAAACAAATGGTCATCTTTTTTTTTTTGACGTCATCCAATTCTTTTTTTTTTTTTGACGCCACCCAAGAATGATATATTACAAGATTATTCAACTCTAAAAACGTTACTCTCTTTTTTTCAAATTTAATAAAGCGTAGGGACCAGTCTCTATATCTTCCTTTTTTTTCGTATCGTAATACGATTTTATTTCACTCATAGCTCGTTCATCTATCATTTCGTTTATTTAATCGGCTTGCTTGAATGAATGAATGAAATACAAAATCAATAACGTACGATCAATACAAGTGCACGTGCTATTATATATATATGTATATCTCTCTTTTACTTTCCATAGTATTAAACATTTGTAGCACTCACACACAGACATCAAAAAAATCTTTCACAAGATGCTCTTTTGTTACAAAATTGATGAATATGAGTAAACAGTATTCACGAAAAAAACAAAATCGAAATTTCATGAATATTTACGCAATTTAAAATATGAGTTTTATTTTCTCATGAATAACTAAATTCTCTTGGTTTATGTTTTACGTTGATGAATATTACAAAAACTCTGAATACATTTTGATCAGCAGATCGACGAAAACAGTGAAATAAAGATTAAAACAAATCTTTCTAAAATCAATTTTCTATTTTAGTGAATGCAATACATTCACTATTTTCAAATATTTGTTTTTGGGAGTAATCACTGCTGCGATAAGTTGGACGGAACCTTTTTTTTAATTTCGTATAGGTTCTTTTCGAACATGGTTGTTTCTTAACCGATTATGATAAAATTCGACTAATTGGGATTGTAATATGGTTTTTGGATAAAGTTCTGGAATATGGCCAGTTAGGACATGGCCAACATAAAGCCGTGTCGTTTGTCTATCGGACTCGCCAATCATAATAAAGATGAATATTTAAAAAAAAAAAATCAAGAAAATACTTATTTAGGACATTTATTTACAACTGTAATAAGACGGAATTGATATTATGTATGTATGGATTTGCGCAATTTCAATATTTTTTACTCTCTCTAGTTTGTTTGAAAAAATAACGGAATGTTACATGGATTTTTCGTGGAAACTTTGTTTCTAGAAAAATACGGTGGATTGGATAGATTTTTTTTTCATAAAAGGAAATACGCATATTCACAAAAAATTAAAATCGTAATTTTCGTGATGCATTATTTTGTATTCATGATTTTTAAATTCTCAATTTCTCCTGATTTTTTTTTCATCACGTTGAAACAAAACACAAAAAAAAAAATCTCAGATTTGTATTATTCTTTTATTTTGTTGATTTGTGTGATGTTTTGTTGATCTCTCTCAGAGAAGCAAAATGATGTGATTATATTTTTGACGAAGATCATAGAAAAACGATGAATCGTGAATATTTAAATTCTCCATATTTGCGTTTTAAAATATTCATGATTTTTTTGCTCATGGATAAATGATGCATCTTTGATGTCTGCTCACACAAAATCATTATACAATATTTATTTTAGTTTTGTTTGTTCTACAGTCAAAATCAAAATAAACGTTCTGCTCATAGTGTGATGAAAGCAAAACGATGCGCTTCAGTGCAATATTTAATATCACTACCGCATAGTATATAAATGCAAATGAGAAAATAAAAATCCAAAGAGAAAATATAGCGTAGGGACCAGCATGTTTACTCTCCATAAGAGTTGGACAATCTTGTAATATATCATTCTTGGACGCCACCCAATTCTTTTACGTATAAATTACAACAACATATAAAAAAACGAAAAGTAAAAAAAGAATAACTTATAGTAGTATTCAAATCTCGCTGGAATTCTGACAGTTCTCGCGCAGAAAAAATATGGCGGATATACAGTGATGTGCTATTTCGGGTTAAATGTTTACATTTTTATGTTGTATTTGTATTTCAGTTTTTAGGTTAGGTTTTTATTTATATCATTTTATTTTATTATTTATATGTTATTTATGACGTTTTGAATCACAAAATGTTTTTATAATTTTATTTTAAAAGAATCACTTACACTTTTGAAATCGATAATCTAAGAATTAATGCAATTTAACAATTTTTTTATGTTGTTGTGGTTTTGATCGGTATGACTGGTATTTGGTTATTTATTTTCCTTAGTCCGTCCGAAAATTAAATGTTGACGTTGTTTCCATAGGCGTGCAATATTTTTTTACACCTATTAATTTTCACATGGAATATGATTGTAATAAATAATATAAAATCATAAACATTTTGAATATTTTGTGTATTAAAACTGAAATATAATACATTTGAATGATTATTTATTATTTTATTTAGGTTTACTATCTGAGATAAATGCGACTCATCAAAATTTTTATAAATTTTTTTTTCTACATCACTGGAAGCTGCGCAGAACATTTAAATTTTTTTTTTTTTAAATCTGAATAGGACTATATATACATATTTATCGGAATTGCGTGACGTCACGAACACGTGCTTTGAAAAATCGAGCTAACCTGGGATTTATTGAATTATGGTTTATCTCCAATTTTTTAACAGAACGATCATGAATAGAAAGAGACTAGAATAACAAATGAAAAGGGATGTACATAGTACATATACAGGGTGTCCGGGTTTGGGATGCTGATCCGTCAAGGGGTGATTCCTTGGTTCATTCTGAGAAAAAAATCGTATAAGGAGGGGGGTCCATTTTTGATATCCTTTGAGATACAGGGTGTTTAAAAAATTTGGTTCAGAAAAAAAGTACACTCAAATATTAAACTGTAACTTCCAAAATATTTATCGGAGAGCAACCGACTTAGTCTTATTTGACTGGTAATTGTATAGGCTATTATTAAGATCCAGGTGGTTATCTTGCATCAGCATCCGTTTGAGAGCTATGATGAGTTAAAGTAACAAAAAAATATTTCTTTTTTATAAAATTGAGTTTCTCTCAAAAAAAACCGTTATAATTTTTTTATTTAATTTTAATTCGCCATGATCTCCCCTATAATCTCCCAATACATTATTTGTACCCACGTACCATAATTTTTTACGTATATAGATTATTCTCAATCTAATTAAGATATGTTGAAGTGTTAATATTGTAACAATTTTTTTTTGATCACTAAAACAGTAGGCGATTATCACTTCCTTTGTTTAAATGTTGAAAAAACAAAAATTAACATTTTCATACTAAAGTTTACACCTGCATGCATTGCTATTGCTACCCAACACTTTCTCGTTTCTTACCTCTTTGCATACAAACTTTGTGGGAGAGGTCGCATTCCTGACGCAAGAGTATTTACAAATATTCATAGAAGACTGCGAGGTATCGTAACAACATCAAATACCCGGGCGGAACCCCTTTCAGTCTCACCAAATCATTTGGATGTCGACGAAGAAATAATTCGTAATGTAACAGCAAATCCTTCTATTAGCATAAGGAGTTCGCAGTACAATTGAACGTCTTTTGCTACCGAATTCATCAAGAGTTACACAAGGAGAATCTTCATCCATACCATATAACACCCGTTCAAGAACTATTAGCGATAGACCGCAATAAAAGATTGGGGTTTATTAATTGGTTGATGGAAAGGAATTTAGACAATGATAGTTTTGTGAAACGTATCCTGTGGCGGGATCAATCATAATTCACAAGAGATGACATAACAAACTTTCAGAATCTACACGAGTGGGCTGCTGAAAATCCTCATTCGAAAAAACAAACATTATTTCAGCACCGCGTATGTGCTGGTGTAATTGGGGATAATTGTACCATTCATATTACCATCGAGATTAAATAGTGATCGTTATTTACAATTTTTACAAAAGGATTTGCCACTCCTCTTTGATGATGTTTCTATTTTAAGTAGAGTCTCGCATACATACCAACATGATGGTGCGTGCACCTTGTCGCTACGATAAAAATGTTAAGAATTGGTTAAACCAAAATTATCCAAATAAATGGATTGGAATGAATGGTCCAATTCATTGGCCGATCGTACGGTATTGGATTTGTATGGGGAACAATGAAGGCGCTACTCTAAAAAATTGAAACAAAAGTAGAACTCATACAACGAATTCACACAGCAGCACACTAGATAAGGAAAGAATTACCAAGAAATGAAATAACCAAAGGTATACTTAAACGAATATTAGCCGATATTCAATCAAAAGGAGGGCAATTTGAGCACCTTTTATAACTCCTAGGCTCAAACTTTGTATTGGGGGATTGTAGGGGAGATCATGGCGAATTAAAATTAAATAAAAAAATAAAAAAATTATAACGGTTTTTTTGAGAAAAACTCAATTTTATAAAAAAAAATATTTCTTTTTTACTTTAAATCATCATAGCTCTCAAACGGATGCTGATGCAAGATAACCACCTGGATCTTAATAATAGCCTATACAATTACCAGTCAAATAAGACTAAGTCGGTTGCTCTCCGATAAATATTTTGGAAGTTACAGTTAAATATTTGAGTGTACTTTTTTTCTGAACCAAATTTTTTAAACACGCTGTATCTCAAAGGATATCAAAAATGGACACCCCTCCCAATACGATTTTTTTCTCAGAATGAACCAAGGAATCACCCCTTGACGGATCAGCATCCCAAACCCGGACACCCTGTATAATAATTTTAGTTCAAAATAATTTTTATCGGGTTCACAACATATTTTTTTGAATTTTGTGAACATTAAATAGAAAGCAGTTATTATAAAGTGTTATATGTATTGTGTTAAAACGTGACGATGTCTTCTGATTCAGGTAGGTTAATGGATTTATTTGTTGTTAGTTAAAATATATTAATGTTAGGGATGGCAAAAAATAAAGTTTTTCGTGGTTTCTAGTAGTGTTGTGTTTAATAGTAAAAATTAACATACACTTTTAAGTGATTTATATGTGAAATTTAAGTTATTAAGTATAAAACTATGCACGAATAATCTTTGTACATTGTCATACTTTATATTTATAGATTTTTTTCTAATTGAACGGATTTCTACATTAAAAAGGCAAACTTTTCTAATCGTAACAACCAGTTGATATTAGTTCTAAGGAGACATAAGTAATTATAATGCAAGTATTTTCGATATCAACGAAACTTTTCTACAATATTCATTCCTTCTGAAAAAAATTCTATTTGCAAAACGTTTCTTCGTTGCTTTCATTGGCTTTTAGTAAAAAAAAATCGCTTTATTTAACTGGAAAATAGACCGCCATTTACGTTAATTTAACATGTTATGTTTGTGTGCTTTATTTAGCTTTCCGTTGTAATTATTTAAAAGTTATTTATTTAGAATTTCCTTTTCAATTTAAACTGCTCGATCTGACTAAGCAAGAGCCAATAATATTCGATCTGAACCATCTTGTTTGAAAAAATGTACCTAAAATAAACCATTGACACAAACACCATATTTGAATTAATTAACTCCATATCATCCATTTTTAAACCAAACTTTAATAATTACTTTCGATAATTATAATAAAACAAATTTATTTTAATTAATTGTTGGATTTAAAGATTTTTAACACATAAATATTAATTGCAAAAATTTATATCGTACAAAACATATTCACCAACGTAAAACACAAACATTTCTTGTGTATGTTAATTATTTATACATTAGATGGCGACAAAATCGTTCTGTGATTTTTGCAGCAACCATGAAATCGCAATGAGAAAATGACTGAATGAATGAACGAACGAATGAAGGAACGACGACAACCATGAAACGAGTTTAAACGGAAATTATTATTGAAATCTTAAACACTAAATAATGGTAATAACCAAAAAAGATCGTATATTGAAGTGGAAATACAAAATACGAAACAATTGCATTAAAACAAAACAAACAACAATATGTAATATTCGTCTCAAAACCAATACTATTGTATGTATACAAACAATTAATGTTGGAATACATATACGTATGAAATAATATTCGTATATATATGAATGTACCGTACCCTGCGGCAAAAAAAAAAAAAAAAAAATACAAATGGCCCACACAAACATTTTGTACAACAACCAAAAATATAAGACCAACTATACCAAATTTAAAGGTACAAAGTGACTACTGGTCATAGGGTTGGTTGCGTACATATACGCCTTCAATAAAAAAATTACCCAAACTAATATATGTATGTAATTTGTTTTGGTATTAAAAAACAAAAAATACATTAGAAACAACAACAATTTGCATCACGGCAACGCCGTATAATAATATCGAACAAGACCTATTTATGTGTATGTTTCTTGGAACAATGCCGTCTTGAATATACAGGCCTATGACTACAAACAGTGACGACACACTAAGTCTCCGCCGCTATGTGGCAGTGTAGTAAAGTAAAGATGCTTTCTTTTTTGTTTTGTGTATTGTTTTGTTTCATCTTTCATGTTAAAAATTGATTTTTCGTCCCCTTCTTTAATCTATCTCTGCGGAAGGAAACAAACAAAAATTTTTTTTATTTGGAGAACGAAATTCAAAATAACAAAATATCTCTTTCTCTCCTCGTGTAAAAAACAAAGGGATGGGAAGGAATAGGGAATGAAATAGCGATAGCGATCGATTTATTTATTTTCTAAAGAGAGGAAACAAAAATTTATTTATCAACAAGAAACAACTAAACAAAGAAGAGAAGCGAAAAATAAACTAAAAAAAAATTATGGGTAGGCTGTGTCTTCTACACGGCCGTAGGTGTTTTCCGTGATAACGTTTATAAGAGGTGCGAGAAATGGCACGATGTATGGGTTTGTTAAAATAATTTTTTTTATGATTAGCATCATGAAATGAGAGTACAGTGATTGTTTGCAAACGATTAAGTACTACTCAGCTTTGCCGCCGGATGACGTCATTGCAATAATATTATGCGTGACACATAAAGCCGAAGGACCAATCTAAGCAATCATATCTTTAAATTAAAGGTAGTGCTTATACATAGTTGATGAGTAATTGCCCCCGACCAAGGACTAAACTACAATAGCTACTTTCTAGTTTGAATTTTTAATTAAAATTTATGTGATGATTAATTAATTTAATTTAAAATAAATAATTCACCACTGGTTTTTTACGCAAAATAGTCCAGTCATCTTAGGTCAAATTAGTTGAAAATCTCGGAAAATATTTAAATACCCAGTATATTATTACGCGAAAGCTTGTATTTTGGCATCTTAAAACTATTCTTAAAATTCGAAAATAATTGGATGGCCGCAAGTTTTAAAATTAGGGGTCAAAGGTCACAAAAATCGATTTTTTCTACTTTTTTGCAAATATCTCGGCTTGTATGGGTTTTACGCTAATTGTATTCATTATCAATATTGTAGAGAATTAAATTCTCTACAACTTTTGTATTTAACCCTCTAATGCATATGACCGCCTCAAGGCGGACTTTACGTTATAAAGAATTGTGCGCACGCACATTTTTTTTTCTTTAGTTTTCACATATGTTATTCTCTTTTAAACTACTCTCATCATAACGGTTTGGATTTTGTTGTTGTAATATGCACATTTGTTCAACAACTACAAGTTGAAGTCCAAGTTTTGATAAAAAAGTGTTAAAAAATTATTTTATTTTTGTTCGCATATTTTAAATAATCATAAAATAATTTCATGAGGGTTTAGAAGGTTGAAAAAATTATTGGTAAGTAGTTTTGGCTTTATTATCTCCGTTTTTGGTGTTGGTTTAGTAAAAAATAATTTTGGGGCACTGTGGCGATGCATTTTGTATTGCCCGCCTGTAGGCGGACCTGTGCATTACAATGAAAATTTATATTTATATTCATAAGTTTTTCTGAAATTTTATATTGTTTATACAACTATGATTCTATGCGTGCGTATTTTTTTTTCTTCATTTAATAGTAGAAATATACTCACTAATACTTGTCTCTCTCTATACTCTCTATAACGGTACATTTATTTCTACTCTGATGCACATAAACGTATTATTCCGCAGTTGAAATAAATATTTCCGTAAAATCAGAGAAAAAATTAATTTGTGCTACCTAGTGCATTTAATTTCAATAATAAAAAATAATATTAGTTTTAGAGAGCTAAATAAATAATTGGTGAGTAGATGTTACATTATATTTTAAATTATTGGTGTTGGTTGCCAAAGAAAAAATATTTCCAGCAATGCATTTTACGCCTTTAGTCAGAGCCTTCTAGAGTATAGAGCCATAATCATTATGACGTATTTTTTTGAAGCTTTTTTAGTGGTATAACTTTTCACTGATTTCCATAGGAATTCATAGTAAAAATGGTGTTTTTTAGCTTCAAGTTTTGCAATGAAAAAAGCAAAAATGTTACAAAATGTTTATACAAAAGTGTTCTACATATCTTTAGCAGCAATGTACAAGAAGGGTATATTGGTATTAAGTAAATATTAATTGCAGAAATATTAAAATAAAATTATTTCTAAAATATATTTTTCGAAATTTCATTTTGAAAAATATATCAAAGTTGGCTCTGACAAATTAAAATAATACTTGCTAAATTTATCTTTAGTTTTACTAGTGTACGTTAGATGTCTATAATTGTTAGCAGAGAAATACGAAAAAAAATTATTTAATCACATAATTATGACACGTTCTTAATATTTTGAGAATTTGTTTTGCTTTTCCTACAATTTTTGAACTCAAATTTCCCCAGCTCGCAATTTTTGTTACGATTTTTCAAAATATTTGCTACCCACTGCCATCTATGTATATTGACTTAATGCACACGTTTTGTAGTAAGCTTTTCTATTTTAATTTGACCAGAAAGCTGTTGTTATGAACTTTTTTTTATATTTTGGTTTAAATAAATCAGTTATTACAAGAAAATGAAAACGATTTACTTAAACGAGATTTATATATGTTGAAATTCAAACATTTATGAAAATATTTCAGAAATCATAATTAAGAATTTGCAACGTTTTCATTTATAAATTTATCTTAGGAAAAAAAGTGATTTCCCATATGTTTTATGTGTTTTACTATGGAAATTTTGGTTTTTTCCTCGTTTCTAATTCCCTTATAAAAGCTTCGTTTTTTACATTATGGCTTGTATAATCAAGGTTGCTTTGCTTTAGTTCTGCATAGTTCCTATGCATTGCAATGTAAATTAGATTGTAATGGTTCTTTCTTTATTGTTTAGTATTAAGTCTTTTAGATTTCTAGTATAATTTCAAATGAATAACGAGATATTGTGTGCAGTCTGATTGCATGTGTCTTTTTTAATTGTATTTGGATTTTATTCTAAACACATAACTATATTTTTATTTAGATATGGCATATCGCAAGCGTTACACCGTTTCTAAAATGGCGGACGATGAAATAATTGACTTTTTCAGTTCAATTCCATCAGATAATGAAAGTACTTGTGATGAGGAGGATTGCGATACGGACGATGATTTTATTCCAGCTACTAATTATCCAGGGACTACCGAGGATGACGAAATTGCAAATCAATATCAACAGGAAGGCGTCTTGCAATGCCGAAGGACAAACGCAATCACCGATACCTGTATTAGTGCATTGAGTGAAGCATTAGAATCTCCCGAAAGTGAGCCACCTACACCTGCTTTAGTCGAAAAGACTTTTGCACCTACTACCATTAAGTCAATTCGAAAAAGAAAACTTGTTCGATCGACGGAATTGGAAGCAAACAATTGCAGGCCAAACGTTAGCTCGGCAACACAATTTACTGGTCAGGTCATGGCTATTAAAAATGATAGCCAAGAATTTAAAACAATCGTTTGGAGAAAACAAAATTTAGTGTTACATATTAATGACATAATGTATCGTGGAAATAAACAACTACCATCTTATTTGACAGATTTGCATACTCCGTATCAGTGCTTTCGGTATTTTTTTAACGATGAACTGTTCCAGCACATTTCTGACCAGTCAAATTTGACATCAAAAAGATATTGAATCCAAATTCAAAGTCGATCCGACTGAGTTGCGAAAATTTATCGGTATATTAGTATATATGTCAGTTTATCGTTATCCCAATGTTCGGTCATTCTGGGGTAGACATGCATTTGAACCGATTCGTCGAACAATGACAGTTTTACGATTTGAGGAAATTCGACGATATCTACATTATAATGACAATTCCATAGCAGTCAATAAAGGTAGCGAAAATTATGATCGGTTGTTTAAAGTGCGCCCACTTATAAAACATTTTAATAACTTGTTCGGGTCAGTACCAATGCTACCTAGGCTTTGCGTAGACGAGCAAATGTGCGCAACCAAAATGGCTGGTACAATTCTGCGCCAATATATGCCGAATAAACCGCATAAGTGGGGTTTTAAACTGTTCTCGCTTTGTGACTCTAGTGGATTTTCGTATGCTTTTGAAATTTATTCTGGTGCGGGCGATAATAAAATTCCCGAAGGCGCACCCGACCTTGGGGCATCATCGAATGTGGTTGTTCGTCTGTCGGAGAAAATACCAAATTTTGTAAACCATTTAGTATACTTCGACAATTTCTACACATCTTTGGGTCTACTTATCTACCTTCGCAGCCGAGGAATATTCAGTTTGGGTACTGTGCGTACAAATCGCGTGCCAAATTGTAAGCTGTCCAGCGATGCGGCTCTAAATGAAAAAAAAAGTTGAACGCGGGTACTACGAAGAGTATGTTGGAAATGCTTATGGCATTGACATTTCCTCAGTTTTGTGGCAAGACACGAAACCCGTTCGACTTTTGTCGACATATGTTGGTACAAAATCATTTATAACGGGCAGCACGAGTATTCTACCTCAAAAAGTAAATCGCTGGGATAAAAGAGAAAAAAAAAACAATACGAAATCGATAGTCCTTACATCATCAAAGAATACAATCGACATATGGGAGGTGTGGATTTGATGGATGGATTGCTTGGCCGCTACCATATTCACATGAAAACTCGAAAATGGTCCAACCGTATATTTTATCACCTCCTTGACGTAGCAATGGTGAACGCCTACATATTGTATCACCGAGTCAACCCGCTAAAAGACAAAATTCAACTGCAAATATTTCGGACAGAAGTGGCAGAATCCTTGTGCATGTACGCTGTTGGAGCAGAGAAAAGAAGTGTAGGGCGACCTTCTAATGCATCTCGAATAATCCCACAAAAAGTAGCCAAGAGGCCCTATTTTCCAACAATAGACGTCCGGTATGATCAGGTAGGACACTGGTGTATTTTCCGCGACCGCTCAGGCAAGAAACGATGCAAGTACCCTAAATGCACCGCTGAAACACAAGCATTTTGTGTGAAATGTGAAATAAGCTTGTGTAACTCACCAACAAAATCTTGTTTCTACGAATTTCATAATAAGCCAAATAATTAAAAACTTTCCGAATAAGTCCAAATTTTTTAGCAATTGAATTGTTTGCAGCATTGCATTTAATTTTATTATTTTGTACTGTCTTCTGAATAAATGACATTAATTTTATTTATTTATTTGATTTCGTTTTAATGCATAGGTCCGCCTAAAGGCGGACTTCCTGATATCAGCTGTATCCGGTGGGGCCGACACTAAAATTGTTTTTTCACGTCGTATTCGTTATTTTTGTCACAAATTCAATGTAATCTGAATTTATCAGCTAAAATAAAAATTCATGCATTAGAGGGTTAACATTTTTTCATACCTCGAATTGTTTTCGAGATAGAGGGCGGAGAGCGCGCGGTCAAAGAATCATGTGAGGTCAACTGATAGTCCCGATCAAAAATTTGTAATATTAAGGTTATAAATTATTGTTAAATATATAATTACTAGAGGGTACAGCCCGTCCTAGGACGGATACAATTTATATATAATGTTGATGTCAAGCGGCCGCCGCCATAATCACCATTTGACCATTTGATATTTTTTTAACCGTTATTTTTTAGCCAAATAGGCATAGCCCGAGACTAAAGGCTTTTAAGGATTATTGTACTTTAAATAGACCTTAAACCAAAGAGTAAGGGCTTTTAAGGACGATTTTACTTGCGTTGGGGCATCACACAATAAACCTTACAGACAGAAAAAAATAAACAAATCGGGGTGAGCTGTGTCATCAACACGGCCGTATGTGTTTAAGAGATTAATTATTTTAATTTAAACTAAATTAACCACCACTGTTTCTTTATGCAAAAATAGACTTCCATAATTGCTCGGATCGGATGAGCCATTCTCTTACTACAGTTGTTGAAGGATTTAAATCGCGTGAAATCATTCGATAATATTATGTATGAGGTATGAAGCCTAAGGACCAATCTAAGAAATCATACATTTAAATTAAAGGTAATGCTTACAGTTGATTAGTAATTGCCCACGACCAAGGGAAAACTTTCTTGTCAATTTTCTGAACATGCGGTGTAAGACGTTATCACGTCAAAAAATTATAAATTGAAAATCAAAACTAAAATGCCTTGACCACAATCGAACCCCGGACTTTAGCCGCTCTAGTCCAAAACATTTCTACTAAGCCATATCAACCTAAGGAAATTTGTTTAATTTTCATTCTTATATTGTTTGAAACATATAGCATGCTTTGAAGTTTATGAAAGGAAAAAAATTGTTTACCGAAAAATTCTCATGGCTTACTACAACTTATAATACATATGATAGTTTTTAAATAATTTGTTGTAGTGTTTAGGGGCATCATAAACGCGGACCACGTATTTTCTTGTGTAATTGCTGTAATAACTATAAAGCGGAATGTTTAATTTAAAGTAAAATATTTGGTCATTACATGAATACTAAAAAAAATAATAATAAAAAAAAAAAGAAAATTAGATGAGGATCGATCCGAAGACCTTTGCCGCTCTAGTCCAATGCGTTACCACTACGCCACAAACAATATACTAACTTTTTTTTAACAATATATTTGCATTGTTAAATTGTTTTATTTTTTCAAAGCGTTCTACAGCCTCATAGCTAAATATATATATTAATAATCATCATTTATTAACTTTTTTATTAAATTCAATCTTTTTTTCGGTTACTAATGAACAGATGTTCATTTGTATAGTATAGTTACTATACGACTGTCTTCTTTTTCAAGGGACCAGTTTCTACTAACCTCCGTTATTCGTTAGTTTTAATTCCTATCTTGGTAACTACGGACGTAAAATTTTAAGAGCTATGGCTGAGTTGTGTTTTATATGTAATAAGTCAGATTCTTCTGAAAGTGAATTTGTTGAAGTAGTGCGTGGCATGAAAACTTTGAGAACTTCAAGTATTGAACGAAATGACGGTCACATTGACTATTTAAAATCCGTAACCTCTGTGAAAGAGTTGACCTCACATGATTCTTTGACCACGCGCTCTCCGCCCTCTATCTCGAAAACAATTCGAGGTATGAAAAAATCTTAAACACAAAAGTTCTAGAGAATTTAATTCTCTACAATATTGATAATGAATACAATTAGAGTAAAACCCATAGAAACCGAGATATTTGCAAAAAAAGTAGAAAAAATCGATTTTTGTGACCTTTGACCCCTGATTTTAAAACTTGCGGCCATCCAATTATTTTCGAATTTTAAGAATAGTTTTAGGATGCCAAAATACAAGTTTTTACGTAATAATTATAATATACTGGGTATCTCATTTTCCGAAGTGAACCCCCTATAATGACTGGACTAAAAATTGACATAATCTGATCTCCGATCGGATGGGCCATTCTCTCGCTACCCTGATCCAAGCATTTAAATCGGTCGAAATCAGAGGTTCGCGGCGCGGGTTCCTTTGCCGCCGGATGACGTCATTGCAATAATATTATGCGTGACACATAAGCCGAAGGACCAATCTAAGCAATTATATCTTTAAATTAAAGGTAATGCTTATAGTTGATGAGTAATTGCCCCCGACCAAGGGCTAAATTTCGGGACAGTTTTCTGAACATGCGGTGTAAAACGTTATCACGCCAAAATCGAAATGGTAAGTTTTAAATTTGTTCGCTGAGTTGTTTTTTTTTTTTGATTTAGTGCATTATATTACGTCAAAGGAAGATGTCACGCGTTTGTTTTACGCTTTGATTGTTTTTCAAATCGAGTACGTAAATTAATTTTTATTTGATTTAATTAATTTTCAGTAATATTTCCAATATTTTATTATTAAAACACATAATACAATAGATTTATCTAAAAAATTTAAATTTACATGATTAAATCAAATTCACATGGTATTCCTCATTGGCCAGAAAGTGTGTATCTCCCTTCTTTGAAGCATTATGCTGCACTAAAAAAACTAAATGAATAATAAAATGTTTTCGGAAAAAACAGAAACAAAAAAAATATCTTTTCTTCATTATACTGCCGCGTAACGGAGAGACTTAAAGCATTGCCACATGCTATAACTACAGACGTTTTTCTAGAAACAGATTTTCTATTTATGATTAAATGGATCCATATTTTCTATTTAAAATAATGATAAATAATATAAACTAACTCATATTATTAATTAAAATAACAAATTTATAATAACTTTACAATTTTAATTGAAAAATAACCATTTAAGTCAAAATCCGTTTCCGGGGAACGGCAGAAACGAAAAATGATAATTTTTCAATTAAAATTGTTAAATTATTGTAAATTTCTAATATTGATTAATAATCTGAATTATTTTATATCATTTATTATTATTTTTACCACAAAATTTGGAGCCATTTAATCATAAATGGAAAATCTGTTTCTAGAAAAACGTCTGTAGTTATGGCATGTGGCAATGCTTTTAATGTGTTTCAATTTGTAAAAATTGCTTGTAGTCATAGGCTTGTATGTAGGCAATTAGGCATTGCTTGGAACAACAAAATAATGTCGTTTTCGATTGAATCAAAAAAAGCACTCTGAAGGGGAAAATTTTGCTTTTTTTTGCTTCTAGTGTATTGAAACGATGTTCTGAGGGTCAAATATTTTTGCTCGAACAAAAATCTCGATTTTTTCGTAGATTTACGCCTATTTTACATAAATATGTTTGTAGCAGTGGCGTCGCGTCATAGTAAGCAACGGAAGCAATGCTTCCGTAAAGATTTTTGGTTAATTTTGTAAATATAATTCATTACAATTTACAACATAAGCTTAATAAATCTTTAACATATTTTACATAAATAATTAATATCTCATGCATAATAAGCATCAATATATTTCATTAAATCGTAAAATCTGTGAAATTCCATCAATTTTATCATTTTCTAAATCAAATACAGTCAAACCTGTTTTTGTGCGGTCTTTTTTTATGCGATTTTTTTTTATGCGTTTTTTTTGTGCGATTTTTTTGTGCGATTTTTTTTTATGCGGTGTATGAATATCGAGATTCTGTTCAGCCATTTTCATACCTAATGAATCAGCCAAGTTCATTAATCATTAGACATGCTCAATATTCTTATATATTCCATATTTCAGCAAATTTCAATATGTAATTAACATACATAATGCACACAAAGAATATAATTTAGTTAAAAGAAATGTTTATTTCACAACTAATGAAATGCGTAGTAATAGCCACACTGATTGTTAACCTTGCACATAAACTAAAAAAATATACAACATGTAAAAAAAAAGGAAATTTACCGTTTTATTTAAAAATGAGAAATTAAAATTTTTTTAAATGTTTCCATGTGTAATTTAATTATTTAGTTTGTTTAGAAAGCACTTTCTCGCTATTTCGTAAAACTTTGACCTATGTATTTTTTAAGGGAAACTTTTTTTATGCGGTCCCTATCCACCGCATAAAAATTTTTTTTTTGTAATTTTTGTATTAAATTATTTATTATAGCGATTTATGGAGTTGGCGAATATTTTTTTTTGTGCGATTTTTTTTGTACGGTCCTTATCTACCGCACAAAAACAGGTTTGACTGTACAAATTTTTCTTTCATAAAATAATCTTCAATGAGCCGGCTTCACGTATTTTTCTCTACGAATAAAATAAATGTTGTTTGTTGTACGGTCGTTTTACCATGGAGCAAGAATGATAGATTAGAAGATTGTCCAACTCCGATGGAGAGTAAAACGACTGGTTCCTATGCTTTATTTTTTAATTTTATTTTTTATCCTCTCTTCTAATACGATAGTGAAACAAAAATGTTGTACTTAAATGAATTGTCGTGTGGTGTCGTCAAATTACTATGAAGAGAACGATAATTTTGTTTTCTACTGTATATACAACATAAACATTAAATAAAATAAATAACCAATGATGAATGAGAGTGAATGACCAAATATATTATACCACCACACTACATACAATAAGAGGATATGAAAGGTATATAGATTAACGCTTTCACATCAATGATCATGTGATCATATTTATTCATGTTTCCCGCTCAAACCGCTGTAAAACCAATCAAATATTTGAAGAACCAATGGTGAGTGAAACAAAGTTTAAATAATAGGTGAAAATAAAGTCAGATATACAGACTGTATTTACGTATTTTGAGTTGCATAATCTTGTAATCTATCATTCTTGACCATGGAGAATAATCTACTAAAGGAAACGATTATTTCGTTTTATATTCGGGTTTTTCGATGTGTTTAAAAGTTATAATTGTTATAATTAGTGAACTTATGAAAAGTAGCTAGGCCTACCGCTGCATATTGTAATATGTAAGCCAAATATAATTAAAAAACATTTTTGTTTAAAATAATATACAGGGTGTCCTATTCAAAACGAGATTTTTAAATTATTATTTTTTATTTTATTTATCAAAGATGGTTTCGCTTTTTAAGTTAATAAAAATCAGTACTGTAATTTCATTCAAACTCGAACAGCATTGCAAAATGAGATATTCAAACAAATAAAAAATTTTCATTGCAATGGAATTTATGAGAGAAAATTCAATTGAAGAAATAAAGCAGGAATTTCAAGCACAATTTCAAAAAGTATTTCCCAATAGATCTACCATATTTAGGTTGGTTAAAAAATTTAACATAATGTAATCCGAGATTACATCTTGAGGGCTTTCTGATTCATTTATGAAGCACACTCAAGTTCAAAAGCTTACAGAAAGAGTTAAAGTAAATCGTCTTGCTTTTGACCAAAACATTTTGAAACACCTAACTGGAGATTAAATAATTTTCATATGGGTGCTTTATTGTTTAAAAAAAAAACGTTAAGTCGTTTTGAATAGGACACCCTGTGCCCTGATTCTCTAAAACATAAGATAATATGTAAACGTGAAAACTGGTAAAAAGCAAAGGTTTTTTTTATGAGTGCAACTTTTCGATATTATTTTAGTGGTTAGGTTAGGTTAGGTTTGGGTGGCGGTCCACCAGGACCAGGCATAGACACAAAAAGGTCCGTAGCCATACCACAAATTAAAAATTTTTCCTCCAACTCATTGAAACCACTTTGAGCTTGCTATGAAGCGCTGGATACTCCTGACGTCCTTCTCGCTGAGCTCCGCCAGGTCGTTGAAAAGGTGTGCCCCTAGAAAATTCAGTCTGTTTCGTGCCAGACGAGGACAGGTGCAAAGAAGATGAAGTACTGTCTCTTCCTCCTCTTCGTCCTCGCAACTACGACAGTAGTCATGTGAGAAGAAACCAAGTCTACTTGCATGTCTGCCTATGAGACAGTGCCCCGTAATCACTCCAACAACCACACTGATCTGACTCCGCTGAAGTGAGATCAGCTGTTTGGATCTCGCCAAGTTCAACTTTGGCCAGATTTGCCGAGTTATTACGCATGAGGTACTATTTGACCATCTGTCATTCGTCAACTTACTGGCTTCCTCCTGAAGCAGCAGTTTACATACCGCAAGAGGAATTTCAATATCCTTTTTGCTGTTTGAAATGTGGTCCGTTGTACCACGTCGAGCCAGTTCATCGGCTTTCATGTTCCCCGTACTAACGAAATGTCCTGGCACCCATATGATATGGATGTTGAACTGATCTGTCATCTCGTTAAGAGATGAGAGACAGCTCTGGACTACTTTCGACGTGAGAAGGTGTGATTGAAGCGCTTTAATGGCTGCCTGACTGTCCGTATATATGCGAATATCTCTAGTCGATATTACATTATACCTCAACCAGTCCGCTACTTCCTTTATCGCAGTTACCTCAGCTTGAAAAATGCTGCAGTAGTCAGGGAGACGAAAGGAGAGGTTTAACATGAGTTCCTCGCAGAACACCCCAGCCCCTTAGTGGTAGTCCTCTCAAAAAATTTCAAACTCATTAAACACGGTGTGCGGGAAGCCGAAAAAAGTTGGTCTAAAATGCCGAAAAAAACTAGCGATATATATAAATTCAGCATGCTCTACAATGTCATAATCCATTAAACAGAAAATCGTACCTGATCATTTAACAAAGAAATCACGAAAAAACGCGATTTTTTTAATTTGAATTGAAAATATCATTTCGGCGGCCAATTTAGAAAGGAAAAAATTTAAGATGGTACAACTTTTATAGTTTTTTCTTAATCGGTATTCAATTATCTACAAAATGAACCCTATATTAATATTTCGCGATAACTAGTTTTTGTTTTACAACCAAAAATACACTAACACACAATGCCGAAAATCAAAATGATCCGCCTATTTTGCTTGAAACAATACTAACTCAAGGTCACTGTGTACGGAAAGGTGAAAGAAATTTTCCTAAATTTTTTTGAGTTGGTATCGTGGCGGAGAACTGCCTTCGAACGGTTCTTGGAGGAATCGATAGACAATCGCCAATCTTCGGAATTATATGTATGGTGCATTGTGGAAACCAAACCATGTACATATATCAGTGCAAAAATTCGTAAAATGACGATGACGATTTATTACTCCATATATCCGAATATTTGGAGCCAAAATGTTCACTTGTTTTAAATCCTTTGACAAAGGAATGGATTGCCGCTGCGATAGTTTCAGGCGTCATACCATATTATTCCAAACGATTTTGCGTGATTTCAATGTGATTGCATGGCGCAGTGACATTTGATGATTGATATATTGATACAGGTGTTTGTCATCAGATTCAAATGTTAGTGGTAAATATTCTTCAGTTGGGTTTGATCTTTCTGGAACAGGAATTTCATCTGAATGCGGCAGCGGTAATTGAGCATATGTCGTTGCAGTGTATGCCAAAGAACAATTTTTTTTTCTGTTTGTATCGACAACATAATTCACGCACCCATAACATTGAATTAGATCATGTACTTGTGGATCTATCCATATCATCGAGACACCAAATGCCATTGCGGCTTCAGTATTTTACCATTTATGCAGATGGAAAATGCTTGCCGTACAAACAATAGACGGCGTCCAATTTACACTACTAAATAGTAAATCAGCGGTTTTATCACTTATTCTGCGGCGATTGGTCATAATTTTAAAAGCAATTGAGTTTAAAACCTCTATCCATATTTCACCAGATTTCACAAGCCGATTTTCATTTTATTTTTTGAGTTCTTTTGTCACTTTATATAATATGAATTTATTTTTAATTTTATATTGTGGTTTTTATTACTTCCTTATTTTGACAATTTTTAAATTTTTTTAGAAATATCGATTTCGAGGTTAATTTCTTCTTCGGTTTCTTTTTTACTACTATTACATAATTTATTTTGAAGCTGTTTATACAGGGTGTCCGGGTTTGGGATGCTGACCCGTCAAGGGGTGATTCATTGGTTCATTCTGAGAAAAAAATCGTATGGGGAGGGGGGTCCATTTTTAATATCCTTTGAGATACAGGGTGTTTAAAAAATTTGGTTCAGAAAAAAAGTACACTTAAATATTTAACTGTAACTTCCAAAATATTTATCGGAGAGCAACCGACTTAGTCTTATTTGACTGGTAATTGTATAGGCTATTATTAAGATCCAGGTGGTTATCTTGCATCAGCATCCGTTTGAGAGCTATGATGAGTTAAAGTAACAAAAAAATATTTTTTTTTATAAAATTGAGTTTTTCTCAAAAAAAACCGTTATAATTTTTTTATTTAATTTTAATTCGCCATGATCTCCCCTACAATCCCCCAATACAAAGTTTGAGCCTAGGAGTTATAAAAGGTGCTCAAATTACCCTTCTTTTGATTGGATATCGGCTAATATTCGTTTAAGTATACCTTTGGTTATTTCATTTCTTTCTTTTATTTTGGAAGTTACAGTTAAATATTTGAGTGTATTTTTTTTCTGAACCAAATTTTTTAAACACGCTGTATCTCAAAGGATATCAAAAATGGACACCCCTCCCAATACGATTTTTTTCTCAGAATGAACCAAGGAATCACCCCTTGACGGATCAGCATCCCAAACCCGGACACCCTGTATACTGTTGCTGTGTGCTGTTGTTTGGCACCTCCTTTGTTTTTAAGTTATTGATAAAATTACGTCGTAATTTTTATTAGTTTTGGTGTTGATTTTGACGTTAAGTAAACTGTTGTTGTTTTTGTTTTTGCATATTTCCAGCTCTTCTAGCCTGTCTAATTTCGGTCCTTACTTGATTCTGCGTAAAATGATTAAATTTTTATTGAATTCAGTATACCTATTTGGCTAATTTCTTTCACCTTTCCGTACACAGTGACCATAAGTTGCTATTGTTTCAAGCAAAGTAGGCGGAGTATTTTGATTTTCGGTATTGTATGTTAGTGTATTTTTGGTTGTAAAACAAAAACTAGTTATCGCAAAATATTGATATAGGGTTCATTTTGTAGATAATTGAATACAGATTAAGAAAAAAGTATAAAAGTTGAATCATCTTTAATTTCTTCCTTTCTAAATTGGCCGACGAAATGATATTTTCAATTAAAATTAAAAAAATCGCGTTTTTCGTGATTTATTTGTTAAATGATCAGGTACGATTTTCTATTTATTGGATTATGACACTGTAGAGCATGCTATTTGACATTAGTTTTATTCGGCATTTTAGACCAACTTTTTTCGGCTTCCCGCACACCGTGTAAAGTAAGCTTTGGTTTTACAAGTTTTCACGTTTATACATTATCTTATTTTTTAGTGAACCAACACCCTGTATTATTAAATTAATTTAGGAAATTTAAAATAATTAGGGATGAATCTACGTCCATTTGTTTAAATGCTTCCGTCGGTAAAAATACCAAGCGCCGCCACTGGTTTGTAGGTATATTCTGTGCTGAGATGTTCTAACATCACTTTCGATTCGTTTTCGATAGTATTTTGTCTCTTGTAACAAGAACAAAATTGTACTCTATTTCCTTTTTTCATTACGATTTTTCTAATGCGATCTCAGCCTATTGTATACTTACTCTTTTCTTCACTTCGATAAAATATCGTAAACAAAAATCAAATAAATTATAATAACCTATAAGGGAAATCGCTAACAAATTTTGAAGACAACATGAATCTTAGATTCTTAGGTAGAGATGGCATTACTAGTAATTAAACGAAGCCCAATAAGCAACTCAATTAAATATTAAAGCGAATATAATATTAATATTAAACGAAATAAAAAAATAAAATCTCGGTTGAAAGGTAGGGAACAATTTTATGTGCATATACAATTTTTTTTACTTTTTTTTTCATTTTCTTTGTTCAACGGTTAGTGGTGCCATCTCTACCCAAGGCACAGATACTAGCATTTTAACGCACCCCAACAAGCAGATGTTTGCTTCAAGCTTTACTATGAGAATTATAACCAATTTCCTTTATAGATATTATAATTTATTTGACAAAAATTTGAATGATAAAGAGTGATGAATGAAAGTAGAAATAGAATGATGTTTTATGCGAGCATGCTGAGATCGGAATAGAAAAAGCTTAATTCAAAAGTCGAAATAGTATACAGTTTTATTCTTGAAAAGAGAGACATGAATACTATCGAACATCGAAAAAGTGATGTTAGAACATCTCAGCACTGGTTCTGCCATTTGCCTGATTGGTTGGAATTTTTAGTTTGAAAACTTATTATGGCTATTGTTTGTTTAGATGTGTCATTAAATTAAACTCAACATTGCATCGAAAACGGATTTTTTAGATTTTATATTTGCAATTTTGTAATTTTTTATATTTTGACACATAACCCACAAACATAAAAGAGCAATGAGATGTTCTTGTTCGATTGACGCCGAAATTGAGATTGCTTTTCATAGAGGGGAAAAAATCAATCGAAAACGACATAAATAACAACAACAATCAGTATATTTTGTTGAGAAAAATTTGTAATGTATGAATGAACATTTCATTTGGATATTTTTTTTTCTCTAGAATATAAGTTGAAAATTATTTTTTCGATTTAATTTATAGGTTTGTTAATTCTCCTGTTTTTCTGTTAAGGTACATAAATAGTATTTTATTTGTTCGAGCTTGAATTAAATAATTCAAATTATGTTTTGAATTACTTAATTTTTCTGCCTACTTAGTACCTAATGCAATTTCTGTTGTAAATTTTTCAACAAAATACGCTAAATATTTGTTCGTCATTCGTTAGTCGAGATAAATATTTCGAGATTCGAGATAAATGTTTGATGAAAATGATTCGCTTGGCGTTTACCTAGTGTAATAAATAATTAAATTTATTTAGTTTTAATGGAATAATTTAATTAATTGTACACCAGAAAACAAGATGTCACATGTTTTTCGTACAGATGTTTTCGATAATGCACTGTGTGTGTAGTTTGTTTGACAGGAAAAAGATTTATAACCTATCTTTATTACACTCGTAGACCAAAAACTGGCACATATGAACTAGTAATACAAATGTCAAAAAAAATCTAAGTCTCGAACCAAAATAATCTACATCAAAATGTAGACAACAATTTTTAGTCTCACTAAAACTTGTAGAGTCTACATATTTTTATTGAGATTTTTTGCATCCAGCACATGTAGACTTGTAGAGTCTACGTATTTTCGGTAGACTCTACGTGTGCTAGACACACTCATTGTTTTAAAAATACGAATAATCGTACATATTTCAACGCTTTACTGCACGTTAAATATAAAAATATTAAGGCACAATTCAATTTTCAACATCAAGACATCTTTTAAATTTATATTATCTTAATTATTTTTTTATTAAATTCAAAAATGAATTTGAACTAATCCAATATTTTTGTCAAGAGTGTAAAAATAAAAGGTAAATATGTGTTTGTATGAAAATAAATGTCAAATAATATACAACGTTGCCGTCGTCATTTAGTTACCAATACTACCTTCAGTAGTCGTTTTCATTCAATAACAAACTATAATTCGCTTGGAATTATAGATGTTTTTGACAACAACACACTATTGCGTAAAACAAATATGTATCACACATTTACACTGTTCTGTACGATCCAAACGAAAAAAATAAGAAAAAAAAAATTCTACATTTTAGTTTTTAGGCTGTTTTCCAAACGATACTTATTTGATACTTATTGACTTATTTGGCCGCCATTTTAAATAAGTAAGTAAAGTCATTCCAATTGATTTAGCTTACTTATTTTGACAGCTGCATCAAAAGAAGAAAAATGCGCAAAATTTACTGCACAGCAATTTTTTTTTTTTAATTTATTATAAAATTTATTATTTTTGGGATAATTTTATTTTAAATATATGTATTTTAAATTTATGTTATTTGTGTTTGTGGTTTTTACATACATATCCATTATATTTGTATTAATTAAAATATAAACATAAACCAACACCTTAACCCTTTCACTCGTACTGTACACAATTGCGTACATCACTTTAAACCTAATTTTTGGGGTTCAATGCACTAATAATGGATTTTTAAGTGTTATTATGTTGGCTCTTAGTCTTAAGCTACCTAAAAAGGATATTTAGCGTGAAAAATATTATAAAATTTCAGAAATACTCAGTTAAGCAAAATAACAGGCGCTTTAAAATAAATGACGAATCAAAGGGTTAAAGTATTTTTTTGACATTACAAATTAGATTTTTTGGTAAGAAAGAGATAGAAAATAAGTTACCTCGCCAAGTTACTTATTTGAATTAGACAGGTTCCACAAATAAGTATCCGTTTGGAATACAGCCTTAGTTTGTTTTATTATTGCTTTTGTTGTATACGTCAACGATACGAGCGGAAAGAGGAAAAGTTCAAATTAAGTATATGTATTCATTTTTAGCTATAAATCTTACTGTATACTTCCGATACATTGCAACCTAAATATACGGGGTGTCCGGGTTTGGGGTGCTGATCCGTCAAGGGGTGATTCCTTGGTTTATTCTGAGAAAAAAAAATCGTATGGGGAGGGGGCGGGGTCCAATTTTGGCATCCTTTGAGATAGAGGGTGTTTAAAAAATTTGGTTCAGAAAAAAAGTACACCCACATATTAAACTGTAACTTCCAAAATATTTATCGGAGAGCAACCATCTTAGTCTTATTTGACTGGTAATTGTATAGGCTACTATTATTATTAAAGTTGTTATCTTGCATCTGCATCTGTTTGAGAGCTATGATACTTTAAAGTAAAAAAAAAATTATAAAATTGAGTTTTTCTCAAAGAAAACCATTGAGTTTTTCTCAAAGAAAACCGTTATAATTTTTTTTTTTAATTCCCCAGGACCTCCTCTACAATACCTCAATACAAAGTTTGGGTCGAGGAGTTATAAAAGGTGCACAAAATGTCCTCTTTGTGATTGAATACAGGCTAATATTCGTTTAAAGGTCGATCCGCACTTTGTGTTTTTAGTTATGTTTTAACAAACTAAAATATGTCAAAAAATACAAGTGTATTTTAAGACATTTGGGAAGTTGAAAATCGCATCCATACGCTCATTAAAAACATTTATGTTTTGTAATATTAATACGGACGACGATAGATTAATTTATGGCGAGGCAACTTTGATTTCTTTAGATTCATTAGTATGTACCTAAAATTAAAAACAATAACAAAGAAAAATTACGGTCAAAACAATGTTTCACGACATTTGTTAAATTTTTTGAGGTTATATCCTATGTAAAAACATATCAAAATGAATAAAAGTCATTTGCGAAAATTACATATGTATGTGGGGAAACATATGTAATCACAAAAGCAAAAATACAACATGTGGTCATAAAAAATGGTCACAAATGTTGACACATTTGTGAAAGTACATGTAAAAACACGTCTTGCGGATCTACCTTAAGTATGCCTTTGGTTATTTCAATTCTTAGTAATTCTTCCCTTATCTGTTGTGCTGCTGTGCATATTCGTTGTATAAGTTCTTCTTTTGTTTCAATTTCTTTGGAGTATACAAGCGCCTTCATCGTTCCCCATACATAAAAATCCAATACCGTAATATCGGGGGATCTTGCAGGCCAAACCATTTCTTCCAATCCAATTATTTGAATAATTTTCGTTAAAAAAATTCTTAACATTATTATCGGAGTGACAAGGTGCACCATCATGTTGGTATGTATGCGAGAATATACTTAAAATGGGAACATCATCAAAAAGGAGTGGCAAATCATTTTGTAAAAATTGTAAATAACGTTCATTATTTAATCTCGGTAGTAATATGAATGGTCCAATTAACTTATCGCTAATTACACCAGCCCATACGTTTACACTGAATCGGTGCTGAAATGATGTTTGTTTTTTCGAATGAGGATTTTCAGCAGCCCACGTGTGTAGATTGTGAAAGTTTGTTATGCCATCTCTTGTGAATTGAGATTCATCCGTCCATAGGATACGTTTCACAAAACTTGCATTGTCCAAATTCCTTTCCATCAACAAATTACAAAACTCCAATCTTTTAGTGTGGTCTATCAGTAATAGTTGTTGAACGGGTGTTGTATGGTATGGATGAAGATTCTCCTTGTGCAATACTTGATGAATTCGATAGCGGGAGGTGTTCCATTGTAAAGCGAGCCTCCTTATGCTAATAGAATGATCTCCTGATGCTCCGCCCGAGTATTCGATGTTGTTACGATACATATTTGGCAGTCTCCTATGAATATTTATAAATACTCTTGCGTCAGGAATGCGGCGTGTTGGAAATCTGCGTCGATATTCATTGCGAGCTCGTTCTGCATTACCATCGCAAAATCCGTAAACAAAATGGATATAAATTTACTCCACACCTGAGAGTGCCATGATAATATTAATTTTATTAAATTAATTAAAATGTTGATTCACAACACTGATACAACACTAGATAATATCTCGAAACCAAACTAATGACTGAATCTGAAAATATTTAGTTTTGGTTTTTTCAACATTTAAACAAATGAGTTGATAGTCATCGCCTACTGTTTTACAGATCAAAAAAATTTGGTACAATATTAACACTATAACCTCCCTTAATTAGATTGAGAATAAACGGAATACGAAGAAAACTATAGCACGTGGGTACAAATAATGTATTGGGTGATTGTAGAGGAGAAGATGGCGAATTAAAATGAAGTAAAAAAAACAAAAATTATAACGGTTTTTTTTGAGAAAAACTCAATTTTATAAAAAAAAAAAATATTTTTTTTTTACTTTAAAGCATCATAGCTCTCAAACGGATGCAGATGCAAGATAACCACTTAAATCTTAATAATAGCGTATACAATTTCCATTCAAATAAGACTAAGTCGGTTGCTCTCCGATGAATATATTGGAAGTTACAGTTTAATATTTGGGTGTATTTTTTTTCTGAACCAAATTTTTTAAATACCCTGTCTTTTAAAGGATATCAAAGGTGGACCCCCCCCCCCCCCCCCCGCCATACGATTTTTTTCTCAGAATAAAGCAAAGAATCACCCCTTGACCGATCAGCATCCCAAACCCGGACAAACAAAAAGTTAGAAAAAAATTGAAAATCAAACGAGTTACGCTATCTATTGAGGTAACATTATAATTAGCGTGATTTTCTTGATATACCAAATAAATTATAATAACCTATAACGGACATAACTATACTTTTCCATAGCAAACTTGCGGTCAATGATATAGGCAAATTTATCGATAATGCAGTATTATTTGATACGTGAAAACAGAGTCAGGGATTACTTCTAAAGATGTCAGCTTTAACAATTTTTAATTTTTGGTAAATAAATAAAAAATAAAATTATTATTTTGTTAGATTTAATCCATCTATCGCCGTTTTTTGACAGATATGTCTTTTATAGGTATTATAATTTATTTGATATATAATCAAGCGTGATTTACACGTTCCAACAATGTTGGCCAACAAAAAAATGAAGTGATTAATATATGGCGAATTTCATTTGAAAGACGAGAACATATAATTATATACACAAACAAAATTTTGTTGGAGTTTTTTAAATTTTTGTTTAACCTTGTTTCCATAAAAAAAATTATTTGACTATAAAATATACTCGACCCGAGTTTATTTTATGGAAACAAAAAGAATCAAAACGGCGATTTATTAAGTTTATATTTATTTTTTTTTAATTTTAATTCGTAATAAAAATTTAGGTTTGAAAAGTTTTCATTTTAGCCAAAAAAAACTGGTAATTTTGGTAAATAAAGCGGAATTCGTCAAAAATTACATCGTCGATTTTATACAGCCAAAAAATTATAGCATGCTCGACATTTTTGTTTTATACTTTTCTCTTTTCATCGCATGAACATTTTTTCTATTGCGTGTAGCTCTAAGTTTTTAACAAAAATTGTTGGGCATCGAGCAAAAATTTTATTCGATACGTGTAAATCACGCGTAAAACAGAGGATAAAAAAATATCCGAGCAAACGACGATTAATCCGAGGATTAATCTTATATCGGCGTTCATAAGGCCCGTTGCACATTTCAACTAAGCTAAGCGAGAAATGTAGTTTTCGTTAGCTTTGTTAGCTCGCCTAGCTCACCCCTTTGCACTTTCCAGCTGATAACTAGCCTTATACAAACATACATTGCTGATTTTATATCTTCCCATTAAAATTTTTTATTTTCAACCGGGGCATAAGAATTTAGCTCACATCGCTTGATTCATTTTGATATAAAAATCATTAAAATATAAATTATAAATATATATATATATATATTGAATTAAAAAATTACATTAATTATTTCTGTTTTGTTTTTCGTCATTTCTTTTATCTTGAATCGTATTTATTTCATATGGCATTTATTTTATTTTTGGCGAGTGTTCGGAGATCGTTGTCGAAATTTGCTATTTCTTAGCCAATATAATTTGAAAAAGCTTGTTGACTGTTTTTTAAAATGTCAAAATAAGTACATATAGTGTTGTCTCACTTTATTTAGATTCGTTCTCTTTTTCGCTTTTTTGTTTTTACAGCAATTTATAGCACTTGAAAACTAGCCAGTGTCATACAACCATTATGGCTGTATGACACTGGCTAGTTTCTCGCATTGTTTAAGTGATTAAAAATAAAACTAGAGCAGGCCAAATAATGCATATATAAAATATTCATAAGAGTGAGTGAATACAATATAGGCAAAAAATAAAAATAAATTCATGAAAAATTGATCTAAAATTTCATTGCCCACTTTTGTAGCAATTTAAATGGAGCAATTCTAGCAAAAAATAATTCAATTTTAATTATTTTTTTTGACATAGACAGCTTGTTTTTGACATTTCGTCATATTTTTAAAATAAATATTTTAGTGTGGTGTTTATCATATGTCGGACGCGGACCTATTAGAAATTTTAGTAGCAACTAACGTTCATATGCTACGAACAGCTGCTTATTTAAATATAAGGAAAGCCGAAAAAAAAGAAATTGAAAAAATATTCTTCGAAATAGCTGTTACATCGAGAAAGTGAAGGATTCAGCCATAAATTGTTAAAAGAAATAGAAGACGAAGATGTACCCCTATACAGGAAGGTTCTGAGGATGATTATTTTAAACGAATAGAAACAAGAGTTAAACTGAGATTTTTATTGATTCATTTTGATATAAAAATCATTAAAATATAAATTATAAATATATGTATATTGAATTAAAAAATTACATTAATTATTTCTGTTTTGTTTTTCGTCATTTCTTTTATCTTGAATCGTATTTATTTCATATGGCATTTATTTTATTTTTGGCGAGTGTTCGGAGATCGTTGTCGAAATTTGCTATTTCTTGGCCAATATAATTTGAAAAAGCTTGTTGACTGTTTTTTAAAATGTCAAAATAAGTACATATAGTGTTGTCTCACTATATTTAGATTCGTTCTCTTTTTCGCTTTTTTGTTTTTACAGCAATTTATAGCACTTGAAAACTAGCCAGTGTCATACAGCCATTAGCTTAGCTTGTACATTTGTACAACGGGCCTAAAATCGGGCCTTAGAGCTACACGCAATATAAAAAAATGTACACGCGATAAAAAGAGAAAAGTATAAAACAAAAATGTCGGTCGTGCCCATGATTCAATAAATTAGCCAGGTTAGTACGATTTTTCAAACCACATGTTCGTGACGTCATGCAATTCCGATAAATATGTAAGATATTCTTTTTTTACTTTTCGTTTTTTTATTTGTTGTTGTAATTTAAACGCAAAAGAATTGGGTGACGTCAAAAAAAAAAGATGGCCATTTGTTTACATATTTCGTCTTTTTCCGAACATGCTAAATAGAGCCGTCGTGTTCCAGTCGACCACTTCAAGTACTTATAAGTACTTAGGTTGCTTAAATTAATTACTCGTAACTGCTCTTGCATTCTGGCCAGAATGCAAGAGCAGTTACGAGTCGTTAAATTTAAGCAAAGACACAAACCTAAGTACTTGTAAGTACTTGAGGTGGTCGACTGGAACACGACTTATTAGAATTTTTTAAACTAAAATCCCTCTGCCGTTAATTTTGTGCGTAACTACTTCTCAACTACACCGTCGTTTGAGTATGAGTAGTTGCGAGTAGATACAAGTACTTGTGAATAGTTTACTCAGGCCAATTGACGATTGGGGCCGTAGTTTTTGACAACATATTTATAGCCACTTCACTTCAAAAAAATTTCGTTATACCATATATGTATAAGTCGTTCTGCGAGCGATGATGCTAGTTTTTGTATGGTCGCTTCAGTTTTATTTTATTCCGACAGGTAGTGCTTTCTCTAAATTTACAATCGTGAATGGAACACAGCAATTGATTATTGACAATTAATTGTGACGTGTTTCTATCTTTGTTGGTATTAGCACAGAATACCCAGAAGCGACATAATGCAGTTTTTATATGGAGAAAAGTGGACTAATTTTTTTGACCTTGGTTTATCGAAGGTAAGATTTTCGGTGTTAAATTATCGTTCAGTGGTTGAAAATTCAAAATTAACATGTAAAATATAAAGTAAGAGCAAAAATTTCTTGGTCCACGTAATGTCGGTTCTGGTTGTTTATTATTCTGTGGTATTAGTACAGAATACCCAGAAGCGACATAACGCGGTTTTTTATGGAGAAAAGTGGACTAATTTTTTTGACCTTGGTTTATCGAAGGTAAGATTTTCGGTGTTAAATTATCGTTCAGTGGTTGAAAATTCAAAATTAACATTAAAATATAAGGTAAGAGGAAACATTTCTTGGTCCACGTAATGTCGGATCAAAAAAACGTTGATGTTTTTTGGCGAAAAGAACACAGTTTTCGATGTTCATCAATTTTTTTTTATGTTTCTGTGTGCAAAGGATTCGACATAAATGTTGGACGTGTTGTCCTCCAAAAAAATGACTTGTTTCTCGGGAATTTAGTTCGAAAATTTGCATAAATTTAATAGTTGGGTTTTAATTTTTAGTATATAAAATGTTGAAATACCTGTCTCGATCACTTTTGAGTCATCATCGTTTATTGTTTGGAAACCGTCAAGTTGCAATGAATCTGCTATGTCTTGGTTACCAACAGATAAAGATGATGGACTTCTACTTTCATGGCAAAGACAGTCGCAAAGGTCCCTCTCAACCAGAATTTCTTCGTCAGACGTTTCTGAACTACAACATGCATTATCAGAAGTTCCCAAACAAACTTCATTAGGATCATTCAAATGTTCGACTCTAATAAAATAATAAAGGTATTAGTTTTTATAAAAAAAAGAATACAAATGCCCAATTGCTACACTACCTATTAATTGGGCAATTTTTGGTGAATTTCCGTTGTTTATTGCTACTTTTGGCTGGTCGCCCCTTCTTTTCGCTCTCTTTACTTATTCCCGGCAAATTTAAGCAAGGGAAAGCTTTCTTCGACAGTCTCATTAAGAGGAGAAATCAAATCTGATTCTTTAAAATGTCTGCTACAGATTATGAATCTGTTCGGGAAATCTTTACTCATTTCCAATGCAATCTTCCATTTCATTGTCTCCTCTCTCGAAAAGGCGACGCGTTTTGGCAATCTATGTAATGAAATGCCTTCCCCATCATATGTGTTGCATTTTGGAACTCCACAGTGATGTCGACCAATTCTGTTTTTTATTGATATTTTTTTACTCATTTTTACCCAAACTTTTCACAGTAAATTATCAAAAATTGATTAAACGTTTTTTTTTAAATATTTTTACAAAAACACTTCCATATCAACATTAAAAACTACCGTACCCGTACTACATACCATAGAAAATAAGTTGTACCTGTCAAAATTTAATGTGGTTTTCCAGTTACACAAAACAAAAACCGGGGCGAAACCGGGTTGAAAAATGACAGGTTTTTGACGTTTCAACTGGAACAGCAAAAAATGCGGTTTCCGACATTTTTTGTTTTTTGCATGTGGATACGTATTAATTGTCAAATTATTTTGACAATTCTACGTCAATTTTATACTGTTTTCCAGTTACACAAAAAAAAAAAAAACCCGGGCGAAACTAATCGCCCCGAAAAATTTTACCGGGCGACGAATGACAGCTGCTATCGCCCCGGTTTCGCCCGGGTTTTTTTTTTTGTGTAACTGGAAAACGGTATTACAATGAAAGATTTTTTTCGTGTTAATTCATTAAATTATATTTATGTTGTTTTCGATTGGCCAAAAAAAGTAAACTCAGTGCAAAAGAAACTAAACTCGAACATTTTTTACGGCGGGTTTAGTTTTTTTTTTGCACTGAGTTTAGTTTTTTTTGATCAATGGAATAACCCTCCAGACCAGGCGTAACATAAACGCACAGTTTACGAAGACTTCACTCTACTGAGGTGTTCGTAAACTGTACACTAAAACAGTACGGATATGGTTCGTAAGGTGTACTTTTATCACATGAGAAGTGAAACAAATTTGCGAAGACTTTTGTATGTATTGGTGTGTATAAAACTGTTCATAATGTGTACGTTTAAACGTTACATTTACGAACTGCTTAATCGTAACATTTATGAGCCATCTAGGTGTAACATTTACGTAAAGTTCAGAATGCGTTCCCAGATATAATTTTAAATGGAAATTAGTTATTAAATAATAAATACAAACAAATTGTGTTTTAAATTAAATTTATTTTTATTGTATACTTTTTAAGCGTACATATAATTCATTTTTATATTTTGGTTTCTTTTTAATATGTATAAGTAGGTATATAATATAAATATACACTAATAATATATGTATAAAGTATTTCAATAATCTTTTTGTTTTAACATTTTAAAAGATAAATAAACAAGCCAATAAATGTAATTGCAAAATTTAAAAAAAATAAAATGTTTAAAAATTCACACAATTATAACAACATTAACATCAATAATAATAATATACAAAATTAAAAATGTTATAAATATAAATTAAATTAAAAATTACCAAACAAAATTGCTCACTAATTTAACTTGATGCGCAGTTGTATTAAGATTAAGAATGAAAAATTGAAAACAAAGCCAAAATAAAATACATATATGTTGATGAAACGTATTGTATGTGTATTAGTGTAAAAAACCGTTCGTAAACTGTTCGTAAAATGTACACTTTCGATGTATACATTTTTGCGCCTTGAGGGTAAACGACATTAGTTTTTATTTAAATGACGTTTGCAATGTAATTTATATTGTATATGCTGCGAGTCGAGTCGAGTTTAATCCTAGTTTAACTCTCACTATATACGGAGTCGAGTTAAACTCGACTCGACCTAATAATTTGTCGAGTCGAGTTAAACTCTACTCTAAAAATGCACTATATACGCAGAGTAGAGTAGAGTTGAAAAAACAACAACAAAATTAAAGAAAAATTCATACACACCAATTCGCCATTTTTATTTTAAATTAGCTATGTTATTGAAGAATGAAAGCGATATATGTACAAATAATATATTTAAATATATTAAACAATAAGATTTTAATTAATAAATTTGCATATTTTTTTTTTTCGAAAAAGATTATTCAGAAATATCGGTGGTCTATATCCTTTAATTTTCAAGGATTTGAAAATTACAATTTTTTAGACAAAATATCGCTGGAAAAATTAAAATTACACATATATGGTGATCAACAAAAAGAATAATCAATCTGATGATCATTTGAAATGATTTTTTTAAATTTTTTTTTCGATTATTTTAACTCGGTTTCAATCCTATTTGAACTCTGCATATTTCTAACTCTGCAGTATATACACCAAGAGTTGGTTAGAAAATAACTCGACTCTGTATATAGTGAGAGTTAAACTAGGATTAAACTCGACTCGACTCGCAGCATATACAATATAATTGTGTTAGTAAACATAAATCCAGTAGGGGAATAAAAATATACATATCGTCACCTCAGTATATAAATGGTCATCTCATATATGTAGAATTGTGCTGGCAATAATTTTGAAATTTTATTTTTAGTTTATTTTATTTTTTTTTATATCAACTGATAAAAGTAAAAGAAATTAATTTCGGTTTTAACTTTGAGCAAAAATTGCATTTTAATTTTTAATACAATTACTATTCCAGTTACCAAAGTAAATCGGCATTGGTTTCGGTTTTTGCAGTACATATTATAATTTAAATGGTGACGGGCATGGAAATAGTTGTAGTCAAATGAAAGGATTGCAGCAAAAATATAATTTGTGTTATTTTTCCTTATTCAATTTTGTTTTTATTTTATTTCGTTTAACTCATTTTATTACACCTTCATCACGGGGCGAACTTCTGTATTTCTGTAGTCAGGCTTGGTCGTACACACTAAATCAAACAATCAATCATAAGTTGGATAATTGTACACATCCATATAAAATTAATTTAAAAGAAACGCATTTCAAGAAACCTCTTCTAAACGAAAGAGACTTCTTTCGAAGCAAATGTAAACACAGTGATTGTTGTGAATGTAATCATAGATCCGCGCTATTTTTTATCATAATTATAATTGCAAATGTTTATATAGAAAACGCGGGGCTACTTCAAAAATTAACTTACTAAAGAAAGAAACATTGTAACATAATAATGTTGTATTTTTTTTTTTATGAATAAAAAAAATAAAAGCAAAAAACAAAAAGAAAATTGAAAACAATTGTTTACGTGTAACTTTGTTCTCTTTTATTTAATTTGTTTTTTAGTTTTTGTACAAATTCCTTTATTTTGTTTTGTTTTTTTATCACGTCATACGGAGCTGCGCAGAAAAAGACGATTTTGAAACGTATCAGTTTATCGTGCCATATACATACCTATGTATATTTATACCACGTTTACACCAGTTGTATACTATAAAAGTATGTAGCAAAAAAATATCATGATGTTAACGCAAAGTATAATACTTTAATACTTTATCGAATATTTTTTTGCTATTTCATTATAATAGATATCAAAAAAGTATGACACGTAAAACAAAACAATAAAAACCTGAAATGTCCGTTTCTTTGTTCAATTTTTTCGAGATTTTTGGTGTACATAAAATAAATGACTTCTAAAAATCTCGAAATTATTTATACATCAAATAAACAATGTAGTTGTACATTATGTATATTATTTGTCAAAACAAATAAAATATAATATGGAGTTACACCGCAAATATCAAAATAATATTTTGTGGTGTAAACTGAAAGAGAATTATAGTATATTACCAAATAAGTATTTAACTATTAAAGTACCTATGGTGTAAACGTGGTATTAGTGTTACTCATTTTATTCGGGACAATTTAAACGGGCATACAAGAAAAAAATTTTGCCAACAAACATTTGCATAAAAAATAATAAATTGGCATCACAAATAATATTTTGGAACCACATATGAGAATATAAACAAATATTTTTGAAGGACATTATTAAATACTATGGCGACAAACATTGGCATCAAAATTAATAAATTGGCGACAAATATAATATTTTGGAACAGAAAAAAATAATTTTTAGTAGTAAAAAAAAAAAAAAAAAATCGTGCCAAAAAATTAAATTTAATCGATACAAATTATTTAATATTTGATGGGGGATCGATATAAAATATTGCAGTGTCATTAATAGATTCTATATAATCCGCTCCTACGTGCGGCACGCAGTGCGACATGTTTGCTTATCCCGGCTCCTACGTCCCTCGAAGTTTAAATCTAAAGCCCCTCGGAGGGCTAAGCGGGGGGAGCGAAGCGACCTCCCGCGTGCCCGTGAGAGTTACCGAAGCCGCTAGCCTCTACAATTCTAAGTTAAATTAGGGATCTCCATCTTCCAGAATATTTTGAAACTAATTTCAATTTTTTAATTTTTAATTTATTTATTTATAAATTTGTTGCCAGTTAATTATTTTTGTCGCCCAAAATGTTTATTTCGATGCCAAAAAATAATTTTTTGTGTACCCTTCCAATAGTGCCAAAAAATTATAAATGTTGCCAAATTATTATATTTTGTTCCAAAAAATTAATTTTATGATGCCAAGAAATTTTGGTTTGTTGCTCATTAATTTGTGCCGTTTTATTATTTTTTTGTATCTCAAATATTAATTTTTTGTGTGCTGGTTTATTGCCAGCCATATTAATTTAGGGATCACTAGTTACTACACATATGTATGCGTACACGTTTGTCTGAAAAAAAAAATCTATAAATACTGGAAAAAAATCCAGAAAAAATATTTTGTTTAAAATAAATAAAAAAAATCAATTTTATTTTATAGATATATTTAGATCTTTGTCACAACTTAAAACATTTTTTTTTTTCATTTTATTTTATTACGACTGAGACTGCGCTCATCTAGCAATTTTTCTTTCAAATACAAATTTTTATATATCTAGTAAAATTCACGTTTGTTGGGGTGTAACCCACTGGTTAGCCCCATAATCAATTAAACCTATTTACTAATTTTGGTTTGGTAAGTTCACTAGGTCAAGTGGCCTCGTTCTTTGGAGTCTTCTTTCAACGACAGGGTTATCTATCATGTGGCGAATATAGGGGTTTCCATGTTCCTGGAGCCTTATTTCGTGTTTTGCGGCATGCATTTTTATTTCCTCTTTGATGTATTCCATCCGTAGGTCCCTGTAAAGGTCTTCATTTCTTGCGTACCACGGAGCATCGACGATGCTACGAAGAACCTTGTTTTGAAACGTCTGTATCATTTTGGCGTTTGTTTGCTTGGTACATCCCCAGAGTTGTATACCGTAGGTCCATATCGGCTTCAAAATTTGCCGATATAGCAGCAGCTTATTGTGAATTGTAAGCTCAGAGCCTCTACCTATGAGCCAATACATTTTCCTGAACTTTATGTTAAGTTCTTCTTTTTTCTTTTTGACATGCTCTCTCCACTTAAGCTTGGCATCGAGGGTCATGCCAAGGTATTTAGCTGTATTTGCATATGGCACGAGTCGCGAGTTAATTTCTATAGGTAGGTGGTAAGCCTTTTGATAAGTAAAGTTAATATGCGTGGATTTTGCCTCATTAAGTTTGATTCGCCAACGCTTTGTCCAGTTGCAAACCGCATTGGTCATCCTCTGGAGTTTGCTCGTTGCATCAGCGACATTATTTCCAACTGCCATAATTGCTGTGTCATCTGCAAAGGTGGCTATGGTTCCTTCATTTGTGGTTGGTATGTTCCTTGTATATAGTAAATACAGGATTGGTCCTAAGACACTCCCCTGCGGGACACCGGCAGAGATTTTCTTTAGCTCAGAGTATTGATCCTCATATTTCACTCGAAAGTGTCTATTGGATAAATAAGATCTTAGTATGGCATAGAATTGTCTCGGTAGATCTCTATGCAGCTTGAATTCCAGACCACTGTGCCAGACTTTATCGAATGCTTGCGCGACGTCCAGGAATATGCTTGAGCATACTTTTTTACGTTCTAACGTTCTTTCAATTATGTTGGTGATTCTATGGACCTGTTCAATTGTAGAATGCTTTTCTCTGAATCCAAATTGATGTGGAAGAATTAGTTGTCGGTCCTCAATTATTGGTTTAAGTCTCTTTAGTAATAATTTTTCAAAGAGTTTTGACATGATTGGCAGCAGAGAAATTGGCCTGTATGATTTTTTATCGTTAGGTGGTTTATCAGGTTTTGGTATCATGATTACTTCTGCTACTTTCCATTGATTCGGAACATATTTTGACCGAAAGCTCGCATTGATTATGTGTAGTAGCTTACGAAATCCTTTGTTAGGTAGAGCTTTGATAATTTGGCAAGTAATCAAATCATACCCTGAGGCTTTTTTAACATTCATGTTACTTTTCACTTCTTCTTTTAATTCTTTGAGAGTTACTGGCCGTATTTCAAACTAATTCAGCTTGTGAATAGATATTATATTTTCATTGGCAGTTTGTCTTGGTAATGGTTGGAAGGTTTCCTGGAGATACTCCGCAAATAGATCAGCCTTCTCTTTGTGGCCTCTTACCCAGGTTCCATCATCCTTTTTAAGTGGAGGCACTTGCATTTTGGGTCTTTTGAGTCCCTTCGACGCCTTCCACAGTGAGTAATCAGAATTTTTTTCATCAGTTAGGCTAACTAGATATCTGTTGATTGATTCATTTTTAACTTCTTTAAGAAGGGATTTGAGGCAGTTACATAAATTGTTAAGAATTGTTTTGTTCTCCGGTGTTCGATTAATTTGCCAGGTTTTACGAGCTCGTCGTTTTTCTCTTACCAACTTTCTAACTTCCATTGGGTAGGATATGTTAAGCGTCTTCTTATTTTGTAAAATGGGAGTGCTTGCCAATGCAGCATAGTGAATTATTTCATTGAGTTGCTCCAATTCGTCTTCCAACTGTCGAGAATTTCTTATCGGTACCTGGAGATTGATTTTGTCCTCCATTATTTCACGAAAGAGATCCCAGTTTGTTTTTGAATTTATTAATCTGGGTGCACTTTCCCTTTGAATTACAGTTTCACTGACTGTCATGATAACCGGTGAGTGATCCGATACTAGAGAATTGCTGTTTTCAATGTGAATATAGTTCTGAGATATACCTCTTGCTACATAAAAGTCGATTAGGTCCGGTATCTTAGCTTCGTCACTGGGCCAGTATGTTGGGGAACCACCAGAGTAAAATTCACATTTTAATGTCTGGGCTGCTTGAAACAATTCTTTACCCTTTGACGTCGTAAGTCTAGATCCCCAATAGGTGTTTTTTGCATTAAAGTCTCCTCCAATAATAAAATTACGTCCTAATGATTTAAATAGTTTAATGTAGTCCTCCCTTTTCAAGTTATGCCGGGGAGGTCAGTATATTGCGGAGACAGTAAGCTGTCTGTGTTTAATGTGAATCCTAACAGTGGTGACTTGCATTGTTTCTTCTTCGATTTCTGTTTCTACATGGTGTTTTATATTTTCTTTTATTAGTAATGCTGAACCACCTCTTGCTCTTTCCGCTGGATGAATGGAATGATATAAGTTATAACCCCGGATTTTAACAAACGAAGATTTAACAAAATGGCTTTCGGATATTAGAAAAATGTTGATTTTTTCTGTATTTAAAAATATTTCTATTTCTGGAATATGTTGCATAAATCCATTTGCATTCCAGATTGCTATTCTGAAAGTTGTGTTCTTACTTAACATTTTTTATCGGATTGCGTTGTGCGAGTTTCATTTTCTTCAGTTGATCAAATATCATGTTGTTCAGGTTACTTTGGTCATCTAGCCGCTTTGTAATAGCTTCGATGCTGTTCATAATGTTTTCCATAATTCGATTATTTTCAGAGCCCATATATTTGGTTGAACCCGAGCCTTTCACTACCTGAGCAAATGTTCTTCTTTACCTTGCGTTGCTTGGTTGTGGATTTTGATCCATCTGATTTGATGGTTGAATCCTTCGAATTTCATGATTTTGCGATTGATTTCTTGATTTATCTCTTAATTTTTGTAGGTGTTTAGCAACCTCACAGCCCCGATAATTGGCCGGATGTTGGCCTTTACAATTTATACACTTAGCTGGTACATCTCTCCCTATTGTACATGCCTGGGTAAAATGTTTACCTGAGCATTTTACACATCTCGGATCCCGGCTGCAATATTTTTGGGTGTGATTAAATCCCTGACATTTCTTGCATTGTGGTATGCGTGTAGTGGTTCTCCTCATTGGTTCAATTTTTTCCTTCATGTGAAGAATTGCTTTTATACCATAAATATTTTGAACATTTTCTGAGTTATCAAATACTAGCATAAAAAGAGGGAGTCCCCTTTTATTGAAAATTGGGTTTCCTTCTTGGTTTTTTATTCTCTCTTTTTTAATCATATTCACAGCATCTAGTATTTTAAGACCTTTATATTTTAAGTCTTCCATTATTTCTTCGCGTGAGCAAGTGTGATGCAAACCTCTTGCCATAACTTTTATCGGTCGAGCCTGTTTGTCCTCATAGGTAAACCACTGATACTTTTCAGCATTCAGCTTCATAGATAATGTTCTATAGGTTTCTGAGTCCAGAGTATTAATTTTCCAAACGTCATTGTTTAGCGCTGTTACCTTATATTCTTTGTCAGTAACCGATTTCATCAGTGACTGAATTATTGGGTAACTGGTTACTCCCACGATACTTATTGGTGGGGGGGGGGGTTTCTTTCGGTTGCACCAGTTTTGGTGCAATATTCTTGGTAGATTTACTACCTTTCGGTTGATTGGCCTCAGGTTGGACAACTTCCGGTTCGGTACTTGTAGTTCCACTGACATTTAGTTGTTCAACCTCAGGTGACGATTCAGCTTTTCTTTTCTTACCCTTCCTGGAATGTTTTTTTTTCTTCTTTAGGATCCAGTTCGTCTCCCTTTCTAATTCATCCTCATCAGTGAGATAGTTGACTTTCTTTGGTTCAATACTCTCTAATTCGCTTTGTTCTTTAGCATCCCGATTCATTTTTAGAAGTTCATTTTCTCGCTTTAGATACTCAATTTCTTCGCTTAGCTTGGTAAATGATTGCTCCATCTTCTGTAGCCTCTCAAAGAGATCCATATTTTCCTTTTCTAGGTCAACAGTTCTTTCACTGAATCCTACTGCTCGCATTGTAAAATTTCCGCTGGCATCACTTCTTTCATGCAGTGTTTGGCCCTCCTCAAAATCCATAGGGCCAGCCTTCGAAGAGGATCGATCCCCCCCGGATGTATTGTCCAGTCGACTGATTAGAGTACCACTTGGGGTAATAACTTTCTCGGACTTATGCATTGCATAGAGTCTTGCTGGTGATCGTGGCACTATGGAACTTCTTCCAAATGGATTTACAGAACTTATCACCTCTGAAGTATTGCGGTCATTGGATAACGACGACTGGGAGCCCGCTTGCTCACCCCTCAAAGTCGCCGGCACTGGGTATCCGTTTCCCTGCGCCGTAAGGTTTTCTCCATTAGAGTCCGCCATATTGGTTATTATATTCAGGGAACCACCCTTAGCTAGTTTTGGTCCACGAATGGTATTTTATTTCCCATTTACCCTCCGACAAGTCGGTTAGGGTTTCCCCCTATCCGCCACCTGGGGACGCGCCCGATGGGAGACTAGCAGCTCGACACGAAAACATTTGTGGAAAACTATCAGCAGAAGCGATAGCTCCGATAACATTTCTTTGATCTGTGCCTGCAAGGTTGACGAAGCATTTTTCATATCCAATTCGCTTCAATATATTCGTCGATGCTATACTAACCCAACGAATTAAATTAACCAAAACGCAATTTAGAAGCGATAAGTGCGATATAATTCCGTAAAAATAATTCATTAAACAAATTTTACCTTTTCTTCAAAATTTAACTTACCGCATGAGAAAATGAGCAAAAAAGATAAGCGGTAAGTTAATTTTTGAAGTAGCCCCGAAAACGCGATTGTTGCTGCCTTCAAAATCATGAAAACTAAGTAGTTTTATGTTTTCATCTGTGGTGACAAAACAAGACAAAACGTAATAACTCGAGTTATTCCATATTACGTTTTATTTCAATAATAATCATTTAAAAAAGCAAGAATTCAAAAAACTTATACGATTTTGAGTCAAACGTTTTTCTGAAAAAGTCAAAAAAACTTGATTTGTTACCACAGAAATAACCAACTTTTGCAGGCGATAGTAGGTAGGTTAGGTAGTTACATACAAATTCTCGTTCAGAAAATTAAAAGACGTTTTAATATTTGAATTACAAATTATTATTCGTTTAAATTTAATTAAATTATAAAACTTAGATTATTCCTACTAATAGATTTTTCAAATTATAAAATAGAAAATACGACACACTATAATAAAGGGAAATAGGAATTTGAAATTAATGTAGAAAGTAAAAGAAATAAGGAAAATTTCAAGCACCCCAAAAAAAAAAAAATTAATTCCCAATTTGCTTATAAATATTAAAAAAACACAAACGCTTTTTCTTTTTTCGATAATTTTTCCGGCAACCTTTACCATACCATCCAGCTTGTATTTTAGTCGTCGGCTCTTTTGTATTCGTTGTGGCATCGGCTGCTGTTGCGACAACAGCACTATCACCATTATCAGTTTTGGCACGTTTCTCGTTACTGTCATCCCCGGACATTGTATTATTCTCAGCCTCTTCAACATTCTCGTCATCCGAATAATCGCAACACTCGCACACTACATCACCACCGCTACGTTTACTCACCACTTTAAATTCGGGTTTTCGTGGCAAGTAAAATTGGCATTTGTACTCGCCATAGTTAGTGACACAAAAGTCACATTCGCTTTCGATATTTTGTGATATCGTTTCATTTTTTACTTTAACTACAGGGATGAATACGGTGCTCCACATATCGACTTCCGGCGGTGGTGGATGAATTATGCTATGCAAGCCGGAATATGCATAGTTTACGTCATACCAATGCGGAAGGGATACTTCAATTGCTTTATAGTAATCCAGTAGACATTTATAGTAAGCTTCAGTATTTTTTGCTATAAATTAATAACCGTTACCGATTTAAAATATAAATTGATATTTATTCAACTTACCGAGCGTGTTCAATCCAAAATTTTCCATAAGGGCAGCTGTTTGTTGAATCTGTGGCAACATTGGAATTTGATTGGAAACCATTTTTTTCATGTAGGTATCGTGTCGATAATCCCGTAAACTTTTCGTTCTATTACTATTATTACTATTACTACTATTACTAACCTTAATACTATCATTAGTAATTGTATTATCACAAATTCTCTTATTAACAAAATCATTTAATAAATTATTATAAGGCGTTGATGTTAGCTGTCCTGTTTGTAGCGGCTTGGATGTTTCCGTAGCGGCAGATGTTGAACATAAATTAATGTTACTTGTTGCAACGCCAATTGGAGTCACGTTCGTAGCTAGCTGCTGTATTTTATGACTATTTTTGAAAAGTAAATTAAATTGTTCAGTAATACTATCGTTATGTAATCGGCCCGAATCGGGTGGTTTTGTTATCGATAAATCTAATGGTGATGATGACGATGACTGTGATGAATCGTTTTGATGCTGTTGGTCAAGGATGCGTTTCATGTTCACCGGAAGAATTGATAAATCGAATGGTAGTTTTGTACTTTCGTTGTTCGATGAGGATTCGGTTGAACAGGAGTCGGAGGTCGACGAAAGTGACATAACAGAGAAATTTGAAAGCTCGCTTATATTGAATTTGTTACTACATCCGTTTGCAATGCCAATGTTTCGTAATTTTTCCGGTTCTGTATTAAATGCATTGTTACTAGTGATGTTGATTTCGTTTTCAGTCTTTTTATTCGGTTCGGAAGTTTGTGTGTCGGACGAGTCGATTTCGATTGTGAAAATTGGCTCATTTTTGGTCTCTCTTTCGGCTTGCAGCGCTTCTTTTTCGATAGCTACTTGAGGAGCGAGTTCCTCGATAATGATGCCCTCATCTTTTTTTACTTCAGCTGCCCCTGCCACCACAAGTTTTGCTTCGACTACTTCATTATCAACTTGTGTGATGTCTGCAACTGATTTTTCAACCACTTCCTCCGTTTTAACTTCAGGTGATTCCTCCTTTTTTAATTTTATCTCAACAAAAGCTTCTTTCAATTCCTCCTTTACGTCAACCTCAGGTTTTTCAATCTTAATTTCAGTCTCATTATTAGCTGCATGCAACTTTTCCCGATTCTTCTCATTAAGGATCTGCTCCTTTTTCTCGATCAGCTTCCGTGCAATTAAATCGATAGTTCTAGGGCGACCGCGTTTCCTCGGCTGTTGCAGATCAAGTCCATTCGGATTGATTTTACTGAGTACTGTGTTAATATTCAAAGGAATTGTCCGATTAGAATTTTTATTCTCCGACTTACATGGTCGGCCTTTTCGCTTCACGTTTATTACAATAGCTTCCATTTCCTGATCGTTTTCCTCATTCTCGTTAAATTTTGACACACATTCGTCATTTTCATTCTCCTCCTGCTGCAATTCTATCTCTTTTTGAGTTTTGAGCGTGGGTTGAGACACAGTGTGCAACTCCTGGGCCGCTAAAATACTGGCATGTGCAAAAATTGGGTCCTTTAATCGATTGTAACTAGACACCTCAACATTAAGATATTTCATAACGATTTTCATGACATCATCACACTTGCCGTTGATCTTTAGGGACGCTTGTTTATCCTTTGGCGTGTACTGAAGATTAACGATCAGGACCTTAGGCCTCTTTTTGGGCGGCCGATCCTGGCCCCACAACCAATGATACTTTTTTAATACTTTTAAGCTTGAGCCCAAGCACAATATAACATCTGCCTTCTCTGCATTAGCACATGCCCCCGCCCAATTTAATGGCCATTGTAAATTACCACGCTCACCAAAATGTACGATTGTATCACTTAGAGGATAGCCACACTCGTGACATCGTCGATTTGTTTTGTGATTGTGACGGGCGGTTAGCTCGGTGCAATCGAAGAGTCTCCAGTATTCCATATTCGGTTTACAAGTTTTGCACACTTCAACGTACATATTACCGTGTATTTCGGATAGTGATTGTTTTGGCAGTCCTGAACGTAAATGCAGCCCATCACAATTCTGTGATACAATAAATCGTAAAATTCTTCGCCGGTGTAATTCAAATAATGACATATGTGTGAACGTCGGTTCTGCTAGACTTAAATCATGATCCCCAATATCTTTACCTTGTTGTAATAGTGTCCATATTCCTTTACTGCCACGATAATCTGGTATACGTGCCGATGTACTTATACCGGCACCCGTGTAAACAACTAGATGCTGAGCACGGCATATCGCATCCGCTAGTATTCTAGCCTTCTGTTCAATTATATCCGGCACATCCTCTTTCTCGACTTCACGTTCTTTATACTTCTGAATCCGTTCACGACGTTGGCAAATTTCCTTAACTACTTTGGACCTTGTCTCCAGTATTTGGTTCTCTTCGTCTGTCCGGTTTCTTTCATTTTTACGCAATATACTAGAAATCTATAATAAGTCAAAAAATTATTAAATATCATAAATAATCCTAAACTATCAATAATCACCTCTCTGATCGAATCCTTTTGCTTTTTTCGCTCACAGTAATTAGCGTTCTGTGATGCTTTACGTTTTGTTATGCTGCCGATGATGTTTTCGTCCTCCATTTTAGAAAAAAGTCGAGGATATTATAATTTCAAAATTGATAAATTTTACAATAAACTAAATAAACATTTCCTTTATCTAATTCAATAGTTTAAAATCGATTTAATATTCATTTTTTAATTAATAATAATTCACAAATTATTGTTTTGCTGAAACTCATTACGATTTTTCCATAACTTTACAATTTGCTTTTTTCTGATTCGTCCACTGTTTGACAGATTGTATTGTTTATGATTTGTTTAATAGTATTCGTAGTTCTTATTTATAATTACACAAAAACGGAATGGTGTGGGGTGTTTTTATTACTATATTTTTATTACTAATCAATTCAGCAATTTAATTTATGAGCATTTCATTTTTTTTAGTACACCGCATGTTTTAGTACATGAGCAGTATCGGAATATTTTGTTGAATACAACATTAAAAAACGTACTAAAAGGGAGGCGTTCATGGTGGTTTACGGTTCGAAATGTCAAAATTCATTTGGAGAATCGATTAACCCTTTGATTCACCAGAGCTCGTCAAGAAAATGACAAATTGACGGAGTTAAAAACCGAGTTAAAAATATGTTATCTCGCTTTTTCTATTAGAAATGTCAGAAATAGCAAAACCTAAAACGAGAATGGCAAAAGAAAAAACAATGTTCGTAGCCTGAAATTTTGTGTCCAGCGAGATAACATATTTTTAACTCGGTTTTTAACTCCGTCAAGTTGTTATTTTCTTGACGAGCTCAATGGACAAATCTGGTGAATCAAGCTAAGCTTAAGCTTGGTTCATCAAATTTGTCCATTGAGCTCGTCAAGAAAATGACAACTTGACGGAGTTAAAAACGGAGTTAAGCATCAAACAGATAAGCGGCGCTCAACGCGTAGCTACGCTTCTCTTCGCTTCTATTCGTCTTTATAATTTTTTGCGACCACATATACTAAAGATACATGTTAAACCGAAAGTGATCTGACTGAAAACGTCTGAGTTAAATTCAACATGTAAACGGCGACTTGACTGAAAGTTATCTGAAAGTAGTCCGAGTTCGGTCAGCTTAAACTTGGTTGGTTGAGTCAGTTTGTATATTGAGTTAAACATGTAAACTATAATTTAGTTGAACTAATAGATTTTTTCTTACAGGCAAAAGGTTTTATACATATTTGAAGTGATTTTTAAATTATTTTAAATAATTTTCTAATAATTTAAATATAATTTTATAACAAAGTGACATTTAAAATGTCAATTCAGATCAAATAAAAAATCCCATGTAACCACCAACCCAAAGTTTCAGTCAGATTACTTTCAGTTATAACTGAGTCAATCACTTTTGGGTTTAACATGTATCTTTAGTAATAGACGCCGCTAATCTGACATTAACTTATATGAAAAATGTTCTTTGGGTTTTGTAAACAAAATATTTTCATACAAAATATTTGTTTAATGATTTAACGACGAAATTTATGTTCAAATTTAGATTTGTTTTACAATTTTCTTTCTCTTATGCCCAATTTGGATATACATTTCAGCTAAAATTACGTGTTTCCAAATATTTACTATAAAAGCAACAACAACAAATCTACATGTCATTGAACGTCTCCAAAAATAGAAACTTTGCGAGATTAGCGCCGCTCTATCTGTTCGCTCTTATGAAAATCCATGTATTGACCTTTTTCCTTAAAAAAATTTGACAAGTAAGATCGACGATCCGTAGGTGGTCCGAACTAAAAATTAATGTTGTAGAAATATAATTAATGAATTATATTTCGGGAAACAACTTCACAATTCCGCAAAAGCGTTTCTAAAGTTAAATTTAATGTAAAATTTAATTTATTTAGTTAAAACACTGAAAACAAGATTCCAATATTATGCAACACCTACAGATATTTCTGCTGATTCACTATGTTTGACAATTAATGAAAAAGGTCTATTCTAAATTAGCGCCGCTGTTAGCGCCGCTTATCTGTTTGATGCTTTAAAAATATGTTATCTCGCTTTTTTTTTAGAAATGTCAGAAATAGCAAAACCTAAACCGAGAATGGCAACAGAAAAAACAATGTTGGTATACCTGAAATTTTGTGTCCAGCGAAATAACATATTTTTAACTCGGTTTTGTCATTTTCTTGACGAGCTCAATGGACAAATCTGGCGAATCAAGCTTAAGGTTATGCAGCTCGAGCTAAGATAAATTTTCCATACAAATTTGACGTAAAATTTAGCTAGCTAAATAAAATAATTTTTTTTTAGCTGACAATTTCGCAGAGATTGCGCCACTATAAATTCTCCAAACATTTTAGCCGCAATTTATCTCACAAGGACAATAATTTGAAGATAAATTTTGACGGTTTTCAATTTTAATTAATTTTATAATCGAAGTAGCCACGAAGTAAAATTAATTAATTTTTATATAAAAGGCCGGTACACATTGAGAACGAGCGACGAGGATGATTTTTTCTTTTTCAGCAAATTATTTAAGCAAATTGTTAAAATAATAAAAAGCGTTTGTTTTTAATTAACGATAGCTAAGATATCGCGCATTTACTAAAAATAGAATTAAAAGTTTTAACAGTTTTAATACAAAATTTCAATTTATCTTTGAGAATTTTTAATTTAAGACGATAAATTGTAATTTTGTATTAAAAGTGTTAAAATTTTTATTTTTTTATTTTTAGCAAATATACGATATTTTAGCTATCGTTAATTAAAAACATACGTTTTTCACTATTTTAACAATTTTCTTACATAATTTAGTAATAAAGAAAAATTCCTTCACGTCGCTCGTTCTCAATGTGTACCGGCTTTAAGAAGACAGAAGTCAAAATGGCCGACCAACATTACGAAGTGGAGTATTTAGAGGATTAGGCCCGTTGCACATTTCAGCTAAGCTAAGCGAGAAATATAGTTTTCGTTAGCTTAGTTAGCTCGCCTAGCTCACCCCTTTGAACTTTCTACCTGATAACTAGTCTTATACACACACACATTGTTGATTTTATATCTTCCCATTAAAATTTTTTATTTTCAACCGAGGGATAAGAATTTAGCTCACGTCACTTAGCTTAGCTTAGCTGAAATGTACAACGGGCCTTATTTGGACAGAAACTTTATTCAAAAACAAACGAATGAAAGTCAAACAAAATCAACAAAATTTATCTCTACACAAATTTTTAGCTTGACGATTTATCTGTAATTAAATGGAGACTTTTGGAGACCGCGCTAAAATGAAGTACATAAATTGTGTAAATGAAAGTATTCCATATGTTCAGTATTTGAAAAAAACAGAAAGGCAAGTCAATCTGTTTACTTTTAAACAAATAAATCATGAGGAGTTGCTAAATATTATAAAATTAATGAACAATAAGAAAGATATTAACTTAGTGAGTAGTAATATGATTATAGACAGTTTTGATTTAATTGGAGAAAATTTATGTTCTATTATAAACAATTCGTTAAAGTCTGGTATTTTCCCTACAATATGGAAGAAATCAACGGTAGTACAATTAAGTCTGAAGCCAAAATCCTAGAAAGGGTGGTTTATTTACAGTTTAGACAATATTTGAAAGAAAACCAGATAATATTTGATTTTCAGTCTGGATTCCGTCGAAATCACAGTTGTGAAACTCTGGTGGTATCAAACTGGAAGGATGCTGTGCACAACAAAAAATTATAGTTGCAGTATTTTTGGGTTTTAAAAGGGCGTTTGAGACAATTGATAGAACAATTTTTCTTTCGAAATTAAATGAAATGGGATTAAGAAACATCGAACTTCAATGGTTTCTTTAAGTCATACACAGTATTGTTTTCGAGCTGCGTTTCGATGTTGTTTTCAGGGGCCTAACTATTGATTTCGACGACTGCTATATCGCCTTCGTTTGTTATCGTCTCTCTTTGAACGACCGTCGAAAATTTTCATACTATTCATTTCGATCATCAACAAAAATTTAGTACTATATATATCAAGTATTACCAGCATAAAATATAATATTTTAGTACATACTATTCTTGTGTCAAAAGTCAAAACAACCAAAGCGTCAAACATTTTTTAATCATTTCGCGGTTATTGGACTAATAAACATACATATACCATAAACAAAAACCTCAAATTATTTATTTTTATTTCAGCCTTTTTTTTTTTAATTCTAAATTATATAACGAATCAAAATAATAATAAAATTCTTAGGTACTAGTAATTCATTTTCACACAAAATAATTGAATTAAAAAATTAATTCAAATATTCGATACTTTGCCTCATGTCTCGTTCTTTCTGGTACTTGAATTTCATTAATTTCAAGAAATACATTTTTTTTTAAATTTGTTCCTTTCTTCGTTTGCCGATAAATTTTATTCAGCTTTAAATTAAAATCGATCGTTAAATTAAAATTGAAATCGATGACAGTCGAAAATAAAGAGTGGTGAAATATGTATCTTAAATTTTCGACCACAGTCGATAAATAACGATTGCCTTTACACGGTCGAAAACAATAGTACTAATATAGCAAAACGACCATAAAACGACGACGATCGAAATCAATAGCACAGAATAATAAACAACATAGTGTCAATAGTAAGGCCCCTGATTTTAGTTTTTGTTGTTGTTTTTCTTCACGATATTAGCAAAGAAATGCTCCATTTCCATATAACAAACTTATCGATGGAAAATCTTAGATGGAAAAAATCGAAGTTTTTTACCAAAAATGTAGTGTCTCTAGCGGTGAAGACGACTTCGAATCCAAGCAAAATATGTCAACCATAGTAATTTTTGGTTGTTTTCGTAAAAAAAAATTCAAATTTATTGGCACATCGATATTTATAATTTTACATTTTTATTTTAATTTTTTTTTTTTTAGTAAAATTATTCTCAAACTGATTGTGGATTATATGATTGCATGTTTTAATTTTTATTTTATTATATTTACGCAAAATCTTTATGTATTAACCAAAAGTAGAAAGGAAAACAAACGATCAGTTGTCAAAAATAAAAATAAAATAATTTTTGTTGTTGTATCATGATAAGCCCAAATCAACATCGAAACGCAGGGCGAAAACAATACTGTGAATGCAACCTTATAAGAGAGAAGACAAAGTTTGAGGTTTTTGTTTATGGTATATGTATGTTTATTAGTCCAATAACCGCGAAATGATTAAAAAATGTTTGACGCTTTGGTTGTTTTGACCAGTGTTGCCGTTTTGACTGCTTTCCAGTCAGATTTGACTGGAATTGGTTGTCTTTAACTGGAAAAAATTATAAAATCCAGCCGACTGTTTTTTCAGCTGGATTTGGTTAGTTTTTGACTGGATCTGGCTGTTTATAAGGAACTAAATATTACAAATAAAATTGTATATTAAAATATATTCTTATTAAAAAGTTTACATTAATTATGTACCAAAAAAGTATTTTTCGCGCGACGCGATTTATTTTTGTGGTTTCAATTTTCCAGCGATTGAAATGGATTTAGTAGTCAATTAATATAAGGAAACTGTGGAGTTCCGTTTAAATTTCTTAAACATTTTTTTGAAGAACAGTTGTATGTTTTATCGAAAAACAATAAATTTTCAACATTCGCGCATACATTGAAGTCCCGCGTGACGAAATTGATTGATTGATGGTTATTTTCCAATAAAGGTTATTGTTTTTCAAAAAATTAACAAGAAATTTTATATATTTTGATTGAATTTTGTAGTTTCTTCATGCTTTTACTGTTAACTATATTTTATTTGCTGAAAAGTTTGAACGTGAACAAAAATCGCAACGAGTAATACCTCGGTTATACCTACCTATTACTCCACCTTAATAATATAAATTTCAAATTACAAGCGATAAATGTGAAATTTTGTATAAATTTTAGTTAAATGTTGCTTTGGCTGTTTTTTAGCTGGATTTCAATTAATTTTTTTTGACTGAATAATTTAGCTGGATTCTTTGTTTTAGCTGGATTTTTTCCAGTCAAAATTGACTGGATCTTAAAAATTTGAACGGCAACACTGGTTTTGACACAAGAATAGTACTAAAATATTATATTTTATGCTGGTAATACTTGATATATATAGTACTAAATTTTTGTTGATGATCGAAATGAATAGTATGAAAATTTTCGACGGTCGTTCAAAGAGAGACGATAACAAACGAAGGCGATATAGCAGTCGTCGAAATCAATAGTTAGGCCCCTGAAAACAACATCGAAATGCAGCTCGAAAACAATACTGTGTATGACTTAAAGAAACCATTGAAGTTCGATGTTTCTTAATCCCATTTCATTTAATTTCGAAAGAAAAATTGTTCTATCAATTGTCTCAAACGCCCTTTTAAAATCCAAAAATACTGCAACTATAATTTTTTGTTGTGCACAGCATCCTTCCAGTTTGATACCACCAGAGTTTCACAACTGTGATTTCGACGGAATCCAGACTGAAAATCAAATATTATCTGGTTTTCTTTCAAATATTGTCTAAACTGTAAATAAACCACCCTTTCTAGGATTTTGGCTTCAGACTTAATTGTACTACCGTTGATTTCTTCCATATTGTAGGGAAAATACCAGACTTTAACGAATTGTTTATAATAGAACATAAATTTTCTCCAATTAAATCAAAACTGTCTATTTACTACTCACTAAGTTAATATCTTTCTTAGCATTCACAGTATTGTTTTCGCCCTGCGTTTCGATGTTGATTTGGGCTTATCGTGATACAACAACAAAAATTATTTTATTTTTATTTTTGACAACTGATCGTTTGTTTTCCTTTCTCCTTTTGATTAATACATAAAGATTTTGCGTAAATATAATAAAATAAAAATTAAAACATGCATTAATACAATCCACAATCAGTTTGAGATAAATTTGAATTTTTTTTTTATGAAAACAACCAAAAATTACTATGGTTGACATATTTTGCTTGGATTCGAAGTCGTCTTCACCGCTAGAGACACTACATTTTTGGTAGAAAACTTGGATTTTTTCCATGCAAACGATAAGTTTTTTATATGGAAATGGAGCATTTCTTTGCTAATATCGTGAAGAAAAACAACAACAAAAACTAAAATCCGTAATCTTATTTTTTGCTGTTAAGATAGATTTACAGGCGCTCATTGAATCCGTAATTATTAGTATTTTGTCGTTTTTGCTTAGTTGTGCGAGAATAACCGAAATGTATATTCCTATGCATTCTGTATTTTTAATATCTGTGTTGTTTTTTAATTTAATAGAGAATGTTCTATTAGAATTTTGAATAAAAATCCCTACTCCCGCCTCTTCGTTTTTTATTGAGCCATCTGTGTATATATGATCCCATCCTTTATGATCTTCTAATGAGTCTTTTGTTAATTTGTTTAGAATATTTTTATTGTATTCTTTAATGTTATTTATTCCCTTTATTTTTGTTATTATTTCTATGTTGTTATTAAGTGTATTTTTATTATGTATTGGAATTATTTCCTTAAAGAAATTTGTATTACTGTAAATGTTATTTAATTTAGTTAGCGATTTTCCGTTTATTATATCCCTACCTATATCTGTATTTTTAAGTAAGTTATTAGTGATAAATTTTAAAGTTTTTATTTTGTTATTCATCTCATTTGACATCTCTTTTGATTCTATTAATATCACTGGGATTGGGGTTGTTTTTGCCAGACCTAGACAGATTCTTAAACAGTTGTTATTTATTTTTTGACATGTTTTATTTATCCTATTGTCCTCGATGTCTGTTATAATGAAGCCAAATTCTATTTTAGGTTTTATTAATGATTTATATAAATTTAGTAGTACTTCCGGATGTGTACCACCATCTTTATGTTTGAGAGTTTTTAATAGATTTATTGTTTTTTGTGATTCGTTCCTCACCTTTAAATAATGGTTATTTAGATTTAAGTTTTTTGTTATTGAAATTCCTAGAATTTTCGACGCAAATTTCTCCTCAATCGGTTTGTTATCGATTTTGATTATTATTTTGTTTTTATTGTTTTTGTTGGTAAATAATCTCATAAAATGAGTTTTGTCTCTATTAATTTCCAATTTTAAGTTTTTTAGTATATCTTGTAAATCTTTAATCGTTAAATTTGTGTTATATTGTAGTGTCTCGAAATTGTTACCACTAATAATTAAACACATATCGTCCGCGAATTGAAACAGTTTTGCATTTTCGTTACTTAAGCCATGTATATCGTTAGAATAAATGTTAAAAAGTGTGGGGCTCAAGCAACTTCCCTGTGGTACCCCCGCGTTTGTAATGTGTTCCTTATCAGTGATCGAGTTTGTGAATATGCTTCTATTCGTTAGGAATAGATATATCCAGTTTATAATATTATTTGGAAATTTCATCTTAACCATTTTATTAATCAATATATTTTTATCCACCTTGTCGAAGGCTTTACTTATATCCATGTTTATCAGGATTGTTCTCTTACCCTCTTCTTTTTTCCTCTTCACGTAATTAAACAACTCTGTCATATAATCATTAATGCTCTTGTTTTTCCTGAATCCAAAGTTGAATTTGTTTAATATCTTATTTTCCTCTAAATAGTTATTTATTAAATTTTATAAATATTATCACTAATTATTTTAACAAAATTTGGAATAGTCAAATTTTCCCAGAGAAATGGAGGAAAGCAAAAGTAATAGCAATTAAAAAAAAAAACGGAGACAATGACAGAGACATTCTAAACTACAGACCAATATGTCTTTTATCAGTGTTCTCCAAAATATTCAGCAGGCTGTTATTGAATAAGATAAATAACTATTTAGAGGAAAATAAGATATTAAACAAATTCAACTTTGGATTCAGGAAAAACAAGAGCATTAATGATTATATGACAGAGTTGTTTAATTACGTGAAGAGGAAAAAAGAAGAGGGTAAGAGAACAATCCTGATAAACATGGATATAAGTAAAGCCTTCGACAAGGTGGATAAAAATATATTGATTAATAAAATGGTTAAGATGAAATTTCCAAATAATATTATAAACTGGATATATCTATTCCTAACGAATAGAAGCATATTCACAAACTCGATCACTGATAAGGAACACATTACAAACGCGGGGGTACCACAGGGAAGTTGCTTGAGCCCCACACTTTTTAACATTTATTCTAACGATATACATGGCTTAAGTAACGAAAATGCAAAACTGTTTCAATTCGCGGACGATATGTGTTTAATTATTAGTGGTAACAATTTCGAGACACTACAATATAACACAAATTTAACGATTAAAGATTTACAAGATATACTAAAAAACTTAAAATTGGAAATTAATAGAGACAAAACTCATTTTATGAGATTATTTACCAACAAAAACAATAAAAACAAAATAATAATCAAAATCGATAACAAACCGATTGAGGAGAAATTTGCGTCGAAAATTCTAGGAATTTCAATAACAAAAAACTTAAATCTAAATAACCATTATTTAAAGGTGAGGAACGAATCACAAAAAACAATAAATCTATTAAAAACTCTCAAACATAAAGATGGTGGTACACATCCGGAAGTACTACTAAATTTATATAAATCATTAATAAAACCTAAAATAGAATTTGGCTTCATTATAACAGACATCGAGGACAATAGGATAAATAAAACATGTCAAAAAATAAATAACAACTGTTTAAGAATCTGTCTAGGTCTGGCAAAAACAACCCCAATCCCAGTGATATTAATAGAATCAAAAGAGATGTCAAATGAGATGAATAACAAAATAAAAACTTTAAAATTTATCACTAATAACTTACTTAAAAATACAGATATAGGTAGGGATATAATAAACGGAAAATCGCTAACTAAATTAAATAACATTTACAGTAATACAAATTTCTTTAAGGAAATAATCCCAATACATAATAAAAATACACTTAATAACAACATAGAAATAATAACAAAAATAAAGGGAATAAATAACATTAAAGAATACAATAAAAATATTCTAAACAAATTAACAAAAGACTCATTAGAAGATCATAAAGGATGGGATCATATATACACAGATGGCTCAATAAAAAACGAAGAGGCGGGAGTAGGGATTTTTATTCAAAATTCTAATAGAACATTCTCTATTAAATTAAAAAACAACACAGATATTAAAAATACAGAATGCATAGGAATATACATTTCGGTTATTCTCGCACAACTAAGCAAAAACGACAAAATACTAATAATTACGGATTCAATGAGCGCCTGTAAATCTATCTTAACAGCAAAAAATAAGATTACGGATAACCATTATGAAAATAAACTCCTAGATTTTGCGGGGAATAATAATAACAAAAAAATAATAATAAAATGGATACCTAGTCATATAGGAATAGAAGGAAATAACGTGGCTGACGATTTAGCGAAAAAAGCCATTAATAATCATTCGCATATATATAACAATGAGCCAACAAAAAACGACATATATAAAAAAATAAATCAAACAACTAAAATAGAATGGAAAGAGCATTTCTCAAACTGGATTAATAACAAAGGAAATTTTTATAAAAATATTAACACGGAACCTCTAAAGGAATTTTGGTGGAATAATTCTAATATGAATCCGTCAGATTTATCTATTATCACAAGACTAAGAACGGGCCATGCGTTTGATAAAAAATTCAAGTTCACTATAGGTTTGGAGGAAAACCCTAATTGCGATTATTGTAAGGTTATGGAAGATAGCAACCATATTATAATAAACTGTATAAAATATAACGATAGCAGAAGAAAATACAATTGTCTAAACCAAGTTTCGCTACTACAGATACTGAACAACAAAGATGATAAACAACTAAAAAACATAGTTAGCTTTCTCAAAGAAATAGAGTACGCTTTGTAACCCGGGATCTAATTAAGTCCTACTAAAGATGAATTAAGAAAATAATAAACAAGGGGTCACAGTCAGAATATATCAGGGATATTTGCATGCATACAAATAAATATCTATGGAGCCTATAATATGGTTAATCTACGGTAGATAGGTTGGGAAAAGAAATAAATAGACTATTTAATGAGCTCAATAGATATTTATTTGGTTGAATTTCTTCCTAAGGTGGAGGGTATAAAATAAATATTAATTTAAGTTAAATTGAAAGAGAATAGTCAATAGTATTAGGGACCAACATAAGAGATGATTAATATAAGGAGAAAACTTAATGTAAATACTATTATAAGATTAAACAAACAAAATTCAAACTTAATAATAAGGTTCAAAAATAGAAAGTAGTATAAGAATAGATACATAATATCCCAATTATAATAAGGGTGATAGATAGTTAATAATAAATTTATATGAAAATAGGAACTAACTCAATAACAATTTATTTTGGTGAAGGGATAATATTAATAACACATTAAATAAAAATAAAAAAAAAATAAAAAAATAAAAAAAATATAAAAAAAAAAAAAAAATGTAACTTTTCTGATATGATATCTAAGCTTCAATACAGCAAAATAATTTAGAATAAAATTGAATTAAAAAATAATGATTATAAATAAGGAAAACTAGGGTATGAAAGGAGACTTATTGAAGGCTAGATTATTCATGATTAGAATAGACGGGAAACAATAATTGAATTATATTAAAAAAAAATAATAATAATAATAATAATAATATGTCGAAAATTAAAAGATAAGTGATTGTCACACTTTAGAAATAAAGTGGCGTCAAATTACTACGATAGAACTACTTCATTGCTACAGCCCTTCCCGTGAGAAGTGTCTGCGAGCGTATAATGGGGACAAGAGAGAAGTAGGTCATGTGGCTGGAAACGGTTGACCACAACAAACTAAAAGACAAAAAAAAAAAAAAAAAAAAAAAAAAAAAAACTAAAATCTGAAAACAACATCGAAACGCAGGGCGAAAACAATACTGTGAATGCATCCAGGTTGCATTCACAGTATTGTTTTCGCCCTGCGTTTCGATGTTGATTTGGGCTTATCGTGATACAACAACAAAAATTATTTTATTTTTATGTTTGACAACTGATCGTTTGTTTTCCTTTCTACTTTTAGTTAATACATAAATATTTTGCGTAAATATAATAAAATAAAAATTAAAACATGCATTAATATAATCCACAATCAGTTTGAGAATAATTTTACTAAAAAAAACAAATAAAAATAAAAATGGAAAATTATAAATATCGATGTGTCGATAAATTTGAATTTTTTTTTTACGAAAACAACCACTAATTACTATGGTTGACATATTTTGCTTGGATTCGAAGTCGTCTTCATAGCTAAAGTCACTACATTTTTGGTAGAAAACTTGGATTTTTTCCATCCAAACGATAAGTTTTTTATATGGAAATGGAGCATTTCTTTACTAATATCGTGAAGAAAAACAACAACAAAAATTAAAATCTGAAAACAACATCGAAACGCAGCTCGAAAACAATACTGTGAATGCACACAAAGACACAATCATTCAAGACGGTTCATTTCCAGTTACACAAATAATTCCAAGATAACTGAAAATGAGTATGACTTGTCGTGAAACTATAAATCCCCTAAAGGCTCTGAAATTTATATTTTTTCTTTTCGAGAAATAAAACTAAGATTTTACCAAGTAAAATGTGGCGCTACTTATAGTCATAGTACATAAACTATATTTTGCAGGATCACTAAATAAAATCATTTATTTAGTTTAGAATTTTATTATACATAATATTAATTAATTTAAATTAAATTTTATAAAGTCTAAATTAAGTAATTTTATGTTTAAATCCAAACGAACGTTAATTACTTCCGATCTGTCAAACTCTACTACAGGGCAAGACTGTAGTAATTCTGATGAGTGCGTTTTATACCCTATTATATGCCAAAAATTACTACGAGACAACAATTACTACAGAATTCGAGCAGGCCCTTAATCTATCTATCGCCGTTTTTTGACAGCGAAGACCTTTATAGGTATTATAATTTATTTCCAAAAAACATACGAAAAAGGAAAAGGCAACACAGAGTCGTGTCGATTCGACAATCATAATTGACCTTTTTCCTCATCTGTCAAATACAGATTATTTGAAACGTCAAACGAGCGCGTAGGACAAGATAAAGTGAAAAGTGTATCAATTTGAAGTAAAAAAGTATTAAATTAGCGAGTATTAGTCATTTTGAAGGTTTCTAATTTATTAATTAAACAAAATAATTATAATTATAACATTTTATATCATAATAAATAAAATATTTTAATAGATAAGTGTTATATTTTGTGAAAATGCCACTAACGTGTAGTGTATTTAAGTGCCAAATGAGAGCAGATAAACACGATGGAATACACTTTTATAGGTTTCCTGTTATTACAAAAAGGTGCACAAAATACAAAACTCTGGCTGAGGAACGCCAGCGAGCTTGGGTGAAGGCAATTAATCGGAAAGATTTAAAAAAACAGCCTTAAGATACTCTACTGTTTGCTCCAGACATTTCATATCCGGAAAATCTGCTGAAAGCCTAAAATAGATGGTATTTTAAACCCTGACTGGATTCCAACTCAACATTTGGGTTATAAGAAAAAATCAACAACCACAAGACATTTCTTTGAAGACTCTTCGTTCCAAATACATGGAGTTGTCTTTTGACTGACTTGGGTTTGTTACCATAACAAGTCTTGAGTTTGTCTTGCATGTGTTACTTAAGACACGTTTGCTGGGAATCGTCAATAGGTTATTATAATTTATTTGGTGTAAATACACTCAACAACATGTCGTTCACTGGGTTTTAAACTGACACCGATTTGACATTTCTAACACCACACCACACCGACAACAATTTTTGCAGTGGCAACCAATTTGTTTTTACTTCGTCAATGTTCCATAAACATAAAATCGTGATTTAATTAAAAAATATTATTGAACTGATTAGATATAATTTATTTTACTTTATTAATTTCAATTAATTTTAAATGTTAGTTCGCCTTTGTTAATTAATGTTTGTGCTGCAAAATATATAGCCTAGAGTGAAATGGCTATATAGCTATTCAGCTATGTTGAAGTTAGTGGAAATGCACTAGCAGTAGCGTAGCATATAGCATTATGAATTCTGGGGGGCCGCAAAATAATATGTCAAATGAAGGAACTAGCACGAGTGCTGTAGGTGAAAATATTAAGAAATTTTTATTTGTATCGAAATTATGTAAACCGAATAGTGAACCTGAGGAAAAATTAGAGATTTTAATTCCGGAGGTAATGATTTTCACAATATAATATAAACGCATTTTGTGGTGTATTATATAATTTTTTCTCGTTCTTAGCTCCTTCAAGCCGGCTACTCATTTTACACTTGGCCGTGTGCTCCAATACTAGCTTGGTTTTTGTGGGAGAAACGACATTCACTGGCCGGGAAGAAAATTTTGGAAATTGGTTCGGGCACCGCTCTACCTGGGATACTAGCGGCAAAGTGTGGCGCCGACGTAACATTGAGTGATAGCTACCTGCTTACAAAGTCCCTAAATCATATACACCGGTGTTGTATTCTAAATAATTTAGAACCGGGTAAAGATATCAATATCATTGGATTGACCTGGGGTCTATTGTTGAATAATTTCTTTAATATAAACTCTATTGATCTGATCATTGGTTCGGACTGTTTCTACGATCCATCAATATTCGAGGATATTCTTGTGACTATATCCTATCTGCTGGAGAATAATCCAAACTCTAAGTTTATCACAACCTACCAAGAACGAAGCTCAGATTGGACAATTCAGCCACTGCTTAAAAAGTGGAATTTAAATTGTGTCTGTCTCAATTTAGACTACGTAGCATTGAATTTGGGAATCGATCTGACAGAGTTGATGGGTGATCACACCATCCATCTGTTAGAGATTACATACAACGGGACCAAACAACACTAACCTGCATCAAAATGTCGGGAGCAATAAAAGCAATTTATAAGGTTTTCGTCGGTAATCTTCCATGGACCGTTGGGACTCATGACCTAAAATTGCATTTTTCGAAATACGGCCACATCCATTCTGCTAACGTTATCTGCGATAAAACCTTAGCTATGTCGAAAGGATTCGGTTTCATTACGTTTAGTACGCGGGAGGGATACAGCAATGCATTAAATAAGCAATCACATTTTTTAGAGGGACGATACCTTAAAGTCGAACCAGCACAAAATTAAAATAAAAATAATTTACTAGAAATTAACAGTTTTATTCCAGCTCATTCAGACCCATGCCTTCATCAAATTCATCCGCCGTAATTTTTTTCTTTTTTAAGTTTTTAAACATTTTGATATCGAGAGCCAACTCTTCAAGATCTTCATCCGTGAAGTTGCTTCGTTTCTTCTTTTTCGGAATACCAGACTCTTGGCTTTTTAATTTATTCTGCTTCCTCTTGAGTTTGTTCTCTTTTTTTAATTTTTTCTTTTCTTTGGCATCTTCCCATGGAATTGTTTTCTTTTTTATCGGTTTATCCGATTTCCCAGGCCATTTCCCTGTATCTTGATAAATTTTTAGCTTGGCTTGCCGCGCCTGTTCACGTTGGTTATCTTTATAAGCGATTTTATTCAAATCGAACTTCATTTTTGGTTTGGCAAACTCTTCGTGATGACTGTCCTTAATTTCAGGCATTCTAGGTAATTGTAGCAGACCATAGCCCATTGCGACCTTCCCGAGTGCTAAATCTTTGACACGTAGGAGCATATTACATTCGTGCTTACTATAGGCCCTGACGTGCGAAACAAATGCACGATTTGCTTTGTCGAAAAACGCCCGGTCTTTCAATTGTATACTATGAATCGTTTTAAAGACCTCAAGTAGTTCATTTTCACTACTTTCAACGGCGACTGCTTCCAGAACTACATTTTGATTCCGCTGCAAAAACTCGATGTAATCGTCTTCGTTCGGTAACAATAGAATTAATGCATTTCCATCGTTTCCTTGTCGAGCCGTTCGCCCTACTCGGTGCACAAACGATGCAGCATTCGATGGGGGGTCCCATTGCAACACCCAATCAATTTCCGGTATATCGACCCCGCGTGCCAAGACATCTGTTGTTAGCAGTATGGCCGAAGTCGCTTCTCTAAATTTACTCAATATTTTTCCGCGTCGGTTTTTCATTTTACCATGCAAAGCAAAAATTTTTATTGTCGACGCCAAAAATTTGGGCAAAATATCGGCCCAGTATTCCACGCAGGCACATGTCGGTAAGAACAAGATACACTTCTCAATTTGTTTCGTCTTAATGAAGTTTATCAGGGTTACCAATTTCTTTTCGGGTTCGACAATTGTATAGTAATTTTTTAGCCGTATCGGCGTACTCACGGATGCTTTTTCTCTTACACTGACCAGCACTGGGTTCCTCAGTCCCACTCGCATTAAGTCCTTAAGCTCTTTTGTCTGTGTGGCTGAGAATAGTCCAGTTCGCCGTTGTCTGGGTAAATAACTTAATATAGTGTTTATCGTGTGTGTGAATCCTAAATCCAATAGACGATCAGCTTCATCTAGTACTAATAGCTCAAGACTTTTTACCCTGCCTGGTAAATTTAAATCCCCTTTCCGATCAAGCAAATCCATTAAACGGCCGGGCGTACAAATCAGCACTACTGGTCCTTTCTTTTTTATATAATCGACATCATCATCTACGTTATTGCCACCTATAAGCAATTTTTGTTTAAAATGTTTTAAATCCGCATGCTCTAGAAACATTGCTAAGACGTCCCGTGTTTGTGTCGCCAACTCGCGTGTTGGTGATATAACGATCGACCCAATTTCGTTATTCTTCCAAGGTGTTTCACATTCATGTTTCAACAGCATTTCTAACATTGGTATAATAAAGGCTAGTGTTTTACCAGATCCGGTAACTGCTTCGGCGGCTATATCTTTACAAGAGAGTAGCAACGGAATAACAGCTGCCTGAATAAACATAAAACAATTTACAAAACTTACTAATCAACTATAGATGAATATCGGGTAGCGATGCACAATTTACCACTCACTTGACTTGCCTTGTCTAAAAAATTGATTTGAATCTATGCCGAAATAGTTTGTAAAATGATGTATATTTATGGATAAAAAATTTCCGATTTTCTGAAAATAGGGGAAGGTTATTTATCAACATTTTGGAAAAGGGAGAATTTACTTTTTCTGTTATTCAAATCTCCGCTATATGACGAGCGAGTCGAGTGATGAACTGTGGCATCGCAACCGAAGATCGCGGCATTTACCTGAATTGGTGTCATTTTATCAAATTTTAGTTTATCATTTATCACATCCATTACACATTTTGATAAAGGCTTTTCTAATTCAGCCCATTTAGTGATTGCCATTTCTTGCTTTTTTAATTTTTTAAAAATAAAACATGTAGCACGCTTTTGGTGTTTTGACGTTTAACAGAGCATTCACAATGCAAAAATTTTTTACTTTTGACTTTTGACGTTTGTATATTTCCAACATAACGACCCAGCAGCCGATTTGTGAATTTGTCAGAAAAGCTTGTAGCATCAGGCTCGGTTCACGAGATTTGTCCATAAGCAAGATGACAACTTAACAGAGTTAAAAATTTGTTTTCTGGGTAGACACAAAATTTCAATCATACCAATTTTTTTTTAATTTAAGCTTATTCTGATTTAGGTTTTACTTATTTTGACATTTCTCAATAATTTACGTTGTTTTTTTGTTATCATCATATGTGTTTACTTGTGTTTATTCATTTATTAAAATTTTGTGTCTACCCAGAAAACAAATTTTTAACTCTGTTAAGTTGTCATCTTGCTTATGGACAAATCTCGTGAACCGAGGCTCAGGCTCGGTTCACGAGATTTGTCCAAGCAAGATGACAACTTAACGGAGTTAAAAATATGTTATCTTGCTGGACACAAAATTTCAATCATACCAACTTTATTTTTTATTTTAGCTTATTCTGATTTAGGTTTTACTTATTTTGACATTTCTCAATAATTTATGTTGTTTTTTGTTATCATCATATGTGTTTACTTGTGTTTATTCATTTATTAAAATTTTGTGTCTACCCAGAAAACAAATTTTTAACTCTGTTAAGTTGTCATCTTGCTTATGGACAAATCTCGTGAACCGAGCCTCAGTCTGGGTTCACGAGATTTGTCCATAAGCAAGATGACAACTTAACAGAGTTAAAAATTTGTTTTCCGGGTAGACACAAAATTTTAATCATACCAATTTTTTATTTATTTTAGCTTATTCTGATTTAGGTTTTACTTATTTTGACATTTCTCAATAATTTACGTTGTTTTTTGTTATCATCATATGTGTTTACTAGTGTTTATTCATTTATTAAAATTTTGTGTCTACCCAGAAAACAAATTTTTAACTCTGTTAAGTTGTCATCTTGCTTATGGACAAATCTCGTGAACCGAGCCTCAGGCTCAAAGTTGGATAAAAGCAACAAAATTGGATAAAACGTTGTATGCCACTCGTGAGCAAAGAGATATTATCCACTCGGGATAATATCCACTCGGCTATCGCCTCGTGGGACAAACTTATCCCTCATGGATAATATCTCGTTTTGCTCACTAGTACCATAAATAACTATTACTATCTACCGTAGTCGGTTTTACACCGCATAAAATATTCATAAAAAACGGAAAATTATAACAAAGTAATGAAAAATAATAATTTCAAAATACACAAAAACGTCTCTAGACTAATTTATCAATAATCCACTGTCAAAATTTTCCTTCTACAATTCTAGTGTTCGCTGATGACCACCGGGGTAAAAAAGATCCCAAGTATTTTTACTTTCGACTTTTTCGTCATTTATTAGACATTAGTTCGAAACTAAATAAGATTCGAATTTCCCTTAGTTTAAGTCTTGGTTTCGACCGCAAAGTTCGTTGTTATTTTAACAACGGGAAATTTTTTTATTTTTACGATTGTGTCGGTATTTCATTTGTATATGTATTTGTAAGTTTTGAGGTTTAATACAATTACAATTGTAATTGCATTACAAATCCATTTACAAAAGAAACATCGATACAACCGCAAAAAAATAATATTTCCCGTTGTTAAAATAACAACGAACTTTGCTGTCGAAACCAAGACTTAGTTTTTAGTTATTCTAAGTCTTGGTTTCGACCGCAAAGTTCGTTGTTATTTTAACAACGGGAAATATTATTTTTTTGCGGTTGTATCGATGTTTCTTTTGTAAATGGATTTGTAATGCAATTACAATTGTAATTGTATTAAACCTCAAAACTTATAAATACATATACAAATGAAATACCGACACAATCGTAAAAATAAAAAAAATTCCCGTTGTTAAAATAACAACGAACTTTGCAATCGAAACCAAGACTTAATCGTATGAAACGTGTCGCGAAAATTCGAAACTGGACGAAACTCATTCTAATAAAATGGTGTGCGTGTATTTGGAATAAAGAATAAAAAAAGGCGGGGCTTGTTTTGAGCATGTGTATGTATAAATTTCAAATTAGAAATACGGTTGTAATTTTTTTTTAAATAAAACAAAAGACAAATTCCAATTTGAAATTAATTTTATTAAAATATTATTATTTTATGAACATTATGTTAGTAAATAAATCTAAAAAAAAATTAATAAATTGAATCTGGAATTATCCTAATTATATAAGTATGAATACATATAGGATAAACCTATAGATAAAGAAAATGGCGTAGAAGTACATTTTTAAAGATGCACAGTAAAGTAAACTGAATGAACATAATTTTTATGTTTTAATTGAACATCAAACATAATCACAATTTATTGGTATATAAACATCGAGTGTCCATATATTTTTTAAACATACAAAATTAGAATTTATATAAAGAAATGGTTAACAAACGCGAATATTTTAACTACATTACAACGCAGCTGAAAACACTTTACTAAAGTATTTTATGTCAATCCAAATTCGCACGTTAGTATATTATACACACTAATACCACAGAATAATAAATAACCAGAACCGATATTACGTGGACCAAGAATTTTTTGCTCTTACCTTATATTTTACATGTTACCCAAGTATTTTTACTTTCGACTTTTTCGTTATTTATTAGACATTAGTTCGAAACTAAGATTCGAATTTCCCTTAGTTTTAGTTTCGAGTTATTCTAAGTCTTGGTTTCGACCGCAAAGTTCGTTGTTATTTTAACAACGGGAAATTTTTTTATTTTTACGATTGTGTCGGTATTTCATTTGTATATGTATTTATAAGTTTTGAGGTTTAATACAATTACAATTGTAATTGCATTACAAATCCATTTACAAAAGAAACATCGATACAACCGCAAAAAAATAATATTTCCCGTTGTTAAAATAACAACGAACTTTGCGGTCGAAACCAAGACTTAGAAATCGTATGAAACGTGTCGCGAAAATTCGAAACTGGACGAAACTCAATCTAAAAAAATTGTGTGCGTGTATTTGTGAATAAAGAATAAAAAAAGGCGGGGCTACTTTTGAGCATGGGTATGTATAAATTTCAAATTAGAAATACGGCTGTAATTCTTTTTAAAATAAAACAAAAGACAAATTTCAATTTGAAATTAATTTTATTAAAATATTATTATTTTATGAACATATGTTAGTAAAAAAATCTAAAAAAAATTAATAATTTGAATCTGGAATTTTCCTAATTATATAAGTATGAATACCTATAGGATAAACCTATAGATAAAGAAAATGGCGTAGGAGTCCTCTTTTAAAGATGCACAGTAAAGTAAACTGAATCAACATAATTTTTTAGATGTTCATGTTTTAATTGAAAACTAAACACAATCACAATTTATTGGTATATAAACATCGAGTGTCCATATATTTTTTAAACATAAAAAATTAGAATTTATATAAAAAAATGGTTAACAAACGCGAATATTTTAACTACATTACAACGCAGCTGAAAACACTTTTACTAAAGTATTTTATGTCAAACCAAATTCACGTTAGTATATTATACACACTAATACTAATCACGAGTATAATGAATTTATCTTTCGATTATTTTGTCAAAACCCAAGCATTTTTATTTTCGATTTTTTCGTCAAATTTCGAAGGATAATCTAAGCTTAGTGTCGTTTTTTCCTTCGCTCGAGTTCCAATTTATTAAAAGAATTCGTATGAAACGTGTCGCGAAAACTCGTAACTCAACGAAACTCAATCTAAAAAAATTGTGTGCATGTATTTGTAAATAAAGAATAAAAAAAGGCGGGGCTAATTTTGAGGATGTGTATGTATGTATGTACAAATGTCAAATTAGAAATACGGCTGTAATTTTTTTTTTTTCATAATGAAACAAGACAAATTCCAATTTGAAATTAATTTTATTAAAATACAATATTATTTTATGACATCTAAAAAAAAATTATTTATTTAAAATAAGTCAAAAAAACAGTCAAGTTAAAATAAATTGAAGCTGGAATTTTGCGTATATATGTAGATCAAGAAAATGGCGTAGGAGTCCTCCTTTGACGATGCACATATAAAGGAAACTTCCATGCAAATTGAATCAACATAATTTTATTGATTTTTATGTTTTAATTGAAAATCAAACACAATCACAATTTATTAGTATCAACATCGAGTGCCCAAATATTTTTTAAACATAAAAAACTAAATTTATAAAAAAATAAATAAATTACAAACTTAAATCTTTTATCCACATTACAACGCAGCTGTAAACACTTTACTAAAATATTTTACGTCAAACAAAATTCACGTTACATAGTATATTATACACACCAATACTAATCACAAGTACAATGAAGTTATCTTACGAATATTTTCTCAAAAATCGAAGGAAATTACGGTAGCTCAATTTTTAGTTTCGTCTTGTTATACTTGGGAAGTCGAAGGAAAATACTGTAGCTCAATTTTAAGTTTCGAATTGTTATACTTGGGTAATTTTGAATTTTCAGCCACTGAACGATAATTTAACACCGAAAATCTTACCTTCTATAAACCAAGGTCAAAAAAATGAATCCAATTTTCCCCATATAAAAACTGCGTTATGTCGCTTCTGGATATTCTGTGCTAATACTAATCACGAGTATAATGAATTTATCTATTGATTATTTTCTCAAAAGTCGAAGGAAAATACTGTAGCTCAATTTTAAGTTTTGAATTGTTATACTTGGTATTAGTACTTATAATACTCCAAGTATTTTTAAATCCAACTATTTTATAATACACCAATACCTCACTTTGCGACGGTAATACGTTCCATAAAAATGCGTCGCAAATTGAAACGTCGCAAACTGAAACGTCGCAATTCGAATATTACTACATATTCATATTAAAAATATTTATATTGATTGTGGATTATTTTACTATTTATTAAAATAAATTATATGTTTTAATTGTCTTTTATTTAATTTAATTTTTTAGATTCCTTTTAGATTTCCTAAACAAACTAGAATACACAGCCAATTCACTTGCATGGGCAGTAAAACTCAATGAAATAAGCCGTTCGTTTCCATATTTTGTTAAAACGAGATAATGAAAGAATAGAAAAACAATAAATCCAAAATTATACGGGATTTTGTAATTTCCTATTTATTGCACAAGTGTTAGGGATTCATTTTTTTTTTTTTATTTTAACAATAAATTATTTACCGTTAGAAAGATTATACTCTCATTTATCTCTTGTTACCATTAACTTGATTTTTTGAAAAAGTGGCTTATTCCAATTTCAAAATAAACGACTCAAATAATCAAATGTATGTAGTAATGTGACATTCCCCGATAAACGTTCAATATATCATAACTGAATAACCTTCATGCATTTCCAGAAAAAAAAACATTTATGTAACGACACAAAAAAAATTTAAGCGACGCAAACTGAAATTTGGTAGTAAAAATGTACCGTCGCATTTACGAAACGTCGCAACTTGAATCGTCGCAAATCGGGGTATTGGTGTATTTCGTAGGATCTCCATAACTAAAGCTCGGTATGCTGCCAGTGCTCGAGCTAAACTAAATTTTGACGCGGTCTACACAAACGTACAGATAAATTTGGAGCTAAAAAATTTGTGTAGAGATAAACTTTGACAATTCTTCTAACATTTTGAGTTTATACTTCGCTGTGTGGTTTAAAAATTGTGTCTTTTGTTTGTTTTTATTTCGTATCGCATTTATGTGTAGACATTTTTAGTAGAGCCAACTAAATTACAATACTGGAAACACACCGAATCAGTCAAAACGTTTTTTTCTAGTCTTAAAGCGCCTTGCGGTCAAAATATATACGATTGTATAGCGCTATGCACATTGAATCAGGCAAAACAATTAAACGTCAAACATTTTGTTTCATAAAACATAGAACGGCAAACATTCTATTATACCTTATGGGTCTATGCACACATAATAAAGAAAAATTGTGTTAAGTCAAATTTGACTAACGAAACGTGATTGAAGGCGACCACAGCGTATAAACAAATATGTTAATTCACACTGAAACAAAACAAAGCAAAACAAGACAAAACTGCATGAGTCAAGAAAAAATCGTGTTTGACGTCGTTTCGTGGTCGCTGTTTTATAAAGCAAGAAAGAAATAATTATCAAAATAAATAGGAATTTAATATTTTTAGCAAAACTAATATTTTTAATTAAAATTGTTTAATTTATTTAATATTTTTTTGGTCGTATTTTATTGATGGTAAACATTTTTTATAAAGCAACACGAGACAATTTGACTAAAAACAATTTGTTTGATTGTATGTGGGCTATGTTTAGGCAAATCGTCTTGCCTATTCAAAGCAAAAACGTTTTGACTAATTTGGTGTGTCGCCAGCCTTAGTTCTGGGTTTACCTCTGTTTGAGTTATGAATTATTATAAGAAAACATATGCTACCGTGTCGCAATTAGTGGGAACTCACAGAACTCATTATATAAAAATCATATACATGTGTGTGTGTAGAAATAATATTGGCGGGAATATTTTTTAATGTGTGGGTGTGTAAAAGTCAAGCTCCAAATTTGGCGGGTAAATCAAATAATTCATTAATGAAACAAAATTTATATTTCAATTTTTATTTTGATGTACATATTTTTTTAATTTACAATATTGTTACATGTTATCACAGAAACTGTTTTGCACTTAAATTTCCTTTTCGTTAGTAAAAATATTTTTGATGAACATTTTTAGGTGGTACCCTTCTTCTTTCATTATTATAGATTTCTGAAAAATGAAATAAAATTAATATTATGGAAGTTTCACAAAATTTGTTATAATTACCAATCGTTTTACTGACTCCTGATCTTCGAGCGTCGAGCGTCCATATAAATAATTATTATGACAAAAAACAATATAAAATGGCGTCGAGCATCCATAAATTACAGCAATATCACAAAAAAAATATCACTAAGCACATCACCAACCAATGTATCAACAAGACACAAAACGAACTGATAAACTACGTAATAAAAAAAAATTCTACATAATATAAGATGTATACAAATACACACCAATACTATATTGTATTTCTAATGTATTCGAGTTTTGTTGAGTTTCGGATATTTTGTCAAAATCCAAAGGAAAATACAGAAGCTCAATTTTGAGTTCTGTGTTGTTATACTTGGGATCGGAGTTTTTTTGAGCAAAAAAACGAACGCATATAAAGAGTCGGTGTATTTTTAACTCTACTTTTAGTTGGGGTTTTTTGATAACTGAAAATTATTTCTTTTATCGGCGAAAAAAAATCCAAAATTTTTTTGAATTGAAAAATTTAAAATAAAATAATATGAAATGCTTCGATTTGGTTAATGATATTAATAAAAAATATTAAAATAACAAAAAGAAAATGTAATGTTGACATTTAAAACACCAAAATTATTTGTCAAGTAAAAAGTTGTTCGCTGATGTCATCAAAAAAAACCCGAGTTTTTTATTGAAGTGAAGTTTGCGGGGGTAAAATCTTTCAAAAAAACTCGGGTATTTTCTGTCAAAAAGCCATCAGCGAACACACGGAATAAAATAAAATAAAATCCGTGTGTTCGCTGATGGCTTTTTGACAGCAAATACCCGAGTTTTTTTGACAGATTTTACCCCCGCAAACTTCACATCACTAAAAACTCGGGTTTTTTTTTATGGCATCAGCGAACCACTTTTTTACTTTGACAAAAAATTTGGTGTTTTAAATGTCAACATTACATTTTATTTTTATTGTTTTAAAATTTTTTATTAATATTATTATCCAAATCGAAGCATTTCATATTATTTTATTTTAAATTTTCCAATTCACAGAAACTTTGGATTTTTTTACGACGATAAAAGAAATAATTTTCAGTTGTCAAAAAAACCCAACTAAAAGTCGAGTTAAAAATACACAGACTCTTTTTATGCGTTCGGTTTTTTGCTCAAAAAAACTCCGATCTTTTTTACCCCGGTGGTCATCAGCGAACACTAGGATTTATACCGATTTTCCATCGTCATAGTATAATAGTATAATAGTATTTTGCTATTATACTATGACGATGGAAAACCGAAGTTTATAGTATAATAGTATAATTATAATATTTCATTATACTAGCTATCAAAAATATAATAGGTAGCAAATTATGTTTTTAACATTGTAAATTTATCTGACAGTGTATTATTTTGACAATTCGCAAAATTAGCATTCGAATTTGTTTTTTTGTGAATCTGTAGAGCTTGTTCAAATATTATAATGGAATTTAAAGTTATTTTTGTGAAATTAACATTGTGAATATCTTCATTTATTTCTAAAAATCATGGAACATTATTTTTTTATTTATGAATATACGTTAAAATTTTCAAAATAGGAATTATACCTACGTTCACATAAAAAGAACTAAAATTGGCGTTAACTTCATCGCGCGCGATGGAAAACCGACAAGGAATAATAGTATAATAGTATTATACTATTATGCTATTATAATATGGACGATGGAAAATCGGTATTAGTTTTGAAGTGTTTTTTCCATGTGAGCCTTCTATCTAAATGTATGTGGCGTAATATTACTTCGGTCTAAAAAGACCAAAGTATTGAAATCCTTAAAGTATTGATTATTCCTATCCGGATAGGAATGAAATTTTGCCCAAAGTACGAGCAATTCTGCTTCAGAATAATTTTTTTTTTTACTTAGTTGGTACCAAGCTCTAAAATATAATTTATTATTTAGAACTTTAACAAATATAAAATAGTGATGAAAAATTATTGAATAAAGTATAATAATTCTAAATGATAATTAACAAAATTTAAAATTCTGATTTATCGAAAAATTGAAAATTGCTATTTAATACTAACTCATAAAACTAAATATATGTGTTATATTTACTCTAGTGGTAAACACTCCAACTAGGTGAAGAAGAGAATTTTTCTATTGGCGATTGTAAAAGGAGAGAAAGCGCCTCTCGAGGAAAAAAGTTAAAATGATGCACCTGATAAAATGACATTTGTCACAAATGCGACGAAAGAAAATTTAGCGATGCGGTAATTAAAAATTGTTTTTATAGTCCAAAATTAGAACTACATATTTACAATTATTAGAAATCAGGTAAATACAAATTTTGTTTATACTAGTTCAAAATTGGAATTGTTTACATAATTTCGAACGTCAAATTATCAGGTAGCTCAGTTAAAAAAATGTCCACTAGGTGGAAGCCGTGATGCTTCAATCGTCAATTCCTTGTTCTCAGCGGAATGAGACTCTTCATTCCGGAATGAAAATACACGGCATTGTTGTTGTAAAGTTGCCAAAGACTACAGAAATAATCCGATTTTTATGAAAACCGTGTAATGACAGATAGGCAAAAATCGTTTAATAATCTAGAATTCGCGATTATTCGGTTTGAGTCTCTCTACGGTATAAGTACGACGTATTCATACCTTATAATTATCAGATTCGTCATGTATTTTATGGAAATGAAGAACCTATGAAAAAAAGACGCCCAAACGTAAAAATAAAATCAAAACAATAAAAATTAAATAAGAAATTGAAATTTTAAAGAAAACAAGGAAATAGAAAAAACTTGATAAATTTGTAAAATCACTCTATTAAAAAACTCACGATGCAAACACAATGGCGGTTCGAGAGGAATTGGCCGATCAATTTGCCGACTTTTTGTGAATAATTTGTGGAATATTTTATGAGCAATTAATTTTGGTGTTCCAATCAAACATTTATCAGTTAACAAAACGTCCACATTCTTTTGCCAAGAATTTGTTGCTATTAATTTATATCTAAATAAAAATTATTTTTCGACAAATTTTTAACAATATGTACATATTTTGGAAAAATTTGTCAACTTTTGTGTGTAACAAAAAAGAAGGACGATTTTGTAGGAACTTGGTCTTGGTTTCGACCGCAAAGTTCGTTGTTATTTTAACAACGGGAAATATTATTTTTTTGCGGTTGTATCGATGTTTCTTTTGTAAATGGATTTGTAATGCAATTACAATTGTAATTGTATTAAACCTCAAAACTTATAAATACATATACAAATGAAATACCGACACAATCGTAAAAATAAAAAAATTTCCCGTTGTTAAAATAACAACGAACTTTGCGGTCGAAACCAAGACTTGGAGCCGTTTTGTGATTACTATTTTGGTTGCTCGGGATAACCCTTTGAACAACTAATTACATGATGTGTACACTCAACGAAACAAACCAATAATAAAGTTGGCACAATTTCGAAGTCGAACTATTCTCTGATTATCTACATTTTTCTACAAAAGTATATATTACACACATATTAGAAAGTGCCTAATAAGTAGATTGTATCTAAAAATAATCATATAATTAATTCAATTGCTGGTAATCAGTTTAATCAAAACATAATTTATGTACGTCATATTTATGAGAATTCATATGTTTTTTGGTATATGTGAATGTGCGATATGTCAAAATAAATTCTTTTGAAAGTGAAAAAAATTGAAGCTACTTGTACTTTATTCTTGGTCTTGGTGCTTAACGAAGAAGGAATAGGTTTAATTTTTTATAAATATTTAAATTAAGTATTTGAAATATTATAAATAAAAGTTTTAAATATTATATTGGTGAATCCAATACATTCTGGAAAGGAAAACATATTAAAGGCCCCCATTTTTTGTGTTTGCAAGTGTGGCCGATTTAAGAACTGTAATTCGAAAAAATGGCACTCAGTCAAACAACAGTGGTAAGAAAATAAAATTTTGTTAGGTCTATTTGCTAATGAATACTATTTATTATTTGTAATTTCATGATTTTCGCCCCGTCTGATATCCTACTAAATGATTTGCATACTCAGATGAAATTGTACAGCACTGTAATCGATGATGTGATAGCTGGAGTACGCGATGCCTTTTTGGATGAAGGTGTGGACGAGCAAGTCCTGCAGGAGATGAAACAAATTTGGACCAATAAATTAATGGCAAGTAAAGCGGTTGAAGCAGCTGCTGATCCACCAGAACCGCAACCGCCACCAGCTGGTGGTACTACTAAGGTAGATAGTTTTTCTTGGGGTACACCACAAACCGAGCGAGTATTCCTTCATAAATTTGTGAAGCGAACATTTTAGTGATGCGAATTCATTTTTATAATTAGAACAATGTAGTCGACCTAAAAATAGGTTATGTTACGTTTTTATGACATCTCATGGTATAAAATATGTAGTCGTTATTTGACTGTTTGTGATTTGGTTCCATATGGGGAACGAAATTAGTTACAGAGTATTCACAATGAATAAACTTTTTTACTTTTGATTTGCAGGTTTGTATGAATTTGAAACAACGAGCAAAAATTTTTGTTCAATATGTTGGAAATTCATCCAATCTAAGTAAAAAGTTTTTTTTCATTTTGAATGCCTTTGAGTGCTGCTTGAATCGCATATCAACATTAAGGACATAGACCAGACAGTCTGACCTCATATACCTACATACATTTGTATTTTTTTTTTTTGTATTTGTTTTATATTAGGCAAATGGTACAAAGCTAACAAAGGCGGCCAGAAATGCTGCGGCCGCAGCTAAGGAATTAGAAGCAGCACAACAAAATGGAATCCCGTCAAATTTAGCATTAACAAATAGTGGGCCAGCATCTTTGGTCAATGGAACTTCAAAGAAACAACAGAATATGGTAGCATCGTCTATACCGCCTCCACTGCAACCGCAACAACAACAACAAATTCCTACAACACAAGCTCAACAGGAAACACAATCTTCGTCTCATGTTCAACAACAGTCGACACAACAACAAACTCAACCACCACCGCAATTGCCACCACCTCCTCCTCCAGCCGTCGCTGGTTTAGACCCAAATAAAATTGTACCAATTCAAATTACATTACCAGCTCAGGTTGGTGTCGCTGGTAATGAACAACCACGGGTCTTGACAATTCATGTTCCTGCATCGGCGCTACAAGAAAATCAATTACACCAGATGTTAACCGGACCGGTTATAACATCAATAATGCCACTCCCAGTTCACATAGCATCAAATATATTACAACAACATGTTAATGCTGCTCTACAAAATCAAGCAATGATATCGAATTCAATTACGATACAAAAACAATTGGACGGCGCAAATGATACATCGGACGAAGATGGGAGCGATGTAAGTGATGATAATTTAGATGGTGATGACGATGACGACATTGATAAGGATGATGATGAAGAGGTGGATGGTGAAGGTGGGGCCGAAGAAGAACCATTAAATAGTGAAGATGATGTGACCGATGAAGACCCATCGGATTTATTTGATACGGATAATGTCGTTGTGTGCCAATATGATAAGGTAAGTGTGTCTAGACTAAGACAAAAACATTACAAATTCTTTATTTAAATTATGTATTATTTATTTTAGATTACAAGATCACGAAACAAATGGAAATTTTATTTGAAAGATGGTATTATGAATATAGGCGGCAAAGATTATGTATTCCAAAAATCAAATGGTGATGCGGAATGGTAATATGGATGTAAAATAACATGGCGGCCGAAGGAACAAACATAATATATGAATTTTTAATTTAATAAATAAAATAAATAAATGTGGATTAAATATTATATTATTTTTAAATGAAATATGTAATAAAAAAATATATCATAAATAATATACATATTTTGTTTTGAAAACCCTCTGAAATAAAACAAAACATTTTTTTTAATTATATTTTTTTATTTTTTAATTAAACATTAATTATATTATTTATAATATACTATAGAGCTTTTGTTTTGTTAATTTTTATAAAACTACAACAATACATTTTTTTTTTATTTAATTTAGAAAGTAGACCGACATTAATTTTTTGGTTAATTTTTTATAATTTTTAAAATTACTAGAATGGCAATAAAATTAATCGTTTAAAAATTTAGTACATACTCTATATGCCCATATACATAATAATTTGTGTTAATTAAATTGTAGTGTTTTAAAATATTAAATCTGGTAATACTTTTTAGTTTTTAATTCTCTTTTTTTTAAATATGGCAGTTAGTTTCATTTTACAAATTTACGGAAGCCACATAATTTGTTTGAATTAAAATAATAAATAACACACTATAATACATATAATTTTATTATGTTGATTGCATTTGATAATTTAAATAATCCATTTTCTTTTTATTTTTGTAATCATTGTTCCAATCGCGCCATTCTTTACCCTTCGGTCGAAATTTTGATGATTTGTGTGGCTGCAGTTGTTCACTATCGATTAGTGTTTGTGCAATATGCGTTACATCTGAGACCCCATCCTCATATTCTTCCCATGTGCGTTCACGAAATTTTTTCTTGTAATGTTTTTCGAACGATGATTTTGACGAGGACTGACGTTGATATTTAAGCGGAATTTTTAAATTGTTGCCTTGTATCATTTGTGATACACTTCCACTACTACTACTAGTTGAAGATGTGGTCGATGGAGGTGGTGCGATCGATTGCATTGCCAAAATTGGTGGACTTCCGGTAGGAGATGGTGTACGCGGTACCCCAATATCAGAGAGCGGTGGACTTTCGATTAAACTGGCCTGCGATTTTAAATTCAATGACATATTATTTTTATGACTTTGCAACAAGCTCAATTGCGATATGGAGGTAACCGCGGACGATGATGATGATGACGATGATAAAAATGTTGTATTATCTAAATTATTGATCCCAGAATCAGGTGACGTGTTACAACTTGTATCCTCAATTGAGCGACGTGTTTTATGCAATTCTGTCGAAGCGAACGCAACCAAACGATCAAATCCCGAACTAACACGGTCTTGCCATCGCGTCTCATCGTCTGGTAGCAAATCATCTAGACGAGGTACCATAATATATAAAAAATTTAACGGTTTAAATTATTTTCAAATAAAATTGTATTTGATATTATTATCACAAAACAAAAAAAATATTCAAAAAAAAAAATTTTAATTAAATTTATTAATTAATTTTTTTGTTTAATAATTTGTACATGCAAAAGAAATAAAAATTAAGAAAAGAAAAAATTTAACGATTTTTGAAAAATAATTTAAACAAAAGCAAAAAAAAAAAAATCGACTACAAAATTTTTTGAGAAGAAAAAAAAATATGGTCGTGGTACCTGCTAAACTCACCTTAGATTTTGGAATATAGCTACATATATACTTTTCTTAATTAAAATATTTTTTTTCTACTATTATAGGACTACAGTTCTATTTTTTTTTTTTTGGTCTATCGTTTAAATTTATACTCTCCATAATATGATTTCCTCATTTTATTTTTATTTGTTGTTGATTGTAGAGATGATAAACAGGTACCGCGGCCTATTATAGACACCAATAATTTTCAGTTTTTTTTCGTTTAAACAAAAATTATAACAAGTAATTAATAATACACAAATTATAAAGTGCTAAAAATTTGTGTACGTGTTCTAAAAAAAAATTGGTTTTATGCGGTGTTCATATTTTATTTTACTTGGAATCACTAATGAAACACGTAATACAGAATGACCCAATTAATAAAAAAAAATTACAGTTTTCTTGATTTATACATTTTTATTTGCCCATTTTAAATTTATAATAAAACACTTGTTTTTACTTCCCCAATCTGCACGCTAGATCAAATCCATACTATAATTAATTATTTTGTTCAAAATTAGCCCAACATAATATTCATATCCATTTACATATATGAACTCCGCATAAATCACACATTTTTTTAAAAATAATTTTGATTTCATTTTATAAAATAAAATAATAAAAAACACAAAATAATAAAATACGGCGCAAAGAAAAAATTATTTAAAAAATAATAGAAGAAACAAAAAATTAAAAAAAAAAACTATTACAACAACAAAAATAAATGTAGTACACATGTGAACTGATATAAAACATGCATTAAAAAAATAAAATTGATCTAATCCATTTATATATAAAGAAAATGAAATATATATATATATATATAACTACAAAATATGTGTTCCATACATAAAATAGATAACAATAAATAAAAATAACAATAATATATATCTTAAAAATAAAAATTTGGCACAAAAACAGACAAATAAAAAAATTCAAATTTAATTAAAACTTTTTTTCATATTCGCCTCTGGCAACACATGTCAATATAATATAAATCTATTACATTTTTTTATTTTGTTTTTGGATTAAATACAAAAGTGTACTGAATCCGTTATAATATACTGCTTCTTTCATTTTTTTTTGGTTTTGTGTTTTTATTACGTTTTACTCTCATTTTTTCATTTTAAAATGAACCTACCATCATCTTGTTGTCGCTGTTGTTGCTGCCGTATATGATGATGATGATGAAGCTGGTGGCGATCTTGCGATGAGGATGTATTTGATAACAGGTCCGATGGACTAATAAGCGGTTGCATTGATATATCACTAACACGTTTTGCGCTTAATGCATCGATTGTATCCGCCACACTTATATAATTATCATAATCGTAATGATTCATTTTTGGTGGACGAACAGCCGGATTTAATGATGGTTGCGGTGAGTTACGTTTTAACGAGCCTAAATGCAATTTAGAACTTTATTTTGTAGTGTCAATATATATTAATAAAATAATCTTTTTTAATACCTTCACATTTTATTTGAGTTGGCTGAATGATTGCAATATTCTTTTGGCCTGAGATTGAATTGTTGATTTCTCGTCGGTGTTTTTCTTCGTTTTCTTCTTTGATTTTTAGCGATGCGATTACACGTGCTTGAAGTGAAGCAGCCAAACCTGAATGATGAAAATAATAGTATTTTAATTCAAAATAATTTAAAATTGCCGTTCTCTCTCATTTTCAATAATTATTTCACTAGACACTTTGATTTAATTAACTTACAAAGCATTCACAATGAAAATTTTTTTTCACTTACAGGTAGGTTCCTATCAATTTCCAACACAACGAACAAAAAGTTTTGTTCGTTATGTTGGAAATTCATACAAACCTGTTAAAAGTAAACAATTTTTTCATTGAGAATGCTCCGTTAATATTAAAGTATATTAACTAAGCCGAACTTCATTAAAACTACAGTTTTGTACGAACAAGGCGTGGGGCTACATGAATTGAATTAAAAAAGTTCTTAAAAAATGAATTAAAAATGTTCATTAATAAAAAAAGCGAATATGTATTGTATGAGAAAGGAATAACTTTTTAATTTCAAAAAAATTTGTTAAAAAAATGAATTAAAAAATTCGCAGGTGTTTCATACAAAAATCAACTTTTTTAATTCAGCCCTTTTTAATTCGGTACCCAGCAAGGCGTCACCGTTTTATGTTAGAGACATGGAATGCTCGTCTCAATAGAAATAAAATAAATATAGGAAGTATTAGAGTTACATTGATGTAGTTGTATTTCCCATGAGGAAAATTTAATTCGAATTATTTTTGAATTATTTATTCTCATGAAAACAAGTTGCGTATTATTTTTTCGAAGAACAGAGAAAGAACAATTTGGCACCTGGTGTCAGGTGGTATAACTAAAATTAGGAATGAATTAAATTCATTTAAGGTATAAACAGAACAAAAGCGACAACGACGAGCGTCGACGAATAAAAAAAAATATCGCCGCGATATCGCTGTAGTTAACATAACAAGAGCGTCAGCGCATGGCGATAAAAAAATAACAACAAACGACATTACCTAAATTTTGTGTTTTTGGCACATGAATATTATAATTTAATATTGCCAAGAAGACGTTGGTGGGTATAGATTTTCCGTTTTATTAAAGAATTGATTGAAAAAAATGGTTAATAATATGACAGCTATCGTATTCTACTTAAAAATATAAAGAAACAGTAGGCAAGATTGTATCGCCGGCGATAAAATTAGAAATAGATTCCAAGGCCGTGCCCCAATACTGTGATAATACCGTGATAAATAATAATTTGTGACATTTACTAGCGAAATTTTCCCCTTCGCAGACATTTTTTATTTTTACTGCCCGAATTGAATAATAATTTGTACGTGTTAATTTCCCCGCCCGTTTTTTTTAAATAAAATCAAATGGAAAATAATATCTAATAGAAAAACAATAATATTTGTATTTTTATGATGCTACAGGCTTTTCGTTCAAAGGCGTCATAATTCTAGAGGCTCATTTTAGGTTTCCTACAAAATTCCGAGTTATGCAAAAATTATTATCATATAATTGTAGTATTGTAAAAATGCTTCGAAAATCGAATACTACATTAATATTATGTATTGGTAAATTCAAGCGACTACAATATACTCCGCGATCCCACAACCCGCTTATTGGATAAATTTTATGTTATAATGATGAGGAAACGAAGAAACACCTAAGGATTTCTGGGGATACATTTCAGGAAATCACAGATTTTTTTACCATGCAAAACAAGTTAGAACTCATTGCTTTTTTATTGTGGCTTTCCAGTGGGACGAGCCATAGAATGATGGGAGTAGCAATGGGAATGCCTAGATAAACAGTTACAGGAATAATTCATAAATGATTGAATTTTACCATCGATAAAATTACGCCCCAAGTGTATTTACAAAAAATGTACTACTAAAATATTTCACATGAATCTGTCAAAATGTAACATAGGGAACGACTGTAATAATTTGGATGAGTGTGTTTTGTGCCAAAAATTAGTACGTGTGAATATTTAACACGATATTTGGGCATGCCCTAAGAAAAGTTTGGCGATATTGTCGTCGTCGCCAGCGTTATTGGTTCTGTTAGCATCGTATGATTTTTTTTGGTGGTTTGGCGTCTATTGGAAGGGGCTCCGTAAACTTCCAGTAGGCGCAGGTGTACGTACTGCCTCCTCGTGGCAACCACCGGTAACTGTAACCATTAGGCTGAATGTGGCCTTTGGTGACAGGCTAAAGTACGACGCTAAAGGAGAAAACCTTGACAAAAAATCCCTAATCTAAGGTGGAACAGCATATGCCGATGGATGAATGGCTGATAGGTTAATCAGTCTATATATGCGGACTCTGGATACCAGGCACCCTCCAGTTTTATTTAGCCTTCCTGTAGTAAACCTGGGTGACCTACAGGCGACTTTTTTTATTCCCAGCAACTCGCAAGAGTTAAATCAAAACGGTAGACGAGGCACGGGAAGGAATACACGGGAGTGGGTCTGCCCTCTCAAAGTCCTTGAGTCCCAATGCTACCGCTTTTCTAGCAGAAGTAAATGTTATTACATCTAGGAGGGAGAGCAATGAGCCCAGATAGTATGTAACGCGTGTAGAAGTACTTCCTACAGTAAACATTTAGGAGGGAGAGCAATGAGCCCAGATAATATGTATCGCGTGTAGAAGTACTTCCAACAGTAAACATCTAGGAGGGAGAGCAATGAGCCCAGATAGTATGTCCCAGCAACTCGCAAGAGTAAAATCAAAACGGTAGACGAGGCATGGATAGGAATATACGGGAGTGGGTCTGCCCTCTCGATGTCCTTGAGTCCCAATGCTACCGCTCTTCTAGCAGAAGTAAATGTTATTACATCTAGGAGGGAGAGCAATGATCCCAGATAGTATGTATCACACACCGGTCGGCAGTATTATCAGGTTCTTTAAGGGCCTGAATATTGGCTGGACGGATAATTAAAACATCTAGGAGGGAGAGCAATGAGCCCAGATAGTATGTATCACGTACCGTTAGGCAGTATTATCAGGTTCATTAAGAGCTTGAATATTGACTGGACGGATAATTAAGTAGGGCTTAATGCACAAAAGATCTTTTAGGTCGCAGTGCGGGGTGGCTTGAGCCCCCACATGGCCCTCAAGTAATAATAATAATAATAATCGTATGATTTCTGTGTATTTTAATTTGACAGGCGTCATCGCTCATCGTCGACGCTCTTGTTCTGTTTATACCTTTAGACGACTATAGTAAAGTTGAAAAAGCGCCTTAAGCGGACGATATTGAACTAACCAAACGATGTAAAGAAAAATTTACTATATGAAGTTAAATGGAAATAGTCTATTTCATTTTAATTTTTATTTATTAAAATTGTAATGATTGGAAAATCTAATGAATCCATTATGTTGTTTAAAGTGTGATTTTATATACAGTCGCGAACAAAACATTTGCAACTGTTTGATAACAATCATACCTATTTTCATTAAGTAATTTATAATAATATGAGTTTTGTTATGTAATTTATAAGTAATAACTTTAAATTTAAAATGAACATAAAAATATTTTAAATGCGATTTTTAATTTCACTATTACTTTGAATTATTTAGTTACATTAGTTGCAAATGTTTTGTTCGCAACTGTATATTTGATTTAATTTGGGCAGTTTTATCATTTTAAATACCAGAAATTTGTGCTTAAAAATTGCAGAAATCTAATGTTACTAAAATCATAAATATTTTAGAAATATTAAATTTTACCTTGACTTTATCATTCAAAACGTGGTAAATGTGATATAATATAATTTCAAAAATATTTAGTGACTCAAAGATAAATTTATATTGAACTTAACAGTAATTTTCTGCAAATTTTGCAAAGTTTTCTGGCATTTTTAATGATAGAACTGTTCCAAATTAATCAAATATATAAAAATCACACGTTGAACAACATAATGGCTTCATTAGATTTTCCAATCATTACAATTTTAATAAATAAAAATTAAAATGAAATAGACTCTATTTCCATATAATTTCATATAGCAAATTTTTGTTTACAGCGCTGCTTAATTCAATATTGTCCGCCAGAGCACACCATACCAGTCGTCAATTGAAACTTTTGGTTTGAATTATTTAATTCGTCGGTCGCGAGTAATTGTTGTTATAAAATTCTCATGGAAATACGACTAATAATAAACAATTTCTACAGACAATTTATTTCTGGACCGATCGGTCTCGATCCCGAGAGAGCACTTCGTATTGTCGTAAGATGGTGGCTCACCTCTCAGGGGTCGCTGCATTATTCGTTCCGAGTTAGCACGCAGAACGTGACAGAGCCAGCTTACTCGCTGTTCGTTAATTTGATGCAAAAGATCAGGAATTCGCATTAAATACCTGACATCGCGATAATACAGAAGACGCTATGTACCGGCATCGTAGCGCTTGACACCCTGGACAAATTCAGCTTGTCGGCATTGGCAAGATAATTTTACTTTAGTAATGGATGTAGAGAATACAAAGCACGGCTGTCAGCGGTTAGACGCTCCGCGGATACCATCCCCTACACTATTATCGTGTTTGATAAAATATCCCAAGTCACCACAGCCAAAGTCAATTGCGGCATCGTCTCCAAAACCAGAGATCATACATATTTTGTTTTGAACTCGTTGATTTTGAGACCAACGAAAGCTGACAATTGTACTAGCGAATCAAGTAACACCTTTGCTCTCTTACCATTTCAGTTCAATCAGGCAGATATTATCTGCATATGCGAGAACTTGATTAGATGCTGGTATAAGATGTTTCCTGAGATGTTTCTTTTTTATGAAAGATGTTTTCCAACATGAGATTAAAGAATATTATCGACAGAGCCTCTTGTCTAAAAAAATAATGTGCAAAAATTCTCGATAGCGTTTTCTCAAATTGAACAGAACATTCAAACTGCATTACTGTCATTTATCAGTTTTGTAACCCAAAGAAAAAGACTCAATTTACAATAATTTGGATGGTATGATGGAGTCTACACCTGAGCACGACGGGATACCATCATATTCCCGAACGAAAACATCCCCCAACAACTCCATTTCTGTGGACATTTCATCGAGGATCGCAGCCGGCTACCGAGCATTTTACGCCAATATCAAAATTTTGAAGTCTCCTCATATATTGCGCAAAATAAAATTGGACATTTACAAGGCGCTGATAAGACCAGTTGTCACCTTTGGTTGCGAGTCTTGGACACTAACAGCGCAAAACATCCAGAAAATCGCTGTAACTGAGCGTAAGATGATTAGAAGAATTCTCGGTCCCATTAAAGAGGGAGCCACGTACAGAATGCGAATGAATCACGAGATCAGAAATGATCTCGATAAAGTCGACATCATCGGATTCATAAAATCGTCAAGGCTGAGATGGCTTGGGCACGTACTACGTTCACAAAATCGGACCACTAAACAGGCCTTGGAGTTGGCACCAACGAAAGTAGGACCTCGTGGGAGACCACCTACTCGATGGATGGACGACGTTGAGAGGGAGCTATACACACTCGGTCACCGTGTCTGGCGTACTCTTGCGGTGGATCGAATTATTTGGAGGAGCATCGTTGAGGCGGCCAAATCCCTTCATGGGATGTAGCGCCAGCGGAAGAAGAAGAAAACATCTCCTAAAAAATACCGAAAAATACAAGTAAACTGCCCCATCGAAAACAAAAGGAATCTATATAATTTCATGTCATCCTTGCGCGGAAAGGCCCAATGCTAAGCGGATTTGGGGAGTTTCTAATTTTAGTATGTGAAATACAAACGTAAATATTTTTGAATTTCTGACGTTTTCTTGTCATCCTTGCGCAAAGGGTCCAATGCTAAGCGGCTTTGGGGAGTTCTGTATTTTAGTATGTGAATATGTAATTGTTAAAAAACATTAATTTTTAAAAATGCCCCAATCTATTGAATGTTAGAATTTCAAAAAATCGCCAAAACCTTCTGACAAGGTTTGGGAATGGCAGTGAAAAGGCAACACAGAGTCGTAGTAGGGGTGAATCAAAAATTTGTTATACACTCCCGAGCAACTAAATCGACTCAAACCTTCGCGTGTACAAAAAGGCATATTTTTTTAAAATTGCTTAATCGATTTTTGTAAAACAACTTTTTTTGACAGCTTAGTATCCATACAGTACTTTTCAAATTAAAGCAATCGTAGTAAAATGCGATGTTTCGGTGAAAACAATTGGCGTGCTGCAATCTCCTGTACAATACCACATTTATCGATATTTACCATCAGTCACTTATCAGACGTTGACCTGAACAAATCTCTACCAGTTTCATTCGTTGTTTCCTCAAAATCATGGATACTACTCCAGAAAAAGCCACACAAGTTGTTGCTTTATTGCAATCTGCTGTCTCAAGAGTATCCAGAAGGTTTCGGGAAACTGGTACCTTCAATCATACACCACAAACCAGCCGGTATCAGTGTACATCTGAGAGGGCGATCGATTTATCGGCCTAACTTTTACTGTGAAATCGCCATTTCACGGGCGTCGATGTGGAGCAGGAGCTAAGACAAGTTCGAGATGCAATTGCTAGTCCATGGACAATAAGAAGACGCTTGAAGGAAGCCAACCTCACTCCAAGACAGCCTGCTAGAAGCCCAAAATTGACCACACATCACCGCAAAGAGCGACTCGAATTTACTCGCGAACAAATCAATTGGAGCATCGAGCAATGGAGATCCGTTCTATTCATTGACGAAAGCAGAATATGTCTCCATGATAGTGATAGGATAGACCTAGTCTACCGGCGTGCTGTTTTGCTGAAAAAGTCTCGTGCGGAGGTGGTTCGTGCATGGTATGAGCTGGCATATCGCTTAAAGGAAAAACAATCTTGTTTTCGTACCTGGTGGAGGCCGTAGAGGAGGTCTGACCGCTGAACGATATATCGAAGACATTCTCTTGGATCATGTAGTGCGTTACGCAAAATATATAGAGAAAGACTTCATATTGATGCATGACAATGCTTGGTGTCACACAGCCCGAACCACTCAGCAGTTCATGGATGAGGTTGGACTCGAGACGATGAGGTGGCCAGCTCTCAGTCCAGACATGAATCCAATTGAGCATTTATAAGATGAACTAAAAGAGAGGGTCCGAGCGATAAATCCGGTACCATCAACATTAGTGACCTTAAGATTGCGTTGGATGAGGAGTGAGATGCGATTTCCCAAGTCATTGTCAAAACTTTAATAAGGTTAATGGGGAACCGCATACTAATTATTAATCAATAAAATTGTTTTTGTTTTGCTTGAATTTTTTGTTGTAATTTAAATTTAAATATCCCTAATATTTTTTTCATAATCATCAATTTTGGTTGCGTTTTCTTTCAAAGTTCATTATAAAAAAAGTACTAAATCAATTTTCATAAAAATATTGCATTTTAAAGTAAAAATATTAGGCTTTCAAAAAAATAATGTCTTGTAAAAATCGGTTCAGCCGTTTTAAAAAAATTCCCCTTTCTGTGAGCGCTGAAGGTTTGAGTCGAGTTAGTTGCTCAGGAGTGTATTTAAAAAACTTGATTTTTTGGGATTTTTTTATTTTGTATAACAACACCAACCCGAGCACGAAGTGGTGGTTACTGGTGACTTAATAATAGAGATGGTAAAAATCACACATTTTTATGAAAACATGAGTAAAACTAAGATTGCATCCCAATGTAAAGAAGCTTAAAAACTTTGAAGATACCAAAACCAAATGCCGCACGGTTGGTACCAGAGAATGGAACGAGCATAATCGTAAAATGACATAATGTTTTGTGTTTGTTCGTTTTGAAAAAAAAATATTTGTTCGTTTTTACTTATTTTCCTATTTTTTTTCGTTTTCATTTATTTGTTTGCTTGCCTGCTGTTGTTTGATAATAGGAGTGTTTCGCTCGCAAATTTTCAAATACAGTCGTTGGCCAAAAAACTTGCACATCTATTGAAACCACATAAATATTAGTTTTAAAAGTCGATTATACTGTTTAAATTTTAAAAAAGTATGCCCAGTTTTCTGGCTAGAGCTCTATAAGATTGTTGGCCAATTTTAATGACGGCGGTTGCATCAGATTTTTCTTTGTCCTTTCCACCCATTTCTTTAAACACAGAGAATTTAATAATCTTGCACAAAATTTCTCTTACACGAGAACACGCGACCAGTCGGTGACTAAAAACTTTGCGCGACTACATCATTTCATCGTTTTAAATGCAATTAAATACAATTACAATTTTTGCTTCTACATTTTTTATGCGATGTGCAATTTATCTTCATGCTCTTGTTTATAAGTGCATTTAACCGATCACTTGAGCGTGTCTGTGCGTGTTTCAGCGAACAGGGTATAACTCGTTTGTTTAGTGTTTTGTTAGTTGTTATTTAAAAGTGCTTTTTGTAGACAGAGGGCCTATTTTTTATTCACACCGAGCAGTGTAGTGTACAATTTTTCCTTGTTTCTCTAATAGAAAACAATCAAAGCAGACAAGGAAAAATAATGAACTGCACTGCACCGGGTGAATAAAAAAATATAGGCCCAGAAAGTGTGAACCATTCAACAATAAAAATTCGTGTTTTTTGTGTTTTGTTTACGTGATCAAAGAAAAATCTGGTGCAACCGCTGTTATTGGAAGAACTGGGCAACAATCTTATAGTGCCCTAGCTAGAAAACTGGGCATATTTTTTCTATACATACTGTAATCAATTTTTAAACATATGTATATTTATGCGGTTTCAATAGGTGCGCAAGTTTTTTGGCCAACGACTGTAGATGAAGTTCTCGAATATGGCCAAGTAGGATGGAATTTGGCTATTTCTTAACCGATTTTAGTGAAATTTGACATGTGCGTTGGAAATGGAATTTTAAAATAAGTTTTAGATGAAGTTCTGGAATTTGGCAAAGAAGAATCGAACTTGACTATTTTTAAACGAGTTTTAGTGAAATTTGTTATGTATAGCTTACTATTATTTTGTATAGCTTACTATTACGTTGGCTGTGTATAGGGGTATAATTTTTTAAAAAATCGTTTGGCCAATGTTCACCAATATTTATCAACTTCATACAGGTAATACACAGAAAATTAAAATTGCTCTAATTTAGGCAATTATCGTATTGAAATAAAATAAAAATCAAATTAAAGGAAATTTTGTCAGCTTTAACTCTCATTGGAAAAGATTTTTGATATTTTATTTTGTTTCAGAGAAATTTGTAAAATACCGTTTTGCCCCATCTTTATCCCCTGCAGGAGGGGAGGGGTAGCAATACTTTATTATACAAGTTTCCAGTACCTTAATGAACGTATCTGCAAAGTTTGGAATCTGTAGCAATTTTTCCATTTCGTATGTCTATTTTACTGAGCTATTTTTCTTTAGACAATAGATTGAATACTACACAACTTCATTGCGATTTTTTGTGTTAAGGGCCAAATACACGAAAACACGTCATAGCATTTTTACCTAAGACACATATATTAAATATTTTTACTAACGATAGATGGAGTTATATACACTAAATTATGAAAAATATGCAAAACGATTTTCTCTTTTACGGCTAGTTATTTTAGAATACTGTATATATGCATGTATAACAAAAAACCCAAACAAAGTTGTAAATGCTTCGTGTTTTTGTCGAATTCACATTTGCTTATTTCGTTTGACTTTCATTAATGTAAGAGAAGAAAATATGAATGAAATATTCAATGACAATAAAAATTTTACCGAACATGTGCAATGTGCATGTATAAAAAATAATAAATACATACAAATAAGTCTGATAAATTTTAAGTTTTTTTACGGGCTATTTTGGTTATGTCTATAATTTTTATATTCATGAAGCCATTCATCTAATACTGTATTTAGTGAAGTTTTTGGAAAATTAGAAAAGGAATTGACTATACGGAAATGAAAAATCTTGAATATTATTTTTATTTGATGACTAGTAAATGATTTACCACCGCGATTCAAAAATTATTTAAATTAAATATTAGGCCCTTTTTCTAGCCCTTAGATTTCGTTTTATATTTTATATTCCAGTTGAATTAGGGTTTATAAAGGAAATAAATATTTCAAAAGGATTTTTTAATCGTATTTTTGACGTAGAAAAAGAAAAAATCCGTTGAGTCCCGATGTCAGATGAATAAAGAAAGGGTCGAATAAAGCCGGTTTCACTCCTTTGGCCATTTCTTATCCGATTTTGATGAAATTCAGCATGCTCGATGGACATGGGATTCTAAAATGATTTTTAGATAAAGTTCTGGAATATAGCCTATTAGGAAGGAACCTGGCCATTTCTTATCCCATTTTGTACAAAATTCAAATTTGTTAAATTTCCCCACAGCTCTAAAAGCAACGATATACTCATTTTATTTTTGTTCAAATAAAAATTCAGTTATTCATTTATGCTCACAGAAATAAAATTTATATAAATTCTATATACTAAACAAATAATTTAAAATTAATAATAACAATAATTAAATGTATGAATGCATAATATTTAATTAAAGACGTTGCTAAAATCCGTTTCTGGATTTTAGCGTTAAATGGACATTTTACTTCAATTATTACATCATGCCCAATCAATCCATCAGGAGTCGCGGCAAGACATGGATATTTTTGATAAATGAATACACCGCATTTCGATACTTCTGTATTATTTTCGTTCGAAAATTGCTCTATCGCATTTTTTTCATTTTCCATCCCGTATATTGTTGACTTAGAATAAATAACAGTAGTAAGTATATAAGATATTTGAAACCTTACTTTTCAGAAATTTTATGCTTTTATTGCGGCTTATTTCTCCAAATTTTGTAGCAGTTAAACGACTCATACGCACTTGAAACCATTTCGCTTCATTGAACTGGTTTATAGTTGACCTTTCAATTCTGTCACGTTCAGCAGCTTCCGTTTTCAATTTTTTCAAAAAATCATTTCTAAGTTCGGTATACTCTTCAGGTGATTTATCCAAATTTTGACAGGTTTGATTTCCATATTCAGAGTCTTCTCCAAAAAACTTTAATTTTCTTTTTGTCGTTTTGGTTGATTTGTGGTGGCTCTTTTATTTAGTAGAAATCGTCGTTTTTCAAGTTCTGCTATTCTCGATTTTCAGCTGTAATTTGATGAATACTCTGCTAGATTATAGTGTCCCCTTTGACTGTTGTGTTGTAATACAGCGAACTTGGCTCGTGATGTGTATGATTGCCCACGGGAAAAATTAATTCTTTTGCCACCAACAGATTTTGCGACAATTGCATTCAAAAATTCTACGGCATTTGAGTCGACATCGTATACAAGGCTTTTAGCGTGGTATTTTAATCGCTTAAATAATCCACTAAATGCTTTGAATAATTCATTTTCCATAAATCTTTGATATATTTCAGGTATTTCGTAACGCTGACGGTTTCAGAAATATGAGGCACATTTCCTGTGGTCTTGAAAAACGTGGAATGGGATATTTCCAATGTCAAGCGCAAGTTCCTCAATTTTTTCTATGGAAGAGAATTTTTAGAAAGTTTCCCTTTTTTAATTGCGCAGATTATGTCTTTGGAACATCGATTAATTTGATTTCGTAATAGTTTTCGTTGAATTATAGATTAGTGCGATTAGTACATAGTTCCTTTGCGTGTTTCCGAAAATTACGAAGTAAATGATTGCGGCATTAAATTGTCTCTATGTGTGTATTTGCGTTTGGTTTAGCCTCTAAAATTTTTACGTATACGCTGGCATCGCCATCTGCAATTATTTTGTTGTAGCGCATACCATACAGATACAGTTCTTCTCTTTTTCTAAAACCTTCTACTAAAGCATTCCGTTCCGTTCCAGTTGATGGGCCAGCATAGTTCGAATTGCATTCATGATGTTCAGGTTTAGCTTTTTACAATTCTGCTCTGCGACAAAGAATGCAATATTTATTACGAAGACAACTCCTTATGACCGACCTTCTTTGTAGATTGAGCAATAATTGTTCCGACACTAAGTGAGGTATAATTACTATTGTGTCCGTGTACCATCGAAATCTACGCTTTTTTCTTCAATTGCTATTTGTTTTGCTTTTCCATCGCAGCTTTAAACATTTCTCGGTCGCAACCTTTTTGAATGTCACGTTGAACTTGTTTTTGTAATTTATTGAATGTATTTGGTGCCAAATATAGTATGTCAATGACACCAAAAAATTCTTCTATAATACCGATTGAAATGCCAGCTAAAACACTTTGATAATTTATTGAGTTTTGATGTAGTATCTTTTCGTTGGGATCTTCAGACGAAATATTTTGAATTTAATCCGATTCTGCGCTCGCTTATAAACTTTAAATTCAGTAGGAAGCATCCGAAAGCCATATTGTGATTGCTAACTTTTATTAGTTCGTTGAAAAAATATTGCATACCTAATATGCGTTTGCCATTTAATATACATATGTACGTTTTCCTCTTGAGCATTTTTTTCAGCTGTTTCAAATTCAATAATGAAATTTCTACCATTCAAATCAGGTTTTTGTTCAGGAAAAAGGGCAAATGTTGAATTTGCATCTGATAAATCATGGCATTCCTTTTTATTTTGATCAGATAAAACAAGCATACTCTGATTTTCGGCCAGTTCCCTGATATGTTGCGTTTTAAATTCAATTAGTTTGTTAGCAAAACACCCACTGTAATAAGTCAAAAGTATGATGGTTTATGTGTTTTTGGAATTTTCAGAAAATATAATTGGCGTATTCATTTTTAATTTTTATCGTGTTCCTTATGCAACGAAATCGGACACATATATTTTAAGCGTTTTAAGCTTCAGTTGTCTTATTATGCGGCATTGAAGGTTTTGCATTTCAATTTTTTTTAGTTCTAGTAGTCACGGACAACAAATGAAAATCCCTACTAAATCTCGCATTACAAAATATTGCATTACATAATCTTGTTAAAAAAAAAAAAATCGCAAGCAATGTCTCGCATTATAAAATGTCGCATTTACAAAATCTCGCAAGACAAAATCTTCCAATATAAAATCTTGCGTATATAGTAAAATAGTTTGCAACATAATTCTTAGAGATCGGTATAGTAGGTTAAATGCACAAAATTTATTAAAAACGATGTTGCAAACTATTTCAATATAATACATTATGTATGTATGAAATACAGAACATAACATAATTTCACTTAGTTTAATTCAGGGTATTAAAAATTTGCATTGCTAATTTTACTTATAATAATCTAGAATGAATTTAGCAAATCGCAATTCGCAAGTCGAAAAATATAATAACTAGACCGGTTTTACCAAGAAAATTTTAATTTCAAATTTAATTTCCTTTCGACATTTCTGTCATATATTTTCTCGACAACAATTACAGTTTTTTGATTCGACCAAACATGCTGGCCGAACTAGGCCGTAAACATCCACAAAGGTATATTCACTGGCAAGTTTGAAGCCCCTTCCAAATGGTGGTACCTACATATATTTAAGAAATATATGAAATCGAGTGATTCCATTTACTTAGATAAAACTCCTAATTGATTAATTTAGTATTTTTAAGGCCCTTCTAAAAGAGTGTTAGCTGAAAAAATATCGGTTTTAGAACAGAAACCAGATCCATAGCGCGTGACCACTAAAACTAAAAAAATTAAAATGGAAAATCAGTTCCACCTTCAATGCCCTATAGCAGAACAACCGAAGTCCAGTCAACCGATCTCTTGATCGAACGATCTCAAATTGCACAAAAATTATAAAACACAATAAAACATCGAAACACAATACATATAATTTTTCCTTTCCAAAAATTTTTCATAAACGATCTAATTTTTTTTGTATGGCTCGAATGTTTTACGAAAAATGTAGATAGCTATGTATGAATAATGATTTATTTATTTTTGTTTCAAAACAAAAAAAAAAAAATATATATGTACATTTGTGTTGTTGTAAATACAATAAAATTAATAAATATAAAAACTGTGAGTTAGAAGAGTAAAATAATAGTATGTAATTGAAGTGCGCAAGAAGAGTAAAACAAAAATTATATTGGATAGACGAAAAAATGGTTTAGCAAACTTCGTTTTTACTACATATACAAAATAAACTGCCATCTAATAACAGTTTACAGAACTAAACAAAAAGAGATGAGGTAAAATTTTATCTTAGACGCAATTGACATTAATAATCAAAATAAACGATTTTATTAATTTTTTGCAATTTTCTCGATTAATAATTAAAAACTCGAAAAAAGCCACTGTGAATAAATTCAGTTTTATCTCCTGCGCATTTTGATATAAAAAAATCTTAGTTTCATCGGCTGGTGTTTGAGAAAAGGTACATTTTCGATGCCAAATTTGGCCAAAACTGGTCATAATTAAAATCAAATAGCAGGAAAACTAAGCGAAAAATTCGGAAAAGCCACCGTGATTAACTAAATAAAACCTCAAAGAATATTTTAATATATGGTTTACGCTGATACGATCAGTAATTCTCTAGAAAAGGTACACTTTCTTCAAGCATTTTTTGCATTTTTCGTGTATTGGGCCCTTAAGGAAAACAAATTGAACGTCAAAATTATTGTTCATATCTTTTGTATGAAGTGACAGATACAATTTTATTTATATTATTTCAGACATTTATTAATATTTTTTAATAAAAATTTAATTGAAATACATATATCATTTTAAGCCGGTAATTTTTTTGTGAAAATCGAGTGAAAAATTCTTGTGCCGTTTGAGTTTTTTCTGTGGTTCATTTTTATTAAAATTAAGTTATTTTTAAGATAGTCTCATATAGTTAAACTGCTCTTTGTTTTCCTTAACACTAAAAAATCTGCCATATTTCAGTTGTCAAATTATCGATCTAAACAATTAAAATGGATCAATAGTTGCTAACTTCATACAATGTAGCCAACATCTGCCCAAATAAATTATAATAACCTATAAGGGAAATCGCTAACAAATTTTGAAGACAACATGAATCTTAGGTAGAGATGGCATTACTAGTAATTCAATGAATCCCAATAAACAACTCAATTAAATATTAAAGCGAATATAATATTAATATTAAACGAAATAAAAAAAGAAAATCTCGGTTGAAAGGTAGGGAACAATTTTATGAGCAAATACAATTTTTTTGACTTTTTTTTTCATTTTCTTTGTTCAACGGTTAGTGGTGCCATCTCTACCCAAGGCACTGGTACTAGCATTTTAACGCAGCCCAACAAGCAGATGTTTGCTTCAAGCTTTACTATGAGAATTATGACTAATTTCCCTTATAGATATTATAATTTAATTGCATCTGCCCTGCCGCACACTCTTTCATGGCGAATAAACGAACTATAAATCGGATGTTAAAATTTGAATTTAACGTGTAACCAACAAAATAACTCAAATTTCACAAAAGAAAAACAAGTTCATTGCCATTGAGTTAGCGGTCCATTCTAATTCTATTTAAGGGAGGCGGGTCTAAGGTTTTTCCATAAATTAGAGAAAAGTCTCGCGTTAATTAATGCCACCAGTAGTGTTGGAAGTACTCAGGAAAAGGCGAGCTTGTCTACATTATTATAAGCGAAATGAATCAAAAACTAAAAAAGCGTTTATTCAATTTTAGTGATGTTTGGTGAAATAAGTTTACGCATTTACTTTTTTGAGGACCGAGCGATATCAAAGTATGTGTGGTCAAGAAGTATATGTTGTCATCATCGCTTTTAGGGCTAAATACAACAAGCATGACTGGTCTCTCGAATGGTGTTATTCAGCTGCCTTTTCTAATCATCCATCAGCGTTCTATTGTCACATGGCTCCCAAATAAAGCAACACGCCTGATCAACTCTATCTACATCAAGCTGATGGTATTTGTAGGTAAATACTCCCATTACATCGAATTTAGTCACTAAACTCAAAATAAATTATAAAGGCAGCGATACATGCAAAAATTTGTCCTTTAAGGTAAAAAATGTAGCGCGCTGATTGGTTGAAATAGCTGTCACCTTTTTTAAGGTTATGTAATTTGGCCTGAAAGGAAAAAGTATTTGCCATATTCCGTATATGTACAAAATTGAACCATTTTCAATTTTCTATTTTGGCCTTAAAGGCATTTAATTTGCCTTAAAGACATTTAATATCGACTACTTGATGTGACCATTTTTTTTTTATTGCCTTAAGCTGAGTTCATACTTCAATTTGTTCGTTCATTCATTCATTCAAACATTTTTCTCGACCAATCAAACGGACACAAACGAAAACTAACGTCATTTTCAAGGAATATGATTGTTTAAAAAAAATTTTAGAACGAATGAATGAACGAACAAAGGCAACTAAGTATCACTAAGTGTATTGCTTTGGTAAATTTACAAAAAATACAACAACAATTGCATTAAATAAATCCAAAAAAGATTCAGCTAAATTCAATTATTTTTTGAATTTACTTAAATCAAATCCGATTTTTAGTTTCAATACCTATCACTAGAATTTGCTTCATATGAAACACATCAAACAAAAATTAAATTCAAAAATAAATCTTTGCGGGTTGCTTTCTGAAATGTTAAATCCAAACCTAAATCTAATCCTTTTTACCAAAGCAATACGCTTACTGTCTTTAATATCGTAAATCTACCTATGACAAATTTCGAAAATTCACTAAATCGGATTTATTAAACCAGTCTGTCTAGGGCTTTTCTTTGTTTAGGATTCACACCAAGCGCGAATTGCGAATGCGAGTAAACAAGTTTTCTAAATTATGATATAAAAAACACTTAAATCCAAAATGTTTGTCTATTTATAAGATAAGTACGATGTTTCCAATCAAATTAAATTTAATTAGGCCCGAAAATTATTTCACAATTAGAGAAAAACGAAATTCGCGTGAAAAATGACAATCTTAACCGAATTTCATTTTTCTCTAATTTTGAAATAATTTTCGATCTTAATTACCTAAATTTAATTTGATTAGAAACATTATAGTTGCTTTATAAGTAGACAAACATTTTGGGTTTATTTGTTATTTATATCATAATTTTATAAACATTTTTTATTCGCATTCGCAATTCGCGCTGAGTGTGAATACTCCCTTAGGGTCTATTTGATAATTCGCACGGTGCAGTGCAATGCGAAGTTAAAATTTAACACTGCGTTTTATTATTTAACCGGTGCACATTCACCTTACACACTGGATGACAAGAGCAAGCAGTGCGTAAATAAAAGTACATAATAAGAATAAAAAAAAATGTAAAATAAATATTTACCATTAATTTATTTTTGTGCTCAAAACTAGCTTCGCATTAGGGCATGGATAATTAATCGGTTTCCGAACAAAACCAAAAACAATTAATTGTTCATTTTTAGAGCGATTGAATGTTGATGTAACCAACGTAACTGCTTGTAGCGACTCATGGAAAATAGGTAGAGCAGTTTTATGAGTAGGTAGTTTATTTAGCAAAGACATGAACCATAAGTGCTTATAAAATATACTTGCGGTGGTCAATTAGAAAGCCACTATTAAATATAACAAACAACGTAACCTTAAAATTCACTAGCAAAATTAATTTTTTTTCATGAATTTTATGGTTAAAGTTTAATGAATTAAAAAAAGATATGTAGTTTAAATTAAATTTGCCGGTCGAAATAGGGAATTGTCAAAAGACACACTATCCAAAGTGTGTAAATAAAAAAAAATCCTTGAACAAGGAACAATTGGTGAACAAGTTTAGGGTCTGAAGCCACTGTAATTTCACCCCCAAAAGCGTATACACATATTAAAGTTGTTACGATTAAAACATTAGTAGTTAAATGTGCCAAACAAAGGTGGCACATCATAACTTGGTTCACACATCATCTTGATACTATGATGGTTTTTAAAGTAAGTTTATCCACATATATAGTAAACCTAAATTAGAGGTCTTTACCGATAGTTGTCTAGAAAAGTTTAATTATTTTAAACAAATTAGAGTGCTTAAAGCCTGTATTCCACGAGAAAAATTGACTCAGTCAAAAAAAATGAAAAGAGAAAAAAAATCTGATGCCCGATATAAGAAACAAAAAGACAATGTAATAAAAAATAAAAAAAAACATTGTCTTTGTCTCTTATATAGAGCATCAGATTATTTTTCTCTTTTCGTTTTTTTGACTGTGAGTTAATTTTTCTCATGGAATACATGGGCCTTACTATGCAATTCGGCGACTATTTTCGACGGCTATCGTTAGGCTGATTTACGTGTATGTTTTACAACTTATTTTCGTGTTACGGGAAATAGAAATCCTCAATATTAATTTTCATTAAATGTAGGGATAATGCAATTTTTTAAATGATTTTGAGTTATGTGTACTTAGTTTATTCATAAAATGATGCAATGAGTAGCAAAGTTAACCTTAAAATAAAACCATGTTTGGGGAACTGTATTCCCCAAAACACGGTTTGAAGGTTAAAATGAGAAGGAATACTCAAAAAGTAATATTCAATACTATTTACTGCAACACTCAAGTTTTTTTGGTGAAAAAGAACGGAAAAATCTGAAAAACATGAACTGGTTTATCTTTTTTCTTGAAAGTTGTTCAACATTTAAAAAATTAAAGTACCATTTTGAAAGGAAAAAATGATATTTTGCATATGCCCGTCTCATTTTTATATATGGATAAAATATATGTGGACTTTTCTTTGTGATTCTATTCTTTTGAAAAAGAACGAAAAGATTGAATGTAAATCAGCTATTAGAAAGTACAAGAAGAAAAAAGAACACAATAACTATTGTTTTCTTTTTTCTTCCTGCACCTTCTTATACAAAACGATAGCCGTCGAAAATAGTCGTCGAATAGATCATGTTTTCCGAAAGAGGCAGCACGATTGTTGAAAAAGTACAGAGCGTTTTCCCGAAAGAGGCAGCACGGTAAAAAAAGAAGTATAGAGCGTTTGCCACTAGATGTCATTACACATTTAAAAAAATATTTCTGACGTTTTTCAAATGGGGATAGTCAAAATCAATTTAATTATCACGTACATATTAATAATAATCACTTTTATTACACGAAAATATTTTTGTTTATGTTTACAAAATTCAGACATAAAAATGTAATACAATTTTTGACAGCAAATATTTAGTGACACCTAGTGGCATTATGTGAAAGTTGCTTGTGTTTTCGGAGTTTTCCGAAAGATGGTAGCTCTTGCGGTTGTAGAAAATTTGACATTTAAACATGATCTATTGCATAGTAAGGCCCCAGGGCTTTAAGCGAGGCTATTTTTGCTAAAGCAGCTTGCTCAAGTTTAGTTAATAAAAGGGGAAGGTACTTTTCGTCATTTGATTGAGTTATTTGGCTAAAATGAATGAATGTAAAATCTTAGATTTGAATAATATCAACCTTAAATATTATCTGCATGGAATAAGGCGTATATTATATTTTCAATTACCTAGTTTTTATACCGAGATGTACCTATTAATTAAAAAGATGAAACTGCTGGATCGATAAAAATGTTTCCATTAATCAAAAACATAAGTAGGCAGGTTTGAAAACCGAAAAACGGCGTCTACACTACTTTTTTTGATAAAACAAATTAGCAATTTTTCTCATAAAAAGTAATCCATAGTAAATTAGATTATGAGGGTTGCATCTCTGTTTTTTAACGGGATGAAATTACATTTTTTCGCAAATTAAGGGGTGTTTTTAACCCTTAAAAAAGGACTTGGGTTGCCGATGAAAACAATGGTTTCGTTAATGTCTTACAGAGTACTACGAGTACAACTTAGAATAGTTTTTAAAATTTTTTTAATTTGACGATTTAAAAGGTTCCCTTGTAGTCGTCACTGGTACGGAGAACACACATTAGATGGGTGTTTTCTTTTATTCATTCCATAGAAAGAACAGAAGGAATAGAATATTGATCACGTGACCTCGGAATATTCCGTACGTAATGTAATAAAAGAACGGATTGGAATAAATGGAATACATTTTGCATAGCACGAATTTTTTGTTATTTTGAAAATTAGGAAACAAGTTAAATTTATTAAATAAATAATTTTATTATAATTAATTGAAATTGCAAATAATTTGTACGTGAAAACACACAATGCAATACTAATTTTAATTTATATATCTTTAAAAAAACTGGGATTTTTTGTATCCGCCAACCTCTATTTAAAACTATTATCATGGAATAAAACTAAACATATTTTCAAAAATTTTAATATTTAAAACTTTAAATAATTAATTTTATCATAATTAATAATTTCATTTTCCATAATATCTACGGTTTAATTCAATTTAATCATTTAAATTGTAAGGATCGCACATAATTACAAAACGTCAAACAAAATATTCTTTTTATTCTACCTTTCGATGTAGTACAAAAAGAATGCATTCTGAATATTCCGAATAAATAAAAGAATGGAGTAAAAACGGAATAAAAGGAATGGAATGAATAAAAGAACGATTTTTGTCACTTTCGGAATGTCCGGAATATCCAGAATGAATAAAAGAAAACACTCAATAAAAACAAATTCGAAACATCAAATGGCGTACATATTCTGTTGGAAGTTTATCTGTTATGAGGGGTCCGAAATCCTCCAATCGTCAATAAGATGAGTTTTTTTTACCCGAGTTCAAACCTGAAATTGCTATAAAAAGTAGAAACTTACATATTCAAGCAACTCCGGTTGAAAGTAGGAACAAACGCAAGAGAGATTGATTCAAGTATCATCCTAATTCAGCCGAAACCAACAAATTTTCGGTTTTTATTTAGGTATTGTAATTGTAACAAATTTGGGGTGCCATTCCGATTTTTACATGGCTTCGAAAATTTTAGATGTCGAGAATTTTGCTTCAACCTCGCTGATTACAACTCCAAACTATTCGTTAGCATATAGCATACTTACGTTCAAAACCTTTCAGTTAAACCTAACTTTAGGTATTTAGAATCTGACTATTTTCCTTAAGGAAGGGATTACATATATGAAATATCATAAATTGGCTCTGGTTTGGATTTAGAAAAATTAAATAAGAATGGCAAATCAATTCCAAACTTAATTAAAATTCAGACATAAGCAGTATTGAAAATGGAGTAGAAACCTTGTGGAGCAGTATTGGAAATAGAGTGAAAATACTTGCGTTATATAATATAATCAGGAGCCGGCTGTATAACATGGGCATTGTTATTAGAGCCGAATTATGTGAGGTGACAGGATCTTTTCATTGCCATTCCGGGTTTTCCGAAAGAAATAAAAGTTTCTTCGTATGATTAAATCGTAAGAAGCAAGTTGTGAAAAAATCATATTATTTACGTAACGGAGAACTATGCAATCATAACTTAAGACAAGCGTGAGACAAGATTACCAAATGGTTAGACGTTACAGGCACAATTTTGTATGCGACTTTGCTAGAGATTGCGGCAGCTATTAATGGAATTTAGTTAACGAGACATTTAATGCGTTTGTATTACTTTCATAATTTCCGAAAAAGGTCAAAACTTTAGTTTAAATTTTCATGAAACCATTAGGTTTGAAAAATTCATCAAATAAGGTTATCGAAATATCAAGATCAGAAATTAGAAAACTTGTGTAAAATTTGAATGGAAATTGAGTTTCGATGGATTCGAACATTTCGCCTTAGTAAAGGATATTTGCTTGTTACAATGACACAGAGGTATTATTCCTCTGTGACCATGATTATCATTAAAAAATATTAACACTTAAATTATCACTTCACTTCTTTTATATTATTGATTGTTTGTTGTTAATCATTAAACATCTGAACTTCTATGATCATTTTGCGATCTTCACAAGAATTTGACACAACTCTATTATTGCCATATAAACTATTTTACTAAATTATATAAAAGGATAAAATTTAAAGTTACTTGTTTACCTAAAGCTAATGCAACATTTTAAAAATATGTTTTACAAAGGCTGCAGTCGAATTCTCGGGTAAATCATTTATGTACTTCGGTAAATGTACATTTTACTCTTCGTATTTTGTTAAATTACGCATTTTTTTTAAATATTTTATAGTCATTCAATTCTTATAACAATAAAGAATAAAGTATCTAAACGTGAAACATTTACCTTTTTTTATTTCAGTTACCCTTCATAAAAAAAAGTACAATACATTTATCGAATTTAGCGGATTTACTCGAGAATTCGACCGCAGCGAAAATAAAAAATGTAATTTACCTTCAAGTGGTGGATTTACCCCATTATCACGTGGATTACTCAACGGATTATTCATAATCGGTAAAGGTTTTTGTTCCTCATTAAAATATGACTCAATGTAGGGTTTGAGTTCTGCGCGCGGCAATGAATGGTATTCACCACAATTTGTTAAATGTACTGCTGCAGACGGTGGCAAATGCTGTGCCGAACTAGTACTACTACTATTTCGACTGTTATGGCCGGACGATTGTACAGATGGTAGTTGTGATTGTGGTGGTACTGAAGATGAATAGTGCGCTGACGATTGGCGACCATCCGATGATGTTGGGTTGATAATCGATTTTTGTGGTGGTGGTGGATGTTGCTGATCATTTCCCTGATTGAAATGTTTATGATTATAAGCAACATGAGCTAATGTAGCCAAATTATTATGTCCTTGGATATGGATTGGTGATTTGTTAATAGTTCGATTGCTACTACTACTACTAATATTATTATTCGGTATGTTACTAATATTGTCTGGAGGATATAATGGTTGTTCGTCTGTTAAACGTATACCCACCCTTTCTGGCCGTTGAGCATTCCAATTTATTACACTTTGATTCGATATACTACTGCTACTACTATTATTTGTTGGATTTGTATTTGTGTTCAACATTGAGCTCATATTAACGGCCGCATTTATAATACTTTGATTCGAGATTTCGAGTGTTCGCTCAATTTCACCGTTCACCAAATCGCCAATCGTCTTTGTAGTTGATTGTTGTTGCGGCAACAAGGGCTGCGATAGTTTTTCTTGCGATAAATGACGCCGCAGAGCCATTTTGGCGGGTGAGACTTGTGTATAATCTGGTTGCGATGATGATGATCCAGGCCGGTTAGGACCAGCATTTTGCTGATTATGTCCGCGTGAATGAAAACTCGATTCGTTGGAACTGGCACGCGGATAACTATCGATATCGTGAGAATCTTGCAATTTTAACGAATCTGATGATTTTGAAGACATAAAGTCAAGCTTATGCATATTCTCTTCGATATGATGCATTGGATTTTGATGCGGCTGTGGATCATGGGCATGCTGAGAAGCATAAAATTGTTGAAATGTCTGATGCTGCTGATACAGTTTATTAGGCGGTGGGATATTCTTATGCTTAACTGTAGGTGAGCTCGTTGATTTACTATTACCCCCATGGTGTTTTGTATTGTAATTTTGGATGTTAGTTGGCGGTACTGCTGAAATTGTTGTTGAAGCATTCAACAGTGCGGTTGGACTTATGGTAATACCACTAGTCAAATTTATTGTACCCTGGTGCTCGGGTTTCTGGGGTACTGTCGGTTTACGTACATCTTGGGCTTTACGCTGTTCCTGATCCTCGTTCAACACCGATGTTATAATACTCTTCAGCCGATCCTCAAAATTTACAACTTTTGGTGACTCGTGCACTATTTTCGATGCGGCATTCGAATTTTGTTGCTGTTGTTGTTGTTGCGATTGCTTGATGGCGTTACTCGCATGTTGCTGGATTTTATTTTGTGCCTTAGATAAAATTGACGGAGCCGGCATTAAAACATTATCGGATCCCGTGACAGTTGCAACTTTCTCTTTATTTTTCTGCATCAAAAGTTTTCCCGCTTCAATTTGGCGTCCCGTCTCCAATATTTTCTGTGCTAGAATTTCCGGATTGTTCTCTTCAATTTTACCAACATCGGGTACATCAGGCCATTCCTGGGAACGTGACCGGTTCTCTCGATTTTTACGCTGCGATTTCGATGAGCTTGAATGGGATTTTGCCGCCGGATAATTGGCAAAGTTGGGAATCGGTTGATGTGCTGCACTAATTGCTGAACTTGGAGTACAAGCAGCTTGTGCCTGAAAATTTGAAATATTCTGCTGTACTGTGGTCTTCTTCTCATCGGCCGCTTTTTCTATCAATAGAAGATCATTTTCCAGCGAATTCACTTGATGCTGCAACTTCTTACGTTGCGACAATGTGTTGGCAATTTCTTTTAGCACAAGTTCATGTGATGTTGCCGGTGTTATATCAACATTCTCGAAATGTCCTGTTTTAACATATTTCTCTGCGATCTGCTGTATATGAGAATAGACCAAATTTTTTTGTTCCTGTTCGATTGCATTCACTTGATTCTGTAGTTTAGCAGCGTTCACCTGAAGCTCTTTATGTCGACCGACAATTTCTTTGGCTTTACATAACAAATCATTTTGACTTGTCGTACTAATTCCTAATTCGTTCATTCGGGCTTTTAGTAATGCGACACTATCGTCGATTAGAACTTTGATCTGTTTCTCTAGTTGACTGGCACGACTTAATAATTTTTGATTACGTTGCTTCTCCTGTTCGATTTGTTTATTTATATTCTCCTTATGAGTGGATGAGCGCATTTGTTCGAGTACAACCATAAATTGATTCCTAAAAAGATAGAATAAAATTACAAACCAATTAGAATACTTTAAGAAAACCAAACTTACCGATACATATCTAATAGTATTTGCAATGCATACGGAGTTTCTGCTGGGACTGGGGGTATATCCAATTCGTTATGCTTCATATCACCGGTAAGTGATGTTAGTTGCTGATCAATGCAACCAGGTGCTGGCGGCAATTTCTTCCCAATCATTTCAATGGATGTACTTAACAGGGTCTGATTGTGCAATAAATCTAACCCGTTTATTTTCAAATTGCGTCTGGCTGCTTTACGTTTCTTTACTTTACCACGTTGCTTTTTTAGGGCAACAGATTGACGATTGGTATTACTCCCCGCTCTTGTTAATCGTTTCCGTTTTTTCTGCAATGCCTTCTGATTTGCCGTATTTCGAGTTGGCATAAAATTTGTATTCGAATTAGTATTTTCATCTTCAGACTGACTACTTTTTCCTTTTGAACTACACCAATCTGACCAAGCGCGTCTTGTAGTGGGTCCAGTAACTTCGCCATCGCTTTCCGATGAAGATTCGTATAGTGGTTTAACGGCTGCTACAGCATTTGCGTTATTTTCTCGTTTCGTTTTCTCCCGACTGGCCCGTGAATTTGTGTTAAGTATCGTGCCATTATCGTTTCCATCAGCATTTTTCTGATTTTTAAGACGCTGAAAATATCGCTCCAATTTTGTTCGATCAATTAAGTGTAAATAGTAAGAGACAGGCTTTCCTGTCCATGAAACGGAACCTTTCAGTGGCGACATTTCGCTAACATGCATAATCGTTCCAATGTCACTTAAATTCCGATCGGTTATTCGAAAATTTAACGGACAAAAGCTTTTCGATGATACAATTCGTGCACCATCTTTTAAATCAGCGAAACGTTCTTTCAATTGATGATCTACGGCTGGGCCAAATGCAAAATTATTTACAAACACAATCGAGGCAGAATTAATTTTCTCGCGATGTTCATCTGCTAAAAAATCGCCTTTAATCAACTGATACTCATTGAATTTCTTTCCGAACCAACTCATCCATATACGAAAATACAAATTCATATTTTCCGCATATCTAGACGGTACTTCAGCCCGTTCTATACCATAGCACACTTTTAGTTGAGATGCTGCGGCCATTTGTAATACAACTTGACCAACACCCGAACCTAAATCAATGAATATATCTTCGGGTGTTATTTCAATTTGATCGATCATTTGACAAATTAAATCATACGACGTTTCACCATACACTTCGGGCGAGAACGGTTCATATTGATTTAATTTTTCGGGTTCAATAACGGCAGTGTTATAAACTTGTTGCACTACATGGCGTAGTAATCCACGAGATGGATATTTGTTTAAGCGTAATGTTGGCAGTGAAGTTCCCTTTTCCTGGAAATTGGAGAATTTTGTTATAAAATTAAAATTTAATTAAACTTTCGAAGAATTTAAAATAATTGTTTGGAGCAGATTATGATGAATTAAAAACAAAGATAATAATTAATAACTGAAGTGCAATTAATTGATCCACGATTCAAGCTTTCTAATTACCAGTAGTTGTTCATTTACCTATATTTACTTTGTTAGGCTTTCCAATGTGGCTTCAAATATTCAATTCCTAACTTGTCCTAATGTAATGTAATGTGGTAAGAATAGGGAAAATCAATGAGCTAAATGAGCTAAGTACTTATACGTAAAGCAAGAGGAAACAATTGTACACAATCTGATATATGAATTTGCCTAATATAATTTTTAAAATTTTACCAAAAATTCAAAATTAAATCTTACCAAATTTAGCACACTATCAATGGCTTTATTAAATCGATCACAAATGGCTTTCATCGCAGCATAACTTGTTGTATCCACTTCAACAAAGATCATCTCATCCATTGCTGATTTAATTTCAGGTAAATCCTCGCATACCCATTTTATTGTATCAATTATATCGTGTCCGTTATCATGCTTGTCCGCACCTGTTCCGCTTTGTAATGGCCATGTGTATATCAATGGATCAGCACCAGCAGGTGAATTTAACTTTAAATCCGGTGTTAGACTAGCATTTAATACCGTTGTATTTTTATTATTTGTTGTCATTTTTGTATAATAAATTAAACTAACAAAATTTTAATTATTTTCAATTTATATTTTTACTTCATGCATTTATACACAAAGTTGAATGAACCTAGAGCGCAGTTTCTTGTTTCCTCAGAATATTTTTTTTTTTTATTTACATCTTTATACACACATGTTTTCACTTATTCAAGATTATTAAAGGTTAACTATTTAAACAATTTCACTAATTGATTACTTATATATCGGTTTTATTTCCAATCATAATAAATAATTTAAACTTAAATTTACGCGAAAAAACTAATATAAAACAACAATAATAAAAAAAATATTTCACAACTAAAACAAAATAATCAACATGGCTGCGAAGAACATGTCATTTTGTTTTTATTTTTTCTTAGGGGCGTTTACACAAATTTATTGATTTTTGAAAAATCATTATACATTAATTATTGATTTATAAATAATGTATGCTATTGAATATATTTGCACTTATATTCTAAGTTATTTAATTCACTTTATTATTATAACATATAATAATTTTCTATATTTACACTTTAAGAATTTTAATAAGCTTAAGAATTTTCTTCTTTTCGGAAACTTTAAAAAATACAAAATGTAGGTGCTCTATTGTTTGACATTTTGTACTTAACTATTTTTTACAATCACACACATGATTTATTATTTAACTTTATTATTATATCACGTACTCTTCTTTTTTGATATATTATTCGATTTTATACAGATTTTTACTCATTAACTATTATTTTAAATTTGAATTAAAAAAAAAGATGAGAGTACGTGATTTTTCTGATAAATAAAAAATATTTTTTATTTTGATAAGCGGGGAAGTAAATATAATGAAGTTTGCGCCGAGTTTGATTTTCGACCTTTATTTTGCACCATGTGATTTCTAGGGCTTTTGGAGAGATTAGTGAAAAGTTTCACGGAAGGTATAAAAGTTCATTTTTTTGTGTTCGCTTGGCGTGTACCATGTGAACATAAAGCTTTTGGTGAACCGTATAAATAACATGATACACGAACACACGAGTGTCTTTAGCCACGATATAAAACAAAAGTGGATTGCCAATTTGCCATTGCCAATGCGGCTGCGGTCTCGCTATACTCACTACACAATTAACTCATCCGCAGCAGTCGTTAGACACATTATAAATCGACACGTGGCATTCTGCTAGGTTTTGTACTCAATAAACATGAACTTTATTCATATACTGCATATTTACAATGTGGTTAGGTTGTAATCACCGTACCTCATCATTGTTGGACTCGTTTTTTGTATTTTATTTAATATAACAGAATTATTCGATGCTCATGAACTGTTGAATAATCTTTTTGTAACTGACTAAAATTCGAAAAACATTCTGTTTTCCGCCAGGAGTGTGAGCAACGTGCTTTTTCTTTTGACTTTTACTTTCAGGTTTGTATGAAATTTATTTTGAAAAAAAAAATAATTTTTGCTCGTTATGTTGGTGGTTGCCTTAAGGAAAATGTTAACGAACTTTTATCTTTTTCCATAAGAAAAAAAAAATGAAGTGAACTACAATTTCTTTTGGGTAAACCTCGGCCACGCTAGTGGTTCAAGGAGATTCAACGATGCAAAAGGCTCTTTAAAACAGCAAAGAAAACAAGAGCCGCTGTAGACTGGGACTCCTATAAGGAAGTCCTCAAAATTTACAAATATCAATTAAGAAATGCAAAGAACAGATCTTGGAGACTATACTGTTGCAAAATTCAGGAGTCTTCAGAGATGTCCAGGCTGCGTAAAGTACTATCCACTGGCCCTTACATCCCAAGCTTTCTTCAAAGACCGGATGGAGCATGAACCACAAATAATGCGGAATCACTGGAACTTCTACTGGAGACTCACTTTCCTGGTTGTTCTGAATCTGCACCTACTATATCAGCAGGTAATATGGCAAGTAGCCTCCTAGGCCAAACTATTAGCAGAAGAAAGATTCTGTGGGCGATAAGCAGCTTTAAACCATATAAGTCGTCAGGACCTGATGGTATTATCCCTGGGGATATTCAAAAACTACACGGATCTAACCATTTCCTGGTTAGAGGTAATTTTCAGAGGCAGCCTAGAACTATGTCACATTCCTAGTAAATGGACGAAAGTGAAGGTTGTTTTCATACCTAAGGCGGAAAAATGCTCACACTGCAGTCCCAAAGACCTTAGACCAATTAACTTGTCTTCTGTCCTTTTCAAAATACTGGAAAGACAAATTGAAGCTCATATTAGAGGCACGATTGTGCCGGCAAAGCTGTCTAAATCCCAACATGCCTATTGCAAGGGGAGATCTGTAGAAACTGCTCTTCATTCTCTTAAATATTTTATTGAAAAATCTTTCGCATATGGAGACTAAGCGATGGTAACCTTTTTGGACATTGAGGAAGCCTTTAACAACGTGCTTACAGGGACTATAACTCGGACACTTTCGAATCTAGGAGTGGATGAATCTCTCAAGGACTGGATAGATCAAATACTAAGAGGCAGGATCATAAATGAGTCTGGGCAAATCCTCCGCCAGAAGAATTTTAAGCAGAGGCACGCCGCAGGGTGGCGTACTGTCTCCCCTGCTTTGGAACTTGGTCATAAATGATCTGTTGCTGAGACTAGAGAATAGTGGCTTCAAGGTGGTTGCCTATGCGGATGACGTCGCTGACGTATCCGTGGCAAATTTCCCGGCACACTTAGTGGGCTTATTAAAAATGCTCTGGGTATTCTTTCATTATGGGCCAATGGTTGTGGGTTGAATGTGAACCCACACAAAACCGAATTGGTTCTCTTCTCCAGGAAATATAAACTTCCTCATATCGATCCTCCCATCTATTATAAAAGCACTGAGCCAAAATGGTTGACTCCTAATCCTAACACACAGCGAGTAAATGAAAATGTTACTTATGCACAAGTAGTTCAGCAAGCAGAGCAGAAACAGCTCAAAGTGGATCTCGTTTTACAGGACATACTGAGAAATCTAGAGAACCTCAACAAAAGACTTTCTTCACAGGAAATGAGTCTGCAGAACGCGCTAGAAAAAATTAAATCACAAACTAGTTTCAATAAAAAAATAGAAGAAAATTTTGATCTAGTGTATCAGAATATAAATTATATAAAATCGAATTATAAAATAAAGAAATGAATAAAACATTACGAATTGTAACCTGGAATGCAAATGGGCTATTGCATAACATTCAAGAACTAGATATATTTTTAAACATGCATAACATAGATATATGTCTTATATCAGAAACCCATTTCACCAAAACTTCATTCTGTGAAATAAAAGGATATAATTGCTACCATGCATTACATCCAGAGAACAAAGCTAGAGGTGGATCTTCTTCTTCTTCCGCTGGCGCTACATCCCATGAAGGGATTTGGCCGCCTCAACGATGCTCCTCCAAATAATCCGATCCGCCACAAGAGAACGCCAGGCACGGTGACCGAGTGTGTACAGGTCCCTCTCAACGTCGTCCATCCATCGGGTAGGTGGTCTCCCACGAGGTCCTACTTTCGTTGGTGCCGACTCCAAGGCCTGTTTAGTGGTCCGATTTTGTGAACGTAGTACGTGCCCAAGCCATCTCAGCCTTGACGATTTTATGAATCCTATGATGTCGACTTTATCGAGATCATTTCTGATCTCGTGATTCATTCGCATTCTGTACGTGGCTCCCTCTTTAATGGGACCGAGAATTCTTCTTATCATCTTACGCTCAGTTACAGCGATTTTCTGGATGTTTTGCGCTGTTAGTGTCCAAGACTCGCAACCAAAGGTGACAACTGGTCTTATCAGCGCCTTGTAGATGTCCAATTTTATTTTGCGCGATATATGAGGAGACTTGAAAATTTTGATATTGGCGTAAAATGCTCGGTAGCCTGCTGCGATCCTCGATGAAATGTCCACAGAAACGGAGTTTTGCTCAGTGATCAGTGATCCTAGGTATTTAAACTCATTCACCTTTTCATATTGAGTATCTCCTGAAATGAAGTCCCCACGAGTCTGCCTTCTCGCGGTCACCATGTATTTGGTCTTCGCTTCATTGATCTGAAGGCCTATTTGTTGGGCTGTTAATTCCAACGGGAGGAGGACCTCTTTCAGAGAGATGATGTTGCGACCCAGAATGCAAATATCGTCAGCGTATGCTAATAGCTGGGTTGATTTATAATACAGGCAGCTACGCTGGGCTATATTAAGCTGACGAATGACATACTCTAATGATAGATGGAATAGAGTTTGAGCTATTGGGTCTCCTTGCCGCACTCCAGATGTTATCTCGAAGGCATCCGAAATTTTGCCTTCTATTAGCACCTTACATATTGAGCCATCCATTAAAAGCTGGCACATTGAAACCAATTTTGACGGTATGCCCAGATAGGACAATACGTTCCATAACGTGTTCCTCTTAATGCTGTCATACGCCTGTTGAAAATCTATGAATAGACTGTGTACAGGGATGTCCTTTTCATAGCATTTCTCCAGCACAATCCTCAGCGTGAAAGTTTGATCGGTCGTTGATCTATTTGGCCGAAAACCACATTGATAATCACCCAAGATCCTCTCGCTATAAGTTGATAACTTTGCTGCGACTACGTTAGCCAAAACCTTGTAGCCCGTGTTCAGCAAAGCTATACCGCGATAGTTGTTGCAGTTTAATCGATCTCCCTTTTTATGAAGTGGACATATTAGAGCCGTCTTCCACTCTACTGGGATTTCTTCTCTAGACCAAATTGTTGATATTAGCTCAAACATGCGGCAGAACAGATAATCACCGCCATATTTGAGCATTTCGTTGCAGATACCATCCTCACCAGGTGTCTTGTAATTTTTCATCTGCGATATCACGTTCCGTACTTCATCATATGATGGAGGAGGTGGTGGTGTCATCTCGACGTTAATATCACGTTGAAGCAAGAGAGGTTGTTGCTCGGAAGGTGGTGCCTGTTTATTTAAAAGCGAGGAGAAGTAATTTCGCCACACTTCGAGGACGGTTTTGGTGTCCATTTCCAACTCGCCTGATTTGTTGCGAATAGCGCTGCTACGTGGATGAAAGTCCGTAGCTAATTCTCTTATGCAACGATATCTATCTCTCAGGCTAGAATTTTGGATGTTGCGTGCCTGTTGTTCATGCCATTCCCGTTTCTTCCGTCTACATAGCCGATTAGCGATTCTCCTCGCAGTCATGTAGGCGTTATGGGATTGCCTTGTTCTTTGCGATAGATCTCGTTGTCGTGCGCGATCTTTTTCCCGAATAGCACCAATACAATCATCATCAATCCAGAGATTTTTAGGCCTTGACGGATTTTGGCCTATGGTGGACTTTGAGGCATCGGTTACCGCCGTTTTGATAATGTCCCACTGTTCTTGAACGGAGTCAGGAAGTGGTTTATTTTCGATTTAGAGGTGGATCAGCTATCCTGATAAAAGATCATATAAAGCATAACGAAGAACTTAAAATTGAGAAGCTTTCCATGCAAGTCATAACAATCAAAATACAATTGAACAATAATAAAACTTGTAGTATCTCAGCAATCTATTGCCCCCCAAGATACATCTCAAACAAGGAGATTATACTAATCTTCTCAAAATACTGGGAAGTGTCATTTTAATTGGAGGTGACTTAATTGCAAAAAATACCTATTGGGGATCACGGTTAACGACCACTAAAGGAAAAGAACTTTTCGCAGCAGGCAAACAACTAAAATGTGAATTTCACTCAGACGGTACACCAACCTATTGACCCTCGGATATCAGTAAGACTCCAGATCTTGTAGACTTCTTTATTACAAGAGGAATTTCAGATAATTATATCCATATAGAGAACAGTGAAAGTCTATCATCAGATCATTCACCGTTATTATGATACTTAGCCAAACAATTATTATGAAACAGAGCAACCCGAAATTAACGAGCTTCAAAACCAATTGGGATCTTTTCCAAACACGGTTAACAGAAAGATCAGTCCAATTAGAAGAAGAACTAGATAATCTCATCTATACTATCCAAAGTGCTGCGTGGAAAAGCACTCCTAATAACAGTCAGGAAATGAAGCGCAATGCTAGCTATCCGGAGGAAGTGAGGTAACTACTTAAAATCAAAAGAAAAGCACGGAAAAATTGGCAAAAACATCGAAACCCGGAAAATAAGAGGGTATCTAATCACTTGTGTAACAAATTAAAATATCTAATGAAAGACATTAAAAATCAGTCAGTTAATAAATACCTCAGCACTCTAACTGGGCAAAAAGGTACTGATTACTCATTATGGAAAGCAACTAAGTATCTTGAAAGACCCAAACTTCAGGTTCTTCCAATTAAAGTTAAAGACAATTGGGCTCGAAATGCTAAACAAAAAGCTGATTTGTTTGCAAATCATCTTGAAGAAATATTCCAACCTTACCCAAAACAAACGGAAGAGAAAAATATTACTCTGATAAATACTGACTCGCTGTTCCAGCCTTAAAACGATTCACTATGTTTGACAATTAACGAAAAAGGTCTATTGGGAAAAAAATAAGTGTTTTTAATTTGGTATGGAGGAGAAAAAATTACCGAAAAGTTGATTTTAAAAAAAAATTAAACGATAATTAAAATTAAAAAACGAATAAAACTGATAACTAGGCATGAATTATAGAGAAAAATTAATTATATTTTTTATTTATGTACCAATCCAAACATCTCTAAAAGTTTGTCGGTTCAAATTTTTCACGTATCAAATAAAACTGCATTATCGATAACACTGCCTTTTGACCGCTACTTAGCACTATGGAAACGTAAAGCGATCTCCTTTATGAAGTCTTATAAATTATTTGCGCTTATATGAAGTCTTTTAATTTACATATTTGAAATTCTTAACCAATTATTCATAAGAAATATTTGCAACATTTTTACAATTTCCAACTTCGGTTTAATTACATGCAATAACTGAGTTTATCTGTAATAAATTCGGTTACTTCGTGTAGACTATAGATCAACCATTTACATACAAAAAAAAAAAATAGTGGAGACATTTCACAAATAGTATAATCAACAACAAAAAATATTCGAACAAATTTTTTGTTTACATTTTAGCCCGCTTGCAAACCAAAAAATTTAAACTAACAAAACGCCAAAAAAAAAGCTTAAACATGATTAATTAATTATTTGTACAAACATATATGCAAAGTGAGCACTGATATTAACCACTCATAACACAAAATACGTATATTTTAATTTAAAATTGGATAAAGGAAATTTATTCAAAAACGGAATGCATAATTTTGAATATAATTCCCAATCATGACCAACTTCGTTCGGGTGCAATTATCCTTTTTAATTTGTTGTTGTGTGTTTTATGTTTTTCCTCTTGCTCAATGGATTGGATATTTTTGGATTGGAATCGAACACAATTATATTAAAGTGTAAAAAAGATTAAAATGTAATTTATTTGCTTTATAAGCCTAAAGTAGATAATGTTATTGTGGGCAACAAAGAAATAATAGTGAAAAAATGAAGACTAAGTTAATAAGTACTGTGTTAAGGGGCACAGCTTCAGTCGATCCCAGATTTTCGGCTGCTATGCTGAAATGGATCATAGCAGATATCAAGGAGAGGGATTCATTTACAAAGGTTGTTTTATCTAAATGTTTTATTTGTTACGTCCATTACAAGATATTTTATTGTAGATCTCGATTGGTATAGAAAATGAAGTGCTGGAAGGGTACAATATCGATTTTGAGCTCCAATACAAGCATGAAGTCAGAAATATCATTGGGATGTGTCTGTCCGTAACAATTCTATAGAATTATTCTGTAAAGGCCTCTTAACTATTCTTTATTTTCCAGAATTACATCCAACTACGATAAAAATCGCGACAATTTCAACTTTATGCAGTATGCCGATCCTAATGTATCGGATGGCTTCCTGTATTTGTTTAAAGTTCCGTCTGATCCATTACTTCACATATATCTGTACGAAAGTGATTGTCTCCCCGATATAATTAGTTTGTTGCAAACAATACAAAGCTATGTTCAAATCTCATATGAAAGTATTGGTCATATCCCACAAAACATTATTCCAAAGTCGGCTGACTGTGCAAACGAAACTTTAAAGGGCTTATTATCACGGAACGGATTACAAACCACCCCCGCTTCGAATCTAAAAAATAGTGGTTTTATTAAGGATGATAAGCCACGGGGATATTTAACCTCTTCGAAAAGTTATAACAGTGGATTGGGACATGCCAATACCGAGATGACGCTAAGCAATAGTTCCACTTTCGCAAGTCTATCACTGCATTTATCTGATATCTCACCAAATAAATCGCAATTCTTTGAAATCATGTTCGTACAGAAGGTAAATTTGAAACATCAGTCCATCGCCCAAATCGATTTAGATGAGAAAATTGCTAATATACAGCTTAATAAGGATCAAGCAGCGCTATGCGAGAGTGTTACACTAAATACACCCGAAAGGCAAGTGGAGCCAAGCCCAAGTAAATCGTCAAAATTAGATGAGAATGGAATTATCGTACTTTTGATCGGCGATGATCTGAGATTTATAAGCCCAGACCGAAAAGAAATTCTGCTTTCGAAGACATTCCATGAGATTATTAGCTACGAATGTGGTAAAATCTGTGTCGATCACTTTATGTTTGTGTTTCGCTCGCTTTTTAACTCAGATTCGTATAGTGGTTACATTTTTAAGTGTCAGACGAAATTGGTGGTCGATGATATCCTAACGATCACAGCCTCAATGATGTTGAAACATAAAAAACAGAATAATCAAGTAATAGCTTGCGAGTCATGCCCAATGCTGTGGTATCACAATTTATGTATTGATGTTGAGGGGTTAAGTGAGAAAAAAATTAATTCTTACATCAAAAGCCAAATCGATAAATTGACCGTCGAAGAGCAAATGAACATTCTGACAAAATATAATTGCGCCGATGATATTAGTAAAAGTGGACTGATAAAGCAAAATCAGTTTTTAATGACTCTGTTGCGAGCTCACTGTGAGTACAAAAATGAACGACATATTCATGATCTAGAGGAAAACAAGATTTTTTTCACACAGCCACTTAACAGCAAAACGTTTTTTATGAAAGCTAAAAGATCGCTTACCAATTCATTTGATCACTTGCTTAAGAGGAAAGATAAACGGAATATCGCATCGAGTTCGGGGGGCCTGGACGAGGATAAAGAAATAAACGAATTTTTACGGCTCAATAAAATTATCAAGAGTAAATCTAAAGAGATAGCGGCATCTCCAACCTCATCTGGGGCATCAAGTATGCACACATCAAATTCTTCAGCATCGATGGCTGCGATTGTTGCAGGGACCGGTAAATCATGGCGACAAGAAATACTTCAACGAGTCGTAACGCCATCCAAAAATTTCAACAAATCTATCCAAGAGCAATACTTTTCAGCATTTTTATCGCCCCAGATAAAATTGAGTCCGGTCGCTAAACATCTACTAAACAATACTACACCAAGCAAGAAACGAACTAAGGAACAATTGCGAGAATTGTGGCGCACCGGTATAAAACAAGTTATCCTACTGCTTAGAATGGAAAAAGAAAATGCAGCGTTACAGGCGCGCCAGAATGAAAATGAAATGAAACGTGTTAAATTAGAGTACGAGGATATATGCCCGTGTCCTAAGGCTGTATGTGATTCATGGGATGCTCTGATTACATCGAAACAGACTGATAAGGACTTACTTTTAAGTACAGTTAAGAGTGGGGTGCCTAGACAGAAGCGTGGTGATATTTGGATGTATTTGGCCGAAAATGCGCAGTTGAATGATTTCGATCGATCTGAAACCGAAACAATATTCCCGAATTTTCATACTCCGTACAAGGATTTGCTAAAAAGTTTTACTGAACATCAGCACGCAATATTTATCGATTTGGGACGAACATTCCCGAACCACAAGTATTTTAAGCAATCGCTTGGCGTGGGACAACTATCATTGTTTAATTTGTTAAAGGCGTATTCGATACTGGATCCCGAGGTTGGTTATTGTCAAGGGTTAGGATTTATTTGTGGCATACTTCTACTGCATGTAAGTAAAATGCTATACTTAGGATCGTATTTATATTTTACTTGAAATACATTTTTATCGAGTGTAGCTTGATGAGGAGAAATCATTCGAAATTCTCAAATATTTGATGTTCAATCAACAACTTCGTTTAAAATATTTGCCGGAAATGGAACATTTTCAGCTTCAACTTTATCAATTGTCTCGTTTGATTAAAGATCATTTGCCCGATCTGTATGATTATTTAGAAAAACGCGATATATCGACAACACTGTACGCGGCTCCATGGATATTAACGATATTTAGTTCACAATTCGATCTAGGTTTTGTGACACGAATTTTTGGTATGATTTACTAGACAACTTTTTACTTGAACAATCTTTCATGTTATTTTTTTTTTGTTCTAGACTTTTTATTTTTTGAGCCGGTAGAAATAGTTTTTAAGGCATCTTTGACTCTGCTCATCCTCAATAAGAATAATCTATTGAAAATGGAGAATTTTGAAGATATCTTGGACTATATCAAAAATAATGTTCCCAAGATTAGTTGCACGTTGATGGAGAAAATGATAAAAATGGTGAGTACAAGTGGGAGAAAATTGATTGAACGATTCGCTTTCAATATTTTGAAATTTAATTGCTGTACTGTAACTGCAAAATACAGTAGAAATAATGGTATGATCTTCCCAAATTTCATTTCGTTGCTTTGCCCATATACGCCACGTGTATGGTAAAATTTATACAGATCATTCTTGAGTTACGTGTATAGAGTATTGGCTCCTGACACTTCTTTGTGGAACTCCAGCCGGTATTTATCTTTAGTTCGGGTCTCTCAGGCTCATCGAAGAGGCTTGAAATGATTCCATAGATATGTACTTATAGATAAAGGTATTCACGTAAACCGTTTGCTAGTTGTCTACATAACATAAATGTAAGTACATTTGTATTTTGGAAAATATTAGTTATTTTCCACTCTACTGGTAGAGTGGAAGACAGCTCTTATTTGTCCACTTTATAAAAAGGGAGATCGATTGAACTGCAACAACTATCGCGGTATAGCTTTGCTGAACACGGGCTACAAGATTTTGGCCAACGTAGTCGCAGCAAAGTTATCAACTTATAGCGAGAGGATCTTGGGCGATTATCAATGTGGTTTTCGTCCAAAGATCAACGACCGATCAAACTTTCACGCTGAGGATTGTGCCGGAGAAATGCTATGAAAAGGACATCCCTGTACACAGTATATTCATAGATTTTCAACAGGCGTACGACAGCATTAAGAGGAACACGTTATGCATGAGGAACGTATTGTCCTATCTGGGCATACCGTCAAAATTGGTTTCAATGTGCCAGCTTTTAATGGATGGCTCAATATGTAAGGTGCTAATAGAAGGCAAAATTTCGGATGCCTTCGAGATAACGTCTGGAGTGCTGCAAGGAGATCCAATAGCTCAAACTCTATTCAATCTATTATTGGAGTATGTCATTCGTCAGATTAATATAGCGCAACGTAGCTGCCTGTATTATAAATCAACCCAGCTATTAGCATACGCTGACGATATTTGCATTCTGGGTCGCAACATCATCTCTCTGAAAGAGGTCCTCCTCCCATTGGAATTAACAGCCCAACAAATAGGCCTTCAGATCAATGAAGCGAAGACCAAATACATAGTGACCGCAAGAAGGCAGACTCGTGGGAACTTCATTTCAGGAGATACTCAATATGAAAAGCTGAATGAGTTTAAATACTTAGGATCACTGAGCAAAACTCCGTTTCTGTAGACATTTCATCGAGGATAGCAGCAGGCTACCGAGTATTCAATATCAAAATTTTGAAGTCTCCTCATATATCGCGCAAAATAAAATTGGACATCTACAAGGCGCTGATAAGACCAGTTGTCACCTTTGGTTGCGAGTCTTGGACACTAACAGCGCACAACATTCAGAAAATCGCTGTAACTGAGCGTAAGATGATTTAAAAATAATTTAAGAATCCCATTTCGATCGGACATGCTGAATTTCATCAAAATCTGATAAGAAATGGCAAGTTCCTACCTAATTGGGCATATTCCAGAACTTTATCCAAAAATTATTTTAGAATTCCATTTCCATCGCGCATACCAAATTTCCCTAAAATCGGATAAGAAATGGCCAAGTTCCATAATAATTGGTCATATTGCAGAGCTTTATTTAATTTTCTATCATCTCTTATGGGCGAGTATTACAAAAAAGATCTTACGATCGTTAAGCGTTCACACAAAATGTGAAAAAGGTCGTTTTTTTATTTTGAAGATCATTTGTTCCTTTAATTGTTTTGTAAAACTTTGAGCAATCTGTCCGGAAAAACGGTTGGATGGATCAATTTGAAAATAATACAGGGCTATTAGGAGTACATTAAGCTGTAAAATGACCTGGCAACATTAGTCTTTTCATCAATATTTGTAAAGTAACGGTAGATTTAATAAAACAACCTAAAAAGTTGTTTTTTGTACTTTTTTCAAATCAGTATTGAGGGTGAAAAAAAATTATTCTCAACTAATCATTAAAGAGTATTGTAGGAAATTTACTCCAGTTTTTAAGGCTGCCCTAAAATTTACTGTGCAATCATTGGTTGCTGAGATATCGATGATCAAAAACAAAAGGATCTTTTTTGATTCAAAGTCAGATATCTCAGCAAAAAGTTGACATAGAGAGACCAGAAAGGATAAATTTACACCTAACTAACAGGCTAACCGACCCATGCATTGGTTTAACTTAAACAAAATTTCCCGATCCCATGGATCATTACATAAGAAATTTTTTCTTTCGTGCTCTTTCTTATGATTGCGTGATAACGGTATCTCAAAAAACAAAATTCCACTCAAAAATCTCAAAATTAGAGATTTGAAGCTTTAAAATGCTTTTCTTTTCATATCTGTACGACGGATATACTTCTTTTAGCAAAACACGTTTCGCAAATGAATGTTTGATCAAATTACTTTTAGCAAAAAATACGTTTGGCAAAAAAAGTATGAATGGCAAATTCACCTACGTCAAATATTTGTTTGGCAAATTATTCTTCAGGAATTATGAGGCATTTTGATCGCGCGATCAAAATGCCTCATAATTCCTGAAGAATAATTTGCCAAAAAGTGCTTACTCTAAAATTTGAACAACATTTCCGCGTGCCGCGCCTGAATTAATAAAAATATTTTTGCTTCAAAATGAAAATTTAAATTCTGGAAAATGAAGATTTAATCTTCCTTTTCCAGAATTTTATTTTGAAATTTTTCTGAAAAATGGAGATTTCCATTCTAATTTTACTAATAAATCTCTATTTTCCAGATAATTCTAAATCTCCATTTTCAAGCAAAAATATTTTTATTAATTACAGCGCGCGTCATACCTGCCAAATTTCACCACAATCAGTTCAGAAATAGCCAAGTTACAGGCTAATTGGCCATATTACGAAAGTTCATTCAAAAATCATTTAAGCATCCCATTTCGATCATACTTGTCGAATTTCATCATAATCGGTAAAGAAATAGCCAAGTTACAAGCTGTTCCAAATTAATCAAATATATAAAAATCACACGTTAAACAACATAATGGATTCATTAGATTTTCCAATCATTACAATTTTAATAAATTAAAATGAAATAGACTATTTCCATATAACTTCATATAGCAGATTTTTGTTTACATGGTTTGCTTAGTACAATATTGTCCGCCAGAGCACACCATACCAGTCGTCAATTCAAGATAACGTAAAGTCCGCCTTTAGGTGGTTATATGCATTAGAGGCTTAATTCAGTTTACGTCATTTCCTCGATTTGTGTCACAGCAAAAATATTCAAAATTCTGTTTGCGTTGTTTTCTCGATTTGTGTTGGTTCGTTTTGCGCACACAGGAGGTATATAACCCCACGCCATAAACTATTTGCGCTTCAAAATCTGACTACTCAATTGATTTTAACATGCGTTTTTCAATTGAATTCTTTTTTTTTTGTGTTTTATTTGCTTTTGCGACTTTGGCCGTGCCCGAATACTGTGATAAATAATTCCGTGATAAATAATAATTTGTGACATTTACTTGAGAAATTTTTCCCTTCGCAGACATTTTTTATTTTTACTGCCCAAATTGAATAATAATTTGCACGTGTTAATTTCCCCGCCTATTTTTTTGAAATAAAATCAAATGGAAAATAATAATAGAAAAACAATAATATTTGTATTATTATCATACTACAAGCTTTTTGTTCAAAGGCGTCATAATTCTGGACGGCTCATTTTAGGTTTCCCACAAAATTCCGAGGTATGCCAAAATTAATATAAATTATTCGAGTATTGTAAAAATGCTTCGAAAATCGAATATTACATTAAGATTGTTGGTAAATTCAAGCGACTACATTATACTCTGCGATCACATAACCAGATTATTGGACAAATATTATGTTATAATGATAAAGAAACAAAGAAACACCTAAGGATTTCTGGGGAAACGTTACTCGAAAACACAGTTTTTTTACGACGCAAAACGCATGGATGGCAACCTGAGTTAGAAGCTTTTTTATTGTGGCTTGCCAGTGGGACGAGCCCTAGAATGGTGGGAGCATTAATGGGAATGCCTAGACAAATAGTTACAGGAATTGTTCATAAATTATTGAATTTTACCATCGAAACAAATTATGCCTCAAGCACAGAAAAATGAACTAGACAGAAGTAAAGCTATGAAGAACACATTTTAAGTTTTTTTAAATTGTGTTTTTACAAAAACAAATTCTCTCTCCTTTTTACAATTTTTGCTTTTCCTTTTATTTATTTGTACACGGTTGTGTGTTTGTGCATGAGAGAATATGCAATGAAACTCGATCAAACCAAAACCAACAAAAATATTTATACAAGTGTTTGTTCTGCATGGCTTATAAAAATTTTAGTTGGTTTTCATCAAATCAAAACACAAACACATGAAGACACGTACATAGGCATAATCACATACATAATACATAATACATATGTATTTCGTTTTCGATCTTTTCTTTTTCTGTTTTTACGTTCACACTCAAAATTAAAACAAAATTGTACGTACTGGAAGAATATAAAAAAATTAATCAGCAGAACAAGTTGACCGTTAAATCGAGAACAATTTTGTCAAAAATCCAGTCAAATTTTAAAGTGTTATCGAATAAATTTTATAAATATTATAAGTGTTACTTTTTTATTATATGTACATATGTACATACATTAGCTACCATAGTGTTACATTATTTATTATACATAACTCAGGTTTTGAAAATATTATTATATCGCGAAAATTAATGGGCGACAAAAGATTATCCGGGATCGTTTGTGCTATCCCAACATGTCTAGCAAGCAAAAGGTGTTTCCCCAATCGTCAATTTTATGGTTTTCCTAGCCGTAAAAGTCCTGAATTTCCTATCTGGTTATCCAAATGCGGCATAGATATCCCCGAAAAGAAAATTTTACTTGTTTGTGAAATTCATTTTTTAGACGGAGATAAGGGTAAGAAGAAACTAAAAAAAAATGCTAGTCCCCAGTTATATTTAGAGCGACTTCAAGAAATAGCTTCAAACAAAGTTCCTGAAAAATATAAAAATATTAGGACATATTCAAAAATTACGGAAAATCAAGATTTGAAATTAGAAGATTTAGCCCATGTTTCTAGCTGCTCGAACGAAGTGTGTAGTGAAAATGTGTGTCCTTCGACTTGCTTCAGTTGCAAAAAAAGTTTCACTACTTTGCGGAAGTACCAAAAACTGTACATAAAGGCTACAAAAAGGATGAAACTATTAAAAAAAAGAATCGTTTCCCGAACTAATTTAATTAGACAGTTAAAAGCAAAAAATTTAAAGTTAAGTGAAGAAAATGCCAAGCTGAAATCAAAAAATCTTTTAGAAGATTTAATTAACAGTCAAGAAATAAACGAGGATAGCAAAGAGTTCGGAAAACTTTTAGTTATAAAAAAGCACAAGTATTCCGGTTGGCCTCCAAAACAAAAATTAATATGTCAAAAATTGTATTTCAAATCACCAGCTACATATAATTATATGCGCGATATTCTTAGTTTTAATATGCCATCAAAACAAAGTTTGATAAATTGGAAATTAATAAAAAATTTAAAGCCCGGGTTTAATGATCAAATTATTACCAATCTAAAAGAAAAAGTTAAGCAGTTAAGTGAAATGGAAAAGATTGTTGTGTTAGTATTCGATGAAGTGATGATTCGTCAATCATTAGAATATGATTCCGTTAACGACGTGATTGATGGTTTTGTGGATTCGGGTGATACACGCTCTAAAGAGTTAGCAAAAAATATTTGTGTATTTTTGATTAGGGGGTTATTTGCAAACTACAAATACGTATTATCGTACTTTGCCAATGCTACTAACATCAGTGGTAGTGATTTAGTAAACATAATAAAAAGAAACGTGTGCATTCTTTCTGAAATAGGATTTACGGTCAAATGTATTGTTTGTGACCAGGGGCCAAATAATCGGCTGGCTTTAAAGATGTTAGGGGTAGAACGCGAAAATCCGTTCTTTTTCCTAGATAAACAAAAAATATTTGCGCTGTACGACGTGCCACATTTAATTAAGTCTGTGCGAAATAATCTATTGACTACTGATTTCAAAACCAACGATGGAATTGTAAGTTGGAGGGTACTAACGGAATTATATTCATGTGATTCTTCAAATTCGACCAGATTATGCCCAAAACTAACCCCTCAACATATAAACCCGAAAAAATTTGAAAAAATGCGAGTAAGTTATGCCACGCAAATTTTTAGTTGGACTGTTGCGTGTGCTATCCGAACTATGAACCATTTCAATCAGTTTTCTCCGAGTGTACAAAATGTATCATTATCAACCGCAAATTTTATCGAAAAATTTAATAGGTTATTTGATAATTTAAATAGCCGAATTTTAACTGACAGGAATCCACATAAATGCGCAATTCAAGTTAATAAAGATGTTTTTTTAAACTTGTTAGAAATGTTACCGTATATTAAATCAATTCAGCCAGTTCAAAAGAAAACTGTTTATTGTTTCAACGGGCTTATCCAAAGTATTAACGCCGTACTGCAGTTGCTACAATGTTTAATGTCAGAAAGCAAAGAAATATTCTTCCTACTTACAAATAGATTGAATCAGGATCCGATTGAGAATTTGTTCGGTTTAATTAGGCAAAGAGGAGGTGTGGGTAATCGACGGAATCCATCTGTAAAAGAGTTTAACGATTTATTAGGTCAAATAATGTCAATAAAATTTTTGAAAAATTCAGTATTAACGAATTGTGATGAAGACAACGATGAGTTATTAATTCAGAATTTTATAAGTTCAAGCCAGCCTCCTTCAAATAAAACAGAGGACCTAACACCTACTGAGATTTCCAAACACTATGATGCTGATGACATTGAACTCTACCCTAATTCGGAGCCATCTAATCTGGATTTGGACCATGAAATATTGGACCAAGTACTCTCGGATGACAATAGTTGTTTAAGCTTTGATGACTGCGCCATAAGATACTACGTGGGATACGCTATATTTAAGTGTTTAAAACGCCGATATTGCCAAAGTTGTGATATTCAATGGGCCAAGAACGAAAATGATGTAAATTTAACAATAAACACGGAATATTTTATATTCATGAAAAATTATATTAATAACGACGGTTTCGGTTCCTTGCGCGGACCGACAGAAGCTTTATTTGAATTATGTAAGCCACTTATAAAAATATTCGAAGACGGATTTAGTAAATATCCTTTTACAAAAAACTTGAAAAAACAAATTGTTGACCGATGCATCCAATACTGTAAAGGCCATTCCAAACATAAATATTGGTTTTGCTCTACAAATCCTTGTTACGAACATAACTATAAATTATTGGACTTTTTAATTTTAGTGCTTTTGAGAAAGCACACAAAATGGATGTATGATAAAAAAACTATCAATAAATAATATTTTTGTTTTATATAATGTATTTTATTTTACATATGAACACATTGCGCCATCTAAAACAAGGATTATCTTAGATAAAATGTCACACTATTCCTTAATATCAACATGCACAACTCTTTAAATATGTTTTAATAATATATTTTATCGATCGAACTGTCTGTCAAACCAATCACAAATCTCTTTTGACATACTCCTCTAACATAGTGCTGCCCAACCCACGGACCACAAGTCTAAATCCGGCCCGCGATGATTTCAGTTTAATATTTTAACTTTGTGACGTTAATGAATTATAATTCCTTTAAAAAATTATTTTGTTTAATTTTTATTATAAAAAATAATTATAATGTTGGCCCTTCTAAAAATTTTTTTCCTTTACTCTAATGTCGAGTTCGATTGGGATTGTCAAAAAAATCAGTAGACAGACAGAAAGTAGATAATCTGTTATTGTAGATTAATAAGTTAATCTTGCTTGCCTATCATTACTTAAACGATTTTCAAAAAATAAGATTACATATTACGTTAAATGCGGCAAGTGCAGTCGAAATAAATGAGTGCGTATTATTATTCCATGTGCAAGCGTATTTTCTTCTTTCAAAATTTTTCTGTTTTATTTTTCATTTTTGCTTCTTTATTTGTTTTTTTATTATGCTAAAATATTTAAAAATAAAATACCAATTTACAACAAAAGCAATAAGGACGCAATATATCGCTCTTTCGCTTAATCAACTATACACACATTCAAACTAATAATATCAAATAAAATGTAAGAAAATAGCTTTGAGAGAAAAATTTTAAGAGCGTAAAAATATTTCAAACCATAGTATTGTTTTAAATGTACGTTCGTAACCCCATATCAACATCATAACCCCAGAAAAAACACTTTATGATATTTTGATAATAGGTTTACTTCTGTATATATTATATTTTTCTGTGCCTCAAGTGTATTTAGAAGAAGTCCTAAGTGTGTGTTCTACCTCTTGTTTTAATGTTGCTTATTTCAAATCATATGTACTACTAAAATATTTCACGTGGATCCGTCGAAATGTATCATAGGGAACGACTGTAATAATTTGAATGAGTGTGTTTTATGCCAAACAATTTTACGTGTGAATATTTAACACGATATTCGGGCACGGCCTGAAGCCGCATACTACAAAAAAAATTCAGTAACTTTTTTGGTAATTTCGCAACAGAAGAACTTGACGGACATCGAAACTTTTCTCAACTTTTCGGTAATTTTTTTCCCCTCCATACCAACTTAAAAAAACATAATTCTTTTTTTCATACGAGAAAAAATGTTTTTAAAGTTGGTATGGAGTTTTTAAAAATGTTAAAATGTTAAAAATTAAAAATGTTAAAAATGTTAAAATGTTTTTAAAAATGCTTTTAAAAATGTTTTTAAAGTTGGTATGGAGGGGAAAAAATTTACAAATTATATTATTATTATTATTTATTCATATATTTATGAGCTGGCGAAACCACCAATTTGCTCTACTATTGTATTTAAAACGGTTAGTCCAAACTTCTAGAAAGAAGTATGGATGTCCCGAGTCTTTATTTATTTTCACTGAGTCGCACTTTGTGATACCACCGAACAGCACGGATATTATGGGCCTTATACATTAAAAATGCAGTACCCAGTACCGCTATCTATTTTTTCAAAACTGTTATTTGTGATACCCTCGCTTTTGTACACGATATAACGGGCCTTTTACGATACTGCGCAGTACCCGGGACCACCAGCTTAAAAAAGATGTTAACACGACAAGATCTATATTGCGACTCTACAAATTATATGAGAAGATTTTATGTCCGTCAAGTTCTTCTGTTGCGAAATTACCATAAAAGTTACTGAATTTTTTTTGTAGGATGCGGCTTGAGTAGTAAAAACATTATACAGGGTGTCCGTGTTTGGGATGCTGATCCGTCAAGGGGTGATTCCTTGGTTCATTCTGAGAAAAAAATCGTATGGGGAGGGGGGTCCAATTTTGATATCCTTTGAGATACAGGGTGTTTAAAAAATTTGGTTCGGAAAAAAAGTACACTCAAATATTTAACTGTAACTTCCAAAATATTTATCCGAGAGCAACCGACTTAGTCTTATTTGACTGGTAATTGTATAGGCTATTATTAAGATCTAGATGGTTATCTTGCATCAGCATCCGTTTGAGAGCTATGATGCTTTAAAGTAAAAAAAAGATATTTTTTTTTTATTTAATTGAGTTTTTCTCAAAAAAATCGTTATAATTTTTTTATTTTTTTATTTAATTTTAATTCGCCATGATCTCCCCTACAATCCCCCCAAGACAAAGTTTGAGCCTAGGAGTTATAAAAGGTGCTCAAATTGCCCTCCTTTTGATTGAATATCGGCTAATATTCGTTTAAGTATACCATTAATCTTCTTGGGAACCAAAACATTCGGCCAAAGCTCTTCCAGGTGTAGTTGTATTAGAGAGACCAGTAATATTTTTACTTATGTAGGTTCCGTATTTTGGCCTTTAACGTCGGGCTTAGAGCCCCATATCCCTCCTGCTGCAGTTTCGGATTTTCAAGAGTCCCGGCCTCTTTAATTTTTATTTGAAATAGTGTCCATAATAATCCCACGAGTACGGAGAAAAAATGTCCATCTGTGCAGGGATCCGGATACACTGTTAGAGACTGAGTTATATTTTTTAGACTGGGCCTCCAGCCAGTCTAGATCTCATCACGGTACGATTAACACCTTAATCCAGCTCAGTTATTTTAGCGCAGTGTGTATAATACAAGGTGTCTTATTGGGACGAGTCAAAACAATCTCGAGTAGAGCGTGCAGCTGAGTCAATGTCATGAAATAAAGTCCACTACACATATACCTGTAAATGAACCGTTACCCACTTAAATTGCATTATAAAACTTTTAGCACGGCACAATACCTTGAATCAAGTAAATGCCAATAACTTTTCTGAAAATTAAGATAACTTTCAACTTTTTTCTATAATTTTGAAGGCACATAGTTTTTCTTTCTTCTCTGGAAGGAGGAATATTATGCATATTATTTTCCATAAAGAAAACACTAGTGGAACTAAAAAAATTGTGCGAAAAATAAAAATTAAATTCAAAATTGAAAGAAAGTGCATTTTTTAGAAAAGAAGTGATTTTTTCACCATTGCTTTCTTTATGGAAAATAATATGCGTGATATTCCTACTTCCAGAGAAGAAAGAAGAACTCATGTCTGTGAAGTTAGCACGAAAAGTTAGCACGAAAAACGCAATGGCAACATCAATGGTTTACATCTTTAATGTTCTACTTTTAGTACAAGTCAGCACGAAACTGGTTTAAGAATTAGCTAAATAGTAAAATTTTACATGACTTAAAGGAACAACACAATACATTTTTAAATATAAGTCTAAATATTTGAAATATAAAACAGAAAAATACTTTTCAATTTTGGAAAACATTTCACCAGAATGATCCGAACCAAATCCTTTAATAATTTGAAAAAGAAAAAAAAAAATTTTTATGAAATTCTTTTATTTGTGGGTGGAACATAAGGGGTGCGGGGGTAGCTCTCCTCGAAATACAATCAAATTTTATCATTGTATCTGATAAATATGTTAAAATTAACAAAACGATGATTTAACAGATGCGTGGGTGGAAAATAAGGGATGGGGGGTTGATTCCCTTAGGGAACACCACCAACTTGTATTGTCACCGAAGTTACACATGCATGCCAATTTTTATCAAAATTGATAAATCTATAAGCATTAAAATTTTGCAATGCAAGATTTGATCACATCCATGTAAGTTAAATAAAAGAATTTAGGTTAGGTTAGGTTGAAGTGGCTGCTATCGCACACTTAGGCCAGCAATGGCCCGTTGTGATACCACAGGATCCCATCTCCCCATTACTCCCGTTGAAACCAACCAGAGCTATTTATATAGCGTAATAAATCTCGCACTCCACAGTTCGCGAGTTCCGAAAGGCTGTCCATACCGTACACACCCAAATACTTATGCCTTCTGTATGATAGCGCCGGACATGAGCATAGGAAGTGTTCCAAAGTCTCCTCCTCCTCTTCGTCCATGCAACTTCTACAAAAGTCATTCGTCTGTATCCCCAGCCTTCTCGCATGATCCCCAAAAAGGCAGTGACCTGTCATTATCCCTACGACCCATCCTATTTCTTGTCTTCCCAGGGATATTAGTTCCTTGGAGCGCCGCAAGTCCAGTTTTGGCCAAACCTGCTTTGCTACCCTGCACGTGAGAGTGTTGATCCATCTCTCATTTGTCAAGGCGATTGCCTTTTTATTGAGCGCCCATTTTAGCATTGCCATAGGCCTCCCCAGACCTACCATTTCCGGCTGCATCTGGAGAGTCGTACCGTACCTAGCTAGTTCGTCCGCCCTGCAGTTCCCCGTGACGTCCGAGTGACTCGGGACCCAGATTATCTGGATGCTGAAATACTCGCTCATCTCGTTAAGAGATGATCGGCAATCCAGCGCCACCCGCGACTTCAGACAAACTGCCTCAAGTGACTTGATCGCTGCCTGACTGTCCACATAAATTGCGATATCCCCCCCGGATACCACATTATGCTTCAACCATGTCATGACTTCCCCGATCGCCACCACTTCAGCCTGGTACACGCTGCAGTAGTCAGGGAGACGAACAGAAATATTACATTAAGTTTATCACAGAAGACTCCGGCTCCTACCTTATCGTCTAGCCTCGAGCCGTCCGTGAAAAATTGCATTGCCTCGTTTTCCAAGATTGATCCGTTTCTCCAGGATTCCCTTGAGGGAAGATGGTACGGAAACCCTTATCGAAGCACAAAGTTGGTGTAATATAATCCAGATTCGCCAGTTCTTCGCCAGCGAATCTACCTATCGTCGAGTGTCCCACCTGAAGACACTTCCACTGAGAGACAGCCAAGAGTCTCGTAGCCACGTTGGCTGCCATCTGTTTACCATAATGGTCGATTGGAATAAGGTGGAACATAACCTCTAAAGCGCGTGTAGGTGTTGTCCTAAGCGCCCCGCTTATAAGCATACAGGTCGTTCTTTGTACCTTCTCCATCATACCTCTATATGTTACCTTATCTAGAGCTGGCCACCAAATGCCCACCCCGTACATTAGCACAGGTCTTATCACGGCGGTATAGAGCCAGTATACCAGCTCCGGTTTCAAGCCCCATCTCTTACCTATAGCGTTCCTACACGAGTATAAGGCTACAATAGCCTTATTCACCCTTTCCAAAGTGTTAGGCTTCCAGCTGAGCTTACTATCAAAGATTATGCCCAGAAATCTCGCTCGGTCAGCAAAAACTAGTCCGCTGCCGTTTATGATAGGAGGGCTAACCACCGGAATTTTATATTTCCTAGTAAATAGTACCAGCTCTGTTTTGGAAGGGTTAATCCCCAATCCACACTTGCTGGCCCATTTCGTAACAATCAGGAGTGCATTCTGCATAACATCCCTAATCGTATCTAGATATTTGCCTGAGACAGCTATCGCTACATCATCAGCATATGCTACAACCCCTATCCCCTCTCTCTCTAGTTCCAGCAGCAATCCATTAATCACTGCACTCCAGAGAATGGGGGACATTACACCTCCTTGTGGGGTTCCTCTAACCACCCGTCTTCTAATCTTGGACTCTCCCAGCTCCGAGGTAATAGTCCTGCTTACCAGCATCTGATTTATTAACCTACTTATAGAGCAGTCCACCTTCAAAAAAGACAATCCTTCCATGATCGCCTCCGTTTTTACATTATTAAAAGCACCCTCAATATCGAGAAATGCTACCATGCAAAACTCTTGCAAGTAAATTGATTTCTCAATTGTGCGTACTAGATCGTGCAGAGCTGTGTCCACCGACTTTCCCTTACAGTACGCATGCTGCGACATTGCCCAATTCCTGGGTTCAATTCTTGATCGAATAAACACATCTATCAACCTTTCCAGGGTTTTCAGCAGAAAGGATGATAGAGTTATAGGCCTCAAGTCCTTTGGACGAGCATGTGAGCTCTTTCCCGATTTCGGAATAAAGACTACTTTGACCTCTGTCCAATTCCTAGGAATATAGACTAGTTTCAAACATCCCCTGAAGATAACCTCTAGCCAGGGGATGATGGCTGCCGAGTTCTTTTGAATCTCTGCTGGTATAATCCGATCCGGGCCCGCCGACTTATAAGGCTTAAAACCCTGCAGCGCCCACCTGATCCGCTCTCTATCCAATATGCCCTCCATATCTATTGGAGGTGTTCCTCGATGAGCTCCAGGCTCCATCGAGTCATCAAAGCTTCCCGGAAAGTGGGTATCGATGAGAAGCTCCAACGATTCCGCACTTGAAGCTGTCCATGACCCGTCTGGTCTAATTAAGTAACTAGGACTAGTTGGGTTAGTAGATAGAATCTTCCTAAGGCGGGAAGTCTCAGAGACTTCTTCCATTCTACCACAAAAGAGTCTCCAAGATCCCCTCTGTGCCTTCCTCAATTCTTTTTTGTACTTTCTTAGGTTCTCCTTATAGGAGTCCCAGTCCCGTACATGCCTCGTGCTCTTTGCCTTATTAAAGGCTGTCCTACACGCCTTCCGAAAGGTCTCCAACTCCATGGACCACCATGCCGGTTTCTGCCTGCCCCTTGGCTTTATCAGGGGGCAAGAAGCATTAAAGGAAAGATTGCATGCTCTTGTGACAACATCCACAATGCAATTCAATTCTTCCACTGTCTCCGGAGGTCCGGGGACCTCCGGCAATAGTTCCTCCAACACCTCCCCATATTTCTCCCAGTTTGTCCTTCTAGGATTCCTGAACGGCTTCTGGGTACCCGGGTGAATGTTAAGGTTATAAGTTATATATTGATGATCAGAGAATGAGTGCTCCTTCGCCACTCTCCATCCCCTAATTAACTGAAAAATAGTATCCGAGGCGAGGGTCACATCTAGAACCTCCTGCCGATTGCTAATGATAAATGTCGGTTCCTGCCCAACATTGCAGACTGAAAGGTTAGTATTTAATAAGTAATCAAAAAATAACTCACCCCTCTCATTAATATCAGTGCTCCCCCAAATTGTGTGATGCGCGTTTGCATCACATCCGAGTATCACACCAATCCTATTTTTCCTTGCTTCTCGGATCAGGTCCCCCAGGTTATCCGGCGGGATCTCCTTCTCCCGATCCATATACGCAGAGACCAGCCAAAACTTGTCTCTGCCAACCTCCATACTGATCGCAGTAACGTCACCACTACTGTATTGAGAAAGTAGAAAATTTTTTAAAGTATTTTTCACTAAAATGCAAGATCTTATCTTCTCAGAGTTACTTGAGTACAAAGTTTTATACCCTTTCACCTTAAGGCCACAGATCCTGTTTTTGTTAATCCAAGGTTCCTGGATTAACACTAGCTCCTCTCCTGATCTAGTCAGTCTGAGAACGAGAGCCGCCGAAGCAGCCTTCGTATGGTGAAGATTAATCTGCACAATATTAATCACCATGCATTATCTCACTTACCTCTTCATGCATTCCCTGTTTCAGGCTAATGCTACCTTCCTCCGGGGGCCGCTAGTATCCGCCGTGTCACCCCCCATAATTGATGCTTCGCTGCCTTGAGAATCCCCAGCCTCTCTTCGTTCAGATTCCGACAGGGTGTCCCCATCGGATCCAAGCGAGAAAAGGCCGCCTCTCTCCAATAGCAGCTCCACGTCATCGTCTGTTATAACCCCATGCGCTTGCTCGACTGTCTGCCGCTGGGTCCGTCCGACGTCCACCTCCGGCCCGTCCTCCGAGCGCATGCCTACCTCATCTTTTTTAAAAACGTTGAGAGTGATCGACCCGAAACCGAAGCTGATCACCCCCTTTGTCTCTGCCAGGGGAGTAAGGGACTCCTTATTGAGCAGCATGATTGCCATTCTGAAGCCCCCTTTAGCCTCCTCCTGTTTGACAATCTTCCAATCTTTCGTTGGAAGATTTGGATTACTTGCCTGAATAATCTCAAGGATCTCTTCTGGCTTTTCTGGTTTGGTTGGTAACCAGACGCGGGCCCTTGGTCTACTCGGAATTTCTTCCTTTCGAACTGCCTCAAGCCTCGCGCCTTCCCATACCTCACCTACTTCGGCTATTGCCTTTTTATAAAGATCCACCGATCTTTGATCCGAGCACGCAGTTAACTTTACGCGCCCTTGATGCCATCCCGCATCTCTACAGAACGGAGGGGGTCCTGGATTTTCTCTCAGGACCTTGATGAAAATGGAGTTTAGTGCATTATACACTTCCCTCCACTTTCCTGCCGTGATGCTCCCATCTTCTTGACTTCTGTCAATTACCGCTAGCACCAGTACGTTCTCCTTTACTATTTCACTGAACAATTTCGGTTTTTCCTTTGGATCTCCCGATATCGCTCCAGTGACGGTCTTGGCTCGTTTGCTGTCGCCCACTTCGAGCTCATCCTGAGACCTCTGCCTTTTAGGCACAAGGACCCTATCCGAGCTGTCGCGGCCGACAATCTCCCTCGCCCAAGCCACAGATTGCTTCTGTTCTACTGTAAGCTGCCCCTCAGGGGTTGCAGCCAGTTTATCCAGAATTTTATGCGCCGACCGTTTCTCCCTGTATCGTCGCTTTGCAGGAGGGATCCTTCCCGATCCCCCGCTCTCTTGCCTGGCATTGGTATCGCTGACTCCTGGCTTTGGTGCCATGGTGCCACTTACCCCTGCCACTGATGAGGTAGCTCCACCTTTAAGGTAAGAGCCACTTTCTTCCTTCATTGTTTCCGGTTTTTCAAGGGTACCGGCTCCCTTATTTTTATTTTTTAAATGTTCCATAGTTTTCCCACGAGTGTCGGAGAAATACTGGTCCACCTGCGCAGAGATCCGTATACGCAGGTAAGGCTAAATACAACTGGAGGTAGCCAGGTATCCAGAGGGCTCCGTTAACGACTGGGCTATGTTAAAAGGGCCCCCAGCCTAGCTGATCATCAGCACGGGTCGCATAACACCTTAATCCAGCCCATTGGCTCACCAAGCATCACATCCCAGCACCCCCGCCCCTATTCATCTTTCACTCAACCATTCACCCATCCATATGGATATCCCAAACCAATAGGACCCATTTCATCATTCAAGGGGGTAACCCGTTTAAAGGGGCCCCTCACTCACTACCTGGAGACCCCGGAAATGTGACGCTCAGTTTGCCTGTGGTTATTAGTTGATGGTTTTATGGCGCCATCAGTTCGCCATTCCATACCGGGTATCATAGGCACTCAGAATTTATTAAACTGAGGTTAACCACTCCCCAGTTTCCTGAGACTCTCCTCCCGGCAGGGCTGCGGTTGGGGGCGGCTTATTTAATATTCACCGCTAACCTATCTATCGATAGGTCGTCCACTATCCACCACCTATGACCCCCCGATAGCTGCAGCATGCCCCGGGTAAAAGAATTTAATTAAAAACAATTTTTTTTTGTTTTAGCTAAAGTCATCCTAATATTCCAACCAGTAATTTTTAACACAGATTTGATTTTCTCGTACAGAACATCTATTTATAATGTTACAAAGGAATTTTCAGAATTATCTAATGACATTGACCCATTCAAAAGTTTGGTATGGGATACTTCAAATTAGAAATTTTTCAGATGATTAATCAATAATTACTAAGGTCTTTTGAATTATTGAACCGTTAATTTGTCAACCTCAGTTGTTATTTCATTGTATAGGCCGAACATTTACCATATTCCATAGCAAAATTCAGAAATTTCGTATGACTCCTTCAAAAGTTATAGACAGATTTCATTAACTTCAACTTTCAAACATTTCATATGAACGTTCAGCCATAAGTACTAATTGCTTTTGAATGATTGAACTGTTAATTTGTCAACCTCAGTTGTTATTTCATTATATAGGCCGATCATTTACCATGTTCCATGACAAAATTCAGAAATTTCTTATGACCCGTTTTCAAAAGTTATAAACCATTTAGTATTACATTCTGGAAAAGAGCCGAGACATATTCTGGAAAAAAATTGAGAGAAGTTCTTTAAAAATATTTTGGAAAATGGGCAATTAACTGCTATTTCTAGTATTATATTCCCAGGTTATTATTATCGGGTCTTTTTAAACATCGTTTGAAAAAACAACATTTTAAATTGATATTAATTTAAGAGCTAAAATCTATTTCTTTTCGTTTTTCTTAGTAGTTATTTAAATTTAATGCGCTAAAATTATTAATGGTTTAGTTCCAGGATTAATTTTTAATAAATTTTTTAGTACCGTAGTATCAGATTAAACTTTTTGATAATTTCGTGCTAAATTCCTACCGGTGAAGAACTCTGCATTTAAAATTATAGGAAAACAATTGAGTTATCTTAATTTTTAGGAGAGTTATTGGCATATACATGATTCAAGGTATAATTGTGCCGTGCTAAAAAATTTGAAAGGTAATTTAAGTGGGCAACGGGTTTATTTTCGGGCATATGGGTAGTGGATTTTTTTTCATGGCATTGACCCAGCTACACGCCCTACTCGTTTGGATTTGTCCCAATGGGACACCATGTATAGACAAAAAAATTGCCGAATATACGTGCGTACGGAATGGCATTTGATTTGTGAACATACAATTAGTTTCTTTTTTAATTGTTTAAGTTGAATCTAAATACTGAACAATTAATTTTTTTTTTTCAATAGATTTACTCGATGGACATAACGGCCCTACTAAATGAATACCTAATTGAGTACAATGTACTTCAGGAAGAAATCAACTTGCAAAATCACCAATTCGACATTTTAGAGGAAACCAAAACTGAAAACACTCAACTCACACGAAAATTGGAAAAAGCCAATTTATACATAAAAAATTTGGAGGAACTCAATTTTTTTCAAAAAACCGAACTCGATAACCTTAAGTTACAGCTGAACGCGATTCAAAGCAATCAGACGAGTAAACATCTTCAGCTCAAATTATTCATCAACTTTTTAATTGAATCAAGTAGTAATAGTCAAAATAATTTGGAAGAGAATAATGATATAAATGACATTGACCATTTAATAAAAATAAATTATTTAAATAATTTAACGCATGAAAAATACAAAAATATTATTCATTTAATTGAAACTCTTCTAAATCCGTCGACAAATGAAAATTTATCACCGCAAACCATTACTTTTCTAAACAAGCTGTATGATTATTTAAAAAATAATCAAAATTCTAATTAAATAAATTGAAGGCTTACCAAATTTATTTGTATTGATGTGTGACAAAATATTTACTAAATTCTATATTACACACAACATACAATGTATTCATAAAATTATTTAATAATTTTTACTAGATTATCAAAACATCTTTCAAAGATCGTAGAATCACTTAAATATTAATATGTATTACATACCATTAAAACATTATTATACTCGTAGATTGCTCGATGCCGCTCATTTTTTCTTTGAGGGATGTTTTATTCTTTTTATTACGATTGTTGATGATATTTTATATTTTAAAACGAATGCGATAAGAAATGTATATAGAATATACATCATTTTGCGTGTTGCGGCTAAAAAAATGCATTTTCAGAGATTTTTAATTTTATCTTTTAGGTTATTATGTATTGTATTTATCAAATTTTATTAAAAATAACATTAAAATAAGAAAAAAATAAAATCATGTACAAGTTAAGAAAATGAGTTTTTGTTGGGTGAGTGAACATATTTCGTAAGTAATTTCAACGTTCCATCCATGCTTTTATATACAATGGCGCAATTAAGTATCGCATCAATTAATTTTTACAATTTTCTTGAAGGTCACATATTTTTTTCAATTTTATAATCAAAGCAGATACTTGTGTTTCAATTATTTCTATGTAACTAAATAAAACTGCAATATTTGAATTATATTGGTGACTTTTACATCAGATGCACAATCCAGCACAAATCAAATTATTTTAAATTATCAGTTGAGCTAAAGATTTAGCAAAGTTCAGTTGTGATATGAGCCGTTTATTTTGAAAGTGGCCTAAGTCCATTTTTCAAAAAAATCAAGTTAATGATAACAATAGATAAATAACAGTATAATCTTTCTATCGGTAAATAATTTTTTTTTTTTTTTTTCGCTGGCGCTACATCCCATGGGATTTGGCCGCTTCATTTTTTTGAAGTTTCGTAATCATTTTTACAACAGATAATGAGTGATTAGTTCATTGATTAAACCAGCCGTGATTTTTTCATCACCCGCCGGGAATCGAACCCGGGACCTCCGGAGCTTAAAGCAAGCATGCTAACAACTGTGCCACCGGGGCGGCAAAATAATTAAAATAAATAAATAATTTATTGTGAAAACAAAAAAAAATAATCTCTAACACCTGTGTAAAAAATAAGAAAATTCAAAATCCCATATGTTTTTTCATTTATTGTTTTTCTATTCTTTCATTATCTCGTTTCAACAAAATATGGACTTAAACCACTTTCAAAATAAACGGCTCATATAAAAGTTTTATTGAAAATTACATAAAATGAGTTCTCACCGATCTGCTTTTGCTAATGTTAGTGAAGTAGAAGCAATGATAATAGTGACATTACTACAAGAAGGACATATTCAACGGTATGTAGCTAATCTGGCAGGAGCCAATCAATCAACGGTGTCCCGTGTAATTGCACGTTATCGAGAGAGTTGCAACAATCAACGTAAAACTTCCGTATCAGATGATCGATAACACAAGTTAATCGTTTTCAGAAACCGATTTAGTATCACGGGTCCGTCGGCCCGATCAGCACTTACAGAGGTACGGGTTGTTAATATTTCAAACGATAATATGAGATAAATGGTGAAAGAAGTGGGTTTGAGATTCCGAGTTCCCGCTACAGGCTCAGAATTAACGGCAGAACATCGACGAGAAGGTTGCGATTTGCCCGAGAACACGTCAACTAGGCAATTCAAGGATAGAGTAACGTCCTGTATTCAGATGAGTCAAGATTCTGTTTGACAACGTCAGACAAACGTATTAGAGTGTGCCGACGTGCGGGAGAACGATACGCATCAGTTAACAACGTTCCTTCTATAAATTTTTGAGGTGTGTCAATTATGGTTTGTGGAAAAATTTGTCTAACTGCTCTTACCGAACTAGCATCCATAAGTGGAGGCTCATTTACTGCAATAAGGTATATAGAGAAATGCGTAGAACCCCATGTAATGCCTTTTGCTCCATATATTGGAGAAAATTTCGTTTTCATGCAAGGCCTTACGTCGCAAGAGTAGTAATGGACTATCTTGAAAATATCAATTTACGAACGCTGAAATTGCCAGCAAAAAGCCCGGATCTTAACCCGATTGAACGTGTTTGGGACATACTTGGAAAAAAGTTACGGCAGAGAAATACCACCAAAAATGCATTTTAGAGCTTCAGAAGTAAGTAGTGGGAAAATATCCCTCAAGAAGATATAAGAAATTTGATTTATAGTATGCCAAGGGCGGTTTGGCCTCTATTTGAGGGGGGGGGGAGCTAAGGTTGAGTAGATTAATTTACCGGCTCCGTAACCTTCCAGTAGGGTGCGCATTACGTGAGTTGTTCTGGTCATTATCAGGCAGAAACGTGATGGGTACAATTGTGTTGGGAGTAACCTGATCACAATTCGCAAGTGTACGTGCTGTCTCCTCGTGGCAACCACTGGTAATGGTAACTAAGGCCATTTGGCAAATTTTTAGCCATTTCGCGTAGGCTAAAGTACGGCGCTAAAGGAGAAACCGTTGATTGAATATATTATAGATAGTATCACTGCGGAATACAACAACAACTTAAATTGTTTGTTTCATCTTTCACATGGCCAACGAAGAGCAAATCAATATTGGTTTTGGTTTAAGAAGAACAAAGCCTGGGGCCTTACTATTGTTTTCGATCGCCTTCGTTTTGTGTTCGTTTTATTAAATTGGTACTATTGCTTTCGATGTGGTCGAAATTTATAGACGGCGTTCGAAAATTTACGATGTATTTTTCTTCATGTTTCATTTTCGACTGTCATCGAACGTATTATGTAATTGATAATTTTATTTTTTCTTAAACAGTAATTTCAAATTAATGCAAAATTTAAAATGTAAGTAGTACTTATTTGTTCATTATTTGTTTATATTTTATAATTTTAGTTATTTTAATTAAAAATTTTAATTTTAATAATTTGATTTTGTATACATAATATGTTATGGCTAATGTACAAAATAGAAGAATGTACACATTCACCGGTAAATGTGCATATTTCCCAAAGTGAGTGGTAAATGTTCGTATAAGTTGAATAAAATACTCATATTTCGTACATTTTCCGGTGAATGTGCACATTTCCCACAGGTCATTGGTGAATGTAATTTTCCTCTAGAAATGGAAATTTGTACACTAAATTTATGCCAGTATACCATTATTGAATTAGAAAGAATATGGGATTTTTTAAATGGAAATTGGCTATTTCTTAACCGATTATGATGAAATTTGACATGAGCGATGGAAATGGGATTCTAAAATGATTTTTGGAAGAAGTTCTGGAATATGGCCAATTAATATAGAACTTCGCTGTTTCTTAACCGATTATTATGAAATTTAATAATAATTTGTTGTGTTTCACCGCGCGCGGTTTAATTAACATTATTTATGTTATTTTGGTATTTTTATAATCAACCCCTAATTTCTCTTAGAATTGTAGAGGCTAACGGCTTCGGTAACCCTCACGTGCACGCCGGAGGTCGCTGCGCTTCCCTCGCTTGGCCCCGTGAAGTTTAAATCTAGAGCATCTTGGAGGGCTAAGCGGAGGGAAGTGCATAGTGACCTCCCGCGTGCCCGTGAGAGTTACCGAAGCTGTTGGCCTCTAGAATTCTAAGTTAAATTAGGGGTTGATTATAAAAATACTGTTTAAATTAAACCGCACGCGCGTAGTGAAACTCAATAAATTATTATTAAATTTCATCGTAATCGGTTAAGAAACAGCGAAGTTCTATATTAATTGGCCATATTCCAGAACTTCTTCCAAATATCATTTTAGAATCCCATTTCCATCGTACTTGTCGAATTTCATCATAATCGGTTAAGAAGTAACCGAGTTCGTTCCTATGTGGCCATATTCCAGAACTTCTTCTAAATATCATTTTAGAATCCCATTTCCATCGTACATGTAGAATTTCAACATAATCGGTTAAGAAATAACCGAGTTCGTTCCTATGTGGCCATATTCCAGAACTTCTTAAAATAACATTTTAGAATCCCATTTCCATCGTACTTATCGAATTTCATCATAATCGGTTAAGAAATAACTGAGTTCGTCCATATGTGGCCATATTCCAGAACTTCTTCCAAAAATCATTTTAGAATCCTCTTTCCATCGTACTTATCGAATTTCATCATAATCGGTTAAGAAATAACCGAGTTCGTTGCTATGTGGCCATATTCCAGAACTTCTTAAAATAACATTTTAGAATCCCATTTCCATCGTATTTATCGAATTTCATCATAATCGGTTAAGAAATAACTGAGTTCGTCCATATGTGGCCATATTCCAGAACTTCTTCCAAAAATCATTTTAGAATCCCCTTTCCATCGTACTTATCGAATTTCATCATAATCGGTTAAGAAATAACCGAGTTCGTTCCTATGTAAATGTAGGTTGAACTCACATTACCCAAGGTAGCAGGTGAATATGCACATTTACCGGTGAATGTGCATATTCGCCGCTCTAACGTTTAGCAAAATAATAGTACTAAATTTTAAATTTTGTGCTGGTAACACCAGAAATAAATAGTACCAAAATATTGTTGACGATCGAAAGCAATAGTACTAATATTTTTGGCAGACGTTCAGAGAGAAGCGTTCAAAAACGAAGGCGACGAAGCGATGGTCGAAAACAATAGTAAGGCCCCAGGTTTCAATAAAATAATGCAGCTAGAAAGGAATAGTTTTACTCTTTCTTTCACAAGCAATAAAGAAATACAAAATCAAATGTTGTACTCTTTCTTTCATAAGCAATAAAGCAAAATATATTTTTCCTTGAAGTTTCAAAAAAATAAAATATTAACACGTTGAAGCTCAATTTGCAATAGTCTGTTGTATAATACTCCACTAATATCGATATCCTAAGGAAAATGTTTAAACCAATGCTTCAAGATGTTTAAAGCAAACGAAAAGTAAAAACAATTGTATCACTTGATGTGTTGTTTTTATTCGTTTTCAGTAGCCTCCTTTTTATTGTATTCAGTTGTTTTTTTATCAAACATGAGGAACATTTTCCAATATAATTAAATTGTGGAACGAAAGCAAAAATAAAACACACGAAAAAATAACAAAAACCGAAAGTTACACCCATTTACACCAATATTAATACAAATATTATAAGGAAACAACTATTTTGCAGTTTCTAAGCTGCTAGAAGAGCTAAGATAGTTTCAAACAATTTTGTCTCTATTTATAAGCGACAGTGGAGACGTTACTCGATCGTAGCGGCGAAAATCGCGGTGGTATTATCTTAATATATTCAATCAACGGAGAAACGCTTGACAAAAAACCCTAATCTAAGGTGGAACAGCATATGCCGATGGATAAATGGCTGAAAGGTTAATTAGTCCAGACAAGTATGCGGACTCTGGATACCAGGCAGAGTCAAGTTTTATTTAGCCTTCCGGTAGTACAGCTGGGGACCTACAGGCGACTTATCATTCCCAGCAACTCGTAAGAGTAAAACAAAACAGTAAATTGGGCAGGGGTAGGAATGTACTGGAATGGGATTGTCCTCTCGAAGTCCTTGGGTATCAACGCTACCGTCTTTCTAGCAGAAGTAAATACTATAGTAAACATCTAGGAGGAAGAGCAATGAGTCCAGATAGTATGTATCGCGTACCGGCCGGCAGTATTTCAATTACTTACAAGCTGTCATTCAGTGTGCATCAATTTTAAGAGATGGATGTCGATAAGCAATATTTACGTCATTGCATTGGCGGGGAATTGATGGAATTGATTAATTCGATTTTAGGTGAACATTCTGTAAGTCATTCAACAGTAAAAAAGTGATTTGGAAGATTTCGTGATGGCAATTTTAGTCTTGAGGGCTCAAACTTAAAGTTTTACTGGATGAAAATCTGTGCCAAACTCGAAAAGAGCTTGCAGAATAGTTAGGAGTTATATCACTTCGTTTGCATGCAATAATGGGAAAGATAAGTACAGAAGGCAGGAAAATGGGTTCCTCATAAACTGACCGAAGAAAACAAAAACCGAATTTGTAAATTTGCTTTCTCGATTCAAAAGAAAGAATCTTTGCACAAAATCATTATGGGTGATGAAAAATGGATTTTGTACGACAATCCTAAACGCAGAAAAGTATAGGTTGATCCAGGCCAGCGATCAACGTCAGTTGCAAAAATGAATATTCATACCAAGAAAGTGTTATTGTGTGTCTGATGGGACTGGAAATAAGCTTCTTTACAGACACTACATTATATCTCAAGATACCACTATCAACCCTAACATTAATTTTTGAACCATCCGTTAAGAAGTTCAAAACTTCAGGATTCAACATCTCTTCACTCAACCAGTCCTCTCTGGAGGGAATATCAGTACGAAACCTTTCCTCAAAAGATGATGATGGAATTATATAGTCGGTGGTGGTGTCTGAGATATTCCTGTTACACAGAATGGATGAGTGTCGATTGAGCCTTATAGCTGTACTCGCTGCCATTTGAATGTTCAGGATATCTAGCGGTATGAGATGAAAAAGAACCTCCAATGCCTGAGTGGGTGTGCTCCAGAGTGCACCGCTATAATTCACAAGGTGTAAGTTCTCTGAATTTTCATCGGCAACTTTTGGTTGGCTATACTGTTTTAGGCTGGCCACCAAATAACAATCCCATATAATAATATGGAACTTAACACTGAGGCATAGAACCAGTATATAATGTGAGGTTCAAGAAATCATTTTTTTTTTCAATAGCGTTTTTACAGGAGTAAAGCGCTATATTAATTTTCTTTACCCTTTCTAAAACATTAGGGTTCCACCTAAGTTTGCTGTTCAAAATAAGACCTAGGTATTTCGTTTTATCAGTAAAGGAGAGTGTCGATCTAAGGAAGTTTGCATTTCCTGGAGAAGAGGACCACCTCAGCTTTTCGTGAATTAACATTTAGTCCACAACAGCTGTCGGCCCATTTAGAAAGAATGCCAAGTGCCAATACCCCTCATCATTGCCAAGGCCTCTATCGACTCATTTTTGATGATAATTATAGCTGACCTATAGTCAGCCTTTGGCTCCTCCAACTTGGCTATCTTCCAGTTGGGTTTCGTAAGACCCGGATTGCTAATCCGAAGCATTATCAAGATCTTCAAGCTTGATATGGTTCCTGTGCCATCCTCCATCCCTACATATCGGGCAGGCCCTGGGTTCTCCCGCACTACTTTCAAAAAGGTCACAGTTATATTAGAAACTTTGTCCTTTCCCAATAAATTAGGAGGACCAACTTAGGCCAAAGGTCCCCTAGCAGCAGTTGTATTAGAGGGACCAGCAATATTTTTACTTAATTCCCGTTTCGTATCTTGGCCTTTTGGACTAGGCTTAGAAGCCGATGTCCCTCCAGCCGCAGATCCTAGTTTTAAAGAGTCCTGGCATCTTTATTTTTATTTGAAATAGTATCCATAATAATCCCATGAGTGAAGGAGAACAAATGTTCTTCTGTGCAGAGATGCGCAATGCATTGATAAGGCTATATAATCCAGAAGGCGCCAGGTATCAGGATACATCGTTAGAGACTGAGCTCAGTCTGGTTCTCAGCACGGTATGATTAACACCTTAACCCAGACCCAGTAGTTTAGCGCCGTTTTAGCCTAACCCATCCTGTTAAAAACAATGATGAGTTAGTTGCCCGGTGGTCAGCGCTTGGAAGTATTGACGTCAGACAATTATATTGCGCAATTTAATTGTACGTGAATACCGGCCTTAATGAGGTTTTGGGCACACTAACGTGTAACAGACTAACTCGCCTTGGGGCTAGATTCTGATGAAATGACAATTTTTTGTGACATTTTTTCTCAATACAAAAGTCCCCAGAAAATTCCAATTTTTAGTGGTAATGGACCGACCAAACGGCCCAGTAGATAAAACTGCGGCGGTTGAATCGGGAGGTACCGGGTTCGAATCAATATAGGAGCGGGATGCAAAAGAGATTTTTCATCATCTGATTACGATTTACGATCGGTGATGAAGATGAACACAACTATGACTCCCTGCCCTGTTGAGAGTGCAGAATCCATAGGCCGACCCACCTTTCATGTCAGCACTATAGGCTGGCATGAAGCAATTCAATGTGCAGGTGGTTTAGACAAAAATGGGTCCTATAGCCAGACGTTCACGATTTAGGTATTACGGAGTAAAGTATAGGTGTAAGCTCGGAAGCCCCTTAAACTTTACCGTAGTGTATTATTATTGTAGGGCACTGTGGGCGTTAAGCCACCTCGCACTGCGACCTAAAAGATCTTTTGTACATGGACCCTGCTCAATGATCCGTCCAGTCAATATTCAGGCTCTTAATGAACCTAACAATACTGCCGGCCGATATATGATACATACTATCTGGGTTCATTTACTCTCCCTCCTAGATATTGTAGTCTTTGGCGGAAAATGGCTGGGCAATAATACAGAACATGTTCTGCTTCCAGGTCGCAGAAGCGGCATCCGTCTGTCGTCCTTAGGCCCATTTTTTTAAGGTGATATCTTAAGTGGATGTGACCTGTGAAGGCTTGTGGCAAACCTGGAATTCTGCGCCAATAGGAGGACTTTTACACATCCTCCCAGTGTTTTACACTGCCCTAAGGTGCCCCTTAGTGCCGCCACAGAAGGGCTCCGGCCCAATGAATGGAGAAGCGGAACCCTCGCGGGCGAGGCCATCAGCTGCCTCATTTCCCGCAATTCCAGTATGACCTGGGACCCAAATAAGTGTTACCTTATTTGAGCTTGCCAAAGCTTAATAACCTTCAGACAGTCCCATACCAGCCTCGACTCAACGGTAAAAGATCTAAGAGCCTTTAAGGCCGATTGGCTGTCTGATACAATATATATATTTGCATCGTTTAGGCCTTTTGCAATGCCTATCCTAGCGCAAAGTTTTATAGCATGTACTTCTGCTTGAAAGACGCGCGGTGCCTAGCGTTGTTACCAAAGGACTTCACGAGGGCAGTCCCGACCCTGTATATTCCTACCCCCGCCCCGTCTTCGGTTTTTCGTCCATCTGTAAACCATACCATTGACCCTCGCTCAAAGGATGGTCCCCCTGTTCTCCATAAATCCCGGTTAGGTAACCTAACACAAAATGGTTTGTGGAAGTCTAGTTTAGCTGGCATACAGTCAAAAGGCATTCCTTTGGTAGGGTCTATCTGAATTTCCCTGAGAATTTCCAGATGGCCCACCATATTGCCCAGTTTGATATTTCCCTCCGCCTGCATCTTAAGGGCCATAATAGAACCCGACTAGCAAAATTCATCAGAATTGTTTCTTATAGATATCAGATATATGATATCAAAATTAATTTTGATATCATAAATTGTTCAGAAATGATATAAACCTGCCGCAAAAGTTTACGCCTATCTATATCATTTTGCAATGTTTTCGATATCAAAAATGAACTTCTTTCAGGAAACTATTATGACATTCACATTAATCCAATAAGCTTCTTAAATGTAGTCTTTTATGAATCATATTTCCGGATTCTATATGTGTTTTATAGGAAATCCTTTTTGGTATCAAAAATGTTTCGAAATGATGTCTAATATAATTTCATAATTTTATCATTTCTGTTACATAGTATTGAGACAACTATGACGTCACGATAATGAAATCTTTATGATTGTTGATAATATTTCGATAATTAAAAGTAAAATAAACAATTTTATCGAACTAATCACCAATAATTTTATTAAATTCAATTTCAATTCGGTAATTAATGATAAATTATAATTAATAATTAATTAATTTTTTTTTTTTTATTGAGATATTTAATCCTGTCTGAAGCATGTTGGAGATAGGTTTTTAAAGCATCCTCCGTTATTTTTTCCATTGTGGCCGGATTTACTTCTTTTACCGCTGCTGTAATGATAAACATAAAAGTATTGTACATATAGAAAAAATTATTAGAAACTTTATAAATATTTATTACCATAAATAATTGGAAGGATTGGATAATCTGATAATTTAATTTTCCCCCCTGATCCTGAATAATTTATTTCTATCTGGAAATTTGTTTCAAATAATTTATTTACCATCCTTCTAACTGATTTTTCGGCGCTGGTACCTCCACAATTGCATAGCAGAGCAATCTGTTTAAATTAGATAATATAAAATTGAATTTAAATATAATTAATTAAGTTATTACAATATAATTGAATAAATACCAAAGAATTTTTAATCTCAGGATTTTGTTTAATTTTTTCATTTGCTGAATAAAATTCTTGAACGGATTTTATCGGAAGATTGAAATCTACATATTTTAGTAAATGTTCCTCATATGAAACCATCCCTGAATTTTCAATTTTCCTTATTCGTTGTAAAATCTCATTATTTTGAGATTTAATTTGTTTTATTTCAGTATATAAATCTTCTTGCCTTTTTATAGTTGCTACTTGTTTGTATTTTATTGAGCGAAGAAGCTTGATGTAATCACTCTTGTCCGGCGATTCGAATAAATTTGGACTATTGGGCGGTTCTTCCAAAATATTCAGTAAATCGCTAATATTACGCTCCTCATCTTGAATTTCCGTTGAGTGTATGAATCCTCTTGAGCAATTTGGCTGTGAGTTAATTTTTGGTATTGGTGAGAAGGGCTCTTCGTCAGATATATCGGAATTGCTACAGTACTCTTGATTTTCAGACAAAGCTTTTTTATCAGACGCCAAATAACCTGAAGTAGACGGTACATTTGTTCGGTTCATTTGCAAATTTGAATTAATAGTTAAAAGAGTGGATTCATCTGGTATTGGTAATGGTTTCGATAATTTGCTCTTGAGCTCAATGACCTGTGATTCACTATCGTGCTGGATATTTTCTTTTTCGTTGTATGTTTTTTTCTGTACCTTACCAGGGGTGCAAAGTATTATTGACTCAATATCATAATCTGAGTATTTCATATTTGGCTTCTGAACTCGTCTACTTCGTTTGTCTGGAATTATTTAGCGGAAATAAATAATAATAATTATTATCTCGTAGACAGATGCCTTTTGTCAATATATCATTCGCTTTAATACATGTTAAATCGGAGAAACAATAAACACTGCATTTAACAATAAAATAATCAGATGACTTGCAAGGATGTTCATAAAGGGGAATACTATCTAAGAAAAATCTACCAATTAATAACGTTTCGTTATTTATAGTTGAAAAATTTTCGACTTTAAAAAATATGTTTGTTTTTGTCAATACAATATCGTTTTTGTTATCAATTTTTAATGTAAAATCTTTTAGCTTGCAATTTCTATAATACAACTTGCATTCATTCCAGTAAGGGCCATTATCATGTTCTTTTGATAAAATTTCAGACTGATATGTTTCAATTGGAATTGGGATGACTGGCATTTCCATTATTCTTCTATGTATTTGTTGTAAAAGCTTGTCACGTAATCGTAATTTGTTCTTTAAGTTATTCAAATTATTTTCGAACGGAAAGGCACTTATCAAATCTAAAGGGCCGAATCGTTTTGCTTCGGCAGCTAGATGAACTAAACTATGAACATTGTAAGTGATAAATTCCTCGCCATAAAATACTATATATAGTTCTACAAAGTAGCGAAGTAAACGATCTGCAAATTCGTTTTCTTCTTTATGCTTTTCAGGGGATAGTAGGATAGTGATTGCCGTGTGAAGGATCATAAAATGATAAAATATTTCAGGTTTTAACACACCATCTAAAACGACCGGTCCGGTATACAACAAAAATTGTCGAAATTCTGTAGCTTTCCATATTTTAAATTCACTTATGGATCTAGGTTTTCTACTAAAATCTGATGGAAGGCAATTTGAGTTTTCCTTCAACCTATCGTTGATTATATTAGCAGAAGAACCTAAATAGTAATCTTTTCCGCGATCTTCCATCCAAAATTTAATTAGTCTTTTGACTACTCCCAGGTAAACAACATGCATGATATCAAGTATGAAATCATCTACCATATTTAGATCAATATTTTCTAAAATTGATTTTTGGTTTTGTAGATGATGTTCAGGGCTAGAACGCTTTCGAAATGTCTCGTTAGTTCTGTATGGACAATTCATATCAGGGAAAACGATTTTTTTTTTGTATATTCCTACCGTAGTACATTTAGTACATCCGTTGTAACTATTGAATTTCACAACTTTTTTTACGAAAGAAAGAGCTGGTGCATCCATAATGAAACCAATAATTTTTAGACTATAATGTTTTTCATTTACTTTCAAGCCGGTAAAATTTATTTCACAATATTCTTGATAAAATTTTTCTAACAAATCATTAGAACAATTTGGATTTTTCATCCCACAATAAACACCTACTAAGATAGGGTTTCGATCGATTGATGGAACCAGAACTTGAACCGGCCAAATATTATGTTTTGAGCTACGAAAAGGTGAGAAACCATCAATATTTATAAGGATATCAAGAACAGCGGGTAAATCTGTTTTGCAAAATTGAATTTTTGTTGTAATTTGGTATTTCAAACCAATATGCACGTATTCACCAGGAGTTACAACTGACACAACAGTTGTTGTTGGAGTATTGAGCAGAGTTCGAGCATCTAAAGGCAAACTGTTTAATCCCAAATATTTTGGGAATAAATGCAATAATTTCGTTACTTGGTCTAAAGGAATATTTCCATTTATAGCCCATTCTTTCAAGGCAGTTTCAAAATTCGCCGTGTGAGAATTACAAATGTTCATTATATCTAACTTTTCGCTTGACTTAGGGTTTTCAATATCTGTAGTTAAATTTGTCACATTAAATTCAATTCTATTGGTTTCAGAAGTCACTTTAACTGTTGTTGCGTTAACGGTATTCACTTTAGCTATTGTTGAAATAGGTGATGATTTGCGTTTGTTGAAATAATATTTTTTTATATTTTTCTCTCGTATCCGATATTTATTTTGACGAGATAATAGATACTCGTACTTACCCATACTTATATGTATTTATTTGGTTTATTTATTTTTACAAAACAATTAGATATAGGTACAACAATACACGCTATTTTATTATAATAATTTATATATTCTCTTTATTCAATATTCACAACAACGTACTAGTAAGTTAATGTTTTCACTTTGTAAGTTATAATGAAACTAATAGACAGTAAACAAAATAAATAAATAATTTGTGAACATAACGACGATTAACCGAAAATGGCCGATTCGATATAGCAATACATATTGTTACTTTTTTGAATCTCAACAGATACCTAATTTTTGATATCATAAACGAATCATATTTTAGAGAAATATTTGAAACGAATTAAATTGATGTTTCCATTTTAAATCATAAAAGATAATTTTTAGGAAATCTTTTTCAACATCATAAATTCAACCAATTTCTGTTATCATATATATATAATAAGTTAGATATCAGAATGAGAGTTCAGTTTGTTTCATATTTAAATTTATTTTCGGTATCATTTTTACTGATATCATATCAGGGGTACAAATTGAAAATGCGGGATTGATAACAGATGGCGTTACTAACGCTATACGTATCAGGCAGTACTGTGACTATGTTCATGTCAAAGCTACGTCTTATAGCTTTAATTTTCAGTATGTGTCAATTTGTCGCAGTGTCAAATTCATAGTTTTTTTGAGCTCTCAATATGTCGAGTTTCGTGCCAACAAAACAGCATTTGCGGGAAGTTTTAATTTACTTCTTTAATTTGAAGAAAAGTGCTGCTGAAGCACATCGATTGGTCTCCGAGACTTATCCGAGTCATGTTCCATCGGTTTCAACGTGCGAGAGATGGTTTGTGCGGTTTAGAAGTGGTGATTTTGACGTTGAGGACAAAGAGCGGCCGGGCCAAGTGAAAAAGTTTGAGAATGCTGAATTGGAGGCAATACTCAATGAAGACTCGTGTCAAACTCAACAAGAGCTCGCAGATTCATTGGGAGTGACACAACAAGCCATTTCCCATCGTATAAAAGCCCTCGGAATGATCCAAAAGCAAGGACATTGGGTGCCGTATGAGCTGAAGCCGAGAGACGTCGAGCGCCGTTTTTTTGCATGCGAACTGCTGCTCGAACGGCAAAAACGGAAGGGTTTTTTGCATCGCATTGTCACTGGTGATGAAAAGAGGATCCATTACGATAACCCGAAGCGCAAAAAATCATATGGTTACCCCGGCCATGCATCATCATCGACGGCCAAACCAAATATTCACGGCGCCAAGCTCATGCTCTGTATTTGGTGGGACCAGCTGGGTGTGGTGTATTATGAGCTATTGAAATCGAACGAAACCATCACAGGAGCACTATACCGAACTCAATTGATGCGTTTGAGCCGCGCACTCAAAGAAAAACGGCCACAATACGAGCAAAGACACGACAAAGTAATTTTGCAACATGACAACGCTCGGCCACATGTTGCAGCGCCGGTCAAAACATACCTACAAACGCTGAAATGGGAAGTCTTACCCCACCCGCCGTATAGCCCAGACATTGCTCCTTCCGATTACCACCTTTTCCGATCGATGACACATGGCCTAGCTGACCAGCGCTTCCATTCTTACGAAGAAGCCCAAAAATGGGTCGATGACTGGATAGCAGCCAAGCCGGCCGAATTTTTTCGCGACGGTATCCGTAAATTGCCAGAAAGATGGGAAAAAGTTGTGGCTAGCGATGGACAATACTTTGAATAATTCATTTGTTACCATTTTTTCAGAATAAACGTTCAAAAATAGAAAAAAATCCCGCATTTTCAATTTGTACTCCTGATACAATATGTTATGGTTTGCTAGTCGGGAAGCCTCCTTTTTAACATGCAGATTGAGCCCGTAACTCCAAAAACGAACAGTAGTACCGTTTAACGAGGGAGCTATAAGCGAGAGCTTTTCCTCCTCGTAAAAGGGACAAAGAGTTTTGTTTGAATTTACACTGAGTACTTCCTGGGCATACCGCTGCCATATTAAACGAGTGCATTTTGCATGAGATCAGAGATGACCCCATCAAATTTGCCTCGTAATTATGATAGCCACATCATCCACATAGCCCTGAACATCAAACCCATGGTTACTCAGAACAAGTAGTCTGTCAATAACCAATGACCATAAAAGAGACAGCACGCCTCCTTGGGGATAGCCCTTTTACCGTAGTGTAAAATTTCAATCAAATCAAAACAACTTGAATTTACATAAAACATATTTTATTTAAAAAAAAAAAACTCAGCTAGAAGGTAAGATCTTGCGTCTGGTTGGTATTAATTTGGATTAAATATTTTGCTATCTCTGTTATAATAATTAAAAACGTGACGATAAGACGGCAATCATTTTGAATATATTTTCTTTTGCATAAGACGAAACGATAGGAACATTAACATTATACATACTTAAGTTATTAACTTAACGTTCAATAGCTAGATTAGGACCTTAAATTAAAAACTTAATAAATAACCAAAAATTAAAAGTTTACTTTAAATATTCGTATACGGAAGCCTTGAACGCGGCCTTTTTGGCGTTTGAAGCGTAACCCTTGATACGAATTACCTGTACGTCTTATAGTGTTTCCCAATAGTTTACGATTATGTTTACATGCATATTACATTACATCTAAATATAGGTTTTCTTGTGTTTAGGTATTTATATAAAGAGAATATTTTTAGATCTGACAACTGACAAGCTGCTTTACGTTATTCCGAATCCGATGAATCCGAACTGGATGTACTGTCGGAGCTTGAGGACGATGACGATGATGAGGATGAACTCGAATCTGAAGATGAATCGGATGATCCACTGTTACTGCCACTACCTCCATCTCCACTACCACCACTACTTGTATTATTTGAGGTATCTGAATCTGAGTCACTGCTGCTTGAATCGGGTGATGATGAACCACCACCACCATCATCGCCGGCGCTAGATTTTGCCTTTTTTTCGCGTGGCTCATGCAATTTTTGTTTCTCTATTAAACTTAAGTTCTTTTTTAATTGTTTGGTGCGGGACGTACGATGCACATATTTCCGCTTGGCTTTGCATTCATAGCTCCAATGACCGTATTCCAAGCATTTTTGACAGCGAACACCATTCGGAAACGCTGTTGCTATTTTAGCTTCCCTATTGAAAAATGAATTGCGTGATTAGGAATTTCTTAATTTATACAAAGAATATATATCGTTACCTTTCTTTGTGGGCTTTTTTGGAAAAATGATTATTGTACAGAGTCATTTTTATTTTCGAAACAAATTTTAATTTTGTGCCATTAAAATAAAAACAAATAAATGGATTTTTTTTGTATACCCAGTGAAGTTTGACATTTTACTTATGCAAAAATGGTTAGCGATTAGCGACCATGAAAATATGCAGTACTAGAATGATTTGTGGAAAGAAGAGGAAATAAAATGGAGTGTTTGTTGGCTGGGAAGGAATTCCTTTTCATATTCCACCTCGCCGAAAAGGCGTTTGGAAATTGAATTATGCTGTAGACAGACACGGGATCCGCTCGAAACGCGATATTTCAAAACGCGATATGGTACAAAACGCGATATGGTACAAAACGCGATATTTTAAAATTAAAATTTTATAATAATAAAAATATTGCATATAGGTATGTCATCAAAAATGTGCATTTTTGATGACTTATGCAATATTTTTATTTGTAAATTAAATACATATAAAACGAACAATTTTTCTTATAAGAACAAGGACAAAGTAAGAATGTACTTCAAATTTATTTCAAATTTTAGAAAATAATAAGCTTTTTCTTTAATCAAATTTAATAACTAAAAGTAATAGCAATACTTTTCAAATATTGCATTAACTCTTGTGGTGCCATGTTAGCTTCCCAACGTGAACAAATTTTCTTTATTTTATTAGATATAATCACATATTTTTTTTGTTGGTGGTGTCGCCGCTCCTGAAGAGAACTGCTTAAGTTCATTTTTTGATTGCTGGGCTTGAATTACGTTAATTAGTTTCCAAATATGTAGTAGGCCTGTATTAGACTATAAAAGATCTTTGACAAAGATATTTTATCAAACATTTTCATTGAATTTATTTTATAAAAGAACTTTTAACATATATTTTGCTATATTACACTACGTCAAAGATTTTATCATATTATTCAAGAAATTTGAAGGAAAAAAGTGGAAATTTCCCTATTTTTATACTCTAGGCTTTTTGTATTTTATAAAAATTCATTTGCTTCATATCCACTTATTAAACATTTGGTTATTGAAACACTCCAATTAAATGTATTTTCCGCCATGTTTACAATAAAATACAATTTTTTAAAAACAATATTAATTATGCAACGTCAAAATCTTTTATCATATTTAGCCTCAAGAAGCTAAATATAATAAAAGAAATTTGATAAAACAAAAAAATTTATAAAATATGCATATTACACTATCAAAAGCCTTTGACAAATATATTTTATCAAATATCTTTGTCAAAGATCTTTTATAGTCTAATACAGGCCGTAGTAGGATTCCTGCTGACCATCTGGTTAAAAGAGCGATGCCAACCCTCCACGCAGTTATTTGTCCTGGGCATGTTTTGCAAAACACTGTCAAAGCAGTTCCATATTTGGTGTGGAAAAACAGGAGATCTTTGTGTGAGTTCTGCGCTTCGACCTATCCATGTTTCCTCGAATTAGTCTATTACTGTTTCAGTTTCAACCGGAAACTTCACGACGTTCAATAAGGTTTTGAAAGATTCTTGTAAATAATCTACGAGCACATATGCTAATGCAGCCAAAAGCTTTAGTTTCTTGGCAAATTCAAAATCCGTTTCATATTTTATTTTCAAGCCACTAGCTTGTATCTTTCGGTAAATAGCTTGAGAAAAGTGAAAAAACCATCCTTTATGTTGCGCTCCTGGAAAATGTTCTTTTACAGCTTTTATGATACATTGTTCAAAATCCGACATAATACATAGTAAGAGGATTCAAATTTGTCTGTAAATTTTTAATGGCTTCAAACATTTTGCAGTAAATTGCATACGTTTTACATGGTAGCAAACAATATACCAATGGTACAGTGTGGCCTCCTATTATGCAGTGAAAGGTAAATTAAATACCTGTTTGAATATTTTTGGGCAGCTTTCAAATGTACCATCTATATCTATGTCTAATGATCTTCAAATATAATCGATTGAATTTTCAGAATGAACTAACATACACAATACGAGTTCAATTTACAAAACAAATAATTTAATTTTATAAAATAAAATTTACGGCTACTTAATTCTAAAATTTATAAAGAGAGCAATTAAATTTTGTGACGAAATATTTGTTTGCTATATTTTTGTAGTGGAATTTTTTTGTTTGCGATGATAGTAGCATGCTAAAAACATATGACTAAATATTTCTTCGTAAATTTATAAATATTGGTGCTGTATTGTTTTTGATTGCCATATATTTGTTGCGACATTTTTTTTTTTTCGAAAATGAGGTAGGTTGCCGCCAAAACTAATAAACGGGACGCGGAGCAATTATGAAGTGGATTAATTTTGGTGTTAAGAGGAAAAATAGCAGATACCATCCAAAGTATGACGGAATCGCAAAGGAACTACCAGCAACTGATGAACGCGTTGAAATTACGATACAGAGACTCATATGCAGGAGCTTCACAAGATAAAATTACAAAACCGCAGGCAAGCCAAAGGTGAAAGTCTACAACAATTGAAAGCAGAAATCACACGGCTTGCAAGGCTAGCATATGGCACAGCTCCCGCGAAGATTGTAAACAGTTTGGCTGTAGCTGCATTCATCAATGCGGTACAAGATGGTACGCTGAAGTTACATCTCCGGACAATGTATACAAAAAAAAAAAGGGATACCAAGGCGACCCAAATAATTTTTCTGTTCGGGACGAACAGAATTAAGGAGCGGGTAGACCGACGATTTTGGCCATCATACAACAAGATAGCTCCGACGGTTGACGCATAGACTAAACAAAAAGGTCGATGGTTCGATGCTCGTCGTAGCCAATGTTTTTGTGTTGTTGTTGTTGTTATTTTCTTTTGTTCAGGTCGACTAGCACTTATAGCTGTATATGACCTACTATTGTATTTATATAAAACGGTTAGTCCAAACTTCTAGAAAGAAGTATGGATGTCCCGAGTCTAATTATTTACTTTCACTGAGTCGCACTTTGTGATACCACCGACTAGCACGGATATATGGGCCTTAGACATTAAAAAATGCAGTACCCAGCACCACTATCTATTTTATTGAGCTGTTATTTGTGATACCCTCGCTTTTGTACACGATATAACGGGCCTTTTACGTATATTACGCAGTACCCGGGACCACCAGCTCAATAAAGATGTTCACTCTTCAAGATTTATATTGCGACTGAGCCAATGTTTTTATTACAATTATTTATTATATTTATTTGTAATTCAATTCTTGCTTATTATAGACAAACTTTGTGTAAATTATACTTAAAACTACATAAAACTATGTAGAATTAAAAAACAATAATTGGTTTTATTATTATTGTTATATTAATTGTACTTAGACAATAGAATTAATGGACCACTAATACAATGACAGTTCAATATAATTTTCAAATAAATGATGATGCCAACATACAACTAGCGGTCAAGAGGCAAATTGCGGCATAAACGAAAACTAAACATTTATCAAAGTTGTCAACATCAATAAATTTTTATTTAATTTTTGGCTCCTTTTCGTGTGTTTTCTATTTTGTCACCGTTTAATAGTTTTAAATTCAATTTAATTTGATTTGAGATATTTTAATTGTGATTTTTGCACAAAATGTTTCCTCGGTTTCTTTTATTTTTACTGAAAATGGAGAGAAAGTGTGTCGCAGTTGGTTGTGATACCAGTTTGCCATTGACAGATAAGACTGTTTCTTTGCATCTGTGAGTACAAAAATAAATGTTTATTTTAATATTCAGTGCTTGCAACTGCTTATAATTTCAAATATTAATGATGTTTTCTTTTATAAAATTTAATCTTAATGTTGATTTTTCGATTATTCCTAATAAATTAAATGGTAACGAACTTTTTAGTTAGCGAATTCGCCACGATTTGCCTCTTGACCGCCACTGTATGTTGGATCGCATATGAAGTAAGCAACTAGCAGTCCATTTAAAAATATATAGTCAAAGTAATTGTAGTAAATATTTCGACCTGTCGGTCATTCTCAATACATAGGTAATATTTGTTTGAAGAAAACAATCTTAATCACAACAATGATAAAATTTTTTTTAAAAAAACTGCGAAAAACACATTTCTTCCTAAAAAACTTTTTATTAAAAACACCACTATTTGTCTACTGTTTAAATTTTATCATTGTTGTGATTAAGATTGTTTTCTTCAAACAAATATTACCTATGTATTGAGAATGACCGACAGGTCGAAATATTTACAACAAAATAATAAAACCAATTATTGTTTTTTAATTCTACATAGTTTTATGTAGTTTTAAGTATAATTTACACAAAGTTTGTCTATAATAAGCAAGAATTGAATTACAAATAAATATAATAAAAACAAAAAGACAAACAACCAAACCAAATTGAACAATTATTTATTGTGGACATCGAAGCATGTTTATACACCAACGCACAAATTCATAATGATCCAATAAAAACAAGAACGTCTGAGATATAGCATAAAAAGGAAGGCGTGGTTTAGTGATTAAGAATAAAATGAATAACGACACATGTACGATACACACCGATGATGAGTGATGATGATTACGACAAGCCATAAACGATATTTCCGGATAACTATGGGTCATAAACAGAATACCCAAGAATGAAACTAAAAATTACTAATTTTTTTTGTTGTTGTATTATTTTTGATAACTTTTTTAGAATATAACACAAGAGAGATAAAAAAAATTATCTTTTTACTGTAGAAAAATTATCTTTTTATTTGAATGACATTTCTAAACGTCAAATTGAAATTTGGCGGCTTGAGTGCTTTAATCCAGTGTTTTGTATTTTTGTTTGAATAAAATTAATCCAGTGTTTTGTTATTTAATTAAATTAAAATAATTAAATACAACAATTAAATTAAACACAAAATGATAATACAAATCGATCGAGACAGAAAAAACGCTATATTATTGAAAACTTTTGACAACTAAAACTGACTATTTTTGTTGGTGTTAGTAGCTGCGGATGTGAAATTCATGAAAAAAATCCACATTTCCTAAAATTGATGCACATTTAAAAAACATTGACGTTTTTTGGTGAAAAGAACACAGTTTTTGGATGTGCAGCAATTTTTTTGACGATTTTGGGTGAAAAGAATTCAACAATACTTTTATTCTACTCCGTATGTTCACTGATGTCTTTTTGGCAGAAAATATCCGGATATTTTTGTCAGATTCCGCTGACTTCATTTTAATAAAGCTTCATTTTAATAAAATATCCGGATTTTTTTTTGGTGACATGAGCGAACGACGTTTTACTTTACATATAATTTTAGTATTTTAAACGTAAACATCATATTTTCTTTCACATTCTCTTCTCTTTGTTTCGTTTTTTTATTATTTAAATATTTTTTATTTATATCATTGTTCAAATCGAAGCTTCTTATTTTATTTTAATTTTTCAATTCACAGAAATTTTGGATTTTTTATGCCGATAAGAAATAATTTTCAGTTCTCAAAAAAACTCCAAAAAAATCTAACTAAAAGTAGAGTTAAAAATATACCGATCTTTTGGATGCGCTCATTTTTAGCATAACAAATATCCGGAACTTTTTTATCCCTTGGTTATCAGTGAACACTAAACGTGGTTTTGCGCATATAAACGTTACGTCTAGGGCCGACGGCCGACCTTAAGTCTCAAATATGTCACACCCCTGGCTAATAGAAAAATGTATTCATCTACCACTCAAATACCTCACTCTCATCACTGATAAATTTTGCTTATTGGTATTTTTTTTATGTACGCATGCCTACTGTTGTGCGCATATGACTATTTGACATTAGATTCGATCGAACACAAAAACCAACAAAATACTCCCAAAGCAGAAGAAAAGTGGATTTAGAGAAAAATACAAAAATTAATTCTTCAATTTGTGAACAGAACTTAAACAGTGAAAAACTCGCTTAAAGCTTATGCTCAATTTAAAGTAAAATATGGTTTATTAAAATAACAAGTGAAATTCGTTTATAAGAATATTAAACAATCTGTTTTGTTTTGTTTTAAGTTTTAGTCGATTTTCATTTGAACGAGGGAGTAATAAAGTGCTAAAAAAAAAATTTCCTTTTTCTTCATCTCCCACTCGACAAAGCGAGTAAAGGAATTTTTTCGGTGTGTGAAAATATATATATAAAAAAAAAAAGAAAATCGATTATCAATTTGTTTTTTTTCTGTGCGTGCGTTTTTCTCTTCGTGCGGTGGTTAAAAAATTTATCGAAAATATTTATAAATTATTTGAGTTTTCCGTATTAAAATAATATAAAATTTGAAAAATGTTTTCCGGATTAACAAATCAAGTCAGCTCGTGGATGGGCTCGACCAAACCGGAAACACACGAAGAAGAAGTGCCAGCGGCTGGTGGAGCACCAGGCTCTGCTACCGCTGCCACAAGAACAGAAGAAGAAAATTTATTAGGGACAGCAACAGCACAACCTCTACAACATACGGAAAATGTTGAAGTTCCCCTCGAATATGTGGGCGACGATGGCGATAAAAAACAGAGGTAATGTATTAATTAAAAAAAAAAACACATTTGGTCTAACATTTTTTATATTGCCTTTTTTACTATTTCATTCACAGTCCCACAAAAGCAGGTGGACTATTTTCCGGTGTTAAATCACAAATGACTGGCTGGTTAGGTAATGCATCCATACCATCCATGCCAGCCATGCCTGCAATGCCAAGTATGCCATCGATTCCACATATTCCTGGATTACGTAAACATAATGCAGAAAATGAAGCCGAGGGTGGTGTTAAATCACCAAGCGGTGAGGCAGCACAACAACCCTTAGGCGATTCAGACCCTGCACATGGAGACGATGAAGATAAATCGAGGTATATTAGGTATGGGCCCTTATACAAAAAGATAAAAAAACTAAAAAGAATGGAAATTACTTTTTTTTTATTTTCTTTAATTTTCTTGTGATGTGAAATAATTTTTCTCTTTTTTTTTTTCTTATCAACAAGTCCTTTTTCGTTTTACTTTTTATACATTTTTTTTTAAACATTACATAATTTTTCCGTTTTATTTTTATGCTGCTATTGTACTCTCTATTTTTGCATTATTTTTATGGCAAAAATCAATATTTTCGTTACAATATTGACACATATTTTTCACTTATATAAAAATATCATTTTCATATAAATTTTCATAATTTTCTTATAAGCACTTACATAAGCTTTGATTTTTGATATACTTTTAAATTATAAATATAAGTAAGACACATAATTTATGCTTTCGTTAAATTTTTGCAATTTTTTTTGTGTATAACGTATATTATTCTAGTTAAAAAAAATCTAAAATGTGAAAAATCGATAAATAATTTTCCAACGTTTCCACTATGAATGTGCGAACTGCAAACAACGTGCCTAAAGATTAAAGAAAAAATTGTGTTCTCCTTTCTTATTTATTTTATTTTATCCCATGTGTTGTAACCCACAATATGGTATTGATATTAAATGTGGCAGTTGTGATTTTAAGCGTGTATTCAAGCGACGACTTTATGTCTAGCTTATTTAATTGGCCCATAAACAACAAAAACAATAAGAAATATTTAAATTACCAACTATAAAAACCCTAACCTAACCACGCCTGTTTTTCGATTTCATTTCATGGTTCATGAAATTTATCACTGATATGAGATATCTTTTTAAGTCATCTCGTCGCATTTATAAAGATATTCAATTATAAAGATTTCATTTTATTGCTATTTCCGCTAAACTAAAATGTGGGTCAAATATCATTTTTCAATTAAATAATAAAAGGTTGTTGAACTCGACCATGACTTTTTATTTTTTACTTTCCTACATTTTTATTCTTGAACTCGAAAATTGAATCATGGACTTGTGTCAAAATTTACTCTGGAATACATTTTTTTTGTTTTTTACATAAAAAGCACAGTTTTTTACCAAAATATTAAATTTTGTTCAAAATGATTAATTTGGATAAAAAATCTCAGCTGTTGTAGAATTACGTATGCTTAAATTTTAGTCGATTTTGCGCAATATTACAAAAAATTTTAAAGACCAATATTAGTTTTAGTTTTTAGATGTTAGATATTATAGCCAACAGATTTATGCTAAAATACAAATTTTACAAATAATTAACATGCAATAAATATCACATAAACCCAATTGGTCACGTTCTTCAATTTAGTTTAATGATCATTTTGGAATATTTTATGCTGAAGAAATCTTGATGAGCTAATTTTTGACTTGATATCTAGAGAAAATCAAATTTTAGTGTTGTTAAATTTTGGAGGAAAAATGTTGATTTAATTATACATATATGTATTTCTGTGTGACAAAATTACCGGTTTTCGTAACTTTCGCTAGTTTTTAAGGAACATATCATTTTGTCTCAAAAATATCGATTAAATTAATTTTTCAATCTTATCTGTATTTATCTAGGTTTTGGTCAACCACTTTGATTACCAAAAATGACGCCAATTTATCTTTCCAATCTGAAATTATATCAACTTTGTGGTAAATTCAATGTTTTTTACCAATTAATTCATTTTGCTATCTTTATTTGATCTAAATTGTTTCGTTTTAAAATAACATATTAGGTTGTAGGATTTGCTTGTAAGTCTATGACTGTCACAATTCGCGTTCTTGTGTGTGCATCTTAATCAGGGCTCCGGAGTCGGTAAAATAATCCTTCGACTCCAACTCCGATGTATTAAAAATTGACTATCCGACTCCAACTTCTACATGTACCTAATCAAAATATTAAAAAATTCATAAAACTGCTCGTTTTCAAATTCTTTCATCGTAAGAACATATTTTCAACATAACAAAAATTAAAACTCAAATTCAAAGCGAAAAAAAAATTCGACAATTTAAATTAATTACGAATTTGTTTTTAAAATTAGTAAGGCCTCTGTTGATTTTTTCCGCTTTCTCCAAGCCATCAAAAAATTAAATAATGAATGATTTTCTTGGTTATTAATAGATGAAGACGACGGCTGATCACTATGACTGTGTCATTTTCGGTAATATCTAAAAATCATTTTAAACGATTACCAAATTACATAGCGCCGGTTTGCCTCTATTTTGTTGACAACCTTGTGGTCGACATAAATTCCCGCCAATAATATCTCGTTATCACGCAGAACAATTTCTCTATGTGTTAACGATGAATTGATTTCTGTTGCGAGGATATTTGAGATTTTTCCTAAGTGAAACATTACGTTACGCCATTTTTTATTACATTGAACGAGGGTCAAGTGTACGGATTGGAGTCTTTTTGTAACGAAGGATAAGGTGCATTTTAGGAGAGAAAGATAAATACAAAGGGTTGGCGGTTGGCTACCTTATCTAGAACAATTACAGAAAAAAAAACAAAATAAAGTATAAAAATACAGAACCTAAATATCCAGAAAACTAAAATCCAGAAACATAATTATCAAAGTGTGGCCTAATTTAAAACTAAGATTTATTAAATGTCTATAAATTTTAGTTTTTTTTCAAAAGAGATCTTAATATTTGTGATAATGGTAATTGCCTCGTCGACCTTTCAGACACAGAAAGGAATCGTATCGCTCATATCGCTTCTACATATAGTTCTACCACAAATGTTTCAAGTTATTTTGTGGTTGGTTTAATTCGTTGGATTAGTATGGTACCGTCTAATGTATTGAAGTGAATTGCGGATTTATTGCTTCGTCAACCTTCCAGACAGAGATCAAAGTAATTATATCGCTCGTATCGCTTCTACTGATAGATGTACCACAAATGTTTCAAGTGATGACAAAGGTCTAAAAATGCCTAAAAAATTGAATTTTTTTCATTTATTTTAAACAAAATATTTTTTCTAGTTTTTTTCTGGATTGATTTTCTTCTGCTAATTTCTAGAATTTTTTCGGTTTTTTCTGGATTTTATCTTTTCAATTATTCTGGATTTAAAAATTTCTGCATTTTTTTTCAGACAAATGTGATCCCAAATATAAAATGCCAGTATTTTTCCGACTCCAACTCCGCTTAAATAGTCGACTCCCCGACTCCGACTCCCGAATCCGGCTCCTACTCCGCAGCCCTGATCTTAATTGTCTTAATTACTGTTATTTTATGAATTTCTCGGAAATTGCCAATATTTCACGAAAATATTGTAGTGTAAATCGAAAAATAATCAATCTTAAGCGTGTTTCTTATTTCAAATCACGGTTTTAAGGTTAAATCTTTTATTATTTTCTGGCTTGAGAACTTCCCGGATTCTTGATCGTTGTCATTGATTCTTGGATATTGGGCCAATTGACGATTAGAAATATAGAGAAAGCACTACCTATCGGAATAAAACAAAACTGTAACTACAATACAATATTAGCATCAGCACTCACAGAACGACTATAATATAGCATAGCGGAAATTTTTTGCAGTAAACCCGTCAAACAAGGTGTTACGTTTACGTAACACTAGCGAAGAATTTTGTTCATACAACTCTTCGTAAACGTAACACTTTGGTGTTGCAGTAACGAAGCAGTTATGTCGTTCCCGTTTTATGATAATTATACTTTTTGCGAGGAGTTATCAATGTGGTAGTAGTTCGTAAACAGTTCGCTTGAGGTGGTGCATTTACGTCACGTAATTAGTGAAATAATAACGTAACATTTTGATCGATATGGATTTAATCCATTTGCAATTTTTGATTTGCAATTTTCCTTTTCTAAAAAACTTATAGTTTCTTAAGTATTTTTGTTTTTATTCTAAAAAAAATATTAGTCCATAAATTATATTTTTCTAACTCAAATTGGGGCAGTAATTATCAAAAAATACGTAATGGCGATCGAAAATTCAAAACTAAATGGTTATCGTTTCTTTATATTATTCCATTAATTTTCATAAAGGAATTTGGTGTTACGTTTACGAAACATCAGTGAATACAATTCTTCGTAAATGTTATGTTTAGTTGTAACAAAAACGAAACATTTATGTCGTTTCTATCTCATGATAATTAAATAGGTTTGCTTGGTATTTTTGTACTACATATATTTTATTTAAGTTTGAGAATGTATTAGTGCAAAGCAAAAAAGTGATACGTTAATAGTACGCTTATGTGACGTATTTTGTGAATTCGCTTAAATTGTTTAGCGGGAAGTTGCAATAAATATTTTGTCTAAAATCACGTCTCCAATCGTCAATCTTATCATAAGTCATTAATTCCCATAAAATCAGAAATCTCCTAAAGGTTTGAAATTTATATTTTTTCTTGTGGAGAAATAGCCAAAATTTTACCAAGTAAACCCATGGTTCCACACATGACATTGACCTAATAGTATACATTTGTTTGATACTTATACCATAGACAATCATAATAGATCTCTCATTTGGCTAAAAACAGAAAATAAAAACAAAAATTTTCCATTCAAAGTATTATATTTGCAACGCATTCTAAAATTATTGCCTTATAAAATACACAACACAACGATACATTGGAATTATCAGAAGTTTTTGTTTTTTTCCTTTAGGTACTATGAAATGAGAAATCTAGTATGAATGTCTATGCTTATACTCATAGAATGGTCCAAACGAACATTCTATCCTTTCCTTTAAATTCTACTATGGTGTAATAGCTTTGCCACATGACAGAAATATCGACGAGATATCCAATTCTTAATTAGGTAAATAAAAAAATAATCTTGATGAAAATTGATGAAATCATCTACCAAATTTGTCCTATTAGTAATTTTACAATTAAAATATCATACAATATATTAAGTTTTAATTAAAAATAACAAATTCTAAATTTGAAAGAATTTGTCGGCGATATTTTACTAAATGGTATAATAAAATTCGTGACCGAACTCTTCCAAAAATAAACACGATTTCCGCATTCATTCTAAAATTTCGACGAATTTTTTTTTGTTCTGATTTAACCTCATTTCGTTGGGCTGGGTTGTCAAAAGTATTGAATAATATTATTAATATAAGTAAATAATTCCATTTGAACGCACCATGCTTTTTAATTTTCAGACTACTTATCAAATTAGAAACTGAAAAACGCTAAAGCCAAATGTCATTTTGTTTGTGTGACGTCAGTTTTTATCGACGATATTATCATTTCTCATGTGGCGCATTTTTTATATAAACGAACGAAATCGTACGTTTTTTATCTCCATGTGGCATCGCTATAAGACTGTGGTAATTTGAATGAGTGCGTTTTATGGTGTGTTTTACGTCAAAAACTAGAATGGGGAAATTGTTACCCCAGAATTCGAGCAGGCCCTATGAATTCCGCTATCGAAAAGGCTGTAAACGTATTCATTTAACGTAACAAACGCCCTCATTTAATGACGTTTGTCAGTACACACATTTTTAAATTTTTTTAAAAACACTTGTTAAACATTTCGCAAAATTACAAAAGGTTTAAAAAATCACTCGATCGATTTCGGCTTATTAGGCCATCATCAGGAGTATCTACTAAACTCCTGATGATGGCCTAATAAGCCGAAATCGATCGAGTGATTTTTTAAACCTTTTGTAATTTTGCGAAATGTTTAACAAGTGTTTTTAAAAAAAATTTAAAAATGTGTGTATTAAGTGTGTTTCGCCAAGCGCCTACGGCAGAAAGTGTAAAAAGGACGTCTGTCACTGTACGCGGCATTACCCTCCAAATACATAGACGCCGTTCGGAGCGCCGTTAAAATTAAAAAACCATGTAGTTTCATATTAGCGAATACATAAAAGTTTGTGTTCGCTAATATGAAACTAAATGTATTTTAATTTTATCGGCGCTTCGAACGGCGTTTATGTTTCATTATTTTGAGACTATAGTTCTGATTTTAGTTTAGATTAGACGCAAAATACAACAAATTAGTGACCTGTCGCAATCCTCAACAATATAGCAATCGGAAAATTGTCCGTTTTGTTTTTGTTGGTGGAATTTTTGTGATCCCAAATTTACGATATTGTGAAAAAATTCTTTCGCGGCGGAATGCATGATACGGCCCCTGTTTGTTATATCAGATTGTTCAGACCAAATTTTATAACTTTATTACATATTACATACATCACATCAAATATCCAATATAAAAAATAATAAAAGGAGTTCCGACCGCTGATGAATTTTATGTCCTCTTAAAGCCAAACCCTTCAGTAAATCAAATCAAATTTGTAATTACCTAGGTATAATTCTTAACTTTGCTTCACAAATACTTTTCGACGTTACATTTCAAAGTGCTTTTAACATTTTAAAAATATTATCAGACTGCTTTATTATGTCCGGTAGTTTACTATAAACATTTTAATAGATTTTCTTTCAAATTCTGTTCTTATGGCCTGGCAAGTCAATTAATTTGAAAATCTATAGTTGCATATCTGTGAGTTGCATATTCATTGGATAAACATGAGGACACATTCAAACATTTGTGAGTTCAAATAACGCATTAATTGGAAGACATCCTTGGGCTATATGCAATTCAAATCAAATGTTGGGTATAACGACGGAAGTCTGTAAGAAGATTAAGAGTACTAGTTTTGCCTTATCTGAAAATTCTCTTCTGTAGTTTTGGCTGATCCACACTGCAATGGCATAATAAAAACGAGAATGAATGAACGAAAAATAAATCATTTGCAAAACATGAATTGGAACGAAAATTACTAGTTTTCTTATCAAAAACAAAAATGGACTAATTTTCAATAATATAGACTTCAGAAGTTGTAGTCGACGACAAAAAAAAAAAAGTGAGTTTGAAGTAGTAGTTCGATATTTATTAATGTTGCCGTGCGCTGTTCTCATGTTACATGGAGCATTAACAAAAAATCTATTAAATATATCAACAATATTACTGGTGTCATGATATTGACTGTTATCAAAAAAATTTTAATTTGCACCAAATTTCTTTTTGACATAAATTCTTCAACAAATTTGCAAAATACCAGTTTTATGCATAACATTTTTTTTGAGACTTAATCTTTCTATTGAGCAGATCTAATCTATTTCTTGATTCAATATCATTCAAATTTCGCTTAAATTTTTTCAAAATACGGCTTTTGCTTTTAATTCAACCATATGTATGTAGATAGACATAAGACATCCAAAAACAATTACTTGAGTTTTTTAGTTTAATTGATGTTTGTTTAAGATCAGAAAACTTATCAACTATGTAATTCATTATACTTATCGGTAATCCACTTTAAGGGGGGAACCTCCTCCAGATAATATTTTTTTTGCATTTTTTTTTTACTTTAAAAATTCATTTAGTATCTGAAGAATATATTTCCAAAGTTTTAAGCTCAACAGAAAGTCCTAAAGATCCCTAGGAAGTCACCGAAGTGATGCGAAGTAATGCGTTCTCTTCAAGAACGAAAACTTTAATCGAGTTTTTCTTGAAACGTGTTTTTTTGCGCGCCGTGGAATGTAACTCAAAAAGTAATGGACCAATCAACTTGAAATTTTGTTTCTTTTTGTCCTCTAATTTTCAATTTTTTTTTTTTTTTGCAACTTTTAGGTTCATGCAAAGCGGAATGAATTATTTTAATAAAAAAAATTTGTTTCGTTGATTTTAGTTAACTACAAGGACCTGGGTATTCCACGGCGCAAACGTTAGTAGTCTAGTTCGAGCACCTCTAGCGCCGTCATTTTTTTTTTTCACTCAAAAAAATTTTTTTTTGTATTCATTTAAACGTCAATATTAATATGCAATTTATTTCATTGCAATAAATACCCTCAATTTTTTGTAAACAATTATTGAAAAACCAGTTGTCTGGAGGAGGTTCCCTCTTAAAAGGAAATATGGATTCTGAATATTAAATGTCGAGTATAATAGAAAATCTTCAAAAAGCTGATTAATTTTACTATAATTAGTAAATTTTTGTCTAATATTCTTCAAATGTACTTCGATTTGAATACAATTTAGATTTTTATTTATTTAATGTTATTACAATTTAGCCTCCTGGACTAATGAGCAATTTGTTTCTGACTTAATTTACTAACTTAATATTAATCTATGGCTTCTTCCCATTGGCGTTCCATAGAGTCTGGTAAATTGAATTAAACCACATCTTTGTAGTGGGCTTTACACAGCACAATACTGTTTAAGCTAACAATTACACCAACTCAAAAGGTTTGGTTCTTTTAAGTCTGCGTATTAAATTCGTGTTGCTTAGAAGCTAAGTTGCCTCAATGTTCATATGCTGCCGGAGCCTCTCTTCATGTCTCCGCGCTTTCTCCTGAATTTCATTTACGATTAGGTTCACTTTAAGGTCCCTATGGAGATCATTGTTCTTGACATACCAAGGTGCATCAACGATGTTCCTTAATACCATATTCTGAAATCTTTGGATGATATTTACATTGCTCTGTTTGGTACAACCCCAAAGTTGAATACCATACGTCCAAACCGGTTTCAATATTTGCTTATAAAGTAGCAGCTTGTTGTATGTTGATAAAGAAGAGTTCCTTCCCATCAGCCAATACATCTTTCTGTATTTAATTCTTAGTTCTTCATTTTTCTTCTTGACATGTGCTTTCCATCGCAGTTTAGCATCCATGGTCATGCCGAGATACTTAGCTGTGTTCGCATACGGTACTATTTTTTGATTTATGGTAATCGGGATATGTTCGGATCGCCTGTTTGTAAAGTTGATGTGGACTGATTTAGTTTCATTTAGTTTTATTCGCCATCTTTTTGTCCATTTATAAATTTTAGTTATTGCTGATTGTAACTTTTGTGTTGACTCTTCGTCATCTGCAAAAGTCGCCACTGTATTGTTTTCTAATGCAGGAAGATCATAAGTGTATGGTAGGTATAAAATCGGCCCTAATACACTGCCATGTGGAACTCCTGCGTTGATTTCTTTCAATTCCAATTCATACAAGTTAAAAAAAAAATTGCGTAGCCCTTATTTCTGGGGCCTCAGATCTTATTATTGTTAATCCAGGATTCCTGGATTAATTCGGATGATGATCATCTGAACTTGTCAGGCTGAGAAGATGAGCTGCCGAAACAGCCTTAGTATGGTGATGGCTAATTTGAATTATCCTAAGCATAAGCATTTTACATTTACTTACCTCTATATGTTTCCTGCTACCGCAGGCCAATATTAAACGTCGGCAGTTTGGGATGTGCCGGCGTCACTCGTCTCGTTACCACCGTACCCGCCTTTGGATCTTGTCAGCGCTCTCTTGCCTGGGCAGGCTGCCAACATCCTCCTCCGCTACCCTCAACCTCTCCCACTACACTGTCGGCATTCATCCCCAATCCTTCTTGTACACATTGAGGGTGTTTGACTCGAAACCGAAGTCAATCACTCCCTTTGTTTTATCCAGAAGAAATAACGACTCCTCATTAATTACCATTATAGATAATCTTGAGCCCTGTTTCGCTTCCTCCTGCTTAACGATTTTTCAATTATTCGTTAGAAGATCCGAATTACTGGCCTAAATGATCTTCAAAATCCTCATCAAAGCTAGCCGGTTCAGATGGCAGACAGACACGTGCCCTTGGCATGCTGGGAATCTCTTCCCGGATGACTTCCACTAGTCTTGCGCCTGGCCACACCTCTCCTGCCATGGCTATCGCCTTTTTACAGGGGTCGGCACTCAAGTGTTACCAATTAAAAATGGTGTAAATTTGTCAGTTTTTATTTTTTTCATTTCAAAACTTCAGTATATCGTAAAAATATTTCAAATTTAACAAAAAATATATTATTGTTCGATGTACCCACCTTTAGCGCGGATAATAGCATCGAGTCTGTCCGAGAAGTCTTCACACGCTGCACATACGCTGCACGAATGTGGTCTGATTGTATTTTGCCCCATTCTCGCCGAAAAGCAATCTTTAAGGCGTCGACCATCTCATATTTTTTAGTTAATACTTTGGCCTGCAGAATGGGCCATATGGAAAAATCCATTGGGTCTAAGTCCGGGGAATATGGTGGCCATTGTTGTGAAGAAATGAAGCTGGGAACTTTTTCTTGTAAAAAACGTTTGGTTCCACGGGCTTTACGGGATGGTGCCGAGTCTTGTTGAAACGTCCAATGGTTTCTACCCACTTGTTTATGTGCCCAAGGTAACAAAGAATTGTTTAAAATCTTTTCACGGTTGATTTGTTGATTTACCTTTACGCCCTGTTCAATGAAAATGAGTGGTGAGCGTCCTGTGGCAGTTACCACGGCCCAAACCATCTTGCTTTCGCAAAGCAATTCGCTGTTCTAAATTGTCTTTTGATTTGCACCCTAACCAAAGACGATCGTTTTGTTTGTTTGCACATTGCTGAACCGTAAACATTTTTTTATCAGAAAATACCAAATTCTCAAGCTCACCACCAACGTGCAAGTGTTTTAACACCTTTGCTCTTGCTAGGCGAATTGTCTTTTGTGCAAGTATTAAATGTTGCACTTTTTGAATTTTGTAGGGCTTTAATCGTAGTTCATTTTTTAATATGCGCCCCATGCTACGAGCAGACACATTGAGATTTTTCGCCAATTGAACTGGAACTGAGCTTTGTCGTGAATTACGTTGAATTCTGGCCCCCACCTTTCGAACCATTTCTGGCGATGTTGCTGTTTTTGAATGCCCACCTCCATGGCGTTTTTTGCTGGTACCAGTTTCATTGTCAAGTGTAATGGTCCGATACACAAACATTTTGTTCACATGTAAATGTCGTAGCTCATTAACAATGCCTGGTTGCGATTTTCCAGCCAAATACAAAGCAATAACACTGTTGCGTTTGAATTCCATTTCGATAACTTTTTTTAACTGCGATGTAAAACGATATGCTTCCGTAGGCTTATAAACAACATAACAGACTGACGCTTGTAAAAAAATGAGCGTGCTGTCATGCGCCGTGACCAGCGTGAAGTTGGTAACACTTTGAGTGCTGACCCCTGTATATAGATCTACCAATTTTTGGTCTGCAGTCAATTTCACACGTCCTTTGTACCATCCCGCGTCTCTGAAAAATGGATGGGGGGGGGGTCTCGGATTTTCTCCTAGGACCATCAAGAAGACGAGGTTCATTGCGTTTTAGACCAACCTCCATCTCTCCGGCGTGATGCTCCCGTCTTCTTGACTTTTGTCAATTACGGCCAGCATCAACAGATGCTCCCACAAAACATCGCTGAACAGCTACTTATGTCTTGTTCTCTTTGGAGGAGCCCGATTTCAACCCGGTCAGTTACTTGGCACACTTATTGTCGACCACTTCTACCTCGTCCTGGGACCGCTGTCTTTCAGACACGTGGTCCCATTCTGAGGTTCCGCTGCCAACAGTGCTCCTTGCCCAAGCCATTGACACCTTTTTTCCTCAGTGTGCGCCCCTTTGGGGGTTGCAGTTCACTTGTCTAATATTCTAAACGCTGAGCGACGATTTCTGTACCGCTTAGGGATATCCCCCATCTCTTTACCATTCCTTTGTATAGGCTGATATCGCTGACTCCCGGCTTCGGCACCTTAGAGTCATTCTCCTTGTTCGCTACACTAGAGGAAGCCCAACCGTCTGGTTCGAGGTACTTTCGTTTGATTTGACCGGCTTTTAGAGAATTCACAAAATAAATTTATTCTTTTTTTTGTTCCAAAAAAGTATTTTTTATAATGCCGAGAAATTATTGTTTGCTGCTCATTAAATTAAGCTCTTTTTATCTCAAATATTAATTGTATGTGTGCTGGTTTATTGCCAGCTATATTTAAAGTTATTTGTAACCACTTGTAAATTAGTTTTAGTGCCTATGAGGCCTCAGTACCACACTTTATAACTAAAGTGCCTGATAATCACCAAATTGCCTGTTTCGGCAGCGCTGAGCCAGATCACCTATTTTAATTCTGCTTTTAGAAAATCCGACAATTCCATAAAGTGTGGCCGCCGCTTCTTAATATGTATCAGTTTTATTGTTAAAAATATCGAATTGTATTAATACAACGTCGTGCTTCCTTTTGCACACGATAAAATATGTTAAATCGAAGAAGACACTTTTCAGCCCTCGCGTGTCAATTTTCATTTTTTCGCGATTTGTTTTTGTGCCTTGGCAATTTAATATAGTGGTTTAGTGTTTCGGGATAATTGGCTGTGCACGTGTGTATTTATTGCGTGTGAAATATTTATCGTGTCTCCAAAAAGAGATATACTGGTAGATGTAGATGTATGTATTAATATATTCTTTAAGTATAGTATTTTGCTGAAACAAATGTAGTTGTTCACGCTTACTTCATACAAGTCGAAAAGAAGCGTGAAATGTAACATATAATACTAACCATATACATATAGTACATCGGCAATTCGTGCGTGTAAGTACGAATTTTTTATATGAGAAAATCACGTATTTTTATGGAAACTGTACATAATTCAAATTTTAAATATATTTCCGAACTCAAAATAAATAATATTTTTCAAGTATTCACCAAGTATATGAGAGGCTTTTTAAAATCGCGTAAATCTTAAATTTTATTATCTACTCTGTGCGAGTAAAGGGAATCAAATTTGTGCAACGCGAATTTTTGTAACTTTTCTTATCCTCAGACAACAATTTGCGTGTTTAAAAGAGACAAGGGATGGGGTTCGCCGCGATCAGAACATGGATAGAGTTTTGGGTTGCTAGGATATATTTTGTTTGCCAAATTATCATAAAAAGCTTTTATATGTTTTGTTGTATGTAGGTTTCTCTGGTTGTTGGCGTAAAATAATTTATGACTTTTATTATCTTTTGTATTATGTATGTATGTTGGAAACATGAGTTTTTGGAATTTTGTATTTTATTTTTATTGCAAATTTTGTCGTTATGTTGGTAATTGTACTGCTTTGATAAAAACACAAAAAAATTTTGGTCACGTTTTAATTGAACCAAAATATTATTTTGCTTAAAAAATCTATTTACCCAGAACTTATTTGTAGTTTTAGAGACAATGATATTGTCGCCAGTAATATTAGATTGTTTTTGGTGCTTTAGAAATTTTTCTTATGTTTGCATTTCTTTCCTTATATGTACAGTTTTCGTGTGTAGCGTCGATTGGGGAATAATCAAATTAATTTTTTCTCGTTGCAATTGTTATGTAATTTGGGATAAAACCAAAAAAGTTTAGATTTATTCGTAAAAATGAAAATTACGAAAGCTTAGTTACAAACTGTTTTATAAAACGATGTTTATTTAATTACCGTACTGCCATACTTCAACATGAATCTCGATTTCAAAGAAAATATTGATAAAGGAAGGCGACATCCAAATTTTTATAAACAGATAATCTCGTGAACATCTAAGTAAGCACAGCAAAATATAAAGCTTTAATTTACTAAAAGAATCAATCTTTGTGCCTTTATATAAGAAAACATCAAAGGAATCGTATAATCTTGAAAAACAAAAACAACAACTCAAAATAATAAACATACTAACCGAAAGAAGCTTATAAAAGTAATAGACTCTTTTTATTTTTTATTTAAATAGAACCTAAGTATGAGAATATTTCTGCACGTTTGCTTAAAAAAGTTAAATTATTTGATGAAATCTGAAAAGAGCTTGTTTAATTAAAACGTATGTAATACTAAACTAAGGTGTTACAAAAACCGCAGAATAGCTGGTTAATAGCTAATTTATATTCAATCTTTTCGTTCTTTTCCAAAAGAATAGAATCACGAAGAAAAATGCAAATACATTTTATCCAAAAATCAATAAGATTCTTTCGGCTTTTTATAGACAAAATATTTAACAATAATGACATTCATAACAATTTTCGACTTGTTAATCAGAAAAAATGAAGAGGCCAATCATTTATAATGGGTATCCGCCCACTTGGCCGACAACCATTTCGCCGACCGGCCACTTCGCCGACAACTACATGGCCGATAAGAATGTTGGCCGATAGGCCAAATGGCCGACACAACCACATCACCGACAAGACAGATGGCCGACATAACCACATCGCCGACAGGACAGATGGCCGACACACCACATCGCAGACAGGACAAATGAACGACAACCACATCGCCGACAGGACAGATGGCCGACACAGCACATCACCGACAGGACAGATGGCCGACAACTACATCGCGAATTTGCACCATCATATTCCACAGTAACAAGGTGCGTAAAATTGTTCAAAAGTGGTCGGGCTTCATTAGAAGACGACAACCGCCCGAGTCGTCCCGCAGATGCTATTAGCCATGAAAACATACTTTTGGCAGAATCAATTGTATTGGAGGACCGCCGTATTTCTATTTCGCGGTTAGCGTGGAGACAATCCCTTTCATCATGTCAAAAGTAAATACACGATGGATTCCCCGTTTGTTGATTGCACAACAAAAAAAAATTCGTGTTCAAACTTCAAAGGCGATTTTAGACATAAGTATATCAAGAAGATCTTGGATAACATAATAACAGGCGATGAAACATGGATTCATCATTGGGATCCGGAATTCAAACAAGAACCGATGCAATGGATTAAACCTGGTGAACCACCACCAAAGAAATTTAAAACTCAACCGTCTGCTGGTAAGGTTTTGGCAACAAGTTTTTGGGATGCTGAAGGAATATTGATGATTGATTATATGCCACCGAAAACCACAATTTATCACGTACGACATCTATTACGTAGAGGTTTTGCGAAAATTGAAAACGGTGATCCGGGAAAAACCGCCAAAGAAAGTTAGAAAAAAATCTTACTTTTACACGACAATGCACCAGTGCACAAAACTAAAGTTGCTCAAGCTGCATTAAATGACTGCGGCTTCGTAGAAATTCCGCATACACCGTACAGTCCAGACTTTGCACCCAGTGACTACTTTCTGTTTCCCAATTTGAAAAAAAAACTAAGGGGCCGGGAATTTTCCAGTGATTCTGAAGTACAGTCTGTTGTAATAATGAATATTTTATGGAGCAAAAGAAAACTTTTTTTTTAGAGAGCTTAGGCAAGTTAATTGATCGATGTAACAAATGTATAAACCTTAAAGGAGACTTAGTCGAAAAATAAAAATATTGCTGTCTCTCTCACTCCTTTTTTTCAAATGATATTGCAAGACATTTTGATTCGTCCTCGTATGTACATATACATAGTATGTATGTATATGAAAATTGCAAACTTTTAAAAGTATTCTTTGCTTTTTACAAGTTTTCTCATTTACACATTATCATAGTAGTAGCGGTAGAATAGTTTACAATTATGTGAGGGCCGAACAATCCCTGGTTATACTGCTTCATTGACATCTGGAGGAATTTCTTCATTTTTGGGTTATTTTCGCTCCTTTTCCTTAGATAATCGTTCTTCTTTTCAACGATTATTGTAGAGGCTTGGTTGATTTTATCCTGTTTTGGTTTGTCAATTTTCTAGTTAAAATTGCAACCGTTCTGATGGGTTTGACTGTGTTCTACAGTACTTCCGTAGGCGCTTCTATTAATTTTTTCTTTAAATATCCCCATTATCAGTCTCTTAAAGCCTTTTTCATTTTGTTCACTTCTATTGGCAAAACCCAATTACCGCTGTTTGTCCGTCTAGCTAAGATTCAATAATTACGCAGCTGCAGTAATACAGAACCTTCAATCGTTTGATGAGCTTGAGTACATCATTTTGATTTTTCCTGCCTCTTTTTCATTAATTGTCATTGTTCTTTCATCGGATCGGGCCTTCTCTATGTGTCACTTTGCCTCCCTCTATAATTTAGAGTGATGGTTTTTTCGGCGATATTGCAAACCACGGTTGTTCTTCTTTCTGCAGCTTCTCATTGAATTTTTATAGAATTCCGTTTTATTGTTCTATCAACTTCTACAATTCTCCTCTAAAACGCGCTCGAGTTTAAATTTAAAAACACTAGTGATTTTATTCGCCTTGTACAACCTATTTAAAGAAAAATTCTTAAGTTAACATGAATTTGACACTCTTTCCTTTCTGAATTCTGAAATTTGAGACATCACATTTTTTTTATCCGCCTTAATCCCGATACAATCAAAAAAATATTCGCTATTCCCAAACACTTTATAAAAGAAACATTCGAAGTGTTTGACGAATGTATTTCTGGGAAAAATTCTTAAAACCTTACAGCAAAACGTTATTTCCTTTTCTTACGAACACTTGAATTATTTGACACAAGAATTACATTTTTCATAGAAGTTTCCTTCAAATAATACATTTTTGTTTATTACTGATGGGTTATTGTAAATAAATAAAATATTTGCCGTAAACATTTATTACTTTGTAGTAAATCCGTCTATAGGTATTATTTCCCTTAAATACTTACACAATCAAAAGTATTTCGGACAAATGCTTCAAATATTTATTCAAAAGTGAAGGCGGGTTAGAAATTTAAAATATATGTAGATGCACGTACTAATTTGAATAAATTTTACTTTATTTGCGAATCATACATTTTATTATTTTTAAATTTGTTTTTATAATACCTAATTACTTTTAAGAATTATGTAAGACTAATTTATTATTAATATTCATTAATTCAAGAATACTTATTTGAAACAAGAATATTCACTTGGTTTTTTTAATAAAAAATACTTGCAAATGTGGATCAAAAGTTTCTGTTTCTAAAGCTTGACAGCACATAAATAAATTATTTTCTATTTTAATTATATGCTGAATTAACTGAAAAAAAAGGAATTTCATTTTCATAATTTTCGAATGTTAATAGAAATACGGCTTTGTACTTTATGTTTGTAAATGAATTATAATTATAAATAATGTAACAAATTTTTAATTGATGTTTCAAAGCAAGTGTGTACAATAAATTTTTTCTACACTTGGCTGTTCGGCTTATTTCTTTTAGCTTTTGATGTTTGGCCTGATGTTTGAAAAATGTACACCACGAAGTTACCCAAGTATAACAAAACTGAATTCATCACCGACTTTTTTCAGCAATAATGTCCGACTTATTATAAGATTTACTATGAAAGTTGGCCAAAAAAATCGAAAAATGATGAAAAAAAAAAGTTGTAAACCAAATTTCATCATTTTCCGATTTCTTTGGCCAACATTCGGAAAAAATTCATGTTTTCAGCTTAATGGCCGAAAAATACAAAAATTGTCGGATATAAAAATACTTGGGTAGCCACATGAGTTGAATACGTAAACGTAACCAAATGGTTGCTAGGTTTGTAACCCTGCGGGTTAACTTTATGCCCTGTGAACCAAAATTGTTGCCTTGTAAACCATTTTGGTTACATCATGTTGGTGACCCTGGTCAATTTTTTTGTTCTAGTTGGAAATAATTTAACTCGTACAGCTAACTTCGTGGTGTACATTTTTTCACCAGAATTGTACCATGTATGCAGCTTCAAATCGCATAAAGCTGATGTTTTTCAATGGTCAGTCCAATTATACATATGGCATAAAGATAATGCATGTATAAGTGAAATTTCGGTCGCAAATGTTCTTCGAATAGAGATACAAAGTGCTCGTGAATGTGATGGTCTGTAATTAAATGTTTTAATAGTTCAATCAATCGCCTTTGTAACAGCTTTTTGAGTATTAAGAATAGAATAGATTTCTCTTAAACTTAAGGGGGCACCTCCTCCAGATAACTGGTTTTTCAATAATTTTTTACAAAAATTTAGAGTATTTATTGCAATGAAACAAATTGCATAATAATATTGACGTTCAAATGAATACAAAAAAAAACTTTTTATGAGTAAAAAAAAAACAAAATGGCGGTGCTAGAGGTGCTCAAACTTGGCTCCTACAGTTTGCGCCGTGGAATGCTCAGGTCCTTGTAGTTAACTAAAATCAACGAAACAAATTGTTTTCATTAAAATAATTCATTCCGCTTTGCATAAATCTAAATTTAGCAAAAAAAAAAAAAAAAGAAAATTGAAAATTTGAGGACAAAAAGAAGAAAAAAACGGGTTTTTTATAAACAATTCGTTAAAACCAATAATTATTTAAACAATTTATACGAAATTTTTGGTTTGTGCAAAGGCCGATAAGTTAAGAAATATGTGTAAAAAACTTCAAGTTGATTGGTCCATTTCTTTTTGAGTTACGTTCCACGGCGCGTAAGAAAACGCGTTTCGAAAATAACTCGATTGAAATTTTCATTCTTGAAGAGAACACATCACTTCGCATCTCTTCAGTGACTTCCTAGAGACCTTTAGCACTTTCTGTTGGGCTTGAAACTTTGGAAATATATTCTTCAGATACTAAATGAATTTTTAAAGCAAAAACAAAAAAATTCAAAAAATTAATATCTGGAAGAGGTTCCCCCCTTAATTTTAATTTTAGGAAAAAATATAGATGAAAATTATTTGTGCATACAAATTTTTATTCATATTTATTTGTGCACATTAAAAATTAAGATGAAAAAAATAGTCAATTAATTAAAATTAAATTTTTTTTTGCTAATTAAATAGTGATTTAGTCGATTAAGATTTGTATGCCCTTGTTTAGATTTTATTACCTCTCTTTGACATCTCGCAAGTGGTCCAGATTTGTTGATAAAATCTCGTGGAACCTTATCGCTTATGGTTTAATTAGCACCCTTCAATAAATGTTTGGTCTTATTATCGTGACTATCATCTTTCGCTTTCATTTAAATTCTCGCAGGTTCAAATCGGAACTCTACCTTGGTCGTGGTTACAAATTATATTCAATTATATTCTAAAATTTTGAATAATTTCTCAGCAATGTTTTTTGTTGTGTAAGGGAACATTATTGAGCTGGACGGAAAATTGAGCTCGGGACTAATTTATCATTAACTAGGAATGTTACCTCATTTTCTAAACCAGAATTGATCATTGACTTTGAATAGTTTAAGTTTATGAAACCTACACCTAAACGCAATATGATTTACCGCCCAAAAAATTTGTTCGTCATCGTATTCATACGTCCATTAAACTCTAGACAACTATCTATGTCTAAATATTTGCATTTTTGCGTTAATTTGATAATATGGAAGACATTTTTTGGTAACATTAATTGTGAGTATTAAATATGGTAAATACTACTTCTGAATTTCTGATAGTTACTCATGTGGGAGAAATATGTAAAAGGTTAAGCGGCCCTAAAAACTGTTCAAAGCCAAAGCTCAATTTAGGTTTATTAAATGAGGTAACAATCATTAATGTTAATAAATTAGTCCGCCCCCAATTTGCCCTTCAGCGCAATAATGTTCCCATATGCAAGAAGAATCATTGATCAGAAATTATCAGTGTTTAAATTCAAATTTCGTTCCTTTATTTATTCTCTTTTTGCGAAAGAAGAGAAAAAAATATTTTGTTTTGTTTCTTTCCTCCGGAACGAGATCCAACAAAATAAAATATCTCTCCTCTCTTATCTTTTGTGTTTTATATGAGGAGAGATATTTTACTTTTGTCGATTTCGTTCCCGGGAAAAGAAAGAAACAAAAATATTTTTTGTTTTCTTTCACAAAGAGAGAAAAAAAGATAAAAGAAGGGAACGAAAAAATGAATTTAAACACTGGAAATTATACAAATTTTTTGAATATAATTAGTTGTCAGGACAAGCGCAGAGTTCCGATTTGAACCTGCGGGGATTTAAATGAAAACGAAAGATGATAGTCACGATATAGTAAGACCAAACATTTATTGAAGGGTGCTAATTAAACCATAAGCGATAAGGCTCCACGAGATTTTATCAACAAATCTGGACCACTTGCGAGATGTCAAAGAGAAGTAATAAAATCTCAATAAGAGCATACAAATCTTAATTGACTAAATCACTATTTAATTAGCAAAAAAAAATTTAATTTTTTCATCTTAATTTTTAATGTACACAAATAATTATGAATAAAAATATGTATGCACACATAATTTTGAATAAAATTAAATCATCTGTATTTTTTCCTGGAATTAAAATTAATAAATTTTTTTTATTGAATTATAAAGCAAAATAATTAAGCTACTAAATAAAAATTAATAGTTTCAAAAAGATTTTTATTTATATCAATTTTAAAGAAGTTTGTGTGGCGTTGCAGTAAAAATGTATACTGCACAAATACATATGAATACGATAGTACAGTGACACATAATAAAATAATAATTTTAAAATTGTTTAATCATACATAACTTCGGATAAGAAATATTTCCGCCCTACCTGGTATTAATTTGATAGGTCTTTACAGTGTTTTTAACAAAGTTATTTCAATTGCAAAATAGTTTTTTGTTGACAATGGTAATTTTTATTCAAAATAAGGATTAACAGAAATAAAATAATTCATCTCAACTAAAATAATTTAGGAGAATGACCTGGACCTTGGTTTTTATGATGGCCTTTATCCGGATCAACATTGAATTGTAATGTTTGGTTAAATAATATATTGTTATTTCTTCAAACCAGTATTTTTCTATAAGTCTTTCTGCTCTTTGGCACTTTTCAGCTTGTATTTTTTGATCTTCTTTCCCATGGAAGACCAAATATTTTCAAAAATATTGAGGTCGACTATTTCCTGTCAAGGTTAACGACTCAATCCCCAAGCTATTTTTAAATTCGGCTACCTACAAAAAATAGAAGTTAAAATTAAGCATTCTTACGTTACAAATAACGTCAATAACCTACAATGAGCGCCCTGTAGCATATGGCGATGAATCGCCCTGGAAGAGTGGAATACCGATGTATTGAGTCGGGTGCTCAATAGGCACGACGCAGGATTCCATAATTTTTTTTATATTTTTCTCCGTTTATTGAACTATCCAGAAGCCGTAGTGATCAAACAAAATTAACTGTTTGACTACTTAATTGAAACCAAACGAATAAGTCATCCTCATTTTGATTTTAAATTCGTCATAAGACGAGAAATAGGCAGAAAAAGTAAAAAACAAAAGAAAACAACAACAAGAAATAGTGAATGAGGTAAAATCTATGAGAAAACTGCATGAAATAGTAAATAATCGAAACCGAAAATTTCATGGCGCAGTGTGTACAATACAAGTTTTTTTCATTGGAAGAATAAATTTAATTTTATTAAGTGAAGGGAAATTCTGTTAAGCGAAAGAAAATTCTGATAACTGAAGAAAAATTCCAATAAGTGAAGGAAATATTATGTAAATTAAAGATAATTCTACTAATTGAAGGAAAATTCTGTTTGGTGAAGGTTTAAAGGAACATCGGTTAAGCGAAGGAAAATTCTATTCAGAAAATGGATTTCGGCATAATCGGTTAAGAAATAGCTTAATAATTAAATAGCTATTTTAACTTATTCCAGCACTTCATCTAAAAATCATTTTAAGATCCTATTTCCATCGCACTTGTCGAATTTCATAATATTCGGTTAAGAAACAGCCAAGTTCCATCCTAATTGATCATATTTTGGAATTTTATCTAAAAACCATTTTAGAACCCTATTTTCGTCGAATATGTTGAATTTCACCGTAATCGGTTAGGCTTTTTTTTAAATACTCATAAACGAGTTCATACTAGTGATAAAACAAATTATTACCAAAATAATAAACATAAAAATGTTTTCGGCTTTTTATAGACAAGACAACATACTATTTGTAATGACATACTCATTATTTTTGATTTGGCAAATCAGTAAAATAATAGAATCTACCCAGCAAAAGTAGAAAATATTCATCCCCTCTCCCTTTTCTTTCCCCCAGAGTCAATACAAAATGTATCAACTCTCAAAAATGAGATATCTCTTTGAGATTTTGTGTTGGTAATTCGGTTCCGTACAGAAAAGTAAGGCCTACTCATCAGGTAGCTACGACCGAACTAAAAAAATTTAAATCTCGCTAAATACATTAAGTATATAGCCAGAGGGTATTGACTTAGCGAATTATATTCACTAACTCAAACTCAAAAACCCAATTTAAAAAACGGGAAAGAAAAGGGGGAGGGGATGAATATTTTCTACTTTTGCTGGGTAGATATATTAGGAGTGTGTGTGTGTGTGACTATTATTTTACTGATTTTCCAAATTGAAAATAATGAGTATGTCATTACAAATAGTATGTTGTCTATAAAAAGCCAAAAATATTTTTATATTAAATCAGACAATTTTTTAACTTCGTAAAATAATAAACAAACCTTGAGCTTGAATAAATGAGCAATTAGCCAATTGACACTAGGTAACCTACCACCTATCAAAATTATGGTGAGTCTATTGTAATATACAATTTTTTATCACCTCCCCATCAGCCAATACATCTTTCTGAATTTAAGTCTTAGTTCTTCTCTTTTGTTCTTGACGTGTGCTTTCCATCGTAGTGTTCGCATACGGTACTATTTCTTGGTTTATGGTAACCGATATATTTTCGAATTGTCTGTTTGTAAAGTTGATGAGAATACTGATTTAGTTTCATTTAGTTTTATTCGCCATCTTTTTGTCCATTTATAAATTGAATCGTTTATTCTTGAAAGGGCTCAGTCCACTTTTTGTCAAAATTAGTATTATGACGGTTTTGTAGCACAGGCACGTATATACGTTTTATGACAAGAGGAAATTACCATATGGTTAATGGAACGGTATCTACCTTGCAACAAAAAAATCATTTATTTAAGAAAGGTCTCATGTCAAAAAAGTTTTTTTTATTTCCTGAATAATTTGAAAAAGTGGACATGATCCCTTTCAAGAATAAACGATTCAATTTGAGTTTATATTGTTCTATATTATTGCTGATTGTAACTTCTTTGTAGACTCTTCGTTGCTTTTGCCAACAACTAAGATCACCGTGTCATCTGCAAAAGTCGCCACTGTGTTGTTTTCTAATGCAAGAAGATTACAAGTGTACAGTATGTATAAAACCGGTCCTAATACACTGCCCTGTGGAACTCCTGCGTTGTTTTCTTTCAATTCAGAAAAGCTATCATCTAACTTAATCCTGAAGAAAATCTATCTTTCAAGTAAGATTCCAGTATTTTAGCAGATTGCATTGGTAGAAGATTTCTTTGATTTGTGGTTAAGTCCTTCATGGCATACTCCATCAAACGCTTGTGCAACGTCTAGATTCTAGAAATATCATTGAACAGACTTTTTTCTCCTCTAGTGCTTTCTCAATAATTATACTGCTTTGGCAATAGCGAAATTGGCCTATAAGATGAGGTTACGTGTGGTGATTTCCCAGGTTTTGGGATCATAATTACTACTGCAATTTTCCACAAGCTTGGTAGACATTTGATTCTAAATGCTGCATTTATAAGATTTAAGAGCTTCACCAGAGCTTTCCTTGGCAGTTCTTTTATGACTTCTGCAGAATTCAAATCATAACCGGGAGCCTTTTTCGTATTCATATTAGCTTTTATCTCACGCATGACTTCTTTTGGCGTTGTCGGTAGGGTTTCTTTACTTTGTTGCACAGCTTGTTCAGTTATTATCTCGGCTTCCAACGTTTGGTCTTCATGTGACTGGAATATTAAGCGAAATAAAATTCCAATAGGTAAAGGACAATTTTAGTAAGTATAGGGTGACTTAAAACCATTTTAGAATCCTATTTCCATTGCACTTGTTGAATTATAATCGGTTAAGAAATGCCGATTTCCATCCTTATTAGTCATATCCGGCCAATTTCGATTAATAAGCAGCCAAGTTCCACCCTAATTGGACATATTTCAGAACTTCGTCTAAAATCCGTTTTAGTATTCCATTTTCATTGCATTTGTTAAATTTCATCATAATCGGCTAAGAAAGTTTTAGAATATGCTTTATTTTACCATATGCCATATTGATATACACCTTATTTAAGTGTGTCATATGCCCTACTGAAATATGCAGTTTTGAAATATTCCATAACGTACCATATGTCTTAGTGTACCGTATGCCGTATTGAAATATGGGGTTATGAAATATGTTATAGTGTACCTTATGCCGTAATGTACCATATGCCGTATTGAAATATACCATAGTGTACATAGTACCTTATGTCATATTTTCATATTCCATTTTGAAATATTCCGTTTTGATATATGTATGCCATGTTGAACAGATCCCGCCTGGACTATAACTGGTTTATTTTTCTTGACTTATATGAACGAATTGTTTGTCTGATTTTCATCTGAGAACTCCTCCTCATAGAAACTATATTGTAGAATAAAGGCTAGACTGTTATTCGGAGAAAATGTAATAAAAACGGGTTCAACAACTAATTATTGTTTTGTAAGTTTGAAATAAATATTTACTAAAACTGTATAAATTACTCAAGAGTAAACTGGAAAATTTTGTTTTTAAAATATCTAACAGTGCCCAGGTGTAGTCTAGCCACTATATATACTTAGCATTAAATTAATAAATTATTTAAATTTTATTACATTAAAATTGTTTTTATGCTGCCTACTCGCGCAATGCTGAATTGTTTTTCTCGTATAACACAACCATTTTTATTTTGTATAGACTTCCATTTGGCATCTTTTACCATTATTAGCTTTTGAGATGTTTACTCATTGATATACAAAGGAACAAATTTAGCATAAAATCAATTATTCAAATGAATCCTCCCTTGCATTAAATATTATAACGAGAGAATGTACACATACATACATATTATGCTTGTTTATACATATGTATGTGATTTTGTTATGTTTAACAAAAATACGAACACAAGTGTGTATCAAATATTGGTTCCATTATTTTTGTTGACACTTTCGTGATTTGGAGTAGTTATTTTGTATTATATTGGATTTTATATTTTTTATTATTTTCGAAATCGAAATTTAGTTTGGTACAAACTGTTTTTCACCAGCAACGATTTAGGGGTATATTATGTTTATGTTATAAAAGACATTAACTCATTTTGATTTGACATTAATCGTTTTAATGCGTTACATTATTGGATTTTTATCATGTTATTCATCATTTAGCGACAAGAACAATTTTCAAATTTTCTAATACATACACTATTAACATAATTTAACCGCCAATTAAAATATTATAATTAAATAATTTTCTAAAATGCCTTGTAGGCGTGTGGCATTTTCTTAAACCAAGTACAATATGTATGTAGTACCATTTTTAGTGAAGTGTAGAATAATATTTTTTTAAATGCTGCAAATGGATTTATTCTTGAATCTTTCTACATAAGAAACTAACAACTAATCAAATCTTAAGCTAAATGAATACATATTTTAAGTCTTAACCAATGTTAAAATACTTATTGCTAGCGCTCACAATTTAACTTATGTGTATAACATAAATATTTAATAAATTTACAGGTTCATTTGTCCGACTGGATCTGTTCTTCTCAGTCGCCTAAATCGCAGCTAATATAGTATATCCCTGGCTAATTTGTTAGGATATGCTTCTAGTTTTGAGTAATATTTCGAACTGAATTCTTTCTTAGAAACAATTCTTTAATGGTTTAAATTTCATGGTCATCATGTGTATTACTATTTCGAATGTACCACGGAGCATTGGTAATATGTACTACGAATTATTTTCGCTTGCTTTCGTTGCAGGAGTTCTCTGTTTGAAGCGCTGGTTGATCCTTATAACTGAACACAATTTACCAGTAAATCTTTATTGACTAATGAAAACTGAGGTTTTCTTCCCATCAGCCAGCCAACACATTTTGGAAAATGTAATTTTTATTTTGTTGCAAAACTAAGCATTTGACCTTTGTTTGTTGTCAAAATTATTTGTGTCACGCAAAAATTGTATAACGTATTCCGCAAAAGTTAAAACTTGGGCTAAACACTTACAGCTCTATTCGCTTAGTCGTGTCACTTGTCACTTGTACCGACAATCAAATTTTGGTATTCTCTTAGTCGATCGATGCGACAATCGTCGTTTGAAGTGACAAACATCCTTTTACGTCACATTCTTTTATATTATCACTTCGATCGACTAAAATAATCCTAATTTAAAGTTGAAGTGACACGACAATTGCCACGTCGAATGAAGTGACATGACCAAGGGAATAGGGGCGTTAATTGATTGATTGATTGATACGGGTGTACGATCAAGCCTCTGTAAGATTCCCGGATACGCCGGATCCACCGTACATCCTTTACATAAAACAAAACCGAGGGATAGGAAAGGAATGTTAGTATTAGAGACTCGACCCGGTTTCAGCCACATATGCAGTCGATAGTTAGTAAATTGTTAGTAATAAATATAGTAAAATAGTTAGCACAAGACGGCACAATTTCTAAACTACAAGCTTATTAACTTCTTGTTGACCCTGGAGAGTTGAATCAGGCTGTAACTGTATTCTGAAAAAACGGGATTAAATTTTATCCTTATAAAATGATTAATTCTGGAACTATGTTATATTCTGAAAATTAAGTTATTAAGCAGTAAATTAAGAAAGAGATCCCTTTATATACTCTTCACACTTATATTAATTAATTAATAATAACTTATGAACAAAATAAATAGAGTGCCGCAACTGGTTTCTTCATCCTGGAATCCCAATGTATCCAATCCGATCTGAAAACTACAATTTAATTCAAAACTACTATTATAAATTAAGCATTTTCATGAACCTGCCACTTAAAGTATAGCAGTTTGATCTGTGATAACTGATAACTATTCTGTAATGAATTACAATTAATGCCCCGTATTCCGGCATCATAAAATCCATGTTATGTTATTTTATTTCCCCGCTTCCTATTTGAATTTGTATTGAAAAAACAAAAATAACATAACAAAATTTTAAATCCCAGAATACGGCCTATTAATTCATGTCGTTGGAGCTCGTGAACCTATTCATATAAGAATTATTCATATAAGAATCCCATTTGAATCGAAAACATAATATTTGTGTTGCGTATGTATGTGTCGCTCTTGGCACGAGTATATAACGAGCACTTTAAATGAACACAACGAATGAAAACAACACCAGTGCAGCGATTTTGGTCGCAAAATGAGGATTGAGGATTGAGAATTTTGTATATGTACACAACGTATAATATACATTTTGCTATTGTGTGCCGTAAAATTTTGTTTATTGTATTAGTGTATTTTCTCATGCGTTTCCTCGTGGTAAGTATCAAAAATAAACGAATCGGGTGAATCGGTTCAAATTTTTGGTGCTTACGCTCGCCTTGAGTTATTTTTCCCTTTCTTCTGACATGGGGAATTCATAAATATTTTTGTGTCTATTGTTGTTTATTGTTCAAGCAGATTGTGATAATTGTGATATAATATAATTTATAATTTTTCTTTTCATTAATTATTTATTGATTTTCATAAAAAAAAAAATTATAACTAATAACAATTTAGGTATAATTTAATTAAATTGGCCCCTTACATTAAGTTACCAACAATTAATTCTAACGACAAAAATTAATTAATTTCGCAAAATTTTTACCGTGAAATTAATTAATTTTTAATAAAGGATTAATTTTGCTACATCAATTTTTTTAAAATCAATTAATTAATTAAAATTTTAATTATGAATTAATTCATTTTTAAAAATTAATTGTGAAATATTTAATTATTATTGAAAAGTAATTAATTACGCCACATAAAAATTTTCGGTCCTCAATTTCGGTTAACAGTAATATAAATGATTTTTAATTTATAAATTCTTCTTATTGAATTTACATTACATCTCGCTTTTTTATTTGCTGTGTATATGCTACAATAAAATTTCTCCATCCTCGGACATAACATCGTATAGCATAGCAACCGACCATCATGAGTTGCAACACAATACTAAACCAAATAAGCAAAATCATTTTGTTTTCTAACTTTTTTGTTTTTTTTTGGTTAATATTTTTTATTTTGAGTCTCGCTTCGTACTTCGTAGTCGTAAATATTTTTAATTTTTTTTTTATTTCAAAATTTGTTGTTCTATCTCAGTCCCCTCAATATTTAATACATCAATCGTTCTCTTTTGAGCTTATTCCTCTTATTTGTATCATGTTATCCCCATTACTCGCGTCACTTTATCTCTCTTATTTGCATCATATTAAACGAAAAATTGAAAGAAAAAATGCACATTCAACACCAATACAATTTACCAATACTATTGCCTTCCGGTAATCCTCAAATGAATCCTCATTTTGCGACCAAAATCGCTGTACAGGAAAAATATCAGAATCCCACTGCAATATTAAACCCCTCACACACACACACACACACACACACACACACACACACACACACACACACACACACACACACACACACACACACACACACACACACACACACACACACACACACACACACACACACACACACACACACACACACACACACACACACACACACACACACACACACACACACACACACACACACACACACACACACACACACACACAGAAAGTAAATATTTTCATATACTCTTTCATATGCGTAATTAATATGAAAATGCATACGCATAGAAACATTCTCATTTAATCCTTTATATGTATTTTGTATAGCCGGGCAAAACCAACATTAATGTACTACAAGCCTGATTCCGCGATGAGGTACACAGATACCTTCTTACATTAAATCGCTTATACTTGGAAGTATTAGTGCGACAATTCGTTTGTTTTGTTTTGTCTACAATTTATATAGTGTATCCGATCACCAATACTTTCATGTGTATATAAGCGAAAAATAAATAGTGACAGTCAGGCTTGTAGTAGTTTTGGCCGGGACCAAAACCAACAATAATTACAAGCCTGACTATCATCAATATTATAAATTTATTTTTCGCTTATACATGAAAGTATTGGTGATCAGATACACTATATAATGAGTAAAAATAAACATACAAATTGTCGATACAAGAAAACAAATGAAGTTTTGCACCAACACTTTCAAGTATAAGCGATTAAATGTTAGAGGGTATCTGTGTACTTCATCAGGGAATCAGGCTTGTTGTACATTAGTGTTGGTTTTGGCCGGGACGTAACAATAAGTATAAGTTTTCATTATATATCACACCACACACACAACACTTCAATGGCGGACAAAATCTAATTATTTATCAAAATAACATATATACATATACATATTTATATAGATATAAAGCATTGAACAAATCTTAAGAAACACGAAACATTGAACAAGTGCATTAGTTTTCATAGTAGACCATTGCATTTTTTTTTTTTTTTCATTAAAACTTTATGTATGTACAAAATTATATAAAGATTTTAAAATTTATATAAAAATTAATCCAACATAATTGTCTATGAATTAATCTTCCATATAATCCATTGTATATCAAACGATATACATACTAAAATACGTATAAGTATTAGAAAATAAAACACGAACAAACATGAATATTAACTGCGTATTAAAATGGATTAATTTTAATTTTTATATTAATTTGATCAAAAAATGAGACATTCATCCAAATTTTATGCACAACCACACAAATATTACAGCCAAAATCCTGCAATTTATCAAGAAATCAATAAATTTGATTTCTATCATTAAAAATTTATTATCACTATTTTACTATTATTAATAATAATTAATTATGGCACTTATTACACTTAATATTATTTTACATCTATTTAAGTAATACAATAAACAACACAACCCAAAAACTAAAAAATCACTGTGTACATTAAATTTATAACAAGAATAAAAATAAAATTAAAATTAAATTAAATTTACGAAGAGGACGACAAAAAAACACGTCCGTCTTCTTCGAGCGTCAACGACCGACCCGACCAAGGGAATAGGGGCGTTAATATAACTAAATTATTTTTTCTATATTTATTGTTAATTATTGATATTTCATACATCAATTGTAGGAAACGGTTGGTTTTTGTTTAGTCTCTATATGATTTCGCATATGGTTCAACAATTTGTTCTTAACATTACGTAGAATCTTATACCACTCGGTTTTCTTGGCACATTGCTACAAATTTTTGATCTTATTAGATCATGAATACTTTAACTTAAACATCTGCAGGCGTAAATCGAAACCCTTCACTGGCCACTAATGACCCTTCTTATGTAAGGGGACAAAATTATGCTGTAGGAAATATTGAGGACCGACTGGATGATTATCAACTAGGATGTTGCCTCATAAGGTAAACCGAAATTGAACATTCTCCTTGAATAGTTCTGTTTATAGAGGCGTCTAACCTTTTATATGTTGCCTAATTGAATCTATCCTAGGCAGTATCCACACTAATTAATGCTCGATGTTTATGGAGTAACAAAAATATTTCCGATATTATCAAATTAAGACGAAAACGCACTAATTTGGGTATAAACCCGTTCACATATTGCAATGGGCTTATCTTATGAAGCCGTTCACGTTTTGTTTCCTGACGGTAGATCATATTCCGTTTATGTGTAAGCCCTATAAACTACAACTATTCAAGGCCATAGTTCAATTTCGGTTTATTGAATGGTTGGTACCATAGTTGACGATAAATTTGTTGGTCCCTAATTTGCTCTTTAGCGCAATGATGCTACCATACATAAGAAGCATCATTATTACCATAAAATTATACAAAAATCTTGAACATAATTATTTGACTCGGCCAGTGTAGGGTTTCGATTTACGCCTGCAGATGTGTAAGTTAAAGTATTCATGATCTAACAAGACCAAAAATTTGTAGCAAGGTGCCAAGAAAACCGAATGGTGTAAGATTCTACGTAATGTTAAGAACAAATTGTTGAACCAGATGCGAAATCATATAGAGACTAAACAAAAACCGACCATTTGCATACACAATATTAGTGACTTTATCATTATGTAATTACCCAAAAATAATTTTAAATTTAATTGATTTAGTATTTTATTTTGATTTTTTTCATAGTGCACAAAAAATTTTGTCCCAAAAATATGAGGCACCAAAATGTTGTCTATTTGTTTTTTAATTTTATTTTAATGAATTATAAAGATTTTAATTTTTTTTTTACTAAATGAAATATCAATAATTAACAATAAATATGTACCTATACAAAAAAAAATTTAGTTATTTTATTAAGTGTTGTTTTACATATTAACATTACATCAATATTGTGCTCGGTGAGGAATGCTTGTACCTCTGATTTATGTTGTGATAGGTCGTTTCAATCTGTTAGCATATTAGTTAACTTGTTTAACCATGGGCCCTTGTGACATTGAGTGCGGAACCTTTATGGGTTCCAACCAATTTCAACAACTTGTTTAAGCATTCGTTGGCCTGCTAGCTGGGCACCCTCGCTTGGGTACCCTCGCTTGAGCACCTTCTATAATTAGCTGTGTGATTTCCATTGCAGTTGCTGCAATTTCTCGCTGATTCGTCCTTTTTTGATTTATTGCAAACTTTGAGTTATGGAGCCACCACATATAACACAAACATCAACAACTCTATTCCTTTTAACATAACAACCAGTCCTTTTTGGTTATTTAGTTGGTACGTGTAGTAATGTTTACCAACTTGGTCAAAATGTTTAATTAACGCTTTGTAAGCATCAATATTGAGCAGTTGAATTTTTGTTTCTCTTATATCTCCTTTTTGATCCCGGAAATATAAAATTCACCTTTCATTATAAGCTCGATCGTTTTTGCTCGTTCTCTATTTGATTCTTTCCTCAAATAGATTGGTGGCGGTTTCTCACTTTTTGAAGTTTTTTCGGGCACACACAAAACAACAAGAATATATATTACCTATTACCATGCGTTAATTTAACGCTAAATAGGTAGCTTAGTGAATTTATTCGCGCTTTCACTGGCCGCTAATCTTCGTTTTGATCGGACAATAACATACCGGTCTATTCCCGTTTGCACTAAATACTGACCTACATCACTGTTTATTTTATTGTCATCTGTTGTCGATGCACTTTCATTGTTTTTTTTATCGTCAATATTTGGCGACGATGCACTTTTATTTTCTTTATGGTTCAACACACCAAGATTATTATTTTAAATTAATTTCTTGTTCAGTTTGATTTAAATTACCTGGTAAGCAATTTTTTGAGCATATTAAACATTTTTGGATAGTATTAGCTTTGTTCTGCTAAATCTCCCAGACTAACGAGTATCTTTCACATAACCCAAACATTGTGGAAAAATGATAATAGGTGTATTTATTTTAAAAATTTACTTTTGAAATTTTCCCTTGAGTGATGGACTGACTGATCGTGTGCTCTTCGTATTTTCAATTAGAATGTCATATTCAACCCTTTACTGAAGAAAAACCTACTCCACGATTTATTCCATAATGAAAATCTAATTTAAATTGGCTATGAGCGAAGATAATAATAAATACTTAAGGTACAAGGTACAACACATAATCCTAAGCCATGCCGAAATGTAAATCTCCCTTATTGTTTACAATGAACTTTTCTTATTTATATTTTCCTTGTTAAGTTTATTATTTGTTGTGGGTTTGGTGTAATAAATATTTTCATACTTTTTCGACCAATATTTTGTATAAATTATACAAAAATAAACAAAACCAACAAATATAAATAAATTAAATCATAAAATGAATTTTTATTTTTGCAAAATTTACATTTATGCAGAATAATAAAAATTTTCGGTTCTTTTTGTCTTTAGTACAGAATTTACGACTCGACTTTATCCTCGTGATTACCACTTTTTACCCGAAATAAATAAATGAAATGGTGACATTGAATGTTTTATCGATTCGCGACGCCATTTTATATAAGAAAACAAAATAAGCAATTGAATTATCACTGCTTATTGGGCATTATTATGATTAATAATCCCTTTCATAATAATTACAAAATATAACATTAATCAGGAAAAACAATAACAATATCCGGCTTGGTATTATCATAACATAAATAAAGCAATCATGTTTTCCTCAATACATATACACATTATAATTTTCCATTCATAAAACAAATTTTATTATTACACAAACTTCATTCAAAATAAAAATAAAAAATTAAAGAATTTTAAACATTGTTATGTGTGTTGCTATAAATAAGGCATAAACCAACAGAACATAAATAAAGGATATTACACACAGTTGGGTATAATATAGGTGAATTTATATTTTGCCCGAAAACTACATAATATTTAAATATATTATAATTGTATATTATACAAAAATTTTTTTAATGGTAAACATGAAAATTAGGTAAAAAGTTTAATTTGGCATGAATATTGTTATGGGTTAATTAAAAATAAATTTTGAAGGTTACGGACAAATCGACTGTATACCTATAAACAAAAATCCTGTGGCGAATTGGTATTATGGTTGTTTCTTGTTTGAGTATAGGTAGGAATATATAATTAAGTAGCAATGAAGCGCTATTGCTTGCCAATGGTGTTTATATTTATTATGCCCCAGGACTACTTCCAATAAAAAAATACATATCGCACATCCCATACAAAACAACTATAGGGCCTATTTTCACGTGCATTTTTTCAGCATCGAGATGTGTTGTCACAACAACAGTGCTGATTTTCACGTGTATTTTTGCATTACATTGTTTGTCGATGTATGTATAAAATGATTTTTATTTTCCTGTAGAGTGAAGAGTAGTGTAGAGTGAAATGAGAATATATTTGTATGTGTTAGTGTGTAACAACGCGATAGACAAAAATAAATTTTGTCGAACATGTGCATCACAAATTTCCCCTCTTCATAATTAGTTTGTAGGTAAAAGCACAGAAAAGAATGAACAGATATGGAAGTTCCAAGTTAAGTATTTACATAGAAATATTCAATCAAAAAAATGTATTCCTGCTCTAATCTAACCAGTTAAGACAGAGACAATATAATTCAATATTACACATTTCGCTTCTCTTCTTTGTATAAAAAACAAAAAAGAAGAGAAGCGAAACATATTATTGTATTATATTTCCCTGTCTTAACTGGTTAGATTAGAGCAGGAATACATTTTTTAGATTGAATATTTCTATGTAAATACTTCACATGGAACTTCCATATCTGTTCATTCTTTTCTGTGTGTAAAAGTATAAAAGAGGAGGAAAAAAAGTGACGAAAAAATACACGTGAAAATAGGCCCATAAGTACTAGTTGGCGCATTTTTGAATAGTTTCAATAATGTAGTATCCATAGAAATAATTAATTTTATGGTAAAGTGCCTCCTGCAAAATCTACAAGCTAAACAAGAAGAACACTATTTTCTTATTTAATTTAAAATTCCGATTAAAAAAATGATGAGTCAAATGAAAACCTATAATCGAGTCACATTATGTCCAAAAAACGGCAAATAAATTCAAATCAACCAACCTGGCTGATTTTTATATATTGTGTAGGGAGGGGGGGGGAGGGTTTAGAAAAGCTTAATTTGAAATTTTCGACCAAGATTTGCTAGGGGTAAATTTTTTTTGCGATAACACCTCCATCATTGTTCGAAAATTGCGATTATATACTTTTTTGTTGCTTTTTTTCACGCTCTACAATTTAGCTTATATGAATTTTTCACCTACTATTATTGAACAAACATCAAAGCCATTTATCTCGTACACCTGCAACAAAAAACCATAATTAGAACTAATTTTAATTATTTAACTTACCTTTATTTGATTATTGCTTTTCAATTCCGATACAAGGTTTTGGCCCGTAAAAGCGGCTTCTTTTCAATACAAGAAAGTATGTAGCAAAATTTAACTTGTATAATATAAAAATACTTACTTATATTTTGCTAAATAATTAGAAACCTGAAATAGTTAAGAATTTTAGAATTAACGTAATATGTATGTATACACATACATATCTAATTATCAATATTTATTATTCTCTACTTTTCGTTATGTAGTGGCCATCTTGTGTAAATCATATAAACTAATTTAATGAGTACGTTTAAAGCTACGAATATCTAGCGTTAATTACGAGAAGCTAAAAAAATGTAATTATTAAAAATTTATAATCATGGCTCTCTTGCACCAACCAATAACCATTGACTTGTCAATATCATTTTTCTACCACCAATTAAATTAGTCTTTAATACAATTGACTATACAACTCATTGGAAAATAAACCAATCAGATAGTTGAATTTTCCTTAGTTACGGTGTATAATATCGGTTATTTGCGTTGCTAAGTAGTATTTCGCGAAACACCACTAGTGGTGTTTCGGCCGCAAACAAATAAATCATATCTTCCATGAATATAAACAACCTTACTTATGTTCAATAAATAATTTGTTTATATATTTGGTTGATTCGTTGTATAGTCTTAACATATACAACTCGAGCTTCGAAAATCATCTGAATATACAGTTGCGGACTCGTTGTGTTGCCTAGCAAACACAACTCCACCTGCGGTGTCGTTGTGTTTCATAGGCAACACAACTCGTCCTATAAACTGTATATTCGATTATTTTCGAACCTCTTGTTGTATAACTAGTGAATATGCAATTTCGAAAAGGGCACATGTCTGAAAAATTAAATTTTTCAGGAATTGAAGAAAACGAATTATTTTCTAAAGTAGTAAATAAATTTATACAATTTATTTTAAGGTTACATGTAGGGTCAAAAAGTAATCGAAAATTATATAAATATTTACTGTTAATCTTTATTCTATATATTTTTTTATATATTTTATACATAAGAGATGTGCCCTTTTCGAAATTCCTGAAACATAAAGGTACAGTGATTTTCAAAATAATACCACAGTTAATTTCAAAATTCATTTCTACTCTTATTTGTGCATGATTAGATCTAATATGCGTTTTTATTGAATAACATTGGTTTTATGCTCCTGGCATTTGTGAACGGTCATTTATTCCAAATTCGACAAATTTCAATTCCAAAATTTCTGTTTATTTTTGTGTTTCTCATTATTAATAGACTTTTACTCGATTCTAAAAATGTTCGATCGGATTCAGATCAGGTGACTGACTTGGCCATTGCGCGACCCCCATTTCATAATCGTTAAACTAATATTTTGCTACCTCGAGGTATTCTTTAGGTCGCTATCTTGCTGAAAACACAAGCGTGGTGGTTTATCTTCTTCGGTATAACCAAGAATTAGATGAGTTAATAATATGAATGTAAGCAACCGCAATCATTCCATTTTCCGGACAATAAATTGTCATGTTCCATGCCAGAAAAAGACCACTACCACGTATATTAGGGCGAAAGTTTGTATTGGGCTGAGATCTTTTATAATGTCGACCTGCAGAACCAAACAGATTAGCTTTTATTTTGTCAATTCATAGTACTTTTTTCCTCCTTTTCGGCATCAAAACTATGTTTGGATAAACAAGGAACGGCTCGGGTCTTTCAAACTATTTCGAGCAACTGCTTGTGAATGATGCCTTCTAAATAATTAAGATTTATAAACCTTCATTCGTTAGAGGTGATAGAAGAATGTTTCATTGCAGTTCGAATAATTAAAGTCCCCAGTAGGCTTGTATTTTCAGCAAAACAACGACCAACCATACCTCAATCAGAGCAAACGGCAGAATTAATTAAGCAAATTACAACGGCGTGATCACTCACCTGATCTTAATTCGATCGAACATTTTGTGAATCGAGTCTAACAGTCTATTAACAATGAGAAACACAAAAAGAAAAAGAAATTTTTGATTTAAATTTGTCGAATTTGGAATAAATCACCGTTCACAAATGCCAGGAGCTGGTGAAGTGATTCGGAAAGAAGATCACACGACCAATACTATTCAATTAAAAATGCATATTAGGTTTAATCATATACAAATAAGAATAGAAATTAATTTTGAAATTAACTGTGATTAAATATGAATTTTTATATTTAATTGTAAGTAAAAAAAAATTGAAAATTGATTAGCAGTTTTTTAGTTAATTAAGAATTTGCAATAATATTATACCTACCTAGTATGCTGTATAAACTTTACGAAACTTTTATGCATCAAAATCACGTCAACAAGAGACGGAGATATATCGCCTTCGCCGATTAGTAAAATGCATTAAATTCGAAAAGGGCACATCTCCAAGAGTTGTGACCTTTTCGAAATTTTTGTCATACACATCAACACTGGTAGCAGTATTAATACAAGAGATGTGCCTATTTCAAACAAAATAGGTGCGGGGATATATTTCCATCACATTAACGTGAAAAACGGTTTTGTCAAAATTTTCGAGATGTGCCCTTTTCGAAATTCCATATTCAATTAAAAAAAAGTTAATAAATAAAAATCAATTATAAAAACTGATATCGCTATTCGCAAAAGGCTGAAGTGTTTTACATTGTCTATTGTTTATGGTAATTTAAAGTTGCATCGTTCATTTCTGTGCATTACTGGAGTATTTTGCATTGCGGTGGTTTTTTCTGTGCCGATCGACAGTGGCTGAGTTAATTTTTGTTTAGTTATAGTTATCGTTGTTGAGGTATCGAACGTGAAAGTAAAAAATTGATATTGAAACTTTTTTTTTGCTGTTTTCTCCTTTCTCGTAATTCATATCGAAAAAATGTCTGCTATAAAACTTGTAGAGCATTTTAATACCTGCGATAGAGTCTTTTTATTTTTTTTTGACGAAAATTACGACTTTTAGCGCGTCGTAAAGTTGGTAAGTCCGGCTTTAGGTAGCGATTATATATAGCTTGCGTGGTTGTGTATAGATATGTTGTACCTGATTTATGGTTCTAGGAAAAATTATTAAAGTACAATATAAATAAATAAAACAGCTAAATTATGAATCGCACGTATACAATTTATTATTCAAATACATGTTTTTGTGTTGTAGAAGATGGCGATAAATGGAGGTCTGTTTTTAATAATTATATTTTTCTTCGTTTCGATGGTTCTGGTTCACAGTCTTTCTGTTCGGATACTCATCGAGTTGTCCAGATTTTTCAACCACATAAGATGATTTTTCGATTGTCGAATCATCCTTATCCTCATCATCCTCATTGAGCAAGATATCGACTTTGGTGATATTGTTGCATGTTTGCCCACTGCAATTTAAGCAAATAATGGAACAAGCAATCCCTGCTTTTTTGCACCCACACAGGCAGCTTCACATTTTTATTTGCACTTGCACGTTATGATTGCTGTATTTTCTGTAGCACGCATTGTGAACACTCACTGAATCGACAGTTTGTAACATACATTGATGTTTCTCATGTCCTCTTTTCATGCTCGCCGCTAAAACAGTCTGAAGAGCTTTCTTCTTAGCCAGATAAATGTCTTGAATCAAAGTTTTGTTGCAAATAAAACAATCACCCATTCTCCCGAAGTTTTGAAACACGTAGCCTCGCTTCGAAAGTTTCGAGACAACTGACCGAAAAAAACAAAAAAAACATCCTTGCAGGTATTAAAACGCTCTACTAGTTTAATAGTAGACATTTTTCGATTTATATTACAAGAAAAGAGAAAACAGCCAAAACAAGTTTTAATCTTTTGATTTTTTACTTTCTCGTTCGATACCTCAATAACGATCAACGATAGGTGAAACATTCATATAAAATAAATTATAGAGCGTAATATAGCAACAAAAAAGTAAATAATCGCAATTTTCGTACCATGATGGAAAGCCGAGTTATCGTAAAAAAAATGTACCACTTTTTTCAAGACGGCGGAGAATGCCACTAGGAAATCTTACTCGAAAATTTCAAGTTACGCTTTTCTAAGCCCCCTCCCCTACACAGTATATAAAAATCAGCCAGTTCGGTTCATTTGCGTTTCTATATGTTATAATGACTGGACTACTAACAGGGTGGGCCATATGTTAGTCCTTTTTCTATTTGTAAATAAAACACACATTTTGGGATGAAAAGTTAAAATTTTTTATTGATAATGAAAGGTGGTTCTATGTCATTTATGTACATATGAAAAACAATATCGTTCATATGTCCACCACGGCTTCCCATACAGTAGGTGGATTCCGGTTGTGTGAAATTATTTTGTGGAACGGAATTTTGGTCTAAACGAGAATCTCGCATTCTGGTTCAGTGGAATGAGAAAATAAATCCCGCTTTTGTGGAATGAAACGTCAAAATATCTCGTCGTGGAATTTGACGGCAAAATACAATTATTAGTGCCGTGTAATTTATGCTTATGTTGTTTAAAGCAATGTGTAGATTTAGCTCGAGGAAGGTAAATACTGATTTATGTATATATTTTTGCACAGATTTTAAAGCACATACGGAAAGTTTGGTCATACGATAAGTGAAATTATAGTGGAGAAACGCCGCCGGTAAATGTAACAATAATATAACTATGTACTGTACAATAAACGAATAAAATTAAATATTTATTAGCAAACATTTTTTTTTTAATTAATAAAATGTAACAAACAATTATTGAATGATACTATGGGAAAATAAATTTTAGTCCGCCAACCATTCCATCTTATTTGTTCATCGAAATGAAATTCTTGTACGCTATTTATTATGCAACACGAAGTCTTGATGAACGCAATTCTGTCAAAGTAAAACTCGTCTATTATTCAACAAAATGCATGAAAACATGAGCATCGTTGAACAATTTAAATAAAATGACAAATTATTTCTATTTTGAACATGTTTCCTAGATTTAGAAGTAGTACTAAATATAAATTTCGCAAAGAGAACTAGAATAAAAATTTATGGAACGAAATTATTCAGCGAGAAAATGAAGCGTGAGAAAAATAAAAATTCCGTTCCAATCCAATTCATTTCACAAAACTGGAATCTACATACAGGCCTGCATTCGAACATCAAAATTTTCGATGACTTTTTCCAATAAAAGCGGATCAATGACCTCAATTTCAGCTCGAATGTTGTTTTTAAGTTGTTGAATTGTTTGTGGATGATTAGCATAAACTTTACGTTTCAAATAACTCCACAAAAAATTATCAAGTGGTGTTAAATCCGGGCTTCTTGGTGGCCAAGGAACTTTACAATTTCTTGAAATTATGCGATCAGCAAATTTTGTTGACAATTTTTGAGTTAGTTGAATTTTGTATGAATGTAAATGAAAATCAACATGCAAAATGCGTCGTAATGTGGTTCGTGAAATGTTAAGCTCTTATGAACGATGCCTGGGTGATGTGCTTGGTTCATTACGAATACTTTTACTTACAGCTGCCTCTGCATCAGGAGTACGAACTGGATGAACATGTTGATACGGTCTACGATCTTCTACTGAACTAGTTTCCTCAAAACGATCAATAATTTTGCCAATTGCACGCTCAGTAGGACGTCCATGTCGACCAAAACTCTCACGTAATTTACAAAATGTTGTTTTTGAACGATTATTTTCTTGATAAATTTGAACAATCAAAATGCGTTGTTGTTGTTGTGTTGTTATAGCGACTCCATGATGATAAATGGCATATTTTTGACTTTTCATATGTCAAAGAATTTTTTAGAACAGATAACATTAAGATCTACAATTTATTGATTGAAAAAAGGACTAACAGATGGCCCACCCTGTACTATGTCATTTTTTTAAATATTTTCAGAAAATGTCATTTTTATATCGCAACTCACACTTAGGCGTACAACACATCGAGTTTCGATCTATATTTCTAGTGATGTAAACGGTCGGTAAGTGGACTAAAATAGGTCGCCTTTTAGGTCAGTTCATTAAATATTTCATGGTGTAAACTACCTCATTAAGCACACTGAAGTGAAATGAAAGATATTTTGTTTTGTTGTCTCTTCATGTGGAAGAGACAGTAGTTCACTGGGTGAATGCGGGTGTTCGCAAATGGTAATGTCAACGTTGAGCGGCGTGAAGGCGTTGCATTGATGGTTGGGTGAACTCAGACGCCAATGTACATATGTGGTATATGGGCTGACCCTGTAGTTCTCATTGTGTAGATGGTGAGCATAATTCGATTTGAAAATCGTTTTGTTGTGTGCATACATATTTTTGGGAATTATACCATCTATACAGCAACTACGATTAATATACTGAAGTTAATTATGTATCTGTGTATGACATGCTTTAGCCATAGAACTTCCACAATTTATCAAAATTGCGGTTTTCCGAAAAGGTTATATGAGGTTTTAGATTGATAAATTACGGAGGTTCTAACAACCCTGGCTTAAGTATAATAAGCACAAATATACATATATTAATTGTGCCTTAGTTTAGTTCGCATCTTAGTAAAAGATACTGTAGATACTAGAGAACGGAAACAAGCGTAAAATTTCGATCAGAAACAAACAAAAATGTATTATTGCAAGCACAAGCAAAATCAACACAAAAAATACGAAAAACTATTTCTCGAGTAATTTTCCTCGTTTCGTTTTGTTGCAATAAGCAAAATCAAAACATCAAATTTCAAGTAAATCAGTTGCTCCAACTCGGAATTTTTTTCACTTTCGAAATTTACGCACGGCACTTCATGAACCAAACGCCATACCTTTAACCAATGCGCCGTTTGGTTGGTGTTTACATTATTCAATTGTTAATATGATGCAGAAAATCACTAAATGTTTACCTTTAAACCTTAAAGTGAAAATCAAAAATTTAATTTTATATACTTGGGCTGTTTTCGAAACCGATACTTATTTGTGGAACCTAACTTATTCAAATAAGTATCCTGGCGAGGTGACTTATTTTCTGCCTCTTTCTTACAAAAAAATCTAAATTGTTTGTGAATTTGTGAATGAAAATTTGTCTAAGGTAGTGTGATATATACAAAATGAAAATTTGCTTTTGGAAAAGTACACAAATGTATTCCTTCAGATTTTTAATATTTCATTCAAATATAATTTAGGTCGTCAAAATTCATTAGACACATTATTATTTCAAGAGTAATCACTAAATATACCTAAGTGAAAGCGGATTGGGTTATTATTTTGCGAGTATCAATATGTTATATTCAAAAAATTAGACAACAAACAATTTTTTATTACCGCTGTCAAAATAAGTACGTGAAATCAATTCGAACGGTTTTTCATACTTATTTAAGATGGCGTCAAATAAGTCAATAAGTATCAAATAAGTATCGGTTTCGAAAACAGCCTTATAGGTATTTACAAGTAAGATCGAGTTTGCTTGATATTTCGGAAAATATTTACAAGCAAGCAGTACAAAAAACAAAATAAAACGAGTAAATTCAAAAACGTCCAAAATCAAACAAAAACAAAAAACTTAATATGGTTGGTTTTAAGACCGGTATTCACGTACAATTAAATTGAGCAATATAATCCTGTGACGTTAATACTGCACAATAAAATTCCAAAATCTTGAATAAAATTTGAAAATATTGTGGAATGTTCTGACGTCACGCAATTTAATTGTACGTGAATACCGGCCTTTACGATTAGACTCGATTTCGCTTGTTCCGTTCTCTCGATACACACTTTTGCATCGTCACCGACGATATGTAGGTAGGAAATATACTATATAAAGAAAACTTGGGTTTTCTAAAATCGGATTTCTGGCATGATAATATTTAAATTTGTATGTATATATATTTAGAAGTATTTAGTGACTCATTAAATGCCATAAAATTGTTTGAAATTATTAAAATATGCAAATATATTGGATTAATTAAATTTTTCAATCATTTAAATTTTAACAAATTAAAATTAAATAAATTCTATTTCCAAATAAATTCATGTAACAAATTTTTGTTATTTGAATTCACATATTCCATTTTTGTCCGGAGAGAGCACACTGTACCATTTGTCAATCCTGCAGCTTTTCATTTCTTTTCGTTTAATTTATTGTATAAAAAAATAAACATGATACCAACTATGGTTTAGAATTTATTCTTTAGAAACTAAAGTGTTTTTGTATTAATCGAAATGTCAAGGTTTAACTAGTATATTTCGAATTTACTTGAACCAAATAATTTGAAAGAATTATAGTAGTATTAATTAAATTTTAAAATTTAAGGTTGGTTTGGGGCTGGCTTCACGCATTTTGTCCAAATTTATTATTCTTATATGAACTATAGGAACGGATTAATTAACAATGGTCTCCAATTATTGTTAAAGAATCTAATAATAGAAAATAAGTTCTTTTAAATGCATCGATTACTTCTCCTTTCCTTAAAATTGTTAATATTACCGTTTTGCGCAGTAAAGTGTAAGTTGGACTAGGTAATTTTGCAATTGTAGTTTTTGTGATGAAATTATTATGTACAAAGATGACAATTGTATTGGTCTAGGAAATATGTTAATATTAGAGAATGAGTTCATTCTCTTTGTTGTTTTTGTCAAGTCTAACCCATTATAAATACAATGTTGATTACATCATTATACATTGTATGGGGTGATTCATTATGGGAATTTATTTGTTTTGTTTTTAGATAAGAGCAACTTACAAAAATAAAATAAAAATCCATTTAATATTGCGATATGTCTTTATGCCCCACATGTAATATTAATTTATTATTTATATTACAACCCTTCTTCAAAATAAGGCAATACTTCCATCACTTATTCTGTACGTGCCTTATATCCCATATAGTGAACCACAAAAAGCTCTAACATTAACCCAAAATAAAATACGCATATAAAAGCTTGCGGGTCACAGAGCAAATCAAAATTTGATCATTCGGCGTAATATTATAAAAACTATTGCGATGCTTCGGCCCTTTTCCAATTACGGACTTATTTCAAACTTATTGACTTATTTGACGCCATCTTGAATAAGTCGGTAAAGTCATTCCAATTCATTTTGCTGACCTATTTTGACAGCTGATGATGATAAAAATTTGTGTCTGTGTTTCTTATTCAAAAATAAAATGTTATTATTTTATAACATCATTAATAAATAAAATGGACCAAAAAAAAACAATTTTTGTTGTTAAATTATTTAACAAATAAAAATATAAAACTGAACATCAAATTAATGGATGGCGATAAAGATTTGTTGAAGTGTCTGGAAAAACGCAAGATGCCGGATATATAAAGTTGTGTTTAGGAAAAATTGTAATAAGATTAATACATAAATTTAAAATATTACTTTTATCTACTTATATCAGGGGTTGAAATATTGCTCCATTCGCCCCATTGCTTCGTTCGCGTAATGTACTGCTTTCATTTCATTTTAAAATTTACGTAAAAGACAAGACAAAATATTATGAATGACAGAATTTTAATGTTTACATGTAACATAACTGTATAGTTTACATGAAACCAAATAAGTTTTTTATGAAAGAAAGAGATAGAAAATAAGTCACCTCATCACCAGACTTAACATATTTAAATAAGTCGGTGAAAGCAAATAAGTCGGTAATTGGAAAAGGGCCTTAGGCTGTTTTCCAAACGATACTTATTTGATACCTATTGACTTATTTGGCCGCCATTTTAAATAAGTAAGTAAAGTCATTCCAATTGATTTAGCTTACTTATTTTGACAGCTGCATCAAAAGAACAAAAATGCGCAATATTTACTGCACCTCGATTTTTTTTTTTAAATTTATTATTATTAAATTTGCTATTCTTGGGATAATTTTATTTTAATTATCTGTATTTTAAATTTATGTTATTTGTGTTTGTGGTTTTTATATATCCATACATTATATTTGTATTAATTAAAATATAAACATAAACCAACACCTTAACCCTTTCACTCGTACTGTACACAATTGCGTACATCACTTTAAACCCAATTTTTGGGATTCAATGCACTAATAATGTATTTTTAAGTGTTATTATGTTGGCTCTTAGTCTTAAGCTACCAAAAAAGGATATTTAGCGCGAAAAATATTATAAAATTTCAGAATTACTCAGTTAAGCAATATAACAGGCGTTTTAAAATAAATGACGAATCAAAGGGTTAAAGTATTTTTTTGACATTACAAATTAGATTTTTTGGTAAGAAAGAGATAGAAAATAAGTTACCTCGCCAAGTTACTTATTTGAATTAGACAGGTTCCACAAATAAGTATCCGTTTGGAATACAGCCTTAGTTATCAAATTAAAACAAGTACATACATTATAAAGTTGTTAGTTAGCTGTTGAGACGAAAGTATATCAATACGTCAAAATCTGGAAATTATGTAAACTTTTTGTTTAGTAAATCACAAGTCTTTAATTTTTTTGTTTTTGAAACATTTATTTTCTTTGATATAACCTAAAATTTTCATATTCATATTTTTGATTATTATTATTATTAAAGTGCACATTTTTTTTTTTTATAAATTCTTTTTTAGTTCATCGAATGTGTAAGGCCCATACTATTCATGTTGTGTTGTTGTATAATTTAAGTTTTTTTTATTTAATTTAATTTTATAATTCAATTTATTCGAATTCTATATGTTTTATTTATTTATTTATTTTTCAAAATTCAAAATTTTTTATAAAATATTGTTAAAAAAATGAAGGAAGATTATCGTGTTTTAAATTATTTACATGACATTTAGTTATCAAAATATATTACGAATGATAGTAACGTTTTTTTTCTGGGTAAATTAATAATAAGAAGAAAATTGATGAGAATTCTGAAAATAAAAATAATGGGTGGAAATATATGATGTACAAATTTATAAGAGATTGAGGATTACATACACTGCAAGGCAATCTGGTGATGGTAATGTGTTTTAAACAAGTCGAGGCGAGGACACATTAATGAAATTTATTTGTTGTCCGGCATATTTAGTTTTAATTTGTTATCGCTATATTCGGCTTCTTGTCGAAAAGAATTAATATGTATCTATAAACCAAAATATAGGCCAACGACAATGTAAATAATTTATCCGATAGCTTTTTTCGTTGTTAAACGATTTTTCTTAATTTTTTTTTAACAATTTAACGATTAAATAAATTTAATAAATATTCAATAAATATATAATATTTTTATGTATATATTAATTTTTCCAGACCGCATGAAAGGTACAAACAAAACTAATAATAATAATAATTTAATTTCCATTTTAAAGGAAATCAATTTTCTTAAAGCTTTTTTTGTTATATATACGTATTTAAGATTTTCTTTTCTATTTTTTTTTTGTAAATCGAGTACATACACACCATCATTTCATTTTCTTATATTTGTATATCTTATATAAATAGTACTTAAAAGAATATATGGGAAAACCTCCATTACATTTTATACATTTTTTTTTATAAAATGAGAAAAATTTGTATTTTTTTTATCTTTTCCGACTAATTTGATACGGATTCAAAAGAGTGTAAATTTAATACATATTAATTTTTCAAGTTATGAAGGTTTTTTTTGATAAATTTAAAAATAATAGAATGTTTTTTAATTACAAGATTTTATATTTATCTATATTTTATTTAGGTTAAGTCTGCATGCTGATTTTTTTCTATTTACTTAAATATTTTGTTTGTTTGGAAGTTAAAACGATTTGCTTGTAAGGATTTTTGTTTATTATTCGGTGATTTTTGTTTTTTATGTAGGAAGGTTTTATTTATAAGGAATATATGTATATGTAAAAAAGGGTAAGTTTTTTGGAAGATATATGGGTTAGTTCGGCTCCGAGAAGTAAGGTTGCAGGAATTTAAACTAGTAAAAATATGAAATTAAAGTTGGAAAATATTCATAATAAAAATGAAAAAAAAAATAGTTTCCGAGTTTAGTTCCATTTTTTGCCTAATGAACTCGGAAACATGTAATGCGAAAATTAATTTTGAATAATAAACAGTAAACTGCGGAACCTTAGCATCCGACCGCGGAAGAAATCGAGTTTAATTCCAATATTTCCGTTTTGTCTACAGTACCTGGCCAAATTATTAGACCCACATCAATTCTGTTGGGAAATGTTGACTTCTGGCGACTTATGTCACTAAACTGTTTTATAGCCTAGCCATACGAAACTATTATGTGTTAAGGTGCATTCAAAATGCAAAGTTTTACTTTGTACTAAATAATATTTGTAATGCAAGTAGAAATATATTCTTTATCTAAATTAGATATATCTTTTAAAAAAAATATTTCTAGCTGAGCTATCTCAAAATATTGAGTGGATGCATATTCCGTATTATTGACTCTACATTTCTTTGATTTAGCGTTTTGTGCTATCTAGGCTATAGAAATATCTCTCAGGGCATTATACATTTAGATAATAATATTTAAAATTAGTACTTGTTGGTATATGTACTAATTAGTAATTATCGTATTTAGTAGACGCACAAAAGTTATTTTTTTAAATGGAAAATGTAATTTTTAAATGTGTATTAAAAATTAAAAGGGAAATTACTTGTTGTAATAAGTACTAATTTTATTCATATTAATCTACATTCATTTAATGCACTGAGAGCTATTTCTAGCCTAGATAGCACAAAACGCCAAATGAAAGAAATGTAGAGCCAATAATACGGAACATGTATCCACTCAATATTTTGAGCTAGCTCAGCTAGAAATATTTTTTTTAAAGATATTTCTAATTTATATTTTTACTTTTAGTACAAATATTATTTAGTACAAAGTAAAATTTTGCATTTTGAATGCACCTTAACGCTGAAAACAGATGAGCAGAATTCTGCAAGCAGAAAAATTAGAATACACACGTTTATACGGCATGAAATACATGAATTCTGCTTTCCGAGCAGAATTCTGCTTTGTGTCTCTATTTCTAATTTTGTTGCGAATCAGTAGGCTACATTACGTAAAAGATAAAAAATTTAGTACAATTTGTATACTTTTTATTTTTTTCAATGAATTTTTTTAATTTGTTGACAGAAAATAAGTTTTGTGTGGCAAGTGCCAAATTGGAGGATAAAAATTAAGTAATTTGTGACAAAATAATGCATCATTCATTTAAAAAAATTGTACATTAAAATTAAATTTGTATCAAATAAATGCCACAAAGAAACATTCTGCTTATGAAAAACGACGCTCATGTAGTTCACCCGAATTTCTGCCGGCAGCGATGCTAGCAGAAATTCTGCTCATGTGTTTCCAGCATAACACATAATAGTTTCGTATGGCTATGCTATAAAAACGTTTAGTGAAATACATAAGTCGCCAGAAGTCAACATTTCCCAACAGGATTGATGTGGGTCTAATAATTTGGCCAGGTACTGTAATTCCATTTTATTTCGATTGTTATCCCTGCCACATTAGTTCCTTGCCCCGACTTTTCATATAAAACCATAAATCTTAATACTTTTGTTAAACACAATAGTTTGGCAGACGTTTTTCAGCTTTTATGAAAACCCAACTTGAAGGATTATTATTTATTAATTCAACTAAAGTTTTACTAAGGCACCTACCTATACGTAGGAAATGATGAGGGAAGTCAACTAACGGGATAGCTGGTTATCTTAAATATCATTTTTTTCAGAGTCATTCAACTTGATGTATAATAACTTTAATTAATTTAACCGAATGTCGATTTCACTTTAATTTTTAGTTACTGAAAATTCGCTTAATATCGGCAAAAATTTAATTTCGACTTGACAAATTTATATTAGAAACATAGCACCCTCAAATATTATTTTTTAAACTTGATGGTCTGCTGGGGACAGTTTACATTCTTTAGATTTCATAATTCAATGGATTGAAAAATATCGAATTCTAATAACAGGTTTAAATTTCTTTGATTTACATGAACAATGCTGTATTTACCAATTTACCAATTTTTTTTATGTCATTAGCCGTCTTCCAATGGGCAAAATTTGCTACTTGGAAGTACTTGCGAGTAAATACCCAATGGAACGAGAAATTGAGTCACACAAGTAAAACACAGCCTTCTGTTTAGTTGTTTTTTTGTCTTTTGTAAAGTTATTTATAATAGTAATGGCGATATTTAAAGTTAGATTGAAAATATGACAAAAAAATGGACATGTAATGAAACGAAAGCATTGATATTTACCGCATTGATGTTTAATTCCATTTTTCTTTAAAATGTAATATCAACAACAAAATAATTTTGTATTAATTTTGACATTTTACATCACCAAAAAATAAACAAAACTCGAACGTAATAAGAAACTCTCGAAAAATATCGAAAAAGGTCTAAAAGCCATCTATTGGAATTTTCACGATTAAAATCTACCTAGCGCAAATTTTATGCGTAACTACTTCTTTTTCTACACCATCATATGAGCATGGGTAGTTGTGAGTAGATACAAGTACTTGCGAGTAGTTTGCTTTCGCCAATGGAAGACGCTTAATGCTGTAGTTAAACATTTTAATATTTTTGAATGAATAGTAAATTTGTCTTTTTATACAAAATCTTATCAGGGATCTTATTGCGCGACATGAATTCAGAATTCTTCTAAATTTTACACTAAAAAATTATTAATTTTAGTTCCTGATAAAATTTAACAATCCCAGAATTTAAGTCCTAATTCTATCAGAACTTTTTACTGTTAATACTTTATAATAAATTCGGAAAACGAAATACAAGAGTAACTGCAACAAGTTAATTGGTGGCTCAGACCTGTACGTAAATTTTGTTCGCAAACCGAGAATTGAGAGTAGAATAACCTCAAATTTTTAGTAATGGTAGATGTGTGTATATTAGTGGCCACGTGAGTGTTGTTTATTTTTTTATGAAATTGACGTCATTTAATGTTCTTCTTTCTGTCTATCAAAAGTGGTTGTATGTTAAAAATTATTAAATGACCGAAAATATTTTATTTAAAAGTTTTTTTTAATAACAAAAACGAAAAACAATTTATGAATTCCTTTAACTCAAAAAGAAAAACAGAATATAAAAAAAATATGATACTCAATAATCAAAAACAATAGCAAATCAAGTCTCTCAAAAATTATTTTGTTTGTAGAAATATGACAAATCTCAACTCAAAAGCAAGAGAGAAGTATAAAAATCGAGAAGATAAACTATAGCACCAAAAAATTCAACCGATTTCGCCCGATGTTATTTTTGATGCTTATACTGTCCTAAAAAACGCACAAATACAACAAACAAAAATAATACAACACAACCATAAAAATGTATATGTACTATACATCGTGTACGAATACAAAATTCTCAATTCTCGTGTCTCGGTTTGCGAACAAAATTTACGTACCTGGGGTGGGATGTTGTAACATCACTCTCGATTCGAATTCGATAGATTTTATGCCTCATGTTTCAAGAATAAAATTTTACTCTATTTCGTTTTTTAATTATGCTCTTTTTCTTGCTATCTCAGCTTGCTCGAATAAAACAACATTCAATTTCTACTTATACTCATGATTATTTATCACTCAAATTTTTGTTTGGTGATACTTTATCGATTTGAAGGAAAAGAAAAGTACGTAACAAAATGAGATCGCAATAGGAAAAGCGTACTCAAAAAGCGAAATAGAGTACAATTTTTTTAGGATTACCGGAAAGCAATAGTATTGGTAAATTGTATTGGTGTCGACTGGCAGTTTTTCATTTAACATGATGCAAATAAGAGAGATAAAATAACAAGAATAAAATTGATAACATTATACAAATAAGATAAATAAGCTCAGAAGAGAACGATCGAGAGAATATACTATGCGATTCATTACTATTTGTGATAAAAAAATGCAATTCATTACTATTTGTTGAAAAAAATTAGTTCTTTCTGTTTGTTTTCATTTAAAATAACAAATATTTTTTTTATTATTTTCGTTGCTTTACTTAAATCAGTTTTAAGAAACGTTTTATTTCATATAAATTTTAAATAAAAATTTTCAGCACTAATAGAAATATAATAAATTGAATTTGATTCATTAGTATTTGTGATGACATTAATTTAACCAAAATAATTTCAAAATTTCAATTAAAATGTTTTAAAATAAATTATATTACTTTATTAAAACTTAATTCATATTCAATAAAAAGTCTGACATCCTTTATTCACCATAACTTCTGATAACCGTCTTGTAATACTATCGTATAGGTTGCGGATGAATTCTAACGGTATTTTTCTCCAAACCTCGACAATTTCGTTCCATAATTCATATTTTGTTCTACTAACTCTGTAAGGAATTTTATTCTTTAGGTATGCCCAAACATTTTCGATTATGTTGAGATCGGGGCTTCCTGGCAGCCACTCAAGGCGATTTTGGCCCAAACCATTTAAAAATCCAGTTACAATTCTTCCCTTATGTTCTGGGGCATTGTCACGTTGCATAATGAAATTTGGTCCAATCATTGCATCACCAGCCAACAGAACAACTTCGTTTAGAAGATCAAGATAAAGTAAGTGATTTAATTTGTCTGAAATCAAGACAAGCGGTCCTACTCCATCGTATGAGATACGACCATGTATCATAATATTACCTCCGTCACCTTGTCGTTTCGTGGCAAAAATACGTCGATTTTTCACATCTTTTCTCGTAGAATAGAAAAACTTTTTACCCCAGCTGCCATCTAAAGAGACCAAAGATTCATTCGTAAATAGGACATTGCGCCAAAATCCTTATCGATGTATTGTTTGGCAAAATTAATACGTTTCACTTTATTTTGTGATAAGGTGAAGTGTTTTTTGGTGCACACATAAGCTTTTATCCCGGATTCTTTGAGGCGGCGATAAGTAGTAGGCTGAGTAATTTTTATATTTTCACTATTTTGAAATGACTTAGCAAGAGCTCTTTGACTTATAAATTTATTATTAACCATAGCTCGGATGATACGAGAATCCTGCAGTTGTGTTTTAACACGTGGTTTTTGCCGTCTGCCAATATTTCCAACTGTACGATGAAATTTTTTCTAGCGGACTTGATACAATATTGTATTTACATGACAATTATACTTTTTATCTATTATTTTAAGTAACGTGCCATGATTGTGGTCAATTATCATAGCACACCTTTCTTCCAGCCTAATTTTCACGAGGATTAGACATCCTGATGCTTCTTTCACGAAATTTTAATGAATACTAATAAAAACAGAGCACAAAACATAAATCAAAAGAGCAAAACAATCAAAAACCGGTTATTTAAGGTAGAAATGCACACTTTCGAGAACATCACAAATACTAATGAATCAAAAATGCGCATCACAAATACTAATGAATCAAATTCAGTTTATGTATTATATTTTTATTACGGCTGAAAATTTTTATATAAAACTTATATGAAATAAAACGTTTCTTAAAACTGATTTAAGTAAAAGCAACGAAAATAATAAAAAAAATATTTGTTAATTTTATATGAAAACAAACAGAAATGGGAACTAAATTTTTTCCTATCACAAATTGTAATGACTCGCATAGTATTAAAATATTGACTACAGTTTGTTATGTTCTTATATACCACCACACATAACTTGAAAAGAAACAGCAATATTCAAAATTAAAAATAAATTAAAAATATTACGAATGGGACCGACGAAGAATGCATAAATTAAAAATCATTTATTTATGATGTTTTTTGTTGTTTTTATTGACGAGAAATTTGTTTGTTTACGTATATATATTTTGTTTTGGTTTTTTATTAACGAAACCAAATGAATGTCGTCGCTCGTCGGTTACAACAGCGATAGAGACAAAAACATGCATTCCTCATGTTAGAAGAAAGGGAAAAATGAATCAAGGCGAGCGTAAGCACCAACAATTTGAACCGATTTCATCCGCTTCGCTTATTTTTGATACTCTCATGTGAAAATACACTAACATAAAAATATTTGACGGCACACAATAGCAAAATATATATTATACGCCGTGTACATATACAAAATTCTCAATCCTCAATCCTCATTTTGCGACCAAAATCTCTGTCGTCTTTCGATCCAAACCCCACAATCAACTGTATCGTTTGGTCGGTCACAAAAAATTGTTTAACATCATTTTAGAGGGTTTTAATCAAACAGTTACTAATGTAAATATTATAGGGTGTTCCAAATTTAAAGAGAAACATTTTGGAAAAACCTATGTAAGAAAAACCTATGTTTTTCTCGGTTCGGCCTAATTGTCGAGAAAATGTCAAAATGTACAATTAATCGCATTTTACCGACACCCTGTTAAACATTATTATTTATTACCATTATCCTACAAGAGGTTGAAGGAAATTTAACAACAAACAAAATATATTAACGACTTTCTTTTTGTTTCCGCTCGTTTTCAAATAAAAAGACAAAAAAACAGAGGTATGGGTGGGTAGTGTCGAAAAGTAGTATTTATGAACCAGTTTTCGACACTTTTTGACACGAGTACTTGACAGTCTTTCTTTTCGACACTTTCTGACAGCGAATAAAATTGAAAAATGTAAAATTTTAATTTACCAGTGGTACCAGGTAAATTTAAAATTTACCAGTGTATTTCAAAAACTGGCTCATGGAACAATAAGAATATTTTGTTTCCTTTTTTTCTCAATAACAATCGCACAGCTTTTAACACTTTCCGACAGTTTATGACACTTTCCGACAGTTTTTGATACTTTTAGGCAGTTTTTGACACTTTTAGACAGTTTTTGACACTTTTAGACAGTTTTTGACACTTTTCTACAGTTTTTAACCATAATTTAGGATTTTTGGCCTATTTTTGACAAAATTGTCGAAAAGGTAGATTTTTTAGCGTTTTACCCATCTCTGCAAAAAACTAACAGCGCTATCATAAAAATTTAACGGAACGTAAAAGTTTGAGAAATGAAACAATTTTTGTTAGTTTGTTTAAACATTTTTTTAAAATTGTTGTGGAAGTGTGGTTTGAAATGTTGACTATCAATTGATTATGCATAATTGAAACATTGGGCGCTTTCAGAGCACCAAACAGTTGGCAACATGTTGAGTAAAATCACGGCCAACGCTATGAAATTTAAGAACTTTATTAGTAATTCAAATCAAATTAGCAATGATTTCACTAAACATGATGCCAACAGTTGGCGGATCTGAAAGCGCCCATTGAAACATAAACAAAAGCTACAATTCATCGCATGCTCGATAAGGTAACGGAGTTAGTTATAAGGTGTAATTAGAGGAGTTTTCGTTTTTTTTTATTAAAGAGAGATTATTAAAATTATACTTTATAATTTTTCCATTGCAATCTGTGATACTTTGCCGGTTAGCCGGGTTTTTCGCTGTGTTTTGCTGTTTCTTAGAACTAAGCCAAACTGTCAAAAACGGTAGTTTTTTGATGACCGACCCGAAATTTTTCCCTTGAAATATAAAACACCCTGTGCCGTCACGATACGTATAAAAATGAGAGATAACAAAAAATATTGATTGATAGGCAAATTTATTTATTTGTCATCTGATTAGAAAAATTAAATAAAAAAGCAAGGAGAAATAACATTCTAAATGAACGAAATTATCAAGGAGTGATGCTCACATTCAAACGATTTACTTTCAAAGTTTTAGACATTGCTTTGTTTTCGCCTGTGGCGCCAAATACAACTTAAGTTTATGCGGGAAAATTAACCGAAATATTTCGTGGCTAAGAATGCTTCTGAAATGTGTATTTAACCTTTCATCGGTGCATAGTAGAATATTTGGTCTCATATGTTTTACATACACTCTCGAAAACCCGATCAAAATCGGGCCATTTCAAAGCAGGTGGAGCACGATAAAACAAAATTCACTCTGGTCTGTGCCTACGATATGCTTTAGTGATGCAGTTTATGGATTAAAACATTGTGTATGAAAAACGGGCACCGACGGAAGGTTAAAAGCTTATTTCTCAAAATTGGATTAAATTAAATTAAACACCAAATTAATAAATCTATTAATATAATTAATTAACATTTAAACCAACATACACTGCAAAACTACACTCCATGTGTGTGCGTCGCATTCATTTCGGACGAACCTCGTATTTTTTGCTGTGATAAGGCACTGCGAAGCGGAAATATTTTAGAGTAACCTTATTCCTTAAATGCCTTAAATGATCTGTCTGCAATTTTACTGTTATGTTCATGTTCATTATAATTTTTAAACATGATTTTATTCATTCTATAAATTAGGCTTATTCAATTTTCTCTACATTTGTAAAATAAATACCAAAAAATTGAAAATTTACATTAGAATAGCATTTAGCACCAAACAAACATTCTCAAATTTGCTTGTCATCTTGCTCATATTTCTTTCCCGGACCTACTGTAATAACCGCTCCGTTTTGGCGTTTTTATTTTGCACTGCAAGGCAGGCCTAATTTCTTTTCGATTTCCTGGTATTCTAGTTTTAGTTAAGAATAATTTTAAATTTTATGTTTAATTTATGATTCGAAGCCCATTTCTCGGGCAATCCCAACTTTTATTTGAAAATTCAAGCTGTTTTTCACATTTTAAGTGCAAACACTGGCAGAGCGGAACTACATACAAGCTAAACTCTATTTGGTTACAAACAAATTTATAATCACGCAAGCGCAAGGCCAATATTTGTGTTCATGTCTACATAGAGCGCATCTCACTAATTAATTTATTAGGTTACGCATGTTCTCGATCATTTTTAAAAATTTTATTTTTCAGCTAAAAAAATGGATTCCAATTGAGAATTGGTTCAGAAGTCCCTCCTTTGTTATTTTGATAATACGATTTTCTGTTAAAGAGTTTACTTTTTCGTGATTTTTTTTAACACAGGCCGACACAATTTTTATTTTTATTTTCCACAAATCGCGAAATCTGCTTAATTTCAACATAGATTTCTCAAAGATGAAAAAATTTATCCGGATAAATCCATATGCGTTTTTAAGAGGAATAGTAGTTCTTTAAGGCTCCATTAATGATTAAAAAAAAAAATATCTTTCGATGTAACATAACCTCAAATATCTTGAAAAACTGTGATTTTCACACTTTAAGGAGGGCAAAAGCGTTCATCGTCTTCAACGCGTTCTCTGCCTTCTTTAAATAACTTATATCAATCAAAAACATTCGCTCTGGGCAGTGCATTGTCACCAAAAAGCCTTTCCCAACATTTCCAACGTCTTGGAAGTGGAAATTCCATTTTTGAAGTAAAATTTAAGACAACTTCTTTGCTGAATTCATTTGGTAAATCGAAAATTGCACTACTTTAGATGAAAGTAAACAAGCGTATCTATAAATCGTGGTATGGCTACGGACCTTCTAGTGTCGATGGCTGGTCCTAGTGGACCGCCACCTAAACCTAACCTAAACAAGCGTATCTCATTAACTACTAAAGATATTGACATGAAATTCGACGCAGATTATCAGTTAGGGTGTTACCTACCCTTAGATTGTTTATTTCTTAAAAAACTACTCTTTTGGATAAGCCCGCTCGATTTAAATGGAAAAGTCTTGATTACAGTAGTAACTAAAGTAGAGTTGATTTGCTTTCTCTGAGTTGTGTAAGTTTAGCGCATTTGAGAGTTTTTGCGAATTGTAAAATACTTCTTAATTATTTCCTGAGCAGCAAGAATATTCAAAAGTTTCGAATCGAATATCGAGGACTTAATCTCGAAAAGAATTTATATTTTTCAGATTTTCAAAGATTTGGTTGCTTAGCGTTGTTTATACGGGTATTTATTTGATGGGTAAATGCGATTAGTGAATTTTTCATGTTTAGCTACAGTGTTTCAACTAAACGCGATTAGTGAACTAATCTCTCAATATCTTGAAGTTTATCTGGGTGAGAAGTAGTATACATTTTTTGGATAAATAAACATAAACCTGAAAATATTATTTGATTTTTTTCGCTGACAAATGAAAGAAAAAACACATTTTTTCGTGTACTTAATGGCAAAGTGCGTCATTTCTTGGCTGAAAACAGTAAAGAAAACTGCTACTTTTCTCCTTAGCAACACATTTCTTCACTATAAACACTTTTCTTCATAGAAACGCTTTTTTTCCAAATGATTTTTGGATTTTTGACTTTTATTTATTTGCTTACTGCGATTGTTATGTACACGCTATGCATACATACTTTGATCCAAACTGGATCTACCTTTTTTATTTTTACCTGGTTTGTCGTCAAATACACGAAAAAATAGCATGTCCGACACGTAAGAAAAGTAGTTTTCCATGCTCGTTAAATTGTTAATCCACTCGCTCACTAGCGCTTGCTCGTGAATTAAACAATTACACTCGCTGGAAAACTATCACTTTTCTTTCTTGTAGAACAATCTACTATTGTTTTGTTCGATATAATTCCCTACTTAATTCTTCCTCTATTTTCACTAAAATTTTCTAAAAAACTAAATACTTAAGGATAAAATGAAACTACTAACGTAATTCAATGTTAAAAAAAATATTTAAATAACAAAATTTAATTGAACTGAATCTGTTGAACCTGTAATTCTATATTATTTCAATTTAAGAAACCTTAAAATATTTAATTGGACTAGAAAAATATATTTTTTTTCTTAACTATTTAGAACCAAAAAAATTAAATTTTTTTAATTAAAAATTTAATTGTGTGATACTTTCGGTCAAGTACCAGCAGATTTTAGATAAAATTTCACAATAATTTTGGAATTATGTATATATAAACTAAATGCAGTTTTTATTTTCGTTTTCTTGTGGGTTTAGCACTTAAATTACAAAAAACCAAATTATGTCTGTTTTTACTAAAATAAGAGGTTGGGTTTCTGCTTACGGAATTTATATGGGGTGTGGTGAAACTCTTTCACGTAACTTATTTAGTCAATTGAACTGGTTATGGATCCAATGTAAGGATCCAGCTAGATCTAAAGTATGATCAACATTTAGTCAGTTACTAGAACTAAGAAGATATTTAGTTGATAAGATTAACTTGAATCAATATGATCCATCCCCACAAATATTTTGTCATCAACTCGAACGAATTAATCATTAATAAATCGACCGACCGAATGATTAAATTTCAAACAAATTAAAAATTGTGTACCTATTTATCTCGTAGGATTAAATAATAAACAATAATTATGTTTGCTGTAAAATGTAATTTACATATAGTCCCTGCCTCCCTCCAAAGCAATTACCTTAATTTGTGCAAATATATAAACAACATTCCATCGACTGTGTGTTCCTATGGTTCTATGTTTTATTATTATTATTTTGAGAGTGTCTTACGCTATAAATCAGCTTTAAACCCACTTATTTTGCCTGTGTGTGTTTGTGTATATATTTTGCGGAGTATTATATAACGATATTTACAATTTTTAAATACCAAAGGTTACACCATCATCACCGCCAAACAAATCTATGTAGAGATTCACCACCCTATATACTAAATTTTTCATTTTATGTAATCTGATTTACTACCCTCATTTATTCATATAAATACAACCAACAAATTTTAATTTTCCATCCGTCCGCCAATGTGAGTGACACTGACAACCAACCGTCTGCGATTTTTTTTTTGTGAGTTGGATGTAATTTTCTTTTGGCTATGATTATGATATTTCCACGAAATCGAACAAAAAAAAATGATTTACTAGTTCTTGTAAAATTGGTTTCAAAAGCCAATATCGAGAAAACCCAAGCCAATTAGCTCCCTGTAACAAGACCCCTTTTTATAACAGCATAAAATTATAGGATAATGATTTATTACCGATGTGAGAAAAAAAAAATCGAAAACCACATAAAAATTGTTCACCTTTTTTGTTAGCACATTTCACTTTTACTGCTTTGATATATAATTTTCTAAAATCGATTTTTTGTGCACACTATTATAGTTTTTTTTTCATTATACGTCAACAAGCTCCACTCTCTCCTCATCTCCACCACGAAACATCTGCTTATTTAAAAAGAAAAGTAATAGAAAACTCTAAACAAAATAGAAAATGTACACGAATATAAAATACGATCAATGTTTTATTTAGGTTTTTTCCTAATCTAACAACTAAACTAAAAAAAAAAGTAAATGGCAAAAGAAAATGGGTTGAACTTTGAATCTATCTAATATACTTACACAGAAAAAAGCCAATATTTACTTTTAGTCTTTTTAGGCTTTTTGCCTGTTTTGTGGGTGGACAGTGTATAATGTACATATACACAAAGCACAAGGAATAAATTTTAGTTTCAGTTTTTCTTGCGGAAAAAGTAATTAAACTGGAAATTTGTTTTTCCTTTCCTTTCTTTGTGGATGGGCTACTTTGATAAGGTAACAGAAGTAGTACCTATATAGAAAATATTTTGTTTATAAATAGTGGGATGACCACTTTAGTATTTTTAGTGTTCACAAAGTGTTTTTTTTTGTTTTTATTCAATTAGGACATCATGATGGACTATGTAAATATAATGTTTTACTGTTGGCTAATATTTCAGGTTTTCATCCCCAGTGGCCTATTAACCTTGCGATATATTTAATGGAAGTTTTAGAATGGGAAATGGTATCGAGGTATTTTTTAATTGTGATGATACAATAATAGTTTTGACTTGTATGTTGTATTTTTGTGTAATAGTTTAGATTAGTTTTTATAAAAAAAAAATAATGGTAGTTATCGCAGGGGCTAGAAATAAAGACTATCGTGTTGATATTGAATTGGATGATAATTTTAATTAAACTAATAGCCAAATTGCAGCTGAATGTCTTTATGTTTTCTGTGAAGAAAACTCAAGCTGATATGATGAAGAAATCGATGTCTAGACTTTGGTACACAAATTATGTTCCAAGGAAAAACTATTGGCACCGGTTTCATATAAAAAAGTGTATTATAATTTAAAAACAAGCTATTTAATTTCTAAAATGTTTCTCCATTTTTAATTTTATATTTTAAACACTCTAAATGTGCTGAATTGACGATTGGAGCATCACTTTTTTTCTGCTGTTTTCTTATAATTTAGGTTGGTTTTCGTAAATAATCTGGTTAGCTATTGCATAATCTAGACGTTAATTCGTTTTTTGTCACATTTTTTAAATTTATGTATCCAGTTCAATTCAAATTTTTTACCGCAAGAGGCGTTTTCCCTACTTTTACAATCGCTAGTTGACACAAGGTAACCTGCCACCTATCAGAATTATGGTGAAAGTCTATTGTAAGACAATTTTTGATCGCTGTAAAATATTATTTAAAACTAAAGAATAAAAGAATATTTGAATATTTTTATTAAATAATATTTTCTTCAAACTTGATGACAATTGCACTGAAGAATTAGCTGTCACATTTTGTCTTATAAAACACTTTCCAAAATATAATCAGAGATGGCACTGAAGTCACTTTACATAATTTTGTCGTATAAAACTCTTTCGAAAATATAATCACAAATGTCAATGTAATCACTAGCTAATGTCAATTATGTTTATATTTTCGAATAGAAATGGCCTGAATTACACTATCATTTTTCTATATCAAAAATGTTTTATCAAATATTTGATCATATCGTCCCTCTAGTAATGAAACAGCGTATAAGAAAAATGGTAGTTTTAAAATAATTCGTATTTAAATGTTTTTTGAAAAAACTTTTTAAAATAAAATCTTTTATTTCATAGAAAATTAAATTTTTTATAAAATAAAAGACTTTATTTCAAAAAGTTTTTTCAATAAACATTTAAATACGAATTATTTTAAAACTGCCATTTTTCTTATACGCTGTTTCATTACTAGAGGGACGATATTTAGCTTTACGAAGCTAACTTCATAAATATATTTTTTAAAAGGAATCTTTTATAAAACATTCAACTCACATTATCATTTATCTTTGACAAAGATATTTGATCAAACATCTTTAACTTAGAAAAATGATAGTGTGATTCAGGCCTTATTTTGCAAAATGAAATTTGATAGAAATCAAACATACTTTGGATGTAGTTATTATAGTACTCGGAACTTCTGTTTCAGCGGTGTTCATAATAAAATGGAATGAAATGAACAATCCATGCCATTTTGAAATTTAATTCAAACGGACTTAAAAGTAACTTTTTTTAGTGAGTTGTACTGAAATTTGAAATCTATTTAAAAAAACTCTTGCCATGGAATGGAAAAATATTATTAAATATCGTGTAGCAAATTAGCAATATGCAACACGATTTCTTGCAAAGCTCACTTTTCTGCCTTAAGAAAAAAATCATAGACGAATGTATCATTTTCAGCTCTCTTATAGAAACAATTTATTATGATATAAGCGGCAAGCGAAAGGCTGCAACTTAGTTTAAATCGTGTGAGGAACTTCCGAATTTAAAAATGAAAGTTCTTGTACCATTAGAACCGAATTAGTGCTCATGGAAAAAATTAGTTCTGGTCCAGGGGTCGAGAAAATAGGAAACGAATTTTTATATTTCGCCTGAAAGATAGTAAAAAATTCAAAAATGAAACGTGATGTTCAGCGGAAACCAGACAACTAAAATCAATTAACTTAATATTTTCCTTTAGTAAACACGTTGAACAAATTTGTACTAATCAATAATTTGAATCATCCAAGACAATATGTCGCTCATTTGCTGCATGACATACCTAACTCAAAATGGTAGTTTTTGAGTTGCTTTTGGGTTATGGCCCCAGGCCACACATACGTTATTAAAGGTACTACAACGCTGTGTTTGTAACAACATATTCCCCATTGCATCTCTAAATTATACTGCTAAGTCATTTTAAAATTATTGTTGAAAACTATTACAATTCAACAGTTTTAAAAGTGTTTCTTCAACAAAAGTAATTTTTGAGTTATGTCATTCTTGCAGCAAATGAGCGATATGTTCAATAAATTTCGAATTGAACAATAAAAAATTCATTTAAACATCTGAATTGACCAGAGCCATTTTAAACTAACCGATCAAATAGGTTAAAGCTGCGGTGTTTGTTCGTACCGAGTTGAGATACCATAGGCGGCGTGCTGAAAGGATTGATGTTACGTTTGTGATTTTTATTTGAATGCCGAATTCATGGGCCGAAATATCTTTAGTTTCATCAACAAAAGCTAGCATGTAAAACGGATATATAGCTACGCGTCTTCGCTTCGGCTACATCATAGGACGTTAATAGCTGATTTACATTCAGCCACATTTGACGTCCGCAAAAAAGTTGAAATAATATAAGAAAAACTACAAAGACAAAAAGAGAAAAAATAATGGTCTGCTTAAAAAAGTCAATTGAAACCCGAGAAACAAACCAAAAAATCGTCGTCTGCTTTTTTCGCAGATGTCGAGTTTCATCTTTTTTCTGTAAAATCGGCGATGCGTGAATAAATAACTATAATAAGGTTATATAAACAAGAAAACCAATCATTTGTATTAGTTTATGTCATGTTTTGTTTAAATTTATCTTTTTATATGTAAAGAAAACGAATTTTTGATTTGACATATGCATCTGCGAAAATCTTTGAATGTAAATCAGTCTTAAAAGTGCATTGCGAAAGAGTTGACGACGACGAACAGATTACACTAATATGAAGAAACAAATACTTTAAACTATTGTAATAAAACTTTAATATGTATACTACATGTCCGGGAAGTACTTACTAATTTTCTTACTAAAATGTTTAGCACAACATTTCGCAAAAACTTCACGTTGCGGTTGGACAACGAGAAAATTTTACTAATGAATTTACAAAACAAATTTTATTGTAGATGTATTAGTGAACTACCTGTGTAAGACGAAAACTATTATGTCAGGAGTTATTCAAGAGATTTTACGTGTCGCAATACATAAAATGTCATAAGATGAAGCTACCCGAGCATCAAATACACCTCCCTTAATTTTGCGGATCGTCAGGGGCTTTCAACTTCGTTTGATGTTATATCGTTCCCAATCAAAATTATATCAATGAAAAATTCGGCGGTATTAATCCTAGAGATTTTGCCACTTGGCCAGTTGCATCGTGAAGTAACTAGAAGCTATCCCAATATTAAAAAATACCTCCCTCATTTTGGTGGATCGTCAGGGGCTTATAACTTCGTTTGATGTTATATCGCTCCCAATCAAAATTGATTAAATAAAAAAATTTGTGGATCTAAGTCTATTTTTATCTTATTGGTGCTGAAACATTTTACAAAGAATCATACAAAGTGTGAAATGAACCCAACCCCGCCTCGTTTATTTCATTGTTGAATTTCATTATAATTTGTGGAGAAACAACAAGTTCTATGTCCTAATTGGCCGTTTACCTAAAAATCCTTTCATCAGTTTAATTCGATTTATCTAACCAAATCTTTTAAAAAAAATTTCGTAAATTTTGGGTTTAAACTTATGTGGTTTTCTTTTGACGCAATTGCATCAAAAATTTTTGATGTGCAGCAAAAAATTTGATTTATCGCCTTCTTTTGAAGCAAAAACGGCAACATTTTTTTGATATATTGCGATTTTCTGAAATCCATATTTTTTTATAAATTTACCCCCACTTTACTACAAAATACTAACACCAAGAAATGATAAATGTCAATCTGACATTACTGACATATCATTTTATACAAATTGACAATTCAAAATGGCGGAAATCGTATAAATAACCAAAAACAAATCTCAAATACAATGAAAACAAATTGATGTTTTTTTTCGTCTTCATTTGGGACACGAAAATTTAGAATTTTTTCAAAAATCAAAAGAAAGCGACATTAAAAACAATAATAGCGCATGCAAATAAATAAATAGTAGGTCAGGAAATTTCCCAATAAATCATTTAAACTTAATTGCCCTTCCTCAAATGACATTAATTTACTATAAACAAATTGAATTGCAGCAATTAGTGATTTTCCCAAATATAATTGCAACGCTTGCTGACTGGCGGCTAAAATATTTCGTATTTAGTTTTATATGGTCAAAATGTGTCTTGAATGTTTCATTAAATTATTAATTTCGACTAAATTAATTTTAAAATTTGATATTTATTATTAATCGCAACATACTCATCTTTATTAATCATAAAAAAAAAGTAGGGGGACATCCACTAATTTAGACAAGAAACTTGTATTTGTAAACATGATTTTACGTGTTTTTGCATGTAAAAAAAAAAAAAGGTAGTCAGCGCTGCCCAAGCGTGGGGACAAGTGAACTAAAATCGATATTGGGAAAGTCCCTCATTGAACTGAACGTATAGAAAAGCAAGTTTTCTGCACAAATTTTCATGAACCAAATAATCTGTGCAAACTATTTGAGTATGTAGACCCAACATTAGCAATTTATTTTTTTTAATTTTTTTATTACAACTGAGACTGCGCTCATCTAGCAATTTTTCTTTCAAATTTACAAATTTAATATTTCTAGTAAAATTTACGTTTGTTGGGGTGTAGCCCACTGGTTAGTCCCATAATTAATTAAACCTATTTACTAATTTCAATTTGGTAAGTTCACTAGATCAAGAGGCCTTGTTCTTTGGAGTCTTCTTTCATCGACGTTATCTATAATATTGCGAATATAGGGGTTTGCATGTTCCTGGAGCCTTAGTTCGTGTTTTGCTGTATGCATTTTTTTTTCATCTTTGATGTATCATCCGTAGGTTCCTGTGAAGGTCTTCATTTCTTGTGTACCACGGAGCATTGACGATGTTACGAAGAACATTGTTTTGGAACGCCTCTATCATTTTGACGTTTGTTTGCTTGGCACATCCCCAGAGTTGTATACCGTCATTGATATAATTTTGATTGGGAACGATATGACATCAAACGAAGTTATAAGCCCCTGACGATCCACAAAAATGAGGGAGGTATTTTTTAATATTGGGATAGCTTCTAGTTACTTCATGATGCAAGTGGCCAAGTGGCAAAATCTCTAGGATTAATACCGCCGAATTTTTCATTGATATAATTTTGATTGGGAACGATATGACATCAAACGAAGTTATAAGCCCCTGACGATCCGCAAAAATGAGGGAGGTATTTTTTAATATTGAGATAGCTTCTAGTTACTTCATGATGCAAGTGGCCAAGTGGCAAAATCTCTAGGATTAATACCGCCGAATTTTTCATTGATATAATTTTGATTGGGAACGATATGACATCAAACGAAGTTATAAGCCCCTGACGATCCGCAAAAATGAGGGAGGTATTTTTTAATATTGGGATAGCTTCTAGTTACTTCATGATGCAAGTGGCCAAGTGGCAAAATCTCTAGGATTAATACCGCCGAATTTTTCATTGATATAATTTTGATTGGGAACGATATAACATCAAACGAAGTTATAAGCCCCTGACGATCCGCAAAAATGAGGGAGGTATTTTTTAATATTGGGATAGCTTCTAGTTACTTCATGATGCAAGTGGCCAAGTGGCAAAATCTCTAGGATTAATACCGCCGAATTTTTCATTGATATAATTTTGATTGGGAACGATATGACATCAAACGAAGTTATAAGCCCCTGACGATCCACAAAAATGAGGGAGGTATTTTTTAATATTGGGATAGCTTCTAGTTACTTCATGATGCAAGTGGCCAAGTGGCAAAATCTCTAGGATTAATAGCGCCGAATTTTTCATTGATATAATTTTGATTGGGAACGATATGACATCAAACGAAGTTGTAAGCCCCTGACGATCCGAAAAATTAAGGGCGGTATTTTTGAATATTGGGATAGCTTCTAGTTACTTCATGATGCAAGTGGCCAAGTGGCAAAATCTCTAGGATTAATACCGCCGAATTTTTCATTGATATAATTTTGATTGGGAACGATATGACATCAAACGAAGTTATAAGCCCCTGACGATCCGCAAAAATGAGGGAGGTATTTTTTAATATTGAGATAGCTTCTAGTTACTTCATGATGCAAGTGGCCAAGTGGCAAAATCTCTAGGATTAATACCGCCGAATTTTTCATTGATATAATTTTGATTGGGAACGATATGACATCAAACGAAGTTATAAGCCCCTGACGATCCGCAAAAATGAGGGAGGTATTTTTTAATATTGGGATAGCTTCTAGTTACTTCATGATGCAAGTGGCCAAGTGGCAAAATCTCTAGGATTAATACCGCCGAATTTTTCATTGATATAATTTTGATTGGGAACGATATAACATCAAACGAAGTTATAAGCCCCTGACGATCCGCAAAAATGAGGGAGGTATTTTTTAATATTGGGATAGCTTCTAGTTACTTCATGATGCAAGTGGCCAAGTGGCAAAATCTCTAGGATTAATACCGCCGAATTTTTCATTGATATAATTTTGATTGGGAACGATATGACATCAAACGAAGTTATAAGCCCCTGACGATCCACAAAAATGAGGGAGGTATTTTTTAATATTGGGATAGCTTCTAGTTACTTCATGATGCAAGTGGCCAAGTGGCAAAATCTCTAGGATTAATAGCGCCGAATTTTTCATTGATATAATTTTGATTGGGAACGATATGACATCAAACGAAGTTGTAAGCCCCTGACGATCCGAAAAATTAAGGGCGGTATTTTTGAATATTGGGATAGCTTCTAGTTACTTCATGATGCAAGTGGCCAAGTGGCAAAATCTCTAGGATTAATACCGCCGAATTTTTCATTGATATAATTTTGATTGGGAACGATATAACATCAAACGAAGTTATAAGCCCCTGACGATCCGCAAAAATGAGGGAGGTATTTTTTAATATTGGGATAGCTTCTAGTTACTTCATGATGCAAGTGGCCAAGTGGCAAAATCTCTAGGATTAATACCGCCGAATTTTTCATTGATATAATTTTGATTGGGAACGATATGACATCAAACGAAGTTATAAGCCCCTGACGATCCACAAAAATGAGGGAGGTATTTTTTAATATTGGGATAGCTTCTAGTTACTTCATGATGCAAGTGGCCAAGTGGCAAAATCTCTAGGATTAATAGCGCCGAATTTTTCATTGATATAATTTTGATTGGGAACGATATGACATCAAACGAAGTTGTAAGCCCCTGACGATCCGAAAAATTAAGGGCGGTATTTTTGAATATTGGGATAGCTTCTAGTTACTTCATGATGCAAGTGGCCAAGTGGCAAAATCTCTAGGATTAATACCGCCGAATTTTTCATTGATATAATTTTGATTGGGAACGATATGACATCAAACGAAGTTATAAGCCCCTGACGATCCGCAAAAATGAGGGAGGTATTTTTTAATATTGAGATAGCTTCTAGTTACTTCATGATGCAAGTGGCCAAGTGGCAAAATCTCTAGGATTAATACCGCCGAATTTTTCATTGATATAATTTTGATTGGGAACGATATGACATCAAACGAAGTTATAAGCCCCTGACGATCCGCAAAAATGAGGGAGGTATTTTTTAATATTGGGATAGCTTCTAGTTACTTCATGATGCAAGTGGCCAAGTGGCAAAATCTCTAGGATTAATACCGCCGAATTTTTCATTGATATAATTTTGATTGGGAACGATATAACATCAAACGAAGTTATAAGCCCCTGACGATCCGCAAAAATGAGGGAGGTATTTTTTAATATTGGGATAGCTTCTAGTTACTTCATGATGCAAGTGGCCAAGTGGCAAAATCTCTAGGATTAATACCGCCGAATTTTTCATTGATATAATTTTGATTGAAAACGATATGACATCAATCAGAATTGTAAGCCCCTGACGATCCGCAAAAATAAGTGAGGCATTTTTTGATATTGAGACAGCTTCTATAGTTACTTTATTATGTATGTGGATAGTTAGAAAAATCTTTAGGATTATATCCACAGTATTTTAGAACGATATGGTACATACGTTTGGGTAAATTTCTATAATCACTGAATATTTTTGTTGAACCTATAGATATTTGTTGACAATGAATTATAACAAATAATTATCTTTCTGTTTTTAGTTGCTCGTAATAAATACATATTAATATTGTAATTTCACTTCTATGTTTTTAATTCATTTATTATCTTTATTTTTGTAATTTACTTTGTAGATGTGTTCTTATTTGCTAATTGTGTCGAAAAGAAATATTAACCATTTGATAGTAGATCGGCGTAACAATTTGCCAAACAATCAAATCAGTTTGCTATTTATTGATTAAATTATTATAAATTTTTGTCGAGCTAAAATAAGTGATTATGCTTAATAAAATTTTAAATGAATAAACGTTTATAGTATAGTTAATTTTCCGTTTAACGCAGGAGTTGATCTTACTAATACATAGACAGTTTAACATTTTAGTAAACATTTTTAAAAAAACTTCACTTTCGTGTATACTACTTAGTGTATTGACAAAATTTGCATAATTGTTGGTGTAAATCATGAAACTTCCAATAAACAGTTACAACAAATTTGTGTTAATTAGTGCTTATTGGGAAAAATTTGTGTTAGTCGAGAAGCTAAAAAATAGAAACTATCGTATGAGCCGTTTATTTTGAAAGTGGAATAAGTCAATGTTTTGTTGAAACGAGATAATGAAAGAATAGAAAAACAATAAATGAAAAAGCATATGGGATTTTGAATTTTCTAATTTTTTGCACAAGTGTTAGGGATTCATTTTTTTTGTTTTGACAATAAATTATTTACCGTTAGAGAGATAATATGTACTGTTATTTATATATTGTTATCATTAACTTGATTTTTGAAAAAGTGACTTATTCCACTTTCAAAATAAATGGCTCATATCTCGCCTAAAAAATGCAAAACGAACCCTATTTTCAGTAGAAACCAAAAAAAATTAACCGATAAACCTTATATTTTCCATTTGTATTGTAGAACGAACAAATTGGTATTTCTGTTCGACAAATCAACATTTTTGGTTTGTATTTCGATTGTAATAATTAGTGTATTGCCACAGAATACCCAGAAGCGACATAACGCGGTTTTTATATGGAGAAAAATGGACTCATTTTTTTTACCTTGGTTTATAGAAGGTAAGATTTTCGGTGTTAAATTATCGTTCAGTGGCTGAAAATTCAAAATTAACATGTAAAATATAAGGTAAGAGCAAAAATTTCTTGGTCGACGTAATGTCGGTTCTGGTTGTTTATTATTCTGTGGTATTGCTTTCAACCAAAATAAGTTAGGTATTTTTTTTTTGGTTAACGGCTCGTCAAAACAACAGCAAAAATTAACCAAATTTTGGTCTAATTTTTTTTCATGCATTTTCTTGTCAATTCGGCTCTTGTGGCAGAAATTACAACTAAAAGTCTGGTTAAGATTTGTTTAACCACTAATTTTTTTTTAGGTTAGCTAAACTATTTTTTGGTCTAACTAGTACGATTGTTGTTGTAATTTTCTTATTTTTGGTGAAAGCAATCGATTAATTGACCATTTAAAATTGTTCGATTTATCGGAAAAATAAATAAATTTTGAATTAATGAATTACCTAATCGATTAAGCGGTACTGGAAAATGTCGATTAATCGTTAATCGAAATTTGGCCAAAGAATGGTCATGGATAATTTTAAGTGGTAAATAATGGTAAAGGCTTATGGATAAATAACTGTTATTTTGACTTCATGAAAGAATCAACCAAAATCATTTATTGAAAATTCGAAACCTGTTAGAAATATAATCGTGGCATTAGCGCCTCGGTAAACTATTCGTTGAAGAAAATTGACGATTTTTAGAAAATGTGACAATGAAGTTTTGTTCTTGGATATCGCAGTGATATTTAACCTTCATCCTACTAGAAGAGTCTTTGAGACTCACTTTTTTTATTTTATAATGATTTCAGTTGCTAAAAATATAATTATGAAGTTGATTTTTTAACATTCGGTGAAGCTATAGATAATACGTTTAAAAAGCTTTTTTAATTGTTTCTAACTATTTCTGAAGTAAGGAATAATGATGAAATTTATAAATAGAAACACAAACGTATAGAAGAGTCTAAAAGACTCTTCATGATATGTTAAAAATTATGTATTATAATAAATAAAATTTTCACATATTTATTAAATTGAAACATATTTATATGTACATATTGTGATTATGCATGTAAATATGTACGTTAAAAATTTTTTGTTGTTCAAAAATTATGAGGGATGGTCTGTAAAAATTTAACTGTAGATGAGCAGTTGGTACCATTTCGTGGGCGAGTTCCTTTCAAACAATATATTCCGAGTAAGCCGGACAAATACGGTATGAAAATTTGGTGGATTGTAGAGAATGAGACTGCTTATCTATTGAACGGAATTCCGTATTTGAGCAAAGAAGATAATGCAAGAGCTAATAACTTAGCTCAAAACGTCGTGAAAGAATTGTGTAGGCCATTTAGGAATTCTAATCGAAATATCACCTTTGATAATTTTTTCACTAGCTATGAACTGGCCCTTTCTTTATTATCTCAAGGATTAACTAGTGTGGGTACACTACGGAAGATTAAAAATGCATACCACCATTTTTCCTGGCACATTCATCAAGAAACATAGAAACTAATAAGTTTGGATTCCGTAATACAATATCGCTAACCTCGTATGTGCCAAAAAAAAATCGATGTTTTTTATTCTCATCGACCAAACACCATACACCATTGAGAACAAAAATAAGTCCTCGGTAAATTTGTTTTATAATGCCACTAAGGATGGCGTAGATACAACAGACAAATTATGCCATTCATATACAATAAGACGCAAAACTAATCGCTGGCCAATGGCTTTTTTCCAAAATATTCTTGATATCAGTGGAATAGCTGCGCTAGTTATTTGGAAAAATCTATATCCTCGGTGGAATTCTAACAAACCACGAACTGAACGAAAAATATTTATTCGGAAAATTGCAACAGATTTTGTTACGCCACATATAATTTGTCGAAGCAAGAAAGCCATTACGGTATCTCACTTATCTGTAATAATTTAGTTATTACAGATAAGTAAAATAATAAAGAGTTACGCAAAATACTAAAAAAAATAATAACAACAGGCCATCAAGTTCAACAGCAGTAAAACGAAAAAAGCGATGCTACATCTGTTCTAGTAAAATTAGTCGTATGCCAAAATAGACCTCTGTGCAATAGCAAATAGCAATAGGCATGTTTGTTCGGAGCATTCACAAAAAAAAAAAAAATTATCTGCAATAATAAATGTAATAATAAATAACGACATTGATATGCATCATGTTCTTCTTTTCTTTTTTGTCTTTTTAATAAATTATGAATTTAAAAAAAAATCAGTAATTTTTCCTTATTTTTTATAAATTATGAACTTAAAAATATAAAATATTTGTTAATTATTTATTTTACAACAATTCTAGTACAATTCTATATAAAGAGTCTTAGAGACTCTTCTATAAGTTTATGTTATGAAAACTTACTATCATTGTAAAGGTTAATTAAATAAACCTTAATATGTACTCGTTTTTAGATGAAATCACGATTATCAGGCCATAACGCTAAAATTCTTAAATTGATTCTGCCAATTCTGAATTAGCATAAATTTAACCGCAACGTTTTTTGAATGCTTATGGATCTATCGCAACTGAATATATAATGGGACCCAACATTTGCTTTGGTTTCTAAAACATTTTATGTCGAAAATAGTTTAAATATTAATCAATTATTCATGTTGTTCAATTCGGAAATTATTCAACGAATATTGTTTAACGATTCCTGTGGTGCAATTATTGGTGCAGGCGTACACAAAATTATTTTTAAATAATTGGAGATAAATTAGTAATAACGTATTTCGTTTTTTTCATGTTTTAAACAGCTCATACACGATACGATTCCGTAATACTAGTTGTACAACAAGTTATAGAGATATTTGGACAGATAAATCGTAGACAGTTTTACCCAGGGACGGGTTCGTTTTGTCCTCCAATTGTACGTACGATTGATTTTACAACTTGAAGTTTGTGTGAGTTTCATAAAATTGTGAATAAACACAATGGGTCAAAGCTGTATGGATGTTCAGCAAGTTGTACGACCACATCGTACTGCAGATTATACTACAGCCCTCCACAAGATATAATTTTAATTCAATCGATCGAATCAATTGAAGACATATGACTTGTATGGGAGGTTTTAGAGATTGAAAATTCTCCAACCTACCATACATCTCATATTCCTCTAAAACAAAACAGAGTAAATACAATTTGACGTTTGAGTAACAAAATAATATATTTTTGTCTAGTCAAAAATATATCCCGTTCTTTGTCATTCTGGCTTTATTTTATTGCATCACTTTATGGCATTTGAACAAAATGACCATTTTAAATCAAAATACATACTGAATTTTAAATAAACTCATCGGCAGAGAAAACGGGCCACTCTAAAAATATTTTTTTTTATACGAATATCTTTTAAATCGCATTAACTGGAAGCTTCAGACCAAAACAAAATTCAAGGCCATTCAAAACAATCTCAGAAAATGCTACCATATCATAGTTTGTCTAATCATGTGTCAGAATTTTTTTAATTATCCCACAACACGGCTTATTACTAAATTTTCAAATGTGAATACATCTTGTACCGAACTAGCTGGAAACATGAAACAAAAATCAAATTCTAGGTCATTCAAAACAATTGTAGTGGGTTAAGACCTACTCATAATTAACCAATAAAAAATGTTTAGTAGCGCATTTTGCCCCCGAGCTTCAATAACCGCTGTCATCCTCCGTCACATATTTCTGATAATCTGTTGAATATCGCACTGTGAGATATTTTCCAATTTCTCTAAGATCGCGCTTCGAATTTGTTTTATTGTATACGGAGCTGCAATACCAGACCGAACTCTTCTACCAAGAATGTCCCAAACATGTACTATATGCACGCAAAAAAAAATAAACTGGTCCTCAGCTAAGAAAACGGACTTTTAATTTAAGAAAATGTACTTTTTCTTGATTTAAAAGCTAATTTTCTTATTTCTTTCGAGTTTTTCTTCATTTCAAGAAACAATTCTTACATGAAGAAAAACTCGAAAGAAATAAGAAAATTAGCTTTTAAATCAAGAAAAAGTCCATTTTCTTGAATTAAAAGTCCGTTTTCTTAGCTGAGGACCAGTTTATTTTTTCCCGTGTGATTCAAATCAGAACTCCTTGCCGGCCATATCACCTTCGAAAGATTTACATCTGCCAAGTATTCATTCACGACTCTGGCAAAATGAGCTCTTGCTTTATCGTACATTAGCACGAAATTATCGCCTACTTGCATAGGGAACATATTCTTCCAATATTTCGTTAATACAGTGAATAGCTGTTATAGGTCCGGTTTGAACCATGTAAAGCACCGTGCCATCGAACGCCCATATCATAACAGATGTGCCTCGAGCCCTTTCGCTGAAGGTGCATGGAGCGTGACGTTCCCCAGTTGTCGCCATACTCGTTCTCGCCCATCAGGCGATCGCAAACAAAACCTCTAATCATCGGTGAATAAGACTTGGCTCCAATCAGGTTCAGTGCAATTTTCATGTTCACTGGCAAATTGTAGCCGAGCAGTCCTGTGTTGTGACAGAAGTTCTGGACTCGTGGTTGGCCTTCGTGCATGAACATCTGCTTCTCCCAACTTTCGCCTTACTGTTTTTTCGGTTACATTTACATTAGGTACGAGTAACAATTCATTGCAGGTCCCACCAGTGGTTGTATGGCGATTTCTTAGAGTTAACGAAATTACAAAACGGTCATCTCGGACGTTTGTTACACTTTGTCTGCCCGTACCTTATCGCCTGGAATACAACTCCGTCTCGTAAAATCACGACGAAACACGTTGTACGATACTACGGGAAATCAGGAACTTATTAACATAATAGCGTTGCTTCTACCATCTTCCAACAATGCCTCGATTGCCGCTACAAAAGCAAAACAGCAAAACTCCACAATAAAACGATTGAATATCGCAAAAATAATTTCACAAATTTTCGATTACTAATTTGCCGGAACATTTAAATTTGAAATATTCTCACATTTTCTAACATTATTTTGAATGACCTAGAATTTGGTTTTTGTTTCATGTTTCCAGCAAGTGTGTTTGAAAAGATATCCGCATTAAAAAATTTTAGAGGCCCGTTTTCTGTGCCTGTAAGTGTATGTACACCAATATTTTTTGTAAGTTGTAACTAATGATACTTCTATCAAAATGCTAATCAGCGTTCTTCAAACTAGGGTTCCGCGAGATGTACATTATATGGAATAATAAACAATTATTTATGTTTTTATTTTTTGCTGAATATATGCAAATTTGTATCTTGTATAAAGTTTTAACGTATGAGGGCTCCGTCGTAAATTTGTTTGTGGTTGATTAGAAAAACGGGGTTCCTCGGCATTATAAAGTCTGAAGAACGCTATTCTAAATCGTTTATAAATCGTATAACCACCTTATGACGATTGTAAATACAGTCAAACCTGTTTTTGTGCGACTTTTTTTATGCGGTATATGAATATCGAGATTCTGTTCGCCATAAGTAAGTTCGCCGCGAGGTCAGGTCAATCTCAACGGTGTTGGCATCACTTATTTTTCAAACCAGCTATTTTCATACCTATTGCATCAGCCAATTTCATTAATCATTAGAAAAGCTCAATATTCTTATATTCCAGCAAATTTCAATATGTAAAATTAGTTATTATCTTGCACATAAAGAATACAATTTAGTTAAAAGAAATGTTTATTTCACAACTAAAGAAATGCGTAGTGATAGCCACATTGATTGTTAACCTTGAACATAAACCAAAAAAATATATGTACATAATTGATGTAAGAAAAAAGGAAATTTACCGTTTTATTTTAAAATGAGAAATTAAAATTTTTTCAAATGTTTTCATGAAGTATTTGATGTTGTTACGATATCTCGCAGTCTTCTATGAATATTTGTAAATACTCTTGCGTTAGAAACGCAACGCATTGGAAATCTGCGCTGATATTCATTCCGAGCTCGTGATGCATTACCATCGCAAAATTCGTAAACAAAATGGATATCAATGTACTCCTCACCTGAGAGCTGTGCCATCATAATATTAATTTTCTTAAATATTTAACATTTTTGATTCACAACACTGACACAACACTAGACAATTTCTCGAAACTAATGACTGAATCTACACCTGCATGCATTTGCTGTTGTTATTTGCATCAACTGTTACCATTTATCTATGTATGTGTAAGTAATATTTTATTGTGAGCATACCAGATGAAGAAACTTTTAACTATTTTGATTGGTTTTTTGTTTGTGTTTGTGAGTTGCAATTTGTCCACCACAATTTTTTTTGTTGAAATCGACGCAAAACAAATATTACCCCTCCCACAAACTTTTTGGGTAAAGAGGTAAGAAAGGAGGAAGTGTCGCGTAGCGATAGCGATGCATGCAGGTGTAGACTTTAGAATGAAAATATTTAATTTTTGTTTTTTCAACATTTAAACAAATGAATTGATAATCATCGCCTACTGTTTTACAGATCAAAAAAAAATTAGCACAATACTAACACTATAACAAATTAATTGAGAATAAACGGAATACGAAGAAAACTATGGCACCTGGGTACAAATAATGTATAGGGGGATTGAAGGGGAGATGATGGCGAATTAAAATTAAGTAAAAGAAAAACGTTTTTTTTTGAGAAAAACTCAATTTTATAGAAAAATAACCAAGCAAGATAACCTCTTAAATCTTAATAATGGCGTATACAATTACCATTCAAATAAGACTAAGTTGGTTGCTCTCCGATATATATATTGGAATTTAGAAGTTACAGTTTAATATTTGGGTGTACTTTTTTTCTGAACCAAATTTTTTAAACACCCTGTATCTCAAAGGATATCATAAATGGACGCCCCTCCCCATAAGATTTGTTTCTCAGAATGAACCAAGGAATCAACTGTTGGCGGATCAGCATCCCAAACCCGGAGACCCTGTATAAATTAAAATTAGAAAAATATAATTATAAAATTGACTTTTATGTAACTAAAATTAAAAATTTTAATTTTACATTTTGAAAAGTATAATTTTAAATCAGAAAAGTATAATTTGAATGTGGAAATGTATGAAATAAACCCGGAAATAATATAATATTGAAGAGTACCGTTTAAAATTTTTATTCGAATTCATAAAGCAACATTTTTTCGGAAAGTAGGATTATCGATTCCAAATTAAAACACAGGCACAATTTCAAATTGGAATTAGAATTTAGATTACAATAAATGTAATGATTCTTCAAGTCATAGTAGCACAACATTTTTTTTTCTATTTTTTAAAACTCTAATTACCACTTGGAGATGAACCCCTGTTCTGTTGCTCTAATTCAATTTGGCAAACACGTTTATAAAGACATAACTTAAAAAGTTCTTGGCATTTTACCAACACGTACACATGTTATCATTTGTTCTTATCTCGATTTAAGGACATAAATTTTGAACAACCTAATTATTAACACATTATAAAATGCAGTCAACAAATCAATTTTTGTAAATGTCACGTAATATAGTACTGTAATTATTATTTGTTTGACATTCCGCAATACGTACATTACTATTATGCAATTGTTTTGAAGGAAACCAGGAATCGTCATAAGATCAATATTTATTTTTGATTTCAAGCCAACATTTCTTTTATGTTTAACAAGTAATAGATAATTTAGGATGATGTTGATAAATGATAATACAAGAATGTAGAACGAAATCGTAAGTTATATGAAATATGTGTGGATATATAAGATTATCTATGTAGTTTTTTTTGGATACTTATTTTTATAGGGTGGGAGGATATATTTTATAAGGGGCAATGACAAGGCATTTAAGTTTAAAGTCGTACGTTTTGGATTTGATTTAGTTGATTCAGTTCAATGGTTATTCATGGTGATAAAAATGATTTTGGTTTATTGATTGTGACAGTTTATCGTATTGTATCAATAAACTTCAATAAAACGTAACCCTAACCCAACCAACATATTTTTGTTGTGTCAGTAAATTGACCGTAACCAACACGTTATAATGTATAATGTATGGAAATTTTTCAAACCAAAATATAAAATTAAATTAATATTATTTTCAAAATCGTAGCACTTTAAAAATCAAATGTGCCAAGATGGCACACCTTGGTTGGATTAAAGTTAATCATGTCTGCAGCATAAAAATATAAAATGTCAGATGAGGTTTTGCACAACTTAACAAGATAGACGATTGGCAGCCTTTTTGCCAACACTTTAGACACTTTAGTTGCAATTTTACTACCACCGAGTAAACATTTAAAATAATTTACTTATTACTTGTGTGAAAAGTTGAATCAGCAGTTTTAAATTTTTTTTTTTATTTTTAAAAAAAATTTTGTGATGTGAAAAGTAGTGAAATCGTGATGTTCAATTCTCCGCCTCAAGTAAAAAAGGCTGGGCTAAATCAGCAGACAGAGATGTCCGCAAGCGATTTGCCACCGAACGTCACGACCTCAATTATTAATAAAATTGGAAATGTGCAGCATAGTCCAAAGCGACAACAAATTTTAAATGCTCAAAAAATTGCTTTACCAGGCAATTTAAATCAAAATGAACTAGAAATTAATTTAAATAACTTTGGTGTGTTGAACCATAAAGAAAATAAAAGTGCATCGTCGACAAATATTGACGATAATATAAACAATGGAAGTGCATTGACAACAAATGAAAAAAAAAATAACAGTGATGTAGGTCAGTGTTTAGTGCAAACGGGAATTGACCGGTATATTACTGTCCGATCAAAGCGAAGGAGAAGCCCTAGATCAGCGGCCAGTGCAAGCGCGAACAAATTCACTAAGTTAGCTTCCGTTGAATTAACACATGGCAATAGGTATTCTTGCTTGGTTGTTGAAGATCCGCCGCCCGAAAAAACTCCAAAAATTGAGAAGCCGCCACCAATCTATTTGAGGGAAGAATCAAATAGAGAACTTGCAAAAACCATCGAGTTTATTACGGAAGGTGCATTTTATATTTCCGTTATCAAAAGAGGAGATATAAAAGAAACAAAAGTTCAACCGCTCAATATTGATGCTTACAGAGCGTTAATCAAGCATTTTGATCAAGTTGGTAAACATTACTACACGTACCAACTAAAGAGCCAAAAAGGATTAGTTGTAGTTTTGAAAGGAATAGAGAGCTACGTAGATGCAAACGAAATTCAAGCTGCTCTCGCTGAGAAAGGTTTCCAATGTAAATCTATTACCAATATTATTAATCGGGAGAAGGCGCCGCAGCCATTGTTCCGCCTGGAATTAGAACCAGATAATAAAAAGGTCAAAGGCAAACATGCAATATATGACCTAAAATATCTACTGCACAGAAGGGTTACCATCGAAGAACCCAGGAAAAGAAATGGGCCGGTACAGTGTGTTAAGTGCCAAGAATATGGACACACTAGAGCATATTGCACTTTGAACGATGTTTGTGTTATATGTGGTGAACTCCATAACGCAAAGGTTTGCAATAAAGCCAAAACGGAAGCATCAGTGAGAAAATGCAGCAACTGCAATGGAAATCATACAGCTAATTATAGAGGGTGCCCAATTTATCTTGAATTGAAAAGAAGAATCAATCCAAAGCAGCGAGCTGAACAACGAATGCTTAATCTCCATTCTTCAGCTAAAAAACAAGCACGCCCAGAAATCGTAAACCCAAATGCTCAAACTGGAAATCAGTACGCAACTGTCAACGGTAGTGTGCACCAAGGGGTTTCATACGCAAGTGTTCTTAAAGGTACGGCTCCTAAAGTGCAAGCAAGTGAAGAGGGAAACATCTCAAAAGCTTTAAACAAATTGACTAATATGATGCAAAGCCTCATGGCGATGATGGAGAGAACCATGGATCTAATGATGCAGAATATGAACACGCTGATGCAGATAGTCGTAAAAAGTCAAAAATGACCATCATCAAAATAGCTATATGGAATGCAAACGGCCTAGCACAACATAAAGCGGAGGTTCAAGCATTCCTCACTGAGCACAATATTGACATAATGTTAATATCCGAAACACGCTTCACCAAAAATAGCTATTTCAAAATTAATGGGTACTCTATTTATGACACCAAGCACCCAGATGGGAAAGCACATGGAGGCACTGCTGTATTGATTAAAAGAAGATTAAAGCACTATGAGCTGACGAAATGTGAGAAAGAACATATACAATCAACGAGCATCTGTCTTCAGGAGTGGTCTGGAAACTGTGTCATATCGGCAGTGTACTGTCCTCCAAAACATGCTATAAAAAAACTCCAGTTCTTGGATTATTTCAGCCAGCTGGGTAATAAATTTCTTGCGGGAGGTGATTACAACGCCAAACATACTCATTGGGGCTCCAGATTAACATCGCCGAAAGGCAAACAACTTTACAACAGTATTCACACCACACGAAGAAGATAATAATTTCGTGCTACCCCAGCAAATGGATGATGGTTTATCCTACAAACCTATAAAGTATAATTGGAAGAAAGTTAAGAATACAATTAAAAATTGCATAAGCCCGAAAAAGGCACCAGGACATGATCTCATTACTGGAAAAATGATAAGGGAATTGCCAGACAAATGCATAAAACTAATAACATTCATATTCAACGCGATCATGCGAACCAGTTATATTCCTCAAAAATGGAAAATATCTTTGATCACAATGATACATAAGCCTGGAAAAAATGAAACGCAGATCTCATCATATCGCCCAATAAGCATGCTACCCACAATATCAAAGCTATTTGAAAAAATGTTACTAACAAAATTGAAACCAATATTGGAAGAACGGCGCGTTATACCAGACCATCAATTTGGGTTCCGAAACCAACATGGTACCACAGAGCAAATTCACAGAATTGTAAACGCAATCAAAATCACCTTCGAGGAAAAGAAATATTGTTCTGCTGCTTTCTTGGATATAGCACAAGCATTTGATAAAGTTTGGCACGATGGGCTAATATACAAAATTAAAGAGCTTCTACCGAAGAAATTTCACTCAATTTTGGGAAACTACCTTATTCAAAGGCAATACATGGTCAAACAAAATGGCGCAACTACTTGCTTAAATGATATTAATGCAGGTGTCCCGCAAGGCAGCGTTCTAGGGCCAATATTATACTTGTTGTACACAGCCGATTTACCTGTAACCAACAAAGCAACAATATCAACATTTGCCGATGATACGGCCATCCTGGTGTCACACAATAATCCCGAAATTGCCTCAAAGGAGTTACAGAATCATTTAAACAAAATCGCGGACTGGCTAAAGACATGGCGAATAAAAGTGAACGAAAACAAATCAACTCACATCACATTCACGCTGAACAAACGCACCTGCCCACCAGTGAAATTAAACAATAAAAATATTCCTCAACAAACGAAGGTCAAATACTTAGGTTTGCACCTGGATAGAAGGTTAACGTGGAAAACCCATATTCAAACTAAGCGCAACCAAATAAAAATGACATTTTCCAAAATGTATTGGCTGATGGGAAGGAAATCTCAGTTATCATTAGCCAATAAAGTTTTACTGTACAAAGCGATAATCAAACCCATATGGACATATGGTATTCAGTTATGGGGATCCACCAGCGCTTCAAACAGAGAGCTCCTGCAACGAACACAAGCGAAAATACTTCGAAGTATTACTAATGCTCCGTGGTACATTCGAAATAGTAATATACATGATGACCTTGGGATTAAAACCATTAAAGAAACAATTAAAGAATTCAGTTCTAAATATTATTCAAAACTAGAAGCGCATCCCAACGAATTGGCCAGGGATATATTAAAACAGCCACGATTTAGGCGACTGAAAAGAACAGATCCACTCGGACTGATGAACCTGTGAACCTGTAAATTTATTAAATGTTGATGTTATACATAAGTATGTATGTATAAGTATAATCTAAATTAATTAAATTGTGAGCACCAACAATAAGTATTAACATTGGTTAAGACTTAAAATATGTAATAATTTTAGCTTAAGATTTGATTACTTCTTGTTAGTTTCTTATGTAGAAAGATTCAAGAATAAAGCCATTGGCAGCATTTAAAAAAAAAAAAAAAAAACTTTAGACACAGGATTATGTGACACAATAATTATTTATTCTGGAACTTAATTCAAATTGTATACATACTTACTTGTTTATGCAACGAATTTACCTATTTATCATTCAAAGCCTCTAATCTGGGGTTTAACTCTAAATTATTCAAATTTTCTTCATTTCAATTATCTTGGGAAATCCATCAAACATATTATCCGTGAATATATAGAAAGAGGTATCCTTATATAAGCGATTTATATAACCAAACAGTAATTGAGTGTCTGTACTGTTAAATAAAACATAAATTTTCTAATTTCGTTTTGCCTTCATTTTTATATATTTTTTGATAATATGAATTGAAAATATCATTTTATTTATTATTAAGTTGAAGAAGACGAGAAAAAGGATGAAAAATTAAATGGAAAAACATAATAAAGGAATATCGATTATTTTTTAAAGTGTACTGCATACTCAGAAAGGAGAATATGTGTTGGTTACTAAGTGCTCTGAATATAACATTTCTTCATTAGCAAAATAGTTGCAGAATTTTTCTATACTAAAACTATCTATCCATTGACCTTTAAAATTTTATTTCATTGCTGAAACAATCACAATTCCTTCTTTCAATTTTTCCTATATTTGTTTATCTTATATTTTGGGTGGATGCTACTCGGCTTTTCGCATATCTAATCTTTGTGGAACTAGTGTTTCATTTCTAGTTACGTGGTGTGCAAAAAAATAGGTAATTTAAGTTTTTTTTTGTTTTATGGTTTAATAAGAAATTCGAAATAGAGCATAATAAAAAATAATTATTTCAAATTTACAGTACATACGAAGTTAAATTTATTAATCACAAAGTTTTTATTGATTGCGAATTTCAGTTTCTTGCATTTTCAGCTGTTCACAAGAATAGGTAATTCATAAATTAAGAATTATAACAACTCAATAATAATAAAAATAATTCAACTATATAATAAAATTTAATATTTGGTTGTGAAACCGTTATTTGCAATTATCGCGTTGTATCTCCGGCACATAGAATCCACAAATTTTTGACATTTCTTCAGTGGTATGGCCATCCAAACTTTTTGACATTTTCCGATAGTTCGAATCTATTTTTTGGTTTCGAAAGTTTACCTAACGCGCGTTTCACATCCCCCTAGAGGTTTTCTATAAGATTCAAATCGGGGGACTGAGCTGGCCATTGCATAACAGTTACATTGTTATCCTGCAACCATTTTGTAATCCCCATCGCCGTGTGTTGCGAATTATTATTCTGTTGAAACACCCAAGGAAGGGGCATGTTGTTCTCGGCAAGAGGTAGCATTGTGTCACATAATTTGTATAAGGTCATAGTTTCTTGAATCTAAAATATAGGGCCTACGTCACTATAAGAAAAATACAACCATACTATAATATTACCACCGCCGTGTTTTACGGTTTTAATGATGTAACGGGGTCATATTGTTTGCCTCCGGGGCGTCTAATATATTATAATAAGCTGTCTGATCCAAATAAATTAATTTTCGTCTCATCAGACCATAATACATTTCGCCATTTGATAACTAACCATTTCACGTGGTTCCGCGCAAATTTTATTCTCTTTCGGATATTTTGTTTGTATAATGCTGGACACTTTTTAGGCAAATATGGTTTCAAATTTTTGTCTATTACACACCTACGTATTTTTGAAATATTAATTTCAAAGTTAAGTTCTTTTTTAATTTCTTTTTCCACCATAAGTTTCAGGTCGAGCTTTATGTTTTAGGTCATTTGACACCATGTTTATCGTACACCCTACGAAATTAGCAATTTCTTTTAATTTTTGACCCTCCCGCCATAGTTTTTCGATAGTTTCTCTCTGGCTTGTTGTGCAATGCTTATCACTTCCCATTTTAACTAACTGTCAGAAAAAATATCAAAAAAAATATTTCGGAATATTTTAATATTAGGTGCAATTAATCATTTAAATCACAAAACCATTTAGTTAAATCACAATAAGTGTTTATTAATAAGGAACAATAAGGAATTATTACCTATTATTTTGCACACAAAGAATATAATATAGTTAAAAGAAATCTTTATTTGACAATTAACGAAATGCGTAGTAGTAGCAATACTGATTGTTAACCTTGAACATAACCTAAAAAAATATTTTGATGTAAAAAAGGAAATTTACAGTTTTATTTTGGTTAAAATTCGAAACGTTTGCTAAAACAAAGGAATTACCTATTATTTTTCACACCAGTGTATATCCATTATAACCTATAGATCATGTTTTCCGAAAGAGGCAGCACGATCAGAGAAAAAGTACAGAGTTTTTTCCGAAAGAGGCAGCATAATAGAAGAAAAAGTACAGAGCGTTTGCCACTAGATCTCACTACACAATCAAAAAAATATTAATTATTATTATATATAATTTAATTATCACGTATTAATAATAATCACTTTTATGACACGAAAATATTTTTGTTTATACATATTTATAAAATGCACACATAAAAATGTTATACAATTTTAGTCAGCAAATATTTAGTGACACCTAGTGGCTTTGTGTGAAAGTTTTTTGTGTTTTCGGACTTCTCCGAAAGATGGTAGATCTTACGGTTGAAGAAAATTTGACATTTAAACATGATCTATTATGTCAAGTCAAATTTGTCGACTTTTTATCTGAAAACAAAATATCATATGTTTGTCTAATGTTAATCAACTTTTGTGTTGGTATACGGTCATCTACTAAGATTTTATTAGGTTTTGTATCTAGGATTAAAAGATGATTTTGTATTTGCAACTTTCTTCTAGTCTGGAGTGTTCCCTTTTCAATTAAAATTTTCATGATATAAGTACATATCTGTAACTAGAGATTGCGATCTTGAATTCCTGCCTCGAGAATTCTCGAGACTTTATAAGAATTTTTAGTTCTCGTTTCTCGAGAAATTCCATTTCACTAATTTCGCGGTTTCTTGTTTCCCGAGAAATAGTATTTTATCTCGGGAATTTTAAAAACAATAATTTTATTTAAAATGCAATAAAATATTTTTCTAGAAAAAAATCAAATCAAATACAAACTTTATACAGGATGTCTAGAGCTGAAGATATTAAATTGATGGACGGTTTTTGAAACATTTTAAAATTCTGGTCCGTTATATTCCAGTTGTGAACGTACAAACAATATATGAGTCGTTTATTTTGGTGGCGTAAGTCCATTTGAAACGAGATAATAAAAGAATAAAAAAACAATAAATGCAAAAATATTCGGGATTTTTTATTAGGGATTCATTTTTTTTATTTTGAATATAAATTACTTACCGTTATAAATAAATTTGTAACTTTCGATCGGCCCGGGGAAGAAACATGCTGCTTAAAAGAAACAAATTTCTTAGTATGAAAAATCAAATGTTTCTTCACTATCTTTTCAAAAAGTTTCGATATAACAGAAAGAATACAAATACCTCTGTAGTTTTCGATGTTACATCTAAAGCCTGATTTAAAAATCGGTTTAATAATTGAAAATTTCCTTACGGTGGGAAAGTAACCACTTGAAAGACGTTTATTAAATAGAGTAGTAATTGGCCTTGCGATTACGTTAGCAGTTCGTTTTAATACAACCAGAGGGATAACACTCTGGTTAATATTCAATGTTAGCAGTTCCAATAGTACGTCTTCTACATCCAGACTAAATACTGAAAAATTAATGGTAGACTATACGCGCAATTTTTAAACAACAGTGTAGTCATACGTGTATGTCAACATTTTTAAGATTAGTGGGGACAACCCCACTACCATAGCCAAAAATCTAAAAGCTAATTTTAGAAAATCACTCGTTCCTTCTGTTCGTTCTAATGAATAAACGAAAACACCTAAACGCATTTCAGAATTAACTCAATACAATTATTATTCTTTACAAAAATGTCATTTTAGGAATTATAGAAATCGAAATATTTGTCATCTCGAGTTGCTTTAAAAATGTAATAGAGAGCAACCTACATACATATGTACATATCTGGTTTATAGAATTGTGTCCTTTCAAACTTTAGTTTTATTTTGTCATTTATTTTCTGACACCCTAAGTTTAGTTTAGTTTTGAGTTTAATTCAATATTAAATTTTGTTATTTCGAAAACTTTTTTCTTATACGAACTCTATTAAGATGATACAAGAAGGAAATTCAATTTTACGTGAATTTCTTGAAATGTTAAGCTATAAATTCTTGCTGTCTAATCCCACAATTTCTTGATAAAATCGAATCAAATTTTCATTAATGTTATTCCAAGTTCCAAGTATGTATTTATATTTTAGACGCTTGAGTATTGCTTGAAGAGAAATCTAATTTTATTTGTTTGAATTCAAAATATATTCTTGAATGTAATTTGGTATTTTAATGATATATACTGGGACTCGTTTTCAATATTCTTAGAATTTTAGTCAAACTACATGGCATTTTAGTTACGGTTGAAGTTAAAGCTACGAGTCCGACGCTTCAGGTTCGAGTAATTTAATTTTTTTTTTGTTGCAATCCTTGATACTTCTTCTGCTGATTTCTAGAAAACGTTCGGCATAGGTGAATATAACAGAAAATGAAAAAAGGAATATGATTTCTTAGGACTGCCCCTATTAGAATTCACAAAATTTAAAACGCAGTGGCATTATTATTGCGTTTTTAACACTAGGTTTACGAAGCGCGTCAATTTGACGCATTTTCAATTTCACATAGAAAAATTTGGAAATCGGTTAGATTTATCTCTCACTACTTTTACTTACAATTATGCATTTCGCGAGACGAATATTTGGCAACATTTATTTTCTTCTACGCCTTTGAATTTCGAAGTTTGCTATGTGGTATACCTATCTCTACGGGGATGCGTCAATTTGACACAATGGTAAGGCAGTGCAAATACTTCGTCATCTCACGTCTCCAGTGGCTGTTTCAGGATTATTTTAGGTTCTTATGTATAGAGTAATGCGTGTAGTGTAGAAAGCAGAGATACAAAACGAAACAAAAACAAAGACTTATCCACGTCAAAATCAAAACAAACAAAATCAAAGCAAAAAGGTTTCTCACACATAAATGCGTGGATACTGTACAAAGAATGACCGGATCAAATATATCAAGAAAGGATTTTATTTTTCAATTAGCCGAAGAACTTGCCGGTAAGAAAGAAAATGAAATTGAGGAAAATATTGACCTTCGTAGAAATTGTAAGATTGTTTGTGGAAAACGTGCACATAAAATTGAATATGTACATATGGAAAAATGCGTAAATTAAAAAAAAATGAATTTAAAATATTTTACTCCTCACAAAAGGACCTATAATACAGTGGTACCCTAGTGGAAAAAAATGGTTTGAAACTACTAAAATTAAACTTACGATTTGATATAAAAAATACCAATTATTTAAGTATATTTTTAGTAGGTTATGGCAAGATGTTTTAGGTATATTTGTAAATGTTAAACCAAAAGTATTATTAGTTATAAATTAGTATATTCTTTGTTTATTTAATAATGAATTAAAATGTTTTTTTTTAGTATTTTGTTAAATCAAAATAGTATAACAAAAACAGTATATCTATTATCAATTTTATAGATGTTTTTTGTATTCGAATGAATACTAATTCAGGTATATTAATGGTGTATTTTAAATATAAAAAAATACTAAAAATAAACTAAAACACTAATTTTTTATTTTACGTAATTCATACATAACTCTATTCATGAAAAATTAAAAAATCAGGAGCACAAACCTAGAAATCCTAAACCAGCTTCAGCTTTCAAACATTAAATGTCATAGTTGATTAACTAAACAGTTTACATGTGACATTCTTCCGAAAACTGGAATTTGTACCTTACCTGGAATCGAACCTAGGACCGCAAGTTACTAAGCAATCGACTTACCCACCTTACTACTGAAACCGATAATGAATGTATAAACTGGTAATTATATATATTTAGGTTTCGAACTATACATATTTCGTCTATAAGAAATTCAGAATATAGTGAGTGTTTAATTAGTGTTTGCGTAAATAATATGGTGATTGAGATGCTTTTCATTGCACCTTTAACAAAATTATGCTTTACAATATTAACGAATTGCTAAACGCAAACCGCAAGCATATTTTTAAACCAACATTTCCAGTTTTTGACAACATTTTTAATTCTACAATGACAAAATTATCAAAAAATAATTCTAATTTGTAAAAGCCATCGACTTTAGAAAAGAATGTAAAATAATTAAATTTCTATTAATGAAAATTATTTTAATTGTTAATTTATTATTACGACCGCGACGTCGGAATCATCAAACAATAAAATCAGTTTAAAGTGACTTGTAATTGTTCTGCAAAAGTTTTGTCAAAAGGTAGTTCAAGCGTATAGCATGGAATTCGAAATTCGAATTTACATAAAATAAATGCAATCTCAAGCAACAGCATTAACTAAACCAATTTGAGATGGCAATCAGCATCAGTTGAAAGGGCATCCTGAATATAGCTGCTGTTTAAATCATACAAAGAATTTTTGTAATATAAAGAACGGCAGAATTATAAGGGAGCGAGTTAGTTTTATCAGATGTTATTACGATTCATACACTAATATCACACCAACGCTTGGAGTAATGTATTGTAGATGAATCGTCAACACAGTAAAATTGATAAGTATATGTATTTAATTTGGTTTTTTATTAGCACGTTTAGGTATATAAATGTTATTTTAAGAGATGGATTTCTCTTGTAAATTAATTTTTTATCATTACTTCTTCAGTGCAGAAATACCCCAGAATTTTTTTTTGGAATTCAATTTATTTTGTAGGTCAGTAAAATTGTGTGTCCTTTCGCCATCTTCAAAAATTTATGATACACTAGCAAATAATTGGTTTCTGGTGTGAGTACTGAATTTAGGGACAACTATACGAAAGCACGACGCACAGTGGGGCCGATTACCAAAAAGCTGGCCAAAATTTGTAAAATCAAGTAATAGAACTGAAGTTCCCTACTCGGGGGTTTTTGGGGTCGCTGATCACGAATCTGTAGGCACACTTAGAAAATTTCACCCCTTTCACCCCTTATTGACAACCCCTCTGCGTAAAATACCATATATCATATTACAGTCAAGATGCATGTCATTTTCATGGTTTTTGGGACACCGATTACCAATTTCCCGTCACATTTACAAAACTTCACCCCCTTCATCCCTTATTAGCAACCCTTATTTGTCTAATAACCGATATTTTATGAAATTTTGATTATCGGATTGAAATTTTGTTTGTGAAATTATAAATAAATATTTAAAATCATTTTAAAAAAATTCAAGTAAATATATTCCTCATGATGACTTGCGAGGTCATGGAAATTACATATTCGGATGTAAAATTTTCCATTCTTTCAGAATGCGGGTCAAAAATAGAGATTTCTATTTAAATAATTCGATTTGATTTCAAATGACCTTGAAGGTCAAAGTCAAGGTCACCATCCGATTTCTCCTTCCGCCCACAATAATTTTTGCAAATATTATTTTTGGATTAGTAATTCCCCTGACGAGATATTCAGGTGCGTAATTTAAATGTCCCCCTGTATATATATTTATACGTATATATACATATGTATATATATATATTTTTTCTCTCTCTCCCTGTTTCTCTCTTTCTCTCGCTTATTCATCTTCGGTATCGTGTAAATAAATTTTCCTTATTAAGAGACTAGGTTGACGAAAATAATAGTAAAACCAACAATTGTTTATTTTTAAATGTCCATAAAAAATCGAGGGGCAGCTAGCGGCAACTGATTTTTATTTTATTTTATAGGTAATACTTTTAACTGCAACCTCTTATGCGTTTGTTGACCGAACACTACAGAACAATATAACTTTTTCATTAAAAACTTGCTTTATTTTAAAATACAAAGTTTAAAAAAACATAAAAAATCATTGTTTAATTAATATTTATTGTTTAAAATACTAATATTTTAAAACATATTATTATATTCTACATACCTCCAGGAGTTGACTCCACTTTATTTGATTAAAATTAGTTTTATTTTTAAAATTCTACGTATGTTTTTGCACTAGTGTCTTTTATTAAGTAAATTAACACAACGACTGCAGCTTGAGTAAAGGTACTTTGCAATCAAAATTCTAGAGCAGGTTAATGTATTTTGACCCTCTTATGAGTGTTTTAAGACGCCTAGGGTCTTACTAAAGCCAACCTAACTTTAAAAAAAAACCTAAATAAATTTTTTTGTTTTTTAATTTTGGCCAGCTTTTTGGTAATCGGCCCCACTGTGCGACGTACAAAAGCAAAATTATTTTAAATTAGATACAATAAAAGCTCCCGTGAATAAATTCAGTTTACTTTCCTATACATTTTGATTTATTTCAGTCAAAGTTTCTTCGGTCAAAACATTGCTGCCTATTTATGACAAATTTTATCACAATTTAAAGTAATACAGCAGTAAAAGTAATGGCGATTGGTTCAATTCAGCCAGTCAACCTCTCAGAAAGGTCAACAAGCATTTTTGGCATCGACCACATGCTTTCGTATATTTGCCCTTATAATTACTAAACATATAGGGAAACGAAAACCTGCATTTTATTTTAACTCGCAAATTTTTGCTTTATTTTAAATCCTTCCGAACCATTCAACCAGATGATCCATTAAAAAATGTTCGAATTAGAAGCTTAGAAAATTGAAATTAAATGTTTTCTAAAGATGTTTAGTACAGCTAAAATTAAAATTTAATTTTCCAAATAACTACTACCTTAAATTAAAAATAGTATTCAATCAAGTTCCATATAAATGTTAGTAAAATAATGCTAACGTTTTGAAATTGTTACGAAAAAACTGTAAACAGTTTTCTTTTTCCATGGGGATTTGCGCTTTAATAAGGCAATACACCACCATAATTATCATGGTACAAGCGCAGGGTGCAGGCCCATGGTGCAAAATAAAAAGTTAAATTGTGTCGCACTCCGCATGATAACTTTTTATCGCACTCGCGTGGTTGACGGTCTTGGTACCATCTGTCAGTAATTTTCTTTTTCGCGTGCCAAAGTGGTATTTAGACGGCAAATTTAAAGTTAAACCACTAACAATAATCATTCAACTTTACGAGTAAATTTAAAACAATTTATTGTCGAACCGCATTAAATTATTAAACGGGCTTTTACTAATTCTATCTAAGGTTCAGTTTTACAGTGTCTCTACTGACACCTTTCTAACCATAATTATAACGTATTGGTGAAGGTTGTATTTGATCAGCCTATGCCTAACAACGCTATTGCAGATGAATTTTTTGTCAGAGAAGAGAATCGAGCTCAGGACCGCGGCGTTCTAAAAAATAATCTTAACCACATTTCTACATTCTACGACGAATTTAATGTAAATTACAAAAAAACATTAAATACAAAAAGTTGCATTCAAGAAAAAAAATTGTCTAGTTTTCTGTAGAACTTATTAAAAATGTTTCGAAATCTTAGTATAAATTATTTTTGATACAATCCGAATATGACCTTCTATGTAACTTAGACTTACTACAAAAGCTTTATGTATATTTTATAATCTTTTCGCGACATGCTTTCACGCTTCACAACACCAAAATCAAAGAACAGGTATTACGATCAAAACACATTTTAATTTGCACAATTTTTAAAATTTATAAATATTAATAATTTTGTTAATAACCATCTTAACAATATTATTTAGGTACTGTAAATAAACTCAACTTTCAATCAAACATAAACTACTTATTGAAAAATATTCGTATTTTTTATCTTCAATGTGTTGAACGGAATTTTATTGTTCGAGAATGGATCCAAAAATTATTTCCTGCGATTCATCCAACCCGCTCTTTATTTAATATTTATTATTTTATTACTGTTTGTTGTTTGAAATAATTATTGCTACTGTTTTAGAATTGAACAAGATCCTCCTAATTAAATGCAGAATTAAGTAGATCAGCAAAAATCGTAAACGAAATTGTAATAATTTCTAATTAAATAATTAAATCTAAGCATACATACTTAAATTAGTATATTTAAAATCTCTCCGTGGATGTCGATTAAATAAAATTAAACTAAGCATATACTGAATAAAACATTTTAAGAATATTGTTATAATTAGTTTAATAAATGACTTTTTATCAAGATTCATTATGGTTTATTATTCCGCATAAATACTAAAATTATAATTTTGTGGCGATTCTTAATTTAAAATTTTTTATAAATAATATAGGCCTAAAGCAAAAGTCAAAATAAACACAATAAATTCATAAATTAGTCTGTTTTGCTAATAAATTATTTTGGTATACATTTGTTTGTTTTTAGTTTTTAAAAAAATTCATTCAAGATGATCATTTTTACATAAAATTGGTTTGAATACAAAATTTAGAATATCTTATATACATATATTATAGTATACATTATGGTATATTTTCAATAATTTTTCCACTAGGGTAGACATTCGTATAAACGCACTATGTTTTTTGAATATAGTTCTAAGAGTAAAGTGTTTTGATTTTTTTCAAGTAGTCTAAATTATGTCTATCATCTTAAATCTGTTGATAAGATAAACCATTAGTAAAAATTTTAATGGTTTACTTTAATAAATTGAAAAATCTAAATTTCAGGTGGACATTCGTATAAACGCACTTCTAATAATGTACTAAAAAAAAAACCAAAATTACCAATTTTTCATATATTATTTTATTTAATATTTGGTCTGGCCCCGACCTTTCTGAATAACTTCGAAAATTCGAGAAGGCATTGAATTTGTTAAATTGTTGAGGGTTTTCGGGTGAATTGTGGCCCAACATTCACGGATGGCACTTTCCAAATCTTTAATTGAATTATATTGCTGTTCATTTCCATAAACTTTTCGGAGAAGGCCCTCTAAAGGTTTTTGATAGGTCTGCAATCAGGACTGCAAGCTGGCCATTCAAGAAGGGGAATGTTTTTGTCGAGAAACCACGGTGTGGTCTCCTTCGAAGCATGGATCGAGGCATTGTCTTGTTGAAAATTATAATTTTTGTTGATGTTATTATCCAGATAATTTATCAAAACGTCTTCCAAAAGTTTCACGTACATACGGAAGTTCATTCGTGTCGTTATAAAGCAGATGGGAAGCTCCTCGTTATAAGAAAATGCTCCGCATATCATAACACACCGCCACAAAATTACGCTTCGACCTAACGACGCCATGTTCCTCCAAATTATACCAGTAGCAACTGTAGCAGTCGGAAAAATTCAGATTAATTTTTTTTCCGTAAGAAAAAATCATACTCTGCCAATCCGTTATCGACGACATATATTTACGAGCAAATTTGAGCGGATTATTCGAATTCATGGCCGTTAAAAGTGGTTTGATCCAACATTTTGTCCATTTTATGTTCGGTGAACTATTAAAAATACGGGCAATGTGTCGGGTCGTCACAGGAAGATCCAATGGCCTGCATGATAGACGGTTTCGTATATAGCTTCTTTGCGGATTAGACCTTTCTGGCGAGCTGAGATCTTGGATAGGCAATAGTCCTGATTGCAATCCTATCGAAAACCTTTAGAGGGCCTTCCTCGAAAAGTTTATGGAAATGAACAGCAATATAGTTCAATTAAAGATTTGAAAAGTGCCATCCGTGAATGTTGGGCCACAATTGATCTGAAAGCCCTCAAAAATTTAACAAATTCAATGCCTTCTCGAATTTTCGAAGTTATTCAGAAAGTTCGGGGCCAGACCAAATATTAAATAAAATAATATATGAAAAATTGCTAATTTAGGTTTTTATTTTAGTACATTATCAGAAGTGCGTTTATACGAATGTCCACCTGAAATTTAGATTTTTCAATTTATTAAAATAAAACATTAAAATTTTTTTCTAATGGTTTATCTTATCAACAGATTTAAGATGATAGACATAATTTAGACTACTTGAAAAAAATCAAAACACTTTACTCTTAGAACTATATTCAAAAAACATAGTGCGTTTATACGAATGTCTACCACTGTATTAGTTAAGCACCATCAGTAATATAATAAATTTTAAATAAATCAAGTGTGGTAGTTCTCAAACATTTCATCAGGTTTTCGATAAACAAATAAACTGCTGTAGGATGTTTCATTCATTCTGGATGTTCCGGGCATTCCGAAAGTGACGTAAATCGTTATTTTATTCATTCCATTACGTTTATTCCTTTTTTAGTCCATTCTTTTATTTATTCGGAATACTCAAAATGTATTCTTTTTGTACTACATCGAAAGGTGGAAGTAAAAGAATATTAATTCATTTGACGTTTTGTAATTATGTTCGATGCTTATAATTTAAATGATTAAATTGAATCAAATCGTACATATTATGGAAAATGAAATTATTAATTATGATGAAATTAATTGTTTAAGGCGTAAAATAGTTTTAACCCTACAGTGCGCAGTGATTCATATTTGAATCGTTGCTGTTTTCATCGTTTAACATTTCAAAACTACCTTTTTATACATAATTGAGTCTTGATTCATATTTAAAGGGTATTCCCCTTTATCACTTTTGTTTTTTCCTTCCTAGTGAATTCGTTTTTAGTAGTATAATAGCATTGCTTTGTGACTAGTCTTGATGGAAACATTATGTAATTTCGTGCGGTTTTATTTTGTAATAATTAATTTTCCGGTGCCAAGGTGTGTGTAAAAAAAATTAAATACAATTGTTTATGTTGTTGAGTACCTATTTCTATAGTTTGTTTCTGAATTTTATGTAAAGTATCTTTGTAATACCGTAAAAAACGTTCGGTTCATATCTGAATCACCGCTCATTTTGGGTACACAAATTACGATTCATATATGAATCACCGCGTACTTTCTGTGTTGTGTGTCAATGTTTTTCTTGTATTTTTTCTAAGAGGGTTCTATTTTTATAAGTTTAAGGTGCCTTTAAATTACAAAAATGGAGGCGAATTAATAGATTTGCAAAGTTTGAATAGCGAGGATTTATTTGTCTTAATAGAAAATATTCCTAATGCCAGCGACGATAGCAGTGCTAAAGATGAATCCATTGTTGGTACAGAAGATTTATTACACAGTTATTTATAATGAAATGGGATTACAGAGTTTACAATTGTTAGACCTAACTCCAAGGAATTCCTAATTCAGGAACCTTCAACATATACTTCAGTTCGGAACGAAAACTGTTTGCGTTGGAAAAATCCAAGTTGGAAATCCTAAACATATGTGGTTTGTGAGAAATGTGGCATGTCGGTCTGTTCCAATGAAGAAAAAAACTGTTTTAAAATATTCTAGAGGAATTATTTTTTTCGTTGGCTATTTGCGCACTGATTCATATATGCATCGAATTTTCTTTTAAATAAAAATGAATGAAAAACAAAAAGAAAATTATTTTTATTTATTCTGAGGTATTTCTTTTTTATTTTCCAATAATAAGAATTTTTTTTTTTTTGAAATTAGGAAATCGCGCACTGAAGGGTTAAATACGAGCTTGGCGGATACAAAAATCCCAAGTTATATTTTTAAGATATACGAATTAAAATTAATTAAACATAACACACAATGGAAAATTTCTGTGCGGCCACTCCCTGTCGAGTTATTGAAGTTTTAGTGTGTTCAAGTTTTAGTGTTAAAGTGACTTAACATTTTATCGTATGTAGAGTGCTAAGTTTACAAGATAAAGAAATTTACTTGTTAACGTTAATACGCTTTTTGATACGTTTTCTCTAAAACTTCAATAACTCGACAAGGAGTGGCCGCACAGAAATTTTCCTAGTCTCATTTTGCAAGGTTTCTAAATTCTCTATAAAATGGCAAATTTGAATTTTTGAATGAAATATCGAGCAAATTCGTTTACAGTTTCAAACAGCAGCAAATTTTTTTAAGACACCTTTTGTTTTATTCAAAAAAATCATAAAAAAAAAAATTAAATAAAGCTCAGTTTTAGTATTCGACAAATGGCCTTTGGTAATATAAGTAGTACCAAAATTTAACTGTGAAAGGTTCTCCTAACAGGGAATTGGTGTAAATATTAATTTTGTTATTCTACATTTTTTTTTAAAGTCAATAACTTTCGATTTAGAATTCATTTTATTTTTATTTTTTCGAAAGGGCGAAAGTTACATCTATGTCGACAAATAAGAACCTCCAGTGATTACGACAGCTCTACTGGATATTTTATGTTGATTACATAATAGGCAGCCATATATAGCTAGTAGGACTGTATTTTTAATACAAAATGAAAATAGCATTTGATGTTTAAAAAATGTGCCTCAACGAACAAATAAATTGTTTTATGTTTTTCGTGGTGACCTGTCATTTAAAAATTTTGTTGGTATCAAAAATGTTTTAGATAAAATAAAATAATAATAAATTACCCTTTATAGCAAGGTAAGACGTGTACAAGAAGGCATATCTATGTTGTTAGTGTAATTCTCAACTGAATGATAATTAAAGATTAAGTTTAATGATAATGTATATGATTAATATCTTATAAAATATACTTACAGGATATCTTTTCTACAGGAAATTTAAATTTTCTTTAAAATGTGTTATTATTATGCTTTAACACTTTTAGGTTTTCATCTTCTTCGTTATTTAAAGATATATTTGTGGGGTTTTTTACTAACTTGTATTATCGTGTTTTTTAATAAATCCCATTTATTAAAATATAAATTTTCTTCAATTTCCATTAATTCGCAAAAATGATAAATTAGAAACTTTTGTGATAATAGATGTGGCCATTGTTCTCTTCGCTCGGAAATTATAGCATTTTTGTTAATAAATTTACGTTGGTGGGTAAATGTTTGTTTGAAAACTTCTAAAATTTCAAAATTGTATGCCAGGCCTTTTTGGCATCTAATATTTTTGTTTCAGATATATGTATTTTTCTGCACAGTGGGCAAAAAATGACTTTTTGTGGACAAAAAATCTGCCTCCACTTCAATTTTGAAGCGATCTGAATAATTTTATTTTTTAAATCACTCTGGGAAGAGTATGCTACATCCAGTCACTGCTACTTTCCCGTTAACCTTTAGCCTAACCTTAAAAATGGGAAAGGATTTCTATAGGATATTTACTTTACTGTACTTTAATAAACCGATTTCATTTGTTGCCTCTCTGGTAAAGTTTTCAATAGGTTGATATAATTTCTCGATTTTAATCTGTTTAAAATACTGGTGCTTACTTCCAAAATGCACTGTAGAAAACTTAATTAATGGACATAATAACGGCACGTTATAAAAAAAAAACTCGCCATTCTAAATTTCTATTAATTATACTTTCTAGCAAATGAATCTGGGTCAGTTTCACTGTACATGACTAAACTATCTGTGATATTTGTAAAAAATGCGTGACCATTTCTTAAACACCATCATTAGGATATCTAATCTTTTCTATTTTTCGCTAGAGGCAGTAGTACAATTAGTAAGTAGTAGTTTTGCAGTACATATCCAGTCAGCTTGTTATTAGTACATTTAATTTCCGGAAAACTCACATTACATTTTAAATTCTAAATAGCTCAAATTAGAATTTTGATAATCGTAAGAAAATAAGTCATTATTACCCATACATTCATCTAATTACTATGTGTTTGGATTCAGCAGATCCTAGAGGATTGCACACTTCAAATGCATCAGTAAAAAATAGAAGTTCTATTCGCTTTTCTTGATCAAAACGTGATTGTTTTTATATAAAAAACCCAACGGTGTAATCACAAAATTCAGAATAATTTGTCATTAAACAGTGACCATAATAGACTGGACAGTACGCCTCCCTGGGGAAACCCCTTTACATCCCCGATGATTACTGACTTGCCACCTAATTTGGATGTCATCTTGCGATATTTCAGCATAGACCGGATCCACCTAATCATACACTCAGAAAAAAAATATGATTGAGCTGATCATAAAAGTGACCATCATATTTATGATTAGATGCTATAATTAAGAATATCATACCTTGATGTATACAATTAATAATAATGATTGTATCTATTTAATAAATTATGCACGTTATTATGCAAATATTATTGAATTAACCATATCCATGATTACATATATCGCTATTGTGATAGATCGTATCAATAATATAATTGATTTTATCATTTGGAGATGATAAGACAATCAGATTTTATGATAGTTGTTATCAATAAATTAATTGAATTTAGTATGTTTGTATGATAAAGCCCATCAGATGCTGTGATAGTTGCTATCGTATCAATTAATGAAGTATACTGCGGGGTGTGATAGCAGCTATCATAGCATATATATTATATATTGTATCGCTGGTTTAATTAATAACGGCCCTAACCAACACTTTTTTCAAAAATGACATTTTAATGCTAAAATGCAGAAAAGAACATACCGCATCTTTCTGAGTTATTATATTAGCTTGAATCACAATATATCACGGTCCACATTTAATTTTATTTATTTAATTATAACTAAGTTAATGACTAAATAATATTTCTTTGCGAGTTTTCCAAAAATTTTACAAATGTGGGTTAGGGCTTTGATATAATTAAGCCATCGATATATTTTACTAAATAACAAACCATATTCTATAGTTCATGAAATTTACATTTATTTTGAATTAATTTATCGTACAGTACACATAGTATAATTATATCCAAATTAGAGGTTTAAACGAAATTATTTTTTATTTTTATGAAACATTATTTATATACATATAAGTTCTTAACATTTTTCATAAAACTTTTAGTCATATGATTGTTTAAAATTGCTCCACAAATTCAATTTCAAAACCGTAATAATGATAATCGACACCTAAATTTTGCAAATGTTGAACACAACTAAAATATACCGTTTTATATTTCTAATTTTTAATTTATTTGAAGTTAATATGTTCCGAAAATTGTAATAGAATTTAATCCAAGTTCGAACTGATCAGATTATGATTATGAAAAAATCAATCTTCTTATCAGGTCGCGACGCCTGGACTGATCATACCACAATTTTCATTCTATATTATACATAATGAACTGCTCAGGTTGTATTAGCGAATTATACTACCACAAAAACACCAAATATATTTTACAGTTTTATATTTCAGTAACCATTTAACAGAAACAAATTTAGGAATACCATTTAAGTGGATTACTGGTCCTTTCTCTAGAATAATATTTCCGAATTCTATCAAATTAGTGCTAAACAATTTCTCTTGTCGGCCAACTTATATTTTTGTGAAATTTTCAGATTTCTTAGTTCCATTATGCTCGGTTTCACAAAAAAATAACCAATCTCTAGTTAAATAATATTTCCTCCCTTTCTTCTTTTGTGAAATTGTGTTTTATTTCACAATACAAATTCAATGCAAGTTAATTATATTTTTATTTTACATAGAAATATTTAGCCTTCAGTTAAACAATTAGCTGCACGAAATTGGGCAGATAAATATTTAGCTCTCCAGTCAAAATTTTCATGTAAAAACCAAATAAAATTTGCGAGCGTTTAAGAAATTGAAATAAATCGCAATTTCATAAAAGAAGAAAGATATGAAATATTCACTAATTGGAGTTTGCCTGTTTTTGTGAAACCAAGCATTAGACTGCCACATACAAAACCAGTATCTTGAGCCAAATTCATTTGTTAAAATAAACTTAAAATTAAGGAATTTAATAATTCATTAGAAAACTAGGAAGTATTATCTTCGAACACATCTGGAATCATTGAACTTGTCTGTGGTGACGTTTTATATAGCTTTCTTTATGAAAGTCATGTACATATGTTCGTAAAATATTGGATAGTTAAGTGGTGGCCAGAGAAAATTATAAACTTAAAAATTAAGAATTAACAAAACTTAAAAATGCGGTAAATAGCTAGAACTTATGTATTCTCTCCTAGCGAAAAAGTTACGTCACTTAACAAATTTAACGAATTAAATCTGTCACTTAAACAAATTTAAGAATGCGTGATTTTGCGTTCAAACTTAAGAAATAAATGTCAAATCCAAAAAAAGTGTTGATGCGAAAGATACATACTTGTCATAGTCAAAATTATTTGCACCTGCTAAATTTTTGATGCAGCGTAACTCAAACAACTTTAAAAATTATATACATATATAATAAACTTTTTGAAAACATTAATTTTAATTCAATAAACTTAATTACCCTGCTTTATATAATTTCAATCAAATTTTTTTTAAATTTTAGTTCTTATAGGAGAAATTACAAATAGTTTAGTTTTGCTCAAGATTATTTGTACCCACAACTTTGTTCTGGTAGAATCTCATCCCACTATAGGTTTTCTTGCCACCCTGATACAAATTTTTGGTCTTTGTAGATCATGAATATCTTCCACTTTAACTTAAACCTCCGCAAGTTTAAATCGAAAACCTACCCTGGCCGAGACAAATAATTATATTCAAGATTTTTGTTTAATTTCATAGCAATGACTCAATAATTTTACTAATTTAGATTTATTTTTCTAGGTTTAACTGACTGAAATTAATTTATTTGTTGATTTAACAACATTTTTCTAATGCATTTTTTCTAAAGGATAAATAATCATCATTTTGTGGTCGCAAATTATGTAGCCCCATTTTGTATTGCACATAAACCATAACAAACCGTTTTTTTTTTGTTTAGGCTCTTTATTAAATTTATAATTTTTCGCTGGTTCGAATGTCAAAAAATTAAGAAAAATTAGTGTCATTAAAATTCCTTAATAGCGGATTTACATTCAATCTTTTCGTTCTTTTTCAAAAGAATAGAATCACGAAGAAAAGCGCAAATACATTTTACCCATATATAAAAATGAGACGGGCATATTCAAAATTTCATTTTTTCCTTTCAAAATGTTACTTGGATTTTATATCTTTTGAGCAACTTTTACGAAAAAAGATAAACCAGTTCATCTTTTTCAGGTTTTTCCGTTCTTTTTCACCAAAAAAAGTTGTGTGTTGCAGTAAATAGTATTGAAAAATACTTTTTGAGTATTCCTTCTGATTTTAATACAAGGGAATCATACTAAACCGCATTTTTTATCGTACATCTTTTATCTTTTGGAAAAGAACGAACAGATTGAATGTAAATCCGCTATAATTCATAATTATTTGCTGGTTGAGCTTTTAGCATTTATACCCAAATAATAAAATGTATAGTATTTAATGGTTCTAAAGCATTCGTAAACATGTACGTTTTCCCGCAAAACTCACACATGAATTATTTCTAAAGCTTCACGTATAAAAATAATTTTAAGAAATTCAGTATTTCCTTCCGTTTCGGCCGCTCCAACTGGTTTCTGTAGAAAAAATAGGTTGTAGTTTTTGATGTAATTAAAATATAGCCTATAAAGGTATAGTTATAAATGAATTTGGATTTTCTTTTTTTGGAAAAGCGAGAATTTCCTTTGTGATTCCTCTTTCCGTGGAAGAATGCACGGCAGAAGTACTAAACTAAGCGCTATTCGTTCATCTGTAAATAGAAATATTATTGAATTAAGATAAATTAGTCAAAACATTTTTTGCTTGACTAATACTAGCTATATACAACATAAGACTTAAGTATGGCTATCTTAGAATCTTTTTTTTTTTTTAAATTAGTTTGAATGAACTTTGTCTAATAGTATCGTGGGTAACAACCACCAAACAGTCATATCTAATTTGATTTGCCACATTTATTCTGCGGTACTAGTGTGAAGCTAAATCAAACAAAACAATTTTACGTTAAAAATGCACTAGACAATTTTTTAAATTTTTATGTAATAATTATATGAAAATTGTGCCAAATTTTCGTTTTTTCAAAACACCATCTTAGCAAAAAATTACGAGAAATTTAGGTTAATTTTGTTGTCTTAGTGTTTAAAAGAACGAATTTTTAAATTAAAATTAAAAATTATTCTTGGCCTTTAATTTATTAACCACTTATAAAAATTAGTTTGGCGTGGGCCAAAGATATACAAAGATGATCTGGTTTAATCAATAATTTTTCGGAAATTCCACTGCTCAGAGGTGTCAATATTTGGATGTTTTAGGGTAGCACCAATGATCATCGGGAAATAGTGGAAAAATATTTATTAATATTGTTACAAGACGCAAGTAATTTATGCAACTAATCAATTTAGAAATTAATTCCGCTTTTAATGAATAAAACAGGTTCAAATCTTCAAATATTGCTATATGTGTTAATAAATTAATTCTATAACTATTGTTTTTTACCAGCAGTATTTTCGTAAAGCTCCCCGCAGTCATCTACATTTTAAATAGTCAATGTCACCATAGAAATGGGTATCTATCAGCTTAAGAGCTTATTATTAATTTTCCTAAATTCGATATTTCACATTATTTGAGATGGTTCAGGTAGCAGTTGACGACATGGATTATCTTTTTATTAATTCAGAGCAAGAAAGGTGAGCTGTAATTGGTGTAAATAATGAATAGTTTTCCTGAAAATAAAAATAACTTCACGGAGCATTCTTATAAGATACTTTAATGCAAATTATATTGTATTACCTTTGGCAATGCAAACTCCGGAAGATGGAATAAAGTACGTCTCCTGCTGCCTTACTAAGAAAAAAGTCACATTTGCTTTTTTGTAGTTTTGTGTAATTTCAATTTAACTATTTTTGTTTGCCTTATCTTAATATGAAACCTGACTATTAAATAACGTGATTTTATGGCATTTGATGCTGGATATTTAGCTGTTTCAAAAAGCAGAAAGACAGGTATTTATTTGCAGAATCCAAATATGCCCCTAACGCATTTCTCGACTTTTGGCATTTGTGACTTTTTTCCTTAATACGACAGTGTAGCTCTTTTAGAAATAATTTCTGCACAATTTCGCGAATTTTGTAAAATCGTCCTTAAAAAGCCTAAAGAAACCTCAATGACAAATATTTATATTTTGATTCTAATAAAACTACTTACAAATTATTTAGGTTGCGATTGATGATATATTTAATTATCACCGCAGATACGTTCTTCCGTTCCTCTGTTACAAGCATAATTGGTTTGCCGATTTCAGCCGAAATAGGTGGATAGTTTTTGAATAAATTTGTTTTTAAGGGCTAAAAATTTGTTTAGTGGAATAAAATTTTAAATGTGATTGCAAAATTATGTCTATTTTACTTCTTTTGAATCTATTTTAGAAAATTAAATTTGTATTCTCAAAAACTATTTATGTACAATTGTTTTCTTAGAATTGTATTCCAAACACACATTAAGTAATTGGAAACACCCTTCATTTTAATAATTAATAACACTGAACGAGCAAACATTCAGAAAGAAACATGGTGCAATAACCAACACGGTGTTTAACGCTCTGTAGTATAAAAAAAAATTACTTACTTGCCGTAGTTTTCTACTGCAAGACACAATTACCCCTTTATAAGGTTTAATAACAATTTGTCCTACTAAAAATTCACTTTTAGATTTAAAAACTACTAACATCATTAAAACACTTTTTAACTATTAACGTTAATAATAAATTAATTAAATACAATAATTTATTTTTAAATTGTTATAATATTTTCTTTATTTAAGACTTCTCACGAGATTAGGTAATTATTGCACCTTGTTAGAGTACTAACTCAATTTGACATGACCGTAGCAAACACGAGGAGATACAAATAATTTCCAATAAACCTTATTTTGTTTTGATAAACCTAATTCTACTATGATAGACCCTGTTGTATTATGATTGTTCTAACCATACTTAAATATTACAGATCATATATAAAATCATACTATATGATTGTCTCGATTATATTAAATCATATCGCTTGATTGTTGTAATCATTAAAGTCGAAAATGATTGCATTTATCATATTTTAATAAAATTTATCATACATAGTTCTAGTAATTAGATAAATGATATTTATTATTATAATATATTAGGATATATCAAATATAGTTGAATATGATTTCCAGGATCATAACAAAATAATTCCAATCATCCATTTATCATATTTTTTCTCTGAGTGTAGGAGGCGAAATCCCCTTTTCGATTGCTGCCCTCTCTATCGACACAAAGAGGTATTATCAAACGCTGCCTCAACGTCCACAAAGGCGCAAAGTGCAATTTATTTGTTAGTCACTGCTCTTTCAATCTTAGTGACTAGACCACTAAAAGCCATCACAGTAGATTTACCAGTTTGGTAAACAAATTTATCTCGATGCAGTGGTTTTTTAACGAGGGCCTCACTTATTTTTGATGACCAAGATATGTTCTATCGTTTTCAGCAGAAACGATGTAAGGCCAATTGGCCGATATGCCTTGGGCTGGGAGTTTGGATTACTATATCCCTTTGGTATAAAGACCACCTTTACTCTCCTCGAGAGTTTCGGAATGTATTTAACCCTTAAACACTTTTATGCGCCGATGCGGCTATTTCGAATGTAAATATTAAATATTTCTTTTATTCTAAATATTACAACTTGAAGATTTTAAACTGTTCCACTGTAGATTTTCTGATTTTTATTTGAAATAATTGAATTAAACGAGATTTGTTTGTCGAATTTTCTAAAATTACATGAAATAAAATCGTAACAGTGGTTGAGGGTTAAAAGCATAACTTCCTCAATACCTTTTTGAAGTAATTCCAGGAAGATGCCTTCTCCTCCAAATTTTTTTTAGTAATTTTTCAAAAATAATTCCGTCAAGTTCTTCTGTTGTGAAATTACCAAAAAAAATACGGACGTCTGTTTTCGAGTATGTGGCATGATACTAAAGTCACCGACGACTTAAGTCACTAGTGACTTTTTAAAATAAAAAAAAATTAAAAATTTTCTTAAATACAAAAATTTGTATATTTAATTAATGCATACGAATATATTTATTTAAATTCAATTTTTTATTAATTTTTTATAATTTTATATTACCGTCTATTGATTTGTATATCCAAATCTCTAGTTGTACATTCCACGAGCGTATAATTTCGCGATTGGACCTGTGAATTGGACTCCAAGATCGTGTGATTTAACAACTTTGGATTATTTCTGTGAGGATATGTGAAGTCGATAGTCTATGCCCATAAACCAGAGACGATGGACGACTTGGAAGCAAAGATTTGCTGCGTTATTGGCGATATACGAGCCCAGCCTCTCCAAAAAGTGGTAGAAAATTGAACTTCCAGATTGCGCTTTATTCGAGTCAGTGGCGGTGTTCATACGCCCGAAATCATGTTTAAATACTTTCCAATAAAGCCAATACCATGACCATTATCACGATTTGTATGTGTTTAATTTCATTTTAAAGTTCTATACATCTATAAAATACTCCTTATAGATTGGACAATTATCTAAAACTAATGACAATTAACGACTTGCTGTGAAAATTAAGTGCAGTATCATGGCAATTTGCTGTTTGTAATTCTTTCGTGACAATATTTTTGCAAAACATTTAAGAAACCCGATTAGCTCGCTTTATACCTCGCAAGCACAGTCAACCATTATTCTTTGGGATAACAATGTTTTTACAATTTTGGTATCCCTTGTTGAAGTGGGCGGTGTCATGCATTTTCCATTTTTATTGGCACATTCGCAGCCCCACATATGCACATATCATTCGGTCGTAATATATGCACATACTGTACCCAGAACCGACACCTAAGAAATCACAGTTATCACTTTTTGATTTTTGTACCTCCGAACGTACGGAAAAATAACTTTTGGAAATTCCTCTCTACTTGCCGTCCAGATTTCAATGTACACTACTATTGTATAGATATTTTAAGGGGGTAACCTGGGGGTCTATTATGAAACTTTCGACATCGCAAATTTTCGACGTTGTCGACCAATTCGACAACGTCGGAAATAGCTATTATGAATTATTCAACAATATCGAAAATAAACTACAAAAAAAAAATAAAAAATAAAATTAATACAAATTTATTAATTAAGCGGAAAATTAAAAAAAAAATCCAAAATTAAAATATACGTTACGAACTGAAAACCTGAAATTTTATTATCTCACGATTTATTATTACACAAGCGTATGCATTCGTCACCTCAAGAGCAGTCGCATATTGTTCGACATTATCTAAAACAAAGCGAGGTCGGCTACTTTTTAGTTTCATAATAGGAAAATTATAAGATCGCAAAAAAGGCGCGTCGAATAATTTTATAATACCTCATTTTCGACGTTGTCGAAAAAAAAAGCGCGCGTCGAAAATTTCATAATAGCCCCCCTGGTTCGAAACGGGTAAACCGTAGCGGCTTCGAAAACCGATTTTTTTTTCTTAAATCGATAGTAAATTATCAGCAGTAATATCCCAAGAGCATTGATAATTACCCGAAATAATTTTATTATATTTTTCGAAAGCACGTTGCTTGGTAACAGCCCGAAGCCGTAGGATGAGAGCTGTTACCTAAAAGCAACGTGCTTGAGGAAAATATAATAAAATTACGAGGTATTTATCAATGCTCGAGGGGTATTCGACGAGAAATTTTTTTGCAATTTTATTTTATTCCAGTAGTATGGCTGCTGGATTGTAAATTGTTCTATGAAAGTGTCATTTTGGAACAGTATTTATTGTAAAATTAAACCACAGATAAGTATAGACAGATGTGGATCTTATATGGGCTATATTTACATTCCAAAATTTCAATACCAAATTCCAATCCAATCCTTTTAGAGCAGGACGTACATTTCTGTCTCCTTTTATCTTTTTTTATGTATGGCTATTTTGATTATATCAGAGCAAACGTGGCATGGCTATTTTGATTATATCAAAGCAAACATAAACCAACTTCAAACAAAATTTTATTTTGTAATATATACGTCCTGCTCTAAAAGGATTAGATTGGAATTTGGTATTGAAATTTAGAATGTAAATATGGCCCATACAAGATCGCCATCTGTCTATTCTTATCTGTGCTAAAACTATAAATTCTTTTCATCGAGTAGCCAGAGTATGTTTTTCTAAAATAGCAAGCCTATAGATCGATAATTTGACAGCCAAAATATGTCAGATTTTTTTTAATGTTAAGGAAAACAAACACCAGTTTATATGAAGCTAACATAAAATGTTTGAAAATAACTTAATTTTAATAAAAATAACCATAGAAAAAACTCAAACGGCACAAGATCAAGATTAAACCTAAAGAATACGAATTTGCCTTCTTTTTATGTTTTAATTTTTCACACGGTTTTCACAAAAAAATTTACTTGCTTAGTGTGCATTCACAGTATTGTTTTCGCCCTGCGTTTCGATGTTGATTTGGGCTTATCGTGATACAACAACAAAAACTATTTTATTTTTATTTTTGAAAACTGATCGTTTTTTTTCCTTTGTACTTTTGGTTAAAACATAAAAATTTTGTGTAAATATAATAAAATAAAAATTAAAACATGCATTAATATATTCCACAATCAGTTTGAGAATAATTTTACTAAAAAAAACAAATAAAAATTTAAAATTATAAATATCGATGCGTCGATAAATTTGAATTTTTTGTACGAAAACAACCAAAAATTACTATGGTTGACATATTTTACTTGGATCGAAGCTGTCTTCACCGCTAAAGACACTATATTTTTGGTAGAAAACTTGGATTTTTTCTATCCAAACGATAATTTTTTTATATGGAAATGGAGCATTTCTTTGCTAATATCGTGAAGAAAAACAACAACAAAAATTAAAATCGGAAAACAACATCGAAACGCAGCTCGAAAACAATACTGTGAATGCACACTTAGCTTAAAATGACATAAAATGAATTTCAATTAAATTTTTATTAAAAAATATTTAATATATGTCTGTAATTATAGAAATAAAATTGCATCTGTGGCACTTCATACAAAAAGGTATGAACAATATTTTGACGTTTATTTGTTTTCCTTAACACAAAAAATCACAATGAAGTTGTCTAGAATTCAATCTATTAAATCGGTCAATTTCGAGTCACGTGTACAAAATATACCATTTAAAATAACATTAGACTGATAACTTCCCTAGGGAAATTATCAGTATAATGTTATTTTGATTGGTTTATTTCGTACACGTGACTCAAAATAGACTGATTTAACAGGCTTGCTATTTAAGCAAAAAAATTTCCCTATAACATGCTCCTAAAACGAAAATGACAAAATGGTAGCTTTTAAAAAGTACAGGTAAATTAACAATGATAAACTTTCATCTACCTGTTTCCTTGTTCGGAATTTTTAAACGCGTTTTTCTCAAAACCATATTTTTCAAATTGGCGTGCAGGATAACTCAAAAAATTTTCGATGGATCAAAATATTTATTTGTTGGAAATTAAAGATAATTTAATTGCCTTGAACATACATATACCACACATTTTGTACTAAAAACGTTATTAAGAAAAAGTAATAAACAATAAAACCATGCAAAACTTAAGTAAAAAACGGATTTTTTTTTTCAAATCATGATTTTTATAATGAAATAATTTGTTAGGTATATCTACAAACTACACTCATAAACTTTACAAATTTTTTTTTTCGGATAGTTCTACGAGATGCTAGAGTGCACGCCGGAAAGAAAAAAATTGCAGGGACACCTTCATATTTTTTTTAATAACTTGCTTAAACGTTCATATAATAATACTAAAAAATTAATTTGAACCCTACAATATGTACACAATAAACATTAATATGTAATTGCAAAAATATATATTGAATAATTTTTTCTTAAAATTTACATAAACTGCTTGTTTTCGGCGTTCTACACCAGGTTATCCCTTTAAGCCATAGTTTAAAAACTATTTTATAGCAATTGTATAATGGGAGAGATCCGCAATTCGGTATAATGAGAGAGAGGACAAGACCATTTAGACGTTTTTCGAAATAAAACCGTACCTTTCATATAATTACTGTCGCTTATTTTCAAGTTACGCAATTTACACATTTTTATAAAGTTTTATTTCTTCTATAAATAAATACATTTTTTAAAAGATTTTTATTTCTTAATTTTATTATAAATATTTTTCTATAAACAAAATAAATACAAATATTTTTTTTACTTTTATTATTGAGTTAATTATACCTAGAGGATCGCACTCAAATTCGTAAATAATGCATGTTAATAACTAAAAATGAATACAATATTCTGATGTCCAAACAAATAATTCTTTTATTTTTAAATACACGATTACAGTTGTCTCCATTTTTTGAAGAAAAAAGGTGCATAAGTATAAATATTATATATTAAAAAAAATTTATTGAACGAAGTCAAAAATTTAATTCACTTTCTTATTCGTAATGCTGGAAACACATGGGCAGAATTCTGTAAGCAGCAAAATTATAATACACAAATTTGTAAATCACGACTGGTCTTAAAGGCATTTTCTGTTAAAGGCGTGGCCTGGCATGGCATGTATTTTTGGTATTCCTCGTATTACGAGTGCGGTTGGTTTAATCATTTTAGATAATCGTATCTCTCTGCCGTTTAATAAATGTTTTGATTTTGTAATTGACGACATCATGAGTGGATGAAGGTGATATGTAACCTTTTTTTTTAATTTTGATTTTTTTACATGAATGAAGATGTTATGTCCGTATATGCATTCTGTCCCAATAAATGCAAAACTAGAGAAATTTAAAGCGGATGAAGACTAAACTATACTAAGAACAGGTGTTTTAAAACGAATCATACAAACTTTGAAGGTTGTTTCTGTAAAATTATGAAAATGTTACATATCACCTTCCTCCACTCATGTCTTCAATTATTTCTTTTATACTTCTATTGTATCTTTCAGTAGGCTCTTCATCAAGTGTTTGTATGTTATTTTTACTTATGAACTCTTCTATTTTGTTGTTGTAAGTATCCGTATTCAAAATTACAATGGTGTTTCCCTTATCCGCTTTGGTAATTGTGGCGTTATTGTTCGTTATTTTCTTCTTCAAGCTGAGTATCGTTTTATTGTCGTTGTTACCATTATTATTATTACGTACAGATTGATTTGTGTTTTGTATCTTCTTCACCACCATCGTCCTTATGCCTGACTGATGTTCTGCACAGGGGTGGGGAGCTGGGGCCGGAGACAGGAGCCACGGAGCTGGGCATTTTTGATAAGTCGGAGTCAGCGCCGGATCTGGAGCCGGAGACGGAGCCAAGCCATAGCCGGCACCGGACACGAAGGCAACTTTTCTATCTCGTTTTTTTTGGAGCCCAAGCTGGAGCCGGAACTGGAGTTGGAGCTGGAGCCGCAGCCAGAGTTGACGCCCGCTTACCTATCTCGATTTTTTTGCTCCAAGTTTCATGATTTTAATGTTGGCATTTTTGAACAAAAACTTAATTTTGACAAAATAATAAATGAAAAAAAGCAATGTTTTACACGGTTTCCGGCTTATCAAACACGCCCAGCTTTGGGGCTCCTGACTCCAGCTCCGGCTCCCCAGCCCTGGTTCTGTACTAGTTTTGGTAATGGCATTTTCGATGTCCATTAGATGTTTATTTTGACTCTTCCTATCGTTATTTGGAGTTGTACTGTATTTCAATCAATAAGATTCTTTCGGCTTTTTATAACCACAATATATTAATAATAATGGCATTCACAACAGACACACAGAAATGAAAAGTTTTCCTTGAGTTTTTTTGATTTAGTGAATTTATAATTCGCTAAGTCACTACGTTCTTGCCTGTATGAAGTTGGAATTGAATTTTTGTAGTTTGGTCGTAGCTACTAGCTACCTGATGAGTAGATCGAACTTTTTGTTTTGAGATTATCAGTACGAAACAAAACTACAACACAGAAAGTTCAAGGAAAGGTTTTCATTTCTAAGAGTCAATACATTTTGTATTGCCTCTCGGGTTCAAGTACGGGGGAGATTTTGATATTTCTATTTTTTTGGTAGATATAATATAAATGACTGGCCTCTTCATTTTTTCTGATTAACAAGTCGAAAAATGTTGTGAATCCATTATTATTAATATACATATTGTGTCTATAAAAAGCCGAAAGAATTTTATTGATTTAATACATAAAACAAACTTATCTTTCTGTATTTCAATCCTTTGTTCAATAGTTTCATTTCTTTGTCGTCAAATTGGATATTGGTATGATTTTCGATTCGATGATAAAATTCGTGTGCGTCCGTTGTTGAATTTGAAACAGCTTGCGTACCATTAATATTTTTTTGTATTAGCGTTACCAATTATTTATTTATTTTGATTCTTTTTGGTATTAATTTCCTTTCCACTTTTATGCTGACTTGTTCCAAAATTTCTAAATATTCTAGGTAGTGGAAAATTTTCGCCATTCCATTTGTAATTATAGATAGTAAAGCTTTATAGTTAACTTATTAACTTTAGTATATGTAACTTATATTTCGTTAGAAAGCCACAACTACATAAATTTGGATTCAAATATGGAAATAATATTTAGATTGAAAAAAGGGATCATTTACAAAATCGTTACCAAATATTTATTGAACACCAAAATTAACACAAAAATATCCGAGGCTCATGTTGAGGTTACGTAACAAAAAATTTTTACAGGTTGGGCTGTTAACCCAACGCCAACCTTCTGTAGAAGGACCATAGCCCTCACACTTTAGCCTACTCCTTTAACAGAGTAGTTTCTAGTGGCCGCCACGAAGAGGCAGTGTGAGCACTTGCTGAAGTTGCATGCAGTTACGGCACATGAAGCGAGTCTTGTGTTTATCCCCCTGCATACACAGCAGCCTGACCACGATTTTAAATTTGGAACATGAACCGTACTCGGCCTAAACCGCCCGGAGAGCCTCCATCAACTCTTCGAACAAGCATCTACGTATAAACTCGACCTCGTAGCGCTACAGGAAACAAGACTAATCGGCAATGACATCACCGATTATAGTCGCTTCGGACTAACTCTCTGTCATAGCAATAACATGGATAAACATGAATTGGGCGTTGGTTTCTTGATTAGCAATCGATGCCGTCAATTTGTGACTGACTTCATGCCTGTCAGTAATCGGATTTGTACACTCAGGTTTCATGGACGTCACTTTAACATCACATTTGTGAACATTCATGCCCCCACCGAGGAGAAGCCTGATCAAATCAAAGACGCTTTCTACGACCAGCTCGAAACCGTCCTGGGGTGCGATTCTGGTTCAGTGATAATTTTAAATGATAAAAAAACTTTTCATTTTAATCTAGTCATCCGTTTTAATTTTTTTCATTCCACAAAACAAAATTATGCATGCCTTATTGCACTAGGATGCGATTCTGGTTCGATGATAATGAAATCTGATAAAATTATATCATTGTTATACACTGTGTTTTGCGATTGCAAGTAAGCGACGAATGATAAATTTATGATGAATTTGAAACAAATTCAATAAGTTTATCAGACTGGTTTTTGTCGATGAAATTTTTTGTCGCCAATGATAAAATTTGTACGCATACAAAAATGGTCACTGAAATATAGTATGTAGAAAATATTTAATTAGTTTCCAAATAAATTATTTCTTAAGAAAGGTGATGCAACAAATATGTGTTTGCATTTGGATATTGTGTACCTACAAACGTTTTTCTCTCAGTAACTTTTTAGGATCTAAATAATTTGTGTAATTGAGCAACTGCAAATTCAAAATTAACGGAAAATCTACTCTAGGAAATTTAAAAAGTCTTAACACATTTTAAAGAAACTATAAAGAAATATTTTGCAAACTAAACATAATACAACGTCTTATTAATTTAGCTTGTGGTGCTGTGATCTGATTAGCATGGTTTTATAAAGTATTTAAGAATTCTTCAGAAGAATAAATGTTAGGTTTATTGGCCTTACATTATAGTACACAATGCGGGTTTTGTGTGAAAGAATTTCGATTTAATTTTTTCACGTCAGGTTGGCGAAGGAAGATTCGTCAATATTAAATTGTTGTTAAGCGAACTGAGTGTTTGGAATTCGAAAAATAATTCTCGTTCGACACGTGAAAAACAGGTAGGGGCAAAACTGTTTTTGGCCGGTGCAATGTCGCTTATACTATACATAATTAATTGTATATATGTATATTATATTCTGTGGTATTACCATCTTTATCTTCTGAAATGCTTTCTGAAAAATTAAAAGAATATTGGGATTTTTTAACAAACCCATCAGTTGAATATATTCCGATAACGACGTTAAGCATCCTTTGAAGGAATATCGAGATCCATTTTTCGGAGTTTGCAAATTTTTAATATTATAATTTATTTGAATAAGGAATTCCAAAGTATCAGGTTATTTAATTTAGATCGAATGTCCACTACAAATCGGACGACAGCACAAGAAAAAAATTGGTTTATGAGAAAGATTTTGTTACCCTAGAGGGCCTAGTTCTATTTACATTCGTGTTCTAATCCAATCAAATCAAACTTTTGTGACTATTTCGCTGATTATGTTGGTTTTGATAGAGCTCAGACGTAAATACCAAGGATAAAAGCCATCATCGGGGGCCAACCTTCAAAAACATTTTGGTACTTCATCATTCATTTTTCGCAAACTATACAAATTCTTGCACAATGTTTGTTTTGGGAGAAGCAAAGAGAACATACTGATGTGTATATATGCACTAGCATAATAAGTGAGTATCAGATAAATAACTTTATTTTGATTTTATCATCTTTTTGTGTTGATGCTTGGTATGTCTCTATATTTATCGTTTCGGTGTAATTTATTAGTGAGAAGGTAAGGTATCGTAAATAGATTCGTAGAAGCAATGTCTGAATTTACCGCTCATCTATTGAATGACATAAATATAGCAACTGCAGCTTATAGTGTAGAATACTTGTAGAATACTTCATACAATATTATAGTGTCGTGTGTCGCTGTAAACCTAGCATAATGAATAATTATTTTGCCTTTGCTCTACTTCTTGATAAAATTCAAACTTTTAAATTTCAAAGTAGGCATAATACGAAAAACAATAAATTTTGCTTTTTGCTTTGTTTACACCGATTCAAATTTATCATATCATTTTATCACTGAACCGGAATCGCACCCCTGAGCAAAATTCCGCAACATGACATCAAAATTGTTTTGGGCACTTCAATGCTCAAATTGGCAGTGCTGGCAGTACATATCGAAGCACTATCGGCCCAAACTCCTTGCACCATACATCAAACAACAACGGGATGCGCACCATCGAGCTAGCTTTACTGTACAACTTGGTGGTTGCCAGCACATACTTCCCACATAAGCGCATTCATAAAGCCACATGGAAATCAAACGACGGGACAACGGTCAACCAAATCGACCACATCCTCTTGTCCAAGAGACATTTTTCTAGCCTTAAAAACATCAAAACTAAACGTGGAGCTAACATTGATTCAGACCATTTCCTGGTAGTTGCTGAATTAAAATTTCGTCTATCAACCACATATAATCATCGCTTCCAGCGCATCACTCGTTGGAACACTGCGGCATTGAACGAGCAAGTTACCAGAACCACCTTCGGGATGACTGTATCAGAAATCTTGGAAAATAAACCACTTCCTGACTCCGTTCAAGAACAGTGGGACATTATCAAAACGGCGGTAACCGATGCCTCAAAGTCCACCATAGGCCAAAATCCGTCAAGGCCTAAAAATCTCTGGAATGATGATGATTGTATTGGTGCTATTCGGGAAAAAGATCGCGCACGACAACGAGATCTATCGCAAAGAACAAGGCAATCCCATAACGCCTACATGACTGCGAGGAGAATCGCTAATCGGCTATGTAGACGGAAGAAACGGGAATGGCATGAACAACAGGCACGCAACATCCAAAATTCTAGCCTGAGAGATAGATATCGTTGCATAAGAGAATTAGCTACGGACTTTCATCCACGTAGCAGCGCTATTCGCAACAAATCAGGCGAGTTGGAAATGGACACCAAAACCGTCCTCGAAGTGTGGCGAAATTACTTCTCCTCGCTTTTAAATAAACAGGCACCACCTTCCGAGCAACAACCTCTCTTGCTTCAACGCGATATTAACGTCGAGATGACACCACCACCTCCTCCATCATATGATGAAGTACGGAACGTGATATCGCAGATGAAAAATTACAAGACACCTGGTGAGGATGGTATCTGCAATGAAATGCTCAAATATGGCGGTGATTATCTGTTCTGCCGCATGTTTGAGCTAATATCAACAATTTGGTCTAGAGAAGAAATCCCAGTAGAGTGGAAGACGGCTCTAATATGTCCACTTCATAAAAAGGGAGATCGATTAAACTGCAACAACTATCGCGGTATAGCTTTGCTGAACACGGGCTACAAGGTTTTGGCTAACGTAGTCGCAGCAAAGTTATCAACTTATAGCGAGAGGATCTTGGGTGATTATCAATGTGGTTTTCGGCCAAATAGATCAACGACCGATCAAACTTTCACGCTGAGGATTTTGCTGGAGAAATGCTATGAAAAGGACATCCCTGTACACAGTCTATTCATAGATTTTCAACAGGCGTATGACAGCATTAAGAGGAACACGTTATGGAACGTATTGTCCTATCTGGGCATACCGTCAAAATTGGTTTCAATGTGCCAGCTCTTAATGGATGGCTCAATATGTAAGGTGCTAATAGAAGGTAAAATTTCGGATGCCTTCGAGATAACATCTGGAGTGCGGCAAGGAGACCCAATAGCTCAAACTCTATTCAATCTATCATTAGAGTATGTCATTCGTCAGCTTAATATAGCCCAGCGTAGCTGCCTGTATTATAAATCAACCCAGCTATTAGCATACGCTGACGATATTTGCATTCTGGGTCGCAACATCATCTCTCTGAAAGAGGTCCTCCTCCCGTTGGAATTAACAGCCCAACAAATAGGCCTTCAGATCAATGAAGCGAAGACCAAATACATGGTGACCGCGAGAAGGCAGACTCGTGGGGACTTCATTTCAGGAGATACTCAATATGAAAAGGTGAATGAGTTTAAATACCTAGGATCACTGATCACTGAGCAAAACTCCGTTTCTGTGGACATTTCATCGAGGATCGCAGCAGGCTACCGAGCATTTTACGCCAATATCAAAATTTTCAAGTCTCCTCATATATCGCGCAAAATAAAATTGGACATCTACAAGGCGCTGATAAGACCAGTTGTTACCTTTGGTTGCGAGTCTTGGACACTAACAGCGCAAAACATCCAGAAAATCGCTGTAACTGAGCGTAAGATGATAAGAAGAATTCTCGGTCCCATTAAAGAGGGAGCCACGTACAGAATGCGAATGAATCACGAGATCAGAAATGATCTCGATAAAGTCGACATCATAGGATTCATAAAATCGTCAAGGCTGAGATGGCTTGGGCACGTACTACGTTCACAAAATCGGACCACTAAACAGGCCTTGGAGTCGGCACCAGTGAAAGTAGGACCTCGTGGGAGACCACCTACCCGATGGATGGACGACGTTGAGAGGGACCTGTACACACTCGGTCACCGTGTCTGGCGTTCTCTGGTGGCGGATCGGATTATTTGGAGGAGCATCGTTGAGGCGGCCAAATCCCTTCATGGGATGTAGCGCCAGCGGAAGAAGAAGAAAAAAAATTAACACCACAACCAACAAGTTATACGATTTGATTCTACAAAATTCGTGAATCGATGTAAGCTGTTCAACTAACAATGCATATTCAAAATTTTCCGATCAACATAAAGACGGAGTATGAATGTTTTTCTGTATGTAAAGACGAAAAATAGTCGTTATATTTGTAGTGTAAAAAAAGCAATTACCCAATTATCAGCTGATGATGTAATTTTAATATTGAAATCGATCTTGGTCGCAAGATAAAAATAAAAAACAAATTTTACAATAAGGAATCTAAAAAATAAAATTAAATAAATTACAATTTAAAATCAAATTTATTTTAATTAATGAATATCAATTTTTATTTTTTATTTTTTTTTTTTTTCAAAACTAACAAACTCAAAATATTATACGTCATTTTTGGATTGCGCTCGTTCTATTCTCTGTGTTCTCCGGTTTTTCCTTGAGAACAGGGAGTTGTCTTCTTTCATAGTTTTCTAGCAGTTTTGATTTTTACCTAAAAAGTATATTCTGGCAACCACCAGTACAAGAATTTTGTTCGTAAAACGAGACGAGAGTTGTAATTTTTATTGGCGTATTATGCAGATGTACGATAATATTAAAATAAAACCCAACAACAATAATATTTACTTTTGCATATCTAGTACATACACGAAAATCAAAACTCTCAAATTTCGTTTTTCGAACAAAATCTTTGCTCTGAGAAAATTATTTTTTGGGAATTAATTCCCAATTATTGTAATTTTGACAACTGTTTTCTTCCGCTGATTACCGGAAGAAAATTTAGACAATTTATGCCGACTTACTTTGGTAAAAGTTATTCCTATCCGGATAGGAATGAAATTTTGCCCAAAGTAAGAGCAATTCTTCTTCAGAATAATTTTTTTTTTTATCATACTTTCAACAGTTGGTACCAATCCCTGATATACAGTGTTAAATTCAAATTTTGTTCCTTGCTTTACTCTCTTTTTGGGAAAGGGGAGAAAAAATATTTTGTTTTGTTTCTTTCCTTTGGAACTAAATTCAACAAAATAAAATAACTCTTTTCTCCTATCCTTTGTGTTTTATATGAGGAGAGATATTTTACGTTTTTCGATTTCGTTTTCAGGGAAAGAAACAACAGAAATATTTTTTGTTTTCTTTCACAAAGAGAGAAATAAACGATAAAAGAAGGGAACGAAAAAATGAATTTAAACACTGCTGAAATATAATTTATTATTTAGAATTTTAATAAATATAAAATAATGATGACAAATTATTGAATAAAGTATAATAATTCCAAATGATAATTAACAAAATTTAAAATTCTGATTTATCGAAAAATTGAGAATTGTTATTTAATACCAACTCATAAAACTAAATATGAGCCGTTAATTTTGAAAGTGGTGCAAGTCCATTTTTCAAAAAATTTAAGTTAATGATAATAATATGATAGATAAATAAAAGTACAATCTTTCTACCGGTGAAAAATTTATAGTCAAAATAAAAAAAAAATGATTACTAATACTTGTTCAAAAAATAAGAAAATGCAAAATCCCGTATATTTTTGCATTTATTGTTTCTCTATTCCTTAATTTTCTCATTTCAACAAAATGTGGACTTGCCCCACTTTCAAAATAAACGGCTCATATATGAAATATATTTACTCTAGTGGTAAACACTAAAACTACGTGAAGAAGAGAATTTTTCTATACCTACTTCTCAGCGGAATGAAACTCTTCATTCCGGAATGAAAATACGGCATTGTTGTTGTAAAATTGCCAAAGTAATGTAGTCATTAGTGAATGAATAATAAATATAAACAAAACGTTTTCAAAATCTAATTTATGTAAATATTATTTTATGTTTTATAAAATATGTATATTCAAAAATAAAAATAATTTTATATCCAATGTCCGATGTATAAAAATGTAAATAAACTTTGTTAGAATTATTAATTAATTACATAATTTAAAAATTCATTTTGTGAAGTGTTAAATAGGACATAAAATTCTATAAATATTTGAGACATTTTGAATCATTTGAATTACTGTAATTTTCCGTCGTAATTAATTCGTAAGTCGACATAAATACACTTTTGGAGAATTATGAAAAAAAGAATAGGGTAAGGAATATGAAAAAAGTATTGCAATTTTTTCCACAAATCCCTATTACGAAAACCCAGAATAGGGCCACTGATACAAAGGGAAATACAAAGAGAATTATTAAGGAAATTTTGGCAGATGTTCACATGTGGAAAATGGATGTTGAATTCGAGAATGGGCCCCTGCTATGTCGAAACACTTTTTTGAATCAATTGGCTTATTTGTTTTAAAGGTTTTCCTGCTTCTCTATTAAAATTATTAATTTATTTTAATTCAACTGATGCTTTTGCCCCATTTTATATATTGAAATATGTACTATATAGACTAAATTAATTACACGCCCAGTTAATTAAAAAAAAAAATTTGTAAAAATCCCTAATGAGTAGAAAGAAAAGTATAATGTTAAATAGCGACAAAAATGATACATCAAAATTTTACGAATATGAAAGAACCCCTGTTTTGCTTTACGTACTTATGTATGTAAATATTTTCTTGTTTTTTTCTGAGTAGTTCCGTTATCAAATTTCGTTATTTAGATTGTCAAGAAAAGTTGGGATTATACTTGAAAAATATGTGTAAGGAAAAAAGATTATATAATATTTAGGTATTGATTTTGTTTAAAATCAATTTTTTAAATTGTTGATTTACGAATATGAATGCGATCCACGATAATAAACATAAGAAAATGCTAAATAAATATATGTATTTATCTAAAATTCTAAACAAAAACGATAAAAAATATGAAAAATTTTGAATTTGAAATAATCTAATCTACAAAAATTGATAATTCTAAATCTAATATCTAATATACATAAAAAATCATAAAGATTATATTTCATAATAACACATGGTATTTTGTTTTAATTTTTATATTTGCAGTGCGACAGAGGGTGCCGATTCTGGGCCATCATCACCCCAGCCTGGTACACCAACTGATGAGCAGGCGGGACAAATTGGAAATGTCACCACAAAAGTTACCCAAAGTGCTAAAACATTTGGCTCCTTTTTATATTCGGCCGTGAACAAGGCTGGAGCTAAAATTAAAAAAACGGTAGAAGATGCTGTATGCCTACAAATCGAAATAATAAATATTAATTCGATTTTTTCTTTTATTTTATTTATGTGCTGTGCTATCTCATTTTGATATTTATTTAATTTAATTTATTATTTGGATTTATTTTTTATTTTTATTTTTTTTTGGTTTGGTTTTTGTTTAGCACATTCTTGGTGAATTTAACAAAGAGCAGGAAGCATTTATGAAATCACAAACTGGTAAAACTGATGCTGCTGTCCCACCTTGGATCGGACACAACAATGAAAGTTCAGTGAAAGATGAAATTTTAACGTTATCTTCGGATCGGCGAAATTTTGTAAGGGCACCACCAGCTGGTGTTGAATTTGAATTCAGCTATGATGCATCATATTCGGTTGCGTTGGCTATTATGGCGGAGGATCCAGCATTGGAGAAGATGCGCTTTGAACTTGTACCAAAAATGTAAGTTGCAATTTGAATAGATTACTTGATTTGAGAAGTCTATCCATCAGTTTTTAAAATGTTTTTAAATTGGTCAAATCTTCCGCAGTATTACTGAAGAAAATTTCTGGCGAAATTATTTCTATCGCGTATCATTGATATGTCAAGCCGGTGACCTAGGTACACTTGGTGAAGACTCATTAGCGGGTGGATCCAATGAAGATGCTGATGGTAAGTAATTTGTTTTTTAAAGCGTAATTTTTGTTACACATTCAGTAAACATATATACACACAAACAATAAATACAAATTTTGATTTTTTGTTTCCATTTAATTTAATTCATTTTCTCGAAAATTAAATTGTCTGCATGTGTTGATTATATATTTTAGAAATGCATAACGAATTAGTGCTCAGCTAAAACCATTTATTTTCATTTATATAGCAGAGTATATTTATACACAGAGTTCATGTACATACAGCATAAAAATGAACGCTTTTATTTTATATAATTTTCAGTATTTCCTTTTTATTATTACTGTTATTTAGTTTTTCGTTTATTTTTATTTTCTTTTTCTTTTTATTTCTATATTAAATTAAAATTTAATTTTAAAACAAAATACAAATACACATTGAAAAATTAATTCGAAAAATAAACAAAAGATAAAGAACCAAAGAAGGATGCTGATGAAATTGTTGTGATGAGTGAAAATTTAGAGCAGAAGGCGTCAAATCCCAGTGATAGTAGTATGGGTGTTGTAGATGTTAAAGCTAATGATAATGTTGGTGATAGTACTGTAAAAAATACTAGCAATGTTGTTATTAACAATAATAATAATCAAAATAAGAAGAAGAATAGTAAAAAGATTCAAAGTGCTAGTAATTCGAACAAACAACGACCGAATGAATCGGAATTTGTGTCTGACACATTTCAAACGACGGAAAGCGATTTGAAAGAGGTTGAAGATGGTATGAGGATATTAGGCATAGATACATTAGCTAAACAGGCACTAGAAAATGGTAAGCCCGATTTTTATTTTAACATTTTATAAGTGTGATGGGGATTAGTTAGGTGATGGAAAATAACTTAATGTGGGCTGTTTTATGGTTTTGTCTAAAACTTCTATTTTCTCTAATCTATTAATTAAACAGCAATCTTGAAATTTGTATTTGACATTTTGACAGTTTTCTATATTTATTTAACTTATCTGCATTTTATAAAATATAATGAATGCTTTATATAAAAACCAATTTTATTAACCGTTGCCGTCATTTCTAGATTTCAAGTAGAAGCTTAACATTTATAGAATATTACATTGCCGTTTTCTCTTTAATTCTAAAATACGAATGAAAACTTAAAATTTGTATTATCCAAAATTAAAATCACCAAATTGTTTTTTTTTTTTCATTTGTGGTTCGTACATTTTTAATATTTCCCCAATGCCTACAATTATTACCCCAAAACATATTATTGACATTAAAATAATATTATCTTTTGGTTTCGCAATGAATATAATTATGTATGTATATGTAATTGTAGGAATAACCATTTTCAATTTAAAATGTCTTACTCACTAGTATATAACCCTCGCACCAAGCTCTATTCTATCAAATCTGTCTCTTATTCATTTTCGAGATTGTTGCTACAAAAACTTAACTCATGTTCTAATATAACGGTACCTAAAAAAAAAATCTTTCTAACTGTATTCTGTTGTTGACATGATTCTGTAACACAATAGAAAAAAAAATAAAAACCAAAAGCCGCTAAATTAAAAAAATATAATTAAGTTCTTTTATAATTTTAAACTTCTCTAATATTTTATTATTTTTTTATTATTTTTTAACAAAAATGAAAAAAAACAGAAAAGGATTTATAATTTTAATAAATAAATATTTTTATTTTAATTAATTTTATTTTTAAAATTTATATTCCGTTTTTCTTATTATTTGCCTGCATGATTAGCATAAAATCTATGTATGTACAATTTATAATTATTAAGTAATTTTAAATAAATTAATATTTTTTACATTTAGTATATAATTATAAAATATTAGATACAGCATGAAGAATTTATTTATTTTACGAACAACGATTTGCTCTTTAATTTATTTCACAAAAGATACATGTTTGGTAAAATTTTATTTTAATTACAAATGTATAAACGTAATCTTAAAAGTTAATTTAATTTATAAATAAGAAGTGATGGAATTTAAAATGCTATTTTTTAAAAATAAAAAAAAATCTGGCATCTACGCACAATCGTCATAAATATTTGTATCGAATATGTAAAATTTGTTTACCGGCATTTTTGGAATTTTATCAACAAGAATGAACCAATGCGTTTATTTTCTAACATATAAACGAAAGGCAGTCTACGGAGGTCGGAAGAGAGGTCTTTTTTGGTCTAAAATAAACATGTAAATAAATAAGAACACAATATGTATTATTAAGGCGTTAGAAATATGAAGCGATGCTTTTAAATTCGGTTTTTAATACAGAAAAAAATATTTTAAATACAAAATGGCGGTGCAGAGGCTGATGAAAGGAAACTCATTTTTTTTAATGATCTCCACGGCTGGAAATCTACAGGTCACAATTTTCAAGTTAGAACAAAAAACGGATAAGATTCTGAAAAAATATGTCAACATTTTGTGAAGTACGTAGAATTTTTTTGATTAATTAAAATTTAACGATTTTATGACCAATTTTTCATGAAAAAAAATCCTTCATATTGACACCATTTTTGTAAAAAACAATTTTCAAAGACCTACGTATAGTGAAAATAATATATCAGCGAAACTTATTTTTTCATCGTTGTGCGCAGCCAACAGTGAAGTAGTTAAAATAAATTAAAAATTCAGAGAAGGGTCGGCTGAGCAATAGTTTTAAAAACAAAAAAAATTATAAATAAAGATATGTGAAATTTGATTCTTTACTAGACTCTTCTTTATACTTTACTAGATGTTGACATCTTTTTTCAAATTTTATTTCTTTTTTTGGTCGTGTAACCGCGAGTCACAGTGTGCGAATACATGGTAGTTTCGAACTTCATATTAGCAACCTTGAATTGTTGGAGGTGGTTTGAAACCGATGCACAGTGGTTTAAAATTATTGTGTGGTTTATTTTAAGAGGCTACAATGAAACGAACTTGTTTCTCTATTAGGTTACCTATAACTGCGAAGGGGTTAAAGTAACCGTAGCCTCCGCATTATTTTCAACCGCGGAATCATTTAAATCGTCTAGAGAAGGGTTTGACGTAGGTACGACTACACCCGAAGCCACTCGACGAAAAAGATAATGAAAGAGCAAAAGAAGACAGGAAATAAACTAAATAATAAACGAAATGTAGGCGAATATTTACACTACACTTATTTCACTAATTTACGATCACTGGTACTTATTAAGACGTATCCATGATCACGTCGGAGTCACCAGTTTTTAGCGTGTTCTTTACGCGATTTGGGGTCTCGAGACACCCATGCCACACCCTCAGATCTTGAAACTATCAATATCCTCGGTTTATGTATGCCGTCTGCCCCTACACGCAACACTATACTTTGTAGAAGTACCTTATAGTTAGCTAATTTGTGACTAAACACAACTAAATGCACCATTACATGAGTATTAAAAACAAATAATATTTATAAATGATTTTTGGAAGTCATGTTTAATTTTTAGACTTTTATGTTTGAATTAATTTTTAAGATATAGTAGAGATCTAAAGGATAAGGAGATATAAACCCAAGTGAAAACATCAATAAAAAATGAATTTTCTATTAGCGCCCAACTAGGCTCTATTTGATATTCGTTTTCATCTTCGTTCGTATATTACGTTTTATATGCCATCTTACTTTGGTAAAAGTTATTCCTAAGTAAGAGCCAAGAATATTTATTTTTTACTTTCAACAGTTGGCACCAAGCTCTAAAATATTATTCATTATTTAGAGTTTTAACAAATATAAAATAATAATAACAAATTAATTAATAATTAATCGAAAAATTGATAAATGTTATTTAATACCAACTCATAAAACTGAATATATTTAATATATCTACTCTAGTGGTAAACACTAAAACTAAGAGAAGAAGAGAATTTTTCTATACCGACTTCTCAGTGGAATGAAATTATTCATTTTGCAATGAAAATACACGGCATTGTTGTTGTAAAATTACCAAAGTAAGACTACAATAAACCCTTTTTTGAGTTAGATTTCATTCATATTTTTTTTCTTTTTTTTTTTTTTGTACACTCACACATTTAATTTTAGCTCGATAGACAATATTCATATTTGTGTGCACATTTCCGATTTTTGTTTATTCATTTCATAATTACAGAAATAGGTCAATATTTTGTTGTTAAGCTTGGGAGTTAAAAAAAATTTAATTAAAAAAATTCAATGATTTCTGATTTATTTATTTAAGATTTTTAATTTCGATTAATTTATGATTTTAAAATCGCTAATTTTGATGGTGCGATATTTTTTTTTACGGTCCATTTACAATGCTTTCGTAGTAACACCAATATCATAAATTCTAAGATTTTTTTACTATCAATTTTAGGATTATCAACGATTTCAATTTTTTCATTTATGACAAATTGCAGAACTGTATCCAAATCGTCTTCTTCGATATCACCAAATACGCTTCCCTTAAAGAAATGTTCATTCTCTACATTAGCCGAATCATTGAGCGCTTTCAGATCCACCAACTGTTGGCAACATGTTGAGTAAAGCCAACATGTTGAGGTCTGAACGCACTCGATAGATCAAAATGTATATGGCTATACTGATAGGGTAAATGTCATTTTTGGCATCATTTAATTTCTATGATATATTTAGCCATCAGTAATTTAGTTGTGTTTTTTATCGTGTTCGTTCGCAAATTTCAAATTGATAGTTTATAAATTTAAATAGGTTCGAACTCTCAAGAGTGTATCACCTCTAATTTGATCGGTTTTTACGGTATTTATTGCATTTTCAGCCACCCAGAAAAACGAATTAATATTAATACTGTCCGATTCGCTATATTTTAAAAAGGTAAATAATAAATCGTGATTTAAGCTTATTTTGTTCTTTTACGTGCACACTAATCGACATTTATTATAATTTTGACAAGTAATTTATCAGTTGGATTCATGTCCGTATCATGATGGTAGCATATATCATAATATTGTAATACCGATTAGTAGCAATAACATGTTTTTGAAACTGAAAACGCCCATTGTAATTATAAATTGCAGTAAATAACTGATCATTGTCGTCATCATAGCTTCCCACATTTGTATGATATTTTTCAAAATTTTTAAACACGTCATCTGTGCCAGAATACGGCTGAATTCGAATACTGCAGGGTTTTTACAATGGCCACCTCTGTTGCGTACTGTGGAAAAGGCATTTTCTAATGGATCTTGTCTAACGTCCACAAAAAACAAAGTCTATACAGGGATATTCATCCAACAAACCTGAAGAAAGCTCTATAATGGAATTAATGGTCATAATTATACCATTAATACAATAAGTAGGGTTTTTTTAGCAAACGTACAATCTTCGAACCAGTTTGCTAATTCCTTCAGTTTTGAGATCGTATTATTGTTGCGCTTAGGTTGTTTATTAGCATTTTTTGAATAAAGTGAGCTGCACATTACGGTACCGACAAATTCATCTAACTTTTCAAACAACTGCTGATGACAAAACTGTTGGTTTCATAGCTTTTGGGAAAACATCCATGTTATTTGCAGTTCGTAATTCGGATGCAACTGTTCTGCTAAACACCTCTATAGCCGGTTGTGTTCGCATTTTCTCAAAATTATTCGGGAAGATGTAAGATGATGTTAGCTTTGGACAAAGCTTTGTGGTGTTTGTTTGCTCATTATTAAATAATTTTTTTACCACTTCCCAACTACTTAGCTTTTCCATCTGGTGTGATTATATCAGCATCGAACAAATTGTTCCGAATAGATTTTACTAAATGGGGTGGATCATGAAATACTTTTTACCATCAACAATATGATGAGTATTTGTTATAGTTCCTCCAAGTTCCCTATATCACTTTCAATTACCCGAACCCTGATCGCATATTGTGGCTCTAATTGTTAATCCCATTTGTTTACTCATCTTTATATTTTGTAGAATGAGTGGTTTAAGTTTATTTCCGGTCACTGGTTTTTCGCTTAAATAATACGAAACTAGATATTTGTATTTCGTAAAAATGCCTCGCACTATTACTATGCCTCGTATTTTTGATGTTCGTTCAAGATTACTCAAATCTTCAAAACCTTGAATGTCATTATGAACATCATAAAATAAATCTCTATGAATTTTTAGTTCATCGAATAGCAATATGGCATTCCGACCATGATCTGGTAGGTTACGTACGACTTCCTTTACCTTCTCGCTCATGCATTGATTGTCCTGTTAACAAATGTTTTACTGGCATCCAGTTGTATATTGAGGTATGCGATGGCAAGTTGAACTTGTGACAATTTCTCATGTACCCCATATTGTATAATAAACGAATTAAGAAAAAAAAATGTAAAATATAATTTTTGAATCATATTTCTTTTTCTTTTAAATCTGGGCGTGATAAGATTTGGTTTTTGCATTTTTTTTAAATTCTTTTGTTCTATTTTAATTTTTTTTTGTCATGAACGTTACCTAAAATACGTTATTATGTTATTTTTAAAATTGTTAATTTGAAAATACAAAATATTAATATACCATTTGGAAGTAGACATATCACCAATGTGAATAAACGTCGGTAAATTAAATTTATGTTTTTGAATTTCACAATTTATCTAAAATAAGTAAATAACGTAAAATTCGTTTTTTTTTAGAATAAAAGTCTAAAATAATTTAAAAAAATTCATTTTCATAAATTTATTTATTGTGATCAAATACTTAACTTATACTCCTTAAAAATTATCTGTAAAATGCTAAGGGGACAAAAAAAATGCTTGGAGACAAAATCATGTGAGATTTAAATGCAAATGCCCCACATACATAATATGCAAAACATTGACCTAAACAAAAATCGGAAATTTGCACACTAATATGAATATTGTCTATAGAGTTAAAATTAAATGTGTGAGTGTACAAAAAAAAAGAAAAAAAAATAAGAATGAAATTTAGGCCCGAATCGATAGACACAACTACAACTTTTAGTTGCAGTCAGTCTTTTTTCGAAATTGATGTTCGAAAACGGTATTTTTAAACCAGTATAAAACAGCAAATTTATTCAGAAATCTAGTACAATTTTCAAATAATAAATTTTTCCAAATAAATTCTAACTTTTTCAACGCCAAAATCACAATAAAAATAATATTAATTGATTAATTATTGATAAATATAGGTATTTTGTTTATTATTATTTATTATGACCTAAAATAAATAAATTTACATCGAAATTAGAAATGATAAATTCGATTTTAAACGTCAATTATATTCACTGATTGTAGTCGCCGATATCCACGACTACAACTTCAATCTTCTAATCTTTAATCTGTGATTTTATTGCGGTTTAAAAATACCAAAAGAGACAATTTAGTCGCAGTTGCGAATTAATTGTGGTTTGTCGATTTGGCCCTTAAATTCAAAAAAGAGTTTATAAAACATAATATACGAAAGAAGAAGAGAACGAATATCAAAGAGAGCCTAGTTGGGCGCTAATAGAAAATTAATTTTTTATTGATGTTTTCGCTTGGGTCTATATCTCATTATTCTTTATATCTCTACTTGTAGGCATTTCATTTCTACTGAATTTTCCACGTACATTTCGTACAATTTGTAAGAAACAATTCATAGAACTTTTATTTTTCAAATGTTTTATTATTATTTAATAAATAAGTCTGTGGCACTACTGGGTTTCCTGCGGTATTGCGAATTGGGAATTGATTTATTGCCAGTTTTTAGCAGTGTACAAATTCATTTTTGTTTCCTTTCCCAATTCTTTCTTTTTTTGCGATCGCATCGAAAAAAAAATAAAAATTCTGTCTATGGGAGACAAATCCAAAAAAATAAAATATTTTTCCTTGGAAATAATTTTTATTTATTTTGTTTTCATTTCACTCTCAAAAAAATATTTTTAATTCTTTCTCTCATTATGTATGTTTCCAAAAATTATTTCACTATCTCTCTCAAACGACGATTTGAATTTATTTTTTAGTTGAACTCTTTACTCTTATACAGTGGTGTTCAATGAAATAGCACACTCTAAATTTTTTTTGCAAATTCTTCATTAACTAAAAAACTATTTATCAATTTTCAATTATTTTTTTTATTTACATAGTAGAAATATAAACTTACAATTAAATATAAAATAAAATATTTAATTAATAAAAGGAATATTAAAAAAAATACTTAAACTTTTTATTTTATAAATAGGCTCAATTAATAATAGCTAATTTGACTTGATTCCAACAATTTTCGATCGGATTCAGAGCAGGTGACTGACTCGGCCATTGTGTAACTCCTACTTTGCAATCGTTAAGCTAATATTTTGCTTGTCTCGAGGTAATCTTAGTATCGTTATCTTGCTGAAAACACTAGCCTGCACCTTGATTCTCTAAAAAATAAGATATTTGGTAAACGTGTAAACTTGCAAAAAGCTAAGCCTACTTTAATAAATTCGCAATTTTTCGATTTGATTACTGCTTCAAATAAAATCGAAAAGTTACAAACTAATAAAAGAAAGCTTTGCTTTTTACGACGTTACACATTTACCCATTATCTTATTTTTTAGAGAATCAGGGTGCTGGTGGTTTATCGTCTTCGGCATAACAGTTCATTAGATGAGTTAATAATATGAATGTAAACCATCGCCATCATTCCATTTTCCGGGCAATAAATTATATTGTTCCTGGATAACCACCATGCTTAATCGTCTTTTTCGTATGTTAGGGTGAACGTTTGTACTGGGCTGAGATCTTTCATAATGTCGGTCTTTAGAACCAAACAGATTGACTTTTATTTTATCAATTCATAATACTATTCTCCACTTTTTTGGCTTCAACATTTTGTTTGGATAAAGAAGGAACGGCTCGGGCCTTTCAATCTATTTCGAGCATCTGTTTGCGAATGATGCCTTCTGAAAAATTAAGATTTAAGAACTTCTTTAATTCGTTAGAGGTGATAGAAGAATGTTCATTACAGTTTGGACAATTACAGTGCCCAGTAGGCTGGTATTTTCAGATATGTAACGGCCAACCGTACCTCAATGAGAGCAATCGACGGGATTAATTAAGTAAATTACAACTGCCGGATCAGTCGCCTGATCTGAATCCGATCGAAAATTTTTGGAATCAAGTAAACGAAGCTATTAACAATGAGAAACATAAAATTAAATAGAAATTTTTGTATTGAAATTAGTTGAATTTGGAATAAATAACCGTTCACAAATCCCAGGAGCTGGTAGGCTCTATTGGCGGGCCGATGCCGGGAAATGGTTCGAAAAGAAGGTCATAACACCAGTACTAACTATTCAATAAAAAGGCATATTAGGTTTAATCATACATAAATAAGGCTGAAAATGAATTTTGAAATTAACTGTGCTATTATTTTGAACAGCCTAATTATAAAATAAAATGTTTAATTTTTTTTTTAATATTCCTTTTATTAATTAAATATGATTTTTTATAATATGTAAATAATAAAAAATAATTGAAAATCGATAAATAGTTTTTTAGTTAATGAAGATCGATTTTTAGTCTATTTTGGTTTTCTTTTTTCCAAAGCATACTAAATTTTGGGGAAAAATAGTTTCATTTCATAGCAATTTTGTTGTTTATTTTTCCCTAAAAATTTGTCTGGGAATTATTTTTTCCCAAAACATGAACAAAATACCAATTGCTCAGAATGCATGCTTTCGAAAAAAGAAAACCAAAATACACTAAAAACTGACAATAAATCCCCGGGGAAACCAGAATAGTGCCACTGCTAATGTTAACCAAACGACCAAAAAAAATTTACTTCAAATTATTAACGTCTCGAAGAAAAAATTATTTTGCGATATTATAAGCAATATTTTAAGCGCTATAATAATTTAATCAAGGTTACAGATAAAATCCTAATATTTGTTGACGAATAGTTTAACCTATAATTGAAACAGGATTAACTTTATCTTCATCGTCCACCTTATAAGAAAATCTAGATTTACTGGTTAATCCAGATTTCTAATCCCTTCCATAACCAATAACCCAAGGATCACAAAGTTGCTATTATAAAGTGTATTTTAAAATGCGTTGCTATATAATTATGTAGTTCGAAAACACAAAATGGAAGTATTCTTATAAATTTAAGAAATTTATTTAATAAAAATGTATAAAACGCTGCAAGGCGCAAGTAAAGAGATATTATCCGCTCGGGAAAATGTCCCACTCTGCTAACGCTTCATGGGACAAACTTATCCCAATGGATATGGTATGTAATAACTATAATTTTGCTCAACAGTCAATTCGATGAAACTAAATATTTGTGTAGATTGTTCAGTCATGCCATTTTTTTTTTACTTTCAATTTATTGTTTTGTGTAGATTGTAGATTTATTTTATGTTACATATTTAGTAGTAATGTTATTAATTAATTTATGTTTAATGAATCAAGATACGAATTTTAAAGAGTAAAATACAAAACTTAGGTAATTCTATAATATTATTTTGAAGATAATGGGTGCTAACTGCTAAGTTTTATTGAAAGGACACGAGACAATTTGTAAACAATATTAATTTACATAAAAATGTAACAAACGTAATAAATGTATAAAACAGAGCACAAATTTATTCAAAGAAGAAAACATAAATTAATTTAATTTTAGTCTGCTATTTTCAATCTACCTGTAATATTTGATGACAAACATCATTACCGATTCCAATGATGTTATCATGTTGTGAAAATTGAATTTAAACAATAATTAATCAATATATTACCTAACCTCTATGTGTTTTTACCCGTTTAAAGTTTCATTCATTTTTTAGGATGGGAAATTGAATTACGACGAATGGTTTGTTTTCCGTATATACAAATATTTTTCATAAATTTAAATTCATTTCATGTTTCGATTGATGTGTTAATTTACGCGACGTATTCATCCTTATACACAACATTTAAATGAATTTCACATTTTTGATGTATTGATTTTATGCCCCAAATCCATTTTTAATTGTTTAATTCTTGGGAATTCAATTTTATTTCGTTCCGAATATTTTATTTTTGTCGATTTATTATTGACATAAATATTTTATATGTGCGATATGGGGGGAGGGTGGATTTGATTTTTATTAAAACCGTTATGATTGGTAATAGATTGATGTTTTGGGGTACAATATTTGCCAATCTGGGATGAGAAACAAACGTTGAAATATTTTGTCGTTATCATCTCATCATATGGTATTATTTAGTAAGCTTGTTGACATGAAAATTAGTTTTTTTAGTATTTTAAAAGCTATATGTGGATTCAGAGGTGAATTTTTAAATGTAGACTACGATCGATTTATTATAAACAGATATTAAATGGCGGCTCCGTTTTAAGCTTATTTATTTTTTCACGACTAAAGGCAGCGTAAACAATGGAGTTTGTGTCTCGACAATTCTCAAGATAAAATTCTCGAGAAATGCCGATTTTTTTGTTTCTTATTTTTTGAGAAATTTTAATAAGAGATTTTCAAGAATCTCATTTCTCGAGACTATTTCTCGAGAAATCTTTTCCGTCCAGATTCGTGTTTGATATTAAGCCGAAAAACGTCATAATAATATCAATGTTGGTTCAAGCCCCTCACTATCCGAACCGGTTTTATTTACCAATGAGAGTTTTTTGTAATAATAATCGGTTATATTTTGGTTTTGACTTTGACTGTAATTTTAAGCTTCCAAAACCAAATTTATTTCACTGCACTAAGAAAGCTGTTGATAAGATGGGTGCCGCATTTGTTAAATTCGGATCAAAAACAACTTCTAGTTCGATTTTCTCAACAACATATAGATCTTTTTCGAAAGAATAAAACTGAGTTCAAGTGACGATTTGTAACTATTGATGAGACTGTTTTGTTTGTTGATTTATATGATGTTTTATGATTTTAATTCGATTGAATTGTTTTATTTAAAAGACACAAGTTTGTTGGTTGATGCCACTAACCGTGTAACAAATTATGTAACAGAAACAAGGATTTACCACAATGAGAGTAGACTGATCCCAGCACTTTCGCTCCGAAGCAGCCAAAGTAGTCAAAATCGACAAAGAAGGTTATGGCATCAGTTTTTTGGGATGCAAAAGGAATTTTGTTAATTGATTACCTTCAAACCAGTAAAATAACGGAAAGAATTATTCAAACCTTTTGGTTGAACTGGTAGAAAAAATTCGTGAGACAAGACGCGGTTTAAAACATACAAAATCATTTTTCATCGATAAAATGCACCGGTTCACAAAGGTGTTTCCAGATCTGGCTCCCTCTGACTTCCATTTATTCCACGAACTTTTCAAATCACCTAGTATATTGTACATATTAACACGTGCATGTATAAATGAAGGTGAAAAATTAGATTTTTTTGGAGAAGGAGTGCAAACGGATTATTAAAAAAAATTTCAGTCTTTGTATACTCTTCTTTTTTATATTTAATTTAAATCTTTGTAAATTACAAGCCAAGTGAAAGGCTCTCATCCAGTCCGTTTCATAATCGGGTAAAAAACGAATTTTTGAATTTGTTAGTTTGGTCAAATTTACCTCAAGGTTGTAACGATTAACCGTTCGTCTTAGGGTTCTTGAAGGCCTAGCTAAGCCAGATATAAGTTCATATAGCTCAGATGAGCACATGCAGTTAAAATACTTGTAGAACACATACGAAGCTTCTAGTTTCCGTCGGTGGGAGAGGGAGTCAAGTGAAGAAGAGAGAAATCGAAGGAGAGATTCGAAATCGATCGGCCCTCATTTGGACCCCTCGTTCAAGTGCAGCTAGGTGAGTTTTAGAAGCGCATGTCTTAAGTATGCGAATTATACTCCTGTTTCGGTCAGCATACGATGGCATGATGTCTTCAAATATTTTAATGTACACAAATTGATCCATGATGTCCGTTATGAGATATATCGACCTAACCATACGGTTTAAGAAGCAAGCCCAAACCATCAATTTTGCATCACCATGCTTAACAGTCTTTACTGTGTACTTTGGGTGGAGGTTTCCTCCACTTTAGTCTTTTTACGACATGTATCTTGCTGAGCAATGGCACTTTTAACGTTCTCCTGTCGGTCAATTTAGCTTCTTTAAAAGGCGACTCCATATAGTCATTGCACTTACCTGAAATTCCTTCTTTATATGGAGATTTACGGATGTACACAGAGGTACGCTGGTTAAGCAAAGGAAAATTCCTTCATCGGTTTTTCGAGCTTCGTGCGGAAGTGCTAACATTTCTTGAGCAACGTGTGAAAGGCATCAAAACAAAGGCAAATCAATATGAAAAATAATCAGTTTTTAAGATAACTTGCATTTTTGACGGACATCATAGCAATTCTCAATTCACTGAACCTGCAACTTCAAAATTGAGGACAAAATAAGATTGATTTAGTTTCTAAAATAGATGCCTTAAAAAAAAATTTCGCCTATTGTGAATAACTTATGAAATGATGATCTGTGCAATTTCCCATCCTGTGCCATAGCAGCAAAATGGTTCGAGTTTCGGCGTTTTGACGATAATTTGAAATGTTTGCAAGAAGATTTCGAATAATGGTTCAGTGACTTTGAAATGTACACTAATGCTGATACTCCTAACACCTAAAACATGCGACATTTTGAGTCAAGGTCAAAAATTTCAGTTGGAGTTATGTGACTTATAAACAAACCTTAATCTTTTGGCTATTTCAAGCACGGGACTCAATTTTTGGGAAGAAGTTTCATCAGAAAGCTACCCTACATTGAGGAATGAAGCACTTGAAGTGGCATCCATGTTCGGGAGCAGTTATTTGTGTGAAAGTGAATTCTCGCACTTAAAAATTATTAAAAAGAATATCGTAACAAGCTTTCTGACAACAAATTGTAGCATTTATTACGAATTGCCCTTTTGCCGAACCATATTAATTTTAATGAATTTACGAAACAAAAACTAGCATAAATTTCTCACGATGTACTGTGAAACACTTACCGAAGGTCCAGTTCAATATTAATTTTACGCAGTATGTATCGGCTTTAGAAGAAATCAAAAATTGGTGTTGTCGAATACCGATCCAAAAAAAATGGTTTAAAATTAAACGTTTACCTTTTAATATTTTGTCTAAAATAAATTTTTTTATCATAATATGTTTTTGCAGAAACCATGAGAACTTGGTTGCAGCTTCGTCTGTAATTATTTTCTGCAAACATAAGCTTATAAATTTGGTCAGATCATTTTGGATAACATTATTGAACGTTATTTCCTGAAAAAGGAGAAATTATAATATTGTTATAACTAACGTCTAATTAATTTTCTTTAACGCATACTAATTATTTTTTAATCTAAGTTTCTCTTGCATTTTCTTCTACAGCTTCAAATCACAGAATAACCTGGATTATTGTCTTCATAATTTAGGCACGCATTCGACTGGTTTGATTAAACAATTAGTTGTCTCATGATGGTTCTTTGCTTTTTAATTATTTCTATATTATGAGTTTCTAATTTTGAAAGCCTTTCTTTTAATTCCACGGAAGAAATCGCTTCTTAAAGAAAAAGTTGCACGTTAATTTAATTAAAATAGGATGGAAAGTTTTTCACTAAAAACCCACAAATATTATTATTGGCGCTAATTTCCAAGATATCAGAATGTTGTCAAGTATCAGGTTATCCGTAGATGGCATAACTTCATAAATTTAAAAAAAATGTTGATACCCTAATTGAGAATCAGAATATGAGATATCACTTTCCCCAGTAACTTTTTCTAAGTTCTCTTTGTTGATATCATTCCCTATAAAAAATGTAGTTCATTTGGACATGTTATAAGCAAACGTAAAGATATAAAATCAGCAATGTATGTTTGTATAAGGCTAGTTATCAGCTGGAAAGTGCAAAGGGGTGAGCTAGGCGAGCTAACAAAGCTAACAAAACTACATTTCTCGCTTAGCTTAGCTGAAATGTGCAACGGGCCTAAATCTTCAATAACTCGACAAGGAGTGGCCGCACAGAAATTTTCCTAGTATCATTTTGCAAGGTTTCTAAATTCTCTATAAAATGGCTGATTTGGATTTTTGAATGAAATATCGAGCAAGTTCGTTTACAGTTTCGAACAGGAGCAATTTTTTTTTTTTTTAGACACCTTTTGTTTTACTCAAAAAAGTCATAAAAAAATAAAATAAAATAAAACGGTTTCAAGTATCGAAAAGAAAACAAAATTTCCTTCAACTAGAAACAAAATTTTTTTTTTGAAAGGTGCTATTTCACCAAGATACAAGCGTTCAAATCTGGGTATTTTTTCGAAGAAAATTTCTGTCCCGTTTTTCAATTGGCGCAGTGTATAAAAAAAATAATAAAAATCTGAGGGAAAACAGATTTTAAAAAACCAGCGTGAAAACAAAATTATAACCAAAAAAAAATGTTTAAAAGATATTACATTAATAAAAGTGTGAATCCAATTAATTACCTTTATAAAGGTTAATTAAATTGGAATAATTTACGAACAATTTCTTCGTTGCTTCAATAATTTTCTCTGAAAAGTTCTGTAATCCCATGGCGAGGGTCTAAAACGGGGACATTAAGGCTCAGATAGTCATGCTCTGGAGACAGAGTATAGACTATCATCAAGATATACTAAGTAATCCATAGTCACAGGATTACCCGAGAGTAGTTACTGGAGACAGTGATTGAAGGAAAAAGTGAAAAATCAGGCTATATGGGTAGATAATACCTATAGCCGTACCAAATTGAAAGAAAAAAAAAATGTAAATTAAATAATTTACGTTTTCTTTTCAGTTGAAATATGCTTGGGTTGAGCTGTATAATTAAAACCTATAATGTAATCAAATTAACAAAATTATTTATATAAGATTGATGAACGGCAGATAAAGAACTGTCGAATCGGTTTTTAACACGTTAATCGCCATGTCAGTCGTATGTGTCTGACACTAAGAATTTCTCCATGGGCCATGTCAGTCATATATGTCTGACATACGGGATTTAGTACATAAGAAGGCCACGTCGGTAACTGATATCCGACGCAAACGATAAATTTGCTTTATCTTTCAAAAGCTTAGCCTTCTTTGAGCAAAACCTGAAAATTGCTAGGCTTACTACAGAAAAATAAATAAAATAGACTTATGCCGAGTTCTTTCAGACTAAAAAAACTGAACTCAAGCAAAAAAACACTGAACTCAATCATTTTCTACTATGGCGAGTTCCGTTTGTTTTGATCGAGATCAGTTTTTTTTAGCCTGAAAGAATTCGACATTAGTTATATTATAATGCTAAATATGTAATAAAATTACCATGGCGCAGAGGAAAAATTTGTTGAAATTATTGTGGCGATTAACGTGTTAAGGCCGTAAAATTGAATTTCTGTTGTTTTAAAACTTTTCAAATCGTGGTTTAGGCCCTTTTCCAATTTCTTACTTATTTTGTGGAACCTATCTAATTCAATGTAATTTCTTATGTAATAAGTTAGGTCCCACAAAATAAGTAAGTAATTGGAAAAGGGCCTTAGTAGTACATTGTTTGAACAAAATATATTTAAATTTCTTGAAAAGAACAGCTTGTTGAAGTATTCGTTTGTGTTTATTACAATACAAAATGTCCTTTAATAAATACATCTAGGTTGATTTTAGGTATTCCTTCTAAAATAAAATCCTTAGTTACTCAAGGCAATAATCATTTGATTTGGCCCTTAATGTTTTTTTAAACATTTTTTTTTTTTGTATCAAAACAAAAATGTAAACAAGCATCCAACACGAATAAAACTGACAGCTAGACATCCCAAGTAACAGTTTGTGTCCAAAATTTGGTCATGCTGACCAGTTTTTGTGGGCTAAATAGCATTGCTATAAATGCTAAAAAATCAAAATGACTGACAAAAACGTGTCACGTTGAGTAAAGTGGGGAATGATTTTAGCTTTCTCAAATGCTAAATTTTTGGGCTATAATGCTGTGTGCTCATCTAAATTGCTATAAAGTATAATAGTCATTTACATAGCTAAATAGGTTTTATATCTAATTTAATATTCTGGGCAAAATAGCATTTATTGAAAATTAGTGATTTGAAAGGCAAAATAATAATTTTGCTTAATAGAGTTTCATGTAGCCATTTAATCAAACAAGCATTTAGCATTTTACATGGCTAAGAAGCTAAAATGACCATATGGATATAAAAAAATTAAATTGTTTTGAAGAATAACAAAATAAGTTTTGTAAAAGCTTATTTTTGTAAAATAGTTATTTTTTTTGTATTGCTATTTTACATTATTTTTAGCATCGAATATATTTATGTTAACGGCGGCATTATGCGTAATGAAATAATAAATATAGTATCTCCTAATAAATAAGCGCATATGTCGACCCAAAATTAGTTGGGAAGAAAGTTTCATCAGAAAATTTTAAAAGTAGGTCTAAAAAGCATAACGCCCCGCAGAAATACGTTTTATTTATTGTAACTAGAAAATTGATTTTTTTAACAAATTCCAAAATATGGGATAATTAGAGATAGTTTGTAAATGCAATTGATAGGGAATTGAAAGATAGGACTGAAAATGTATTTCTTTTCTATGTACGACAGAGAAAAAAGAAGAACATTAAGAAAATAAATAATTCAAAAATCGGGGAAAGATGGCAACTATGAAATAATAGAAAGAACAGAAGCAATAATGTCAATATGACATAATATTCACGTAAAATGCTAAATATTGATTCTACAGCTAATTATTTATTCTGGAGACAAGAATGCAATAAAAAAATGCTATTTTGTCACAAGATTTACCAAATAGCATTTATAGCAAATTAATCGAAGGGAAAGCAAAACAGCTTTTCCGTATGACTAAATTGCTATTCAAGCCACAAAATTATCATTACACAAATAATTTTTCAAAATGGCCATGGCATAATAGCTGTATCAGAAGCAATAACGTCAATATGACAAAATGGTCCCGTAGGATGCTAACTAGTCATTCTTTAGTTAATAAGCTATTGTGATAAACCAAATGCTATGAAAATTGCTATTTTGTCAAGAAATTTGCCGAATAGCGAATAGCATTTATACTTTCCCGTATGACTAAATACCTTGCCAAATACAACTTGTTGACGGTAAGCAATGTCCGCCATTCATTATGCCTAAGGCTGCGTACCAATAGTCGGGTAAATTGCTGTTTTACCTACTTTTTAACAGTGTACAGGGTAAATTGAAATACTAGCCCTCGTCACGAGCTTGCGTATTTCGTAACTTTGTAAATTTGACGTTTCTTGAGGCTATTTATCTTCAGCGTATTGTGACATTTGTGATTACTTGTGATTTTTAATAAATAAAAATAAGTGAACAAATTTAAAATTTATAATTTCGATTTTTTGTTTATTTTTCACTTCTCTCCTTTGTTTAGTTGTTTAAAAATAAATTTTTGTTCCTCTCTTTAGAAACGAAATACATAAATTGATCGCTATTTCATTCCCTTCCCTTAGTTTTTTATACGAGGAGAGATATTTTATTTTTTTGAATTTCGTTTCCAGGGAAAGAAATACAAAACAAAATTTTTGTTTCACAGAGAGAGGTTAAAGAAGGGAACGAAAAATGAATTTGAACACTGATACAAATAAATAATATGGAACAAAATATTAAAAAACGGGCAAGAATATCTACCAAAAAATGGGAAGAAGAGGAAAAGATCGATATATTGAATTATTTAAAAAAAATAATTCAAAATAATTTAGAAATAGAGGTTTATTTTATTAGGTGCCTATATTTATATGTAAATATTTATGTGATTTGTATTTTGATCCATATTATTTATTTTTATTTATTAAAAATCACAAGTAATCACAGTTGTCACAATACGCTGAAGAAAAGTAGCCTGTGAGCGTGTTTATTTTTGACGTTTCTTGCTTATTTAGGGGAAACAATTTAAACCAATCAGAAGAAACGTCAAATTTACGACGTTACGAATTACGCAAATACGCAAGCTCGTGACGAGGGCTACTGTACTAAAAAGTTTGGTAAAATAGAAGAAACAAATAAATGACGTTGTTGTTAACTTTTGACGTTTCAGTGATTTTTGTTAAAATTTCCGTATTTTTCATTATAAATAATATACGAACTCAAAGCTAATGAAATAAATTTTTTTTTATTTTACGAAATAAAAATATTAAAAAAATATTTGACGTTTCCTTTTGCACCTAGCAGCCAGCGATTTTAACCCTTCGAACCATAATTTATGTCCATCAAACCATTTATACTTCTAGAGAATTGATACGCCAATTAAGTGCCGTCTTACTTTGGTAAAAGTTATTCCTATCCGGATAGGAATGAAATTTTGCCCAAAGTAAGAGCAATTCTTCTTCAAAATATTTTTTTTTTTACTTTCAACAGTTGATACTAAGCTCTAAAATATAATTTATTATTTAGAATTTTAACAAATATAAAATAGTGGTGACAAATTATTGAATAAAGTATAATAATTCCAAATGATAATTACCAAAATTTAAAATTCTGATTTATCAAAAAATTGAAAATTGGTTTTTAATACCATCTCATAAAACTGTAATATATTTACTCTAGTGGTAAACACTGAAACTAAGCGAAAAAGAGTATTTTTCTATTCCTTCTTCTCAGCGGAATGAAACTCTTCATTCCGGAATGAAAATACACGGCATTGTTGTTGTAAAATTACCAAAGTAAGACTACAAAGGTAAATATGTACTAAAATTGAGATTTACTGTAGTAAATGATTTACCCGACTATTGGTACGCAGCCTAAGTATGTGATGATAGTAGACCGAAATATTTTACTACCACGAACAAGTCAGCAACAGTATTTTTTTGCTATTTGGTCAACAATCGATGTCAAAAATTATGTTCTCTAAACAGCATGAAGAGTCATTTTTGCTCCTTAGCTTCCACGAAAGTAATAATATAGCGTAACATCTTTTCTGATGATTTGTTTGCTGTTATGACTAACGTTTTGCTGTGGTCAATATTGTGCTATTTTATTTTATTTTATCTTCTTCCAAATTGCTGTTGTAGTGACTATCGTGGGAAAAATTTTGTGGGTAAATTGCCCGAGCAAATGCTTTTTAGTCATATTAGAAAATTAGCTATATTTTTGGTCAAAAAAACGTTTTTTTGACATATGAATAATGCTAAATAGCTACTAACTATTTAGTCATAGAAACTGGTTACTGTGACCAAAAAAGTGACACAATTTAGCTGTATGTATAATAAAGAAATTTCATTGTTTCTTGGGATAAATTATAGAAACAGATTAATTTTATTTTTCATTTATGTTCCAAAAATTAAAAATTCTTAAAGCTTACATCTCTAAAAGTTTTCTGGTACTAGTTTTTCACGTATGAACAAATAAATTATAATACCTATAAAGGTCTTCGCTGTCAAAAAACGGCGATAGATGGATTAAATCTAAAGATGGCACTAGTAGTTTTTTTTAAAATTTTTTTTTTTGTTGTATCGAAACAAAAATGTAAACAAAAGCAAAAAACACGAATAAAACTTCCAACTAGACATGAATTATAAAAAAAAGTAATTTTATTTTTTATTTATTTACCAAAAATTAAAAATGGTTAAAGCTGATTTCTTTAGAAGTTATCCCGTACTATGTTTTCACGTATAAAATAATACTGCATTATCGATAAATCTGCCAATATCATTGACCGCAAGTTACTATGGAAAAGTATAGTTATGTCCTTTATAGGTATTATAATTTATTTGCGTATGAAATCTACGGCATTATCGATTAAACTGTTTATGTTTTTGACCGCTAGTATACTATGGAAAAGTATAGCGATGTCCCTTGGAGATAGTGGACGTTATTGAAACTAGAGTTAAAAGGTAATCATAATCAGCAATCACATAATTTGATTTTTTCATATTTTACGATGAGTGAAATTACCTTTAATTTCGCTCTTCGTAAAAAATAATTATTTATGTACCGGAAGAATCTTATATTTCATTTTTCATACTGATTTCGATTCAAAAGAATCTTTTGTTGTACATCACACGATTTTTTGATTGTTATTGGCCTATCCATAATAAACACATTTGAAAATGAGGAAAGTAACTATTGTGAAAAATACGTGAAATCACAAATTCACCATATGGAGCCTAAGTCCTGTTTTAATTTTATGATTTGTATGTTTTGAATGCATAGCCTTGATTAAACAAAACATTTTAAAATGGTTTGTTTTTTGTTGTTATTGTTGTTAAAGATACAGGGTGCCAAATTTTGGGAAAAATGATAATCATGATGTTGTATTTATGGCAATAAAAAGAAAAATAATTATCCGATAATTATGATTTTGAGCTCATTTTAAAGGTAAGTTAATAGTGATTAATAAAAAAATATAAAAATAGTATGTTGTTTAATTTCTTCTTTTTTTAAATTTCCCGCCAAAATGTTCTTTTCCAATTTTCTCAAAACCCTATTTTTTTTTTTTTAAGAATTTGGAATTTGACAATTAATATTTTACAACATATCAAAAAACTGGAACAGCGTTAGTTTTTGTATTCTTGCAAAATAATTATATTTAAACGTATTTTACACGAAAACGAAACCAGATGCTGTCCTGATATTTTAAGATGTCTAATAGAACTAAATGGGAAAAAAGATAATAAAAAAAAAAGAAAAAAAGATGCAATTTTGAGAAAATTGAAAAAACTGTTTCGGCGGCCATGTTGAAAAATAACAAATGAAAGATGGTACCATTTTTATAATTACTTTATAATCCCTATTCATTTATCTTTAATATGAGCCATCTTATAATTTTCTAATAATTAGTTTTCTTTCTATAGCAACAAGTACGTTATTTTGGTTTTCGCTGACTTGTGATCTCAACTAATAGTTATATAGTACAGTAGAGTGGCAGCAAAAACCGAAAAATGAGCCACCTCGGGAGCCTTTTGTTTATTTGTTTCATTATTATGTTGAAATAACTCCTTTAAAAAATTAGCCAAATCCGATGAAGTTTAGAGGTGCCGCCCGGCGGATTTCTGTTCGTCCAATTTTGGACATTGTGCTGGTTTATACTCCATAACTGGAAAACTAAGAGAGATAGAACAATAATTTTTATGGCGCGGGAAATCTTATGAAATTTCCAATAATATAATGTATATTACTATTATTTTTAGTTTTAATAATATTACAGTGAACATTACAGTGTGAATTTTCAAATTTGCTGAACAAAATTACACCAAAAATCGTAGCAGATCATCTGGAAAATGGTCGAAACGTAAAAAAAGCAACCTACATAGTCTTAAGCCAAATTGAATTACAAAACTTTTGTTTTAATATTTTTTTTAGTTTTCTAACAAATTTTTGAGAAAACCGCAAAATCATAATTTCAAAACTAAGTGTAAAAATCGAAATTCCACTTATCTAGTTTTTCATGCAATCAATTTCTTTGTTTAGATTTTTTTCAATGACATGGAATGGCAATGCGTTATTTTTTACTTTGTTTGAAATCGACATGGTTTCCATCATTAAAATTAATCTAATTAAAAGTGGATAAATTTAGTTTTTATTTTAATCGCTTCCTTATTAAACATTGTAAAGTCACCTCCATATCAATTTGCACGGTCCAGCGTTAGAATATTTGTATAACAGGAACAGCAGAATATTTTATCAAGATTTTAATTATACACTTGTTATTTCTCAGTGGAACTTCGACGCAAAATGGTAAATTTTCTGGTTATACTTAAATGGAGAAACTTTAAAAGTTTAATAAAATTTGTTTTACCTAGCTTTTACACCAAATAAACTTTTTATTTGATAAACATTTTTACTATTCAGAAATCATATTTAAGCTACTTATAAAATATATCTAGAATTTTTTTTGAAAACTTTAATCTAAATCAAACCATATAAAATTAACAAAAATTAAAATCCATGGAATTTGAGAATTTTGCTTCTAGTTTATTTTACTTCAATAACTTCGATAAAGAATTAACTAATCGAACAAAAAAGTTTATTAAACAAGCAACTTTTTAAATTTTTTTTATTGTGAGGTTTGGCGGTCGTTAAACTAGTTTTAACCTTAAAATTTGTTAGAAAAAAAAATTATTAATACGAAAAAGTTTTGTAATTAAATTTATCTTACGTTTATGGTATTCTTTTTATTTTTCAACGATTTTCCGATGATCGGCTACGACTTTTGCCGCAATTTCGCTCAGTGATTTTGAAAATTCACGTTTTAATGTTGGTTTAAATACATGTTAATAAAATAAATATAATAATAATATACGTTAAATTATCACAAATTTCAAAAACTTTCCAGCGCCGAATAGATTATTTTTCTGTGTCTTTTAGTTTCTCAAATATGGAGTATAAAGGAACGCCATGTTCAAAATTGGTCGAAAAATGAGAAAACGGCCGGGCGGCACCTCTAAACATCACCCGATTGAGCTAATTTTTTGTATGGATTATTTTAACATAATAATGAACCAAAAAAACAAAAGGCTCCCGATCTAGCTCAATATTGAGTTTTTCCATGCAAAATATTGTCACCCTAATAGTACAGATTATAAAGAAACACTTTTTACAAAACTAATTATAATTTCGCCATCTAAGATGCATCCTCAGAGGTTTTATGATAAAAGTACTAAGATTCCAAGACATCGTTGTTTGTATTTATACGCCAAAATTATTTAGTATACTTGAATAAAATAGAGTGCATCGGTCCTTGTTCCGCATTCATTATTTCTCCTCCCAATTTGCTAATCTCCATACTCTCCAAAACATCTAAACGTCGTTGTTCATAGCACCTTTTTAGATGTTTTGGAGAGTATGGAGATTAGCAAATTGGGAGGAGAAATAATGAATGCGGAACAAGGACCGATGCACTCTATTTTATTCAAGTATACAAAATAATTTTGGAGTATAAATACAAACAACGATGTCTTGAACCTTAGTACTTTTATCATAAAAACTCTGAGGATGCCATCTTAGATGGCGAAATTGTAATTAGTTTTTGTAAAATTTGTTAAAAATTTTGTAAATAAATTTTGTGATTATAATAAAGTGTTTCTTTATAATCTGTATTATACCGGGTGTTTCTTTTAAACTGAGACGATCAAATATCTCGAAAAATAGCCACTCTACGGAAAAAATGTCCATAATCAAAATTTAATCATACCGCGGGGGAAATACATTAGTGCAAAAAAATAGTCTCCCACCCCCCGCTTTGTAGGTGGGGCGGGGGTAACTTTTAAACTAAGATAGGAAGCCATATTTTTTATTGCAGATACGGATTCTACGACTAAAAGTACGTATGATTTGAATGAAATATTTTGTTCGGTTCATGATAGATGGCGTTGTAATCGACGAAATTCAATTTTTTCAATTTCTTCTTCTTAGAACTCACGCATTCGATTCTGCAATACGTTTGAAATAAAAAACATCACGTTTTCATTGGAAATACTCGAAATTCGTCATCAAAACAATTTATTAATGTAAATGACAGGTGAATAAAATAATTTTAGCTTAAAATAAGTGTTCAAAATGATGGCCTGCGACTTCAATGCACTTATTACTACGCATTTCCAATGATTGTACACAACTGAGAAGTGTGTTTGGTTGAATTTCAGCACACGCATTTCTGATTCGCTCAATCATGTTCTCACGTGTTGTTGGTTCTTGTTTGTAAACTTTGTCTTTGAGATAGCCCCACAAAAAGAAATCTGGCGAAGTGTAAGATCTGGTGATCTGGCGGGCCAATTTATCGGACCAACTCTACCGATCCAGCGACCATTGAAATCAGGATCAAGTACCTCACGTGCTACCAACGAATAGTGTGCAGGACAACCATCATGTTGAAACCACATGTTCCGTCTCAATTCTAAGTTCAAATTTTCAAGTAATATTGGCAGTTCATTTTCCAAAAAGCTTCGGTACATTTGACCATTCAAGTTGCCTTCAATAATGTGGGGGCCGATGAGTTGGTTGCCAATTATTCCACACCACACGTTGACAGTCCAAGGGCGCTGATGTTCAACTTTTCGAAGCCAGTGTGGATTTTCAACACTCCAATAATGCATGTTGTGTCGATTAACCGTTCCATGGTTTGTAAAAGACGATTCGTCAGAGAACATTACGCAACGAAAAAAATTGGGGTTTTGTTGTATTTGTTCACGTGCCCATTGACAAAAAGTTACCCGATTTTGGAAATCAGCGCCATGAAGATCCTGGTGTAAAGACACATGATATGGATGATACTTGTGCCGTTTTAAAATTCTCCAAACACTGGTCTGGGACAATCCGGAATCGCGAACTATTTCTCGTGTACTAACATGAGGATTATGAGTCGCTGCAGCCAATACAGCAATCTCATTATTTTCTCCAGTGACTGTTGCTCTACGGGTCCTCTTTTTCGGTTGAACATTTCCATCAGCAATAAATTGTTTGATAGTAGGGCCAAATGAAGCACGTGAACGAATCCTATCCGGAAAACGTTGAGCGTAAATAGCAACAGCATTTTCAAGATTTCTGCCAGCTTCTCCATAAACCAGAACCATTTCAATTGCTCTGGCACAGTTAAACGGTCCATTCTAAAGTATTTTATCGTTTACTTTGCAATTACGAAAAACATGAAGATAAGAAATAACACAAACGTTAAATGTGATTTACAAAACTGAATAAATTGTTTTGATGACGAATTTCGAGTATTTCCAATGAAAACGTGATGTTTTTTATTTCAAACGTATTGCAGAATCGAATGCGTGTGTTCTAAGAAGAAGAAATTGAATTTCGTCGATTACAACGCCATCTATCATGAACCGAACAAAATATTTCATTCAAATCATACGTACTTTTAGTCGTAGAATCCGTATCTGCAATAAAAAATATGGCTTCCTATCTTAGTTTAAAAGTTACCCCCGCCCCACCTACAAAGCGGGGGGTGGGGGACTATTTTTTTGCACTAATGTATTTCCCCCGCGGTATGATTAAATTTTGATTATGGACATTTCTTCCGTAGAGTGGCTATTTTTCGAGATATTTGATCGTCTCAGTTTAAAAGAAACACCCGGTATAACTATTAGCAATAAATACAATACCAAGTGCATCGAATTTTTAAATATTTGACACCCTGTATCTTAAAAAACAAAAACAACAAAAAAATTATTTTCAACAAATGTTTACACATTCGACACAATGCTACACATTCGAAACATAAAAATTTAAAAATTAAAATATGACTTCAAAAAAATTTGATTTGACAAATTATTCACTATGGAGAAAAATACGTCAAATTGCATATATTTATATGTGACCGGAAGTCATGTTTGAATTTTATAATTTTTATGTTTTGGGTGTGAAGCACTGAGTAAACGAACCAATTATGGATATGATTTTTGTTGTTGTTGTTTTTTAACTCTCATCGGCTCCCCGAAAACTACGACGAATCGGTTCCTGTGTATGCGCGCGCATACACACCTGTCTTTTCACCTGTAAAAAAGGGCCTCCAAAAAAACCATGTATATGTTTTGTGACTTCTTATCTTTATTGGAATGTTCTCTATCAAAATGAATACTATTTATGGAGATTTAATCAAAAAAATATAAAAAAAAATGCATAACCAAACATCGCCATTTTTGACCTTTCATGTAAAATTCGATTCATTTTTTACCAAAAAAATAGAACGAAAGCACAAGTATGGCACAAAACAAGCAAAAAATAATAATAAACACAACCAAATACGAATGACGCAGTAAATAATGTTTACTCGTGTCTGCTCTACGAAAAACTGATGCCAATGGAACGAAAAATAGCGCGTAACATATGTCGACATACACATATACGCGAGGGGCAGATGTATGTGTATGTGCGCGCATACAATGGAACCGATTCGTAATTAAAGCTGCTCAGGCAATACCAAACATGGACGACATCTAGTGACTGGATTTTTCGATTCTATAGCCAAAATAAATCTACTTTACAGAAAACCAGTTCATTCCGACGCGCCGTCTTTATTTTATTCAAATTTAAAAATCAAAATTGTATGTGCGCGCATACAAGGAACCGATTAGGGTTACGGTACAGGGTGTCAAATATTTAAAAATTCAATGCACTTGGTATTGTATTTATTGCTATAGAAAAAAAACTAATTATTAGAATTTTGGGCTCATTTTAAAGATAAATGAATAGGGATTATAAAATAATTATAAACATACATATTACCATCTTTCATTTGTTATTTTTCAAAATGGCCGCTGCAACAGTTTTTTTCAATTTTCTCAAAATTGCATCTTTTTTTTCTTTTTTCTTTTATTATCTTTTCCCCATTTAGTTCTATTAGACATCCTGAAATATCAGGATAGCATCTTGTTTCGTTTTCGTGTAAAATACGTTTAAATATAATAAATTTGTAGATTGTCATACTAAAACGTATTTTGCAAGAATACAAAAAATAACGGTGTCCCAGTTTTTTGATGTGTTGTAAAATATTAATTGTCAAATTCTTTAAAAAAAAAATAGGTTTTTGAGAAAATTGAAAAAGAACATTTTGGCGGGAAATTTAAAAAAGAAGAAATTAAACAACATACTATTTTTATATTTTTTTATTAATCACTATTAACTTACCTTTAAAATAAGCTCAAAATCATAATTATCGGATAAATATTTTTCTTTTTATTGCCATAAATACAACATCATGATTATCATTTTTCCTAAAATTTGACACCCTGTATCTTTAACAACAACAACAAAAAATAAACCATTTCAAAACTTTTTTTTTAATCAAGGCTACACCTTCAAAATATAAAAATCATAAAATTCAAATATTACTTACAAAAATTTGTGATTTCACGTATTTTTCACCATTTATATATCCAAGGGCAAAATAATTCATAAATAAGCCAAATTAAAATAAACCTTACCTTATCTAGTGGCGATCGTGGCGCTTCGTGCGGCGCTTTAAAGGCGACTATTATTATAATTTATTTAGTCGATAAAGTAGAGCAGCAACCTTAAAAAATAATTTTTTAAGGTCAACCATCTTGTTAATATTTTAGAATTACCTTCGTTACACTTTTTTCAGTTAAAAATCATAATCACATTTAATTTATTTGTATTAATTTAATTAATATTTATGTTTCATTGATCTATTTGCAGCCTAAACATATATTAAATAATAAAAAATAAAAGAAATACGAAATTTATTAACACGTTATAATTTCGTTTATTAATTAAATTAATAAATAAAAAAATATTATCATTCCCTTAATTAATTTTTAAACAATGTATATCTTTATTAAATAAAATAAAATTCCTCTTTACATTATAATTTTATATTATTTTAGAGACTTTAATTAGGGAATTTTTGCATCACAGAATATATAAATTATATTTAATTAAATTAAATACAAAACAAAAATATCAACTTAATTTAATTTATTATTATTGTTATAGTAGAGAATTATATATACAAAAAAAAAATATTTTTTATTGCAAATATGATTAAATAAAAAAAAATTGATTGAGGTTTATTATAAAAGTTTTGTTTTTAAAAAAACTTCCTTAATAATAGTTTTATACCGCGCTAAATTATTATTAAATTAGTTTTTTTCATTAATTCTATTGTAAATCGAAATTATTGTTATTCAATTATGATTATATTATTATTTCGGCCTAATTTCTATTAATAGTTTTATTTTGAATCTCAATCAGCCACAATATATTTCTAAATGTCTTCTGAATTAAGATGAATAAATCATATTCATAAGTTTGCTTATAACAACAAAATTATTTAATAAATTATATTATATAAATATATAGTGTAAATTAAAATGCAGAATTTTAATATAAATTTTATATAAACGTATCGTTTCTTGGTTGTACGAACCTCATTCCGTAAATTTGCTACCCAAACATCTGAAGTCAAATCAACTTCCGAATATTATGCGCTCCAATCTATACTAGACCGGCATTCCCGTGTGCCATAATTTGTTTATGCTTTTCTATTCCAACAAAAACTATCATCGACAATAACATTAAGAAAAGCAATATCTATATTTTATTTTAAATATAAACAATTTATATTAAAAATCTGTATTTTATTTATATTTTTTTAATTTATTTTTTAAAAATATAAATTTGTTGCTCTGTGTATATTTATTATATTATATATATCTATATAAAATTATTATTATAATTATTAATAAAAATGTTAAACAAATCCAAAACCAAAGTACTTATGTCAATCTTCAAAATAAATAATAATAAAATTAAATAAATAAATAAAATTAATGTATTTTATTCTCTCGATGTTCGTTAAATAAATAAATATATTATTTATATATAATATAATAAAAATAAATTAAATTAAAAAGACAATATAGGTAAATACATAAATATATAATTATTAATAAACTGCAATAAATTGTTTAATCTAAAAAAAAAAAAAAAAAAATTAACATATAATTATTGTCTCTATGCTATCGGATTTATGATTAATTTATTTTTAAAATTTTTATCCTTTTCTGCTTTTTACTAAACAAAAAAAAAATTGTTAATTATAACAAAATTATCAAACCCCAAAAAATTAATTAAAAATTAGTATTATTATTATTATATAAATATAAATATATACAAAAACAAAATTTAGATAAATATATGGATGAACAATGGGAAAAGGATTTGGAGGCTGAACTACAAGAATATGAAATGGTAGTGGACGACAAACAGGATATTAATTGGGAGGCAGATGTTGACGAACTATTAAACGATGCTACCGATCTAAAATAAATAAGTTATATAAAATATATTATTAAATTAAACAAAAACCATTCCATAATAAACAAAAAATATCATTCATTTGTCTTTCTTTAAATATCCTGAATTTATATGGTTTTTTTGTCCATGTTGCTAATTCTCTCTATATAAACATCACTAAAATTTATCGACTTTATATATAAATATAATTTTAAAATTCCAAAGTTTCATTCTATCGGTGTATTCTATGTCTTTCTATTATAATTTTTTCTAATAATTTAATTTAAACAAAACAACAACAAAAAATTATGTAAAATAAATATTAAATAAAAAAACAAACTAACAAAATATATAATATAATGTAAAAGTGTTAAGGATTTTTTTTTTTTTTGAAAAAATATATGCATATAGCTATATATATATATAAATAATTATAATTAATATAAATATAAAAAAATTATTTATTAAAATATAATAAAACAAAACAAAAAAACATACAATTTTAAGAACTATTACCTACCTACATAACATATAAATAAATACTTATAAATTTATTGTCTGTAGGAGACAAACATTTAAAAGAAAAAAAAAAACAGAAAATATTATAATAAAATTAACAATTATTTAAAAATTATACAACATAAAAAAACAAAAGAAAAACAGCAACATTTGTTAATTTAAGTCAATAAAGTTTAAACTATTGAGAAAAAGTATAAAAATATATAGAAGGCGTTTTATTAGCGTTTTGCAGATTAGTATAATAGAATATGTTTGATTTAAGGTGAGTTTTTTTATAAAACAACCTTACATATTTTAAATAAATTTTAATTAAAAATGTTTAATATAAAAAATTAACAAAATCATCGTCCACCTCATTCGTAACTATCAATCTTTTGATTTCTTGTCGAAACTTTTAATGCACGCAATAAATCGTCTTTGTCTTGCACCATGCGAATTCTATCGCTCAGTGTTGGTTGAAGGAACAACATCGTGTCTAGACTTCGACTTAAATCATCCATGTATCTCATTTTTGTGCACAGCTCATCTATCAATTTTTGCCGACATGCTTTTTATCCATGGCTTGCTGGAATGTGAGACAGTCGGTTACAATTTTGAACGGGTGCCCAATCGAATAACAATAGATTTTTTTTAAACCCCCCTAATCGCCAAGGCTTTGAGTTTGTAAAATTGGTAATTCTTTTCGCATGGATTGATTTTTTGACTCGAGTAGTACATATAAAGGATACATCTACCTTGCATCACTGGAATAAAATAGTGCCCAATAACCCAGTCTCTGAGCAGAACTTAAACATCTTCAATGCTGGATCACTTGCCAGAATCGTCTTCAATACTTGAAATGCAGACAATTGGTCTTCTTCAAACTCGAATAAGACATCCTTCCTCAATAAATTACTTAATGGTAATGCAATTTTAGCATAGTTACTAAGATAGTTCTAAGAAACTTTGCACAATCTTTCGTCATTTTCGGGCTAGGGTATTTTCATTTTGTCACAACCTTTATCTTTTCAAAGAAATTGTTGCTCGGCTAAAATCACCCTAGACTACTTAGGCCTAACTGAGATTTAAATATTAGGTACTTAGATACGTATAATTCTGAGGCCTAATATGTGTGCGAATTTCCTTTATTTTCAGCTGATATTTTTTAGACAAAGTCATCTCTGGAAGCCCCAGTCAAGTCAAGCCGATTTTGATTTTGTAAAACTGCCTCAAGAACAGAACAAAATTTAGGTGTAATTTTTTAACGCTTGGGAACGCTAATGATTTCTCGAAATGATCACAGCACGTAACGAATGATAAAGATGGGCTGATAAGGGCTTGGGAATCTTCAAGAATTCTCTTTCTGATATTGAGTTTGAACTTCTGTGTGCTTGACTTGACAATCACAGTTTGTCAAATAAAACGTAGTAGTGGAGGTCCTGACTGGCATTTTAATTTAGCCAGTTCCTTATAAAAATTTAGAAAAAAATCAATATTTGGTTGGACACAACTCTTTTACTCAAGACTGCACTTCATCTCCTGCATATACTATTTATAACAGATGCACGTTGGACTGGCGTTGTATTTTTCTCTCTTATTTAAAGACATCCATAATTCCATCGTTTTTTGACGATAGACCAACTCGTCGAGAAGTAAAGCATCGCCAAACCATTACTGATGCACTGCTATGCTTCATTGCTTTTTATGGCATACCGAAAGTTAAGCTCCTGGTTTGGGGGATGTCTTACGTATTGAATTTACTCTTATCCCTCCAACTCATGAAACTAAATATGTACATATGGGGCCACGTAAAATGAAACCCAAACAACACAGAAATATCTTTAAATTCTAAAAGCTACCTTTTCCGACTCCTTAACATTCTAAATCATTTCTTAATAGAAATTATGCAAAACAAAATTTATTTGGATGAAGGATGGACCAATCTTCATAGATTTCCCAAATTACGATTTTTTCACTATATAATCAAAGAGAAATGGAGATTTCGGTGACTTTTACAGCAAAATTAAAACAAATTCCAATGAATGAAATTGAAATAAAATTGAACAATGAAACAAATTTGAATATGCAACCAGCAAGTGAGGCAGATTCAAACAAAACTATAGACATTCACACCTATTATGATTGTCGAGTCGATCGACAACCAAACGATTTAAGCAAAATATTTGTAAAGTTGAGAACAAGCTATCGAGCATTTTTGCAATTAGCTCTGGTATTCAACAAGGATATGTTCTGTCGCCAATACTCTCTAATGTGATCTCTGGTTTGAGGCCATGACGCAATTTACTTTACAAGTGTTAATTACATATTTAAGGTAGTGACGAGATTCAAATACTTGGGATCTCCTACCTTTGGCGGTAGCCGTGTTTGTATCATCTACATATGTCCACTGCTAAACTTCAAGTATCTTGCAAATTCGACAAGCTGATGTTGCATAGAGTGTTGATCAGGACTGTTGTCATGTGTGGGTAAGAGAATTGAACCTGGATTTTGCAAAAACCGCTTATTATTACTATTATCAATCAATCATTTAATTTATACACAATAATTACAAACAGTTTTGAGAGAAACTGGTGACAAAGGTCATTAGTTTAATATGCATTTATATCTCAATATGTATCGGTAGGGTATGATACTCTAAAATGAAGGTAATAGCAATTTCTGCAACATGAACTACATGTGAGTAATCTATACATCAAAGTCGTTCAGTTTGTCTTCTTTGACGCACTATCTCAAACAGGTATTGAAAATGGGGTCCTGAGACGTTTTAATGAGGGACTTTCCCAAAATCGATTTTAGTTCATTTGTCCCCACGCTTGGGCAGCGCTGATTACATTTTTTTTTTTACATGCAAAAATAAGTAAAATCATGTTTACAAATACAAGTTTATTGTCTAAATTAGTGGATGTCCCCGTACTTTTTTTTATGATTAATAAAATTGAGTATGTTGCGATTAATAATAAATATCAAATTTTAAAATTAATTTAGTCGAAATTAATAATTTAATGAAACATTCAAACACATGTTTCACCATATAAAACTACATATGAAATATTTTAGCCACCAGTCAGCAAGCGTTGGAATTCTATTTGGGAAAATTCCTAATAGGAACAGATTTTTCATTTATGAACATGTAAAGCAGCGTATTTAAAATGAGCATTTTTCCTTTCTGCCGTTCCCAGCAACGCAATTTGGCTTTTTTCAATTAAATTTGTTAAATTATTGTTTAAATTAATTAATTTTATTATTTTAATTAATAATTTGAGTTATTATATATTATTTCTCATTAATTTAAATCAAAAATGTGCAGCAGTGGCCAGGCAAGGTATACTCGTTTAAGTTTGGCCAAATTTAACTTAAGCGATTACCAAAGGCTGATCAAAGGCTTCGTTGGCCAACGAAGAATTTTGCTTTACGCAGATATGACTTATTAGGTTGATCGTTGTGTTTGCTTAGTATTTTATTACAGCAAAGCATGAGCGAGACGCTACGAACAAATAATGTTTCATTTGTAACGAAATAACTTTAAAAAGTTTGTTAAAATTACATAATTTGCTTTAATTAAAATACCTTTTTAACATTTGTCGGCCGAATTTCAATTGTAATTTAATATTTTGATGGCTTTTACGAAATCAAACCTTTTTGAAAAACACGAAATGTTTTGCGTGTGGAAGCCTTCAAAACTTGACTTAAACCAATAAATTTCTGAGATCAAATATCGCTTATCTGGTTAATGTTCAATGGCAATCTTTGAATTACCTTTGAAAATCGGAACATAAAATTTACATCTAAACCTCGATTATCTTAATCACCACCATTCTCGATAGGTGCCAACTTGGCAAGTAACATTTTGATAACATTTATACAAATTTTATTAGAGATGTAGTATTTATTTTTAGTTTAAATATATTATCTAAAATATTCAGTGATTTCAACAAGTTAGCAAAAATTCAAAACGAAACAAATTCCGAACAATTTCGAAATTTCAAGAAACATCAACGATTGCTTGCAAGTAAACCAAAAAAAATTTCAACCAAATCCGTGATCCCTCAAACTGAATTCGTAAAAATATTGGCAAATCATTTCAACGAAATTTCACCAAACCCAGCCTCAAGATATAATCAGGACAAAGCCTTTATAAAATTTTATGTTTGGTAAAACATTTAGGGTACTAGTTTTGGGTTCATGTTACAAGCTGCGTTAGAATGTTATGTTAAATGTTGCGTTAAAATGTTACGTGTCATGTAAAATGTTATATTAAATAAAAATATTTCGTCTCTTTTTATTTATCACATTAAAATAGAAACAAAAAAGACAAAAAACACAGTGAGAGTACTTTCAGTCTTCACGTTACATGTATGCTGTGTTAAAAATGTCATGACGACATCTTTGAGGCTAAATATTTCTGTGCGTCCGACTTTTCCCTATGTTAATTGCATACCATACATTTTTAATGATCATCATTTTCAAAATACAAAAAACAAATCATATAGCAAAAATATTGTTACGAACTGGGCTTCTGAGTTCGTTCGGATTTTGAAATTAAAAACACTGTGTACTTTTTTGATGTCAGTATTAATGGTAAGGCAAAAAATTTTGTAAACCGTGTTACAAAGAAAACTTAGATGTCTTACATAATGGTAAAATTCTCTCTCCAACCCAAAAGGATACGAGCAAAGTCACCAAATCTGGTAGAGCCAAAAAATTACCGGCGCCTTTTTGGGACAGTATCGTCAAACATACAGGACTGGATATAGGGTGTATGTCATTGGTGTTTCTGCACCACAATGCCAATTTACACTAAATTACAGAATAACAAAAATTCAAATTAATTCGCATGTTATACGTTTTATTTTGAAACACTGCGAGAAGTAGGTAAGGTACAAATTTTATAGTAACTGAGTTAAACCACGAAATATTTAATGGGCTGCCTAAGTGGCGACCTATTTTAGTCCATTTACCGACAGTTTACATACATCTTAAGAAATATACTACCGTGCTCAAAATATTTTACATAGTTAACTACATTTTTCGCCAAATTGGATTATTGATAATCTTTATCATTAGAATAAAAAAATATAATTAAAACTTAATTGAGAAACGCGTAATAACAAAATTAGTTGAAATTGTACAAAATAAATCAAGTAGACAAGGAAAACAGTACGCCCTGCACCGTACCACAGAATAATAAACAATTTATTCTGTGACCGTACCGTGCGAATTATCAAACATAGATATGGCGGTGTAAACTATCTACCTCAAATAACACCAAAAATAAGATATAATTTGCCAACATATCGAAAAAATAATTCGCAACTGAGAAAAAAATAATTGGAATTAAGTTTTTCTCATGGAAATACAGATAATGTATGCAAATTACTAATTCCAAATTTCAACGATCCTCATGAAAACAATTCAAAAATTTGTGTTGTTCTAGCGCTAAATCCTTTAACTAAAATCAAAATGAGTACATCCAAACCATATGTCAGTTATTTAAACACATTTTGCACTACAATACAATCTACCACTACAACAACAAAACCTTTCGTGCTGTAAAATGACCGAGGAAATAATAATTAATATTAAAAAAAATAATAAAAATATTGCTAATCTAATTGAACAAGTAAATACACAAAATAATAATAATTCAACTACTATAACTCAATTGCTATGTAATTTAAAAGTGTTAAAAGAAAAGTCGAATGAAATTTTAACTGAATTAGTAAACGAGGAAAAAAAATTGGTCGCGGCACACCAAAATGAAAATGGTTTGTACTTGCTTTTAATAATAACTATAGAACAATAGTTTTTTTATTAATTACTTTATATGATTTTAGATGATTCAAGCTGTAGTGATGATAGCAGTGAATTAAATAGAAAGAAATCAAAATTTGATGAAAATTAACCTTCAAAATTACATTCTACTTATATTTAATTAGCCATCTATATCCAAACACTAAAAATTGAAACGTCTAATAATAAATACAGCGGCTTGTAGGGTAAAAAATACAGGGCGTTTACTCAAAACAAGATTTTTTTTTTTTATTTCAAAAAATGAATTATATTCATCACCGAATACACAGAATTATTTTGTCTCTACAAATTTTATTAATTTTTACAAATTTTGTTCAATCTCATAGTGATATTAATAACGAAACTATAATTCAAGGTATGTTTCATTATTTTAGAGTATTATAATTTAATTTAATTTGGTCAATTATAGTTAAATTCATGTTAAATGTCATAAAACGTAAAAGTGAGGTTATATAGCTCGGATAAATTTATTGAATATGTACATATTTTTTATATTTCACAATGTAATTCAATTATCTCGCTTTTTGCGGTATCTTATCTTGTTAATAATTTATTTGGGGCTATATATTGAATTTTTTATGTATATTGCGAATTTATAGACCAATAAAAAGTGTACTGATGTTGTGTTCTTGTTTTTATTCCAGATTATTTTTTATGTAAGAATTGTGGCAGTGATACGGCAATAAGTAATTTTATTTTATATAAACTAAGCCCGTTTGCTGAGTCAGCTATAAATGCCACAATATTTGATTTAGATCCTATACTAGTTCAGGAGATAGCGAACCAGGTTGAAATTAGCTATAAAATCATCCTTGTTCAAACGGCAAGCTGTGCTAAAATCGATATAGATGTATGGAAAACTCTAATTATGCACCCCTTTTTATAACAACTAATCACGGTTTTTTTGTGTTTAACAGTGGAGTCAAACATATACATGGTTTCCAGGTTATGCATGGAAGCTTTGTTTATGTCCTAAGTGCTCTTTACATCTTGGGTGGATGTACGAACCAATCGAGACGGCAACCGAAAAACAAAATTTACCAAGTGAAAAAGGATTTTATGCTTTAATCATAAATAATATCGTGACGGAAACATGTAGGTCTTGGATGATATGCGTGACCCCAATTGATATATAACACGTGTCACCTTTTTTTTATTATTTTCAGTTGTGAATTCATTACTAATCAAACAGCATTGATAAATAAATATATAAATTAAGTAGATAAATAAGTAAATAATTGTAGATAAAATACCATGGTCGATCCAAATCGAAAAATCAACATTTTATCCAAAGACCAAGAACAATTTTTAGAGGATTGCGATCGTGAGTATGGCAACCGTTTTACGATGAGCGATGAAGAATTTATGGCGTATTGTCGTCGCGAAACAAAACCACCACCAATTGTGGATCCATGGGAAAATGAGAAGAGTCATAATTTTAAACCGAATTTCCGTGGTAGAGGGCGTGGGGGAGGTCGGGGCGGTCGAGGAAGGCCGGATTTTAGACCAGATTATCGATGGGATAGTGGACGTGGTCATAATCCTAATGATCATCATCAACAACATCACCAACAGAATAGAAACCGCGATTCTTCGTCGGGCCCTTATAACAATGCTAGGCCACCCTATAATAATGAACGATTTTCGTAGATCTGGTACGTTTTTATCGTTTTGAGGTTTGTTTTTGTTTCAGACACCAAAAAGTTTTTCTTTTTTTACATGGATTTTTTCGGAATTTTATGATTCGTAATAAATTTTGAAGATAAAAAATCAGCATGGAATTGAGTTCTTATTTATTTCCCCTTTTATTTCAGTGATGTTTCAAATTATAAACGTAACAATGGCCGAAATAAATTCAGTTTCCATTTCCTATAAAAAAATATACCCAGGTTCCACCGAGATTTGAACTCGGATCGCTGGATTCAGAGTCCAGAGTGCTAACCATTACACCATGGAACCTTATGTTAATTGAAATCAATTTTTTGCTTTAAATGTTGTTGTATCCTGAATATTTAATGAAAAAGGATTTATTTTCTTTAAAGTATGTACATAAATTTTGGCCATAAATCACAAATTATACCCGAAAAAATGGTTGGTAATTTTAATTTTAGAACCTTACAAATGTCACTTTTGATTAGTAAGGTACTTACTGGTTGTCTTCGACTACCTACTTGGTAGTTGAGTTTTTTGTTTTACAATAACTAAGCTCAATTTATTTCCAGTAAGTTCGTAGTTTAGTGGCTGATCAAAACACCAATATTTAGGCTCTGGGATATCTACATTTCTTTTTGCTTGAAAGGTCAAGACAAAAGAGATAACGAAAATACTTTGACCTACAGAGTGTTTTAACGTTACACGTTTTACAGTTGGGTAATTAACAGCCCTATTCCCATAGTCGCATGATCACTTCATGTGATGTGACAATTATCACATGACTTCAAGTAAAAATTCTTATTCTGTTAGTCGATTCAAATGATGTGATACGACAAATGACAGAAACTACCTATTTTCAATATTAATGTAACTGAAAATTAAAAACTTACGTTTTTTTCCATTTTGATCTGTCACTTACAATTTTCAGGTGATGAAATGTATCATTTTATTTAAATTTTTATACGACTTAAGAGAATATGGCTTCAAAGTTATGACTCACGTCTCACTTCACTTCGACAAATGTTCAATTCGTTCAGGGGCCTGTATTCTTGAAATTCACCCGAAAATGTCACCGATAATTTCTAGTGAAATACGTTATTTCAGCCGAAAATTTAAATTGTTTTATACCAAAGTCACTGGTGACTTTTTTCGGAGAATTTGAAGAATACGGGCCCAGGTAATAAATTTCAAGATAGTACCTACTCTCTTGGCTTCCAATACCATAAATATTGTATAATAATCTCAAATGTACCTATACTAAATAAAATGTTCTGATTCCGATTTCATAATTTAATTTTAAGTCTGAACAGGTATTAATAGCACTTATTAACAACTTTTTCTTGATTATCTGAATGGGTTGAATGGGGCATTTGCTGTCGAGTGAGGTGCTTTTTCTAAACAAATCATTGCAAACGATTCTCATTGTCACTGTTTGCAATGATGTGTGACACAATGATATCGTCATCATTGTCAGCGAGAATTCGTTTACTGAATCGATTATGGTAGCAGCTGCACTTTTGATATCACACAGCAGGTGAGGAACCGCTTGGATACCAAGATTGCTCGACACGTACGTAATCGGTACGTGTCGAGCAATCTTGGTATTTGAGAGTCCTGTTCACAACCTCAACAATCCAACGAACTGCTGTGCACTCTCGTTGGGTATTACACGATGAGATATTCACAACGAATCCTTGAGCAGTAAAATCATCAACAACGTCTCGGAAACCCCAGTCAAGGACAAAGACATCACCGGGAAGGAATTGATCTTTGAAGTCAGCAGAATCCAAGCAAGATTGTTTTCAAGGTCTGAGAAATTTGCCTTTGCTGTCTGGAGTTACTACAACCATAGTCTACACCAGATTCTGTGATTTGTGGGAATTGTATATAGCCGCTTGAAAGCGGATGTTACTGTTTTTCGGAAGATACCCGTATGTACCATCCCAGACTGTAACCACGGTGATCTACCGTATGCCAAGATTGTTGGCGACAAAAGTCGATAAATCAGTTCTGACAAGTTTATTGTAGTTAGAAACTGTTTGTTGTAGTATCGTGAATGTTGCAATTATCTGCTCTTTTGTGAACCCAGTATACACTTATTAGCTGTACCCAGGCGCGGATACAAAGGGGGGGGGGGGGTGATAAGGGCGATCGCCCCCACCAAACACAAACAATTAGTTTTCTCAACGTTAAAAAATGATCGTTTGAGTTAGCACTAGCAGGTGAAATACCATAAATAATTGAAGAATTTCGTTACGTTCTTATATTTTCATGGGAAAAATTACTACACCGGATATTTATTTTCCGATGAAAACCCAGTTCTCACTGGAAAGATAATTGCGGAAGCAGTCTGAAATTTTCTGAAAGAAAACTTTTTTATTACTTCGAATTGTATAGGAATATGTACTGATGGTTGTAGTGTTATGACATCAGTTCAGAAAGGAGTGCTTGCTGTAATACAGAATGAGCTACCACAGGCTGTTCAATGTCATTGCACTAATCAAGCACTTAATATTAGTATTAGCAAATCATCAAATGTACAGTCTATCAGAAATTCTGTTGGAAATTTCGTTCTTAAAAATATTTTCAGTGAGCAGCTCAAGTCTTTATGTGAAACACGGTGGGTAGAGCGACACGACTCTGTGATATTATTTAAATCCTCGTTTTCACAAATGATTAATGCCTTAAAATATCAAAGTGGAAAGAGTCTGAATCATCACGGAAGGAAAGCTAAACGATTTATTTTATGTATTTGTAATGTCCAGTCTATTGTAGTTTAGCTATAGTTTAGCTATTCCTCTTCCGTTCAGTAAATTATTGCAAAAAGTTAATTTAGATAAACTTCAGCCAAAAATGTATTGTCAGATTTGCTTAGCAACTCAAAGATCAAAGAAAGAACAGTGAAGCCGTGTTTTCTACCATTATTAAAGAAGCGAGTGACTTAATGGAAGAATTAGACGTTGACATTGCGTTGCCAAGACTTGCTACAAGACAAAAAGTAGATAATAATATTTTAGTTCTAGAGTCTATTATATAGAAGATATTAAAATCAGAACTGCAAACGACAGTTTCAGTATATTGGAATTAGAATAGCAATTCCATCAAATATTATAAAAATTTCTTTAAAAACGCTACAAACTTCAACAGAATCTGTATTCACTGAGTTTCAATTTTATTTAAAGAAAATAAATACTTCTATTGAAATTTTATTAGGCGAAGTTCAAATAGGTCAACAGAAATGGCAACGAGGGAAACGAAATAATGGGATCGTTCCAGCTGGCGCATTAGCCTCACTTGCCAAGTGTGATGCAGAAGCTTTGCCTGCCATTCAAAATATTTTAGTTATGTTATCGACGTATCCTGTAAGTGTTGTATGCGCTGAAAGAACCATGACCGAAAATCGATTGATGGGACTGGCACTTTTACATATCCATAGCGATATTACAAATGAAATAAAACCTTCGGATATCATCGACCGTTACGCCAATAAATCAAATAGGCGAATTGAGTTTTTACTGTAACTGTGCTATTTTTTTTATAAAGTTACTGGAAACTAACTTTTTTATTCTGTTTATCTTATAATTTATATAGATACTTCTTAAAAAACTGTTTTGTTAATGGTATAATTTCTATATTCGCCCCTCCCTGCAGCTCCTTCTGGATCCGCGCCTGGCTGTACACCCAAGATAGTATCTCGATTTTTGTTTATCTTCAGTGAGGATATTCTGCTAACAACAACAGCATATCTTCAACCTGTTAAGCCTTGAATTCATTTCGACTGGGATTTACTGGGATGCTGCCAAGCAGGTTTAGCTTGAATAAACTGCTATCCAAGTGGTGGGAACAACAGCGAGTTCCTTGAGGGATGCAGATCTTTTTAAGTCTGAGAACTTGAATATGAGCTGAATCCTTGAATCGAACCAAACTGCTAGTGCCATTATACTTGAAGATACTACTGCCGTGATAACTGAACGCGAATTTGTAGCTGAGAGGTACATAGTTACTGTCTAGAGACTTTAGTTCCTCGTCATCATAAGGGCCTTCAACGCTGGTGCGTTAGTATAACAGTCTTTGTAGCCTCTCAAGCACCATCATGATACATGGACCTTTGCCTCGGTGTCTGAACCACGACAACCATGCCTCACATGACCATCGCTAGCGTCTTGGGAATTAGTGAGTCGGCCACTGATCGCATTATTTGTCAAAGTAGTCTCAATGTGGAAACCAGCAACACCCATAGCCATTAACAGCAACAAGGGAACTGGTGAGTGGGAACACATAAGATCGGCTAGAATCACCCATGGTTGAGCACCTATTAGTCTGCCTTACTACGACATATCCATGCCCCTTACTTGTTTCGTAGAACGAAGTGGGATCTAGTTTCACAAAGTAGTATTCACAATGGAAATTTTGTAGATTCACAGGCCCCTTTAATGACTAGCCTAAGCTTCCTCTTGCCTATCTGCGACATTTACTTTGTTGTTGTCATTTGTCCAGGCCAATCTTGGTAGTCTCCTTTCAAAGTAAATATAGCAAAAAAATTTCGATTAAAACAAAGTCAGCTGAACAATGTGTTAATTATTTATGTATTCATGCAGGGGTGGATTAATGCCTAGACACATTAGGCACGTGCCTAGGATCCGTGAGTTTTGAGGGAAGTAAATTTCGTGCTCAATTAAAATTAATGAGTAAGCCTTTATTTTTTCAAAACCGCCCCACAACGTCTCGGATCTCGGGAAACTGGCTACTAATTCCTGGAGCTTTATTTTTTAAACCTTGTTCCAGTTATCCCCATAACTTATCCCCATTGGGTTAAGGTTAGGAGATCACACCAAAACAGACATTTTTTTGATCCGTATAATTCAACCGTATCAACTTTGCGGTGTGTTAAGGCATAAGGCGCCATCACATTTTTCATGATATCTTTGTATGTATATGTGTTGGTTCATTCGCTTATTATTAGAATATTGGCCTAATCCATTAGCCAGCTAAATTCTTCCTAAACGGTATCGTTCCTTCCTCCGAGCTTTGCGGTCTTAATACTCGTAATTGTATCAGCGATACAGACAAACTACAATTCGTCACTCCAGAAATTTATCCTTCGTTTTTAATTTTGTGTTCAAATAATTCGCTTCTCCCCTGTAATAAACGTCTAGTAGTTCTGTCCGATCAACTCTGGACAATTTGGGGTCAATACGGCTTTATTTGTCTTCCTGGCGGTCAAAAAAGAATAACCTACTCTTCTTAATAAAGATTTCATCTTCCCTTTCCGTTGTGTATCTTTATATGTGTTAATGGTACCAAAAACTTTCTTCTTTCAGCACCCCAAATATATCGTTGCATTTCGTCCGGCTAAATATTTTCCAACTAAATAATATACTACTGAACTTAAATTAGAAGATGTTTTACCGTAAAATTTATAAAATTAAGTTTTATTTATTTATTGCGCTGCTCAGAGACTCATATTGGGAAAGTGATGAACGACACGAAATTTTGCCGGGCAATTACTCATCAACAATAAGCATTACCTTTAATGTAAAAATTTGATTGCATAGTTTGGTTATAATTAGGCTTCATGCCTTACGTATAATGTTATTGCAATGGCATCATCAGGCAGCGAGGAAACCCGCGCCACGAATATCTAATTTTGGACATTTCATAATGCCTGAATCACTATAGCAAGAGAACGGCTCAATAACAAACTATAAAATAAAAATAAAAATGTTCCAAAAAATTTTATTTTCATTATGTAAAATATTGCATACATTTTTTGAATTTATATGCTGTATAACCTATGCAATCCTAGAAAAATGTATTCGCAAAGATCAAGCCGGAAAATGTTTAGGTTTGCGAGTTATGGGACTTCAAAGTTTCCAAGTGACCGGAAACTAATTTGATTTAATACGCCATTTGTATCGTCAATATTTAAAAATAAATTATATCTAATAAGCGTTTATTAATAGCAAGACATTTCTGTGACGTATATTATTGACTTTTTGTGACATTTTAATGATTGAAATTTTAACGATATTTTGAACGATACATTATTTGTGAATTGCTTTATTAAAATCGCGTTTAAAGGTATTATTTTTGAGTGATAAATTCTCTTGGTATAAGGTTGTATATAAACCTTAATAGCAAATTATTACAGGACACGGACGCCATTAGGATGGATCAAGTTTTGGAGAAAGGAGCTGGGAGATACATGAAATGAAATTGTATGTGACGAGGAGGTGGGATTCTGTGACAAAAGATAATTAACGTTATTTCTGATTTTGTATTATTTGTATTATTATTTCTCGAATGGTCAACAATTATGCCAAGCACTGATCGAAGAATCGTACCGGCTAATCCTGACCTTTCTCACATATATTGTAAAACGGCACAAATTTTGAGAAAAGAAATTTTGAACATTGTGGATGCTCTCTAACAAGAGAACCTCAAAAAACGCTTTTTTCGATATGTCTCGACTTCTACTCCATTTGTTTTGATACAACAAATTGCTAATTGTTCCTCATAAAAAGTGCAACTAATCCATAGTAAATTAGATTATAAGGACTTCATCTTTATTTTTTTAGGGTATGAAATTACATTTTTTTCGCAAATTAAGGGGTGGTTTTAATGCCTAAAAAGGGCTCTTGGTTGCCGATAAAAAAAAGATTTTGTTAATGCCTCATAGAGTACTACAACAGAATAATTTTTATAAATTTTTGAATTTGACGGTTCAAAAGGTTCTCGTGTAAGATTATTTGTGAGTCTGCGATATGGCGGTATGGGAATGGAAGATTTATATTATCGTTACCAATTGTGATATTAGAGAATAGGTCCCTAAATTTAAGAAAATGCCTGCCCAAAATAACAGCAAATGTTTGTAAAATATAAATGGCTGGTTTGGTTAACAGACTTCTTGTGTTAAAAGTGGTTCCAAGGAGCCGAATAGAACCAATTTTTTATTTTTATTTTAAAACTCCATTTCATTGTAGCATAGCGAATTGAGAAATATAAAATTTTGTATTGTAAAAACAATGAATATATAAAATAATAAAAATTATTGGCAACGGTTAATCAACGTTTAGGCTGATAGAGCTTAATGCATACAGATGGCAGCATTAGACAATTAACGGTTTTTTTTAATTTGTAATTTCTAAATTTTGGTTTAACTTAAACTGTACAAATAAAGTTTTCTCAATTGTACGTAGTCCTACGTTAATAGGTCGTGTCTCGGATACAAGCTCGTCGGTTTTTTTATTGATGTGAAATTTGCGGGGTAAAATCTGTCAAAAATACTCGAGTATTTTCTGTCAAAAAGCCATCAGCGAACACACGGAGTATTTGACTGTGATAATTTGGGTGTGTGCGGTTTTTCAAATAAATGTCAAAGATTAGTGCTAAAAATATTTATTACAAGTTTCGGACAAATTTATTACAGGTTCCCATTATTCGATTATAAGCATAATATGCAATGTATATAAATAAACATGTCACCCACATTCGCAATATTATATTTATAGGTATGTATTTATTGATACTGCTCCTGACACCTACAACAAGAATAATAAATATTCAAATTTAATCAATTCAATTCACTTTATTTTCTATTATAAATATAAATATTTTACAAATACATAGGAACTCCTTTCCATTATCGCAGTTAAACTTTTATTTAAAGCCCTCGCACAACAATAACAGGTAAAAAAAATACCCAAACAATGTTACATGCGATAGAAAAGCATGCCGAATGCAACGTGATCCGTTAGTATATAATAACAGTATTTATAAAGTAGAAAACAACGGAAAACCAAACAAAACCAAATTTAAATACGTAACAATATAACATCACAAACAAAACGAATGAACAAACAGCCAATCAAATTTATAATATCGCTGCAAGCAGGGGAAATTCGTTTCAAGTCACATTGTACTTGGTGTGCTTTTTATTTTCAAATAAGTATGTAGTAAGTAAAATGGATTACAGTAGCGAGATAATTCATCTATACATAATATGCGCCTCAACTACCAAATTAGGTGTATAATTTTACCAAAGATTGTATCTTTGAAAAAATATTATAATTGCACACTGGAGATTTTTATGATACATAATAAGATAAATGGTTAAAATTTAGCCTTACATTTGAAAACTATATTATATATGGCTTCCATTTAACCTGGACAAAATTTTTCAAAAACGTGCACGAGGCATACCATGCTTTCTTAACGAGCGAATACATTTTAATCGCGACTGTTATAATTATATTATGTGTATATACTAAGAAAATATTTTTTTTATACATATTAATTTTCATGGCTATAACTAAGTACATAGCTACATATGTATATACAAAATTTTCTCGACTACAACTAAACTACAGTAATTCCTTCAGTATAATTTGTACTATCTTCGGTTAAAGTTCAGTTTCTACTTTTTAGTAATATAAATCTAATAAAATTATTTTTAATATTAATAAAAAAAAAAAGTGAATTTTATTTGTGTGAAATATTTAGTGTTACCATAATAATTTTTTATTATAAATATAAAATTTTTGGACTCTCATTATATTTTTTGGCGGTTTATTTTATGGACATTATTTTTTGTTGCAACATGCAAGTGTCTTTAAACCTAGTTAATTAATACAAATATTTATGCAGTGAATACATATTGTTGTCAATTAATGTGAGTTTACCGTAATAAATAGTTTTTAAGTATACATAATATATTATTATAGTTATTGCATTATGTCGACGTCTTTCGTTGTGTTTTGTGTGATTTGCCCATGAAAATAATATTGTACGGTTGAGAACTAAATACGTGATATAACAATTATTTATTAGATAAGTTACTATTTTACTTTATTATGTAATGTTTAGTTTGCAGTTTGTTATAACGTGGCAAATTTATTGCTAGTTAATCACCAGTACCGTCGCTAGAAATTTAGGCTCGACATATTTTTTTGCATTCCTTCTATTCCCCGCTACTTTGAGAGTTACATATATGTACATATATTTTTCTTGCCAAAATGTAAACTTTTGTTAAACCTCTGTTTCGGATAATGCAGGTAGACTATAGTGAGTGGCCATCACATTAGGACCATTTTCCTTTTTTTGATTTTAAATATTTTAATATTAAAATGTAAGTATTAATTGAATTTCAAAGCTTATATATTTATATTTAAGCTATTATTAAACGACAATATTATTTTTTCATATTATTCATAGACAAAAATACATTTAGCGCTGAATGTGGCCAAGCATTATCATGCATAAAAAAATCTACGTCCAATTTCTCGTTTGATAGGAAGCTCATGAAGCCTTAACATTTCATCTACGTAACTGATGTTAAAGCAGGGTATGGTATTACTACCAAATCTGTCTTATAATTCCATGATATTCCTGCCCAAACCATCACCGAACCTCCATGAAACGCTACTAGTGGCATCACGCAATCAGACTTTAATCATTCTCCCGTTGCACGCCAAACTCTGCATTGCCCGTCTGATGCATAAAGGTTAAAACTTGATTAGTCCGAAAATTACACATGTCGCCACGGCTGATAAATTTAGTTTCTGTATATAAACGTATAGTTGATTAGGTAACATTTTTATAGGTAATGACCTATAGGTTATGACCTCAAATATTTCATCTAAGGAATTAAGTACAGATTGTACGACAAATCGCAGTTTTAGCGAAAAACTTGAAAAAAATCGTATAAATGTTAAAAAGTGTATTAAGTTGTTTTGTCTTGTAAGGCTATAGCTTTCGTCGCATTACGTTTGAAGGCACCTCCAATTCCGTCGCGAGGACCTTTTCCATGAGATGTTGCAAAGAAGTGCCATTCAGTATCAAAACCATGACTTGCCTTGTATTGACACAGTTGGTAGAAGTTCTGTTTGTTTTTGTACTGCTCGCCAGCTCCATCGGAAAAAAAAATATTATTTTCTTTGTAGTTGTATTTCAAGCTTTCTGCGATTATTATGCGATCCATATTAAGATCGTACGTGTGGCGGCCTAAAATTGACGGTCAGATTAAAAGTTTAATTAACATCAGTTATTCCGTGGACGATACCTGAGGGTCCATTTAGGCGAATTCATATAAATTTTGAGGGTCCAATAAGAGACACTTATTTTATGATCGTGTTGGATGCATATAGTAAAAGTCCTACTTCAGGTTTTACGATAAAATGTTTTCACGTTTCAGGATACCGGATAAACTGGTGTCATATAACGGAACTCAATTCACGGCGGAAGGTTTTCAAGAGTTTTCATAAAGTCAAATGGAATAAAACATTGCTTAACAGCACCATATTTCCCAGCCAAAAATTGAGCAGCGGAAAATTCGGTACGAACTATTAAGAATGAACTCAAAACAACTCGGGTAAAGAAGATGAGATACTCGCTGTGTTTTTTTATAAGTCTCGATAGATCTCAATAGATCGCATCCAGATGTTCTCTATTTTTGTGGTTAAACCACAGAAAAGAATGAACAGATATGGAAGTTCCATGTCAAGTATTTACATAGAAATATTCAATCTAAAAAATGTATTGCTGCTCTAATCTAACCAGTTAAGACAGGGAAAATATAATACAATAATATGTTGCGCTTCTCTTCTTTTTTGTTTTTTATACAAAGAAGAGAAGCGAAATATGTAATATTGAATTATATTGTCTCTGTCTTAACTGGTTAGATTAGAGCAGGAATACATTTTTTTGATTGAATATTTCTATGTAAATACTTGACATGGAACTTCCATATCTGTTCATTCTTTTCTGTGGTTAAACCATTGAGGAAATACATTATTTCCTCAATGGTTAAACTGCAATTGACGAATGGAACGGTGTGCCCAAGCGGACAATAGTGAAGTATGTGATAGGCTGTAACAAAAATTTGCTATATGAAGTTATATGGAAATATTGTCTACTTAAATTACATTTTTATTTATGAAAATTGTAATGATTGTAAAATTAAATTAATTCCATATGTAGTTTAAATTGTGATTTTAGTATATCTGATTCATTTGGGATATTTTTTTCATTTTAGATATTAGAAAGTTGTACTTAAAAATTGCAGAAATTTAATGTTAAACTCACTATAAATATATATTTCGACCACTAAATATTTTTGGAGCTTTATTAGATCGCAGTTGCTACGCTTTGACTTATTAATACAATTTAAAATTTAATATTTTTAAAACATTTATGTTTTTGGTAACACTAGCTTATTTTGAAATTTCTGCAATTATTATGTACAAGTTTCTCATATTTAGAATGATAAGAATGTCACAAATAAATCAGATATACAAAAATCACACTTTAAGCTACATACGGGATTAATTCAATTTTCCAATCATTACAATTTTCATAAATAAAAATGTAATTTAAGTAGACAATATTTCCATATAACTTCATATAGCAAATTTTTGTTACAGCCTATCACATATTTTACTTTTTTCCGCTTAAGGCACTTTTTAAACTTTTCCATTCGTCAATTGATTCAGTTTATTTTAATCGAGAATAACTTTTTATTCAATATTTTATCGTTTTTAATTCATTTCCTTAAATTACACTACTTATTATGATAGTTGTACATGAAAATCTTGCTTTTTATCCAGATATGCTATCGAGACTACAGATTTTCCCTTTTATGAATAAAGACACACATTAAAAATTTGTATTTTAGCATGGAACCATACCAAAGTCAATTTTTAGTACATCTATCATGCAATAGGAAACTATAGTAGCTAATTTACATTTATTGTTTTGCTCTATTTTAAAAGACAGAAGATGTACGTTTAAAGTATTCATTTAATTATTATTTCCTTCCATTATGAAGAGGCATATTCAAAATGTGTTTTTAATACTATTTACCGCAATCCCCAAGTTTTCTTGGCGAAAAAAATGGAAAAATCGAGAAATGAACCTGTTTATCATTTTTCCTAAAAGTTGCTCAAAATTTAAAAGATCAATGTAACATTTTGAAAGAAAAAAAAAGTTTTAGTATGTCCGTCTCATTTTTAGATATGGATAAAATGTATTTGCACTTTTCCTCATGTATTTATACTTTTGGAATAACAAAATGCAGTAGAGTCTCGATTATCCGATGTGGTCGGGACGGAAGACAATTCGGATAAGCGGATTTTCGGATAATCCGGAAATGCTCTGTATGCACTGTAAAATGCTCTTGCATTTTATGGTGGTTAAAATAAACATGATATTTTGAATTTAAATTATTATTTTGAGTAATTTCAATGTTTTATTCATTCATATTTCACTAAACATACATATGTGTAATGTGTAAATAACAAAATAATTAAAAAAAAAAAAAAAATTATGTATTTTTTTGTGTTCGGATAAAGCGGAGTTCGGATAAACAGTATTCGGATAATCGAGACTCTACTGTATAATGAAAACAACAATGACGTAGAGTTGTCAAAATAAACACAACTTTTAGTGCTGCGAGTGCCAGTATTTTAAGTGGATGATAGAAGTAGCTACAATTTCCCATTTTTTTTTTTTGCTAATATCTGAATAGATCTATCGAGACTAATAAAAGAACACAGCTTAATTACCCCTATTATGGTTCTCACCTCACCGAGAAATACTATGCAAATGTGACTAGATTTATATGTAGTTTTTCGGTGAGGTGAGAACCATAATAGGGGTATAAAAATTTGTATTTTAGCATGGAAGCATACCAAAGTCAATTTTTCGTACATTTAGCCGTGTTTTTTTATAAGTCTCGATAGATCTCAATAGATCGCATCCAGATGTTCTCTATTTTTGTGGTTAAACTGCAATTGATTCAGTTTATTTTAATCAAGAATAACATTTTATTCATCAGTTTATCGTTTTTAATTAATTTCCTTGAATTACATAACTTATTAATTGTACATAAAAATCTTGCTTTTTATCCAGATATGCTATCGAGACTACAGATTTTCCCTTTTATGAGTAAAGACACAAATTAAAAATTTGTATTTTAGCATGGATGCATACCAAAGTCAATTTTAAGTACATCTATCATACAATAGGAAACTAGTATCTGATTTACATTTAATTTGTTGCTCTATTTTAAAAGACAGAATATGTAGGATAAAAGTATTAATTTTATTATTATTTCCTTCCATTATGAAGATGCATATTCAAAATGTGTTATTTAATACTACTTACCGCAATCCACAACTTTTTTTAGCGAAAAAGAATTGAAAAATCGAAAAATGAACCTGTTTATCATTTTTCGTAAAGGTTGCTCAACATTTAAAAGATCATAGTAGCATTTTGAAAGAAAAAAAAGTTTTAGTATGTCCGTCTTATTTTTATATATGGATAAAATGTATTCGCACTTTTCCTCATGTATTTTTACTTTTGGAATAACAAAATGTAATGAAAACAGCATGGCGTAGTGTTGTCAAAATAAACACAATTCTTAGTGCTGCGAGTGCCAGTATTTTTAAGTGGATGATAGGAGTAGCTACAATTTCCTATTTTTTATTTTTGCAAATATCTGAATAGATCTATCGAGACTTATAAAAAAACACAGCTATTATCATACAATAGGAAACTACACTGCGCCAATTAAAAAACGGAACAGAAATTTTCTTCGAAAAATACCCAGATTTGAACGCTTGTATTTTGGTAAAATAACATCTTTCAAAAAAAAATTTATTTCTAGTTGAAGGAAATTTTGTTTTCTTTTCGATACTGGAAAGCGTTTTATTTTATTTTGTTTTTTTATGACTTTTTTGAGAAAAACAAAAGGTGTCTAAAAAAAAAATTTGCTGCTGTTTGAAACTGTAAACGAACTTGCTCGATATTTCATTCAAAAATTCAAATTGGCCATTTTATAGAGAATTTAGAAACCTTGCAAAATGATACTTGGAAAATTTCTGTGCGACCACTCCTTGTCGAGTTATTGAAGTTTTAGTGTGTTAAAGTTTTAGTGGTAAAGTGACTTAACATTTTATCGTAGAGTGCTAAGTTTATAAGATAAAAAAATTTACTTCTACGATTTTTGATACGTTTTCTCTAAAATTGCAATAACTCGACAAGATCGATATAAAATCAGCAATGTATGTTTGTATAAGGCTAGTTATCAGCTGGAAAGTGCAAAGGGGTGAGCTAGGCGAGCTAACAAAGCTAACAAAACTACATTTCTCGCTTAGCTTAGCTGAAATGTGCAACGGGCCTAAATCTTCAATAACTCGACAAGGAGTGGCCGCACAGAAATTTTCCAAGTATCATTTTGCAAGGTTTCTAAATTCTCTATAAAATGGCCAATTTGAATTTTTGAATGAAATATCAAGCAAGTTCGTTTACAGTTTCAAACAGCAGCAATTTTTTTTTTTTTTAGACACCTTTTGTTTTACTCAAAAAAGTCATAAAAAAACAAAATAAAATAAAACGGTTTCCAGTATCGAAAAAAAAAACAAAATTTCCTTCAACTAGAAACAAAATTTTTGATGTGAAAACATCTTTAGCGGGGGTAAGTCAAAAATTTCATGTAAAAAAAGGAACGGAAAATCCGGTACGACCGAATTACAATTTCCGTCAGATTAATATGAAAAGGCACAAAAAGTATGCATGTGTAGTGTAAGTGGTGCAAAAAAACTGAAATGGAAGTACGTTAAGCAAAGACAAATGCACCCATACCTTAAATATTAAATATCTTATGGCTGTATGATACTCAATTTTTTTCCCACTTTTTCAGTGACTAGAAAAGACAAACAGAGTGAGAGAAAAAATATGTATACAAAATATTTGTGAGAGTGAGTGTATACACCATAGATTTGAAAAAAAATATAGAAACGTTAAAAAAAAAGTGGTAGCTCAATTTTTCTAGCAGTTAATCGAGCAAATATAGCAAAAAAAGAATAGGGCATGCTTATAGTAACAATATTCGCCGCTGTTTTAGAATGCAGCACCCTCGGTAAAGGTTAGCATAGCAAATGTTATTTGTGTTTTGTATCGAAAGTGTATGGTGAATTTAATAACAGAAAAGAATTTGTATATTTCAAAATGTTTATAAGTCGTTTAGCGACGCGTTCGAACTTCGTAGCCATAAAATTAAACATTAAACATTATTGTAACCTTTATCACGACGGTAATGACATTTGATGTGCGGAAATAAAATCAAACTCGTTTTGCATGCCCCATTGGATTTGATTCTTTTTTTGACATTAGATACTTTTTTCTGACATTTCTGAAATAATAGAGAAAATATTTATGTAGTTGTATGTAAACTATATCGTTGCAATTAATTGCGGCAGCTAATGCAAATTTATTACGGGCTGCCTCATATTTCTTACGAAAAGAATCAAATAAGAACAAAAAAAAAATATTCGTCCCAATGGCTACTTCACCGCGAAAGCGAATGATTTAGCCACAATTTATTAAATGAAATACAAGTCGAATACGTAAATTTATATCGGAGAACGTTGCGGATGGCACCTATCCAATTTCAAAAAAATTTGGAAATGTTACATCCATTTATACAAAAATTAGATACACAAAAACATGTTTGATTGTATATACATATTTTGTTTATCCGAAACTTCAAAATATTTACATATACTGTTGTCTACACTAGCCTGCTCTGTTTCGCTTTACTAGTTTTGTAGCAATTTATTGCACTTGAAAAAAAGTGAGTATCATACAGCCATTAGCGAGCTGTGATTACTTACGTTGATACATAATAAAATAGTAATTTTAAAATTGTTTAATCGGTATGCTATGTTTAGTATTGCTCATGCTGTTGCTGAGTTTGGTTATGCAGGGCATATAGGAAACAAAAAGTATAAGAGTGGTAAGCAGATTCGAACGCCATTTTCTAAAGATACCCGCAAGGAAGAAGCCGCAGAGAGATATGCTACCATCTTTGCAGCTGCTATGATTTTATGTACAGTCAAAATTGCGGTTTTATTTAAAATAGTGCCTTTTAGCGCAAACCGCCATATTTCATTTAGTTCAAATCAATCAAATCAGCGATGCAACTTTGCTTTGTTCACCAGGGCCTCTATCATGTTCTTTTCGACCCGCTTCAACTCTCTTATTATGAATTCCGCTATCGTACGCGGCATTATTTTGAGACTAGTTTTGATTTTAGTTTAGATTAGATGCAAAAACTTGTCGCAATCCTCAACAATAAATCAATCAGAAAATTGTCCGCCTTATTTTTCTCGCTATTGAATAGTTCGCCAAAAAGTGTTGTGTTTTGTGATCCCAAATTCACGATAACGTAAAAAAAAAATTTCGCAGCAGAAATCATGATCATGCCCCTGGTTTGCCGTGACCATTCACAAAAGTTCAAATATGGAATCATCAACAATTGTCTTGTATGAGTAACGGTGAATTTTGAAGCGTTCATGGCAGGTTTATAGATAATTAACTTTACAGAATTGTACTTTGCTCAAGCTCACCAAGACCTCGCTATACTGAAATATAGTCGGTTATAAATTTCAATTTTCAATTAAACCATTAGGGTCGGCAAGGTTCGTCATCCAAACCCAAAATAGAACAACTTATTGACTTTTTAACCAAAAATTGTATCGTAATTTAAATACTGAGCCAACAGTTCTCAGGCTCATCGAAGAGACTTGAAATGATTCAATAGTTGCAGGTTTTCACATAATTCTTTTGCGAGTTGAGCGTGAACTCGCCCGTTGTTTTTTTTTGTAAGGTGTTATTTTACCAAAATACAAGCGTTCAAAACTGGGTATTTTTTCGAAGAAAATTTCTGTTCCGTTTTTTAATTGGCGCAGTGTAGTAGCTGATTTACATTTAATCTTTTGCTCTGTTTTAAAAGACAGAAGATGTACGATAAAAGTATTCATTTTTTTATTATTTCCTTCCATTATGAATAGGCATATTCAAAATGTGTTATTTAATACCATTTACCGCAATCCACAGGTTTTTTTGGCTAAAAAGAATGGAAAAATCGAAAATGAACCTGTTTATCATTTTTCGTAAAACATGCTCAAAATTTAGAAGATCATAGTAACATTTTGAAAGAAAAAAAAAATGTCAGTATGTCCGTCTCATTTTTATATATGGATAAAATATATTCGCACTTTTCCTCATGTATTTATTGCTTTTGGAATAACAAAATGTAATGAAAACAACATGACGTGTCGTAGCGTTGTTAAAATAAACACAATTCTTAGTGCTGCGAGTGCCAGTATTTTTAAGTGGATGATAGGAGTAGCTACAATTTCCCATTTTTTTGACAAATACATATCTGAATTGATGATTGTAAAAGTAGAGAAAGCGCCTCTCGAGGACAATAGTTAAAATGATGCACCTGATAAAATGACATTTGTCACAAATGCGACGAAAGAAAATTTAGCAATGCGGTAATTAAAAATTGTTTTTATAGTCCGAAATTGGGATAATTTACAATTATTAGCAATCCGTTAAGTAAAAATTGTGTTTACAGTTCAAAATTGGAATTGTTTACAATAATTTCGAACGTGAAATTATCAGGTACCTCAGTTTAAAATTTTTCCACTAGGTGGAATCCGTGATGCTCCAATCGTCAATAGATCTAACGAGACTTATGTATAAAAAACACAACAACTATGTAATTTTCTCACAGATTACAGACATTCGGTTCATTGTATCACACAGAAAACTCAAATTTCTCAGGTTTTAAGTTATACCTAAAGCAAAAATTAAGTTAGATTTGTTGTTACCTGTAAAGGAAATACCAGGGAAACTAAGGGCTGAAGAAACCAGAAAAGGAAATCGTTTTTTTAGGTCAGGACTCAGGAGAGTTAGTGATGGTCAGGGAACTATAGCAATTCTAATCCAAAATGATTCTTATGAGCTAAAATAACATCAAGTGGCCGAATGTTTGCTATAGTTTGAAGGCTAAATTCGGGGCTGTATCAACAAACTAAGATGCCTCTTAGTAATATGTTTAAAACGCACTAGACATGATTTTAAAAAAATTAAGTCAATTGTTATGTTGGTTTGTTGTGTAGTGAAGAAGAAACTGAGAAGTTCTATTGTCAGTTTATTGTTAAGTGTAAAGGAAATTTTTTGTGAAAAAATTATTGATGGAAAAAAAAAAAAAATTAAAAAATCGATTCCCAAGTTAATTTCTAAAAATGCTTAACAACTGAAAAATCCTGAATGCTGATAATTACAGTGTTTTTTAAACTTTGGTCAAAACATGGGATTAAATAAAATTTGTGGTTATCTAAATACATCTTGATGATAAAATCAAGAGGCACTAGAGGCTGCTTATTGTAAACGACGACTAAAAAGATTCTTATATATAAAAATAAGATAAGATAGTTCGACCTTTAAAAGTTTAGTTTGGTCAATGTTGTGTATAATTTAAAAGAAAAACAGAGGCGATTATAGGTACTATGGACATGCGATTGTTAAACGATTTTTTGATGAAGGTTATGAATATGTATGCAAAATTAGCTTGTTACTTGGTTATTTTTAATCGACTATGACGAAATTCGTAGGTAATGGGTTGGAAATGGGATTCTTAAATGAATTTTGGAAAACACAATACAAGTTACAAGCTAATCGTAACTTGGCTGTTTTATAAACGATTATGATGAATTCGACAGGTACAATAGAAATGGGATTGTTAAACGATTTTTGGATGAAGTTTATGAATATGGAGTATTTTGGAAAAAGGGGAATTTACTGCCATACTCTGAAAAATCAATTGAGAAAAATTCTTCAAAAATCAGGCCTGTCGAATTTCATCAAAATCGTATTCAAAATAACGAAGCTCCATTAATTTCATCTTAAAATCATTTTCCATCGTACCAAAATATACGAAAAGTAATGCATTACCTGCAGTTTACAATAAAAAACAATCATATTTTTTGGAAAAGTGGCATTTTTATTTACATAGTTATTATTGCTACATTTTAAATTATTACATATTTTAGTTTTAAAAATTAGCACTTTATTAAATATGGAGCTATTTTCTTGTTGAAAATATTTGTACCATTGTAAAATTTGGCGCTGTGTGACATGGTATGGTCTGCTAAAGCTAAGTCGTGACATTTTTTATTGATGAAATGAGCGAGTGGTTTAAAGCAGTATTGCACGAAATTATTTCCAAATTAATGTTTACTCACACATATTTATTTAAACAACATATTCAACAAAAGACACCAAAATTAAAACCAATTACAATTTTCTTCAATTCGTCGCCTCTTTTTTGTGACATTTTTAACAGAGCCACTTGACCAGAATGATATTATTCACAATTAAATTGTTATTTTATAGTTACAATTTTATTAAAAAGTCACAAAAAATTGTTATTTGTCAGGTCCCTCAGGTACAATTTTTGTCAAAAAATATTTCAGATAAAAGTTGTCTGCTGTTTTGCGTAAAATATGCTGTTAAAATAATATAGGTTTTTATTAAAATAAAACTAAGTTGACTTGATACGTAATTTGAAGATAATCAGAAATAATTTAATCAGATTTTTCCCTTGGGTCTGAATAACTTTTTCCTAAAACTTTTTGTTTTATAAGACGTAACTTTTGGGATATTTAGGATGGTCAACTTAAATGGTTCCCGAAAAGAAGTTGGCTGTACGAAGATTCTAAAATGATATGTACATCATCATAATAAACAGAAAGCTCTCATAAAGCGTTGTCATAAATTTTACTTCCGTGCTGTACATATACCATTTCCATTTAAAACGTTCCTTTGTTTTTTTAAGTTTTCTCAAAGAACATGGGCACAATTTATAGAAATTTCTTTTTTAATTTTCCTCTTCTATGATGTGTTGCAGTTACAAACTTTTTTTTATATAGCTTCAATTTATCTTATTGAAAGTCAACCCAACATGTGAATTTAGCAAAAAACTAATAAAATTAATAATCTATCTTTATTTACTTCTAGTGCCTTCTTATAAAAACTAATTAAAAAAAAAAAATTAAATCTGTGATATAAACTATACTATTTGTGTTATATACTATAAAATAATACCTAAAGTGTTTTATTTTTATATTTATGAAATGTTATTTAAATAAAATGTTTACAAAAGTTTATCCAACTTAACAACAAAAGCCAAACTAATTTCGATTAAATAATTAATTATAGAAGAATAAAACATTCTACCTAAAAAAACAAAAAAAAAAACTTGATTTTTATTAAAATAATATAAATAAATTAATTATGTCGTCTGCAACACAAACGACAACTTTAAATAGTGCTACCAATAACAATAATAGTAACAATAATAATATCAGTAGTAATAATACAAATAATCCTGATCAAAGTTATCAATATCAACATCAACAACAAGAGCAACAACAAAAACAGCAAAATCAGCAACAGCAGCAGCAACAACAACAGCAGCAGGAACAACAAGAGCAACAACAAACAACGATAAATCATGATAAGCATACGGTGCATTGGTTTCGCCGTGGCCTTCGCCTACATGATAATCCGGCATTACTCGAGGGTATTAAAAATTCCACCACGTTTCGTTGTGTATTTTTAATTGATCCCTGGTTTGCCGGCAATTCAAACGTGGGCATTAATAAATGGAGGTGAGAATACATAAACACATTTATTCATATACATAGCTATACATATTTATTTATTTGTACAAATATTATATTAGGTATATTCCGTCATCTTCAGGGGGAAATTAATTATAAAGAAAAAAATTTTCTTACGTTTTTTCAAATTTTACATACAGTAATGTCTAAATTATCTAAGTTTATGGCCAAAAATAAATTTTACATAATACAAAGTTTAAATTTAAAAATAAGATTACAGGAAAATTCAATTTAAAATAATATTATCAGCAGTAATATCCCAAGAGCATTGATAATTTCCCGAAATAATTTTATTATATTTTTCGAGAGCACGTTACCTAAAAGCAACGTGCTTGAGAAAAATATAATAAAATTATGAGATATTTATCAATGCTCGAGGGGTATTCGACGAGAAAATTTTTTGCAATTTTATTTTATTCTAGTAGTAAGGCTGCTAGATTGTAAATTGTTCTATGAAAGTGTCATTTTGAAACAGTATTTATTGTAAAATAAAACTATAAATTCTTTTCATCTAGTAGCCAGAGTAAGTTTTTCTAAAATTGCAAGCCTATTAAATCGGTCAATTTCGAGTCACGTGTACAAAATAAACCAATCAAAATAATATTAGACTGATAACATCCCTAGGGAAATTATCATTCGTAATACAACTAGTGCTCAATTATTATCGATAATTTTTTACGAGTTAAAACCGCGCTGAAAATTCAACGAGTGCGCAGCACGAGTTGAATTATCTGCGTCGGTTTTAACGAGTAAAAAATTATCGATCATTAATTACAGCACGTGTTGTATTTAGTAAGAGAATACAACTTTCTCGTCAGCGATTGAATCACTATTCATTCATTTGTGTCATGTTATATGCAAATTATTTGACAAGCTTTTGTTTGGATGGCTTTTCCTTTTTTTTTTTTTTTTTTCGCTGGCGCTACATCCCATGGAGGGATTTGGCCGCTTCATTTTTTTGAAGTTTCGTAATCATTTTTACAACGGATAATGAGTGATTAGTTCATTGATCCTTACATTAAACCAGCCATGATTTTTTCATCACCCGCCGGGAATCGAACCCGGGACCTCCGGAGCTTAAAGCAAGCATGCTAACAACTGTGCCACCGGGGCGTTTCCTTTGGTGTGTATAAAAAATTCAATCATAATAAAAGGAAATTGAAACACAATTACAAATTTAGAGATAATTGTTTAGGATTTTCTTGTTGCTATGGTGAAATTTATAAAATTATCGCGTTGCTATGGTGAAAATCGTAAAACTATCGCTATAATAACGTGTTGTGGTACGTATTTTGCATGGCAATCTAAATATTATTGCTGTAATAATCGCTTTTTCGTAAAATTTCCCATGGCATATTTTGTGAAAGTTGTATTCTCAGTGTAATGTTATTTTGATTGGTTTATTTCGGTCACGTGACTCAAAATAGACTGATTTAACAGGCTTGCTATTTTAGCAAAAAATTTTCATAATAATTTAACAAATATTTGGAAACTTCTTGTATATTTAATAAATTTTGAGAATTTTGAATTTTTTTATATGTATAGCTAGGGGTACCGAATTAAAAAAGGCTGAAATTAAAAAAGTGTTCATTAATGAAATAAAAAAGGCGAATTTTGTATGAAAAAGGAATATTTTATCATTTCAGAAAAAAAATGAATTAAAAAAGTAACAGGTGTTCCTACAAATTCATACAAAAATCACCATTTTTAATTCACTTTTTTTAATTCAGCCTTTTTTAATTCATGTAGCCGTATAGCTACTTTCCAAAATAAGCCTTTTAGTAAGATTTTCCTCCTTATCCAAAATTGTCGCATCCTCTATATAAAGAGTGGTCAGTTTGTCGTAAATGGCTTGAGATTGCGCTCTGCGATTGATTAAAGGTATTTGTCGAACCATAAATATGTTGGTATAACCTCTTTTTTAAATATTGTTTGGTTTGACCAACATATTCTCTTCCACAAGAACACTTTAAGTTATATACTAAGTTAGATTGCGGCTCTAAGGGAATTTTGTCTTTTAATTTTATAAATAAAAATGTATCTAAACTATTAAACGGTCTACCAATAAGTTTTATATCATAATTATTTAATAAAAATTTAATTTTTTCGTATACAATTTTTATGTAAGAGATCGAAATAAAAAGTTGACGATTATTTTCAACGTGTAAATTTTGATTTTCACGCGAATTTTGTGAATTATTTGTCGAAATAAAAATACATCGATAAAAATACATCGATAGCCTTTCTAATGTTTCTAGCAATAACAAATCAAAGACAATACGTTCGTTAAAATTTTGAAATTATCAGGATGAAATTTCCCATCCGATAATCTAAAAACTTTTTCCGCCAATAAAAACGCCGTGTTGTTTTTGTATGAAGATGGAAGCCACGATTGATAATTTAGTTATCGACCCGACCAACTTTTTTTATGATACCAGTTCGTTTTTAAACATCCATCTTCATTACGTATTACCAAAACATCAAGAAAAGCTAAACCACCTTCAGGTTTAATTTCACAAGTAAATTTGATTCGCGGAGTAAAACTATTGAATAACTCGAGAAAATAATCAACATCTGAATTTGAAATAGCCGTAAAAATATCATCCACATACTTAAAGAAGAAAATAGGTTTAACGGAAGATGTTTTCATTTTTCAACACTTCAGTCTCAATATACTCCATCAACAAGTTAGCCACTGTTGGACTGACTGGTGATTCCATTGGAGAGCCAAAAACTTGTTTAAAACATCTTCCTTTAAAACTAAATTCTGTGTAATTCAAAACAAATGTTATTCCTTCCAAAAAGTTATTTTTTTTACCTTATTAAGGAATTTGACAATATTTACTAAAAAGTTTCCTACATTGTTTTTTAGTTGCATTAATTCTATTTGAATTATTTTGCAACATAATTTATTGAATTATATTATTGCAAGCTGTAGATCATGAAGTTTCTCACTCAGATAACGAGTCTTTATTAAAAAAATAAAAAATAAAAATAAAAATAAAAAATTCGAAACTATCTCATGCTTTGTACGGTTTTTGGTTCTTTAAAAACTCCAGAAGGCTTTTGTTAAAGCTTATGACATTATTTGAATATTTAATCTCTCTTGTGAGTTAAACTGCGACAAACTACTACTTAAGATATTTAAATTTTTATCTGTATTTGATTCTATCAAGTAATGTGAAATACGTCTAGTCCCATGGTTATGACGACTTCGTATTTGTTGAAAATCTAAATCGTGCATTATTAAATTATTGGTCAGTTTAAATATGTATAAATCTTAATATTTCAATTTCAATTAGCAAATACAAACTTTTAAAATTTTGAAATAGTAACAAACTAGGATATGTATTTAAAAGGTAAATGACATATGTATGTACTTTAATGCTCGTTTCTGTAAAATAAATAATTCATCCAGTTTATATTTAACACAGTTACTCCAAATTGGTAGTACGTATAATATTCGTGACAAAATAAATGAGTCCATATATGGCAAGTAAACATTTGAAAGGCACAAAGAAGGAGATATAGATGACTTTACTTTATCAATATGTTTTTTCCAGCTTAGCAAATTATCGATGATCACAGATCACACCAAGATAAGTATATTCAGTAACATGCTCAATTGGTTTGGTTGATTATCGTAAGACAATGTGAAGCGCGCCTTCTCCTCAGATTTAATATTTTTGTTTCCAAAAAGTAAAAGTTTAGTTTTCCCGGCATTTAATATTAACAGGTTAAGGTCGAACCATTTTTTAATTTTGACAAGATCATTTTCCATTTCAGAGTGCATATACTGCCGAGACTTTCATTTTCGTAGCATATTACTGCATCATCTACATAGAGAATAATATTACTAACTAGATCCATTTTCGTGATGTCATTAATAAAAATATTGAACAAAGTTGGCCCTAAAATTGATCCTTGCGGAACACCTTTAGTAATTTTCATAATTTTACTTATTTATTTACTTAGAAAGTGCTGACTTTTCCAATTAACAGTAGCTCGTGGTCTACAGTATCGAATGCCTTTTTAATATCGATGAAAATACATCCAGGGTAACATATTCTATGATAATAAAAGCACCATTCACAATATTCACAAGTCAAAACACCGCAGCAGTAGTACTTGAATCTTTCCAGTACTACACTTTCTAATATTTTAGATGACGCATTTAATATTGATATTGGCCTGTTATTGTTTGAGGAGTGTCTGATCAAAAGTAGCTATTTACATTTTCCAACATGTAATTATTATTTTTTCTATAATTTTTTTTCCATATCAGAATGGACCAAAAGTGGCTTATTTCTCTATCGAAAATGTCCCTAAAATCAGAAACAGGAAAAAAAGCTATAAAAAAGTAATCTTTAAATGTGCGTTTAAAACAGCCAGACGCCAGATCATTACAAAATATGTTTTCGAATAACGTAAATAGCCACTTTTGATCAGACACTCCTCGTTTAGCAGTAAATAATTTCCAGATTTTGGTATCGGAATAACCTTGCCAAAGTTCAAGGAATTTGGAAATTTATTATTAATAATTGCATTTGTTGTAGTTGTTGTTCAAATTAACACGCTTTTAATTAACACTCACAACACAACTTTATTAATATATATAACTTCTAATTTACATTTATCATACTTTATTTTAACCTCACTGTATGACAGCCAACAACACAGTATATCGTACCAAGATGTGTGTTGTCAGAACCGAGAACTAACTCAGGGTTGTACAATGAAATATTATAAATATATTATATTCAGGGTTGCAATATCTCCCCCTAATAAAGTAGATATGGCTTCAGGTATCGAGGAATGATGTTATCCCGTGTAGAACGTCTTAACTCGGTTGGAACTGATGGAGATGGAACTTGTTCCTCGTTGGGAACTGATGAAATTTGTTGCTGTTGTGGATTTAGATGAGGCACTTCAAAGTCATCCAGTAATATCTGAAGAGGTAATGTATCCTGTGCTGGTGAGAACGGTCGATGAGACGATCTTGATATTAATTGGTTACCATGCCATGCGATCTGATAATTTTGTTGCCATCATCAAGAATAATTTTGTACATGACACGTCCTATTTTGGAATAGATTTTTCCGGGAAACCATTCAAAATTATTGTTTTTATAAACCTTGGCTTGCACCAAGTCTCCAACTTTGTAATGCCTTGGTTTAGTTCCGTGCTTTTTGTTGAACTGTTCATTCATCGAATTATTCCGATGATCTGTTGCGTGAGGTTGCTGACTTGGTAGTAGTAGGTCTAGAGTTGTTCTGATTTTGCGATTGAATATAATCTCGGCTGGAGACAACCCAGAAGGTGTATTCGGATTTGGTGTAGTACGATAATTTGATAAGAAAATTTGTAGTGTTTCCTCTATTGACTCTCCTTCCCCTTGAATTTTCTTCAACGCTCTTTTCAGCGTATCGACGAACTTTCCGCCTGCCCATTTGATTGCGGATGGTATGGGGCACAACGGAGATGTTGTATGCTGTTCCGCTCACACATTAGTTGAAATTTCGCGGAAACGAACTGTGTTCCGTTGTCTGAGACGATGAGTTGTGGTGATCCAAAACGAGCCAAACTTTCTTCAATGATAGCTACCGTTTTGGTTGCGGTGATAGTTAGTGTAATGAATATTTCTGGCCATTTCGAATATGCGTCAACAATGACCAAAAAATATAATCCGTTTATTGGACCGGCATAATCAATATGAATGCGCTGCCATGTACCCTCGGGTATCGACCATGACTCCAACGGTACCTTTGTAGAAGTCTTTGCAACACTGGTGCATTGATTACATCCCTTGACCAAATCTGCAATATTTTCGTCAATTCCAGGCCAGTATACGTAGCTGCGTGCAATAGATTTCATGCGTTCTATGCCTTGATGTGCGTTATGTAGTTGATGCAATACTTTCCGTTGATACATGTGTGGAATTACAATTCTATCCCCGAATATCAGGCAATCGCCGATAACTGATAATGATTGTGATCGTTTTAAAAATGCTCTGACGTCCGTATTGGAAATCGATTTTGGATTTGGCCATTGAGAATTGACGTAACGAATAACTGTTTGAAGTATTTCACATTGCCGAGTTGCCTTGATTATCATCGAATGCGTGATTGGCAAATGACTGACTGTATCTACCTGTGAATTGCGCAGATCAACTTCCAACTGAAGCGATGCTATTACGTAGTCCTCGTCCGGTTTCAATTGTGCATTTATTAAACGTGAGAGAATATCGGCGTAGCCGAATTTATCCGTCGCAACGTACTCAATGTTGAAATCATACAGGAGTAAGGTACATGCCCACCTTTGAAGTCTATTCGCAGTGTAGACAGGAATTCCCTTCTTTGAACCGAATATTGATAGTAGAGGTTTATGGTCCGTTTGTAAAATGAATTTCCGGCCATAAATCATCCGATTAAATTTAGTAACTGCGAATATCAAGCCTAATGCTTCTTTCTCGATCTGCCCGTATCCCATCTCGGCTTTCGTTAGTGACCGAGAAGCATGGCTAACTGCCTTTACCGAACCGTCTTCATGCCGGTGATATATGCAAGCATATATCACCGGTATGAAGACGGTTCTGACATGCATCCGCTGCTACCACTATCTGCTGATTTGGGTCATAATGGGGAAGCATGAGATCAGACTTAAGTATTTGTTTGAAACGTTCGAATGATTTCTGACAATCAGTCGGCCAGTCCCATTTAGCGTCTTTTTTAAGTAAGGCATCGAATGGGCATCTTAGCTGATGCATATCTTTGATGAATTTACCGTAGTAATTAATTGCTCCCAGATATGACTGCAACGTCTGAATGTCCTTTGGTGGAGGCATGCGTGTGATTGCTTCCACTTTCCCTGGATCTGGTCTCGTTCCGTTTTTATCGATAATTCGACCCAGATATTTAATAGATTTCATAAAGAAATTACATTTATTGATTTTGATGATGAAGCCAAAATCTTTAATACGCTGAAGTGTTTGGTATAAACGATTTTCGTGCTCTGCTTCTGTTCTACCACAGACGATTAAATCGTCCATGTACGCTGCTACCCCTTCCAGGCCTTCCAACATAGTGCTCATTATTTGCTGAAATGCACCTGGCGCAGCTTTGACACCGGGTGGCAGTCGATTAAATTTGAACAACCCACGATGTGTGTTGATTGTAAGCAATTCCCGTGACTTTTCATCGACTTCTACCTGAAGGAACGCATCACACAAATCTATTTGACTAAAGACTGTGCCATTTGCCAGTTTTGAAAAAATGTCATTGGGTAGCGGTAATGGGAATTGATGAGGCTCGAGTGCATCGTTTAGATCTGTTGAATAGTCTGCACAAATTCGAATCCTACCGTTGCTTTTTTTTACACCAACTATTGCTGCGGCCCATTCGGAAAAATCCACTGGTGTGATGATACCCAGTTGTTGGAGACGATCCAGTTCATCATTTATTTGTGTTAATGCCGCGTACGCCACTGGTCGTTTCGCTCTGAATACTGGTCTTTTATTTGGTTTGACGTGCAATGTGACTTGTGTTTTCGTGCACCGTCCGAGAGTATCTTTGAATACATCCGGAAATGATGAAATCAGTGTTGTTATCAGCTGCTGGTCTGAACTGATGCTGTTAATGGATGAAACGTTGCATATCGATCTGAGCGGCACATCCCAGATGTTGAATTTATCAATCCAATCTATTCCGAATAGATTCAGATTGTTATCGCCTGATACAAAACATTTCCCCGTAATTATAGTGTTATTGAATTCCATATCACATTGAAATTCCGCTAACAATTCAAGCTGTTGCCCAGATGCACTTGTTGCTGATTGATTTGTTTTTTCCAATGTGGGCTCACCGATTTCCTGCCAAATTGATTTGGAAATAATGGTGATGTCTGACGCTGTTTCTAGCTGCATATTCACTGAGACATGGTTGATTCTTACATTGATGAATTTGCGCTTTGCAGCCATATCTCCATTCACTGCAAAAATTCCTTTTGATTGTGGCACATTTTTGTTTTGATTTTTAATATGCGCTTGTTTGCTGTGTTGGGTACTATAACAACCGTTATAACCTTCCTTATGCCCCACCTGTTGGCATTCCCGACACCGATGTTGTTTGTATGAACAGTCGGCTGTGAAATGCATGCCGCCGCATTTCCAACATGGCTTACTGGGTGCTGATTGGCGTTGGTCCGTGTGATGATTCGGATTGGGCTTATTTTGGTATTTGTTTTGACTGTTGAAATATTTTCTCTGATCTGTCCCTGCATTATGATGGTGACTGTTGAAATGGTTCTTCGGATTTGCCCCTGAGTAACTGGCGTTGACTACTGATTTTTGTTGATAAGAATGATTGTCACGATTCTCAATCATTTTTGTGTCTTTTTTGAGGTTAATGAGCTGCTGGGCTTCTGTTATCAACTTCTCTAGTGACATTGTTTTGTCTGCATCGATTCTCGACAACAGTTTTGTTCGGATGTCTGCGTCACATGACGACCTTAACCCACTTGTAAAAATAAGGCATTTGAACTGATCTGCTGTCAAATTCTTCAGATCGAAATGCTCGCAATGCCGGTTTATACGGCCCGCGTATGCCACAAAATCCTCCGAACTTTTCTTCTGCTGCTGTAAACACTCGAATCGTAGATTGAACTATGATTTTTTCGGACCGAAAATGTCTTTTAATTTTGCGACAGTTTCGTCAAATGAGAAATCACGAGGGCTTTCCGGTAAAATGTAACCCACGTATTTGTCATGATTCGATGTGTGTAGTTTACGTAAAAGCACTCTCGTCTTCACTCCATCGTCCAAATTTTCACCATCTACCTTGAACAAATCCTCAAATCTTTCATACCATGTGTCAAAATATTTGCCGTCCTCCGGATCATGGTAAAATTCAACAATCTGATTCACAAGATTATGAATTTGTTGAACATCGTCATTTTTTCTACTTTTTGCCAAATGTTTGATTATGACGTCGTGTGATTTGAGCATTTCGGTGATGGAACTCAACATTTTTTTTGTAGCTTCGTCCATCTTGTTTTTTTTTTATATATATTATGTGTATAGAAAAAAATCGCGAACACGTTTTTTTTTTAATTTTATTTTTATTACTCCGTTATCCTCGTCGCCAATTCTGTTGTAGTTGTTGTTCAAATTAACACGCTTTTAATTAACACTCACAACACAACTTTATTAATATATATAACTTCTAATTTACATTTACTTTATTAAACCTCACTGTATGACAGCCAACAACACAGTATATCGTACCAAGATGTGTGTTGTCAGAACCGAGAACTAACTCAGGGTTGTACAATGAAATATTCTAAATTCAGGGTTGCAACAGCATTATTAATACATTTTGCGTAAACACTTGCAAGATTTTCAGAAAACTTTGTAATACATTTCGCCGAAATTCCATCGATTCCTGTAGAATCCCTTAGGTTTAGGTTCTGCATATGTTGTTTAACCTCTACTTCATGGACACGAGTAAACTGTAAAGGAACAGTAATGTCATACCTGATGTAGTCGAAATCAAAAATATTTGGTTTGTGTAGCACCTGACTGAGTAATACTCTCGCCAATAGTGATGAAAAATGTATTAAAAATACTACTAAATTTCAACTCGTCCGATACAACATCAGTCCCAATAATCAGACTAGGCTTCACCGCATAATTGACATCTCTGTTATAAAGAACTTGTTTCACATTTTTCCAAAGAATCTGGAATCAGCGCAATCCCCAAATTCTCTATACAATTGTATATTTTCTTAAGCTTAATATTTTTGTTAGGGGCCAGCTTTTTATATTTGTTATATTGTTCAAATAAATAATAGTTATTTGGAGATTTTCTCATCATCCGCCGGTATCTTTCTCTTTTATCTGTAAGATCCAGAAGCTCCCTATTTACCCAAAATAGTTTTCGTGTTACTTCTGACTAAAATACAATTTTAGTATAAGGAACAGAATCCTTCCTGAAAGGTAAGCAACATTTATTACCTAAACTGAGAATTTTGGCCACGTCTAGAAGAATTTCTTGACCCGTCAAATTTATGATCCATTCCTTTTCTGAAATAGCACCTATACATTTTTTACTGTTTCGGTGGTAGTTGTTTCACCTTGCGTAGTAATCACCGCTTCTACAGGCTGTAAATTTGTCACAGCTGGTGACGTTGAAATCCGCTCGGACCGCATAATATTTGCAAACTTTTGAATATGCGTTTCTTTTATTTTTCCAAACAGTGAAAAAATACCGTTGTTTAGCGTTTTCAAAATAATCCTCGTACACGTATTGAAGAAAAATCCTTTTGATTTCAACCGTTAATTTTTCCCGGCTATCGCTTCGTGAGACAAACTTATCCCTTGTGGATAATATCTCGTTTTGCTCACTATTACCATAAATAACTATTGCATATTTTAATAATGAATACTTCTTCCTTTATTTGTGATAATTTCCAAAATTCGTTTTGGTAATGAATTATACAAGTTTTTGATGTGAAAACATCTTTAGCGGCAGGAGTAAGTAAAATTGTATAGAACTCGGGTTACGGAAATAAAAGTGCCGAACAAAAAATATTGCAGATATGTGTGAATATCGACAAGAACAAAAAATAAATAAAACGTAAAATCAATGCAAAATCTACGCATACATATGCAATATGCAACATCATCCGGCATTTCAAAAACATCGTGAGCCGAATACAAAAAAAAAATAAAAACAACCGCCTACTTTAATTTATTTTGTTGTGAAAGTATCTGCTATATATGGCCGCAGCAGCAAGCGTTTTTGAAAATGAAAATTACATACCAGCAAAAGGACCACAAATTATGTGGAAATGGAAATAGCGAGCTGTGAAAATTGCACATATAAATATACTCGTACATTGATATGTATCAATAATAATTTTAATTTAATCGGTATGCTTTCTTATTAGTATTGCTCATGCTGTTGGTGAGTTTGGTTATGGAGGGTTTCGCGCTACTGTCTTTCCAATTGCAATGATTTTACGGTTAATATTGCGCCTGAATAGAACCGCTTTGTTTAATTTATTTTAAACTGATCAGTGATAAAGCGATGCGATTTTGCTTTGTTCAGCGAGTTTGCCGTGACTATTTACTACTATGGAATCTTGAACAAGATTGCTGTGCATGAGTAATGATAATGATATATGTAGTTTAAAGCGTGCATGGCAGGTTTAGGTGATTAACTTAACAGAACTGTACTTTGCTCATGCTCAATTAATCGAACGAAAAATGTAACTTAGTTTAAATACTGAGCGAACAACATCCGTCTTTATGGAGGGGTTTCTGAGCATTATTGAAATGGCTTGAAATGATTCAATAGATATTTATACAAAAAAGTTTTCACAAAAATCTTTTGCGAGTTGTTTTTTTATATAATTCTAGTTAAGTTGGAGGCTTGCCTCTTCTATTACTATTTGCATCTCATTTATTGAAAAATATTGCCTTCCTTGGTCATAAACTGTTCTCGATAATTCTGCCCAACAATTTTCTATGGTATTAAAATTCGGCGACTTGGCTGGCCATTTCATAACTTTGATTTTGTTTACTTCAAACCAATTTTGTACATTTCTAGAAGTATGAGGTGGTGAATTATCCTGTTGACAAATCTATTTTGTTCGTCGAAATTGTTGATATACCCCACACCACGATACCACCCCCACCTTGTTGACATCTTGTTTGTGTTATTTCAGTAGTTCTAATATCATGAAAATAATAATTATAGCAATCCGGGCCATCGAAAACCATTTTTTATCAGAGAATAAAACATTATTCCATTCTAGCTTGAATGTTGCTTTTACTTAATGAAAGTTTACGCTGCATTTTTTTTCGTATCAGGAATGACTTCCTTTTTTTAAATCGTTGTACGGTTCGTACCGATGATGTAACATTGGCTGAAGCTGCTGGAATTTCTAGCAATTCGTATAATTTTGCGTTTTTCCCGTTCAGTTAATGCGCATTTTTGACCTTTATAATTTGATTTTACTCCATAGTTAGGGTTTTCATAATTTTGTTGATCAGATCTAAGCTTCGATTAACTTCTGATGCAATTTTTCTATTGCTAAACCCATTTCTATGCACGTCAATGCCGTCTGAACTTCATGACGCTCAACTTTTTTTCACGACCCATTTCCTAGGATTGAATGTTTGTTATTGCAGTTAGTAGACACGTTTCTAAAATACTTACGTGAAATTATATTGTAATAAAACAACTTTTTAATTATAAAGTAAATTTCAATAATTAAAACAACAAAAAAATAATGAACGTATTCTATAGTCGTCTATAATTCTTGTCTTTTCCTGTTTTCTTTCCAATTTCGCTTTCAAATGTAACATACTCGATGCTTCAGATAATTGAAGACATTAGTGGTTGAAGGTGATATGTAACATTTTTTTTAATTTTGATTTTTTTACATGAATGAAGTTAATGTTATGTCCGTATATGCATTCTGTCTCAATAAATCTTTGCAAAACTAGAGAAATTTAAAGCAGATGAAGACTAAACTATACTAAGAACAAGTGTTTTAAAACGAATCGTACAAATTTTGAAGGTCGTTTCTGTAAACTTATGAAAATGTTACAAATCACCTTCATCCACTCATGTCTTCAATTGTGTTTTGTTAAAGTAGTGTCGATTTGTTTTCGTCCAACATATCTTGATTTGGGTTATTTTATGACAACAACAAACGATGGGTGTGAAGTTTTTCACATATTCCCATTTTTTATCAGTGTATTTCCAGAACCATCTTGATGTAAATGAACTTAAAATAAGGGATATAGAAACACTAATAAAAATTCATTTATTTTCATAGAGTTTGTATGAAAAAACGAGATTTCGATTGACGATAAAACATGAATTAAAAGTTAAACCCAGTTAAATAATTTTTCTGAAATCGCTAACAACAACTCAATGTCTTAGTCATTTAAAACAAAGATTCTCAAATTTCCCTATTTTCCAGCAATAATCAAAAAAAAAAAATAAGGGAAATTAAATTAAAAAACATTCTACAACAAAAAAAATCTGTATTAAAAAGAGAAAATTCAATTTAACGACGTCACCATTTGTCCACATCTAAAACCAATGGTAAGAAAAAAGACGACACGTCTACGCTCAACAATCAGAATTAAAATAATTCAAAAAGAGCCAAACAGAAAATATTAAATCCATACCGTGTGCGAAGAAAACAAAAAATCGAAACAATCTAGCATGCGTTGCAAATTCAAAATAACCATAGAAACATATTCAAATTCAAATTTGAATGGATGCAATGAAAGAGATGATTATTATACATATATAAATTCCGAGTTATGTTTATGACGTACATTACAAAAACAACAATATTGTAAATATCAAAAATGCCTTATTTTTCATGACGATTTTCACTAAGAAATAAACATTTCCATGACTCGATTTTTCAATTAAATAAAATTAAATGTTCTATGAACATTTTCATATAAAAACAAAACAAAAGCTCACATTTCTAATATACTAAAACTGTAAATGAAAATATGTAGTTTCAAAATAAAGAAAAAATTGTATGTACCTTATTTTAAGCTTAGTAAAAAATACAGTCGATACTGGAGGCTCGTATTTATACAGTAGGCTCTGATATTTCACACTGTTAAATTGAATTCCATCCAATTGGACAAAATCTGGATTCCTATTGACGATTGGAGCATCACGGATTCCACGTAGTGAAACATTTTTAAACTGATTTACCTGATAATTTGACGTTCGAAATTGTTGTAAACAATTCCAATTTAGAATTGAAAAAACAATTTTTAATTACCGGGCTGCTAATAATTGTAAATAATTCCAATTTTGGACTATAAAAACAATTTTTCATTACCGCATTGTTAAATTTTCTTTCGTCGCATTTATGACAAATGTCATTTTATCAGGTGCATCATTTTAACTTTTTTCCTCGAGAGGCGCTTTTTCTACTTTTACAATCGTCAATTGAAATATTTAATAATAAAAATGTAATTTTTTTACAAAATCGAAAAGGATCATTAAAATATTTCTGCAGGGACAAGGGATACATTTTCAGCTTGATGGATATGAGAATATATTCAGATGTCAGAACCTGAGTCCAAATCTGTGACAAAGGATGTTTTCCCTTTATCAATTTCAGTGAAAATGGCAAGTTGAAGATTAAAATTCGAAACACATTTATTTCTTAGGATAGGGAATATTTCGTGAACACGGCTATTTCACAATTTAAGTCCAAATCTCTGCCAAGGCGCGTTAATGTCCCTTTATCAATTTCAAATAACTTTGTTTCAAATTTTAATCGAAATTTTTAGTGAAATTGGCAAGATGCCATTATCACTTTTGCGACAGATCGGAATTTTGCGTTAGTTAGGTCTCCGAGGTTTTTAAGCGGGTTTACTGTTTGTTTGGAACAAGTTGAGTATTAGTTGAGTATCCTCGATTTCTCGAAAATTAAAATCCCCTCCCAAAAAAATCTCGAAAACAGAAAGTAAAATGCCAGGAGGCCCCATTAGAGTTTTATTAACTACGATCAACTATAATATGATAAGAAAAGAATGCTATACATACTTTCGTGTCATACTTGCGCACACTGGGCCAACGCTTTGAGGAGTTCTCAATTTTAGTATGTAAAGCACAAATAATGTAAATAATTGTATAAATATAAATATTTTTGAAAAATTGTCATGTTTTCCCCTCATCCTTGTGCAAAGGCTCTAACGGTGTGCGGCTTTGGGGAGTTCTCTGTTTTAATATGTAAATTATCATTAAAAATCAAAACTTTTGAAAACCTTTCTAATTTTTCTATTAATGTTGGAATTTTAATAAATCGTCAATGTGGTGGTTTGGGATGGCGGTCCCCATTCTCTAAGGTATAAAACGAATTTAAATAAACTTTCAAAAATTTCGTATATTTAAAAAAACTTGGATCTTTTTGTTTGTCAAATCGAGATCAACCCGATTTTCGATATTATTCAAGTTTTGTTTGGAGTGAATTAAACGTAGCTTTGAGTTAGATGAAATTCTCAAAATTCGATGTTTTTGCATTTAATTTATTCAAAATTATCAACCTTCAGTTACATATTTTAGGAGAAATCGTTTATTCGAGCTTTTAAAGTATATTCCAAATTTTCTGAGAATATCGAGATTATTCTAGAATTTTAAGATGATTATTTGACCTTTTCGAATTCATCGAGTATATTCGATTCTTTCGATATTAATCTATAAATTTGTAAAGTGGAAATTTGCAAAGGGTTGAGATGCGTGATGCTATATTGAATTAGTATTTCGTCGATATTTAATATATTGTTGTTTTGGAAGCTAAGCTCTATATTGCTTTCCTTAATATTGGTAAGGCATTTAGATATTTTTTAGTCGTTCCTTTTGCAAAATGCATTCCAGTTGATTTATTTATTTATATCCAACAGCATGTAACCAATAGGGACGATAATTACGACCAAAAATTGGAATTAACGCTCTAGAAGTTGCAATCACCGACTCGGAAGTTTTGTAGTAAATTTTAATTATTTGTAAGCGTTGTTCGTTTGTGTACTTCACCATGATGAAAATATTGTCTTTACTGAATGTTTTGATACTGACAGTTTGGTTGTTAGTTTAAGGGTGCGTTCACAGTGAAAGTTCAAAATTGTTAAGTCCCAAATGGAAAACCCGATATAATATGCAAAAATGGCTTACATCATTGTAAAAAATATTTTTAAAAGTTAAAAAATTAGTGACTTTCCCAAATATAATTGCAACGCTTGCTGACTGGCGGCTAAAATATTTCGTATGTAGTTTTATATGGTCAAAATGTGTCTTGAATGTTTCATTAAATTATTAATTTCGACTAAATTAATTTTAAAATTTGATATTTATTATTAATCGCAACATACTCAATTTTATTAATCATAAAAAAGAAGTAGGGGGACATCCACTAATTTAGACAAGAAACTTGTATTTGTAAACATGATTTTACTTGTTTTTGCATGTGAAAAAAAATAAAAAAGTAGTCAGCGCATGTATTAGTATGTATGTAGATGTACCTAATTACCTCTGTACATTATGTTAATAAAAATTTATAAAATAAAATTTTAAAATAAAAAAAAAATATATTTTTATTTAAATATGCATGTATGTATGTATAATTCAAAAATGAAATTTCCCCTCCAAAATGTGTATTATAAGCCACGCCCATTTTTTGTCCGACATAACCTCACATTTTTTGTCATCATTTTCCGATTTTTGTGGCCAACTTTCATAGTAAATCTTATAATAAGTCGGACATTATTCCGGAAAAAGTCGGTTATGAAATCAGCAAAATGTCAGAAAAATATAAAAATTGTCGGATATAAAAATACTTGGGTGGTGATGTGTTCAATTTTTTTTGTAGGTTAAATAAATATTATTTAATTTAAATATAAAAAATATTTTTCTTATAAAATATTTTAAATTCAATACAATACCCAAGTATTTTTATATCCGACAACTTTTGGATTTTTCTGACACTTCCGACTTTTTTCCGGAATAATGTCCGACTTATTATAAGATTTACTATGAAAGTTGGCCACAAAAATCGGAAAATGATGACAAAAAAAGTAAGGTTATGTTGCACAAAAAATGGGCGGGGCTTATAATATAAATTTTGGCGGGGAAATTTCACTTTCACATACATACATACAAACATAGCTACTTAAATAAAAACATTTTTTTTTTTATTTTAAAATTTTATTAACATAATAATTTTTTTTTTTTTATTTACAATTTTTTAAATTAAATAATAGTAAAAAAACGAAACGAAACGAACAAAATAATCCAATTCGCGCTCATCTATAAATAAAAATTGATTTTATTATTAAATAATTCGTACACACAAAAAAAAAATTCTACAAACCCAAAAATAATCGCACAACACTTCGTAATTATTCGTGTGGGCAAATGAGATTTCTCCTTGAGTTTTTTGACTTTGAGTTAGTGAATATAATTCGCTAAGTCAATACACTCTGGTTATAAACTTAATGTATTTAGCGAGTTGGATTTTTGTAGATCGGTCGTAGCTACCTGTGGAGTAAATATTCCTTTTCAGTAAGAAACCGAATTAGCGTCACAAACATCTCAAAGAGGTTCTCATTTTTGAGAGGCGATACATTTTGTATTGACTCAGGGGTAAAGGAAGGGGAGGGGAATAATATTTTCTACTTTTGCTGGGTAGATATATTTCGAGTGTGACTGTTTTAAACATGTTACCTAAGACAATCGTCATACATCTTGCTAAAGACAAACTCAAAATATGCTTTCAATGAAGAACGCAAGACATGTTGCCTAATACGACCACTAAACGTGTTACAAAAGTCAACATCCAGACATGTTACCTATGAAGACCTTGAGATGTGTTACCCAAGACATCTTGCATACATGTTACCAATAATGCCCACAAGACATTTCTTTGAAGACTCTTCGTTCCAAATACATGGAGTTGTCTTTTGACTGACTTGGGTTTGTTACCATTACAAGTCTTGAGTTTGTCTTGCATGTGTTACTTAAGACACGTTTGCTGGGTTACTAAACAACATCAATAGTTCTAACAATTAACACAAAATATTTTATAACAACATTTAAAACAAAAACCTAGCGATTCGTTTATTAAATTCATATCGGGAAATATTAAAATCAAAACAATCCGCTACGGTGTTGAGATCTCGTTGAATGCGCGCTATAGGGCCTTGGAAGCTGTATAGTTGTTACTTGAAGTCGGGATATGAAGAAGTTCCCTGGAACGTAAGTTGCGTTGAGGAGCATAAATATGTATTAAAACGTGAAAGAATGTCAGAACAGTTTATTTTACCACAAATGATGTCACGCGCAAATGTGGTACTTGCGCATGTACATACGTCTAGCACTTAAAGATTGGAGATCCAGAAAACGACATCGGTCTACCTCTACATATGGTGATAGTCTAATATTATTGTCACGCTCAAAGACAGTAATTTTCTGAGAACAAATGAGCCGTTTATTTTGAAAGTGGCTTAAGTCCATATTTTGTTGAAACGAGATAATGAAAGAATAGGAAAACAATAAATGAAAAAACATATGGGATTTTGAATTTTCTTATTTTTTGCACAGGTGTCAGAGATTAATTTTTTTTTGTTTTGACAATAAATTATTTACCGTTAGAAAGATTACACTGTTATTTATCTATTGTTATCATTAACTTGATTTTTTTGAAAAATGGACTTAGGCCACTTTCAAAATAAACGGCTCAAATAATAAAACCTGTTTCTGAATACTTTCAATTCAATGACAGTCTCGTACTCGAATTTCTCTTAATAGACCCCAACATTGAAAAGGCTTTGTTAAAAACTACATCGATGTGAGAGTTAAACGTTAAATCCGAGCTAAAGATAACGCACAAATCAGTAACCACATTAACTCTCTTCAGTCTAACGTTATTTGAGCCGTTTATTTTGAAAGTGGCTTAAGTCCATATTTTGTTGAAACGAGATAATGAAAGAATAGAAAAACAATAAATGAAAAAACATATGGGATTTTGAATTTTTTTATTTTTTGCACAGGTGTTAGAGATTAATTTTTTTTGTTTTGACAATAAATTATTTACCGTTAGAAAGATTATACTGTTATTTATCTATTGTTATCATTAACTTGATTTTTTTGAAAAATGGACTTAGGCCACTTTCATAATAAACGGCTCATTTAGAAAGTAGTCAAAAACTCCTGGAGACTTACACCTGGAATAGGTGATTATGTGACACTAATCGACATTCAGAAACCTAAGGTTAGCAACACACCAAACGGAAAATGTGTTCAGGTCCCGCTGAACTTAATCGCGATCCAATTCACATAAAATATTTGCATATATTTTCATGTTGTCAGCAAATAAAATACAGTCTGCGAATTTGAAGCAATCCACAACATTGTTAATGAACAATAAAAATAATAGTGGACCCAAGTGACTACCTTGAGGCACCCCAGACGACGCAATAAAACATTCTGAGAACGTATCGTTAATCTTGACAAACATTTTGCGATCCGATAAATAAGACATACGCCAATTTAAAGGAATAATATCAAGTTTACTGAGCTTATTCACTAAATTGCTGTGATTAAGTTTATCGAATGCCTTAGCGAAGCCGATATAAACCACATCGACTTGATCTTTCGAGGCAACAGAGTTTATAAATCATTTTGAAAGACTGCTAAATTAGTGACCGCTGAACGGCCAGGAAAAAATCCATTCTGGCGTGTTCTAATACGTTGCTTGGAGTGGAAGTATTGTTAATCATTGACTCGAATACTTTAGGAATGCAAGATAGTATTGCAATTCCACGATAATTAGTTACTTCACTGCGGGGTGGTTTGGCGTCTATTGGAAGGGGCTCCGTAACCTTCCAGTAGGCGCAAGTGTACGTACTGCCTCCTCGTGGCAACCACCGGTAACTGTAACCATTAGGCTGAATGTGGCTTTTTGTGACAGGCTAAAGTACGGCGCTAAAGGAGAAAACCTTGACAAAAAATCCCTAATCTAAGGTGGAACAGCATATGCCGATGGATGAATGGCTGATAGGTTAATCAGTCTATATATGCGGACTCTGGATACCAGGCACCCTCCAGTTTTATTTAGCCTTCCTGTAGTAAACCTGGGTGACCTACAGGCGACTTTTTTATTCCCAGCAACTCGCAAGAGTCATATCTAAACGGTAGACGAGGCACGGGAAGGAATACGCGGGAGTGGGTCTGCCCTCTCAAAGTCCTTGAGTCCCAATGCTACCGCTTTTCTAGCAGAAGTAAATGTTATTACATCTAGGAGGGAGAGCAATGAGCCCAGATAGTATGTAATGCGTGTAGAAGTACTTCCTACAGTAAACATCTAGGAGGGAGAGCAATGAGCCCAGATAGTATGTATCGCGTGTAGAAGTACTTCCAACAGTAAACATCTAGGAGGGAGAGCAATGAGCCCAGATAGTATGTCCCAGCAACTCGCAAGAGTAAAATCAAAACGGTAGACGAGGCACGGATAGGAATATACGGGAGTGGGTCTGCCCTCTCGAAGTCTTTGAGTCCCAATGCTACCGCTCTTCTAGCAGAAGTAAATGTTATTACATCTAGGAGGGAGAGCAATGAGCCCAGATAGTATGTATCACGTACCGGTCGGCAGTATTATCAGGTTCATTAAGAGCCTGAATATTGGCTGGACGGATAATTAAAACATCTAGGAGGGAGAGCAATGAGCCCAGATAGTATGTATCACGTACCGTTAGGCAGTATTATCAGGTTCATTAAGAGCCTGAATATTGACTGGACGGATAATTAAGTAGGGCTTCATGCACAAAAGATCTTTTAGGTCGCAGTGCGGGGTGGCTTGAGCCCCCACATGGCCCTCAAGTAATAATAATAATAATAATAATACTTCACTGCGGGGCTCTTTTTTGTGGATCGATATGATATTTGATATTTTCTAAAGATCAGGGGCCTATTCTCGAATTCCACACAGTAGCGTAGCCAGAAATTCGTCGAGGGGGGGGGGGGGTGGGGCGATTTTAAAAAAATAATAATTTTTATAAGAAAATAATGCATTCGAATTTATTTGAATTCAATTTTTTATAAGTTTTTTTAGTTTTATATTGATTCGTCGTGATACTAAGGCCAATTAATCGAGGACACAGTCTATTTATTGTATATAACCACATCTCTATGAATATTTAATGATGCCAATCCATTTAGTCGCTTCCCACCGATTGTGTTTCTTAGGTAATTGTTAAGGCGCCTGAACGTCTTAGAACTCTTCAATTGGAGAGATTATCCAGGTTAAGAGTACTACTAAAAATCTGACAAATATTTTGTACTAATTTTGTTATTATAGGTACAAGCGTTCAACCGGTAGATACCTGACCTGAAACATTTTAATTACCTTCGCTTATGTAATCTAATTTCAACTTAATCTGGAAAAAAGGTCTGCACAGATCTGTGTAAAAATTACGTCTAATATTACGCCGCTTTGTTTACATCTCTTTTATATGAAGAATCAAAAATAGGTGATTGTACCTACAACAGGTAATGATTATTTGGCTACTCAAATTATAAATTATTTTGTGTGGATCAACACATCACCATGTAATGATTTTAGTAAAATATGTGAAACTCAGGGGGGGGGGGTTCAACCCCCCTTCGCTACGCCACTGATTCCACATCTATTTTCCACATGTGGAAATCAGTCAAAATTCACAAAAACGTTCGGAAATTGTATTTCTTGTATTCTTAAATTCCCTACTAAGGGAATTTTTTCGGTACTAAGGGAATATTTTCGAATGGGTATAAGTATGTGGGAAAAATTCCACATGTACGAAAAAGTCAATAATTACATAGATTTTAGATTTACTTTTTGTGAATAAAAAGTTCGCAAAATTTTTATTTTGTGAATAAAAAATCCTTTCGAAATTTTTTTTAAATCAAAATTCATGATAACATAAAATTTTTTTTTAAAAAATGTACTGAAATATAGCAAAAAAAACATTGCAAACATTAAACATACATATTTAGATTACTTTATTGACAATTGCTGCTTTGATAAAATTACAAAAATAAATTCAACGCACTGAGTGATGAATAAAAAATTCCGAATGATTCAAGAATAGGGTATTTGGTTGCATGTGGAATATACATAGGAAAAATACCAAGGGAACTATTAAGGGAATTTTGACAGATTTCCACATGTGGAAAATGGATGTTGAATTCGAGAATAGGGCCCATCTTTGGCGTAGGTTCAAATTTGATAAATGGCATAAATGAGTGGCAAAACCAACTGCACACAGCTTCAATAGAGACACTGGTAAACCATCTGGTCCAGGATCCTTAGAAACGTCCAAGAAACAATTTTTGAATTATTGGGGATAGCTAATATAGAAGAGTGTGAGCTATACTTAACAAAACACTGCTAAAATATTCAGCGATGAAACCGAAGATTGTCTCTGGATTATCTGATTTTTGACCACGGAATTCTAAAAATGACGCCAAGCCGTTATTATGGTTCTTAAATTTGACCAATATCCAGAAATTCTTCGGATTACATCGCAAATCGTCTTCAATGTCAATTATGTAATTGTTATATAGGAATCGGTTGAGACAGCAAAATTGTTTGCGCAGACTTAAACTGGATATAGTCATGGGCCAACCCTGTACGCCTATACTTCCTGTGACATTTATTATGCAAGAATTCTAGTTGTTTGATTTCTTTAGTAAACCATGGGACGTTCCGTTTATGAGACTTTTTAATTAATGTTTTTAGGAACAAATTTTTCAAGAGCAACCTTCAATAATTTATTGAAAGTATCTAATGAACTGTTGATATCAATGTTTGATAGAGTATCAGCCCAATTCACTTCAGCTAAAACATCATTTAGTGAGCTCTGAAATTATAGGTTAACGATCGCAATGGAAAATGCAAAAGTACGAAGGGAAAAACTTCGCACCATTGAAATCAACTGTAAGCCATGTTTCGGCCAGAATTATTACGTGGTAATTAGATTCTAAAATTCCAAGATAGAAATTTTTTCATTTTGATCGCATGCCACTACAATTAAAATAAAAAAATTGGGCCTATCCGACTCCTCGGACGACACTTTTCCTAGAAAGCATCCGTTAAAGATCACGAAACCAACCATTTATATTTTACAAACATTTTCCTTTATTTTGGGCAGGCAAGGTCCTTAAAATATGTCACGGCATTTCTTAAATTTGGAGACCTCTTCCCCAATATCACAATTGGTCACGACAATATAAATCTTCTACCTTCATACCACCAAATCACATACTCACAAATAATGTCAGATTATTCAGAACTGACACGTGTCGAGCAGCAATCAAAGTCAAAGAACAATCCACAATGTTCAAACATTTATTTTCTGAAAATTTGTCCCGTTTGTTCACATCACAATATTATATGAGCAACGTGGGAATTGGCCAATATAATTCTTTACTCAGTACTTCTGCTTCAGTTTGAACGGGGCATCGCTGTGGACCATTCGAAAATACAAAATAATAAAACACAAACAATACAAAATCAGAATTAACGTTAATTTATCATTTGTTACCAAACCCTTTCTTGCTACATTCTTAGCATTTCATTTTAAATACTATCTCCCAGCTCACCTAAACTTGCTATACCCTAATGGCGTGCTATTATTTTAAAGCCTCGCATAGTAATTTGCTATTAAGAGTTTTATACGACTTTTAATACCAAGTGAATTTATTATTCAGAAATAATACCTTTAAAGCGATTTTATGAAAGCAATTCACAAATAATGTATCGATCAATATGTCGTTGGAATTTCAATCATTAAAATGTCCATAAAACGTCACAGAAATGTCAATGTTAGAAATGTCAATGTCATAGAAACGGGAATACCTTTCTATATTGAAAAGCTCACTAGATATAATTATTTTTAAATGTTGACGATATTATGGTCGATTCAATGAAATCTTCTGGGGTGACATGTTGTACCATCACTATTGACGATTGTAAAAGTAGAGAAAGCGCCTCTCGAGGACAATAGATAAAATGATGCACCTGATAAAATGACATTTGTCACAAATGCGACGAAAGAAAATTTAGCAATGCGGTAATTAAAAATTGTTTTTATAGTTCGAAATTGGAATAATTTACAATTATTAGCAATCCGGTACGTAAAAATTGCGTTTACAGTTCAAAATTTGAGTTGTTTACAATAATTTCGAACGTCAAATTATCAGGTACCTCAGTTTAAAATTTTTCCACTAGGTGGAATCCGTGATGCTCCAATCGTCAATAGTTTGCAAAATTACCGGTTTTGGTATAACCGGTAATTCGGTAAACGTTTCTTAAAATCCCGGTTAACCGGATTTTTACCGGTAAATCTAAATCTAATTTTATTTCTAATATAATAGATGAAAAACAGCGGAAACTAAGTAGTGGATAACGCAATCAATAATGATTTATTCCAAAATATATGTATTTACATACAGAGTTTTAATTCATTTCTAGCAATTCAATAAAATTAATTTAAATTTAACATTAATTCAATAAAAATAAAATATAAAATCCAACTTTTTCAGTTTTCTTAAGTGCCTAGATCTCCTTTTAGCTATTAAAATAGGCTCTAAAAACAAATTGTATCCATGCTGTCGTGATTTAAATTTGATCTGAATTTCTTTCAGATTATACCAGCCGCTGAAAAAGCACGCTACGATTCGTCACTAGTCTGACGAATGGTTAGAATTTGGGTAATGCCTGTATTCCATGGGAAAAATTGACTGACAGTCAAAAAAATCGAAAAAAGAAAGATAATCTGATACTCCATATAAAAGACAAAGCCAACGTGTTTTCTTATTTTATAGCCAAATTGTTTTGCTTTAAAATACAAAACAAAAAAAAGCGTTGCCTTTGTCTCTTATATGGAGTATCAGATTATGTTTCTTTTTTTGTTTTTTTTGACAGTTAGTCAATTTTTCCCATGGAATTGAGTCATAAATCAATGCCTGTGTAAATATTTACAACATTGGCGTACACACGGATATTTTACATTTGTTCCAGAGACGTAGTTATTATTACGTTGTCAACATATTTTTGGTTAATTTATTAATTTATCTTAAATAACTACTAAAATTAAAATATTTCAATTTTACCGAATTACCGGTGAAAAAAGATTAATTTACCGGTATTTCTGAATAGCCTTTCTGAACAATTTACCGGTAAACCGGTTTACCGGTAATGCAAACACTAACCATCACTTTCCATGATAAACCAATTAAAGTAGGTATGATCAAGCGCATGTATTGCTATCTCTTTCACTAAAAAAATTCTGTCATTTGGTGCTTTTTTCTTGCTATACTTTTTTTTATAATCACTAGTTCATAGCAAACAAAAACAAATCGAGTTGTTTTGCGGTGATAGTTTTTGTGAAAACAACGAAGCCTTGTGATTTTGTCGCACCGAATGACGAGATGCGCAAGAAAAGACGAATTTGAAACAGCTGTCAATCATACCTATTAAATTAGTTTATCATGATCACTTTCGATTCGTTTTCGATAGTGTTTTGTCTCTTGTAATAAGAACAAAATTGCACTCTATTTCGCTTTTTCAATTATGCTATTTCTAAAGCTTTCTCAGCCTGCTCAAATAAAACAACATTCTATTTCTACTTTCATTCATCACTCTTTATCACAAAAAATTTTGATTGCGATATTTTTCGATGTGAAGTAAAGGAAAAGTATACAGAAGGCTGAGGTCGCATTAGAATAATTGTAATGAAAGAAGAAAATAGTGTACAATTTTGTTCTTGTTACAAGAGACAAAACACAATCGGAAACTAATCGAAAGTGATGGTACAACATGTCACCCCACTGGTCTTCTTCAATCAAATAGAAAAAATCGACAATAGAAGATTCTTTTATTTTGCTATTCAGGGCCTGCTCGAATTCTGTAGTAATTGTTTTCTCGTAGTAGTTTTTGGTTTTATATTAGGGTATAAAACGCACTCATCAGAATTACTAATTTACTACAGTCTTGCCCTGTAGTAGAGTTTGACAGATCGGAAGAAATTAACGTTCGTTTAGATTTCAACATAAAATTACTTAATTTAGACTTTATAAAATTTAATTTAAATTAATTAATATTATGTACATAGATAATAAAATTCTATCCGCCAAAATATAGTTTATGTACTATGACTATATATAAGTAGCACCACATTTTACTTGGTAAAATATTAGTTTTATTTCTCGAAAAGCAAAAATATAAATTTCAGAGCCTTTACGGAATTTATAGTTTCACAACATTTAATATCATACTCATTTTCAGTTATCTTGGAGTTATTTGTGTAACTGGAAATGAACCGTCGAGAATGATTGTGTCTTTAATCAAAATACAATTAATATAAAAACTACATAAGTTTGATTGTTTGATCATATTCATCCATTTTTATTAATTAAAATAACATAATTCAACAATCGAAAATAGTTAAATTGTTCAATTCAAATTTACCCAATTAACGTCAAACAAAAATATTCGGGCAGCGAAATAAGAGGAGGATTTTTCAATTAGTAAGAGAATTCGCATATAGATGGTGTGTCTGGGATTTAGTATTAAAAAAATTAAGTAAATATTAATAGAACTAATTTGAAATACTGCAGATACAAACGTCTCATCACAAAAACTAATAAATTATCTTTATAAAATAATAATATTCGTATCTTGACATGTTTCACTTAGAAATACACCTCTAAATTTATTTTAAACAAAATAGAAAAATATCTTCCAATTAAAGTTAAAATGTATTCATTAACACTTTATAAATAAAAACCTCTTACAAAATTCCAATAAATCAAGAAATATCATTCATAAATAACAATTTATTTGCACTTGTGTTGCATAGGAATTCCTATGTAAATGTTTGACATTTGCAGTTTTATCCCAGGACAACGACGCACCATGCAGCAAACACTCGAAATAAAAACTCGCTCTATTACTACAGTATTCGAGCAGACCCCCAGTGTAGCAGTGGGATTCTAATCTTCTTTTTATTATCGAAAGTTCGAAACCGAATTTTTTCTTCTATTTGATGTAAATGTCAAAAATTTATTATTACAAAAGGGATTTGTGATATACATACATATTTAAAAACGAAAATAAATTAATTTAAATAAAATGTTAATTAAAAAATTGAATTATTTTATTTTTACAAATGAATATATTTATTTATTGGAATTTTAATTGTTTATTACAATTTTTGTAAATTACTCGCATATTATTGGTCTCGAATTTGATACCCTAAATTGCGCCATTGATTTTTGAATGGAGGTGTCCATTTCCGATGTTTCATTTGAAAATTGCTCATTTGTGAATTCTAATCTATCGAATTCAATTAATTCTTCAGCATCTGTATCATTCAAAAGTAGGGCTGCCAGACGTCCCGCTTTCGGCGGGATTGTCCCGCTTAAAAAAATCAGTCCCGCTAGATCGGATTATGTCCCGCTATAAACAAATTTTTCGAAAAGAATCTACAAATTGATTTTCGGCGTAACCTTTCAACCAGAGACAAAACTCTTATTTAAACGGAATAAATACGGCACAATATTTTCATTTAACACCGATGCATCCAACAATGGTAAAGTGAAAACATTTTCTCTATAGTTTTCACATATTTTGATAAGCTAGTTGGTACTAAAAACGGACTCCAGCTTTTTATGCTCTCTAGGCAAAGAGCTCTCAAAATCAGTAGCTGAATCTATTGTTTAAATAATCGAATTCCTCCAGTAGCCTGCTTATGGAAAATTTTCCAACTTTTTGTGCAGACAAAGTGTGATGGTTGAGCTGCTTAAGTTTGTTAACGGACAAATTCAGAGAATCTTTAGAAATTAATTTAAAAATCTAATTCAATATTAATTAGTACCTATGTATATCATTTTTTGATATTGAAATGAAATTTAATCAATGTTTTGTATCATCAAATAATTTTTTTCATTGCCTTGTAATGTGACATTTTGTGGTTTTATCTTAATTTAATATTTAAATTATCGTACAATGTTTTGTTGATTTAAGTGAAACATATTAAAGTAAAAGAATTATTAATTCAAATTTCATTAAATTTATTATTTATTTTATTGTTAAAATAAATTCGTTTGAAACAAATTTTGTCGAATGACAATAACGTAGAAAAATATTAGAAGTCAGATTCGGGCAAATAGCAGTTAATATTTAAATTAATGATCAAACTTTAAATTATTTTGGTATATTCCAAATTGATTTTTATAAGAAGAGGAGAAATTGTTAAGAGTTTGCAATTCAGTTTCGATCTGCGAGCATGTGAAAAATAAATCATCTTTCAGTACATCTCATCAGGCTATAGCGACTGAACTGCTAATTTATTACACTGATTTTTTCCTATATATAGGAATCAACCGTGCACTTGTAGTATTAGCGAATTTTTACATTCCCCTTTCTAAACTTTTAACAATTTCAATGTTATTGTATTTAACGCATACATGCGGTTACTATGATCAAACTTTAAATTATTTTGGTATATTCCAAATTGATTTTTATAAGAAGAGGAGAAATTGTTAAGAGTTTGCAATTCAGTTTCGATCTGCGAGCATGTGAAAAATAAATCATCTTTCAGTACATCTCATCAGGCTATAGCGACTGAACTGCTAATTTATTACACTGATTTTTTCCTATATATAGGAATCAACCGTGCACTTGTAGTATTAGCGAATTTTTACATTCCCCTTTCTAAACTTTTAACAATTTCAATGTTATTGTATTTAACGCATACATGCGGTTACTATGATCAAACTTTAAATTATTTTGGTATATTCCAAATTGATTTTTATAAGAAGAGGAGAAATTGTTAAGAGTTTGCAATTCAGTTTCGATCTGCGAGCATGTGAAAAATAAATCATCTTTCAGTACATCTCATCAGGCTATAGCGACTGAACTGCTAATTTATTACACTGATTTTTTCCTATATATAGGAATCAACCGTGCACTTGTAGTATTAGCGAATTTTTACATTCCCCTTTCTAAACTTTTAACAATTTCAATGTTATTGTATTGTTAAAAGTTTAGAAAGGGGAATGTAAAAATTCGCTAATACTACAAGTGCACGGTTGATTCCTATATATAGGAAAAAATCAGTGTAATAAATTAGCAGTTCAGTCGCTATAGCCTGATGAGATGTACTGAAAGATGATTTATTTTTCACATGCTCGCAGATCGAAACTGAATTGCAAACTCTTAACAATTTCTCCTCTTCTTATAAAAATCAATTTGGAATATACCAAAATAATTTAAAGTTTGATCATAGTAACCGCATGTATGCGTTAAATACAATAACATTGAAATTGTTAAAAGTTTAGAAAGGGGAATGTAAAAATTCGCTAATACTACAAGTGCACGGTTGATTCCTATATATAGGAAAAAATCAGTGTAATAAATTAGCAGTTCAGTCGCTATAGCCTGATGAGATGTACTGAAAGATGATTTATTTTTCACATGCTCGCAGATCGAAACTGAATTGCAAACTCTTAACAATTTCTCCTCTTCTTATAAAAATCAATTTGGAATATACCAAAATAATTTAAAGTTTGATCATAGTAACCGCATGTATGCGTTAAATACAATAACATTGAAATTGTTAAAAGTTTAGAAAGGGGAATGTAAAAATTCGCTAATACTACAAGTGCACGGTTGATTCCTATATATAGGAAAAAATCAGTGTAATAAATTAGCAGTTCAGTCGCTATAGCCTGATGAGATGTACTGAAAGATGATTTATTTTTCACATGCTCGCAGATCGAAACTGAATTGCAAACTCTTAACAATTTCTCCTCTTCTTATAAAAATCAATTTGGAATATACCAAAATAATTTAAAGTTTGATCATAGTAACCGCATGTATGCGTTAAATACAATAACATTGAAATTGTTAAAAGTTTAGAAAGGGGAATGTAAAAATTCGCTAATACTACAAGTGCACGGTTGATTCCTATATATAGGAAAAAATCAGTGTAATAAATTAGCAGTTCAGTCGCTATAGCCTGATGAGATGTACTGAAAGATGATTTATTTTTCACATGCTCGCAGATCGAAACTGAATTGCAAACTCTTAACAATTTCTCCTCTTCTTATTTAAATTAATTTTTTTATTTTATTTATTTATAATTTGTCCCGCCAACTAATTTTAAAAATCTGGCAGCCCTATTCAAAAGCTTGTTGAGTAATGCAAATATAGCATATTTGATTTGGGCTGCTTTCTTAACACGGGGTCTACACTATGCAAAATTGCTGAGATTTTCTCTCATGATATTAAATTTATCAATGCATGTGTAAGTATATTATACAAATTTTGAAATTCTCAGCAAATTATCAGGAGGCTATTTCACGAAAAAATTATCATGAAATTTGTACGAAATGTCAAATTAAAATGCACTTTTAAGGTTATGTTTTTCATTTTTTCCGAGTGTTGAGACGAATGTTTATAGCTGCATAAAAAAAAATATTTCTCAATGGCATTTATTAATACTGAAAATACTATAAAATTAATTCATATTGATTAATTCATATTGATGATGCGTTCCAAAAAATTGCAAAATAATTAAACATATCAGGAGTACAAATTGAAAATGCGGGTTTTTTTCTATTTTTGAACGTTTATTCTGAAAAAATGGTAACAAATGAATTATTCAAAGTATTGTCCATCGCTAGCCACAACTTTTTCCCATCTTTCTGGCAATTTACGGATACCGTCTCGAAAAAATTCGGCCGGCTTGGCTGCTATCCAGTCATCGACCCATTTTTGGGCTTCTTCGTAAGAATGGAAGCGCTGGTCAGCTAGGCCATGTGTCATCGATCGGAAAAGGTGGTAATCGGAAGGAGCAATGTCTGGGCTATACGGCGGGTGGGGTAAGACTTCCCATTTCAGCGTTTGTAGGTATGTTTTGACCGGCGCTGCAACATGTGGCCGAGCGTTGTCATGTTGCAAAATTACTTTGTCGTGTCTTTGCTCGTATTGTGGCCGTTTTTCTTTTAGTGCGCGGCTCAAACGCATCAATTGAGTTCGGTATAGTGCTCCTGTGATGGTTTCGTTCGATTTCAATAGCTCATAATACACCACACCCAGCTGGTCCCACCAAATACAGAGCATGAGCTTGGCGCCGTGAATATTTGGTTTGGCCGTCGATGATGATGCATGGCCGGGGTAACCATATGATTTTTTGCGCTTCGGGTTATCGTAACGGATCCACTTTTCATCACCAGTGACAATGCGATGCAAAAAACCCTTCCGTTTTTGCCGTTCGAGCAGCAGTTCGCATGCAAAAAAACGGCGCTCGACGTCTCTCGGCTTCAGCTCATACGGCACCCAATGTCCTTGCTTTTGGATCATTCCGAGGGCTTTTATACGATGGGAAATGGCTTGTTGTGTCACTCCCAATGAATCTGCGAGCTCTTGTTGAGTTTGACACGAGTCTTCATTGAGTATTGCCTCCAATTCAGCATTCTCAAACTTTTTCACTTGGCCCGGCCGCTCTTTGTCCTCAACGTCAAAATCACCACTTCTAAACCGCACAAACCATCTCTCGCACGTTGAAACCGATGGAACATGACTCGGATAAGTCTCGGAGACCAATCGATGTGCTTCAGCAGCACTTTTCTTCAAATTAAAGAAGTAAATTAAAACTTCCCGCAAATGCTGTTTTGTTGGCACGAAACTCGACATATTGAGAGCTCAAAAAAACTATGAATTTGACACTGCGACAAATTGACACATACTGAAAATTAAAGCTATAAGACGTAGCTTTGACATGAACATAGTCACAGTACTGCCTGATGCGTATAGCGTTAATAACGCCATCTGTTATCAATCCCGCATTTTCAATTTGTACCCCTGATAGGTGTTGAACTGGCTGAAAAAAAAATTAAATAAATTTTCTGACAGTATTCACCGAATTTTATTTAACAATTGAAGAAATTATCATGAGAGTAAAATGTCCAGTTATGATAATTTTTTAACAAATATTTATCAATACAATGAAAAAAACACACACAAACATAAAATTTCATGAGAGAAAATCTCAGCAATTTTCCATAGTGTAGACCCCGAGTTAAGCAACTTCATTTTCTTCTTTTGTCGAACGACGCGTCAAATTTCGTCCGACAAAAGATAAAAATGCATTTTCTTTAATGAAAATTTTGAATTTTAACAATTTTTTTGTTGTTATGATGGCTTTCATAAATTTGAAACATTTTTTAATAATTTTGGCATTGTAGAAATAACAGTTTTGTCAAAAAATGGAATTGTCGATTTAAAAAATCGTTCGTTCGTTTTCTATGTGGCAATGCCTTTAGGGGAATAATGCAGAACGCGATGGCGTAACAAATATCGAAATCTACTTTTCAATATCCCAAACAAACGCTCGATGCAGTTTCTTCCAGTAGTTAACTCTGAGTTAAACCAAATTTCAGTACCGTTGGATGGATTGGCGTACGAAATGAAAAGCTATGGCTCTAGCGGCAATCCAGAATCATTTGAAATTGAATATATGTACTACAATTTAGTAAAATGATACATATTTTATAATTTATTCTTGACCAAAGAGAAATTCCGTTTGAGTGTCAATTGAGGAATGTCTATTTGACAAATGGTTTCTCAGTTGTGACGTTTTCCATATCGCCGAATCATGCACTGGTCCTGGGAATGATGCGTCAGCATATACAATTTTCATATCGGCATTACAACCCTAAAACATAAAACTATTTTTATACTGCAAACAAAAAAATATAAATCGAATATTTTACCACTAGCGAATTTAAGCTGTGATATCCTTTTCTGCAAATGAATAAATTGCCAGGTGTCTCAACTGAATTTTTCGGTGGGGCGATAATGGTTATTTGGACACCGCCAATAGCACTGATTATAAACCCCATTCCATATTTATCCTGAAATCTGTTAATGGATCATTATGAAAATACTAGTGGAATAGACTATTAGGAAGGTCAAGGTAAGGAAGGCAGTTTTTGTCTAAAAAAAATTATTTAGTTAATTTTTCTTAAATAATTAATAAATTTACTTACATATAGCAATGCGCTTTTGGCGGTTTCTTTTTTAAATTAATTTTTTGATTTAATTAGCAAAATCTAACAAAATATAATTTATTCTTGTCATAAAAGTCGCATTTTTATGTCTTCTACTTTGACATTTAATAATTTTCATACAAAAGTATAGAAGAATAGAAAATATTGAGAATAGAAGATGTATATTGGATCGACCTGATTTGCCACCCCCACCAGCAAAGTATTTTAGCTTGAGGTAAATTTAAATATTTATATTCCATATTACACGGTAGTCTATTCATTTTGTCTTGAAGACACCTAGGGAACAATTTGCAAAGTGTATTAACTGTAGAAAAATATTTCTTCGGAAAGTTGGACATTAGTTCGAACAAGTAGATGATGAATTGTCAAATTTATAATCAACATAACAAAAAAAAACTGTCGGTCCCGTTTTTGAGATAATCGGTTTGGCAGTTTTCTCTTCCACTGCAACCCCCTCTATTGTATACTCGAATGGACCTAAAAGTTAACACAAACTGCTTATTACTAAAATTTATCTTTGTACAAAATTTCGACGCAAACTATCAATATTTGTGAGAATGGGAGGCAAAACAAAAATAATAAAAATGTGCGACTGGACGGACGGAAGGACGAACGGATAGAAGGACGGACACAACATTTTTCTGATCGGGTTTTCGGGGTCCTTGTAACCTAATTCGTCGAGAAATGTGAAAATCTGGAACAAATTTTTTTCGCGATTACAATACTTACCCAATATGTATACATAACTTCGTTATAGTGGGAAAAGTAAAAATTGATAAGCTAAATATTGACGAAATTGTTAGATCCATTGATGATATTACTAGAATTAGATACATGTATATGAATTTAGAATGTTAGATTATTGTGAGAATTTGGTAGATTAGTATTTAAAATATTAGAATTTAATGTATTGAATGAAATCAAATTGATACTTTACTGCGAGCTCCTTCCTTGTTTTTTGACCGGCGTCTTTCTTTAAAATCGCGAACTAGAACCCCAGGTGGGCAAAAATCAAGAACTTTTATGGTACGATGCAAGTTTTTGATGACTCCAATCTGCAAAGACACAAGGGTTAGTTATGCTGGATCCTAGTCTCTAGGGGACAGTGAGAAGCAGGACTCGTTTGATGGGTTAAAAATACTGTTTTCAGACGTAATTAATGGGATAAAATTAATCCGACTCGGAGGACAATACAAATACAGGAAATATTCAAATATTTCCTTTGAACCACAGGTACTGAACGCAATTCCACGATTGGACAGTCCGAATTTAGATTATCCGACTTCTCAACTCGAACGGCTTCCTGATTAGGTAGTGAAGGCGAAGAATCCGATACAATAGATGTTGAAATAGGTGTTGTAATGTTCATAATAACTTCATCGGGAAGTGTGGTGATAGGCCATCAGTGACTTGAACGTAGCGCTGGAAACTCATCAAACTTTTTAATTCATCCATTTTGGTTACCAGTTCAACGTTATCGTTGGTGACCAAGTTGAATAAATCTTCTTTGTTTTGTTTTAAGCTTCCTATATCAGCTGTGACTATTTCAAATCGATACCTTCACGTAAAATACGGTACTCCTCATTGTTTGCAGTTAATCTGATGGCATTTTTTTGCTGTACAACGACGCAATCAACTTTCTTATTAATTAATTGTTCTAACAGTTTAATTGTTTTCTGTAAATCATCTGCTTTAGAATTATTATTTTTCTTTTGCTGGGACGACGCGTTTGATTTATCGTGCTGTATCTTTTATGAAGGGGATTGGTTCCCGCTCTTAACACACATGGGGCATTTCCATTGTGACTGACCTAAACAGAATTCTTCAGCCTTTCTTGCAGATAGTCCGGAACAATAAAGGCAGAAAACCTTCTTACAGCCCAGCTGACAGCATAAATATTTGTTTTTATTCTTTCTAAGTTGTACATTACACATGTTGTTTGAGCAATGCACAATTAATTCACTTGAAACTTCTTCCTTTTTATTCTCGGACATCTTGAAACACTTTAAGCACTGAACGTTGTGTTATTTTTATGCTTATAATTGGAACCACTTACACTAATATATTGCTTCGGATTTTCAAAGCTAGGTCTATATATTGTTATTAAATGACCTTTAAATCTAAAATTTTGATATGAACTCAACCACTTCGGTGATTAATTAATACTGATTTTTGTTTATTTAATCTAAAATTAAAATCACAATCTCAAAATAGAGTTTCTGTATTCTAAATAGTGGTAAATCAAGGTTTTGTTCGAAGGAATTCAAAAAATGTCATTTTCTCTAATATAATATTCTCTCTTGCATGCAAAATTCAAATAGCTTTTTGTAGCTAAACAACGAATCTAATTTTTCTTATGTGTGATATACGAAACTATGATCGAAAAATGTATTTTGCGTAAAAGTTGTTAAGGTATTTTGTAATTGAAAATTAGATGAAGAGAAAGAGATGAAAGGGTGATTCGGATTGGTTATGGTTCGCTCAAAAAGTTGATGGATAAACGCGTTTATTTGTATAGAAAAATTGGATTTTATTTACGCGTGCACTGCGTTTAGACTACGTCAGCCGTCTCTGATTTTAATTCAGACAAAATGACATCACATATAGATTGATGACATTGCATCACAAAAATCTGACTTTGTTAACAAATAGAGTAATATTTATAGCTTACGATATAGATAACAACACAAGTATATATTTTAGTTATTAATGTACATATGAACCTACATAACTATATACATACATTTTATGAATAAGATAAAGGGTATATACATATGCATGCACATAGTATAAATGTGTTATTCCGATGACCGGCGTCCACATGCTATAAAACGTGCACTGTCTTTGCTAAATTCTATAATATACCATAAAATCATTCATTCATTTTTACGTTTATATTTTTATCACTATTCGCGATTTGTTATAGTCACTTTGGTAATTCAATTATGCAATAATTCTAAATACTGTACATAATTATGTACATATGTACAAATAGCAAAGTCATATTAAAGGTCACGCGTGGCAGACAGTCACAAACACGCACCAAAATCTTGCCAAACTTTGTCAATTAAATGAGTTCAAAACGGTTATATGCATAAGTTAACGACCTTCACAATATGTATTATATATCGGTTAACTAAACTTGACCAATAAACTTCTATGTAATCAAAACCCCATCCCACTCACCCAAGTCAATGCAAAACACAAGTAAAAAAGCAACCAAATAATTTTCTTTCGGCTTTTGAATGTTTCGCACATTTAAATTGCATAACACACCGTCCGAAATCTAATAAACAGCAACAAAAGAAAAAACGTGGGGAAAACAAAGAAACCGCATTTTCGTACACGTGATTTGAGAATAAATTTCAGAATAACAAATAAGCAATTAATGTGTTAATATTTTAATGGTTCATTTACATGATTATATTTCTAATCTTGTTTTCGTATAATATACAAATCGACCGTTAGCCAAGATTTACACCAATAAGCATTACATTTCAATTAAGTTAATGAATGTTTATTGAAGTTTAGTCACAGAATACCCAGAAGCGACATAACGCGGATTTTATATGGAGAAAAGTGGACTCATTTTTTTGACTTTGGTTAATAGAAGGTAAGATTTTCGGTGTTAAATTATCGTTCAGTGGCTGAAAATTCAAAATTAACATGTAAAATATAAGGTAAGAGCAAAAATTTCTTGGTCCACGTAATGTCGGTTCTGGTTGTTTATTATTCTGTGGTTTAGTTAAGTGATTCAGTATTATTTCCTCTTAATTGTTATCATAATTCTGTTACTGGTTTGTTTCACGACAGTTGTAAGGAACTTTCGATAACAATCGGTGTGAAGTTTTTACACACTTTTTTTGGGGACAAAAAATGTATGCGAGTGTACTGTGAAGTTTTTGGACAAAATTGAGATTTTAGAAAAGTTAAATTTTTTGACATATATTCGCGTGTACATCTTTTAACAGTGTATTTAACAAAAATAAAGTTGTTCAAATAAAATAAGCCTCACAAAATGCGATATTTCAAAACGCGTGCGATATGGTACAAAACGCGATATTTCAAAACGTGATAACTCAAAATGCGATATGGTACAAAACGCTATATGGTACAAAACGCGATGTGTATAAGCAAATGCAATTTTAAAATTATTTTTGATAACACATTTTGGAATGTGGACAGGTGGAAAGTGATTAGACTACTTTTGGTGAACTAAAAATGGTGGAAGTTTTTTAAAATATATTTGAATTAAAATTTTTTGTGTTATTTTCTTAAAGAAATTCAAATTAAAGATATTATAGAATTATTTAACTTTTGCTTAAACAATAGAAAATGTTTTAAGAATAATTCACCATTTTGGCAAGATGTGTTTTATTTTTGTATATTTTGTTCGTACCGTGAATGTTATACCTGAAACTAGCAAGCTATAAAGTGAAAGAGAAACCCCAAAATACAAATTAAAATTAAACTTAATTCATAAAATGGGGTGAAAAATGATATTAGAAAATGCCGGAGGCGTAATTTTTTTTAAATTATTGTTTTGTTTGTTGATTTTCCTTTAAACATTTCTTCTTCTTCTTCCGCTGGCGCTACATCCCATGAAGGGATTTGGCCGCCTCAACGATGCTCCTCCAAATAATCCGATCCGCCACAAGAGAACGCCAGACACGGTGACCGAGTGTGTACAGGTCCCTCTCAACGTCGTCCATCCATCGGGTAGGTGGTCTCCCACGAGGTCCTACTTTCGCTGGTGCCGACTCCAAGGCCTGTTTAGTGGTCCGATTTTGTGAACGTAGTACGTGCCCAAGCCATCTCAGCCTTGACGATTTTATGAATCCTATGATGTCGACTTTATCGAGATCATTTCTGATCTCGTGATTCATTCGCATTCTGTACGTGGCTCCCTCTTTAATGGAACCGAGAATTCTTCTTATCATCTTACGCTCAGTTACAGCGATTTTCTGGATGTTTTGCTTTAAACATTTACCTAACAGAATTTTCTCCAATTAGTAGAATTATCTTTAATTTACTTAAATTTTCCTTCACCTATTGGAATTTTTCTTTAGTTATCAGTATTTTCTTTCGGGAGCGTATCGAAATCTTAATTCTCAAAATCTTGCTTTTTGACTAATCTTACTTTCTTGAAATCTAAGATTTCGACACGCTTCCATTTACCGTACCCCAGTTTTGAATTTTATTTTACATTAAATTAAAATTCTTCTCAGCGAACGGAGCGGCCCTTCATTTTCCCCATGAAAATCCTCATTATTGAAGAAGGTAAGATTCGTCAAAAAGTAAGATTTTATAAAGCAAGATTTAGTACACCCAACCCTTTTCTTTCGCTTAACAGAATTTCCCGTCATAAATACGAAAACTGTTACTATAACATGCATTATAGTTGTAGTAACGACTATAAATTCGGACCTAAGATTTTTTTGTAATGTAATGTCACGTTTAAAGTGATCAAAATCCATCACTTTAAGCATTGCTACAAAATATCGAAAACAAGAAAGTAAATTGGAAATTCGTATCGAATTTTTGACAAGATTTTGAAATGATTCTCGAAAATCGTTGCTATAGTAATATCAATAGTTACGACTATAAGGCCAATCAGTGAGAAATTATAAACTTAAAAAAAAATTAAGAATTTAAATTTTTTTGACATTTCAGCCATATAGAAATTAAAAATTCTTTAAGTAAATGACAGTAATTTTTGTATTTATATAATTTTTATTTTAGGGTAATTTGTATTTTTGGGGTATTCCATGAGAATTTCGTGTAACTTCTAGAAAATAGTATGTTTATAAAATCCCAAGGGTACAAAATCCCAACCCTATAGAGGGAGAGCGACAAAATCCCGAGGGCTTACAAAAATCCCGAGGGTACAAAATCCCGAGGATACACAATCCCGAGGGTACAAAATTCCGAGGATATAAAATCCCGAGGGTACAAAATCCGTAGGGTACAAAACCCCGAAAGCCTATGCAAATTTCAAAATATAATTGGGATTTGCCTGAAAAAAAAAACAAAAATTTTAAAATCCAAAAAAATTCTAAAGTTAAAACCCCCCCAAAAAAATCTTCGAATTACCAGAAAAGAAATCCAGAAAAAATATTTTGTTTAAAATAAATGAAAAATAAAAAATTCTATTTTACAACTTGAAATACGTGTGGTACAACTATCAGCAGAAGCGATACGAGCGATACAATCCCTTTGATCTGTGTCTGCAAGGTTGACGAGGCAATTTTCAATTTAACACGAATTCGCAATTCGCTCCAAAATATTCGTCGATTCTACACTAACCCCACGAATTAAGCTAACCAAAACGCAACTTAAAACATTTATGGTAGAACATTACAGTATAGAAGCGGTACGAGTGATATAATTCCTTTGATCAGTATCTGAAAGCTTTATGAAGCAATTTTCATTATTATACATAAATATTTAATAAGAAGTCTTAAGAAAAAATCAAATTTTATAGACATTTTATAAATTTTTGTTTTAAGTTGAACCGCACTTTGATAATTGCGTTTCTGAATTTTAGTTTGTTGGATTTTTATTTCTGAATTTAATGTTTTTGGATTTTTAGTTTCTGTTTTTTTTTCTAGATAAGGTGAAGCCACCCCATCTAGTTGTTGCACAACTGGTGTAATTTTTCCTCGATTTGAAGATGTACACACACAAAAATCGATCATCGAAAATGGTGGTGATATAATAACATGTCACCCCAGAATGTCCATATTTCTTTCTTTCTCATACTACTAACTTCATGTTGTATTTTAATTCAGCAGAGTGGTTTCATGTACGCTCGTTCAAAGTTAACATTAGGTAGTATTACGTCTTGAATACGTATTCGTTTTTTAAGAAGGTGATTCCCGATTGTAACTAACTTACTTAAACTGTTGTTAAAAAAATTTTAGTAGTGTTTTATTGGTATTAAACTTTAAAAATGGACAATACAGGTAATTTACTACAAACAACCAAAGGGAACAAAAAAATTGAAATAAACGGCTATACATTTATGTTAAAAATCATGAAAATAAATTTTGGCTTAAGTTCACTTTCATACACAACTTCGGATTTTTATGAAAATTAGCACAATAAAACTAGATTTATTCATGATAATTTTGGTATAATTTTGTTTTGAGGACGTGATTGGTACACAAGATATTTAGATTTTAAAAATCTCGATTTGCCATATAGAATTCGTGACTTTGCTAACTTTGTTGGATGGCTAAAGGCTTATTTACATTCAAACTTTTAATTCTTTTCCAAAAGATAAAAGTTATACGATTAAAATTGCCTTTTAGTATGATTTCCTTGTATTAAAATCAGAAGGAATACTCAAAAAGTATTAAGGCTGAACCACAGTACACAATTATATAAGGTATTGCGCAGGATGTCAAAAAATTATAACAACAACAATGGCGGAGATTGTGACTGAAATGTGTATGAACCACTGATCTATAACTCATGGATACGGCATACCCAAAAAACTATGGTATAAAAAAGAAAACTAAAAATCATTCTTAGTGTGCGACAGAGAAAGTAAAAATGTATCTTCCTTATCTAGAATTTCGAATTTTCGGAAATCAAATTCAAATTTATTTAAAAACGTAGGCGAGCAATTATTGAGCAATGCAACTGTTTTTGAAATTTTGTCAACAAAATACATTTATTGTGTTGTGTCTAATAAATTTCGTTCTTTTACTATTAACGGGTATCGTTCTCACAATAAATAAGTTATAAATATTATTTTCCGACACGCATGATTTGAAATTAATTGATATAGCTATTATGTACAGAATAAATATTTGTACATACTAAACATTTTCATATAAACAATAAATTTTGAAATAATCAACTTTGTTTATTTATGTTTGACTGACATTGTAAACCGAATTTTTCGTTTGTTGTGTTTTTGTTAGTTCATAGTTCAGATATGCACTTAATATTTCAAGGGGAAAATATGAAAATTTATTTAAATAATTTCTGAAAATACGCAGTAAAGTGGTTTATTTATTAAATTATGATTTTAAAAATGAAAGATTTTGAATATCTTTCTGTGTATCTTAAATTCTTAAGTTTATAAGAAAAAAAAAAAAAAGATTTTGAATAATTTTCGGAAATAAAATTGTCCCAGTGCTGCTCTTACTTTACATTTTTGGAAATGCGATTTTAGAGTAAGAGGTATATACAATTTAAGTGAGTGGAATATATAAAAAAATTGTACCATTGTTTGTTGTTGTTTTCTATGGTAATTTAGTTTTATGCCGTATCCATGAGTTATAGATCAGGTGGTATGAACTATTTAAACAATGATACATTGTTAATTATTTTGAATTAAAGTTGTTGAAATAGCGTGTTTTTGAGACATATGTATGTTCTTTTGTTTATTTGGGTGAATCTAGTAGTGAGAGGTTTTTTGTTTTAGTTCAAGAAAATTATCCATGTAGAAAAGAAGTTAAATCAATAAATTTATTAAAACTAATTTTCTTTTATTGTGAGTCTGTTTTATTTTAATTATATAAAACAACAGGTTATGGGCCCAGTCTCATAAGGAAAGATAAATTAAAAAAATAAAAAAAAAAATAAAAGTATCTTCGAAAAAACACATAGTTGGTTGAGTTAATAATGGGGACAGAATACAGAAGATTGATCAATCTGGATGGAAATGGAACAAATTACCAAGCGTGGAAATTTCAAGTTAGCATTATGCTAAAAGCTAAAGGTATATTTGATGTAGTGGAGAATACACGTGAGAAAGGAACTGGAAATGAAGAAAACATGAAATGGAATGATGACGATCTAAAAGCACAGAAAATTTTAATAACATCAGTGTCGGAAAAAATTATAACGTATTTAATAGCGTGTAAAACATCGTCAGATATGCGGTTACGTATTCAGGCATTATACGCAAATTCAACTGAAGCCAGCATACATTCTCTTCAGCAAAAATTTTATGAGTATGTTTATAAAGGTGATGGTGTAGCTCGACATGTGGCTGATCTTGAAAATCTAAGTCATGAGCTGAAAACGTGTGGGGAGGAAATTAGTGAGAATATGCTAATTAATAAGATTTTAATGACTCTCCCAGAGGATTTCAAACATTTTTATTCGGCGTGGGATAGCTCAAATATAAAAACATTAAATACATTAATATCTAGACTGATAATGGAAGAAGAACGGATAAATAAACGGCAGCAGAATCAAGAAGTGGATGGTGCATTAACGGCTAGAAAGAGTAACAGAATTCAGAGTAGCAGAATTCAGAGTAAAAATGACCGTAGCAAAACGAATTTTAAACAAAACGATATTTGCCACTATTGTAAAAAGAATCATGGTCATTGGGCACGGGACTGCTGGTTTAAAAAAGATAAAAGCAGCACGAGTAAAATCAAAACAGATGACTATGCATTAATATCAGATGTGGAAAGAGATATGAAGTTTGAATGGTTTTTGGATTCGGGTGCAAGTCATCACATGACATCAAATAATGATTGGTTTGCTGATTATGAGAAGTTTAAAAACCCAAAATACATAACAATCGGTGATGGAACAAAACTCGAGGCTATTGGAATAGGAGTGATTCCAGTACAAATTTTAAAAGATAATGAATGGGTAAATGGAAATATTCATGAAGTATTTCATGTTCCAAAATTGATGTGTAATTTATATTCAGCGAGTAATGCGGTGGATAAAGGTTATGAAATTACAACAAAACCAAATGGATGTGAAATCAAAATGAATAATAATACGATAGTATCCTGCATTAGAGTTGGAAATTTGTTCAAGTTGAAAATAAAATTACGAAAGCTGGAAGCCGCACATTATACATTAAAGAAATCGGAAAAATCATTGGAACAATGGCATCAACTGTTAGTACATCAAAATATACAATATTGCAAAAGTATTCTGGAAAATAATGGACTGAAATTACAGGGTGAACAAAACTTTCAATGTGAATCCTGTATCTACGGTAAACAATGTAGACAACCATTTAAATTATCAACTACTGTATCATCAAAACCTGGTGAGATAATACATGTAGATGTATGTGGACCTATGGAGAAATTATCGATTGGTGGTTCAAAGTACTTTCTGTTATTAAAGGATGATTTTACTCGTCATAAAACAGTATATTTTCTGAAATATAAATCCGAAGTATATGAAAAATTGAAAGAGTATATACCGAAATTTAAGGTGGAAACTGGGGAGACAGTAAAAATAATACGGTCAGACAATGGCCTTGAATTTAAAAACAGAAACATCGAAACCTGATTAAAGGGGTATGGGATTAAGCACCAGTTTACTGTAGCATACACACCTGAACAAAATGGAGCTGCAGAAAGAGAAATGCGCACACTAGTAGAATCAGCACGGACAATACTTCATACGAAAAATTTGGGGCATCAATTTTGGGCAGAGGCTATAAATACTGTATAGCATATGTGCTGAATATAACAGGAAAAAGCACAATAAGCGGGAAAACGCCATTTGAATTGATGTATAAGAAGAAACCATGTATTGACAATTTTGAAATCTTTGGAAATGAGGTATATGTACATATACCAAAGGAAAAACGTCAAAAATGGGATTACAAAAGCAAAAATGGAATATTTGTTGGATATTCGGAGGAGACGAAAGGATATCGAGTATACTTCCCTGGAGAAAATAAAATTGATGTTTGCCGAGATGTTATATTTAAAGAAACGAGTAGTCAATCGCAAAGTTTTAGTATTGAAAAAAGTAAATAAAGATTCAATACAAAAAGAGGAAACAAAAGATTCATTCAAAATTGAGGATGGTAATGAAGATAATAATACTGCAACGGAAGAAAATGAAATTATTGAAAATCAACATGCAGAGGAAGAAGGTCGAGTGTTGCGAGACAGAAGTCAGTTGAAGCCACCAAATAAATATAATGATTATATCAGTTTGATTGCATGCTCGGAAATTGAATATTCAGAAGCAGTCAAAGATAATAATTGGAAGCAGGCAATGGATGAAGAGATGAATGCTCTAAACATTAACAACACATGGAAATTGACGTATTTACCAAAAGGGAAACAAGCAATTGGAAACAAATGGATTTTTCGTGTAAAGTCAAATAACCAATATAAGGCACGATTGGTTGCAAAAGGGTGCAGTCAGAAGTATGGAAGGGATTATTTGGAAACATTTAGTCTAGTGGCACAATATAAAAGTATAAGATTACTTCTGAGTGTCGCTGCTACCCTGAAACTTCATTTATCCCAATTTTACATAAAAACTGCCTTTCTCAATGGCAGTTTAGAAGAAAAAATATATATGGAGCAACCAATGGGATTTGAAGATTGTACTGAAAGAGTTTGTTATTTAACCAAGTGCTTATATGGATTGAAACAAGCTCCAAGGAACTGGAATTAAATTCATTGAAGTTTTAAAGAGATTTGGTTTAAAACAATCAGAAAATGATCCTTGTATCTTTATAGGAAGTGGCGTAGAGAAACTATACTTGATAATATATGTAGATGATGGTTTAATTGTATCATCAAGTGTCACTGAAATTGATAAATTATTGAAGCATCTGGAAAATAATTTTGATATTAAAAGAGATAATCTAACTCAATTTTTGGGAACGGAAATTACAAAAGAACCATCTGGTGTTTTTTTTGTTAAACAAGAAAATTACATTATCAAGATGTTGGAAAGGTTTATTAATATGAGTGAAAGTAAATCAGTGTGTACACCTGGACCGACGAAAGATATATGGACGATGAGGAGAGTGTACCATTTACTGGTCCATATCGTGAGGCAATTGGGAGTTTATTGTTTCTGTCATCTGTTTGCAGACCAGATATAACATATGCAGTAAACAAGTTAAGTCGTTACATGGAATCTCCTAAATTAATTAACTGGGAAGCAATAAAGAGAGTTTTCCGGTATTTAAATGGAACGAAAGAGTTTGGTTTAAGATTTAAGTCAGATTCGGAGGGAGGAAGTGTCAAATGTTACAGTGATGCAGATTTTGCGGGCGATAAAAAAACAAGGAAATCAACTTCAGGTTATTTAATGGTGGTGAATGGAACAGCAGTAGATTGGCACTCAAGATGCCAGTCAGTCATAGCTTTTTCAACATCATAAGCTGAATATATCGCTGCATCTGAAGCGGTTACACAACTAATAATAATAGGAAGACTGTGTGAGAAACTCAACTTGTGTAGAAAACCATTAACTTTAAAATTGGACAATCAAAGTGCAATCAAAATGATTGGAGATGAAACGGCACACAAAAGGACAAAACACATTGATGTGCGTTATCATTTTATGAAGAGTCTATTGGGAAAGGAGTTCAGCATTGAATATGTACAGACTGAACAACAACTAGCGGACATCTTTACGAAATCATTGGCTGGAGGTCAATTTAAATTCATAAGGGATAACATAAATCTCAAACAGGAGGGAGTGTTGAAATAGAGTGTTTTTGAGACATATGTTCTTGGGTTTATTTGGGTGAATCTAGTAGTGAGAGGTTTTTTGTTTTAGTTCAAGAAAATTATCCATGTAGAAAAGAAGTTAAATCAATAAATTAATTAAAACTAATTTTCTTTTATTGTGAGTCTGTTTTATTTTAATTATATAAAACAACAAAAGTTAGTAGAATTTTTCACACAATTTTAATTATATTCACTCAACATTCAAAATTATTACGCAAACTTACAAACACGATTTGTTTGGTCACAATGTCGGCCATATTAAAATATTTTTGACATAGATGCGCAACCCGCAAGAAAGAACGAAAATGAAACATTGGAGTATATTAACTTTATTATGTGTTATTATGTTATTATGTGTACTGTGACTGTGAGGCTGAACTACATTCAATATTTTCGTTCTTTTTCAAACGAATAGAATCACGGAGAAAAGTGCAAATACATTTTACCCATATATAAAAATAGGACGGGCATATTCAAAATTTAAATTTTTCCTTTCAAAATGTTACTTTGATTTTATAAATTTTGAGCAACTGTTACTAAAAAAGACAAATCAGTTCTTCTTTTTCAGGTTTTTCAGTGCTGAGATGTTCTAACATCACTTTTTTCGATGTTCGATAGTATTCATGTCTCTCTTTTCAAGAATAAAATTGTATACTATTTCGACTTTTGAATTAAGCTTTTTCTATTGCGATCTCAGCATGCTGACATAAAACATCATTCTATTTCTACTTTCATTCATCATTCTTTATCACAAAAAAATTTGTTTGCGATATTTTATCGATGTGAAAAAAAGGAAAAGTATACAGAAGGCTGAGATCGCATTAGAAAAATTGTAATGAAAGAAGAAAATCGCGTACAATTTTGTTCGTGTTACAAGAGACAAAATACTATCGAAAACGAATCGAAAGTGATGTTAGAACATCTCAGCACAGTTCTTTTTCACCAAAAAAAGTTGAGTGTTGCAGTAAATAGTATTGAATAATACCTTTGAGTATATATATATATATATACTCAAAGATAATACTTTTTGAGTATTCCTTCTGATTTTATTACAAGGAAATCATACTAAAACGCATTTTTTACTGTGCATCTTTTATCTTTTGGAAAAGAACGAAAAGATTGAATGTAAATCAACTATATGAAAGCAAAAACTTGAAAAGGAATTTTGAGAGATAATTCAAAGAAATACAAAATAATTTGTCTAAAAGTATTATTGATCCTAATATGTAATGTTTTCGTTTTAAAGTTAATTTGTATTTACAGCTAATTATACAAAAAATTAAAACCACAACATCTAAATTAGCCTGAAGTTATCGTTTACGTTCGTAAATAGGTGGATAAGTTTAATAGTCGAAAGTTAGCCTGAAGTTATTCAGGATCTATTTCCGAAAACGCCTAAGTAGTATTGTTATAGCAACAATTTTCGAAAATCATTTAAAAATCATGTCTGAAATTCGATACGAATTTCGAATTTACTTTCTTGTTTTGGATATTTTGTAACAATATGCTTATTGTGAGCAATTATAGTGTGTTTTAAAAATACGAAAACTGCTACTACAACAGTAGTTATAGTAGTAGCAACGACTAAAAATTCGGGCTTTATTTTCGTGAATGATTCAAACTACTTTTTTTTACTATATACTTAGTTTCTTAAAATATTTGAAATCTTGGAATACAAAACCGGGTCATATATGATACCGGGTATACCGGTTGCATTTTAAATTTAAGTGTGCGTCTTTGCTTATTATACCATTCTAGCAGCATACTAAAGGCTAGTGACATCTAATGTCGAAAATCTAACACAAACAAGTTTGCTTGTAAACTTTCGTGGTTCAGCTTTTCGACACTAGATCTCACTAAACAACCAAAACTGCCTAATGGTATAATTAGCAAAGACACACACAATTTCAATAGCAGAGACTCACATAAAAAAGTTTAATTGGATATCTGCATCCATTGGATGTTTTCAACTTGCCATATTGCACGTACATTTTTTAAAAATAAATTTTAATTTCACAGTAAATAAGCCACATTTAACATTAAATGGAAAGTAGCAAGTTTAGAAAAAAAATTTACCAACAATGAAATAAAATTCGTTTCTAAATTTTAAATTTCAGATTTCTTCTGCAATGCCTAGACGATTTAGATCGAAATTTGCGTAAACTAAATTCACGACTGTTTGTAATTCGTGGTCAACCGGCCGATGCATTACCAAAACTGTTCAAAGAATGGGGAACCAACTTTTTAACATTCGAAGAAGATCCAGAACCATTTGGGCGAGTACGCGACCACAACATCACTGAAATGTGTAAGGAGTTGAATATTGAAGTATTTCAAGCGATCAGCCATACGCTATACAAATTGGAAAAGTAAATACCATAAAACATTTTATAGTATAACTTATTATTTTTTATATATCAACTGAAACTAATTTTAAGTATAATTATTTAGTATTATAGAGAAAAATGGTGGTCGAGCCCCCTTAACATATCATCAATTTCAAGCTGTAATCGCTTCAATGGATCCGCCACCACATCCAGAACCACCCATAACACAAAATACTGTGATGATGACGTATACACCAGTAAATGAGGATCACGACGAAAAATATGGTGTACCAACTCTGGAAGAACTCGGCTTTGAAACTGGTTGCTTAAAACCACCAGTTTGGGAGGGTGGTGAAACTGAAGCCCTCGCCCGATTAGAACGACACCTAGAACGCAAGGCATGGGTTGCATCATTCGGACGCCCCAAAATGACACCACAATCGTTGTTAGCTAGTCAAACAGGATTATCGCCATATCTTCGATTCGGTTGTTTAAGCACCCGACTATTTTACTATCAACTTACGGATTTATACAAACAGATTAAAAAGGCATGCCCACCGCTCAGTCTACACGGACAATTATTGTGGCGTGAATTTTTCTATTGTGCCGCCACCAAAAATTCGAATTTCGACAAAATGATTGGAAATCCAATTTGCGTTCAAATACCATGGGATCGTAATGCAGAGGCGCTTGCGAAATGGGCAAATGGTCAAACTGGATTTCCTTGGATCGATGCGGTTATGACTCAGCTAAGGGAAGAAGGTTGGATTCATCATTTGGCACGGCATGCAGTCGCATGTTTTTTGAGTCGTGGTGATTTATGGATCTCTTGGGAAGAGGGAATGAAAGTATTTGAGGAATTGTTGCTGGATGCAGATTGGTCGGTGAACGCTGGTATGTGGATGTGGCTGTCGTGCTCCTCTTTTTTCCAACAATTTTTTCATTGCTATTGTCCGGTGCGGTTTGGGCGTAAAGCTGATCCGAACGGAGATTACATACGAAAATATTTGCCTGTATTAAAAGTAAGTTTACCGAAATTAAATAATTTTGCACAGTTAAAAATGCTAACGATCTTAATTCAATACAGAATTTTCCCACCAAATATATCCATGAGCCGTGGAATGCACCAGAAAGTATACAGCGAGCAGCCAAATGTATAATCGGACGAGATTATTCGATGCCGATTGTGAATCATGCAGTGGCCAGCCGTGTAAACATGGAACGAATGAAGCAAGTATATCATCAACTCGCCAAATATAGAGCTTGTGGTAAGTTTAAGCGCCTGTTTTTTTATTTTAAAAACAAAACTTTACACTCGAATTATATTTGTTTTGCAGTCCACGATAAGGAGGGTAAAGGTGGTTCAACATTCGCTAAAGTATTGAACACGGTGAAATCGGCACAATTTATTAATAACCCTAGTCCAACAACCGTAAATGCAAACGTAAATAATGTGGAAAATTATGGTTACCAAAACCCAAATAATAATTTCATCGTCGCGAATAATTTAAAAAATTCAACCAACTATCATCACCAACTTAATAATCCTCACCAGGAAAACCAGCAACCGCTCTACATAATAAATCAACAAAACACAGATTGTACTAAACCTAGCCAGCAGAATGGTATTATAAATAATCTAAATGGCGAACATAATCTTAAAAATCTGCAAGATTTCAATGAAAATCAACAAGAAAATCATAATCCACAGTACAATCGAATCATACTGCATCGAAATACGACGGCGTACAATTCGAACCAGATGTGCCAAACGGACGTGCTAAATAATCAACATATACAAAATATGCAACTGAACCGATTAGTAATTCAGCAACAATCGGCTAAACATAATCATCATCCACATCATAATAATAACAACAATCATCAGTATAACAATATTTACGAGAATCAAGAGTACAAATTAGAAATCGATTCGCACTACAGTAATTATACGTCCGCAAATAATTATACGAATAACGGCGCACCGACGGGTGAAAACCTAGATAATAATTGTGAAAATGACAACGAAAATATTAACTGTAGTAGTAACAACAATGATAATAGTAATCAACAACAACAACAACCAACCGATAATAATAATCTAAATGAACAAATTCGGTACGACAGGGAACTAGCGGTTTGTAAAATTGAAGATAATCTGTGTTGAATGTGAAACATTTTTTTTTTGTTGATCCTCTTCTAAATAAATATTAGATAATTTATAAAATAAAAGAAAAATTAGTTTTTTATAAATAAAATTTTTAAAAATATTAATAAAAATAAAATTGTTTCAATATGACTATAAATATTGTCCATCCGGTTCCATGGTGTAATGGTTAGCACTCTGGACTCTGAATCCAGCGATCCGAGTTCAAATCTCGGTGGAACCTGTCATTTTTTTCTGTGTTCTTTAGAATTTTAGATCATAAATTTTCCAGAGGGGACAGTGTTGAGTAGCGAGTAATTTAGATTTCACCATAAAGTTCCAACATTTTGAAGTTCAAAAAGAAAAAAGTTGACGCCTTAATTTTTGCGGCATTGGCGCAAATTAATCAGGATTTTAATCCAGAAACAGAGTTTCTTTGCAATAAACTGGTACAACAACTTCGAGCGATAATTGAACAAGTTTTAAGAAAAAGAACTAGGTAAACGATCCACAGTTTTATGACGTTTAACCAAATAAAGTGTAATTTTTGCGGATCAGCCGATTCGAGAATCACAAAACGAATTTTCATTAAATGTGATTCTATATAACGACGGAAGATTTTATTATTATCATTATTATGAAAATTGGTTGGAAACCAACCGAGGTTCCGCACTCAATGCCACAAAGAGCCCATGGTGCAAACCAGTGGTTTTATCCTAAATAACGCGTGCTGGAGCCTTAATAAACTGAAGTAGTTTAGGCCAAGACAAGGAAGACTGTTGATCTTCAACAATAGACCTAGCGTCAAATATTTGCAACTTAGCTCCATCGAAAGCAGGACAGCAGCACACGAAATGAATGCAGATTGCAGTCGCATCATCGTCTTCAAGATAATCCTCGTATACAGCATCCTGAGTCATCCCCATGCGCTGTAGGTGTACTTTAAAATTGCCGTGACCGTGACCAGTAAGAGTCGCGATCAAGACTCTCAACCGATTCCGATAAAGCGAACCTTGTGGCTGTTAGGTTAGGTCCACTAACAAAAATTTTCGCAATGCGGCACCATAATTAAATGGTAAGGAAGCAACTGCTTCGGGACCGACAAATTTACACCCAGCCCCAGCTCTTGCTAGAGAATCAGCAATATCATTGCCCTCAATGCCACAAATCTTTAAAAAATTATGACAAAGTCAAGGGATTATCCAACGAATTCAGCACAGATAAGCTGTTTGTACAGAAATTTTTTATTTGTAACAGCGAGATTCAATGCCTCTGTTACACAGAGCATAAGAGCAATTGCTTTCGCTTGAAAAACTGTGGAGTACCTCTCCAGGCAGCCTGATAAATTCAGATCAAACGTAGGGCAGTACAATCCATAACTAGAACTATTATGGGAGCAAGAGCCATCAGAAAAGAAGACTATCGATTTAAACAAGTTCTGAAGATAATCCAGTGCTCTCCACTGATCTCTTGAAGGGAGCACCACCGAATATAATTTAGTGACACATTAAAAATTGTTCTATGGCCCACGAACGATTGATTCAACACAGTTCTACATCCCTATGCTCCTTTAGCCGAAAAACAGCAGAACATGCTATGCTAAGAAGGAAAGAATTCAGCTGTGGAAAGAATAGAATTGATTCCATGGCAAGAAACGGAGTTGAGGCCCTAGCTCCTGTAATGGCTCTTCAAGCAATAATTTGTACTCCATTCAGTTTAATAATTAAAGTCTTTAATTTAAGCACTGGCTACCATACCAAGGAATCATAAGATAATATCGGTAGAACCAACGATTTATAGATGAAAGGCAGTATTATGGAAGTTAAACCCCAGGTTTTCCCAAAGGCTTAGTCTACTACTTTTGAAGTTTTTCAGGTGAAATTTCCAGGAGAGTTTACTGTCCAAGAATACACCAAATGTTTAACATAGTCGGACCTGTTAATCGCCCTCCCGAAAAGAAAGAGCACAGTTAGACCACCAATATTTCGATGTTTGGTTATCATGCAACCAAATCAGTGTTAGAAGAGTTGACGTGAAAATCCTTTTCCCCATAGCATGGCTCCACAATACGTAAAGCGTTCTGCGTTAAATCGGTTAACACATTCAGGTGCAATTGTCAAGATCGTCAGCTTAGCTTTGAGTAACAACGCCTGCTTGCTACAGTTTCACAAGTAGATCGTTAATCGGTGAGAGCACAGCTCTCTGAGGACACCGTTTGGCAAATTTGACTGAGATTGAAGCATTATCCGAATCAACTTCAACAATGCGAGAGTTGGGCATAGAATCAATCCATTTTACAATGGTGGGATCAATAATGCAAATGGTTCAGACGTTAGTAATCGACAAAACGATGTACTATCAAAGGCTACCGAAATGTACGGAAAGTACCTACAAGAAACTTTTTATTATTGAGGGATCTTTCGATCCTAGTGAAAAGTTCATGTAGAACCGTTTCACAGGACTTACCTTCTCTAAACGCATACTGCATGTTACTGACTGAGGAATTAGGTATAATCTCTAATAAATCTGTCGACAATCCTCTCTAAAGCTTTGAGAAATGTTGAGGATAAACTGATAGATCAAAATGCTTTGGGATCAGTTTAATCTGATTTGCCAGCTTTCGGTATAAAACCAACGTTGCTCTTGCAACAAACCTGAGGAACAATGCTAAAATCAAGGCACGCTTTATAAAGGTGGAGTAGTTGGTGCTTAATAATAGGAAAACCATGCTGTAATTCAGCCGGAAAATCCCATCAGAACCACCTGATTTGTACGGTTTAAAGAAGAAAATACTTGAACGCAGAACTTCGAACGTACACTCCGTCTCACTTGTTTAAGGACGCTTATTTTTTTTTAAGCCTCAGATTGTTTCTCCAATACTATGTATAATTAAACAAATTCTAATTGTTATATCGGAAGAGGGCTCTATTAAGAAAATATCCCATACTGTAATTTGCAGGTACTTTAGAGAATCGCTACTTTTTTTTAAAAACGGAGTGCACCTTTAAAAATTACATATTCATTTGTCTCACTTGTTTAAGGCGGATTTATGGTTGCCTTCGTTCCTTCGTTCATTCGGTCTGAATTTTTTTTTAATCAATCGTATTCCTTGAAAATGACGTTATTTTTCGTTCCTGTTCCTTTGATTGGATTAAATAAAAAATCAGACCGAATGAACGAAGGAACGAAGGCAACCATAAATCCGCATTTAAGAACAACTGAAATATCTCGTTTCTAAGGCTAAAAAATAAAAATAAAAGAGTGTAGGTGTTAACGACACATAAAATGCTGTACCACACTGTGTCGCGTCGGACAACACAAATAATTTACTAAAAAACAGTTATCATTGAACGGATTATAAAAATCTATATAATTTTTTGTTCTGTAAAAATAAAATAAAAATACCTTCACTTGTTATTTAAAACTCAATCTGAAAATTCGTGTTTTATTTGTGCCTTCAATTGTAAAACTAAAAATAATAAAGTGCTTCAAAATACATTATGATTTGGTGAATTCAATTCTTCATTTTGAATTACCAAATAATTATCCTTACGATAAAATAATCGTAAGCGTCAACAGTAGGGTATCAGTTCGTGATTATATCTTGACGTGTGCGCAACAAAGGAAAGTTCTTGAATATAGAAGAAAAAGCCCAAATTCGAGCTTTTAAGGAGGATGGCCATAGTATCCGGGAAATTGCTGGTAAAATTGGAAGAAGTTCAACCGTTGCGCATAATTACCTAAGTAATATCCAAAGCTATGGAGAAAACAGTAAAGGACGTGTGAGCATGGCTACAACAATCCAAGATCGACGGGCCATTCTTAGAGAAGCTTCAAATTCTACCCTTTCGATTAGCAAAATAAGGGCTAAAACAGGTGTTACGGCCAGCAAAGCAACCGTCCATAGTATAATACAGCGTTCCCCACATTTAACATTTCAAAAAATTAAGAAAAAACGACCGACGAATGAACGAAAGAACCAGCGTCTTTGCTTTGCAAGGCAACACATTAGATGGGATAGAGAGTGGCATAAGGTTGTCTATTCCGATGAAAAAAAAATTAATTTAGACGGGCCAGATGAATACAACTATTATTTTCATGACCTAAGAAAAAAGGAAATTATTTTTAGCAAAAGGCATAGTAAAGGGGGTGGTGTAATGGTGTGAGGATCAGTGTCTTTTTTTAGAATAATTGATTTAGATTTTCAGACAATAAAAATGACAGCAAATACCTATAAAACCGTCTTGGAACGAGCTTTTCCAAAATATACCGAATATTTTATTGGACAGCGTTGGATTTTCCAGTAGGATAATTCCCCGATTCATACTGCCAGGATAATCAAAGCGTGGATTCCGGAGCAAAATGTAGAACTATTACCTTGGCCGCCTTATTCACCCGACTTAAACATAATGGAAAACGTTTGGGGATGGCTATCATGGAAAGTTTACGAAGGAGGAAGACAGTTCGAGAATAAGGACGAATTAATTGAAGCGATAAAATCAGCCTGGGCCGAAATTTCCCTTCACTATTTGTGGTCACTTTATAATTCAATACACAATAGACTTCTTGAAATTATTGAACATCAGGGTGGAAATACTCATTACTAATTGATTAAATAATTATTAACGGAATCCATGATTCCGATGTTTGTGGATATTTCACTTTAAATTCAATTAAATCCAAATAATATAATTTTTAAAATATTTATTTAACCAAATATTTATTATTATATATTTGTACGCCAATAAGTAGCTCCTGATTGTGAAATAATATATTTTTTCTGCTTCAAGATCGATTTCGTTGCTATAGCACCATCATCAGTTGATTTACTTATTCTTTAGAGAACCGAGGAATCAATCAGGAGCTACTTATTGGCGTACAAATATATAATAATAAATATTTGGTTAAATAAATTTTTTAAAAATTATATTATTTGGATTTAATTGGATTAAATAATAATTGAAATTAAATTAAATTTACAAACACAAAAAAAAGATAGGAAAACTGTTCATTTTAATTAATTTTACAGCTGTTCTTAAACAAGTGAGACAAATAAATAAATTTTTAAAGGTACACTCCGTTTTATTTAAAAAAGTAGCAGTTCTCTAAAGTACCTGCAAATTATTGTATGGGGTATTTTCTTAATATGGCCCTCTTCCGATATAACAATTAGAAATTGTTTAATTATACATAGTATTGGAGAAACAATCTGATGTTTAAAAAAAAATAAGCGTTCTTAAACAAGTGAGACGGAGTGTATATCCGATCCGCTTCATTGCAATTCTTCGGGGTTCAACGCTCTATTAACCTTCATCCGTCCCTAAAAAAAAGTAACACTAAAGTTCCTTTGGTCAAAAATGACCAAAATAAATTCAACAGCAAATTTACGCTAAGCAATACGATGTAAATTTTTGTTTCCAAATTTAATTATTAAAACCAAAGATAACACAGTAATTTAAAACAATTTCAATGTTTATTTATTAAGAAAAATTCATATTTTATTTCGTACACTGATGGCACACATTCTTAGTATGAGCTATGCAAATGAATTTCTTACATATATGCCTGTTGTACGAATTTTGTCAGAAACTGCAGCGGCCTCTTTTTTGTGCTCCTGCTAATTCTGTAGATTATGGCGGGGTTGAAAATTTTGCAACGTTTGATGACAAATTTGCTACAGATTGCGACAATATGTAAACCGTGAGAGGTAAACCCTTCTAGACCAACGTGGCTTGATCAACGACTCACCCAGTGTTACAATAAATAGTTGGCTTTTATAATACTTCTTTCTACTCCATTCTGGCAAACACTAGTGAATAGCACGAGCGCATTTATTACTGATCCAATATGTTAGTGAACACTCCTACTGGCTATCTATTTGTTTTACATGTACAAGTATAGCAAGCAATCGTTTTATCGACCATGTTGACACCGCCTTTCGTTTTATTGCAGTTCTATAAAATATTGTTTTTTTTTCAGTATCTCTTCAAAAGTACACACTTACAGAAATGTTTTTGGGATGTATGAGTATGATAGCAAGATTGTATCCTTAGTAAAAGCGAAAGTAGAGGAATACAAAAGCTTGTCTCTGATTTCTAAAATAATCGGTGCTATTGATGTTTTTTTCTTTCGAATTGTTCTAATCATGGTCATGTGGCATTTTAGTAGCATTTGTCCAGTTCGTAGGATGTAAACAAGTTATCAAATGTAACGTTTCTCTCTTTTATAAGCTGCGTGATAGACAAACCAAAGACGACAAGTAAACTCTGATTTCTCTCAGGTGCTGTGCCTGTCTCCTTTCCTATGTACGGCTGTACGTTTCAAACGTAAGAGCTTTCACTACCGCAGAGCAGCCAAAACATAATCCCATACTTGGCGATCCCTAAAACATAATACCATTCGGTATATATTGTCGAAAAGGGCACCGTGCACGAAATCCAACCAACTGCTATGGTAATATATCCACCCACTTTATTCGTTTTTCTCCAATTGGTGCTAACTTATTGATGCATTTACGACTAGCTCGTATGCTACAATCATCAAATCTCATGACATGACTCTTGAAATTACTTTGAACCGTTTTAGAAGTATTACTTTCCCAAGAATCTACATGAAGTTCACATAATCCGAAATTTCAGAACATGTATCATCAGGTGAAAATGATGTGCCCTCCCTCACCTAATTCTTCTTAAGTTGCCGTTGACATCTTTGGAAAATATTATGTATTATGTATATGTACAAAATGATTTTAGTTTACCATTAGACGAAAATTGGAATAGCAAATAATGTGAAATTCATCTATTGGTCATTTTTGACCACAAGATCTTTAGTGTTACTTATTTCGTAGCAGGGTAACGGTTAATCAGAAAATTCCAATTCTTTGAGTAAATCATAACTAATACATATAAATTAAAGTCACAAAGGAAAACATGTTTAAAGGTTTAATTTAACAAGATATTTGAAAAATAATATTCGATTTGGTCAAAAATGACGCGAGGGACGGATGAAGGTTAAGTTTAGCGACCGCAGAGATACTATTCATTTCCGCACAGAAGTTTGCTCAAGCGGCTCTGTGAGCGGATCTTAAGCTTGTTTTATACTCCTTTTGAGCTTTAAGACAATCCCAATTGCATTTAAGATTAATATTTTTGGCTTTATTCTTCAGTTTCCTACTGTGTCCTTTGTTTTTTAAGAACAGAGCACCAAAAGAGCCTATCCCAATCTTTTGTTTGGTAATAAGTGGACATGTATTTCCAAAAGCCGTCGAGAATGCTTTTGTCAGCTTGGAAGTTTGTAACTCAATGTCTTTAACCGAGCAAATATCCGTAGCAAGATCAATTAGGGAAATAAGTTTTAAAGAGAATAGATCCCAATTGATTAATTTTCGAATACGATATGGTTTAAGAGGTGGTTTTTTAATGTTGATGTTAAAAGAGATACGCCTGTGGTCAGAAGTGAGAATATTATTTGTTACGCTCCAACTTAAAATTAAGTCAACTATAGACAACGAACACAGACTTATATCAATAACATCCCGCCGCGTAGAATTGACAAAAGTTGGCTCACAGCTTTTATTGAGTATTTCTAGCTCACAATCAGATGAACTTATATAATTTAACAGAGCGGAACCCCTGTTATTAATATTAGTGCTACCCCAAAGAGTATGATGCGCCTTGGCATCATAACCAATTAAGAAGGGAATGTTTTTAGGAATGTTTTTATCCTCACTCCACTTGAGGTGTTCAATAAGTTTTTCGGAAGGGGGGAAGATGAGAAAAATCAAATGGAAGACAAACTGAAGCGACGATCAGTTCAGTGCAAGAATTGCCAGGTTCGATAGTGATCGACGACGGAGCCGATAAATTACAAAGAGTCAGCTTAAAGGGGCAGAAAGTGACTCCCACAACCGATTGCTCCATAACCTTCATCCGCGTAGCAAGAGGCGGTAACAGCTTAACAATCAAAGGCGACATTGATGGCACGGACTGCATCATCACCCTGGATATGGGAGCAAATCGCACGATTGTCCGTAAAGATCTGATCTGTGGAGGTATACAACCAGCTAATGGATTGATTTTACAAACGGTAATTAGTTCAATAATAAAAGGCAAAAAGATCGTGAAAGAAAACAATAGCGAGAACTCTTTTTCAACACTAAGTGCTGATTGCAGATATTGTGGATGAAGTCAATTTGGGGATGAACTTCAAGAGGGCAAATGGCTTCGCGGTGGATGTTGGAAGAGGAGTATTAACTTTCGATAACATCGAGTTGCCATATTAATCTAGCAGTGCAGGAGCAACTACCAGGCGAATTATTATTGATCATCGGGAGAAGCTGCCGCCGAACTCGGAGACGATTGTGTGGGAAAGACTTGAGGGAGGTTCTCTCATCCAGGGTGAGGGTTGGTGAAGCTAACGAAAAGGATATTGGAGCCAAGGAAATTATAATCGGGAAAGCCCTAGTTAAACCGGACGACGAAAATAGAGTACCAATTAGGACTCTAAATCTCTCGGATAAGACAAAAACCATTAAGAAAGGGAGAGTCATCGGCAAATGTGGGACAACTTATGCAAAAATGGACCGAAGATCTTACCGTGACACAGAAAAATTCTACAATCTCAAACGGTACATGACCATATTCTGCAGTACGTCAGATAGTAACGGAAGGATTTCAATGGTAAAGCACCGAATTGATACAGGAACATAGATGCCGATTCGTCAACCACCCTGAAGGTTACCTTTTTCAAAAGAAGAAGAAGTCCATCGGATTGTAACAGATATGCAGGCGGCAGGAGTAAGCACACCATCTTACAGCCCACGGAGCTCACCGGTAGTATTGGTCGAGAAGAAGGATGGTAGCATGAGATTCTGCGTTGATTATCGAAAACTCAATGCTGTGACGAAGAAAGATAGCTACCCACTGCCAAATCAGGTGGTCGAATATTTTCCACATTGGATCTACAAAGCGGCTATTGGCAAGTGGAAGTCCATGAGGAAGCTCGCGAAAAAACAGCGTTCAGTGTGAGTAATGGGCGTTGGGAATTTAATGTTATGTCGTTCGAATTTTGTAATGCCCCTGCAACTTTTGACCGAATAATGGAACGCGTGCTTAATATGTATATTTGGACGACATCATCATTATGGGCAAGGATTTCGACGAGCATCTAAGTAACTTGGCAGAGGTTTTCGATCGGATGCAGGCTGCCGGATTAAAGTTAAGCCCAAAGAAGTGTAAGCTGTTCAGAACGTAAGTAAAATATTTGGGACATTTGGTAACGACCAATGGAATTCACACCGACGAAGAAAAAATCGCAGCGGCAAAGAACTGGCCAAGACCTAAACATTTACATGAATCGCGAAGCTTCCTGGGATTGTGCACCTATTATAGACGCTTCGTACCGGGATTTGCCAACATCGCAAAGTGTTTACATGAGTTAACCAGGAAGAACAAGGCATTTGAATGGAAAGATGACCAGGAAAAAGCATTTGTGGAACTAAGGAGACGATTATGCGTCGCGCTATACCCACCCTGAAATTTATTTTGGACACCGATTTAAGTAATGACGGTATGGGAGGATTGTTATCACAGGAAACTAATGGCCAAGAACGAGTTATTGCGCACTACTCCAAAACATTATCAAACTCAAAGCGTAATTATTACGTGACTCGTAAAGAATTGTTGGCTATAGTGGAATGCGTTCAACATTTCCATAAGTATCTTTATGGCCAAAAATTCTGTTTACGAACGGATCACGGTGCTTTACAATAGCTGTTGCAATTCAAGAATCCGGAGGGACAGCACACGGAAATGCCAACGCATTATCAAGACGACCATGTCCAGTATAGAATGCAAGCATTGTGGTCACATTGAAGCAAAGGAAGGCATCATCGATGTTAGGCTTACGCAAGTGCTGCCTGAGGAGGAGTGGACTGACGAAATAATTAGGACAGATCAATTAGATGACACGGATTTGTTGGTTACCATTGAATGGAAGGAAAAGGAATACCGACCCACAAACTCCCATTGTTAAGAGTTATTGGGCTCAATCGGATAGCCTCCGAATAGAGAATGGGTGTTTAAAACAAATGTGGGAAAGCACGGATGGCAAAGTGGAGCAATTGTTGCTAGTGTTACTGAAGAGTCGGATTGCGGAAATCCTGAAAGAGAATCACGGAAGAGCAAGTGGGGGCCACCTAGGAATTAATAAAACACTGACCAAGATACGTCAACGATTCTACTAGTTTGGATGTAGAAAATCTGTCATATAATGCAAAGGTCGTGGATAAAAACCAACGCAACTGGGATCAACATATACCGATGTTCCTGTTGGCCTATCGATCAGCAATACATAACAAGACCGGAATGACACCAGTTAAAATCATATTTGGAGATAATCTACGATTACCTGGAGATTTAAAGTTTGGGGCTGTTCCATCAGCGGCTTTATGTGGACAGGATTACGTAGACTGGATGAAAGAAGAACTTAATGAGATTCATCAATTTGTACGAGAGAAAATACGGATCTCAAGTGACCGGATGAAAGCTGATATGACATACGAACAAATAATCAAAGCTTCCAGGAAGAGCAATTGGTACGGCTTCACAACCCACAACGAAAGAAGAGATTATCACCGAAGCTGCAACCAGCAAGGGAAGGACCTTACACTGTCATCACAAGGATGCACGATGTGGTTTAGCGGATACAAAAGGGACATCGAGGTAAACCGAAGGTGGTGCATTTAGAAAGGCTGGCCCTATAACCAAGTTTGTCCACTGATGGTGTTAAAGCAGCTTTACAAGTGCGACTACGTGAGGTCATGGGAAGAGAAGGGTTAAACGCTGACCATCATGATTTTGGCATGGAATTAATGAATGCGGCAACCGTAGATAAAGAGAGGAGAAAAGGGAGGAGAATCGCTACAAGAATTTTCATCGGTAATCGAGCGACAAGTGCATCTAGCACATACAAATACGTTGGCCGATTACCTGGAAAGGCTTAAAATTGACACATTGATTGATGGTATTCAAGATCCAGAGATACGCAAGGCGGTGATGTTGTCATGAACGAGGCTCTGCAGCTGCAGACTGTCACCAGACCGTCATTATTTAGGCGCCAAATGAATTTAGACACCAACGGATACATCGAGTGGATGGTATCAAATTTCGGAAGCGGTAGGCTTAGGTGTTGGGAATGTGACAAGCGAGTCACATCTCAAAGGACTGTCGGAGCGTAATACAAGGAGGGATAAGATCGCCACCTTTTATGCGGGCGAACGCCGAACGGTTGGGACAAAGGTATAGAGGCAGCGAGCTAAGATATTGGGTATGTAACACAATTGGCCACATCTCAAGGGATTGCTGGAAAACAAGAGCAAGACGGCAAGGATCCCCAACTTCTATGTAAACAGCACTTAGAGGAGGACAGGCATCGGATGAACGAATGACAACCATCGGAAAGGTGGAAAGATTACAAGTTAGTTTGAAGGAGAAGAAACTGGGTTCTACATCCCTATCACGAGTGTAGTAGGAGGCGGCAGCAACGTAACAATCAAGGGCGATGTTGATGGGAGATGTTGATCGGAGGAGCTGTGCAGTTGGCTGATGGGTTAAAATTAAGAATGGCAAATGAAGATAGTGCGATAAATAAAGGAAAAAAGTTCGTGAACATAAGGATCGGTGAAACTCTTTCCCCACACGAAATTCTGAGTGAATGAATTCGTGTTGAATTTTGGACGAGGAGTTTTGAATAGTGACAGTACCGAGCTGCCATTAAAAATTAACGATAAGGCGAGTAATCGTCAGCCATTGCAAAGAGCTGACTTTGAAGTCAGATACAATTGTGGAGGTAACCAATGAACATCAGGTTAAAAGATATTGGATAAGAAGTGCCGGGTTGTGCGAAGTGGAGTGCAAGTGTTGGGCGGCTGGATGGAAACCCGATATGACATACGGGCAAATAAACAAGGATTCCACGAAAGGCGATATGTATGGCTTCACAACCTGAATCGAAAGAAAGAGATTCATCGTCGAAACTGCAGCTAACATGGACGGCACCGTACAGGACTAGGGAAGGGGAAGGAGGTAAATCGAAGGTGCATTTAGAGAGGATGGCTTCCATGATAAAACTGTTCTAAATGTTTCTAATCTGTTCTTACCGAAACAATTGTGAAATTTCGAGAAGCTTTGGTTTGAGTATATAAGGAGGCATCAAATTCGAATTTAAATATTAGTATTCGGTAAGCGATAAAGTGAAAATTATAAAGGAAATTAAAAAGTGATTTAAAAAGTGTTTTAGTGCGAAGTAAAAGTTACACCATCTGATCAAATTTAACCCAGACTGGTCCATTTAAACCACGCGTGTAAACCGAATCGGTAATTTTTTTATCTAGGTTAGTACTATCTTCTTTCACATTCGTGTGACGTTTGAGCAGAATACGTCCATTAGTGTGAGTTTGGCAGCCATTTGTTTACGGCGCGAAATTTTTGTCTGGCGATTTTTACTATGGAAAAAAAATTAAATTTTGTGTTTTCAATGGAATTACGGCTACGGAATCATTGAAAATGTTGCAGAAGTATTTTGGGGAGTCTACTATATCGAGAACTCAAGTATTTGAGTGGCATACAGCATTCAATGAGGGTCGATCGGTCGTAGAAAACTTGCCTCGTCGAAACCGAGTCGTCCATCCACCTCTGTTAACGATGACAACATCGAAAAAATGAAGAAAATTGTGCTCGAAAATCGTAGTATTGACATTAGAGAGATATCAGAGGCTCTCAACATCTGTTATTGATCGACGCAACACATTTTGGTTAATGTTTTAGGTATGAAACGCGTTGCCGCGTAATGAATTTTTCACCACGATAATGCGACGTCACATGCCAGCCTGATTGTGACTGCATTTTTGGCCAAACACGAAACAAAAGTAATCCCTCAGCCACCGTACTCGCCAGATTTGGCTCCCTGTGACTTTTTCTTGTTTCCGAAACTCAAATATCCGCTCCGAGGAACTAAAGGCCATCCCGGCCGAGGCGTATAAGATGTATATGGAAAAATTGATTAGCCATTGGCATGCTTGCATTGGCTCAAAAGATGCCTATTTTGAAGGCGATAATAAAGATTTGTATTAAAATACATAAAAATGTTGTCTGTTTTACCAGTCCGGGTCAAATTTGATCAGATGGAAAGTGAACAGTAGAATTGTGAAAAATTTTTGGTGTTAAATTGAAGTGTTGTGTTTTTATTCTCAATCCAGTGATACGAACCTTGATTGACAAGCCAAAAACGCAACAATATTTTAATTTGTATTTTTAATAAAGCACACAGTTTATTTTTCTATACACAGTTTATAATCCCACCACCAAAAAATAATTATAATAATTTAATTATCATTATCATTAACCCGGCCATCAACTAGGGCTCGTATAAGTACACATTTTGCCAACTCGTACGCTTTCTCACAAACATCATCGGTTTTGGTCGAAGCTTCACAATCTTCTATCGACGATTCCGATGTGGCCCATAGCATCTGAACGGCACGCGGTTTATTTATCTCTTTACCATCCGCTGAAAGTATTCCAACATTTTCCAAATAGCAACGCAAAAAACACATTGGTGTTTTATCCGTCTCGTCTGGAAAACTTCCCGTTGTATTTAGCTCACGTAAATAATTCATCGATGTACGAAAACTTTCATTACAATAGGTCATCACCTCGGTTAGATTGATGGCATCGTATGATGATCGCATTTTATTATTTTCGCCAGCAGCCGTATTAAATGAGGTATTTCGATTTTCGTCAGAACTTGTATTATCCCGCGTCGAATTAACACTTTGGTCAAAAGCACAAGCGATTGCACATCTGGATGTGATGCAGAAAACAAGGCAAATGTGTATTGCGAAATATTTTAACATTTTGTTTTTTTGTTTTGTTACTTTGAGTGAACAGATCTAGCTTTATATATGAAAAATTTGATCGGATGTTAATAATTTGGTGCATAATGACAGTAAAATTAGCGGATGCATTTCATATTTATATATCTAAACATGAAATAATTGGATTGTGGGAAAATTATTTAGTTCGAGAATGACATATCGCCAATTTTTCGTTCAAACATTATTTGATAATGACCTCAACACGCATTAATTATAATTTTCTTGTGAATTGTTAATTAACTGCTAATTGTTTGTTGTTATTGTCAAAATTATCAAATTGGCAGTAAAATTTATATTTCCGATTGATAAGCAGTGAAATGCATCGCTCTATATGTATTCCCTTTTAATTACCCTAAATTGTATAAGTCAGTATCGGCAGTTTGCTAGCGATTTAGTAATGAATTGGCTTGAAACATATTAATCCATCACTGGCACAATACGCGATTTAAAAAAGATCGGCAAATTATAAAAACATTTTGATTCGAAATTTAATTACAGTCTCAAGTAATTCGTTTAGCTAGTTGGTTGCCCAGTATGGAGTCGAAGACTTGGAATATTTTAATTGTGCTACTTATTGCTAATAGGGTTCGATGTGAAAATGATGGGATCATTGATTTGTCGGAATATGCAGAGAATTTGTTTGGTAAACCAAATTTAGAAGTTGGTGAATTATTGAATAAATGGAATATAACTGAGATGGAAATGAAAAATCCGGAAGAATGGGGTGACTATTTTGAAGGTGATATATTAGTACCACGCACCTCTTTGGGACGGAATGGAATGGTAGCTGAGTTTTCACATTGGCCAAATGGTGTTATACCGTTTGAAGTTAACGGTGGATTTAGTAAGTAATTTACGCATTGTGGTTGTATAATCCTAATCGAGTTTTGCTTTTTAGCCGCGGCTGACATGGATATAATCGAAAAGGCGTTGAATGATTTTCAAGCAAACACGTGCATAAAGTTTGTCCGTCATTCACGTGAAGCTGATTTTATATCGATCGAAAGTCAAAACACGGGTTGTTGGTCGAGTGTCGGCCGAACTGGTGGTAAGCAGGTTGTAAATGTTCAAAGTCCAGTGTGCACGTTTAAAAAAGGAACCGTTATTCATGAGCTTCTTCATGCGGTCGGCTTTTTACATGAACAAAACCGTGAAGAACGTGACGATTATGTTTCCATACAACACCAAAATATTAAACCCGGCTATGAAGCTAATTTTGCCAAAGCGAATAAAGGTTCATCATCCGGGTACGGAGTCGGATACGATTACAACAGTGTACTACATTATGGCCCAAATGCGTTTTCGGTTAACAATGAACCCACTATTATACCAAAATCGAATGCAAAAGATGTTCAGCTTGGACAACGTGAAGGATTCTCGGCGAGAGACATCGAAAAAGTTAACAAAATGTATAAATGTCAGTCACCTACTCTAGCGAATGAAAAACCACTTACCCTTGGTGACATCATGAACGGATTTTTTGGTTAGAATTTCCACACGTGTTAAATAAATCGCGTTATTACCCAACAAGCAGCAAAGTTTTTGTCATTTTCAAATAAAAAATGGCGGCTTGTTTTTGTTTTAATTAAATAAAAAACAAAATTTATTAAAATTTAAAAATTTTCTTACAAAACTTCATTTGAACTTAACATTTTTCTATATAGTATCGCGATCATGCCGCTCCCCACACCCGCTTTATTAAATGCGAGCCCTTCTCTGCAATCATAACAACTGGCCCATGTGTATTACCCGATGTTACTTTTGGCATGATAGATGCATCGATTACACGCAAACCACGAATACCATGTACCCGTAGTTCATGATCTACAACTGCGAGCGGATCACGTAGTGGGCCCATTTTACAGGATCCGGCTTGATGATTTTCTGGACCTGTATTTCTTCGGACTGCGCACTCCCAAAAATCATCTGAACCATACAAATATGCTTCACAACCTTCGACTGGACTCGTATCAAGTTCCATTCCATATGCCTTGAGGGCTTTTGTCTTCGATAGTTGGATGGCAAATCGAATTCCTTCAATCAGAGTTTTAACATCTTGTTCCTCTTCTAAATAGTTGGCCACAATCTTTGGATGGTCTAGCGGGTCTTTTGTGGCTATAAACAGTTAAATTACACCAATTAAAATATAAAATTATTAAAGGAGGGTCGCACACAAAACTTACCAAGTGTGATATAACCACGACTCTTTGGATTCAGAACAGCCGGGAAAACATTTATCGATCTAGATCCATTACTAGATAATTCACCAACTTGTCCGGTCTTAGCACACCCAGCAAGAAAACCACCGAAAAAGAATTGCAAATCGGGTATGTGCGGACTTTCTGCGTATTTAGTTGCAATTTTAGCTGTAACATCAGAAATACCTGTGCCTGACATAAGACCATCGCGGAATAATAGGTACTCCATAGCGGTGGCCCAATTTAGTGGTGACGTGTCCGTATCGTTTATATGGAAGTTAATGAAATAAGCGACGTGATTGTGAAGATTCTTTCCGACACCGGGTAAATCATGAACTGTCCGAATACCAACTTTTTGCAGCTCCTCTTTGGGCCCAATACCACTAAGCATTAAAATTTGTGGTGAATTCACAGCACCTCCACTAACGATCACCTCTTTTTTGCATAAGATTTTTCTCGTAAATCCATCCTGATCGATAATCTCGATGCCATGTGCAGCCTTCGATTGTGGATGTACGAGCACTTTAGACACGGTTGTGTTCAACAAAATGTGTAGATTTGCACGATCGCGGGCCGGTCGAATAAAAGAACGTGCTGCACTCATTCGAATTCCATTTTTGGCGTTCATCTGCGCAATCATAAAACCGGTAGAGTTTGCCCCATTCAAATCTTGGATTTCATATCCCATTTCACGGCCAGCATTTAGAATTGCATACGAGAATGGCGGATTGTAAGGGAAAAAGCCAACCGGTAACATACCGCCAGCTGCATGATAGTTGTTATCAACTTTATCGATTTCTAAATTATTCTCGGATTTTTTAAAGAATGGCAAGACTTCTTCAAATTTCCATCCAGGGTTGCCCATTGCTGCCCAATCATCATAATCCTCCCGATTACCGCGAATATACATCATACCGTTTATAACTGAAGTTCCGCCAAGTACTTTACCACGCGGCCAATAACAACGTTGTTCTGGCAATCCGAGACATGCATACCGTTCCGGTTCAGTATTGTATGCCCAGTCGATTTCAGTGCCGATAAAATTTAGGAACATGGATGGAATTTGAGTTCCGGTTGGTTCATCAGGTCCTGTATACAAAAAATAAAAAAAACGGTAAATTAGTAAATTAAATATACATAATGTGACCTCGTTTTATAACTGTATGCGGGAGAAGGTTAATTAAACTTCATATACTTGAAACGAATTTAATGCGCGATAATTAACACAATTCGAGACCCAAATTGATGAGAATCATAAAACATAAAAAAAATGTTAGAAATTACAAATTTCATAATAAGCGAACATTGTAAATATAGCGGCTGTCTAAATGTCATGATTAATAACAAATTTCGTTTCGTTTCTTTTAATCCGTACTTAGCGTATGTAAAGCAACATCACCAAAATGAAGATCAAAAGATCGTGTGGTTGTCGATTTTGTTTAAGTTCATTCTTTCAAGTAATGTAGATCATTTCACTTTCATTGTTTATTAGGTATTGTTATGATTTAATGGTAATCGATTATACACTTACCAGCCTCCACCAATAAAACTTTCCAATTTGGTACTTCTGACAGTCGTGATGCTACAACCGAACCACCAGATCCACCACCCACCACTATAAAATCATATTCTATATCTGGGTTAACGCGTGCCTGTGGTCGATTACATGGATCTTCTAAATCGCACTGTGATCGAAGAAATACCTCTAACAGCCCCATAAATAACATAAACGCATTGCCACCACATGCCCCAGCTAGCGTTGGCCCGGTTGGTGGTCCCACTGGACAATTACACGTTGACATGATTGTTTTTAGGTTACAACTTTACTTTAATCTGCAAAAATAGAAAGAATACAAACATATAAATTTGTGTTAAAAACTTAAAATTACGTAAAGTACTCAGTATGAGATTATTAGCAGACTTTCATATAATTTTGGCAACATTAATCATTGTGTTCACGAATTTAAAATTTAGATCAAATCGTGACTCCCATCTTTAGGCATCGCGCATTATTGTATCTTTCATTCCATCTATACCATTACCGCAAGTATCTCTCTAAACACATAAAACATTTCATGAACATAAATCACGCAATTAAAGAAGTTTGCGCGCGGTAACATTAACATCAATTTGTCATTTTATATTCCTCTAAATTACAATACAATACAAAAAAACCAAAACCAAAAGAAAGTTTGTCATCGTGAAAAATTCCACACATAAACGATTCTTACAAACCACAGAACAATGGCGAATCATTTTCTCTCATTCATGAAAAATCATTTTGTTTTATATTTTACTACATTTCATGTTTTTTTTTTTTTTAGAATTTATATTATGGTAATGACATTATGCATTTGTAAAATAAAAGTGAAATGATAATTTTTTAAGGTTAAAATTCATTTGACGTTGGGAATTTGAAAAGTCATCAATATAATTTGGTAGTGAGGGAATGCCTTGTTTGGTAGCATGTGTCAAATGGATGGATAATAATTCGATTTAACATTAAATGTGCGTTCACACGAATTTTATTAACAAACCAAATCAACAAACACCGATAGTGGTTTAAATCGATGTTTTAGTGTTCAAAAGGTTAATAAATAGAGTGTTTTGAAGTTTTTTTTTATAATAATCATCTTTATTTCATTGGTTCCAACTTTCCTAAATTCAGTTTGAGTGTAATTTTCCACTGATTAAATTTTGATTGATTTTGTAGGCACGTACAAAAAATTTCAATTGTAATAGGTTTATGTGAAAGTAATTTTATTAGACCAAGTTTTTTATGTTTATATATGTGTCGTATTATGTTTTTAAATGTTTGTCAATAAATTTTTAGATAGTTAAGTTACAGAAGGTGGTCTAATTATGATGAACGAAGGACGCACAATTTCGGCTCAAATAATGTCGAAATTAACAGTAAAATACATACTGTGTGGCGCGAAAATAAATTCCAGTTATTTGCAACACTAGACCGTTTGTTCTCTAACGCAAATAATTTCACACGAAATTAAACATATTTATTGTGTGAACGCATTTGCTGTATAAAATATGATCATTTTAATTTAAGTGTGATCATGTCATGATGATGAAGAAACGGTGCATAAGCTAAGTATTATATTACACACATTTTTTTGATTTATATATGTGTTTTGTAATTTATAAACTTCACTGCTTAGAATTTCGATTATATTTAGCATTATTCCGAGATACACAACCGTGTCGAAATCATGTCACTTTTACTGAACGACACAAATTGAACAAAAAAATGTAATTCCGGTTTCTAATTTGTATGTACATAAAACGTGATCTCGTGGAGTTAAAATCATCAAAATGAACTTAAAGGTTATAATTCATTGAAAGATGATTAATCAGCAGTTAAATGAAAGATACCTAACCGCAATCGTATATTTGATGAGATCTCCAAATTAGAATGTTAAATTCAATATTAATGAGCAAGCGGCTAAAATATTCCACTGCAACTCAAGAAATAAAACTGCGGTTAATTTGGACTACTTGTCGTTCAAAATTAGCTTGTCGGAATCATTGTTTGATAAGTTGCTGATTCCAAGTGCATGGCCAGCTGGAACTCTAGTCAAAGAGTTTGAAAATAAGATCCAAGGGCGCCCTTTTTTATGGATTCCAGAGGTGGGTCGGGGAAAAACTTGGACACCGGGAACCCAGGTGAATTCTTCAGGAAATTAAATAATACGAAGGATGTTTTTTTATATATTGTACACCAAAATATTAGAAGTATACGCAAAAACTTTAATTTATTTCTAGCAATTATTGTCGCACTTGAGACTATGCCACAAATCATCCTACTGTCGGAGATCTGGATTGAAGATCATGAAATGGATAATTGCAATATTCCTGGCTTTAATGTATTTGGTAAGTGTAATTCTATGAGAAAGAGCGGGAGCTGTTATTGTATTTTTTGATAATAGCATCCAGAACAGTACTGCCTCTTTCATTGATACTAATAGTGCTGGCATTGATAACTGCAGCAATATCCTTGTTAAAAAATATCTAATAGTATTGTAGATGTGTTTTCATACATTATAAATATTAGTTTTGGTTCTGGCATTTTCCCAGCTAAACTAAAAGAAGGGCTTATTATTCTTATTTTTAAAAAAGGAGACAAAGCTAATGTTGCAAACTACATACCCATTACTTTACTATCAGTGTAGGAAAGCTAAAAGTACTGAGGGTGCTTTATTTGAATTTACAAATTTCCTATATGCAGCCCTTGACAAGAAAAGATCTGTAGCGTCTATTTTTGTGGATTTAACAAAAGGTTTTGATATGGTTAACCACAACGTATTATTTCAAAAACTTTTACATGCTGGTTTTAGAGGCATTACATTACAGTGGTCTCCATCTTATTTATCTGATAGGTCGCAAATAGTTAAAATTGGTGAAGTTATTAGTGAAGGTAAAATGATAAATGATGGTGTTCCACAAGGTTCTGTTTTAGGCCCCTTCCTTTTTTTGATTTACCTGAATTTCATTTTCTATTTGAAGTTTTCTTCAAAATTGATAGCTTTTGCGGATAATCTAGTATTTCTTTATAATGACCAGTTGCTTATCTCTAATATTCACGCTATGAATACTGATCTAAGTCTTCTGAGGAAATGGTGCCTTGCGCATACTATGTTTCTAAGCACAAAAATTAAAGGTATGATTTATAAACTTAATAATGATGTTGTTACTGTTTCTGGTGTTATTTATCATGATTTGAATTGTGATCACATAACATGTGCCAGTGACTGTTTTAAAGTTGAATTCGTATGCGTTGGCTTGATCATATCGATTCCCTTCGTAAATATATGTGTGTTCTTATTCGAAAATTTTATATTTTGCGTTCAGCCTGTCCTCCCGTAGTCTTAAGAATTATTTATTTTGCGCTTGTCGAATCAAGGCTATCATATGGATTAGCGTGCTGGGGAGAAACTTATTATTCAATAATTCATCCCCTTGTTATAGCCCAAAAACATAATATTCGTATCATGCTAAACGCACAGAGTCTATCTGCTTCGTGGCCTTGTTTGAGTTCTCGGAGATTTTTCCTATTAGATATCTGTTTGTATATAAAGTTTTAAAAGCATTTTTTCTATTAAAGTCAGTCAGTCTAATGTTAGTATCAATTACGACTTGAAATATAAGCAGTATATTCGGCTTGAAAAATTTACAACAACAAATTTCCAAAATTCGTTTCTAATATTGGCACCTAAAATATTCAATAGCCTACCGGATGAATTAAAAAACTCACGTAAATTAAATACATTTAAGTCAGGTTTAAAATCATTTTTATTTGAAGCCTCAGCTGTGGATGATTAGTTGTATTTCCAAGTGTAGTATTTTTTATTATTATTACTTGAGGGCCATGTGGGGCTCAAGCCACCCCGCACTGCGACCTAAAAGATCTTTTGTGCATCAAGCCCTAATTTATTATCCGTCCAGTCAATATTCAGGCTCTTAATGAACCTGATAATACTGCCTAACTGTACGTAATACATACTATCTGGGCTCATTGCTCTCCCTCCTAGATGTTTTAATTATCCGTCCAGCCAATATTCAGGCTCTTAATGAACCTGATAATACTGCCGACCGGTACGTGATACATACTATCTGGGCTCATTGCTCTCCCTCCTAGATGTAATAACATTTACTTCTGCTAGAAGAGCGGTAGTATTGGGACTCAAGGACTTCGAGAGGGCAGACCCACTCCCGTATATTCCTATCCGTGCCTCGTCTACCGTTTTGATTTTACTCTTGCGAGTTGCTGGGACATACTATCTGGGCTCATTGCTCTCCCTCCTAGATGTTTACTGTTGGAAGTATTTCTACACGCGATACATACTATCTGGGCTCATTGCTCTCCCTCCTAGATGTCTACTGTAGGAAATACTTCTACACGCGTTACATACTATCTGGGCTCATTGCTCTCCCTCCTAGATGTAATAACATTTACTTCTGCTAGAAAAGCGGTAGCATTGGGACTCAAGGACTTTGAGAGGGCCGACCCACTCCCGTGTATTCCTTCCCGTGCCTCGTCTACCGTTTTGATTTGACTCTTGCGAGTTGCTGGGAATAAAAAAGTCGCCTGTAGGTCACCCAGGTTTACTACAGGAAGGCTAAATAAAACTGGAGGGTGCCTGGTATCCAGAGTCCGCATATATAGACTGATTAACCTATCAGCCATTCATCCATCGGCATATGCTGTTCCACCTTAGATTAGGGATTTTTTGTCAAGGTTTTCTCCTTTAGCGCCGTACTTTAGCCTGTCACAAAAGTCTATTTTCAGCCTAATGGTTACAGTTACCGGTGGTTGCCACGAGGAGGCAGTACGTACACTTGCGCCTACTGGAAGGTTACGGAGCGCCTTCCAATAGACGCCAAACCACCTCCAAGTGTAGTAAGTAACTTGAAAACTTTTTTGTTATTATTGATGTAAATATTGTAAATATTTTTTCAATCGCCACTGGATCTTTGGTTTTAAAGATTGAATAAAAATAAATAAATATGTATTTTTAGCGTTAAATTCGCTTCCGATTATGAAGTTAAAACCGAGCAATTTGAGTAACATAACATAGCTTTCTTTATTCAGATTACACCGCGGAGGGCAATATATTGAAGATATGTTAATCACCTTTTGATTATATAATCGAACATTAATGGAGGCTACTTGCATAATTTATTTTTCTATTTTTACTTCTTCGCAATGTTTGATGTTTTCCTTCACAAATATGGTTGAACCTCCTCTGGCTTTTCCTGGTGGGTGAATGGCGTGATAGCACTGGTATCCTCGAATTCTAACGAATGAATCATTTGTCAAATGAAATTCTGAAATTAGGCGTACATCTATCTTTTCTACATTTAGGAAAATTTCTAACTTTGGAATTCCATTTCCAATCCAATTGGCAATTCTGAATATGTTATTCATCTTCATAGATTAGTACGTCATGAAGTGATTTCATGCACTCTTCCTTGCTTATTTAACCGCTTATTTAAAGCGTCCAAGCTTCTTTCTTGTTTTAGTAACCTTAAGTTTAAGGCTTCTATATTCTTTTAAAAAAAAATTCAAGAATTAGGCTTTGACCGTCTTCCTTGTTATTATGTGTACCGAATGAAATTTGTGATTTGTACATGAAGAATTAAAACTAAACGGCAATATATAATCATTATTTTTCTGTACTTGTTCTATTGCACATATTGTACAGTTTTTAAATAATCGTATTCATTCAAACTTTTTGTTCAATTTACGGCGAACATTCACCTTTTCATAATCCCATTTATTATGTATGGATGTGATCTTAAGCTGCATTGGCAAACTGTTTGCCAAACCATATGTTTTTTTGCCAAATTTTTCAACAGCTATGGTAGTAATTGCTCCGGCCAGTTCTTTACCTTTCTTTTTGATGTAATATTGGGGACCTGGAAGTGTCAAGAAATCCATTTTGACGTAGGTCTCGTCGTTCATTACGAAACAAGAATCTTTTCTTTCGTTCAACCATTTGTTTTGTTTCTTTGCTCGATCGATCCCTCTATTAAATAGTTCAACACTTCTTTTGGGGATTTTTGACTTCTTGTATGTCCGTAGATTATTTCTGGTTTTAGCTCGTTCCACAATCGATTTGGTTGTTTTGGTTTTTCTGGCCAAATCTCGCACAGACATCGAGGGATGTTTCGAAATGACTCTTACAATTTTCTGATCCAACATTTTATTTGGAGCACCTGATTTTTCTCCGGATCCGGGCTTGCGTGACACAGAAAGATTGATTTGACATTTTTTTTTACATTTGTTACCGTATTATTGGAAACAACGGCCAATTTACCAATTTTTTTATTGGTATACTCGGGATGATCATTGCACAATCTAATTATTAAATCACATTTTTCTCCTTATGATGCGTCCATTTCGAAACAAATAAAACAAATGCCCAATTTGACGTTTATTCGTTTTTTTAAATTGTTTTTCTACAAAATAACGGTACCAGTTTTTTTCTTTTGCGTAGTAACCTATGAGATAATATAAATTTGGGAATCACAAATTTCATTCGGTACACATAATACTTACTATTTCCCGCTATTGTACAATCTGGGAGTATGTTTTATGGCATGCTATTGCACTTGTTAGTGGTATTTCTACCACTGGATTTTTAGACATTGTACTATTACTGGGCTTCCCATGGATGGATTACCTAAAATCGTTATCGTCGCATAGAACATTCACGCGGAATTGAACCGAATGCAAAGATGATAAGATACTCGTGTGGAATTCAAACGATACAAATTCATGGTGTTGAATTGGCGTAGGGCCTGCCTAAAAGATGGCAAGATGCTAAATATCAGGGAAGTGAATTTTGATTTTGGTTTTGTTTTTGAGGTTATGTACTGCTGGGGTTGAGGTTTTATGATTTTTAAAGCTTATTCGAAGGCAAATTATATTATAGCGGTTGTATCTAAACTTGTAACATTATTTACTGGTAGTACGGATTTATGACAAAATTGACTGAACTTTACGATGACTGTATTTCAATACAGTCAGTTTTAAATAGTTTATATACAGATCGAGTTTATATACAGACACGTGAATGTAGAGTGAACATAACCTAGAAGTTTTGTTTCTGTGAAATCCAAAATTGTCGGGAAAAGCCGCGTGATTTATCTAAATTCAATATAAAATATTAAAAGTCGTGTCGAAGTGAATATTTGAGTCGGTTAGTGTTTACTTAGTGAGAAAAGTTGTTAGTGTGGGAATTGTATGAAAATGTCTCGATTCGATAAAATTACCGATACATTTAATTATGCGACCAATTATTCGATGAAAACCTGAAGTCGTTACCGTCGGATAGAACATTCAGGCGGAATTAATCAATTGCAAGGATGATATGATATTCTTGAGGAATTCAAACGATATAAATTTCATGGTGTTGAATGGGCGTAGAGCCTGGCTGAAAGAAAGCATAGAGATTAAATATCAAGGGACATCACTGTACTTTTCCATAATAAACTTGCGGACAATGATATAGGCAGACTTATCGATAATGCGGATTGCTTCTGGGGATGTCAGCTTTAACAATTTATAATTTTTGGTAAACGAATAGGAGTGAACTTGATTTTTTTATAATTCATATCTGGTTGTCAGCGTCAGCAAAAAATATAAGTTGTGTTATCTTTTATCCTTATGTAATTGTGTTTTATTTTTATTTTATTTTATGACATTTTATCCCACCCTTATCAGGAGTGGACTTATGTTATCTTAGAGGAGGGTTGGTGAAAGTATTTTTAAATTCAGATGATGGCTAGTGGACGGCGATCTTTTGAATAGGACGATTACATTAGGTCGGATCTGAGATACCGCTCTATATATTTTGAATGTAGTTTGAATTAATAATGATAACTTCCTTAGGAATAATGAAGGTCTAATTAATTTGATTTACGTTTTCAGAGAGATTAATGACCTTGATGATGTATTTAATGAATTACTTTTACTATAACCACTTTAACAACCAATCCATGAGGATTTCAAAGTTTAATAATTTTTAGTTTATTTAAAAGTAGTATAGTTATTGGCGACTATTAACTAATTTAGATCTTGATTTTCAGAAATATTCGGAGTAATCAAATGCAGATTACCAGAAACTTTGTGTCGAATTAATTTGATTAAATCATTAATTGAAGTTGAGTAAAAATTATTACCTACATATGTTCTTAAGTTATTTGTATAGCATGTTTTGCTGAGTGGTGTGTAATGGTTTTAGTGACTGATTGAATTACGGATATATCCCTGGAACGTTCTTTTTGGAGAGTATTGGATGAGTTCCTGAAGGAAGCTGAGTTAGCAATAATTTTGTAAGCTGATTAAATATAATTGCTAAAATGTGTAGGGGTGTCACCTAGAGGCTAGAGGGCTTTTGAAAATATTTATTGAATTATTCAGGTGGCTTAGGATTGATGCGGATATAATTTTAAGTATATTTAGATTAATAAGATCATAGTTGTTTATGGAGGTTTATTTTAAATATATTAATAAATAATTTAATTTATTTCAGAATTAATCATTCTTAAAGGGATTAAATTTAATCCTAATTTTCAGTAATAAAGTTATAGCCGGACTCAACGCTCCAGGAACAATAAGCAGTTAACAATCATGTAGTTTAGAAATTGTGTTGGCTTGTGTTGTCTTATTTACTATCTATCAAATGCCATGGTGAATGATGAATTGATTTTTTTTTTTATTTGAAAATTTATAGAAATTAGTTAAAATAATCGTTGAAAGGATAAAACAATTGATAAAAACTCTAGTTTAGTTGATTTTACTAAACTGAGCGGAATTTCTATACTGAATTTATACTTTTGAAACTAGTTGGTGTCTTATAACTTTAATTTTTGGTACTGGTGTTATTAATTGTAATTCATTACAGAACAGTCATCACAGATCAAACTTTTATATTTTAAGTGGCAGGTTCACGAAAATGCTTCATTTATAATAGAAGTTTTCAGTTAAACTGGAGTTTTCGGATCAGATTGGATACATTGGGATTCCAGGATGAAGAAACCAGGCGCGGCTCCCTATTTGTTTTGATCATCAGTTAGTATTTATTAATATAAGTGTGAATAGTATCTAAAGGGGTTCCTTTCTTAGTTTACTGATAAATAAGTTAATTTTCAGAATATAACATAGTTCCAGAATTAATCATTATTAGAGGGATTAAAATGAGTCCCGTATTTCACAATTAAATTCTAGCTTAAATCAACCTTCCAGGATGAACAAGGAGTGAAGAAGCTGTAGTTTTGAAATTGTGTTGTCTTGTGCTAACTATTTTTCTATATATTTACTAACTATTTTACTAACTATCGATCGCTTGGGTGTCTGTAACAGGGTCGAGTCTCTCCCATTTAACATTCCTTTCCTATCCTTCGGTTTTGTTATATGTAAAAGGGTGTACGGTGAACCCCGCGTCATCCGGGAATCTTGCTACAATGCTTGGCCATACATCTAAATCAATCAATCAATTGTCCTATTACTGGACATCCCATCGTTTAGCGGGCCCTGTCGTTTTTTATTTCTCAGATTTTGAAGTTCCCTACAGTTTACACATTTTGGAGGCGTAGATTTTGTGAACTTACAATCTTGGGCGAGATGTTTTCCCGAACATTTCACACATCTAGGCTCTCGTTTGCAATATTTCTGCGTGTGGTTATATCCTTGGCATTTCTTACACTGAAGTATCAAGACTGTGGATTTTCTTAACGCTTCTATTCGAAGTCTCATGTTAAGGACTGGCCTAATATTGAAAATTGTTTCCACTTTTTCTCTGCTTTTAAAAGTAAGTATAAACAATGGGAGCCCCCTTTTATTAATTTTGACCCCTTGATCAGTTACGGTTTTTTCTTTCTTTAGGATATTTTCCGCATCCTCTATTTTGAAGCCCTGGTGTGTAAGGTCTTCCATTATATCCTGCTTTGTACAGGTTGTCAGATTTGATGCCAATGCTCTATAACTTTCAATATCTGTTGTATTGATTTTCCAAATATTATTGTTCAGTGATATAACTGACTACTTTGTAGTCACCGATTTCATTAAAGATTGGATAGTACTATATTCAGTTACGCCAATAATGTTGATTGGTGCTGGTGCCTTTTCCTTAATTTTGGTAGGTTGGTTTTCCTGATCGTGAATATCTTGCTGATTTTGATTTAATACACCAGTTATTAAAGTGCAGTTTGAAGCTACAGTCTCTGGAGAAGATTCTGCCTTCCCTTTTTTTGCAGGTCTTTCCTTCCTGTTTTTTTCAAGATCCAGTCCGTTTCTTCTCTTAATTCTTCTTCGTCAGTGTGGTACTCTGGTTTCTTGGGTTGCAAGGCAAGTTTTTACTTCGTTCATTAAATCCGATGTAATTTTTTCAATGTTACACAGTTGTCTGCGTAGTTCTGCATTTTCTCTCCCAACACTTCTAGCTGAGGATGTTGGTGATTTTTGCACTATGGAACTTCTTCCAAATGGGTTTTCAGAGTTCATCACCTCTGAAGCTGCTAATTCATTGAGAATTTGGACGAAGAAATGGCGCCTTCAACTCAACGAAACTAAATTTGTGCATATAAATTTTGCCAACAAAAATTTTAATTGGTTACCTGTTCGATTGAATTCGCAACCAATTCCACATGCAAACACGGCAAAATATTTAGGAATGACCGTTGATGCTAAACTCAAGTGGAAAGAGCATGTTAAAAAGAAAAAAAAAGAATTAAACATAAAATATAGAAAAATGTATTTGCTCATAGGAAGGAACTCTGAGCTAACATTACATAATAAACTGCTATTATATCGGCAGATATTGAAACCTGTATGGACATATGATATACAGCTATGGGGATGTACCAAGAAAACTAACGTAAAAGTTATTCAAACTTTTCAAAATAAAGTCTTGCTTAGTATGGTCAACGCACCATGGCACTTAAGGAATGATAACATTCATAAGGATCTAAAAATGGAGTACGTCGATGAAGAAATTAAGAAATATGCTAGGAAACACGTACAGCGCCTCGGTCAACATAAAAATGCGGATTTGCGTCGTATGTTGACCAACCAAAATCCAGTAAGACGGCCTCAAAGAACAAAGCCCTTAGAGCTAGAACAGATAAATTAATGAAGTAACCAACCTGGAGCTAACCGATGGGTTATACTCCTCAACCAGGTAACAACATTTAATACATACATATAGATAAATTACTAGATGAATTTGTATTCAGCTGTAATATTTGTTAACAAAAAAATCTAGAGAAAAGTAAATTTGTGAATGTAAAAATTTGTAAAGCGTGGTTTCACTATATAATATTCAATGTCGCGACGTTTATACTGAACAACGTATCGCGCAAGCAACACATTAACCTAGAATAAATATAAAGAATTAGCCATGTGTGAAGAAACAAAAGGTAAGAAGACATGTTGAAATTTTATACTAATGAACATTTACATTTCACCGTAATCTCATATACGTACGTATTTACTTAAATATAAATTTTGTTAAATTATTGATTATTATTTTTAAGATTATGTCACCTTCAATTCCTGGCAATATTAACTGTTTTAAATTTAAGATAAATACAAAAAAAAAACAATATATCGCATTACGCGCGCTCCCCAAATGTTACGTACAAGTCATTGGCCGAAATGTCATTGACCGTACGGAAAAAAATACATATTTGTGTGTACATGTGTATAATCATAAACAAAATGAACAAATTTTTGGCACCTTGAATCATGGACACAACACACAACTTAAATATTTATAAACAAGAGTAATAAAATTTTATGTATTCCAGAAACGAGATAACTAATTTAAGATATGTGTTTATAAGGTCGTTAAATTTATACCGTTAAGATCGTAATACATGCATAAATTAGTGATGGCGTAATAGGATCAATGAGGTGAGGTGTATTATTGAGGTTGTCAGTGTTTTGCAGTTCAATCAACTTAAGTCCATGTATAGAAGAAATACCTACATCGAATTTCGTGCTGCATATAGCCTTTCAATACTATCGAGTAATACACAACTGCAATTATAATGTTTTCTTGTTATGTATTTAACGTTTTTGTCTAGGTAAGTACCATGTTGTTAAAAATAAGCTGTCATTATAAATATAACTTATAAATCAGAGGTAGATCCAATATAGATGGAATACATCAATTTATCACAATAGCCAGCGTTGTTGGTATTATTTTATAACTTGACGTATTTACAATCAACTCTTCTTAAACCATTGACAGACTGCGGATTAATAAATCCGATTTAGCTAAACTCGTTCAGGCACTCTATGCAAAACAAAGCGATTAGGTAAAATTGGGGTTGACATACTGTGACTAAACTCGAAAAATTCACTAAATCGGATTTATTAAACCGCAGTCTGTTAGAGGTATTAAGTGATTTATAAGGCGTTTACAGCCTACTGGATTAAGCCGTCTTAAATAAATCAAATTTATTTAGTTTTAGACAGAATTTTCAGAAATACAATTTTGGATGATATAGAGTGAGTTAAACAGAAAGGAATCCAACTCTTTTGCAAAATCAAAATTACCATTTTTAATATGAATGTATACAAGGTATACTGGGAATTTAAAGCAAAAATATAAAGTTCTGAAACCTCATTAGGTGATCAGAACTTCGGTCTTCAAAATTAAGTCTACTTCCAAATCAATCCCAAACAGAATTTCTTAAGTCAGTCAGTCTTCAGCTCAACCTCCAAAAACAATATTTATTTGTGTCAAGTTTGATTCAAATTGGTCAAGGCGTGTGGATTTGTTTAAATATATTGCACATATACAGGTTTTACAATGGCCAATTAGGATAAAACTTATATTTCATAACGGATTTTAGTGAAATTTGACATCCGCGATAGAGGATTTTGATCATAATTGGTTTAAAATAGCTAATAGCATAATTGCCCATATGCAGAATTTAATCTTAAAATCATTTAAGAATGCAGTTTTCAACCCATTTGTCGAATTTCCTCAAAATCGATTAAGAAATAGGGAAATTCGATCAAACTTAGCCATATTTCAGAATTGTATCTAAAAATCATTTTAAAATCCCATAATAATCGGTTAAGGGATAGCCAATTCCATCATACTTGGCCATATTCCAGAACTTTATCGGACAATTATTTTAGAATCCCATTTTTATTGCGAATGTCATATTTCACTAAAATCGGGTAAGAAGTAGCCAAATTCCACCTCTATCAGCTTCTAGAACTTCTTCCAAAAATCATTTTAGAATCCCATTTCCATCACTTCTTCCGAATTTCATCCTAATCGGTTGAGAAATAGGCAAGTTCCATCATACTTGCCATATTCCTGAACTTTATCTAAAAATAATTTGAGAATCCCATTTCGATTGGAAATACTAAATTTCCTCAAAATCGGATAAGATATATAGAATCAAAATAAAATTTTTATAAAAAAATCATAAATCCTCAGTTTAACTGCTCACTAAACCCTAATCCAACCCAAACTCAGCCCTAATTCAAACAGCAAATGGAACTCAACTCAAACCAACATATATAAAAAAATCGTAAATATTTATGTAACCAGGTGTTTTGGGTCAATTGTATGGCAGGTACCCCACTCTCTTGACGTACGGTCTCCAAAAGCTTTTCAAATCTCCGCCTTGACCATAGAAACAGATTAGCGAAAAAAAATCCAAATCGGACAAGCCGCTCTCGAGATACCATTGGTACAGACATCCAGACGTCCAGATATCCAGACAGACGGGCGGACATTTTTTTTCTGCTTTTTTAGACTCAGGGTCTTTCAGAACGTCGAGAATATTGGTGAATACTTTGGTCTTTTAGACCGAAGTAAAAAACAAAGTCGTATAGTGCACAATTTTAACTATAAGCGTATTTCGTTGACAAAAATCGAATTCGAATTATTTTGGGTTTATTTTTTTTTCTCAAGAAAATAGCCAATTTGATTTAATTAGCCATTTGCCAAATTCAATTTTTGGTTTTATCTTTCCTCGCTTGGGCAGCGCTGCTGCATACCATGTGGCGTGTGACAGTAAAATTTAAATGTGAAAAATTTCGTATAACACGAAAATCTCAACATTTATATGTAAAAACAACGTGTCCATTTACATATTATGGAATAAATATGATGTTTATAGTATTCGATTTAATTATTAGACATGTATTGCGAAGTTTGAATTGAAGAAACTATTAAATAAACGGAATCAGAAATACGAATTTGGTTGAAATTGTGAGGTTATGTTTCAAAGTTTTCCGTATTTTTATTTTATTTTAGGCTGAGTGTATGTGTAATACAACCGTAATGAATCATCTAACTGAAAGAAACTGATCAATAAGTTAGTATTGCCTTTCTTTTTCATCGACAGTTTTGGACTTCGCCAAGTGGCGTACCCAAATTTTACATCCGTCTGATTCAGTTTTGGTATTGGGAAATCGCGAATAAAATATGTTTCTGCGGCGTCTCTAATGCCAAATATATGAGAATTAAGCTTGGGAAAATCACTAATAATTTTTGGCAAAAGCCAACCTTTCGAAATAAAATATGGTATAAATTTAACATGTATGCCACAAAAAATAAATCGAAATTTGCTAACTCTCGTTTTAAAACTGTAATTAGATTAGTGTCATCAATCATCTAATATTTCAATTGAAAAAAGTGTATAGAATGCAGGGTGATTGTGGCCGATGAATGGTTTTATGCATGCCATGGATATACATATATGCGATAAGGTTATTAGCTACAACTATGCAGCTTCTGAAGCAATTAAGCGCTTAAGCAAATATCCTAAAGATGTCAGGAAGGGGATGTAAATAGTGACGGACAGTTCGCCTGGCTTACAGCGGTTCTGTCCAGAATGTTTGGTACGTATGCACGATTACCTATGGAAAGTTCACTCAACAGGATTTCGCTAATAGAAGAGTCTTTGAAAAATGCTATACACACGTGCTCAGACCAGGGTTCTCGTAACCATTCATTCAGTGGATACATCACAACATCGAAAACAGAAACGGATCAACCTACCAGCGTAACGCTCGCTCAGACAAAACCTTCTAATGTCATACCAGAAGTTATTATATTACATCACAACCGGCAATACCTGCAAAAACGCCAGTGGACCGTCAGGATTGTAAGCTTATTAAGCAAGCGGTACCACAGTTATCTTCAGCATCTACATCATTAACAAAACCAGCAGCGCCCGTTACAGCGCCAGTAAAGGATACCGTTGAGATAGATAATGCGATTCAGTCAACTTTCCAGAAAATAAAAGCCGTGGACCCACGACGGTAGCCTTTTGTAAGTAGAATTACCAATTGAAAATTGTATTAATAGTAAAATGAAACTTGGCGAAGCTGTGTGCGTCAAAATCTCACCCAAAGTAGTAAACGGCCTGCTTTACGTCTACGTATCATATCGTGTTAGTTTTCCTGCTGAACAATTTACAACTGTATTACAATCAGCAATGTGACCATCTGGACTATTAGTGAAAGAATTCGAGTAGAAACCACCTCGCCAAAATTTTTGCGATCACGCAAATTTTCGCGAAAACCAAAGATAATGCGATCGGATCGGGGTGGTGAGTACACTTCAAAAGAATACACAAACTATTTAACGGTTCCCCGAAAATTGGTCGAAACACAATTTTTCTAAAAACAACTCATCGTAAAACAATTCGTAAAACAACAATTCAACAAAAAACAATTTTACGAAAAAACAATTCTACGCAATAACAATTCATCGAAAAACAATTCATCTAAAAACAGTTATTCATAAAATATTTTACATTGCATACATTAAGGAAATTGAATTTATTTATGTTGACCAATTTTATTTTGTTACACAAATATTACTATGGCGAGCTCAGAAAATATATTGAACGGTTATAATATTATATACATGCCCATTCAAATCAAATAAAATTCGTCTACGGCATAACTAAATTGACAGGATTATTTCAAATACAAAGTATCTTGCATTACAAAATATTGCAATAACAAATCTTGCATAACAATTTCCCGTACATTTTTTCTCTATTCTGAGGAAAATAAATTGAAGAAAAATGGCATCAACTAATTTAACTTAGAATTGTAGAGGCTAACGGCTTCGGTAACTCTCACGGGCACGCGGGAGGTCGCTGCGCTCCCCCCCGCTTAGCCCTCCGAGGGGCTTTAGATTTGAATTTCGGGGGACGTAGGAGCCGGGATCAGCAAACATGTCGCACTGCGTGCCGCACGTAGGAGCGGATTATAAAGATTCTATTAATGGCACCTACTAAAAAGCAAAATAATTGCACTATTTTGTGATGCAAAGTTTTGTAATTGCAAGATTTTGTAATTTTTATTAATAAATACAATTAAATCACTTGAAAATGATTTTGCTATAAATTAAGAATTTATTATTATAAATATAATCAAAATTGCATTTGATTTTGGCTAAGAAATGTTTATATTGTTATAAACAAATTAATTTGTTAATAATAAATCAAAAAATAAAACCTATTTCACTGTGTGACTACATTAATCCGATTTCCCATATAAACTTTTCGATCAATTGTGTTTTAGATGAATTGTTAAATCTTCATATAAAATCTCTCTGTGACGCGAAAATTCGTCGAAAAACAATTCATCTAAAACACAATTCATCTAAAAATTCATAATAAAAAGAATTTTTTACTATGGGATTTGGTTTTGATTGAGTTTTTAAGATTTTTTCCTTAACAATGATTGAATAAAATTACGAAAATTAAATAATTTATTTATAATAAATATATAAACAATATAATTGTTTATAAACAAAAAAAAATTGTTAATAACAATTGTGGCTTAAATAATAATTCTTCGAATAATTAATTATTAACAATACTGAATTAGCATTTTTGTTTGTATTTGAAAATATTGGCCAAAAATACTTTTAAATTGTTTATAAATAAAATAATTTGTTATTAACAAATTATTGTTCAATAAACAATTGTATTTTTTTATTAATAAATACAATTAAATCACTTGAAAATGATTTTGCTGTAAATTAAGAATTTATTTATTATAAATATAATAAAAATTGTATTTGATTTTGGCTAAGACATCTTTATATTGTTATAAACAAATTAATTTTTTAATAATAAATTTAAAAACTGAGTGTTGTTTCTAATAACTTTCACGTGCTGCATAGTAAAGCTGCGTAAAAAATTGATTTGTTTTGTTGATCAATATGCATTCAATTTCCTTTAGTATAAAATAACTGTTTTTCGATGAATTGTTTTTAGATGAATTGTTATTACGAAGAATTGTTTTTTCGTAAAATTGTGTTACTATGAATTGTTGTTATATGAATTGTTTTAGATGAATTGTTGTTATATGAATTGTGGTTTAGTAGAATTGTGTTTCGTAGAATTTTCGGGGTACCCTATTTAACCCTTTCAAACGCCATTTAAAATTGACTTTCTTCCAAAAATAAAATACGTAGCACAATTATGCACTGCTATGATATGGGATTGCTCATAAAACTGTAGTGTGAACATAAATACATAAGAGAACGATCGCACAAGAGAAATGAGACAAAAATTAAAAATTACGGTTGGTCGAAGCGATGAAAGTTGATGTACAACATATTGTACAAGGCGTTTGAGAGGGTTAAGGTCAAAGAGCATTCAGATTCAGTTAACGGCAGCCAACTGTCCACAACAAAATGGTAAAGCTGAACGGAAGAATCGGACTTTAATCAAAATGGCTTGTTGCATGCTCATTGAAGCGAAGTTACCAAACAGTTTTTGGGGTGAGGCCATTATAACGGCAAATTTCATTCAGAATCGTGTGATAACAAGAACAATCAAATATGATTATTTACGGGATAAATGCAATTTGTGTCAAACGAGGAGGAGTGTTGACTGTTGAGTACATGAACGAGACGTCAGGTTCAGACTTAACGAAACGTTTAACATGCATTAAGTGTATATACATACTAGAAGGCTTTGGTGGTACAGTTATAAATAAACATTTCATATTATTACATTACACTTTCTCGTGTTTTTTCTTTCATAAAGTTTTTTTCCACATTGTTTTATTAGATATGTACGGCAAGCAAATATCATCAAGATATTCTACACTACTTGACTCGACTATTTTTGTTGCCTGTACGGCCAAAGATCTTACATGAATTATGCCTTTATAAATCTTTAAATTGGATCAATAACATATTGGCGATTGCCATCAACTGTAGTCGGCGTTGGTTTCTACATAAGCAAAGGGGGCTAGAATTGTCAAAATCCACTGTGTGACAGTTCTGATACTCCTTGTTGTTTGGTTAAATTTTGTTCATATTGTTTTCGACAGATGTCAGCTACTTGGTTGGAAATCGTGAATATACCCTATAAAATAGAGAAAATTTAACTATCCGTAGAGTATCTAGAAGAACTTTTTTATAAAAACTTAAAATTGTACATGTTACGATGACTGATATGTTGCACTACCTTGCACAAAATTGTCTTATCTTCCATAATTTTTGAACGAGGAAAATACATATGCACATTTGTATACACGCACTTGTTATTACATTGCATATTTATTGATTACACTTTACGAAATCGTATCTCAAATATACATTCGACGGCGCGGCACTTAAAAAATATGCTTGGAAAGATGAACTTTTAAGGAAACAAAACCAAACAAAAGGTAATATAATTAATTACACTTAGAAGAGAAAAAAAAATCTCGCACAACAAATAATTCAATTGTTTGAAAACAAATGAACATAAGAAGTTCGACACAATAGATCATCTCTTTATTTATTAGATATGCGTGAAAAATGAACGAGACGGTGTATCTAATGCGCAAATTTAATTACCCAGTGTGGGAGTTTACGCTTTTATGAACTCTTCAACTTTCTTTCCCACTTTTAAGCGGTTGCGGCGTGCTGATTTATGAGTAAGATTCTTTTTTTTTTTGTTTGTATATTTGGTACAATGATTAGGTATAAGATTTCGAGATTAGAAAACAAAATTATTTATTTCTATTGTTTTAGCAAAAATTATTTCATTACTATCATAAGCTACATAGTTTATGTGGTATTGTGAATTATTTATGCGTTACAAGAAATGGTTGATGAAGGGCGGATTATGTTGTATGTAATTATGTACGCTGTTCGTTTCGTATAAACTTATTATGTAAGGAATGTAATATTGCAACATTGCTATCAGCGGCGGCGGCCGCTGATTTAAATTTGCACGCATGCAAATTGATTTGGGAAAAACAAATTCTTGTTTTATTTGATTTTTAAGGCTGTTTTCGAAACGAACACTTATTTATGGAACCTAACTTATTCACATTAGTATCGTGACGGGTGCCTTATTTTCTGTCTCTTTCATACAAAACAATCTAAGTTGCTTGTGATTTTATGTATGAAAATTTATCTAAGGTAATGTGATATATGTTACGGCTAATGTGCATAAGGGTTCAAATGTGTACGTTCGTCGGTAAATAGGCATATTCGCCGGCTACTTTGGGTAATGTGCGTTCAACCTATACGTTTACCTACTAAATTTGGGTAATGTGCACATTTACCAGTTATTGTTGCTAAATGTGGGTATATAATTTAATGTAGACAATTTATGCTAAGTAGTGTATTTTTCGAATTTGCAACAGGTAAGACAATAAAAATAGTTTTCTAAAAAGATAATGTTTAATAGTTTCAATGTTTTACTGATTTATTAAAAATAGAAAATAATAATTTCTGGAAAAGATTAACACAGTGTCTTGGAAAACTGGCTATTAACGTTCAACTATGCGACACCGGGCCTGTATTATTCAATTCAATCAAAAAGTTGCGAGTGACTTTACATACATTTTGTGATCTATAACCCGCCAGAATAACTTGCGATATATTTAGGATCATTATTCTGTTGGAAAATAAATGAAACCAGCATGTTTTTGAAAGCTGCATCACATCTTCTATGATATATTTGTACATGTCCATTCGCTTAATAATTCTAAATATTTTGCCTAGAAAATGCTCCCAAGCCATGATGCTACCACCTGTGTACTTTGTAGTCTTAATAAGTAGATGAACCAATTCTTTATTTTCCGGGTGTCTCACGTACTTTGCCTTCTGACTCAAACTAACTAAACTTATTCGTCGCTCCAGAGGACCAAGTACATATAGTACTTCGCGAAATTTATCTTTCGTTATAAATTTTGTTTGAAAGTAATACGGTTTTTGCGTGTAATGCATCCACGCAATCCAAATTCAAATTGTCGTGTAATAGACCTGTCCAACCAACCCCGTGCTATTTGAGGTGATATGGCTCCATTTATTTTCTTGGCGGTCTAAAAATGATCACTCTTAATCATACCTTCGATTTTCGTTGTTTTTGGTGTTCGTTCTTTTTTGGGTTCATTTTCGAAAGCACAAATACCATTATAGATTTTACTGGCACCATAAACTAATGGCTGGTCCATCTAGCGTTTGCAATTTCAACTACCGGTTATTTCGAGTGTGGCAACATTTACGTCATTCGTGTTATGACAGAAAATCGATGCTGCCGGTCCAAAATCCACACCAAATAGTCACTCGTTGTGGATGCATTGGCTTATTCATGGATACGTGTGGATTTTTTGAGTCCGAAATGCGACAATTTTGCTTGTTGACATAGTCTCCGAGGTAAAATTGAGCTTAGTTGGAAAAGATGATTTTTCGGTAAAAATGCTCATTTTCTTCCAAGCGTTCCACATCCCAATTAGCGAACCGAAAACGTTGCGGATGGTCATTTTGCTTCAGCTTCTGCACTAATTGAACTTTGTGCGCGTTCATAGCGAGCTCTACTGAATTTTTCACGTAAATTCTTTTCTTACAGGTTGGGTAGAAGACTTACCACTTTGAAAGTAGGTTTTCAATATTTCCCAATTTTGTTCAAGCGTAACCTATGGTTTCCACTTGGATGCTTTGCGAATATTCGCAAAGGGAAATTTTTTGTTTCATGTCACTGTGTTAGAAAAATTTTGTATTTGTATTACCAAATAATTTTGTCAATTTAGACATTTCTAGACGTCAATAAAAAATCATAATAAAAACAATAAAGTATTCACATAGGAAAAATATTTCATCTTGCTTTGTTTATCGGAGGATTGAAAATGTTCCTAAACAAAATAAGGGAAATTTTTACTTTTTTTGTAAATGCAAAATTTGCAATGGAAAAAGATGTAGGCATGACTACTTATGATTGCAAATCGTATTGTAAATTTGCCTATGGTTGCGTAGACAAATTTATATACCGATATGTATTTTTTTCAATGTATACTATCCGTGTAAAAAAATTTAAAACAGATTGCGATTATTCGTAAAGGCTTCCCAAGTGGAAACCCACAGTTAAGCGACCCATTTCGTAAATGTCAAACATTTAATTATTTTTCTGTCGTAGCGACTTACGTCGATAAGTGTTGCCATAATTTCGTTAGTTTTAAAAACACTAATTTTATTTTTATTGTATTGAAACTTTTAATCTTTATAACATTGAATTCCTCCGTGGCCGGCATAAGGGAAAGGGGATGGAGAAAGACAAGAATCTAAATAAAAAAAAAATTGATTAAACCATCACCTGACAACATTGGGTTAAGAAATAATTTTTCTTATAAATTCATGTTTAGTCGTTACTAAATTTGACCAAACAACTTAAAATTATTCAAATTAAAGCCGAAATAATGATAAAATGAAGTTCGTTTAGGTGCTGATTAAAACCCTACAGAGAATACCAGGCGAGCGAGATATTCTTCATCAAGAGGCCCGGGTTTGCACCCAACATTTCATTTTTTGGGTTAAAAATCAATGTTGAAATAAATGGCCTCCTTCATTTTGATACAAATTGAAAAGACCGAAGGCGAATTTGTCTTAGTAGCTTTGCAAAAATTACTTCACCAGTGAATATTACAATTGGCAATTCTATATTGATTAGGGGCCTGAATGTCTGACATATTGGACAATACATATTTTGACTACAAAACAGTAGAGAATCAAAATTTTGTAGCTTTCTTTTTTACTTTATTGCCCAATATGGGAAAGACTACTATTTTTGAAACGAAACCACCAATAAAATGTAAAATTTTGTATTTGTTTGGATTGTTGATCCCTTTGGTTCTATTTTTAAAATCATCCATCACCAGATGTCAAGTACTTTGAATTAAAAGGCGAATAACAGAATTTCTATCAATTTAGCAGTTGATGTTTCTTTAACACTTATGTCTTTTAAGCAGCTAGCGGCTACCCGGGTAGCCTTTTGATTTTAAAATGCTCGTAAAAATTTTTATTTTTGAATTATTGGATTCTAACCCTCAACATCCTAAAAATTACTAATTTTTAGAGATTTTCCGGCGTTCCTTTGATTCGGACTCCAAACAAAGCCAACATATCTGGGTTTGCGAATGATTCTATTCCGATCTTTCGGATGATGGTAATTATAACCGGTTTGCCGAGAACGCATTTAATACCTAAACGTGAGGGAAACTGACGCTCGAGTATTTTTAGTGCCATATCCTTTAAAAATATCGACTTTAGCGAGTTTTGCTACAAGCGTTGTTTGCCCTATACACCATCTATGCCGCAACGCACGCAACATTAATAATGTTAAGGAAGGAAGTAAGAGATCTCCGTTGAGTTCCCTTCTTGCTTCTAAAATAAGCGTTAAAAATATACAGGAGATATTAACTAATGCATTGGCTACCCAGGTAGCCGGTTATGGAACAATGTAGATTCTTTCGGTTACATACCCAATTGTTAAATATAGGGAAACAAAAACTATTTTGTTGTTGTTTGTATTCCCTCGTAAAAATTTACAAACTCACTTAGCAAAGCAGGTTTGGCCAAAACTGGACTTGCGGCGCTCCAAGGTATTAATATCCCTGGGAAGACAAGAAATAGGATGGATCGTAGGGATAATGACAGGCCGCTGCCTTTTTGGGGAGCATGCGAGAAGGCTGGGGATACAGATGAATGACTTTTGTAGAAGTTGCATGGACGAAGAGGAGGCGGAGACTTTGGAACACTTCCTATGCTCATGTCCGGCGCTAACATACAAAAGGCATAAGTACTTAGGTGTGTACGGTATGGACAGCCTTTCGGAACTCGCGGACTGTGGAGTGCGAGATATTTTACGCTATATAAGTGGCTCTGGCTGGTTTCAATGGGAGTAATGGGGAGATGGGATCCTGTGGTATCACAACGGGCCACTGCTGGCCAAAGTGTGCGATAGCAGCCACTCTAACCTAACCTAACCTAAACTACTCATTTACTGCTATTGATGTCGGAGCCTACGGTAGCCAGAGTGATTCCGGCATATTTCAAAATAGCGGTTTTGGCAGGCAATTCGCAGACGGGTCTCTTGAGATTCCCAAAACTAAAATTCTACCAAATTCCGTCATAGACTTCCTCTACTACTTTGTCGGCGACTCTGCCTTTCCCTTAAAAAGAAATTTAATGCTTCCATACCCTGATAAATGTTTATCGGCAGACAAAGAGCAGTTCAATAAAAAATTGTCGCGTGCGAGAATAAGGATTGAAAATACTTTTGTAATATTAGCAAACATACTGAGAATCCTAGGCACCACGTTGAGTCTACATCCAAAAAATGCTGAGAAAGTTATTTTGGCTACTATAGTTTTGCACAATTTTTTAATATTACAAGAAAGCGAGTTATATTGCCCACAGGACTACATAGACCGAGAACAAAATGGAATTAGTATTCCTGGAGATTGGCACGATCAGAGTCAAGAGCTAAGCAACACCGCGTGTTTTCGAATTGAGACACTGTTTAAAAAATTTTCCTCATTCAACTGATATTTAAAGAAGCTCTTCCTTATTTTAATTCATTAGCAGAGTGACATTTGATTGAATAAAAGATTTACTGAAATTCAAAATATAGTTTTTTTATTGATTCATATTATCGTCAGTGCCGCCCAAGTAAATAGAGCACCCTTTAATATAAATACAATATAATCAGGTTGTGCTACTACTTTGAGATTTCTATTTCATATTCAAATAATCAATAAAGCATTTTAAAACAATATCATGATAGAACAAGTTTGTTTTGTTTTTTCTATTCACTGTTATTAATCGATAATTCAATGTGCATATATGCATTTGAGGCTGATTGATTAAATAGAGCAGTTGTTAAATTTGTGAAGTTTTTAAATTAATAACAAAAAATAAGGGTTTATTTAGAATGGGTTGTGGAATTCATTGCAATGCAGGTATTCGCGAAGCAATAATAAAACTTTGGGAAGCTGGAAATAACCAAGTTTTAATTGCAAATCAATTAGGGTGTTCCAGGCACAAGGGCAGAATGCAATTAAACTTGTTCAATCCACAACCTCATTCAAAAATAAAGTGCGAAAAAATAGACCACGAAAAACCAGTGAAAGGCAAGATCGCGAAATGGTCCGACTATCACGGAGTACAATTAAACGACGATTAAACGAGTCTCAAATTTATGGACGGGTGGCAAGAAAGAAACCCCTTTTGACGAAAACACATTTAAAGGCTAGGCTTAAATTTGCAAAAGCCAAAGTGAATAAACCAGCCTCTTGGTGGCAAAATATATTGTGGTCAGATAAATCCAAGTTCAACCAGTTTCGACCTGATGGAAAGAAGTACGTTTGGCGACCGAAGAATGTAGAGCTGAATAGTAGATACACAAAAAAAACAGTGAAGCATGGCGGTGGAAACATTATGGTTTGGGGTGCTTTTTTTTGGTGGGGAACTGGTCCAATGCTTCAAATTGATGGTATCATAATACAGTAAGTGTATCAGGGTATTTTTCAAATACAAATGTTGCCGTATGTTCGGGAAGAAACTCCTCTTAGATGGAGATTTCAGCAAGACAACGACCCGAAGCATACGTCAAAATTAGTTAAATCCTTTCTTCGTGAGGAGAAAGTTGAAGTTTTAGATTGGCCAAGTCAGTCACTGATTTGAATCAAATTGAAAACTTGTGGAGTGAGTTGGAAAACAAAATTCGAAACCAAAATATTTCTAATAAAGCAGTTCCGTGGCAGAAATTGGAAGCAGCTTGGGATTCAATTTCCCTTGAGTACTGCCAAAAGCTTGTAGACTCCATGCCACGCAAATGCACTGCAGTTATTGCTAATAAGGGTTTTCCGACGAAATATTAAAATTTGAAAACCAGAAATAACTTTTTTAGATTAATATCAACTTTTTTTAAATGGTGCATAAATGGATGTACCTAATTTGAACCAAAACTGTAACTTGAAATTCAACGTTTATGGAATATTTTGCTGGTACTGTGATTTTTATTAATTAAGAAGTAATCTATATTGATATAAATCGATTACGTGTCTATGAAAAGGAAAACCAACTTAGGTACTTGTCGACGATTTCGAGTGTGTGTCTTTATAATGCTCACATAATCTTTGGAAAACAATATTTGATATTTCCATCTTCAATTTTCACTGCCAATGATGAAAATAACAACGAAGTTGAACTGACAGGTTTGGTTGGCTGATCTAATTGATTAACCGCCTTAGCTGCGACATCCAGAAAGTCTAGGAAATTTGTATGTACACACGTAGCTTTTCGGAGATGATACAACTATTTGACGTTTTTTTGCCGGAGTGGAATAAACGATTTCATCGAGCCCCACGTCTGGACCATTGTTATCAAAATCAGTTAAATCAGCCGAATTTTCGTGATATAAATCGTAGCTCTCACTATAACTATCATTGTCCTTTTCAAAATTTCCAATAATGCTAAAAATAAATTTTGGTAATTAACATATAAATTTAAACCTAAATGATGATTTGACCTTACTTTCTCTGATCATCTATACCAGTGTTCGCAAATTATGGTTATTGGCGTGCCAATAAAATTATTTCTTTAAACAATTCAATTTTTTGCGTGCCAAACTAGGTATAATTCCGTAAAATAATTTTTTTTATGTGTAATATTAAAGATCAGTCAGAATTGAGCCATAATACGCCAATTTGTATAGGAAGAGGGCGAATAAAATAACTTAAGATAAATGTTATTATCTCAGAGTCGGGTTCAATATTTAAACCCCAGACAATTGTCTTTGGCCGTTAGGTTCCTAATTATTTTTATAATATTCATCTGTAAAAATAGAAACTCACAACGATTTGTCGAAGGAAGATCTGTTAATTCAGCTATTGTCAGCTGTCGCGCTAAATTCTTTTATAAAATAATTGGCAATGTAAAATATTAGGTTGTTCAGAAATTAATGCAGGTTTTATGATTTTATTTGTTTCAACAATTTTCAATAATAAAGAATTACGCAAAGGGTTTAACATTATAAGTCATTTTAAAGCTTATTTTATCTCTTTCTTATCACATAATCTATTTGTAATCTAAATTGTAGTTTTGTCTATTTTTAGACCTTTGAAGTTAAGATGTCAAAACAAGAATTTCGCCAAATTTACTTGTATGAATTTAAACTCGGCCGCAGTGCAGCACAAACGGCTCGAAACATCAATGAGGTTTGGGGCCAAGGAAGTGTTAACGAATGCACAATACAACGTTGGTTTCAAAAATTTCGTCGTGGTGAACTCAGTCTTGAAGATGAGAAAGGTCGAGGACGTCCCTCTGCCATTGACGACGATGAATTGAAGGCTTTGGTGGAAGCAAACAAACGCACGACTGTTCGAGAGCTTGCAGGGGACCTAGGCGTAAGTATTGGATTAATTTCGGAACATTTGAGCCGAATTGGAAAGTCGAAGAAGCTCGACAAATGGGTGCCACATGAATTGAACGAAAACCAAAAAAATCGCCGTTATGAAGTTTGCTCTTCACTTCTTTTGCGCTACAAAAACGAACCATTTCTCGATCGCATTGTGACGTGCGATGAAAAGTGGATTCTATACGACAACCGACGACGTTCACCGCAGTGGTTGGACCGTGGCAAAGCCCCTAAACACTTCTCCAAACCTGAGCTGCATCAAAAAAAGACTATGGTGACTGTTTGGTGGTCGTCAGCCGGAATTATCCACTACAGCTTCTTGAATCCTGGCGAAAATATCACAGCAGAGAAATATTGTCAACAAATTGATAAAATGCACAAAGAACTAAAACGTCTGCGTCCAGCATTAGTCAATAGGAAGGGCCCAATTCTTCTGCACGATAATGCTCGACCACATGTTGCACAACCGACGCTGCAGAAGTTGAACCAACTTGGCTACGAAGCTCTGCCTCATCCACCATACTCACCAGACCTCTCGCCAACCAACTACCACTTTTTCAAGCATCTCGACCACTTCTTACAAGGAAAAGTATTCAACGACCAAACAGCCGCAAAAAATGCCTTCGAAGAATTCGTCGCTTCCAGAACTTCAGAATTCTATGCAACTGGAATTAATAAACTTGTATCTTGTTGGCAACAATGTATAGATTCTAATGGTTCTTATTTCGATTAATAAAATTTATTCTAAACTGAGATATGTCGTTTTAAATAAAATGGTTGAAAACCTGCATTAATTTCTGAACAACCTAATAAATGGTTAAGTAGGTTGCAGTAGATGAAGTATATAACGATTCTGAATTTTAGGTCTTCGTACGAACTTCCAGTTCCAAGTCTCTCTGCGTGAATTAACCTTCCTGCTAATCTATTTTAAAATTGGTGTTTTTGATTTATGGTATCGACCATAATACCATTAGTTAATCTTAAGGCCGAAAAACCTAAAATAATAGGTTTTATATTAGGAAATATTTATATTATCTGCAACATATTTCAGCTATAAAATTTCACTAAAATCCGTCAACAAATATGCTTGTTCCATTTGATGCTCGAGACTGAGAAGAAAGTCTGAATTGGCTCAGTATGTAAAAATAAATTTGACAAATATAATTTTTCAGCCATGATTTAAATAAGAAACCCGACCCCAGATGATATGGCCAGAGAAATTCGTCAGGGCCGGAATTCATTTATTTTCTATTAGGAACTATGTACTTAAAGAATCGACTTTACATCTCAAATATCAGAAGTACATTTTTATTGAAATCCATCCAAAAAAGTGCTGTCTTGTTCCATTTTGAGCTAGAGGCGTAGTAAGAATTGGTTGTTCATGTAAAAAAAAAATTGGTGAACCAATTTTTTGAATAATGGTACTAACCATAATATCATTAGTAGTTCTCGAATTTGCCTCTTATTTTATTTAAAAAATTCGACCCCAAATGATATGACCCAAGGAAATCTTTAGAGAGTAAATAATTCAATTTTATCCCTCTCAAACGCCTTGTACAATATATTGAACATCAACTTTCATCGCTTCGACCAATCGTAATTTTTAATTCTTGTCTCATTTCTCTTGTGCGACCGTTCTCTTATGTATTTATGTTCATACTACAGTTTTATGAGCAATGCCATATCATAGCAGTGCATAATTGTGCTACGTATTTTATTTTTGGAAGAAAGTTAATTTTAAATGGCGCTTGAAAGGGTTATATTAGGAACTACTTACTGAATCGACTTAATAACCTAGATATGAAATTTCACTAAACTCTATTAATAAACGTGCGTGTTCCATTTGGTGCTGGAACTATAGAAAAGGCCTGGGTTGGTTATGTACTTAAAAGACAAATTTGTTTTTAGCAAATCTATTTATTTCGATTTAAATTTAAATAAGTTTAAATATGTATATGTACCAAAATATAATTAGCAGTGTCCTGGAATATTTGTTGAATTCTGGCCATGTTTTATTTAAAAAACTCCATCCCTGATTCAAACGGAACTTCTGCGATTATGCACCAATTCCGTTGAAATTTGGTATCTGACTTAACCAACATTTTTAATGATAAATTAATTAGTTGCGGTGTACTCAAATGATGCATCGAGGTGGCAGGTTTTGAAACTTTCTTAGAAAAAATTTCACTACAAATCTGTTTTCTAACCACGGTCGCAACACCAAACCAATTTTATAAAGAAACTGTTTTTATCAACAACACAACAAATTTCGAGACTTAAAAACTGTTTTGGGTTTTTAAGTCGAAATGTTCTACTTTTTCAAAATTTTTCAGACTCGTTCAGGTTAAGCCGTTTTTAACTTGATTACCCTTGTGATAACTCTCATTTGCTATCGGTTCCTTGTAACTAATCCAACCGCAACGTGCTTCTTAATTTGTTGTACGAAATAAACCCAGAACTAAAGCTATTTAAGCCAATGAATAACATATCGCTAAACTCGTAAAATTTGTGAGGTTTTTGCTAGAGGTTTGAATGTTTGATCAAAACGATCAAGTTATATGCGGTTGGGTGTGCTCGGTGATTTTTTACTTGTAGAAAAAATGGAATAAATAATCTGAATGAAGTGTACTTAGGGTAATGCTAAACGTTTTGGCTTCTACGAATAAAAGAAACATTTACGAGTGGTAGAAACGTTTCAAAGGTAGCCTTAAAGACTTTGAAGATAACGAGCTCGTTGAATGCCCCAGCATACCAATAACCGACGACATCGACGAAAAGTCCACAAAATGGTTACGGACTATTGCCGAATCAGTATCATAAAGGTTACTGATAATGTTGGTATATCATTTGGGTCATGCCAAACACTTTTTTCGAATGTTTTGAGCATGACACGTAAAAGGATTATCAAATGAACATTGCTGAATGAAGTGAACGATGATTCAGAACTGCTCGAACGGGTCTTAACTGATGATAAAACAGGAGTGTACGAATGTGACATCGAAACTAAGGCTTAATGGTCCCAATATAAGCTTTCTGAAGTCCGAAAAACGCTCGTCATGTTCGAAAGAATATGACGGTTCTGTTCAACAGTGAGCTTCGATTTCAATGGCATAGTATACCATAAGAGTTCTTCCTACTCCAGGCAGTAACAATAAGGAGAACTACAGAGAAGATCGACTTTTCTGCTTGTTCGTACATTTTTGGCCAAAAACGACACCGTTATGATGTCTCAGTCTCCGTATTCGCCGGCCATGGCATGCGACTTCTTCCTGTTTCAAAAATTGAATTGCCGAGGACCTTTTCGACAGTCAACAATAAACTACAAGCATCCAATATAGCTACAAATCTCATGATACGTCAGGGACAAGTGAAGTATACCAACACAACAAAAAAAACTTGTAACAACTGGACATGCAGCCTGAGAAGTTCAAAAATCTCTCGATTTTTTTATCAAACCATATATGTGTTTAAGATTATATATTTTAAGAAAATTATGGGTGTTACGTGTTATGCTTTTCTTTCAAGCTTTCTTCTCGAAAATATTTGGTATTCGTAAAGGTTACATGTCCAAATTGATTTCATGCTTTCCTATTTCCCAGCATATCGATATTTGAACTTTATCAAAACTTTAAAAACGTCTTTTCCATTTTTGTTGTAAGAATAACAGCAAAAAAGATCGATTTTTGAAAACTCAAATATTTTTGACGTGCCGGACAAATTTCTAAACGTGCCATATGTACTATACAAAAAGTTCATTTGTTGAAAATATTTCCATTTATTTGTGTGTTTTTGTCGATGGGTTCATTTGGAGCATTCCCAGAAATTGCTATTTATGATGGCGTATTCTTCGATACGAGTCGCGCAAACTCTTCCGTTTGGATTTACACACTTGTTCTGAAATTGTTTAATCACATATAAAATATTTTATTATTATTATTTATTTCGCTTGTACATAGTTGTCGCTTTTGTTCTGTTTATACCTAAACAGATTTACTAAATTTAACTTCTGTTGGCCTACTAGAAGTTTCTTTTATATATTAATCGTTTGTTTTGGTGGAATAATAGTTGCTTTCCAATCGACCAACCGCAAGCACCCGCTAGCAAACCGCTAGTAGAATGGTTTTTGTCTTTGCTATGGTTGATTGGTACGCTCACGTTTGGATGTTATGAGTAAAACATAACCTTAAAATCGTAATTGTGTGCTATTACCCAAAAGTTGTTATTTTTTTTTATATAAAATCAATAAAAAAATAATTAATATATATATTTCGCGCTAAACAAAATCAATTAAAATTTATAATTTTAACATAAATATTAAGCGGTTCTACATTTAATCACCTGGCGTCGAAATTGTGCGTAACTGCTTCTAACTGTTCGTAATAAAATAGTAGAGCAGATACGAGTAGAAAATTTAGCAAAGACAAAATCCATTCTACTAGCGGTTGGTCGATTGGAAAGCAACTAATAACTCCTTCATATCTAACGTATTGCATGTGGCATACAATTTTCAACAAAACAAGCTACAATCACACAACAATTAAATAACAGAAAAAAGATAATTACATTATTTAACCTTATAAATGTCATCTTTCACTTTGTTTTTTTTATTTTTTTTTATAATGTCACTACCATTGTAAAGAGTATTAAACAAATGAAAACCATAAAACATTGCAACAATTAACCATACAAAATGAATATCAATTGTTTTAGAATTCGACAAATTAGTGCCAGGTTTAATGGGCGCCCATATAATTAAGTCAAATTCAAACAAACGCTCCGTATATAATGTTGCACAAAAGTTGTTGCATCTTTTAAATTTCAATTTCAAATCGAAAGGCAATGAACGGTGTGGTGTGTCTATACACACATAAGAAAAAACACTTAAACCTTATTTATTAAATGTCTTTAAAACAGCATGACAGATTATTATTTTTGTTTTTTGGTAATGTCTTCGTGATATTTGAATTAAAACTTGATCAAGGTTCTAAAATTGCATTTTTTTGCATGGTACTTGATGTTACTTGATATCGCATATTAAGCCAAATATCAAGGTTATTTAATTAGTGTCTAAGATTAATGATTTTAGTTTGACGTATTGTGAAATGTTTTTTGTTTCAATTATTATTTTGGTGTTTTAATCATGTTTACCGGGCAGTACATACTATTTTGATTGATCATCACGTTACGTATTATACATTTTTTGGTATAGTCCATAAGCACCCAAAAATATGCCAATCAATCATATTCAATTACAGTAATTTTGTTTGCAATTATCTTCTTGGACGTTTTCTACATTCGCATAACATTCGCGGTATTCGGTGAAAGTCTACAAATCATAAAGATCATTAGATTTACTCGGTGGGAGTTATGTTCAAGTTTCAAGTCGTCAACTAATTTTGAGCATAAATTATGCAAACATGTAATGTAGTTAGTGTATTATTTTGAAATATTTGATACACATTTCAAGATTACCATATCCAAACTTTTCACATCATGATTCGGCAGAAAAAAACAACCACAACAATTTCGATTATTCGTAAATGCTTATAACATTTAAGTACACATATTCCATAAAAAAACAGCTTCTAAATTATATATAGCATCGTGAGATCTCTTATTAAATTTCAAATTTCATAAACACAAAAATAGAGAAAGGTAAAGATTTAATTTTTTATTTTTTTTTTTTTGTTTAGTTAATGCTGTCGGTTACAAAATATCAATTGTATCACATTTAAATTGTGAACAACAACAATAATAATAATAATATTGAAAGGTATTAAAGAACAGCTTCTTCAGCCTTCTTCTAAAATTTTAAATAAGAATGGATATTATTCAACCTTGAATTGTGTTTTCAATTAGAGCATAGCAGAGATGAGTTTTACATTTTTACCTCGTTCAATACCGGTTTTTAAAAATAAGTCTTAAATTGCAATAATTGTTGGGTACATTGTATAGGCTGAAATCAAGATGCCTTTAATTGTTTTACTGTATATGTACACTGCTAAATTGACATTTACAATTATTTAGTAAAAAAATACTATAACTGTTGAATTACTTGAGAAGCTCGTCGCTGTATATTCAATCAACAATTTATTTGTATTCCATCTTAGAATCACTTATGTACTTATGGTGCAGCTTATAATATTAAATATTGTGTTGTTAACTTTTGATTTTCTTTGAAAAACTGAAAAGAAGTATAATAATAAGAAGAACTCATGTACACATATATAAAGCGATTAACATTTTACTTATTGGTAAATTATTTGTTGCTTTCATTATAAAGAAATAAATTACCTTGAACTTGATTCGTATATGAATATCCAGTAATTGGAGTCGATATTTTTATAAAAAAAAAGATTAAAGCATTATGTAATACTCATCTGTGTGTATACATGCTCATGCTGCTAGGGCTTTTCATATCGCTTGAAATATAACAGATCGTTTATCTTGATAAAAAGATGACCTCTTTTACAATAAATATACGCATAAATTTACGTAAATCAAACAACTTTCGTTCATCCTTTCGTATATAGTATGTATTTCAAGTGACTTTTAAGGTGTTTAAAATAAATTGATTTACATTACTCTGAATCGAGTGTCATGCATTAAGTAAGCAGAGACATCAAGTCCTTGAGGTCGAGTTTTGTTTGTTAAAAAAACACTTAAAAAGGTTATTTCAATAAGGTTATTATGTGGGTTTTAGATATATATTCTCGAAAATCGTATCTTAACTTTACCTGATTAATAATGATGCGGAAAATATTGTATTTACACTACGTCGTAATAACCACCATAAAGTACGTGATAATGTAATAAAAGCATGATTAGATTATAAATAAAAGAACGTCTCAATTATATATTATTTTCAAAATGACCACAGGCTATATAAAGTCATGTTAATGTTACATTACATATTTTGAAATTATATCAGTTTTGCGGTTTGGCGATATGTTAACGGTTTGTTGAACCAAATCGCCAATTTAGGAAAATTCGTCGCTGTCTATGCTCACACAAATAAATGTCCTGCAGGCATAGCGTATTTACGTTGGAAAATCGTTTTACTTTTATGTTCTTTTCTAGTTGCAACAAAAAAACAGATACTGCACCAAAAATGAGCGAAAAATGACAGTTTGTTGACATTTTAATTGAAACATCAAAAATGCGGTTTCAATAATTTTTGTTTCTTATGTATGTATGTATGTAGCAAATATACGTTAGCCGGTACAATTTCAAATTATAAAATTGAGCAACCTACAGCAAAAATATCAACAATGGAAAACAAAGGACACCATGTAAAAAAAAAGGAGATAGAAAAAATTAGCAGAAGAGAAGACAAGAAAAAACGTGTTATACAATTTTTGGAGGTTAAAATAAAATACATTTAATTAACATAAATAGCTATGTATTGTTTTAAACCCAAAGTGGTGACCCTGATGTGATTAAAACACGCGAAAGTGAAAAATAAGTGAAACAACTCAAAAGGGTGTCGATGGCGAAGATAATGAAGAGGGGCCCACCGTCACCATACTCGCAAGTTCTACGATTCCACGTTTGCCGATACCAATGCGTATTTTGTAAGCCTGGAATTCTGGTTACAAGCCAGCAACAATACCACGGATAGTAAAAATTATTCTTCGGAATTCGGAAATCGATCTAAACGGTTTAAACAGACGGTCAAGTTTCAAATGCTACGAATGTCGGATTTTTGATTGATACAGGTGCCGACGTATCAGTCATGTCACGCAGTCGGCCAGCAGACTATTGGAAACTATCAGAAATTGAACTGTTCGCAGCAAATGGCACCGAAATCAAAACATTTGTAACTACAACACTGAAGGTAAGCCTCAGATTACGACGTGGCTTCACGGGAACGTTTTTAATCGCAGACGTAACAACCCCAATCATCGATGCAGATTTCTTTGCAAACTACGGATTGGTAAACGATTTGCGCATCACTGTCGACGAGACGACCGATTACAAAACGTTCCAGTTGGATTCGAATTACGCTGATCTACTGGAAGAGTTCAGGAAGTGAAAGGGAAATTTCTACCGCTATAGTGCATGGAATTATCACGACAGGACATTCTGTATATGATCGACCTCGACGATTGGAGCTCGAGAAACTCGAAAAAACACGAAACACAGCCATCACAGTTTCGGATCGCTACTCCCATTCCGTATGTGAACGTGTCCATCAGGTTCTAGTCGTTAAAGAGCACATTGAAAAAATGGCTACTACGACGCCGTTCGGACTCTTTTGACGTTTGGTCTACGCAATGTTGCACAAACTTTCCAGCGATTAATTCACGAAGTTTGCCGCCATTTCGATTTTGTGTTTGCGTATATCGGCGATTTGTTCATCGCCTCGACAATACCCGAACGGCACTTGTTTTATGAACTTGAAACAATACAATATAACAATAAATGTTGCCAAATTCGAATTTGGCCGGCAGGAGATTCATTTCCTTGGACATCGTGTTTCAACTGAAGGACTTTTGCCGCTGCCTGACAAAATCGAAGCCATCAAATCATTTCTACTTCCGAGAATGATAAATCAACTATAAAGTTTTTCGCGACACTCAATTATTATAGCAAGTTTTTACCATACGCCATGGAAACTCAAATCGAATTATTGGAAATGATTCTCGGAAATAAAAAGAAAGATGATCGGACGAAGCAAGGAATGCATTTTAGAAGTGCAAACTCGATTTGTCCAATGTCACTTTACTCGCTCATCCATCAAAAACGGCACAGCTTTCGAACAACCGACAACCCCAAAAAAGGAAAAAAAATGCAGCTATACAAAATTCCAAGATCAATGACGCAATCGACAAGAATACAAAAATCGATTGTTGAAAGACAACGATTTAATGGCGAAATGTCGCGTTTATGACAAATAATTTTTAATTAAACGCGATGGGAAAAACTGTTAAGACTCATGAGAAGAGCGACAATCACTGAAAACGGATACGCGCTCAAACCAGCAACCAACTTTTACATAATTTTTGGTACCGATAAAATCGAACAAGATTTTAAAAGCAGCGATTGCTAAACTATCATTTTTATGTATCATTCTGTTCGACACCAACATAGTTACAATTACAACAACACGGATTGTGGGATAAAATTGAATACTAAAATATTTTGTAAAAAATTCATTGTGGTCATACGAAAGACTCCAGCTTGGTTGTAAATATTTTTGTTCCTTTGGTTATTGAAATAATATTAAATGTTCTTCAGCTTAATAATAAAGAATAGCTTTTTTTCAATTTTTTTCGATGCTTCCATAAAGGAGGGTGGATTACGAGTGATTAGACTTATCAGTCATTAGAATGAAGCAGTAAAAATAATTTTTTAAGTAAAATTCACTTTAAATTTCAACATAGCCTCCTTTTAGCTCGATACACTTATTCCAACGTTTTTCCAATTTCATCAAACCTTCTTTAAAATATGATTTATCAAACTCCTCAAAATAGGCGTTCGTTTCAGCAGTTCAGCTAATACTTCAGCATTTGGCCCAAATCTCTTTCCATCGAGCCATTTCTTTATGTTTGGAAATAGGAAAAAGGTACAAGGGGCCAGATCAGGTGAATATGGTAGCAACTCGAATCCCAATTCATCCACTTTTTGCTGTGTTTTCATATGATGAATGTGATGGTACTTTATCATGATGGAAGAGCCTTTTTTTCCTTGCCGTTTTTCCTTAATTTATTTTCATTCAAAGTGCTTAATAATGATGCATATAATATTCACCTGTGATGATTTTACCCAGCTCAAGTTAGTCGATGTGTATTATGTCTTATGCATCCCAAAAGACAGTGGCCATAACCTTACCAGTTGATGCAACAACTTTTGATTTCTTTGGAGCACTTGAACCAGCACCCATTGTTTTAATTCTAGCGTGTAGTAATGTACCCATGTTTCATCAACGCAAAAATTCAGTTGGATTACGCAGAAACATCTCCAAAATTTACTTAGAAATGAACATTATATTCATTTTTTGAACATTTGTTAACAAACGCGGCATCCATGTTGCTGACAGGTTTTTGATATGCAATTGTGTACACGTTCATACTAATATACATATATTTACGCTCATCACTGGGGTGACATGTTCTACCATCACTTTCGATTCGTTTTCGATAGTGTTTTGTCTCTTGTAACAAGAACAAAATTGTGCTCTATTTCGCTTTTTCAATTATGCTTTTTCTAAAGCTATCTCAGCTTGCTCAAATAAAACAACATTCTATTTCTACTTTCATTCATCACTCTTTATCATAAAAAATTTTGTATGCGATATTTTATCGATGTGAAGAAAAGGAAATGTATACAGAAGGCTGAGATCGCAATAGAAAAATTGAAATGGAAGAAGAAAATAGCGTACAATTTTGTTCTTGTTTCAAGAGACAAAACACAATCGAAAACGAATCGAAAGTGATGGTAGAACATGTCACCCCAGACTGATGGGGGAACCAGCGTGTCAGTAACAACCTTAAGTAAAAATGCGACGAAGAGAAACTGCATGTTACTGACCAGTGAATCTTTAAGAACTTTTCGTTCAGTTCAACTGTCACTTAACAGAGCGAAAATTAACGCACAAACTGAAGGAAATGTTAGAATACATCAACATTTGCACAGCACACTTTTCTGAAAAATAATAATTTTGCAATTCACATTATAATTTTAATACACACAAAAAAATAAAAGGTCACCACAACAACGAATCGGTGTTACATAGTGTCCCACCGATCGGATATTTATAATTTGAATCCAATCGGATATTATAATAAAAATGGCATAAAATACATTTGGATAAAAACTTTTACACCGCATAAAACCCAAATAGGAACATTCATCTTTAGGAAAACACCTAGAGGTGCATTTTATTAAATCCAAAAGGAGTTTTTATAAAAATTTATCTTTTCGGATAGATAAAAATATTTATCCGTTGATGCGTATTTAATTTTATAAAATATATTCAGTTGGAGAAAAATAAAATACTTTTTCGGATAAAACACCAATTAACACCGCACATTTTTTGAGTGTATGGTTTTTATCCCATTGGTATTTTATTTTAATGTATATGATTTTAATATGTTCCGAATACTGTAAGAGAATTGAATCTTCTCATCAGGCCGCTGCGACTAGACTGATTGTATCACAATTTAAATTCTATTATACAGAAGGAATATGCAGGTTGCTTTAGCGAATTTAACTAATACAGCCAAAATCTCTTACAATTTTACTTTTTCACGAAAACTCCAAACGGTGTAAATATTTACTCCGATAGAACGAAAATAATCTCTGGGAAGTACCTTTTAAAAAAATCCGCTGTTGACAACTTTTGCGTTTCCTCCGAACGGTGCAAAAGTATACTGTTCGATCCTTTTGGATATTTTAACATTTGTACGCGATCTTGCGGAGTTAATATGGTACTATTGGATAAAAAATAAAGTTTTTTTCGGATAAAATACCATTCACACCGCAATATTTTTTTGTGTGTACTGTATTTGTCAGTTGTTACGGATTCGGCGGCCGGTATGTCAAATATTCTGTAAGGAAATAATTTCGTTAAATTCTGTAAGGATTCTTACTGATTCGCTAGTTACACCTTGACTCCCTGATTGATTTCGGAACACTTTTCATATAATTCCAAATTAATGATCAATTTTTATATCTGAGTAGCCTTACTGATATACGTGTTGACCTGTTACAACAAACTTCGAATAGAAAATGTTTGGGGTTCGATGCTCACCAAAGAACATAATAGTTTGTTTAATATATTTTTGTTCCATAACGGCATTTCATTGTTTCAATACGAATTGAAAAACATAAAATTTTGTGTTGACTGACTCCGGAACGCTCGCTTTCCGGAACATTTAATTACATTTTTTTTGAATTGGGGAAAACATTTTCTTCAAACGACTAACTACAAAAATACGATAGTTGTTTGTACCAAATAGATTCATGCGATATACTTTAAGGAGTCAGTTCTAGATTTTATAAGCTGCGCCTAACCGAGATAACGTTAAGATACAACTTACAAATCTGTCTTTTACCTACAAACAATTTGAATGCTATTTTGGCGGTCCTTAACAGGTAATTATATATAAATTGTACCCGTCCTAGGACGGGCTGTACCCCCTAATATAAGATGTTTACAATGTCAGCAATCTAGCGCAACTTCATACGACGGTCACTCATAATGATTTCATAGACTTTTTCGTTCATTTCTGGTATTGTTACTTCTCTTGGCCTTATGAACGTTCAGCATCTCTTGTGCTTGTGCGGCCACGTTTAAATTGATTTACCCAATTATAAACGGTTGCATGTGAAAAACATATTCACCTAACTAACACGGTTTTCATCACATCGATGATTTCGTTTGGTTTTAAAGCTTTTAAATGAAAGTATTTAATCACTGCACGATATTCATTTGATTTCATAATTTAAAAAAAAAAATCAAAAGTGACTTTACAAAAACGACTCTTACTAAGAAACTATTCAATGAAATGTCATAAAAATTTGACAGCTTTCGTTTAAAACAACATACTTCACAACAAACAAAAGAAGTAATGACGCGTAGATGGTGTTATTATAAAGGGTTATCAATTTGTATTCCCGCAAACATTTCTACAGTGCTGCAAAATTTGCCAGTAAAATTTTGCCGACACTCTAATTACCAAAATATATACAGAATTTTCATCAAGTACATTTTGTGTCAGAGAATTAAAAACGTGCTTCGAATATTTTAAATTAGATTAAGCTGAAATTATGCAAATCGTTGCGAGACTGCGGTTTAATAAATCCGATTTAGCTAAACTGGTTCAGGTACTTTATGTATTAAAACTTCTTACACTCTATTAAAACTTCACTAAATCCCATTTGATAAATCGTAGTGTGTTAATGCTATTAGCAAAGATGTAGGTTGCATTATACAAATTTGGCCGGCAGTTACATTGTATTTCCTACAACAAGGGGTAAACTGGGAAACTGTATCAAATACATTTGGAAATTTATATCGCTAGAGCACAAATTGGCAGATGATTTGAATGCTACTTCAATTCCAGAGATGTATTTCTAACCTCTATTAACTTTAGGGAAAAAGATAACTTCACAAAATTGGTCGTAAAATTTTTCTAGTTGACGGAATCAATGTAGTTACTTTAGCAAACAGTTAGCTAATGCCTCTAGCTTTCCATTGATATTCATATCTCCGCATAATATGAACTTAAAGGAAAATTATGGGTCAAAAACAAAACTGTATCCACAACCGGAGACTCTCCCCTACATAATTATTTAAACAAATAAATAATTTAAACTAAATAAAATTGGCTTGCTTAATTTTTAAATTTTCCGGTAGGTCGGCGCTTTTCGAAAATGTACAATGGTCAATTGTCGATTTGAGCATCACGGATTCCATCTAGTGGAAAATTTTTAAACTGAGTTAGCTAATAATTTTACATTCGAATTTGTTGTAAACAATTCCAATTTTGAACTGTAAACACAATTTTTACTTACCAGATTGTTAATAATTGTAAATAATTCCAATTTTGGATTATAAAAACATTATTACAGGATTGCTAAATTTTCTTTCGTCGCATTTCTCTACTTTTACAATCGTCAATATACACTTTGTGTTTGTATTGAAAGTAAAAGAAAAAACATTTTCAATATTAAGATTCTTCTGCAGCTAAATGCCGATTTTTTTGTGGAAATGGACGGACATGATGTGGAGGAAAAAGGAAAAACTGTTTTTTGTTGTTTTTTTTACATTTTTATTTTTTCTCGATAAACTAATGGCCGTTAATTGACGATTGGAGCATCACGGATTCCACCTAGTGGAAAATTTTTAAACTGAGCTACCTGATAATTTGACGTTCGAAATTATTGTAAACAATTCCAATTTTGAACTTTAAATACAATGTTTACTTACCGGATTGCTAATAACTGTAAATAATTCCAATTTTGGACTATAAAAACAATTTTTAATTACCGCATTGCTAAATTTTCTTTCGTCGCATTTGTAACAAATGTCATTTTATCAGGTGCATCATTTTAACTTTTTTCCTCGAGAGGCGCTTTCTCTACTTCTCTACTACATAGATAGTATAGAAAAAAGAAAAATGAGAGGAATAAAAATCATTAAAAGTGTATGTATGCCTTAGAAAACATTTAAAAAATAATATCTGAGAAAACATTTTTGATTTCTAATTAGAATAAGATTCCGTAACAAAAATTACAGGTTGATCAAAATAAATAAAATGGTAATATTTTTCTCCCCTTCCAACCCATCAATCTATCTTCGAACCGTTTCCTAAAGTGACGCTCGTTTTCGAGTTATTTCCTTGTCTCAAAGTGAATTTTTTTGGAATTTGTTTATGGTTTGGCTATTTGTCAGTCGCAAGTATAAATATTACGTAAAGCACTGGGGAGCAGCCTCGGAGAGCCTAAACCATAAATATTTCAACACTCAATTTAATTACTCGATATAATTCAAATATTTTTCTCAAGCAAATTTCGAAAGTTGCATTGCAACAGACACGATTATATCACATTACACATTTTAAATGACGGGGGCGCATCAAAATAAAAATAAAATAATGTTAGGTTACCTTAATAAAATTTAGAAACAAATCTCCTCGGATAATATTTCTTATTGGCTTGGCTTTATTCACATACCGTAAAGGCAGTGATACATGTTCAATTTTTGCATTTAAGGCAAAAAAAATCTTCTCGCTGATTGGTTAACTTTTTTACATGTAACATTTTTCCGTAAGGGTCTTTTAGCCATCGTATAAAACATAACCTAAAATTTATTGAAATCAAAATTTTAAAATTGACGGTTGCCAAGTTTTAGTTAAAAGTGAAAATGAATAAAATCGAGAAAAGAAAGCAACCAATTATAAATATCGGTCTTTTATACTTATTTAAAAAAAATATTGAAGAAGAAGAACATATTTTTAAAAGGAAACCAAAGACTTGGTGGGTTTCATCTATTTTATTAAAAGAGATCTGATGGAATCCGAAGCGCTGCTAGTTACCGAAATGCGATTAACCGATCACCACAATTTTAAATTGTATCATCGGATGAGCGTAACTCAATTTGACACGTTAGCAATCGTAGGTCCAAGTATCGAAAAATGATATTTAGTTCGAGAGCCCATTCGACCTGAAATAAGATTAAGGATTATAATAAGGTTTTTTTGTATTTAATAGCATTAAAAACGCGTTACATAAATACAAGCAGAATTAAAAATCAACAGAACTTACTTTGCACGTTCATTTTCAATTTTAGGTCTTTTATATTAATTGTTATACAAATTTAATTTTTTAACCTTCGTAACCGACAAATCACAACATGGAAATTTCAAAATATTTTGAGGTTAGGTAATTTTTGCCGTATGAAAAATTGAGCAATGTTCAATTTTAAAATTTTGCCTTAAAGATATTTCTAGATAGCCGACATTTAACCACCCAAAGCGCAGAATTATTTTGCCTTAAAGGCAACAATTGAACATGTATCACTGCCTTAACACTATTATTCACTTAATGTATAATTAAACATTTGTTTTGCTAATATACTATGTAACTCTGTGATACGAATGAATACCATTATGCCTTAACTGTGCCAATGGCATTAGTTATTTACAAAAAAAATGAAAAATTTCACTACTTGTGTCAAATGTGTCAGTCACATACTGATGAGTATTAATGTGTAGAATCAATATAATACGTGACTCAATTAATTTATGAAACGCGCACGTGACTGATTGCTTAGGCATGGTAGACCAAAACGGATTTACACTCAAAAATTATGTAAATTACTAAACCTAATAGCCACCTGTTACACATTTAAATTGAACTATTAAATTAAAGAATTAAATGCTTGTATTTATATACATATACCTACTGTGTTAAGGTTAACGTGCATTTAAAATTATGTATTTTATTAACTATTTAACGTAATAAATATTTTATAAAATTCTATCATTGTGAGATTATTCTACTTTGAGAAAATCTAAATTATAGGCGTACGCGCGCATATTTTATGTATAATAATATTATTGACACTGGACGTGTTTAATCAGGAAAAAATGATACAAAGTTACATAATACATATTTTCAAACCCGATTGAACAGGCAAAATTATTGAGACAAAACTTTAAATTGATCTGTAGTTTAAGATTACACAGCGCAATATTTGGGCATCAAAATGTGGTTGTAATTGTAATCAATGTTCAGGATCAACTGCTTTTATTTTGGGCCCATTTGAGTTTTTTCCATAAACCGCCATCCGTTTTCCACCTAAACAAGAGCAGGTAGAACGGTAAAGGTCCAATAATACCAATAATAGAGCTAATGCTGTGTGCCTCACACCGATTTTTTTGACTAAATTTTCTACTTTTCATTTAAAGGTTACATTATGCTATTCACCATCAGGCGATCAACGAAAAGTCTCCTCGCGAGGTTACTTTTCAAACTAAAGCGTATTTTATTGACCAAAATTGAATTCGAATTATTTCGGGTTTATTTTTTTCCAAGAAAATAGCCAATTTGATTTAATTAAGCAAATTTTTCGAAATAAAATATAAATTTAATATGTATTATGACCTGGTGGCAGGTATCATAACCAAAAATTAGAATTATGTTTAAATAGACCCAATTTTTTTAGGTTAATGTTATTCTTGCGGGGATTTATCCTATGAAATTATTGTTGTAAATTTGTCAAGGAAATACGCTTCTAATGGGGCATGCTTATATAGTAACAATATTCGCCGCTGTTTTTAAATGGAACACCCTCGGTACAGGTTAGAATGTCAAATGTCATTAGTGTTTTGTATCGAAACTATATATGGAGTATTTCAATAACGCAAAACAATTTTTATATTTTAAAATGTTTATAAGTCGGGTCGATAAAAACAGATGTTACATATTCATAAAATAAGTTATGATTATTTGTATTAAAAAGATAACCTACCACTTTATTTCAAAAATCCATTTAAATTGTAAATCGTTAACGTCAAACTTTATTGTAACCTTTACCACGACGGTGATGACATCTGATGAGAGGAAAAAAAACAAAACAAAATATTTTTTGCATGCCCCATTGTCATTTATAGAGAGTGCTTGGATTAATATGCATTTTGAAAAATTTAAATTTGCCCAAGGGTTTTTGCGGAATGCTAATGGTAATGACTAATAATAAATAATGAATTCAGTTTGTCCATCATTATTATTAATAATTTATTGAGCGCAAAGGCCAAGAATGGTACCAGATATGCACTAATACTACTGGAAGTAAGGGGTATCCCTTTTAATTGAGAGATTAACCTTTGCCATTAATAATGTGCTCCATATAGCTCCGCAGCGCAAAAAATCGGACATATTCAATATTGCTTTGTAAATTTGTAATGCTTCAATTGTTGCTGATCTATCAGCATTCATCACTTCTTTTACTTATTGTTACTTTAGAATCATAGGAGTAGTAAACATTCAATTGAGCACGAGGCGTTATTTCAATTTTGATTCTTCTCTACCCGCTTTAATTTTCTTACTTTCTTCTACAGATTCTCCGTTTACGTGTGGTGGTACACAGTGTGTAGAGTAAAATTAGTTTCAAATTATCAACAATTTCAGTTGAACAAGAAGCATTGATGTCTAAAGCACTAGAAATAGCTTTAAGAACCTCATTTGTAAACGTTGTTGACCAACCTTCCCACTCGGTGAAAGGCGTTAAAGTACGTAAAAAAATTATTCCAAAATTGGCAAAACGGGTCTATATCAAAGTTAGGACATTCCTTTTGAAACCCGTTAGGAACAATTAAATTTCCGAAACATAATTTAGGATTTCAGTAAAATTCATTTGGTGAAAGGATTAAAAAATATTAAATACTTTTACTTCAATTTTTCAAACCATTTCTTGTTAGTAGACGAGGTAAAACAATTTTTTTCATTGTAGGGCAAGCATTACTTTGACGTTCAAATGTTTTCTTATTTAACAAGTTAAAAACTGAAAACGTTAATTATTTAGCAAGTAAAAAACTAGAAAAATTCAAGTTAAATCATTTCCTTTTTTTATTCTTGTATGTACCTTCTTCTTGTATCATCGGGATTATGCATCATTCAGATAATATTCATTAAACAAACACCACCATCATATTTAGTGCCAAATATCAACGCTTGACTAACCTCTCAGATATTGCGTTATTCAACGGCTTTTCGAAATCATCAATTAAGGTCGCCAATAGTAATTAAGCTTAAGTAAATTACGAACATGTTATGGACAATTAATACCGAAAAATTCTAAAATATAAAATCCAAGGATCTTTCCACCCAAATCGAAGTTCCAATCCAGTATTTTTAGATCCAAACAGCATAGATTTAAACACTACGCTTTTCGTTGGTTGCAGCTTGCAGGCAAAGAAGCAAAACAAAAAATAAAACATAAGTAATGGAAATCTTATACGCAGTATGCCTGGTTATTTTATTCAAACAGTAATAATAACATTCGATGACATTCGATTGACGTTTAAAAAATCACGAAAATAAAAAGTCAAGCACACCGTGCCATATCCAAATCTACTGCCATCTATGAATGGCTGGTATGAACTTAACAACCATTTAGGAAATTCGAAAATTTAGCCAAAAAACTCGACCTGAGGCACACAGCACAAGTGTCCAAACTAACACCAAATTATTTTACTAAAACCATAAATCGAAGGTATTTATATCGGTTATTTGCATTTAAATCTCACATTTTTTGTCCCTAATTTTTTACTTACCCCCCGATTCTGACGTTAAGCCTCCTAAGACTATTTTAGCTAAGATATTTTTAGGGAAGATTTTTTGTTTAAGACTAAATATTAAACTGATATTCTGATCATAGCTGTCTTAATTTTTTGGTTGCAAATTCTCCAAAATGTTTGTAGACCTGTCAAATACCAATGTTTTCCTTTTTTCATTAGTTTTTCAGCTTTAATTTATTTTTTGAGATATTTTCACTATTGGAAAATAGATAAACAAACACATTTGAATGTATTTGTGCGGATACAGAAAAATTATAACGGCGCTTTGTTGTAAAAGCGACATCACTTTGTTACAAGAGAAATGTCAAATTAAGACCATCAAAATTGTCGGTCTTACATAAGACTATTTCGTAAGACCAATGAAAACTTAGACTACCAGTCGAATACGAAATAGGCTTTAACTAAGGCAAAAGGCTTAACCAACAGAAATAGTATTACCTATCTAAGACTGTTTTTTAGTCAGTGACTGCACTTCAGAATCGAAGGATTAGTTTTGTATCGCAAATAACGTGTACAACATGGGAGGGAGAGGACAAGCGCGTGGTCTCTACCATCTCAGACGACAATAATATAAACTACAGCTGTGACAGTCCTTTAAGTTAAATTCCTAGTGTTTTATTCTTCTGTTAAATTATATTTTTTTTGTTTCAAATTTTAATTCTAAGGCCTGAATCACATTGTCATTTTTTTATGTCAAAGATGTTTGATCAAATATCTTTGTCAAAGATAAATAATAGTGTGAGTTGAATCTTTTATAAAAGATACCTTTATTTTATCAAGTTAGCTTCGTAAAGCTAAATATGATCAAATATTTGATAAAAAATCTTTGACATAGAAAAGTGATAGTGTGATTCAGGCCTAATTCTCATCCACATTTGATATATTGAATATAGCAGCACTAGTAAGCTCTATTGGTAGCACAACCACGCCCAACCCCGTCGTTACTTAGCCGGCGAATCTGCTGCAGCTAACCAATAACGGCTCAGAAATTTCTGTCAACGATACTGAGCATTCTATAGAAGTACGCTGCAAGGTTGTGCAGCTGGAATGATAGCGTAGCGTCACAAATCCCCAAAACATCAAGAAAAAGTTGTTGTTTTTTGTGATAAATCCCTTTGTCTGGGCTCAATGTTCTCCCGCCTGGTTTGGTACAGAACATGTTCCGCTGATTCCACTTCCATGTCACAGAAGCGACATCTATCTCGGCAACATCGCCTATCGGAGACATGGGATCTTGCGACAGTAGGAGGACTTTTGCCTATCCTCCTAGTGCCTTACTCTGCCTTGAGGTGATCCTTAGCGAACCCGCGAATACGGTCTGGCCCGATAATCCTCCTCATTAACCGCGATTCCAGTGTACCCTAAACAGTCCCATACCAGTCTTGACTTAATGGTATAGGATTTAAGAGTCTTTATGACAAAGAAAATAAAACTAAATTTCCATTCTCCGTATTTCCTTTTTTGCTGACATTCCACAAACTATTGTGAAACATGACTCAAATTTTGTTTATGATTTTATGAATTCCAATTTCGTATTGATATTCAACACTATATATGGAGAGGATTTGGTTAGAGCAGTTTATTCTATTAAGTGAAAAGCGATTGGTAATGATGAAATTAGTCTTGCATTTTTGAAAATTATTTCACCTCATACATTCTTCACTTTAAAATCCCTATTTAATGATTAATACACGAATTGCTGAATAAAAAAACGTAATCGAAATAAATCATTTAAGGTCAATACCCAATCCAACTATTCCAGAAATTTCTTAATCAAAGGTATACAATTTTTTTTATATTGTTGTGGTTTCCTTTGTTAAATACTTAAAATTCAATAGGTTACAAATTACAATCAACTTATTGAAACCATAGACTAAAAAATTTGTTGATTGCAACCTATTGAATTTTAAGTATTTTTTTAATCAACACTTATTGATAAATTAATTTCTATTTGGATTTAGACAAAAATATAGCACCGCAACAGCATTGATAAGTGTGGTGGATGACATTGCCAGCTGTCTAGATAAAAGGAATAATTTTGCCGTTTTAGTTTTGCTGGTTACCATATGAATTTAATGTTTGAAGAAAGAAAGCATACATACATGATCCTGTATTATTTTATTTATTTATAAATTTTTTGGCAGATCACATTAAACATTGCAAGTTTCAATTTACGCGGATGACAATGTATTGGATATTGTACCGATAATTGAACGAATAAACAGTCCAAGTCCAAGGCGTTATTTTTAACCAAACATAAAATTGCTAATTTGCCTACTCTGTTTATTAATAATGCACTTGTTCCATTTTGCGACAATGCGTGAGAAGATCACACTAATAAATTCCAGCTATATAAATATTTTACGAAAAGGATAAATTGTTAAGAGTCTGCAATTTAGTTTTTCACAATATGTACTCGTATATCGAAACTGAATTGCCGACACTTAACAATTTCTCCTCTTACTAAATATTTATATGGAAAAATTGTATTTGGCTTGTCTTTGAGAAACAAACATATTTTATTACCGACAAATCTTACCGGTGTAAAGTACTTCACACAAAATGTAGCTACTCAAATTAAGTGTAGGCTTGCATAAAAAATTGTAAATAACCAGTATAACTAAATGGAACACTAAAAAAATGCACTATCGAACACACACATTCACTAATATTATTACCTTCCTGTAATTCTCAACTCAATCCTCATGTGGCGACCAAAATCGATGTCTTGGTAACATTTCTCTCGTTTTGAACATTTTAAGTCATTTTCACAATTATCAAAAATTTGTCCAACATGCCCAACCATTCTTATCTTAATAACAACATTTGTTTCGGAAAGATTGACTTGCTCACTTTATGAAAATATAGGCCCACATCTGGCAACATCTATGAGATTATGGGAATTGGCCATAGTTGAGCAGCAGTTTTAATAAATTTACCCTTTTTCACAATTTTCTAAAATTAGTAAGACATGTCCAACCATTTTTAACTCAATAACAAAGATCGTTTCGGAAAGCTTAATCTGTCCACTTTATGAAAATATAGGTCCACATCTGATAACACCTCTGAGATTCTCTAAGATTATAGGAAATGGCCACAGTGTAGCCACAGTTACACCCGAGGTAGCTTTGGATTTTTTATTTTCAATTAACAGATTTTTTGGTGGTATTTTTGGTGGTATTCCATTAGAAATTCTTGTAACTTTTAGAAAATAGTGTCTATAGAAATAGAAGTAGCCTATTATTTTTTAGTTGGATTAATTGTTGCTTCAATCAATTTTTTTAGGTTCGGGTTCACAAATGTTTCAAAATTAAAAATAAAATAAAACACTTCAGTGAGAATATGAAACTTAAAAGATAAATTTAGAATTTTTACTTTTGAAACAATTTGTAAACAATTGTTTTTGACGTCTTGTTTTAATTTTTTTAAGTTTAAGCGGAAAATTTTGCATTCATAAGTTTCTTTAAGTGACAGATAAAATTTGACGAAGCTCAGTCAAAATGTTTAAGTTGATTTAAGTTTTCCATTAGCGAATACATAATGCCATTTACCGGATTCTTAATTTTTCTTAATTTAAGTTTATAACTTTTTATAAGTTAGGTATCTATGGCTACCACTTGAGGTTTGAAATCGGATCGAAAAAAATAATCGGGGTAGGCGTCTACACGGCCGTAGGTGTTTTGCGTGAAAACGGTTACAACATGTTGAGATTAATTATTTTAATTTAAAATAAATTATCTGTCAAAATTTTTTTATGTGCAGTCAAGCCTACAGGGCTTGTCGCTATTTTGTATAAATTTAATTAAAATTAATGTGGAAATTAATTTCTTTAATTTAAAATAAATTAACCACCACTGCTTATTTACGCAAAAATTGACTTCAGAATTGCTCGAATCGGATGAGCCTTTCTCTCGCTACAGTTGTTCAAACATTTAAATCGCGGGAAATCAGAGTACGCGACGCGGCTTGCCACGCCACCTCATTACGATAATATTATGCATGAGGCATAAAGCCTAAGGACCAACCTAAGGAATTATACATTTAAATTAAAGGTAAATGTTTAGTTGATGAGTAATTGCCCCACACCCAAAGGTAAAATTTCGTGTCAATTTTCTGAACATCCGGTGTAAGATGTTATCACGTCAGAAAACTGGTTTAGTTTTCCCTAAAATATTGATTTTGCTATTGCAATGTTGATTTCCAAAAAAATATTCTTGGAAAATTCAAACGAAAAAGCAAAATCTGTTTACTTTATAACATACGTATGTAGCTTATCACACAAACATAATCGTTTCAAAATCAAATTATATTGTTTTTTGTTCTTTGGCAATTTAACTATTTAACTATTTCTGATATCAGTTCAAATAATTTGCGGCGCTAGAAATCATGTGTCTTCGATAATTCTCTAGTTCTTACACCACCAACTGGGATTCATGGCGACTGCCGGCAGATTTTGGTTGAGGGAATTTTATAATTTTATATGGATTTATATAGTCGCTAGCAGTCTACTAACGTTTTTTGCATTCATCCATTTTATGTCACATGAAAATTTTAGGTTTCGAAAGATTTCAAATTACTGAGGTAATAACAATTCAAAAGACGTTTGGCACTTTAGATTCTTCTTCTGGCAAAAAATAAAGGAATTTTCGAAAATCTCTGAATTAATAGGGACAGTCTTTCTGAACTCGGGATGACCGGCAACGCTAACATAAATGCATTTCTGTGTATCATTTAATGAAATATTAATTTGATCTGGAGCAGATCAAATGCTCAGAACTACATGTTAATTAGCACTTATTGCATACGCCTAATAAAGTAATATTTCTACTTTGCTTGGAGTATGTATAAATTCAATAGATTTTTATAAATTAAAATAAAATAATCAAACGTTCCGGAAATATTTTTTGAAATTTTTCGTTTTAGAAGTGAAGTGTGCTTGTATGGATGATTTTGCAGCTGAAGGTAACCTTTTCATATATTTACTATTGGGTTTTGAATAGCAAAAAAAAGTCACAAATAAAAGAAAAACCGGAAAAAAAATTTATTTCATATTCAAAACGCACGCTGTCACCTATGTCGGTTTTTGAAAAGCAATTTAAAGTGTATTGCTTTGGTAAATTTATAAAAAAACACAACAACAATTGCATTAAATAAATCCAAAAGATATTCAGCTAAATCCAATTTTTTTTTGAATTTACTTAAATCAAATCCTATTTTTAGTTTCAATACCTACCACTAGAATTTGGTTCATATTAAACACATCAGGCAAAAATTAAATTCAAAAATAAATCTTTGCGGGTTGCTTTCTGAAATTTTAAATCCAAACCTAAATCTTATCCTTTTTTACCAAAGCAATACACTTTTATATAAATTATATTAGATTATTTTAATACAAGTGTGTAACAATTGATCTAAAGGTTGGCCATGACTTTCGAGTCAAACGGTTATTTTTTATTTTCCCTAAATTTTTAAATTTTTCCTTAAGAATTACCGAATTTAATTCTAATTTTAAGTATTTTAAAATAGTGAATTTTTTGTAAAATGGTTTTGTAATATAAATTTAACCTAAATTGATTGTGAAGTGTTTTAACAAAGTTATGAATGATGATGCATTCTGGACCACAGATTCTTGCCAAAACAACAGAAACCTACTATGGCTAAGGAAATGGAATCAATAGTTGCTTTTGGAGATTCAGATAAGTAGTATTTAATTTATGTATATATGTAGCACTTGGAATTGGTTGGATGTTCTTTGAATTTGTGAAGGTATTGTAGTTTGTCTCAATCTCAATTGAGTCGAACGTGTTTCTCTAAAAATATTTTTTTTTTGATACATATTGTGTTTAAATTATCTTGGCGTTAAGTTAATACTGCTAATATGATTTCTAGAATTATAAGTATGTAAATGCATATTTAAATTGCATGTTTGGCTTAATTTGTGGTGAAGGAAGTAATTCTTCTTAGGAAGAGTTAATAAATGGAAATGAATGATCAAATTGAATATACATAATTAAATTGTAAATTTTACTCAGACAAGAAAAGTTATACTATATAATTTAGACTTAGTACTTTGTTTCAGAATGCAGCTTTTCTAATTTAATGTACAGTAACGAGAATGGAAAGTGCAACACCACCAGTTTTCAAGTAAAGTTGTGCTAATTGCCCCTTATCCTTTTAGTATTAGGCTGATTTATTTTTAGGTACAAATACAATTTTTAGTTTTTCATAGATTCTGAAAGGAATATCCGTAGTGGAATTGATGGTAGGGGATATGAATGGGCTTATTATAAGGCGGTATCTAAAAAAATTGACTGGTGATGAATTACAGGTATTGTCGCTTTCAGAGGTACTTGAGAAGCCGGGCAGCATTCCAAAATTTCAAACATACGAGCGCAGAGTGAGGAACTTGATGGCGGGCACCAACCTATCTTACTAATATGTATCTATCCTAAAATAATACGTTTCAGAGTTTAAATTTAAAATTTAAAAAAAAAATAAATTATTTGGGTTATTAACATTACTTAATATAACTGATTGTGAATTTAATGTAATCTATTTTACAGGTACCTGAGTAACCAGACAAGTCTTCCAGAGAAACAAGAAACCAATCAACATGTAGATTAAAATTGTGTTGACTTGTGCTAACTAATTTATCATAAAATATACTAACAAATTACTAACTATTAACTACAAAGGTACATACTAATATTCCTTACCTATCCTGTACTTAATGGAAAAGAGCGTCATTTCTTAGGTGAAAACAGTAACGAAAACTGCTATTTTCTCCTCAGCAACACATTTCTTCGTAGAAATATTTTTCGTCATAGAAACACTTTTCTGCATAGCACTGTGTTGATCCATTTCGCAAACAAATGATTTTTGCATTTTTGACTTTTATTTATTTGCTTACTGCGGTTGTTATGTAGGCGCTATGCATACATACTTTGATTGATTGGTCGTCAAATACACGAAAAAATAGTATGTCCTACGCGTAAGAAAAGTGATTTACCATGCTCGTAAAATTGTTAATCCACTCGCTCGCTCGTGAATTAAACCTTTACACTAGCTGGAAAATTATCACTTTTTTTTACTTGTAGAACAATCTACTATTAATAAGCACAACCAAACCTATAATGTAGATGTTAAAGTAATACGTTCGGTAATTAAAGATTCCCGGACGGGAAGAAATAAATTTATTTCATTTTCCCTAAAAATGAATGTTTATTCTATTTTCACTCATTTGATTTTTTTTTTCATACCCTTCCTCGCATTTTCTCCGTTTTACCTTCGTAGTAAGTTGTACTATGGCTAGCTGAGATCGAATGTTCTTAAAAGTGACAAAAATTTGCTTCTGGCAAAAAATGATTGCAAGCAAGAAATGAGAAGAAAATGCTAAAAAAAATCAAAAAATTACTAATCATTAGATATCCGTCATGTTGAAATCATGATGTTTTAGTCGGTGAATCTTTCTAACCTGGACAAACAGGAAGATCATCCTTTTAAAGAATGTAATATGAATATGTACTAATATGAAAATTGATAGCACGGATCTATTTTCTTAGTATATAGTTCGTTAACTGAAGATGATTATTTCAAATTGATTCAAACCGTTGCCAATCATAAAAACTTCTAAAAATAGAAAATAATATAATTACAACCACAAGGAAACTCATGGACAAGCTTCCGCCATAAAAATTTAATTTTTACTTTATGTTTTACGTTAGTTAAAATCAAAGGTAATGCAGGGTCAAATTACCACCTTTACATAGAATAAACATTTTTAGTCACGTTCCAATCCAATCACAAAACTTAGAATTACAAAAAGCAATCCAATTCAATTTTCCCACTATCACAGCCCAAGATTTATGTTACTTATAAAACTTTAATTAATTCAACCTCTTTTGCAAAAAATTGTGTAGATTCGTGTTTTAGCATAATTAACGGTCAGGCAACTAATTAAACAGCTTGCTTAAATTATTATGCCTCATTAAAATGTATACAGAGAACCATCGCGATTTCCATAAACCATTAAATTACCGCATAAGAAAAAAATATAAAAAATTGCATTTACCTCAGTTTCTCTACGAATCGTCAAAAAACACAAAAAAAAAATTATAATTAGAACACTAGAAATTAATTAAACAACACACAAAATCAGAAAAAAAAGATTACGACACACCACCAATTATATTCAAATTTGTCTTAAATATAAGAAAACCACTCGACTAACTAAATATTATAATACTCCACTAAGATATAGATCACACGAAAAACTTAATTATATTTCTCTAATTTACACACTTAAGTGCGCGACTCTTAAGTTTTAGAAAATTTAAATTAAATTAACTTTTTAACTAATAAAAAAAAAAAAAAATCTCATCACATTCACTTTTTTCTTTTTTATAATTTAACGTAAAATTGTTTTTTTTACTGTTATTGTTGTTGTTTAACGATTTAAATTAAAATTATTGGATTTTATTTAAATGTCGAATATTAGGTATTTAAGATGTCAATTGGCGCGTTATGTGTGCACACAGAACAGTGTTTCTAGCTCAACCGACTTAACGCGAATGGCATAATGAAAATGTTGTGGATATGCTTTAAAGTTAGATTGTTGGTTGTTGATGGTACCCCTTGAATGAATTAACGTTTTTTTTATTGTTATGGTATTTCTTTTACTTATACGTATGAGTTTTTACTTTATATACATACCTTAAGAAACTCATTATTTGCTCATATTGGGAGAGTATCAATACTCAAAGTACTCGTATTATATTAAGTTGCACACAAATTATTTGATCGGTTTTTTTTTTTTTTTTTGTAGGAGATGCAGTATCATCTGCAACAATCTGATGATATAACTGCGAAAATCGTGATGTACATCAACATTTTTTCCCTTTCTCTAGATATACTGTTACCACTATTTACCATCTTCTCACCGTGCATAAGTTGCAATAAATTAGTTTAGGATGTGAATTTTTATTGCATCTTATGTGAGATGTTGAACGCGTTTATACATTAATTACTTTACTTTAGGAAAGCGTTGCAGATTAAGTCAAAAAATAATGTTTAAACAAAATTTGTTTTGGTCGCAACCACACGGTTGATAAATATTTATTAGACCGTAGTTTCGTAATTCAGTGATGACAATTGGAGTCTAGTGTCTGGCTTTCCCGACAACGCAACAATTAATTTTTTAAATATTCTTTCTTATCTTTTGGTTTTTTAGCCAAACTAAAACAAAAATGTAGGGAATATTTTGTTCCTAAAAAAAACATTACGTTTGAAAGATATACTTTTGACAATATGCAACAGAAATCTGGTGAATCATTTGATGATTTTTTTAATGAAATCTTGAGACAGCCTAAATATTGTGAGTTCGGTGATCTAGCAATTTGGTGAAAGATAACTTCGTGTTTGAGGTTAATGACAATCAATTACGACAAAAGTTACTCGCCTCTATGATTTAAACAAAGCAGTAAAGTATTGCAGAGCTGCTGAACAAGCACAAATGCAAGTGAAAATAATGGAAACAAAAACCGATACCTTAATGTTAATACAATGAAATCTCAAAAATTTTAGAAGAGCAATGTCAATCAATCCGATACAAATTGTACAAAATGCGGATCAAATCACGAACAAGGTGAATGCCCAGCTTTCAAATAAATTTGTACGAAATGTCAAATCAAGGGATACACGGATAAGATGTGTAGAACGTCAAAACGAAAAATCGTAATAATTAAGTCCAAAAATAAAAATAAGAAAGTTAATTTCATTGCCGAAGCTAGTGCTATGAAGGAGAACTTCTTGTTTATTCAATATTAGGCAATTTTCAATCTGAAAGCGACTGGATTGAAAATCAACTTTCAGTATAATGTAGACCTTATAGACAATCCATCATGCGACATTAAACTGGCACGTGTAATCAAAAAAATTGACAGAACCTACTCCAGTAATCAGCCCAATGGTGGTAGTTAAAAAGAATAAAAAAATTCGAATTGTATTGATCCGACGGATGTTAACAAATGTATAAAACGGCGCCACTATCCTCTGAATACTTTAGAAGAGATAATGGTGTCAAAGCTTTCCCGGACTAGGTCGAAACAACCAACAAATAGAAAAGAATTGCAAAGAATATTGGGAAGGGTAACGTACCTCCATAAATTTATTCCTAATTTATCAGCAATAACTGACCCATTACGAGAACTATTAGGTAAAGAAGTTGCTTGGAATTGGGAGTCGCATCATATAGAGGAATTTGAGAAAAAATATTCTATTGAAAACATCACCGGTACTCGATTATTACAAGGTAAATACATAAATGATGTCATCTTATCAGTAGATGCTAGTTCAAAAGCTGTGGGGGCTGCTTTGATTCAAAATGGGTTTCTTATAGCATATGCAACAAAAGCACTAACAAAATGTCAAGAACTTTATCCACAAATTGAAAAAGCAGCGCTGGCGATCAAAACCGGATGCAATAAATCTCATATGTATAGTATATGGTAAACGGTTAATCAATGAAGCAGACCACAAACCACTTTCAAGAAATTGATCCATTGTGCACCTCCAAGACTTCAACGGATTTTGTTAGAAGTTATTCAATACAATCCCAGGGTAATATATAAAAAAGGTACTGAGTTATATTTAGCAGATACCTTAAGCCGAGACTGTGACAATAAAACTTCAACGAATTATGATGAACGCAACGAACCTACAATCTCAATCAGAAACAATTACAAGTGGCTCGCCAAATATAGAACATCGAAATAGAATAAATAAAGAGATCGTCACAAAGTCGTCGCACCACACAAACAAATTAACAGAATATTGTATCCACCAAGGTCATGCAGGTATTCACTTCTGTTAAATCAGAGCCAGAAAATCTTTATACTGGTATGATATGAACAACGATAATTTATCAAGAACTTTGTCGAAAAATGCTTAATATGCCAAAAAACACAAAGAAGCAATATTAGAGAGCTAATCAGTTCAAAACAGGTTCCACAATATATTTACATTTCAAATTGTAGCAAGTGACATATGTATGTACTATACACAGAAATAATCACCCTTTTTATGGTTGTCGTGTCGATTAATAATCGACACGACTTTGCCTTGTCGTGTTGTTTTTAATTTGGCATTGCCCAAGGACGTCGAAACGAGTCAGAAGTAACACATTAATATAAAAATCAACCGAGTTTTTTGAATTTTTTTGTTATCTTAGCAATCGTGAATTATATTTTTAGAAAACTTCTGTCAAAGTGACAAAAGTGTTGTTGCTTACGTTTTTTAAAATCGACAAAATTTGATTGTTTTTAATTATTTAATTATAAATATCGTGTAATTGTGTTAAATTACGTGATTTGTTTTTAATTTTTTCATCCTGAAAGTGTTTAAAGATTTTAAATATTTCATGTTTCAAAACAGTGAAAATGGCGAAAAAAATTACCGTTTACCCGAAAAAAAATTTTATTATCAATTTTTTATATAAAATAAATTTGTAATATTTGGAATTTATATAAATTATTCACCCCTATTATGATTGTCGAGTAGATCGACAATCGACACGATTCTGTATTGCGTTTTCGTTTTTTTATTTGATAAGGCCGGTACGCCTCTTGAACAGCTTACTGGGCTTAAATTGTTAAATTGAATTAAATCGTACAAATTATGAAAAATTCAATGTTGTGAAATGTAATTGAAACATCACTAAAAATAAAAACCGATAAAACCGAAATTCAATTTTAATAACGTAATGAAAAACTGAAACGATTCATTTAATCAAAAAGAAACGAAAAACATAACGAAAATCCAATTTTTGTTTAAAGTTATTGAACAGATTTAGACGTGTATTCTTGCATCAGCTTTCTCTGCTCTCAAAAAATTTGTTTTGCTTGAATCAGTTTCACTGTTGTTATTTATCTATGTGCGTGTAAAAATCCTCTAGTTAAAGAAATGGTGCGTGCCAGCTCCGACGCGCGACTGAAGTTTACTCCTTAAGAATGATTGTATTGGAATATATAAAATAGGCAAAGGGGTAAATAAACGCATATCTTATAATATACAGTTTATATATACAGTTTTATTCATATTTATTTACTAGGGGGTACATCCCGTCCTAGGACGGATACAATTTTTATATAATGGTGATGTCCAGCGGCCGTTACCACAATCACCATTTGACCATTTGATATTTTTTTAGCCGAGTAGGAGTAGCTCGTGATTAAAGGCTTTTAAGGATTATTGTACCTTAAATAGATCTTAAACCAAAGAGTAAGGGCTTTTAAGGATGATTTTGCATGCGTTGTGGCATCGCACAAAAAATCTTACAGACGGATAAACAGCGGGAGCTGTGCTTTTCTTAAAAAAAAAAAAAATATCAATTGGAAAACAAAACTAAAATGCACAATCGAACCCTAAACCCTAGCCGCTCTGGTCCAATACGTTACTACTAAGCCACATCTAAAGTAAGAAAATTTATTAAATTTTCAAAGTTACTTATAACTATTTTCAAACATAGCATGCTACGTAAATTATGACATGAAAAAAAATGTTTACCGAAATCGCATGGGTTACTAAAACTCATAATATATACAGCCTTGGCCAAAAATATAAAGCACCCCCAACTATTAGCGTTATATTTCATTATTATATCTTTTAAACAATGGGTGTTAACCATCATGATACAAATATTACAAGGTATGTTTGACAGCTGAAAGCACGTGGAGCGTGCCGTTACTCAGAGGATATGTAGATTGGTTGGAACATACCTCTACATATACATATATAAGTATTTATACCATGGGTGTTAACGAACGAGTCATTCCATCGAATGCGGCCCTTAATTATTGAAAATCACCAATTTTTGTTTTGTTTTAGGTTATTAACAAGAAGTTGTAACATCGTAAAATATTTTTTTTAGTTTCGTATTTGATCGTGTGTAGTGAAGACGCTAAAGTGTTTTAAATCAAAAAGAGTTCTTGCGGATTTTTCGAGAAAAAAAGTGTGTTTGTGATAATTATGCCTAAAGCGTGTTACGACCGAGTCGTATTCTTATGAAGTATACACAAAAACATTTTTACGTATCATAGTTACCGAAAACGAAATTACAATTAAAATCTAACAATTTATCATTCATACAGTTTTATTTCACTTAATTCCCTTATTGATAACTCGGCTTGTCATTCTTGTGTACTTGTCAAAAAAAATATAAATAAATAACAAATAAAAATAACATGAGCAGCACAATTTGGTACCACCCTGTAGCATAACTAATTCATGTCGATAATTCACAGATGGAGACGTGGGCAAGTACTATAGTGCCAGTGTCAGCTACATTTTCAATTCGTGCGTCCTAGTCAACAAAATAAAAAAAATCTTTTCTTTATGTTGGCCGAGGCAGTCTGGTTTTGGCTTATGTGAAGTAATAACAAAATACAAAAAAAAGTAAAGCGTAGTGTACGTAACTTTTAAATTTGGTGAATTAAAAATAAGATACTCATAATAAAGGCTACACCCGATACATTATTATTAATATTATATACAATACAACAACAAAAAAAGTAACTCGCGTATATTCAGAGCGTAAATACGAGTATAGTATATACAAAAAATAACCTTATTTTATATTCGGCAGCCGGCATTCCGTGTGTTCAGACGTATATTTTCTACATGACATAATTACACACATTTCGCGTTCATACGTGAAATCTCAAACTCTCGACACCAATTGCAATTTATCTATGTATGTGTAAAATTATTTTCATTTCATTATGATGCTTTGAGAAGAAAGGTACTCAACAACAAGAAATCAAAAATCAAACATTTTTAGTAAACAATTTTGTTTAGTCATCGCCATTCTGGTTATTGGATAAAAATCAGAGTGTATTAATAATAATTAAATAGCTATGATCTCAAACCTAACAAACATTGTTTAAATTTATTTTTCGTTCCCTTTTTTAATCTTTCTCTGCGAAAGGAAACAAAAAAAATTGTTTTATTTCTTTCCCCGGGGACGAAATTCAAAAAAAATAAAATATCTCTCCCCGTATAAAAAACAAAGGGAAAGGAATGAAATAGTGATCGATTTCTTTCTTTTTTAAAGAGAGGAAACAAAAATTTATTTATAAACAACTAAACAAAGTAGAGAAGCGAAAAATAAACAAAAAATCGAAATCATAAATTTTAAATTTATTCTCTGCTAAAAAATGTTTAAAACTATAAAAAGACGGAAAAACCTGAAACAAAATCGAAAACATACATAATTTGTTTCTTCATTTCACAACGGTCATATTTCAAATGAATAGCAAATATAAAAAAAAAAAATCCGACCGTAAACATTTTTATATTACTTTTTCAATGTATTAGTGTGTAACAAGTCGTGCCGCAATAAAAATTTTTGAGGAAAAATTCCACACAATTATCCCCACTCCAAAATTAGTTTGTAGGCAGAGAGGTAAGGAACGAGGAAGATACTCCGAGTATAAAATATACGTCTGAACACGATGATTTGTTCACAAAAAAAAAGAAGTTGCTACATACGACACCCAACTAGCGTATTTTGGACAGCATCCTCACGTATTGTTTACAAGAAGGGAAACCAACATATAGAAGGTGAAATGTACTGCACTCTGCACTAAATTGGATGTGCCACCGAGTTGTAACGAGACGATTCAGATAGATACGGGAGATCAGTGGCAGCGTGGACGAAGTTGGATGAAGCGAGAGAAGTAGAACCAGGATTCGAGTATACTACTGCCGCATTTACTGGTATAAAAGCACAGGGCACATATTTTCTGTTATAACCACATTTTTTTTTCGTTTTTGTTAATATTGTTTTGTTTTGTTGTAATTTATTATCAATATTGATTTTGTGTAATTTATGCAAATTGGTTATACGAAATCGGTAATAAATTAACGTTCTGCGGAAGCAGGCATTCTTTTTTTTTATTTTCTTTGAATCCACAGGTAAAGCACGCAGAGCTCTGGGTCCTCTACGGTGGAACATCGGGAAAAATAGTCGCCTTAAAATGATGAATTAAAAGCAGCTATCTCGATCCAGAAAGGGCACCACCACAACCCCACTCCCCAAGACTGAGTATAAGCCGGACAAATGCTGCAGGTGGTGACTTCTGGATGTCTCTTAACGCGTGACTGCAAGGTCGGGTCGTTACAAGCGTGCCAACTAAGTGAAGGAATAAGGGCACAAATTGTGTTGTTGGATTCCCAGGGTGTAAGCCAAACTAAAATATCGCAAAAATTAAATTGCTCTCGTGGAGCAGTTTAATCTACAATGAAAAGTATTATAGGGACCGGGGACTATGCCTATAAACCACGCTCAGGCAGTAATCGTATCACTTTAGGTACGAGACTATCGACAAATTGTCGCAAATCTCTCAAAAACCAAAGAAAAATATCTGCTGAGATAGCTGCAGAGTATTTAACAGAACAAGAAGTTCACATTTCGGCACGGACAGTTAGAAGAAGGCTTCTACAAGCTGGATTGGAAGATTGTAAAAGAGCAAAAAAACCTTTGCTCTCACAGAACAACATAAAAATTCGCTTGAGAAGGGCTCGAGAACACAAAGATTAGAATGACATGGATTGGGCGAGAGTTATTTGGTCAGATGAATCTACTTTTGAGAATTAATAGAGAAATTTATGTTAAATTTGATGAAATTCTTATAGATTTTTGGAACTCCTGGCGCAACCATCGTAAGAAGAAGAGTCGGGGAAGAATATAGTCCTGATTGCATAGTGCCTTTGCCTACCGTAAAGCATGGATGGGCCGGTAAACTGATGGTGTAGGGTTGTATGGCATCATCAGAGGTAGGAAAACTGTTTTTTGTGAGGGTCTGATGAACAGTACCAACTATGTTACCGTTCTCGAGGCTGCATTGCATAATGCCTAAAAATGATTGCAGTGTAACTTCAAAGAAGGGCCTCAAGCGTATGCTGACAGAGGAATGGGAAAATATATCGTAAATACCTGCGAACTAGTTATATCCAGTCGCCATTTTGCTTGTTCCTTTTTTTATGATAGTACAATTGGTATGGAGAGAAATAAAAATAAATTATTGATTATTCAGAAGAATGTACGACCAAGTGCCTAAGCAAGACTCCCGGATGACACCGGGCCCTCTGTACACCCTTTACACACAAACAAGACCGAAGGAAAAGAAAGGTATGTTAGTATTAAAGACTCAACCTGGTTCCAGACACATGTAGTCGATAGTTAGTAAATTTTTTTTTGTGTCTCCACTATTTTTTCCATCGGCCGTGGAGGGGGAGGGGCGAGATTTCGTTCTATCATCATGTTCCCATGCAATCACCCAAATTTATGCTAACCATAGCAAATGTTGCTGACGTTGTTGTTGAAGTTGTTGCGTCTCTTCTTTCAAGACTGAAATAAAATAAAATTATGAAAATAATCTAATTTACTATCCGACTTTGATTAAACGGTATCTGATACACAAAAATTGAAAGTATTATACTACATTTTGTATTGACGAGTATCACGAGTCCGCGCATAATAGATGCACATGTGAATTAATATACACTGGTGAAACAAGCATTGGTGTATGAAATTAAGGTCATATAAAAATATTTAAATGGCTATTTGATGGCAGAACCTGCTAAACCGTAAGGCTTATATTCTATTTGAACCACTTGTGTTAGGGTGTAAGGTGTAACCACCAATTTTTCAAACTATTAATTTCAGTTTAAACGGTAAGGTCCTTGACTCCGTTAGTCAGAAGTTCTATAAATGGTTGAACTTAAAGCTTTACGGTTTTTCTGGCTCTTTTGGATTTGACTAAGGCAGTATGTATTCCATCCATAGAAATTTTAACAAATTTGAATTAAATAATATTTCGTGGGAACGCAAATGGATACCAATTTTCAAATATTACGGACCAATCCCTCATTTCTGAGGGTGTCCTTGACTCCGTTAGTCAGAAGTTCTATAAATGGTTGAACTTAAAGCTTTACGGTTTTTCTGGCTCTTTTGGATTTGACTAAGGCAGTATGTATTCCATCCATAGAAATTTTAACAAATTTGAATTAAATAATATTTCGTGGGAACGCAAATGGATACCAATTTTCAAATATTACGGACCAATCCCTCATTTCTAAGCCATTATGATGATGATGTTGATGATGCTACCAGTTGTGTCTATGGTGTCAGCAGCTGCTTGTTCTTTATTATTAGAAGGACATGCAGGAAAAGATTCGGAAAATCCAGAAAGATTAAGAAGTTATTGGATTAAAGACTACAGAAAGTCTCGTGATCGATTTGGAAACACACAAAACCTCAAGAAGGAACTGAAGCCAAATTCAACAAATAATAAGAATTTTTGTCAGCAATCCGGTCAGATATTTCCAAACAAAGTACGTGCATGAGGGAAGCTATAAACCCAGAGGAAAAACTAAAAGTTACATTAAGGTTTTTAGCTACTGGAGAAGTTTTTTTGGAGTTAAACTACTATTCAAAATTGTCATAATCATTTTTATCGACAGTAAATTTCAAAGTTTGTGATGCTATTTACCCTTAAAGGACGAGAGCTTTTTCAGTTTTTATTTATGTATTTAAAAAAATATTTATTTATTCTTCCAAATCTATTTCGTCGCCTTCAAAGTAATCCCCTCCCGACACAATACACTTGTATACCAACGTATTTTCCAGTCTTCGAAACAAGAATTAAAGTCGCCTTCCGGGATAGCCTTCAAGCGCATTTTCACATTTATCTCTTTTATGTTCTATCGTCTCAAAACGATATCCCCGCAGTGGTCTTTAGAATTTCGGGAATAGCCAGAAGTCACACGGTACTAAATCAGGCGAATACGGTGGTTATGGAACGATATGGGTCGAATTTTTGACGAAAACATCACGAAGAACGAGTGCAATGTGAGAGGGTGTATTATCATGGTGCAAATACCAAGAATTGTCTGCCCACAATTCTGGCCTCTTGTTGCGAATAGCTTCACGCAAACAACGCATAACACTCAAATAATACTCTTTGTTGACGGTTTGGCCGGGTGGAAGGAATGTTGAATGAACAGCACCACGATAATCGATGAAAACTGTCGACATGACCTTCAACACTTTCACGACCTTCTTTGAACTGGTTCTTCTTTGAAATGGTCCCCGAAGGCTTTCTATAACATCCTTATCGTTTCTAACTAATAAATGTTATTTCAGCGATTAAATTAATTTTTATTTTGTGTGTACGTTTTAAAGTACGTAGTATTGATTGTAGGATTTTTGGATTACTGGATTGAAATCAATATGAGACTAATGTGGTTTTCGATTCACCAAAAAAGAGCAAGCCGACTTGCTCTTTCTGCTGTCAAACTGTTCGATTCATCAAGAAAAGTCGCTCGGTCGAGCAAAATTGTTGTTGTTTTACGAATCTCGATTTTTTGGCAGATTTACAAACACAAACACAAATAGAACTGTCATTTGGAATGACATTTCATTCGATTTGAGTTTATGAAAGCGTAATTTGTGTTTTGTGTTTTATTTTGTGTTCCTGTTTATTTTTATATAAAGATTTTATATTAAAGAATTAATTTGTGTTTAATTAATAAACATAAAAATAAAAATAATAAATTTAATAAAACTTATAGGTTATGTTTATATAAACGTCAAACACATACACACATATATATTACCGAGTAACTGTTCGATTCACCAGCAGTTGAGAGTGATCTTTTAAAGATTTGGTAAAAGGTGAATCGAAATCGACGTAAATTGATATCTTAGTTGAGCAAATTGATTTCATTTTATTTTGACAAGTGAACATTTTGAGAGGTACTCACATAGTAAATAAATATTAGTTTTATGTTTTTGTATGATTAAATGGTTTTAAGAAAAGTAATTGGTTGAGCGTGTCGCGGATGATAAATAATATGCGGTTTTAATAATAACCAAACATAAATAATAACCAGCTGCAATTACTTATACTCAAGGCTGGACAGTAACGAATTACATGTATTTGAATTACGTAATGAAAATACAAATTACAATTTGTAACTTGTATTTTAATTACTCGTTTTCAAATTAACAGTATCTTGTATTTTAATTACATCAGTTTTTGTAATTTCTTGTTTACATATTTACAAGGCTTATTAAGATTTGGTTCCAGAACCATAAGTATAAAACCTAATGTTAATGATCGTTGTTTTAATGATACGCTTTTCCACTAAAATGAATTTTGTGAAATCAAATTTATCAATTTAGAAATCGTTCATTAAGGACCAATACCTCCTATGTCCTATCATCCATTTTCGAAATTGAATTGAGATAACTGTTACGTGTATTTTTTAACAATATTTTAACGATGTTTTGATCAAATATTTTTTTGAAATTTTAGTCAAAAGTACCTAGTATGTTTCAAAATTACTTGGAAAAATGTTTTCATTTAATGCAATATCTCAAAAGTTATTAAGTTTTAGCAGCTTCTGCAAAATTCATAGTTTGGATGATAGGAGGTATTGGTCCTTAATGAACGAAATGCAAAGTAACTGTAATTTATATTTTAATTACAAATCACAATACAAAGTAATTGTAATTTGTATTTTAATTAATCCGCTTGAAAGTAATCGTAACTTGTATTTTAATTACTGAGTTTGCTGTAATTCGTAAAAGTATTTTAATTACTCAGTGTAATGTAATTTGCCCAGCCTTGCTTATACTGAACTACATATTGATTAAATTCACGTGCTTTTCTGGGTAGATTCTGTCATTCTGTAAATGCTGCATCTTTAATTTTTTTATTTTTTTTTTATTTTTACGGTGAATGTTTGTAGCCCAGAGCACTGCAACCATTGAGGCCTATTGTGCATCCCTAGAGATTCTTATGTGAAATGTAGGTCTATATCGTTGATAAACCCCGCTACCTGATGCATATCCAGTGGGTCGACATTAGGCCACTGGATTGTGTACGCATTGAGGAACTTGAATCTTTTTAGGATGAAAGCATCGCATGTGAAGAGTACGTGTTCTGATGTCTCCTTACCGCAGTCATACAATCTGCACTGGTCCGTAAGGGATCTTCCCATTTTATGTAGATGGCAGTTAAAAGGGCCGTACCCTGTTATAAACCAGGTAAGGTATCTTAGGGACTAGCGGTCCATCCTCGGTGCCTCTCCCAGACGTATAATATGATAACTGAATAATTTCTTGGCTTGTCTCATCCCAATGGAGAACTCCCAGAGTAATTTCCTATAGTTCTGCTCCCAGTCCCTTATACCATCTACCAAATTGGTTTTTGAAAAAGCGATACTAAGACTGGAACCCAGGAAATCTCGGCTTCCTCCCATTTTTGCGCATCGGTCTGCTGCCTCATTTCCATAAATGGTGGAGTGGCCAGGAGACCACAAAAGGGTGACTTTGTTTGCTTTACCCAGTTCTAATAAATTATATGTAGTAGCAGCTCCAGATCAATTTCGAGTTGAACACTGAAGCTCCTAACGCTAGCAGAGCTGTCTGGCTGTCCGAGATTATAAAGATCTTGGTTTTCTTATATTTCTTTTTGAGACATTGAAGCACACATACCTCAATAGCAAGGGTCTTTGCCTGAAAAACTGTGGGGGTGCTACCCAGTGGTATGCATAGTTCTAGGTTGGGCCCGACTATCCCTGCACCTGTATCCCCGTCTGTCTTTGACCCATCCGTATACTATACAGAAGCATGGCGAGAGAGGGAGGAGATAATATTCTCTACCAGTGCCCTATCCGGCAACCTGATGATAAAATTCCTCCGACAGTGGGATACTGTTGTGTTCTGGCCTTATAGTTTTAATTTTAGCAGTAATTTTTAGGCTCAGACCTCTTGAACCGGATACTTTTTTAATGTGTAGGTGCAGTGGTGAGAGCCCCAGTATTCCCTCAAGGGCAGCTGTCGGACAAGTCCTCATGGCTCCAGTTGCACCCACAAAAATTAACAACTGGATCTTGTCTAGTATTCTCTCTTCACCAGTCTGCTCCGTCTTTGGCCACCACACAAACGCCGCATAAGAGACCATAGGTCTTATGACAGCCCGGTAGAGCCAAACCTACATTTGTGGGCTCAATCCCCACGTTTTGTCAATCATTCTTTGGCAGGTGAAGTAGGCCTTATTGGCTTTGTTTGTGATATGGTTTAAGTGGGGATTCCATGTCAATTTCTGATCAAGTACGACACCCAGATATTTAACCTCCTTCGACAGTTGGAAAGTTCTCCCCCCTCCCCGCCCCCAGGGCTATTGGCGGGAGGACAATTTCCTCCGGTTAGTAAAGAGAATGCAGTTGACCTTGTTAGGATTTACCGTAAGGCCCACCTCCGTGCACCAATCATTTACTACCTCTAGGGCTTGTTGCATTCTTTTTCCTACTGTGTTTGCGAATCCGCTCGTAACCATCAAGACTAAGTCGTTCGCATAGGTAATGTTTGAGAAGTTTGAATTTCTCAGTCTGGTAAATAATTTATCCATCACAATCAGCCATAATAAGAGAGAGAGGACACCTCCCTGGGGGCAACCCTTGGTGGCCGCTATGGTGATGGTTTTGTCTCCAAAAGAGGCCGTAATCCTCCTGTTTTTCAGCATGTTTATTATCCACCTTACGGAGGAGGGGTCTATGCCTCTTGTTAGTGATTGTTCCTGAATTACCTCAAAACTAGTATTATCAAACTGCCTGGATATCAATGATATCCAGGTAGTGTAGAGCTGTTTCTGTTGATTTCCCTGCTTGGTAGGCGTGCTGCCTAGAATCCAGAGGGTATCTTTGGGGAGTGTTGGATTTTATACAAAATCCCAGAATTTTCTCCATGGTTTTCAGTAGAAATAATGTGAGGCTAATAGGTCTATAAGACCTAATCTCCTCTGAGGATCTTTTTCCCGGTTTTGGGATAAAAATCACCCGAACCCCTCTCCGGCGTTTTGGAACATATTCCAAGCTGTAACTGGCGCTGAAGAGTATAGTAAGATAAGGCAGCAAAGTCTGCAGGCCTTGTTGTAAAAAGGCGGGGTATACGCAGTCCTCTCCCGGTGATTTGAAAGGTCCAAAAGACTTGACTGCCCAGCTTATCTGTTCCGGCGCAAAAAAACTGCCTCGAGAACTTCTGAGCCCCCTTTGGAAGATACGGATGTACACTAATTGGGTTGGATTTCTCTTGATCCCTCAGTATAATACATTCTGGGAAGTGACCTCTCACTAGACATTCCAGAGTCTCCTCCCTGGTTGTAGTTGTCTCTCCACTTGGTTTTCTTACAGACCCCAAGGGATTTCTGTGCTCCAAGGAGAGTGCCTTCTGGAGTCGACACGCCATAGGTAATTTGTCTATTTTCTTACAGAAGTTTCTCCAGCTTAGTCTTTTGCTCTGCCTGAGGGTTATGTTAAATTGGGTAAGGGAATACTGATAGATAGTCCAATCGTTCATTCTCTTAGCCCTATTAAAAAGTTTACGGACATTTTGTCTCATTTTTTCCAAGTTTTGGTTCCACCAAGGAACATCCCTTGTGCCTCTGATACGCACCAGCGCTGAGCTTGAGTGGTAGGCATTAATTATTGCCTCTGTAACTTCATTTGCTACTCTGTCGAGGCCTTCGACAGAGTTTATCGAGGTCTGTAGACCAGCTAAGTTATCCAAAAGTCTATCGCTATAGACTGGCCAGTTGGTGCGTTTTGGTGTCCTTAACATCAACTCTTGTCTCGAAGGGATATTGATATGAAACCTGATGTACATATGATCTGAGAGCGATGCTTTCTTGGACACATGCCAGTCGAGAATTGCACTGGAGGTACCTCTCTCTTAACCGCATTCACAAAGGTCGCATCACTCCCTTTATTAATTATTGCTAAGTTGTTACTAAGACAGAATTAAAAAAGTTGCTCACCTCTTAAATTGGTGTTGCTGTTTCCCCAGACTACGTGGTGTGCATTAGCGTCGAAACAAATGATGAATTTTTGGTGAAGAATCATGCAATAATTCACGAAGCTCTGTATCAATTCTGGAGGGGGTCATTCTCACTCCGGGAAAATATGCAGAAGCGATGTTAATCACCCTCTGCCTCCTTTGGGTAAGGGCATTTCTATTGAAACAGCCGTGATGTCCCTAGAAATAAATTGGTTAATTGAGAAGATATTGTGCCTTGAGCGACAGAGAATTGCTGTCCTCGGCCTATCTCCAGCCGTGTCGTAGACTAGCTTACCTGTATTGGCTGCAAAACCTATAATCTTGTTGGAGCCCATGGCTTTTCCTCCTCCTTCCTTGGCCCAGTTTGGCCAGTCTCCCTGTTTCGGAGGTGCCAGGCCTCCTGGCCTCCCCCGGCCCAGTGACACCACCACCGCGGCCAACGTTCTCAGACAAAGCTGCCCTTGACGTGCCGGGCAGATTCGGCACCGCCATTCTCCCCTTGGCTGCATCCATCGCCCCCTCCTTCTTTGGGGGGAAATGGACAGAGCCAATCATCCAGTTGACTCTGTAGTTGGAGCCCTTGAGTATCTTCGCCGTTTTATGTGAAACGGACACCGTAATTTGAAGGAAGTCGCCTTTTCGCTCCTTCCTCGCAATAATCCTCCAATCTGCGTCTCTTAGGTCCTTATTCTGGATCATCAGACGACGCAGTATCTTTTCGTTTGTCTCCTTACCACCTCGTGGCAGGTAGAGAAACATAATCTTTGGGCGAGGCAACTCCTCCTACCAAACTACCTTCAGGGATGCTCCGTCCTATGGTTTAAGTGAGAGCACTGTGACCCTAAGCCACTCTGCCGTGTCTTCATCGTGTCCATTATTGCGTCCTGTATTGCCAGAATCTGGGCAATGCCCAGTTTCATATCCGGGAATCCTTGGTCGGTCATCTCCAGCCTGATGGCCTCCACTGCATTACTATAAGTTGTGGATGTGTCGGCCCTGTTCTCGGGGCAACTCTCCTTATTGTCGCCCTCAGTTACAGCTTTAGGGGCGGCTTCTAATGCCTTCGGTGGAGGACTGGAAACTTTCCCTTTTTTGCCGCAATCCCTATAGAGTCGTCATCCGACCTATTTCTTTTATTTGCTGGGACAATTCTGTCCCTGATCTTCTCCTTACATTGCTGCAAGGCAGCGTCGCGGGGGACCCCTAACCGAATTAGATGGGACAGACATCTCCTCGCGGCCTCACTGAAGCGTGTTCTCCTCTTTGCTGTCTCCTCGAGCTCCAATTCATCAAGTTCGTTGTTTATTTCGGCCGTTGTCGACGAGGATAGGGTATCCATTTCAGGCAATAGAGTGCCATGTGTAGGAGAGCCCTCCACTACGTCCGTGCTAGAGTTTTCAATTAATTTTTTAATCTCAGAATCAGGGCCTGAATGGTCCTTGGCATCTTCTGAGATTGGTTCGTTTGAAGGAGCACCGCCCTTATTTTTTTTGTTATTAAATAAATCCATAAAATATTGATTTGTTTGAGGAATGAAAGGTCCACCATGGCAGCGCCCCTTACCGTGGTAAGGCTGATTGAAACCGGAGGTCGCCTGGTATCCGGAGTTCCGTGCTAGCGACCAACTAACCCATGATCATTTATCCTTCGGCGCACGTGTCTCACCTTTGATTTGTTTTTTTTTTCAAGGTTTATATCATCCTTTAGCGTCGTACTTTAGCCTGTTGTTCGGTAAACGAGCCAACAGTTTCCGGAGGTCACCACGAGGGGGTAGTAAGAACACTTCACGGTAGTGAATCACGCTCAGGTTGCCCCTCGCGTTTTTAATTTATTGATGATAGAAGTTTGTAGCCAAGTAATCAAAATTGGTGATGCCAATTAGTTATGGAATGTAAATTACTTTTGCAACATGTCAGCGCTCATGTAATTTACGTAAATCTAAATTTATTTGGTTTAGCTTTTCTGTATAAATAATTTTGAATTTAAAACACAAATAAAGAAACAAAATCACTGAGCTAAATGTCAATTTTTTGTAACATTTGGCCACCTTTGGCTCTGGTTTTTGAATGGTCCGCCAGATGTTAGCCACTTTGCATAAAAAGGCGAATAAAGATTTTATGTCCTTGAGTGTCGATTGTTTTGGTTATGTCACTTTCATAATATCACGTTATGATATTTGTTTTGTTTGAAAGTTGGGGTTGCCATCGTTTTGGACGTTGCACCTTTGTCGGGTTTGTAATAAACACTCTGTTTGTGTATTTGTTGGAAGTTGGAAGAAGACGGAGGAGTGACATCCAATATGATGATGGCGGAACCGAAATAATTGTGTTTTAATATATAAAATATTGCTATTTGTTAATTAATGGGTTTATCCTGTTTACAGTGGAAGATCGAAGCTACTTTATTTTTATTGTTATGCTGGGATGCCTATGATACAATTTTATAATCTGTGCAGATTTATTATTTTTAATGGCTTGTTAAATTTAGTGATTAATTTCGATTGTTGTCCTTGCAATTTAGATGCGTCATTTAATTTAATCTTATGGTGTCAGGGTGTTGATTTTTAAATGAATCATTAATTTTGAAGTATATTAGGAATAATCAGTTGGTTATTTGAAAGTATTTAGTAATAAAATAATTAATTCATTTGTTTTTAGTTTAGAAATATCTGAGATACCTGAGAAATCTGATTCAGCTTACATAATTTCAAATGTCCAAGAGATATGTGCCGCCCCGGTGGCACAGTTGTTAGCATGCTTGCTTTAAGCTCCGGACGTCCCGGGTTTGATTCCCGGCGGGTGATGAAAAAATCACAGCTGATGGTTAATGTAGGATCAATGAATTAATCATTCATTATTCGTTAAAAAAATGATTACGAAACTTCATCATGAGCCGGCCTAATATCCCTCAATGGGACGTTGCGACAGCGAAAAAAAAAATTCTCTTTATGTTTTGTGTAACAGAGTTCAGTGAGGGCAGGCCATCTCCGGGAGGCCTTGCTTTATAGTTCGGTCGAACACTAAAATCAATTAAAGCGTGTATAGTTTTCGAACCGTGTTAATTTACTGTTTGAGTAGAACGTTGGATTTGGGGTTGTAATTGTTGAGTTTAGGGTTTGGTTGAGGGTTGAGTAGGGTTTGAGTTGAAATTAAGTTGAATTTGAGTAAGGGATTACGTTAGGGATTCATTTTGAGTGTAGTTGAGGGTTTAGTGGGAGGTCAGATTGAGTTGATTTGAGTTGAGTTTACTTATACACGTATAGCTTTCGAATCGAGTTGATTTCGTGATTGTGTTGGCCGTTGAGCGTGAAGTTGAGTAAAGGGTTGAGCTTTGATTTGAGCTAAGTTGAGTTGAAGTTGCGTTGGGGCTGAGTTAGCTTGCGTTGGTGGTGAATTAGGAGTTTCGTTGGAGAATTATTTGGGGGTTGATTCGTATGTTGAGTTAGGCGTTGAGTTTGGTTAGCAGTTAATTTGATGATTGCGTTGGAGGTTGAGTTTTTTAGGTTGAGCTGAAGATTGAATTGGGTTTAGTTAGGGATTGATTTGGATGCTGAGTTAAAATTCAGGACCGAAGCTCTGATTATCTCGGGAGGTTTGAGGGCCTTCATATTTCAATTTAAAATTTAGTTATTGGAAGTTTTACAATTTTTGAATGTTTTTTGTTACCTGATCCAGTTGATTTTAGTCATTTTGGATGATTTAAATATTTTCGTATAGCCTGGCCTATAGTGCCTCAATATTTAAAGACGAAAGGAAAGTAAAAAGGAAGTGATGCGTTGTACTGCTCACTCGTGTAAACAAGAGCATAATTTCAATGAACGAAATTCGTCACATGCATACACGTGCATTATATTTTTTTGCTAATGCCTTCGTGATGTTTGAAATAAAGCTTGATCAAGGTTCTAAAATTGCATTTTTATTTTTGCATCGCTTTATATTTTATTGATTCACATGCTTGTTATCGCATATTTAGCGAAATATCAAGGTTACTTATTTCACAAGTGACTGAGAAAAATGATTCTAGTTTGTCGAATTTTTTTGTTTGAATAATTATTTTGGTGTTTTAAGCACGTTCAGCGACAATTAAGTACATGTATTTTAATTAGTATTTAGTTAGTACAGTTGTTTACTGTACTAACTAAATAATAGTATTTAGTTAGTACAGTAAACAATTGAAATAAAATATAATAAAAATGTTAATGTATATTAATTATTCGAACCGTAATTAATGTTTTATTTAATAAACAATACATTACATTACAGGTTATATATGCGATTTTCAGAAATCCCAACTTTTATTATCATTTAATTTAAAACAGAATGTAGTTTTAATAGGCTAAAGTGTAATATGTACAAACATGAACCTTGGCCAGTTTAGTAACTACATTTTGTTTTAATTAGCACAAATATGAACCTTAGCCAGTCTATTAACTAGTTTCACCCCGTTTCGTAAAGTATGCTATTGATTGGTTGATCAGAATGTACGAACAAGCCTAAGCAAGACTTCCAGAGGACAACGGGCCCTCAGTACACCCTTTACACAAAACAAAACCAAAGGAAAGGAAAGGTATGTTAGTAACAAAGAATCCACCCGGTTCCAGACACCTAAGTAGTTGATAATTAGCAAATTTGTTAGTAATATATTTTTAGTAAATTATTTGGCACAAGACAACACAATTTCAAGTTCATTTACCGCTTAAGTTCCTGGAAAGCTGTTTGAGGTTCTTCAAAAATTTCCTAAATTTAAAAGCTGCATAATTCCTTTATAGTAACTATTCTAAAATTAATTAATTAAACATTTAATTCTCTGAAATAAATTATAAATTAATCTTTATATACTTCAAATAAATTAACATTATATAACAATAATTAAACCAACTACCACTCCGCTCGTCTCGTCGCTCAAAAGTTTGACGCTGAGCTTTGTCAATAGTTAACGCATACGCTAATTTAAACGGAAATTGGTGTCGACTGAAATTGAATGGAATACTGACATTCGACGATATATGTATCTAACGTTATTCTTGGTAAAAAATATATTTTTCCCGTATTTGACCGCAGTAATAACTTCTACTTGAATAACATTGACACTTAAGGATCGCACTATATGAGCCTTGTACCATTACATAATCTTTTGTCTACGGATAGATTGCGAAGTAACATGACAATGACACCTACTTTTAATTCCATCTCATGTAAAGGTAGGCCAGGTAGATTAATAATGTTTAAAAATTCAACTGGGAAGTTTATTTGCTCTTCGGTGTTTTTAATCGCATTGCGACAGTTTATTTGTCGGACTTTTGCACGTTTACTAAAATTTTCAGCATCTGATATTTTATGTTGGTCATCAAAACTAAATTATTTGAAATGCAATTGTTTAGCAAAGTTATTGATGTATCAGATTTGGCGTTGGATATAATCGGAAGCTTTCCATAACCCATGTTGCAAATTCAGTTTCCTGCTCTCTGGCGCACATATTTATTTTCAATTGAAATATGTTGAAAAGACTCCATAGCGAACTCTTTTTTAAACATCTCAAGAGCTTGTGCCGGAGCCATGGGAGCTTCAATCATCCCAAATAATTACATCAGTTGTTGTGAGAAAATTTTTGTTTTTTAATGATAAACGGCAAGATTTATTGTTTATCATATCTAAGGGGAAATTGAATGTAAAGTGACAGGTTACACCTCCGGGTAGCAGATTAGCCGCAATACCTGTCCATGCAATACTTAAAACATTCTGTTGTCTGCCACGAAATATAATATGTATAATATCCTTATATAAAAACGGTTTTCCTGCACCACCTGGGCCGTCAATAAAGAAACAACAAATTCTATTATTCATCTAGATATGTACGGAATTTCACATTATTAATTGTCCGCAAATTCTCAAAAGTGACATAGCAACAATTCTTCCAATAACTTTATTTCCTCTTTTATTTTGCAGCTGCCATTATTTGTTGGAAAAGGTCTACAAATTTGGAATGTTTTGATAAAAAATATCACGGCTTCCGAAATCTGAGCGATTTAATTCAAATTAAGCTGTCAATGTAGTATTTGCGAGGCTGCTCTTCTTACGGAGACTCTTCTTCTTCTTGTCTTTCATTGAAGAATATCATTTGGCCATCTGGCAAATATACAGATTATGTATAGATATGGATTTTCAAACAATCTCCAAGCAGCTTCTGGTGGGCTAACATATCGACAATTTAAAAAGTTTTTGACTTCATCATGCTGAACAAAAGTTCCATTTGCATCTCCAGTTGTTGTTTCATTTTGAACTACTCCGATACGCGCACAACCATATGAACTTATGTTAAATACTTATGAATATATTTAACTGCAACAACAGACGTACATATTTCCACATTAATATGGGCATTGAATTTTGAACGGAACAACAAAAGTGTTATTTATAGGTAATTCTCGGACAAAATAGTTTTTTGAACTGTTATCAGATCGTTTAAACAGGGGATACCCATTGACTTTAAAGTCAGTTTTTTCTTTAGAAGGTTTGGGAAAGTTTTTAGAGCAACTCCCATTAACCATATACAAATACTATTGGGATTAAGACTACCGCATGGCCCATGAATATTGTTTTTGCATATAATTTGGTGTAGTTCAGGATTAGTTTCAAGATCCGGAATTTCCTAACTACAGAATCGATTTTCTCAGCTGTGCGAAACTTATCATCTTCTTTAAGAGTAAAGAGCGAATGTAAAAGGGGAAGGCTATGTTTTTGTTCTTCTATAGTATACACGTATGCAATGACTTTTCCGAAGATTTCTCTAGCAATAACATCACGTAAAAATTCTTCAACCTTTATTTGAAACATTTTGCTACTAAATCAGGCCAATCTGACGCATTTTGCCAAGAATACAGTTTACGCGCAATCTCTTTCCATTTTGAATTACACGTAAAAGTTACAAAGAGATCTGCACGCCCAAATTGTCTTATTATTTATTGCCATTGAATCTTGGTACAATTTATTCATAAAACGGGTTCCACCTACAAATGTCGATGGAAGAATATACAGATTTCCAACGGTGGAATTTGAATTCTAGTTGTTTTTGGTTATTACGTAAATAAGATAACCTTTCAGATTCTATCATCACATACGCGTGAACAATGAATTGTGGAAAAGTTTTCGTGCTAAATGGATAGGGTTAAAAACATGTCGACGGATCGATATTTTGTTCCAAAATTTTGATCGTGTAGCATACCTGTAGTCCAACCTGGCTCGCCTAAGGAAAACAGAAGAACAAACTCCATGGGGTTTACATGATGCGACAATTTATTTATTCTTCGGCAAGTTATTTACTTTTGGATATACTGCAATGTCAATATTCCCTGGAATGCTGCCGTCTCTATCGGCAACGAAAACGCATGCGACTTCGTCAGGCGTGGAAGGGGCGGTATATCTACCTGGATCATCACTCTTCCCTCGTGTAAATAGCAAGCGGACATCACGAATATGTAGCCCGGTACGTGCCATGCGCTCTTCTTTTTCTTCAGCAACAACTACACTTAAATATTTGTATTGGCGGACGTATGGACTTACACGACGCAAAACCGAATCAATAAGCAACATGATATCTCTAACACAATTCTAATTAACTGAAAAAATACAATTGCAAGTAAGACGGAATTTGATTGGGATCATTAGTTGTTAATGACGTGGTAGTTTGATGGTATATTTCACCTGATATTTTAAAACAATAGGGGCCGTATCCCGGTATATTTTGTTGGTTAGCACCAACTGAGGCAAATGTGTTAGCGCAATTATATTGCCGAATAAATTCCTTAAAATATTTACAGTGTTTGTCATTACCCATTAGCAGCTCGCGAAATTCATGCGGATAATTTTCTACAACCGGTAGGAATATTTTGCCATTATGACAACAACTATGTAACATTTTACCTTTTTCCGATTGAAAATGGACGCCACCACATTTTATAAATTCACACACAAAAAAAATCAAATCGTGTTCAGCGGGATAATTAAAAGTCAACGAATCACTAATTGCACATTTAAAAAACACATTTTTATTTTCGCGACTATACAACTCATTGGAAAATAAACCAATCAGATAGTTGAATTTTCCTTAGTTACGCTGTATAACATCGGTTATTTGCGTTGCTAAGTTGTGTTTCGGCCGCAAACAAATAAATCATATCATCCATGAATATAAACAAACAATTAATATTTTTGATATTTGACATGGTTGATTCGTTGTATAGTCTTAACATATACAACTCGAGCTTCGAAAATCATCTGAATATACAGTTGCGGACTCGATGTGTTACCTAAGAAACACAACTCCACCTGCGGTGTCGTTGTGTTTCCTAAGCAACACATATCGTCCTATCAACTGTATATTCGATTATTTTCGAACCTCTTGTTGTATAACTACTGATTATCGTCCGATAATTGGTGGTGAATAGCTATGCGCCTTTTATTTGTTTCAGAACGGTAATTAGCCCTTTGTATACGCTGGCGTGCATTTATCGCATCCCTATTAGACATGCGTCTATTGTTTATTTCAGTTCGATATTCTTCTGTACGGCTGGCGTATAGTCGAGCATTACTCTCCTTCTGGTTTGACATGGTCTTTAAAGTACATATTATAATATGTAGCTGAACGGCGCACAATGCTATTAAAAAGATTGGCTGAAATAAACTGAAGCGTTCGAATGCATATGACTGAAAACTTTTTTGCTCTCATATACTCTACAGCGTCTGTTTTTGTTTCCATGAATGAATTTTATAAGTAAAGCTCAGTATGCAGCTCGAGCTAAGATAAATTTTAGCGCGGTCTCCACAAGTCTCCATTTAATTACAGATAAATCGTCAAGCTAAAAATTTGTGTAGAGATAAATTTTGTTGATTTTGTTTGACTTTTATTCGTTTGTTTTTGAATGAAGTTTCTGTCCAAATAATCCTCTAAATACTCGACTTCGTAATGTTGGTCGGCCATTTTGACTTCTGCCTTCTTTATATAAAAATAAATTAATTTTATTTCATGGTTACTTCGATTATAAAATGAATCAAAATTCAAAACCGTAAAAATTGATCTTCAAATTATTGTCCTTGTGAAATAAATTGCGGCTAAAATGTTTGGAGAATTTATAATGACGCAATCTACATTTGAATGAAACAACTGATATTTTTTCAAATTTTTCACGCTAAGGTGCATACCGCTCAGCGAAATTGTTAGCTAATAAAAAATTATTTTACTTAGCTAGCTAAATTTTACGTCAAATATGTATGGAAAATTTATCTTAGCTCGAGCAGCAAACTGAGCTTTACAAAAAATTTGAAAACAAAACCTGCGAGTTTGTGTATTATAATATGCACTAGCTATGAGGTACCCGGCGTTGCCCGGAGTAAATAAAATATTTTTATTTTAGAAAGATGGCAGCACATAACTTATATCGTTTTTCCAGTGTACTCTTCAAAAAGTGTTAAAATATTTTAACTCCCCTAAATCAAAGGAACCGCCCCTTCGGATACGAGTATATTATGATTAATTTCATTTAACCATTTATCTAAGCTCAGTTATTAGGGGCACCTAGGCTAATTATTGGGGGCACCTAGACCAAGGTGCTAGACCCCTTCGAAAATACTACGAAAACCTGCTAATTTTCGTGTGAAACCACTACACAAAGTTTAAATCTGGTGTGCTGAATGGCATGGGAAAGTGCAAAGAGCATACACACATGCATACAGATTTTCATTTTTATTAGTATAGAGTATAGACAGACAAATAATTTGTATATCCCTCCCCTGGGTACCGCTCGAAACGCGATATTTTAAAACGCGATGTGGTACAAAAGACGATATTTCAAAACGCGATATGACGAAACGCGATGTGGTAGAAAACACGATATTTCAAAATGCAATATTTCAAAACGCAATACGGTACAAAACGCGATATAGTACAAAACGCGATATTTCAAAACGCAATATGGTATAAAACACGATATTTTAAAATTAAAATTTTAAAATAATAATAAAAATTTAAATAATAATAATATTATGTATTTTAAAATAATAATAATTATTAATCTTCCTTTATTTAATAAAATTTTCCTTCATCGCAGGAAAAAAATTCAGTTCAAGTTTCCCGTGGAAAATTTCTGAAAATTTGAAAAACGTTCCAGCCGAAAATAAAAAATAAATGTCAGCCTCTAGAGTATTATGTCTGGAAATGGATTATGTTGATGTGACTTGTCAATAGCTATCGCAGGAAAAAAATTCAGTACAAGTTTCCCGTGAGAAATCTCGGAAAATTCGATTTTCCAAAAATCATTAGACAATTTGTATAAAATCAGCCTCTAGAGTGTTATGTCAGGAGATGTATTTTATTGATGTGGCCTGTCAATAGCTATCGCAGGAAAAAAAAACAGTTTAAGTTTCCCGTGGGAAATCTCGGAAAATTCAATGTTTAAAATGTTTTGAATGAGAAATGTTATACATACATCTCCAGACATAACACTCTAGAGGCGGTTTTAACTCCAATTAAAATATTTTTTTGGGTTTCTCGAGTTTTCCACAATTTTACGAGGAACTGCAGCCAGGTTTTGTAATATATGAATATTAACAATAGTATTCAATGATAATCATGTATCCTAACATTCCTTATTAGTTTTTAGGCTAAACACTACCGATGGATATCGAATTCAATTTTTATTTTCGGCTGGGATAACACAATCTGCGTTACCGATTTTTTTTACTTCAGACGGGGATAACACAATCTACATTACCGGTGTTTACTTTTGGCTGGAATAATATACGATCTACATTATCGACTTTTCACTTTCGGCTGGCAACTTTCGGCTAACTTTAACAGTATCACCAAAATGATAAAATTGAACGTGTACGATCAAAACTAGGAAATCGCGTTTTGAAATATCGAGTTTTGAAATATCTCGTTTTGTATTGTACCATATCGTGTTTTGTACCATATCGCATTTTGAAATATCGCGTTTTGTACCATATCGCGTTTTGTACCATATCGCGTTTTGAAATATCGCGTTTTGTCAAATCGCGTTTTAAAATATCGCGTTTCAAATGGGACACCCCTCCCCTATTGCAATAATGTACTATTTGCAAAATTTGCTTTACATGATTTTGCTTTACATCATTGGTGTAAACTTTGAAAATGAAAAAAATTCAAAGATTCAAATTAACAGTTAAAAATTTGAATTTGATATACATATGTTTATATTTGATATGTATTTCGGTTTAAGAACAAAAGTCTAAACAAAATATTTTAAAATGCAACTCATCGTGCATTGACATCCGATACTCATAAGATAGAAGAACTTTTTCATATAAGTAATGCGATATGCTTAAATTCAGCAGCTTAAAAGCAGGGTTAAAATTCAATTGGTGTACTTCAACAGGTGTTTTTATTTTAAATATAGGTATAGTTAAAAATACAGCAAGACGCATTTGAATACAATTTATCAAGTGCATTGAATAAAATCAAGACAAAAAAAATTTGTTGGGTTCACCGCAATGCTTGTAAACCACATTTTTCGATTTTGCTCCCGGAGCTAAAACACACAAATTTTTTTAAAGTTCCTACTCTCGTCGAGTTCTGTCAATCTGTTGGCTAGAGATCTGCCTACGGCGCCATGTTGTCACTGTTAATTGGTAATTATTTGTAGGAAGTTGCGTCTCCAGGAAGTAAATATTGAATGTGAGACAGAACTTCCATACCATAAGACCCTCATGATTCATATAATAGAGTTCTATGCTTATAAAAATGTTTCCCTCAAGTTCTTCATTGTGCTTACATTCTTGCTTTACTTACATGGTTTCATGACTCCTCAAATCAATTTATCAATTTATTTTAATTCAATTTGGAATCAAACTTAAAACTAAACCGAATCATAAATTAGTATTAAATTAAGTTTTAATAATAACCAGAACCCCCCCCCCCCCTCCCCCCATAACCAAACCTCAGTTCTATTAACTCCAAATGAATTTAAATTTAAATTTAATTTAAAGATACTTATAATATTTCAAAAGTTTATAGTCTGAAACAATCGTAGGATGACAAATTTAATTAATCCAATTCCTAATCCAACATCTCAGTAAGCCAATGAAGACGCAATAATGTTCTGAAACCGATTATAATGATAATGTTAATATTATGATAATTATTCTCTGAAAAATTTAAAATTCAAATCGAAATCACCTTAATAAGTTATTTCTTGTAATACTTAATAAACCGATAACAAATCCAAAACCAGTTTACAAATATCAAAATTCAATTTCAGAATATAACCGCATACCCACTTTATGCACATAATACATATACTAGCATAATCGAATACACATCTAATCCCGTTTCCTAAAATATGCTACGCATAAACTGTCTAATTACAGGCACAAAAGTTCACAATCACAAAGGTGCGAAATAGATTTAGAAAACTTGGGTTTTCTAAAATGGGATTTTTGGCGAGAATTACCCTAAACGTATGTTTTACTTCTATTATTGGATATTAAAGATGGCCGTTTTGTTACGATTATAAAAATGTACGTGTTGCTAGACTGCACTTTTAATCCTAGGCGTAAACAAGTGTATTTTGTTGACCAAAATTTAATTCGAATTATTTCGGGGTTTTTTTCCACCAAGAAAATAGCCAATTTGAAAGCCATTCTTTCGAAATAAAATATAAATTTAACATGTATTATGACATCTGGTGGCGTCTATCTCTAAGTACGAGAACTGAAAAATGGGATAAGATTTAAATAATCCCAAACAAAAATGGAATTATTTAATCCCTCTCAGTAATTATTTAGTGCAATTGTTGTTTTAAATGTCTCAGGTTTCAGGTAAATACGCTATATTTGGACATATTTGGATTCTTCAAACAAATACATACCTACATGTCTGCTTTTTTAAAAAGTCAAATATCGTTCGTCAAATGCCATAAAATCACGTTATTTATTAGACAAGTTTCATATAACGACATGGCAAACAAAAATAGAAAAATTTAAATTACCTATACTCAAAACTACTAAAAGGCAGATGTGAGTCTTTTCTTAGCACAGCACATGTTCTTTTAATACTGTTTTCAATATTAAAAGTAATGGCATGACATAACTTGGTAAAATAAACAAACGAAAAACTCAAGGCCTTCTTAGCTGCACAAAATAATTCAATAAAATTTTCAATCTTGAAATATTAAATAAATGTTCTAGTGCTTTCTCTGTATTTCCAATCGTCAATTGTGACATTCAGCTGTGGTACTACAATTAAGCTATTTTTGCTTTATTGAAAAGCAAATCACAATTAAGCAAGCGGAACGTAGCCAAAAGAATTGTTTTTGCTAAAGAGCATTTAGCAAAACCTAGGGCATTTTAGAATTTAATAATTTGGAGGGATGAGAGTAAATCCAGCGTGGTTGAAGGTGATGAAAGACAATACGTAAGCTGACTCCCAAATCTGGAGATTAGCCATCGGTATGTCAAAAAAAAAAACATTGGATCATAGCAAGGCATCAGTAATGGCTTGGGGAAGCTTCACTTCTAGGAGATTTGGCCTGCCATCAAAATCGATGGAATTATGGATTGCCTTACTTAAATATATCAAAATTCTCGATCAGTTTTAGATGATTATATATATGTATACGGTCTTCCGCTATTGTGGCGTTATCAGTGCCTCAAAGATAATATAAAAGTATAAACGGCGTATTTAGAACAGCAAAAAATTGAATAAAAAGAACCGAGGGTCTATGGGGAAATGTTAAATGGTAAGTTCCACTAAGAAAAAGGCAAACAAAGAATATTTATGGGGCAAAGTTCTGGAGGTTTGGAAAAATACAACTCCAGCCCAAAATTCCTCTCTTACAAATAGTAAAGGAGGGAGAAAAGTGTAGTCTTCAAGCAAAAGGGTGTTAATGCTGGTCAATTAGAGAACACAAAGAATCATCTTATAATAAAATCCAACATAGAATAGCTCATCAAATTCTGGTTTATTCTTTCTTTGTGTGATCTGAAAATATGTATTACAAAATTAATTATTTAATCCAATTTGTATTATATAAAATCAATTCTTACCATAAATTTGTTTGTTTTCGTTTAACGTCTCGATATTTTGTAAACAAGATTGTAAAAGTATTATATTAGGTATATACATTGCAACATTGTGAATATGTACTAAAAAATAATTAAATACAGTGTAGCGATTTTCGAATATTAATTAATAGGTGTCACTTTACAGTAAATGTAAGATTTTAATAATTTGTAATTTTAAAAGAGAAAATAAAATCAGAGCTTGAGTTGAGAGAACTTCCTAGAGTAAAGAAGCGAAAATAAAACAGTGAGTAATAAAATTTTAATAAATACAGTAACTTGTTTTAGATAATACCTGAGCTAAACCTGGACATTCTAAATACCGCCACTTATATTTATCGAACCCGCATCATATTTTGGAAACGAGAGACACCGCTTTATATTTAATTGTACCTGTTTGTAAATACCTGGACACGGAGAATATTCCAACGAATTTACTGGACATTTGGACTTCATCTTAGAATTCGAGAAAACCACGTTTTAGTGTCTCGACGGCGACAATCATCCTGATTTATATACGAGAAAACAATCGAGTCTTTGGGTTTACCAAAGGGTTTCCCAACCACATAATGAATTTTTTCTAAATTATTTAGTCAATCAAAACCACTACTACTATTTTTGATTTTTTTTTTGTTTGCCAAACTGTAATTGTCAACTTAAAAATTATAACTTCATTTGGTTATATACATACCTATCTAACTTTAAACCTATGTATATAATATAAATAATAATACATAATATTTAATGTTTAATGTTTTGTTCAGTGTATTAATTGTGTTAAGGGAAAAAAATAAGTGCGCCTTCTGAATTGCATCGCAGAGTGGTATAAAATTAAAAAGGAAATTGTGTGATAGGAGCTGAAAATCCCTGCAATTTACGTGCTGGAATACGAATATCGCCTAAACGACCACCTGTAAATCTGCTTACTTCCGAAGTACCATTAGAACACAAGTAAGAACCATCTTACTGGGATATTTTACATCAGCAATGGGACGAAAAGAATATACCAAGAAACGTGTACAGGCGTAAACAGCGAAAATGCCGACATAAACATCTGGAATCGAGCCAGACCACTCGGCTTATATTTTGAATATTTACCAAAAGAGGACAAGTATTTTCGAGTGTACTCCAAATCGGTGATAAATTTGAGGGATGTGAGGTAGCATTCGCAAAACAGGAAACATCGATACAAAATAAGCAAATTATTTTATTATACATTATTGCATTATATGATAAATACTCTATAATTAATTTGTTGTGTTTGTGTATCCTTGCTTTATTATATTTCATTTATTTTGGTTTAATATAAATTAACTTAATTTGTGCACTGGCTTGTGGTGGATGACTTTGAGACCAAGCTACGCCTGATGAGTGCCGTGTGGGTAGGGCTCAATCGTGATATGAGGGGGAGCAGAACAAGCAAAGATTTTTTGGCGGTTCTTGTCCCCCTTTGCTTTGCTTTGATTGTATGGGTACCAATGTCATCGTTGTGTAGAGATTATCGCCAATGAATGTGAAACATTTTCGATAGTTAATTTATAAAACATGGTCTTCAGTTTTAGAAACAGTTAGGCTATTTCACAATACAGTCCTGTACACTCGCTGTAGGTCTGTACTCTAGCACTCACATTTCTATCTAGTGAAAATCCTCTTTTTCGCTTATGACCGCATTTCTTCAAAAACCTTAACAAAACCTAAAACAAAGTATAATAGTTTTGCTGCCAATCACGTAAGCATAGTTTATATTGAATGAATCATTATTAGTTGTACTTAATTGAAAAAGAAATTAATTTAATGATAAATTTAATATATTGAGGTGCAACAAATTTTGCAAGGCGGAGGAGTGCGGAGTCAGGGATTTTCATACTGAGCCCTCAAATGGGACATGCAACACCATGGAAATAAACTGAGCGCATATAGCTTTATTAGAGCTTATAATTAAGCTTAACTGCAGTTTTGGGTTGCGTTAAGGACAAATGTGGTAATATGTAGCTGCTATGGGTTGCATCTAATTGTTAGGCTGTCTCCGAGCTACAGGAGGGTTCCAGAATTTGAATAATTCTTTAGTTTAATTTTAATGTAGCATTTGGATTTCAGAAATAAGGTTGTGTTGTCTTGTGACAACTAATTTTCCATGTTTATCGCTAGGAAATTTATATGGGTTGGGTCCTGTTGGTTAAGGAGTGAAGATTTGGCAATAGTGAATTAATATTAATTTAGTTTTCAAAGATGCCCGTTGAGTTTGTTTGGGCCTTGCTCGTGAATGGCCTATGTACATGGATTGCTTGGCTGGGCTGTTGGTGCATTCTGGGTTTTTGTTGCAGCCTCACGTGATGGTTTTTCAGATAATTGTATAGAATAGAATTTCAACAATATTAATTTCCTTTGTCAGGATAGGTAGGGAATTACTGATTGGTTTTATTTATTATTGATTATTTGTTTTTAAGTTTGGTTGCAGTGTGTAAACGGTTAATTAACCAGCTCATGTGACTAGTGAGGCAAGCGCAGTTTATTTGAACCGTGGCTTGGAGGTTTTGAGTTTAATGGAGAGAGAGTTTGAATCCTATTAATGGAGTAGCAAATAATTAGTGAGAAGGTTAATTTTGATTTGTTTCAGAGTTTCCCGTGGAATTTGATTCAGCTTCCAGAAATCTCCAGTATCCAACGAACATGTAGTTGAAATGGTGCTGGCTGAATTTTTGTCCTTTTAATTTACAAGCACTTCAACGCGAGCTTCACACCTTAGGAACTAATTAGCGTCTTATAATTTTAATTTTGGTTACTACATAGTAACATTAACTACATATAATTTATTACAGGACAGCATCCGTTACGAAACTCTACATCTATTATAGTAGTTTGAGCTAAATTGTAGTCCTAAGTAGAGGCAGGGACCAGTATGGAGAAAATCACGTGAATAAGCAGCTGATTTCGATTATATTTATTAGCTTTAAGTCAATGTTAAATTAATGATGGTTATAATTTTCAGAAATGCACAGGAATCCGATTCAGCAAGCTAATAAATGTTATTTCAGAGTGCAGTTTTAATTTTAATTTTAATAAAACATAAAAGTAGATTAGAAATATGTTGTCATTGTTGGTGAAGAGTATCAATCAATTAAAACGGCCGGAGGAAGTAAGGTGGTGGGAAATAAATAAGAAGTAATTGATAACTAATTAATATTGACTTTAGGTTGCCAAGAATGGAAAGGAGTTTTTTGAAAAATGTAGTAAATTATTAGAAAACAAATGTAACTACTAACAATTGACCGTCAAGGTGTCTGTAACTGGGTCGATTTAAAAACTAATTAATATTGACTTTAGGATGCCAAGGATGGAAAGCAGTTTGTAGAAAAAATGTAGTGAGGTAATTATTAGAAAAATGTAAATACTAACAATTGACCGTCAAGGTGTTTGTAACCGGGTCGATCTCAATCCTATACTAACAATCCTATCCTATCCTTCCAAATAAATGTAAAAAAGGGTGTACGGTGGGCCCGGCGTCAACCGGGAGATCTTGCTAAATGCTTGGTCGTACATTCAAAATCAATCAATCAATTTGGTTATATACATACCTATGAATTATTTAAAATAAACAAAAAAAACTGAAATAAAAGCCTTTCTTTAAACTTTATAGGTCAAAATATGCTAATTGTGGCTTAATTATAATACCTCCACTGTATAAATGTAAAATGCGTTATTTACCCGAGTAACCAAAAATGGTGATCACAAAATTTTAGGCCAATTTGTCACAAAATGTAAGTTCCTTTTTGTCACAAAAAAAAGTTCACAATTTGGAACATATTTATGCGGGTATTTTGTGACAAAATATATGTTGATTTTTCCAACCAAAAAAAAAAAATGTTAGTCACCAATTTGTCACAAAATGTAAGTTCTTTTTGTCACAAAATAAGTTGACAATTTGGAACTTATTTATGCGGGTATTTTGTGACAAAATGAATGTTTATTTTACCACCCAAAAAAAAAATTTTAATCACCAATTTGTCACAAAATGTAAGCTCCTTTTTGTCACAAAATAAGTTGACAATTTGGAAATTATTTATGCGGGTATTTTGTGACAAAATATATGTTCATTTTACTCCCCAAAAAAAAAAAAAAAAAAAGATTTTGATCATTTTTGATTTGGTGAATTTATATGTAATTCGCTAAGTCACTACGTTCTTGCCTCATACTTAATGTATGAAGTTGGAATTTTATTTTTGTAGTTTGTGTTTGGTCGTAACTACCTGAGTACCTAATGAGTAGACCGAACTTTTTGTTTGTGCTAGTTTCTCTGCACGAAACCAAACTACCACATAGAAAACTCATGGAAAGTTTTCATTTTTTTAGAGGATACATTTTGTATGGACTCTCGGCTCGGGTTAAAGTACGGGGGATTTAGATATTTCTACATTTTTGGTAGTTTTTTTTAAAAATAAATAACAATAAAAATATCAAATAAACCTAATGGAGTATTTTTACAAAATTATTTAAGTAGGGTCATAAAAACTTTTTTTACGCATAATTGCATCAATAAACCAACAAATATCCACAAAATTGTTGATAATTAGGTGACACTTTTATCATAAAAAAACTGTCGAATTTGTGACTAAATTTTCAACAAATATTTCAAAAATATTCCACCAAAAACCGGCAAATTTGATTTACCAAATGTTCGTTTACGCGTGACAATCGGCGTCAACCCCATCCACCATTTTTCATCCATATTGTGACAATTTTTTGTCACATTTTTTTCCACCAATCACCATTTTATGTGAAATTTTTGTCGCTTTTTTGTGACATGTGGTTACTCGGGTATGTTTTGCTTTTTCAGTGTTTGTTTTCCCGACTGTATTATAGTATAGCGTGGTGAGTGGGTCGATTAAACGTCCATATTGGATATCAACTTATAAACTGGTTTGTTTCAGAAAATCAGCGTCAATTATGGGCAAGGTGACTTCTGCAATTATAAACGTCCAACTTAATTGCCTCCTAAGGCCCAAATCTAGCTGAATCTTTTGTTTTCCGTATGTTTCCAATTTACTCCCATTTGCTGCGTATAAATAGAAATTTGCGTCGTGGGTTTTGCCATACCCTCTTGTGGGACTGGGACATCACTGACACGTCGGCTACAGTGTCTATCAAATACGCTATGTGGGATTTTTTTTTGTCGCTGGCGCTACATCCCACAGAGGGATTTGGCCGCGTCATTTTGAAGTTTCGTAATAAATTTATTAGCGGATATTGAGTGATTAATTCATTGATCCTATCCTTAACCAGCCGTGACTTTTCATCACCCGCCGGGAATCGAACCCGGGACCTCCGGAGCGTAAAGCAAGTATGCTAACCACTGTGCCACCGGCTGCTATGTGGGATTGCTTGTCTGTAATTTTTAAGCGACAATTTGCTCTAGAACCTTCACATGTCGCTGTTTGCGTTGGCTTACAATTTCGTGCTAAATCTTTGAAACGGAAGTGGGAATAGCATAATGGTATTATGATATTTGCTTTTTTGCGACTTTCTAAGCGCTGCAAGAGTATCGCGGAAAAGGAAGAAAAAATAAGTATAAAAAATTATCGAATGAATGAGTGTATACACAATATAGGGGTAGTATAGACAAATATATAGGAAAAATCAATAGCTCATTTTAACGGGTTGGGTCTAACATATTTAAACATAGAATTTCAAAAACAAAATGCTTAAAAACATTATCCTCAAACACAAAATCCTCAAACACAAAATCCTCAAACACAAAATCGGCGCGATTCACAATTTCATAAATCAACTGAATCCTTTCAATTAGGATCTCGTGTAGATTTCAAGCCAAAAAAAAATATGTTTCTTATTAAATAAGGTAAAACTATTAGGAAGTAGTATAAATTAAGAAACATTTATGGTAATAAGATACTATCAATTTGCTGAGGATATGGGAATAATGCAAAATGATAGGATGCTTTGAATTATAAACTGCTGATGAGTTACCAAGTCGTCCTCCAACCCGCAATATGCCTTCTGAGTCCAAAAACGGCGCTAGTGTTGACAAAGCTGATTTGCCTTTAATGCAATGTTGCTTGAGTAGTTCAGTAATTACAGAAGGAAAACTGAACCTTTGTGCAACTTTAATGATAACCATTTCTGCTGCCTGTAATTCGATAGTTGTGAGTAAATCATACTTTCTCAATTCGGATTTTTGGCAATTCTGAATGAATCTCATGCAAAAGGCAATAACACGTTTCAACTTTGACCAGGATGATACTCGAATGAATAAGGATTCCATTGATTCATTTGCTTGGATAGTTGTTTGAAGTACTACTTTTAGCTACTATCCATAGCTTTGCGGATGATGCCACATTGCATTTTTCTATTCCATTCGAGGCGGAGCCTAGCATTACAGATCTAAATAATAAACGGTCAGAAGTCGTAACTTCTCTTAATGCCGATTTAAGTACAATATTTGAGTGGGGTAACAACAACTTAGTACAATTTAACGAAAAAAAGACATAAATATGCACATTCTCACGTAAAAAAAGTCGCAACGACTACCCATTTGTGGTAAAAAACCATATTCTTGTGGGTTGCGACTCAATTCGACTGCTTGGTGTTCAAATAAGTAACAAACTCAAATGGAATGAACACATTGTTGCATTGGCTAAATCAGCTTCAAAAAAACTCGGGTTCCTGAATCGATGCAGAAGGTTTTTCAAATCGCATCAAGTTCTCCAGATATATAAAACCTTCATCCGACCATGTATAGAGTATTGCTGCTAAGTTTGGGGAGGTGCGTCTGGTACCACCCTCCACTTATTGGACAGGGTTCAACGCCGCGCTATCAGAATAATACGGAATCCCAGACTTACTCAAGAACTAGACAGCTTACAGCATCGCAGAGATGTTGCAGAACTCTGCGTCTTCTACAGATGCTTACATGGTAAATGTTCGGCAGAACTATCGGAGAAAATACCACCATTCATTGCAACAACAAGAGTAACAAGAGGAACAACCAATGCACATAGGTTTACGGTGAAGCTCCCGAAACCTCGAACTGAAGAAATCAAGCGCGAATTTATATACCGAACATCAAAAAAGTGGAATTCGCTATTACATTTCAAATTTCCGAAGGAATATAAAATGAATAAATTTAAGGTAGCTATTAATCTTTACTTGCAGGATCGCGCATTGGGTGCAGAAGCTCTGACAGTTACAAGGAGCTAGGATCGTTAATAAGTCCGCTCTGCACCCAATTAAAAAATTTATAAAAAAAAAAAAAAAATATAAGCGGATTAATTTTAATTAATTTATTTTAAAATTGGTAAAATTGGTATTGTAGTGTAACAGTAATTTTTAAATATATAATGAACAAAATGAAAAAATATTTTCATAAAATATAGAATAATAATTAACATAAAGTAATATGATATGCAATTGATTTTAAATATTCTATCAATCCTATTTCTTCGCGCTTCTTCATCAACCTTTTTATTTTCTTATATTTTTGAATATGTGATTTCTTAGGCGATATAATTTCTCCAGAGCTTATTTTCTCAAGAGTTGTTTTAACCAAAATCATCTCTTTCCCCATTTCTTTAATTATAGCATAAAGGCCGCTATGTTTCTTTCCGACTACTACTTTCAAGCGACGATGCCAAGCTTCAACTGAATTTTGAGTTCGTGGATAATTTTCTTTTACCAAATCCACAACCGACCAAAAAGCAGGGTCATATTTTGGCTTCATCTGTTTTGATTCACCTGATATGTAGGTTTTTTTAAACCATAATCCTAGTTTTTGTAACGATTCATTTTGAAAGGTGCTGCTTAACTCCGAGTAATACTTTGGAATTTCGGCGTGTGGTATAAATGATAAACTTTTCAGCATTCTGATTTGTAAGTTTATATTTTCGTTATTGCCATATTCTACGGCTAGGCCTTCTTTTTGGGTACGTCTCCATATAATTTGCCCAAAATGGAATAGGCAACCTTTAAACGTAGCAGAAGGAAAGTATGATCTAGCAGCAGACGAAATTGATTTTTCAAAATCAGTAATAATAATTTTTGGTGCTAATGAAAAGTTTCTCTCAACTGCTAAAATATGCAATTCATAAAAAAATTCTGAATATGTATTTTTAGATTTTGAACTCATTAAGCAAAACACAAGAGGAACAATCTGATCACCAACTTTGCCATGAATGCTAAACAATTGCCGCATGATTGATGGAACAATGTAAAATGTTCCATCCATTAGCCAACATTCATAACTCATCTTCCAAAAATAATATTTCTTCAGGAATTTTTATAGTATCTAAACTATTTGGTTCGTTGTAAGATTCATGCGCCCGACGTATTCTTCCAATTTTCTCTTTCTGCGCTCTTTTACTTGGTAAATACACTCTACAGTTCGGTTGGCAACTAATTACAGCTTCTCGAATTATCTGACAAGGTTGCAATGAAGAAGAAGATGACATTTCTTTTAAAACATTGTTAGCTTGTGTAACGTGTTTTTTAAATGCACTAGGATCATGACTATGTATTGATGGTCCATTTTTGGGAGCATGCAACCCATTGATAAAATCTGTGGTTACTGTAGCCTTACACAACAACTCCTTTCTTTTAGCACAACACCATATATATATAAATTTTTCTTACTTTTGGATTGTAAATGATAATCGAATCCATCAATTATCAATTTATTGTGTCCTTTGTTTGACTTTAGTACTGTAATGTCAATATTATGTGTTACTATTGTGTATTTACTTTAATTGATTAAAAATGCAAATCAAAGACAAACTTTTCTAAATACGTATATTTATGTAATTTCAAGATTAGAGGACAACTAAAACTGATTAATGTGTTCGAAAATAATGCAATTTGTTTGTTTCCATTAAAAAACAAAGGAAATTTCTCAGCGATATCTATGTTGTGTGGAGATTTCAAATTTATTGATATTGTGTATGGGGATTTTCAGTTTATTTTTTATTTTTATAAAGTGGATTAAATGGTTTGAGGATTTTGTGTTTTAGATTTTTATGGGTTTCCCCATTTTAACAGCAGTTATCCTAGACACAATTCTAGCAGAAAAGAATCATGGCACACTATTTTTCAGCGCTTGTTGTATAGTTTTTACTGACATATTAACAAATCAATAGTTTGTATTTTTTATTTTATCAGTAGGACATTCTAAAAATATCTAATTATTTGACTTTTGTAAATAAAACAATGTTGTCTCTTTCTACCTCACTATTTCTGTCCTAGTCACCCATTGCTGACTTTTATCGAAATTTTTTCAAGCCAATGTCATAATACCATAACCGTGGAGCGCTATTTTTATTTACTGTATTACTGTCTGCGGCTGGAACGTTTGTATTTGACCTATTCTTAGACTGACTGCGAGGTCTCTTCTGGAATGATTGGAAATTTTCCTGGTTTTCGTTTCTCCATCTGGTTTCTTTTAACCAGTTCGTGGATCTGGTACTCTAGGTTGGTTTCTTGTTTCGACTGCTTACCTTGTACTGGTTTTGTAATTGAGGAAATGCTGGATTGTGTCATTGTCTTATGTAAGCGGTCCTACAGTCCCGATAGTTCCTCGGCTGTTAGCGATCCGGTTGTTGGTGACAATATCTCTTGGGCTCGATGAGGTAGCCTCTTGAGCCAAATGGTTTTAATAAGATCATAATTTACTGCTGTGCCTCCACTGGCTTTCATTTGCCTTAGTAGTTGTAAGGGTTTCATATTCCCAAGTTCAATGCCCTGTCCCCGAATTCCGGTTCGATGACTAATGATAATGAGAAATTACTTGATTTTTTATTTCAACTAGTCGGTTGCATTTTTATTTAGAGTAGGCGAAATAAAAAATCAAGTCATTTATCATTTGGACCGGGATTCGGGTGCTGCATTCTCGAGTGCCTGGACTCGCCAATTCGGTTTAATATCCTCTGTTTTAATGTGGAATATGGCATGGTGGAGATGTGACCCGTTTTCCCGTTATAATACCGCTTACCTCGTTGAAATTTTTTCGTTTAGTGCGCATAGTATGGTGCTATTTCGTGGTTTCAGATGTAATTCTAGATAAAATGAATTATGATTCGACCATGTGGAACCATAGATGGATCCTATGATCTTGTTCATCCTTCTTGTGGTGCGTTGGTGTTTACTGGTGGGCCATTCATAATTAGATGTTGTTCGGCTGATGCTCTGCCACCTCTGCACGCACTGCTTCTTCCATGGTGGGTGGAAGACATCCCGATTTTTCTATCATATTGAATAAAAATTCACCACGCCACACAATTTCCGATATCGTGCAAATGATGTAGCTAATGTTCCTACGAGGCACTATTTAATGAGTTTGACAACAGTCGAAACGTCATAGCGACACTTCTAATTGAGCGCATACATTTGTCGTTTCATCCCGAAACTAGTACATGGGAATTAACGAATAGAGTATGTTTTTGTAGTGAATTTTATTTTTCAATTCACGATTGGAAAACTGCAAAATGCGATGCCTATCGGAAATAATGTAAACCCTATGCTCTGCATGAAATGATATTTCTCTCCATATAAAATATATGGAGAGTGAAACTATCGGAATTAAATTAAACCCTAAGCTCTGCATGCCAAATCATGACAGTCCAATCGTCAATTACCGTTTAAAATTTGGTAAAATGATAGATTTTAGAAACAAAATTAGTTTTTTCCATTTCAGTCTATATAAATAAGTCAAAGTCATATCTCTCACAGAACGAAGAAACACAAAACATTGACAGAAAAAAACTGCAACGCTGTAATTAGATTAGACAAGACAATTAGAGTAAAGAAAGCGTCACGACTTATTTGAAACGAAAATATTCACTCATTTTTTCAACTCTCGCGAGAAGTATAACAACAACAATTAAAACTAATATACTAATTCTACGATTAGATTATTTTCTATAAATCGATCTTATCGTCATAATACTCAATATACAAATGTATACAATATAAACCAAATTTTTATCATTACAATTCATCATCTTTGGCTAATTTAACACATTTTTTCGTAAGAAGCAAAAAATTAAGGTAAGAATAAGTCGTAAGAAGACAATAAATAATTATAACACGCACAAGTAAACCGCGATTGCATGTTCAAGGCGTATAAATTACCCAAAAATGGCAATTATACTTTTTGTCTTATTGTTAACGGTGCTTATATTTAAGTACCATCCAAATTAATAAATTTTAAAGGTAAACACTCAATTAATTAATTCTCTATCCATAACGAAATGCTTTTCATCGCACACATTATTATTAATTAATTAGTAATTAGATTTAAATCTAAAGTTAAAAATTCAGTTCTCAACACAGTTTTTTTTTTTTTTTTTTGTAACCTCACTACACTCTTCACCACTAAAAAATATTAATTTAAATTATAAATTTCTTAAGAATTCAAAAATTTCCATAGTTACACGAATACGATAGTAATTTTCTTGAGAAAATAGTTTAAGAGATCATAGCCACGCCGTCATTGTCGTCATCATTTCAGTTTGATTTTTGTTTTTAGTTTTATAATAAAGTAACATAATAATCATGATGATAGTTTTTTTTTTTGAACGTCTTTCTCAGATCTCGATTGAAATTGATTTTAAAATGCAAGTCACGATTTATGTATTTTTCGGTTTACTAATGTTTTATGTGCATATAATAATACCATAAATAATTGGATGTTTTGTGATTTATTAATCAATCGCAATTATTATTATGGAATTCAATTTTAAATTTAGATTTTGTTTATTTAGACACTTTTCTGACTTGATTTTGATTTTACAACTCGCAAAAAATTTTAATTTGTTTTGATTTTATTCGGTAACCTATCAAGTTTCGGTTTTTAGGGAATTTGTGATAAACGTAAAAGAAAAAAATCTGATTTGTGTCTTCGCTAATTAAACAATTATACAATGGGATCCAGCGCATCTAGAGTCTCATTTGAGATTTTCTAAAATGTTGAATACTTCACTTAAGCAAAAAATATCTATGTCAATATAGACTAGAATTTGTAGCCTCATTAAAACACGTAGGCTTTACGTTTTTCTTACGTTCAGCGCTGCGGGTATGAAGTTTTCGACAGAAAAGAAAATTAACAAAATATATGTGACTCATTCCACGGTATTTCAAATGGGGCCCAACCTTGACCTCTCCGATTTCAATTTTTTTTAGTGTAATCGTATTCCTTATTGAAAATAAGAAAACCGTTTCTTTCCCTTGTTTTTGACCTTTGGTTGGCCCGTTATTTGATTTTTTAATTTTGACAGTTTTCAAATTCTAATTTTTGACTTCTACATAAATGGTTGTATCTTTGGTTCTAAGAGGAGTATTTTCAAAAGCGATACCATTTTGGAACGGTATTAATTTGTCCTAAATTCTATCATAATTTATTTATTTTTATCTATGGAGCTATGAGCAGATAAATCTGTATTTATATTTTTGCCGCTAGAGGGCACAGCTACCAAAATATTGAAAATCGTAATATAGCATTTGATAGATAATAGTTCAACCTTTCAAACAAGTGGTAAATTGTTTTTTGGGGAGGGGGTAGTTTAGCCGCTAGGTAACTCCAAAGTTTAAAAAATGTAATTTTGTTCATTTTTTTACATTATAATTTGTGTTAAATGAGTATGTAACGCTACCAGTTGAATTTTCAGTTATGAATTTGACAGACTACATATCTCTAGTGGAAATACTGTTAACATATTTCTTATTTTTCTGTTAGATGGCTTAAAAATTACAATTCATTGATTTTTATACTTGTGCTTGAATTCTAAAGTTGGAAATGCATTTTCGGTGCATTAAAATCAGAGCAATTTTTGGTACTGACTTTAGTAGACAATGAACTGATATTTTTATCATTTTATGATACAAAAATGAAAATATTGAGTTTTTTCAAAATTCAAATAAATAGATTTTTAGTAGTTGTTCATAGTAAAGCAAGAAAATATTAGAAATTGTTTAAATTACTGGAAATGATCAGGTGTGCAACAGTGTAGCTAAGCCACTTACATTACTGGCCAGGTTTTTTACTAAACTTAATGAGAAATTAATGACCCGGCACTTGTTTTGGTGATTCATCTATTGTCTAATTAGGATAATTCATCGAGTACCTCTATGACCTGCGTTATAAAGTTTATTTTTATACTAAAGTTTTAAAGAGTACCTGTACGTGTTTTATGATCTGAGTTGCAAAGTTTATTAACCTGTTAACCCACAAAAACCAAATAAATAAATTTGACTATATGGATGTATTACTGTCAGTTTTGTGTACTTGTTATATAAATAATGGTACACATTTTACCACTCATTAGTCACAATTCGAAAGTGTTATTGAAAGTGAAACTTGTTGTTGAGTGATGCGAGTTCTGAATAATATTAAAGAGAAAATACAATATGGTCAATCCGCAGTGTTGTAATCCTTTTAACTTAAAAAAATCACCAAAACCTTCAAAATAAATCTAGAGCTGTTAGTATTAAGTTAGCCGAAAATGTTAACATTTCGTAAACTGGCGAAAGAGTTTGTGAGAAGTACATCCGAAAATTTTACGATTTGAAAGAAATGCAAATTTTAGCAAATTTACCGATTGATGTTGAAGAAATTATCGAAATTTTATCAGACTCCTCAAAGTTTTGTTTAGCAGCATTACATTAACACGATTACATTGCTAGATAATAATCAAACTATCTACATAAGTAAAAAAGTAATCTTCAAGATTGGAAATTGATTTTGGATTTTTCGGAGAACTATAAGTTTGTCACACCAAATGAAATACAAGCAGCACACTACTATACATAACAATCTACATTATTTCCAATCGCTGCTTACTACAAATCAGCACTAGATAAACCAAATATAATTTCTTATGCCATAATATCAGAAGAACAAACACATGATACTGTAGCTGTATATGGTTTTCAAAAGAAATTTATTGAATTTCTAGAAAGCAAAAAGCCTATATATCCGGCGCCAAAAAATTTATTATTTTTCGGATGGTGCTGTATCATAGTTCAAGAATAAAAAAATGTTGCCAACATCAATCACAATGAAATGAATTTCAAAGTTGACTGCGAATAGAACTTGTTCGCTACAAGTTACGGCAAGGGGGCCGTCAGATGGAGTTGGCGGTACCATTAACAGGTTAGCTAGAGCAGCTTCTTTGAGAAGCGTAGATGAGAGCCTTTTTAATAATTCTAAAGAGTTTTTTGGTTGGTGTAAGTATCAAAAAATTGGCAAACTAAATTTATTTGATCTTTGATTAGCAAAATAGGAGTTAAACTATTGCTTTTAAATAATAGTTGTTTATTAAAATCTTTACTAGAAATACCATTACTGTGATATATTCGAGACGAGACTGATAATAAAAAAAATATTTTGTTTTATGTTCGTTTGTGTTATTTTTTTGTTGTTCATTTTTGGACAAGCCGGTCAGCGGTTGGTTGTTTGTATGTCATGTGACATACACGCCGTCTACAGGTTTACCCGCCGTCTACACTATGTAAATTCACTGATATTTTCTATCAGCAATTTTATGTTTGTATATGGTTTTCTCAATGTATTGAGAAATATTTGTCCAAAAAATATTATAGCTGGGCATTTCACTATCATAATAATATCTTATAAAGGTTTATCTTACCTTTATTAAATTTATTAAATTAATTAAATTTAATTTAATTTTGTTTTTTAATTTAGAATTTATTTATTTTATAATTTTTTATTTATTTCAATTAAAATTTATTTATTTTGTTTTCTTTTAATTTATAATTTATTTATTTTATTTTATTTTACCACCATTTTTGGCACACAATCTGTGCGGTTGATGGCCAACAACACGAGCGATGTGCTGCCGCAGTAGAGATCGAGAGCAGACTAATTATTTTATTTTATTTTATTTTGTCATGTAATGTGTTGTGGAAGAGCACATAGTTCAGTTGTCTTTGTATTGGGTGTATTTCGTTTCGTTTAAATTCTGTTCGCGTTGGAATAGACTATGTGGTGGCGAACGCATAACTTCAGGCGCAAGATAAAAATGCGTGAACCGCCACATGACTCCCCCACGAGTTAGTTTTCCCCCTCTGTAAATGTGTGTAGAATAGGGTGGACTAAATCGACTGACTGAAATGGTTCTGGATTTTCCCAAAACATTAGTCAGCCGATGTTTGTTGTGACAGGGAGTTGATTGTTGCCTGTAATGTCGTCGGTCGATGCCCCCACGAATAAATTTCCCCCTTCTGTAACTGTGTGTATGTGTTGCTTGCGTGCGTATGTAAGTGTGGTTTGCGAGTGTGTGTATGATGCTTGCGTGTGTATGATGTGCGAGTGTGTGTATGATGCTTGCGTGTGTGCAAGTGTGTGCGTGATGCTCGCGTGTATGTGTGTGAATGATGCTTGCGTGCAAGTGTTTGCGATGCTCGCATGTGTGAGTGGGAACCGTAAGCAAAACTGCGACTTGCCAGTGTATGTCTGACATTTGCTTGTCTCAGTCTTGTCCGGCTCCTGCCTGACCTCAAAACATGCGCCAGAGCAGAAGGGTTGTCCTGTCTGACGTAACCTGTTTTGAGGTCAGTTCTGTCGTGTCAGTCTGGGGATCGTGGTTGGGAATGGCTGGGTGGTCGCTTTGCCGTGCGACATTTTTCGGAGCCATTGTTGAATCAAACAAAATAAAAATATGTTTATTAAAAAAAATCAGAGAAAAATGGTGAAAAATTTACATACATAATTTACAATAGAAAAAGACAATGAAATGTTGTTGATGATGATGCTGATTTTGGTTCTGTTGTTGTTGTTACTGCATGTATGATGTTGTCGTTGTTGTCCTTGTCAGCTGGTGGTGATCGTGGTGATAATGGTGTTGCTGCTGATCTCATGAATGGTGATGATGATGGCGATGTGTTTCTGCCAGCTGTAGTGATGGCGGCGACGGTGGTGATGAAAGCGACGGCAGAGATGGTGGTGATGACGTTCTTTGACTCCATTTTATGAGTGTAATGTGTGTGTGTAACTCCGGTTGTTTTAATGTTGTAGCATGTTGTCATGTTTTTATTAATTAATTTATTTTATTTTATTTTACCACCATTTTTGGCACACAATCTGTGCGGTTGATGGCCAACAACACGAGCGATGTGCTGCCGCAGTAGAGATCGAGAGCAGACTAATTATTTTATTTTATTTTATTTTGTCATGTAATGTGTTGTGGAAGAGCACATAGTTCAGTTGTCTTTGTATTGGGTGTATTTCGTTTCGTTTAAATTCTGTTCGCGTTGGAATAGACTATGTGGTGGCGAACGCATAACTTCAGGCGCAAGATAAAAATGCGTGAACCGCCACAATCTTGTCAAGCAAAATTGTTTCATTACTATTAAAAAATGAGTTGTTTTTTAACACTTGCCACTTGTGGCTAGGTGAAAAAATAATTAGAATGTTTATACTTAAGATTCAACCTAGGTTATCTTTCCCTTATTAATTATTATAGATTTTGAGTAATTTTCCATGAAACATACATAATCGAAAATGATTAATTATACACTATTTAATTCAATCGAACCTAAAAAACACAATAATAAATTAGTATGAGGATAACTCTAAGATAACACGACCCCAGTATAAATGTTGTAAATTTGTCCAAGGCTTTTATCGTCAACAGCAGCGCTTCAAGTTTTCGTTTTTCTACTTGGTTTTAACTTTTTATGTTCGTCATACTCAAATAAGAGTATTACATCATCGCTAATTTTTTGGAGAGGCTTTGAAGTCTTTAATGCTAATTTTGTCTTAAATTTTTTATAAAGTTCTTTCCACAAAGTGTGGCAAGAATTTTATTTAAAAAAAATTAAACCATATTTAAAATTAAAGCTTGACACGCCTCCCCTCAACCATACCACAAAATTAATGATTTGCAGATGTAATGTAATACTCTTATTTGGACACGACATATATTTCGTACTTTCGTAGACTCCTTATTTTTTCTTTACATCTTCAACATTTACGTTTATTTCGTCCGCTATTTGTTGTAAAACAGAAGTTTTTAAGTCGACCCGTCTGTAATTTTTCTGGGTTATCTTCCATAAAACTTCATTTTTGCGGTACAAGTCGATTAATCGCACTGTACTTTCGGTATTAAAAGACAAAAAATTGTATTTAGGTTATGATTTTTTGTTATATTGCAATGTTTCAACTTGAGAGAACAATTTCAAATGGCAAAACATAACCTCAAACATTAATTTTTTGTGACATTTCATAATAATTTACTAATAAAATTACGTGAAATAGCCTCCTGATAATTTGCTAATAGTGTCAAAATGCGTATAATATACACACACATACATTGATAAAATTTGTATCATGATAGAAAATAGCAGTGAATTTGCATAGGGGCAAAAACATCTATAATTCCCAAAAACATCTATAATTCCAAGACGAATTATAGTTTGTTATAGGGGGTTTTATACAATACTACATGTCGTAAGACAAAGTACGACGGCAAACTAACGGTACATTTTGATTTGCTTTTACACTGAATAACATGTTGGATAGACTTCATTATTCATTATTCGTCAAGCAGTAAACATGTGAACAAGGGAAAAAATCAAATGCCCGAACGATGATTGCCGCATTGGTTGCAGCTTTTATAATCCATTATTAAAAATGTCATTACTAAAAATGTTTGTAAAAACTTGATTGTTTTTAATTATGCCCTGCGATGTGAACATGTCAAAAAAAAAATTGTTGACAAAATTTACCAAGTCCGACATACATTCGTTTACATGGTCCAACAAACCAGACAAACCGTCAAAAAATCAAATAAATTTGATTTTCATCGGACATGTCCATTAGACCGTAGTTTTTAGCTTTTACACGATCGAACTTTCCGTCTTGTCGAACATGTCGTCCAACATGTAGTATCGTATAAAACCCCCTTATTGAATGAAAACGATTACTGAAGGTAGTATTGGTAACTAAATGAAGACGGCAACGTTGTATATTATTTGACATTTATTTTCATACAAACACCCCAAGTATCACTACTTCAAATAAATGATTCATTTTTATGGAACTGAGTACAAGTTTGAGTTCCATTATATTATAAGATTTCCTATGAAAAGTGAAACAAAAATACTAAACCGATGGAACTTGATATATGTGGGTTACTTAAGTTCCATCGATAATTTTGATAAATGGAAAAAAACTTGGAACTTATGCATGAGTTCAATTTTTGTTATACTTGGGTATTTACATTTTAATTTTACACTCTTGACAAAAATATTGTATTAGTTCAAATTCATTTTTGAATTTAATAAAAAAATTATTAATATAATATAATAAATATAAATTTAAAAGATGTCTTAACTCTTAATGTTGAAAATCGAATTGTGCCTTAATACTTTTATGTTTAACGTGTAGTAAAGCATTGAAATATGTACGATTATTCGTATTTTTTAAAACAATGAAATGTGCCATTTTTTGGGCTACGAGTGTAATAATGATAGGTTATAAATCTTTTTCCTGTTAAACACACTGCACAAGTGCACACACAGTGCATTATCGAAAACCTCTGTACGACAAACATATGACATCTTGTTTTCTGGTGTACAATTAATTAAATTATTTTATTAAAACTAAATAAATTTAATTATTTATTACACTGACATTCTTAGATAAACGCCAAGCGAATCATTTTCATCAAACATTTACATATCTCGAATAACGAATGACGAACAATTAATATTTAGCGTATTTTGTTGAGAAATTTACAACAAAAATTGCACTAGGCAGAAAAATTAAGTAATTCAAAACTTAAGTGGTGACCAGCGAAAAATTATAAACTTAAAAATTAAACAAAACTTAAAAATGCCATAGATATCATTTCTGTATTCTCGCCCACCCTCCAGGCCAGGTGTATCATAAACGTACGGTTTACGAAGACTTTGCTATACTAAGGAGTTCGTAAACGTTACACTAAAACAGTACAAATGTAGTACGTAATGTGTACTTTTGTCACATGAGAAGTGAAACAAATTTGCGAAGACTTGTGTATGTATTAGTGTGTATTAAATTGTTCATAATGTGTACGTCGAAACGTAACGTTTACGAACTGTTTTAGCATAACGTTTTTGACCCACATAGGTGTAACATTTACGTACGGTGTGGATTATGTCACAAGTATATAATTTTAAAAGAAATCAATATAATATACAAATAAATTGTGTTTTAAATAAAATTTATTTTTAATCTATTTAAATATAATATTTTCGAACATATTTTTCATGGGTTGAATCCGATATACCTCTGAGATGTTGTAACTAAGAAAAATTAATTAAATATTAGTCGGCATATGTTTAATGATTTAACAAAGTATGTATTCATAAATAAGTATTTTTTAAGGAATGATATCAAAGGGCCGAATGTCGAAAGGCCGAAATGGGTCGAAGGGCCGAATGGGTCGAAGGGCCGAATTTTAATATTTACTAATGTACATCACTAAATCACAATGAAATTATTTTATTCGTCTAAATAGAATTTTCCTTCACTCTAACGAATATAAAATGGTCTGAAAAAAAAAAAATTATCGGCCCTATATTTCTAAAAACAAAAAAAATAATAACAAAAAAATTCGGCCCTTCGACCCATTCGGCCCTTCGAAATTCGGCCCTTCGTACCCATTCCATATCCATAATATCGTATACAAATTATAAAAATAAATATTTTAAAAGGTATTTAAGCAATATTCGTAGAACTTAATCTATGTATGATTAAAACATTTTATTTCATTTCAGAAGGATTAATCATTAACAAATTTGACACGTTATGTCTTGTGTTGTGGCACATTATATATTTAAAAAAGGAATAACATATAACGTGTCAAATTTGTTAATGATTAATCCTTCTGAAATGAAATAAAATGTTTTAATCATACATAGATTAAGTTCTACGAATATTGCTTAAATACCTTTTAAAATATTTATTTTTATAATTTGTATACGATATTATGGATATCATGCTGCTCATAGCCCGAAAATTTAACAATAATTGTCAAAAGTTTTTATAATTTCACAATACGGCAACTTTAATTTAATTTGTACAAACAAAACTGAAAATAAAACAAAGCTGCGAGATATAATTGACACCACTGTGTTTAGAATGTAAATGTAGTAGTGTGTTAAAAAAAAAAGCGTTCATAAACTGTTCGTAAGGTGTACATTTTTGCTGTATACATTTTTGAGCCGGGAGGCCAGTGAAAAATTAACGTCAATTAAGAAATTTAACGAAGCTTCGTTAAATTTGATCTGTCACTTAAGAAAAATTAGGAACCCGCGATTTTGCGTCCAAACTTAAGAAATAAACATCAAATTCAAACAAATGTTGATGCGAAAGATGCAAACTTTTTTCATTTCATGGCTTTCATTTTTCATTTTTTATTTATTCATTTCAGTTTTATTTTTCTAGGTTTAACTGACTGAAATTAATTTATTTGTTGATTAACAACATTTTTCTAATGTATACTTTTTCCTGAAAGGGTAAAACATGTGTTCATTTTTTGCTCGCAAATTATGTAGCCCCATTTTGTATTGCACATAAACAATAACAATTTGTAATTTAATATTTTTTATTTTGTTTGTTTGTAGGTTCCTTTATTAAGTTTATAATTTTTCGCTGGTTCGAATGTCAAAAAAAAATAAGAAAAATTAGTGTCGTTAAAATTCCTTAATTTATAATTTTTCACTGGTTGAGCCTTTAAAAACATGAGAATTAACAACATAAAACCTATAAATTAAATCGAAAAAATAATTCTCGACTTGTTTTCTAGAGAAAAAAAAATATGCAAATGTTACATCCATACATTACAAATTTTTCTCAACAAAATATGCTGATTGTGTTGTAATTTATTTTATTGTTCAAACATATGTACACATAAATAGGTCTTGTTTTATTCGATATTATTATACGGCGTTGCCATGATGTAAATTGTTGTTGTTTCTAATGTATTTTTTGTTTTTTAAAACCAAAACAAATTATATTAGTGTTGGGTAATTTTTTTATTGAATGCGTATATGTACACAACCAACACTATGACCAGTAGTTACTTTGTACCTTTAAATTTGGTATAGTTCGTCTTGGAATTATAGATGTTTTTGATAGTGTAGACGGCGGGATAATGCCCAATGAGTTGGACAGGTGGTATCCAATGTGCGGTGAGCTTTTGTTTGCGCCGGAAGAATTGTAGTGGTGCATTGGATGAACCGCTACAAATTCAAATTAACGCAATAATATGGTAACATTGTTGAATAATATAATAATTTTCATCTTTCAAACATAGCCTAAGCCCTAAATATATTTTTGGTAGTTGTTAAAACGAAATAAAAAGACCAGTAGGCTGCTGAATTGAATAAAGAAAAAACGTTTTTCTTTTGTTGAGCGTGTGAGAAAGGAAAAATTAAAAAGAAGAATAATCAAAGAAAGGTTTAATCTGTGTTTAAGTTGGTTGTGTACCATCGAACAGTAAAATACCATAATCCTGCGCTAATTGACGATTTTAAAAGTACGAAATGCGCCTCTCGCGGTAAAAAACATAATTGGCCCAACGCCGAAATATGACGTTTGAATTTATGATAATTTGTCACTTTATTTTTTTTGTTTTGTACGAACAATGAAGCACAATATTCATCCAAAATCAGGTAATATTTTTAATTAACAATAAATTTTAAAAATTTAAATGTTCCAAAAATATATTAAGTTGAAACAGACATTTTATAAAGAACGCAAAAACCAAATAAAATGGCAGTCACAATATTACGACTTATTTCTCAATGCCTCTTTGATTATTATTTATTTACTATATCATGAATTAAAAATGCCAAAAAACTGCATTGGCCCAGTTAAAAGAAAATCCACTAGATGAAATCCGAGACGCTCCAATCGTCAATAAAAATTTAACAAACATTCTGATATTAACTTGGAACTATGGTATATGGAAACAGGAATAGAACTATGTAAAAGAAGCGATGAAATATTGTAGGAATTTAGAGTATAATTCACTAGTATCACATACCCATACGCGCTACATTATGGATAGAACATAAAATTATGATCTCCTATGTCATCGCCGTAGCTTGAATAATGGATTGTTTTTTTTAAATAGGTTCAGTGCGAAAATTAAAAGATTCTCAAGTAAATCGAATGAATATAGTCCAAACCCTCAAATGAGGCAAAACAATTAAGAGTACGTCGAAACTTGAACAATAACAGACAAACACTTCCACCAGAAATAGACTCCAAATCCCAAATAAAGTGATTACAAAAAAGGCTCATTACGAGCAAGTGAGACTTAAGTATATAGATAAAATAGTCCTTTTCTATTAAACAATACATTATCGTAGCATTTGTGCATTCAAAAAATACAAAAAAAAAAAATAGATCGAAAGGTTCGGACCCGAATTCTAAAAGCATTTTCTTGCTTACAAAACTATGTGGATATACTCGTAAATGCTGATGGTATAAAACACTCCGGTAGTTATTTAATTTCTATTTTGTGAAAAACAATTTAAAAAACTTATTTTAAAAACCAATTAATTTTCAAGAAAACTTTCTTTACGTCACAATAATTTTATGTAAAATTTTAATGTAAAACTAGTTTTGGATGTTCATCTTTGTTCAGTTTCTTTTTCCAGCTGAAGTGATTCGACTTAATTTGTTTATCTACTGTTAAAGCAGCATACTCGAGTTAAGATTTAAATCTTAGATTTTTTAAAAGTTAAAAATATTAAAACTCATTAATAGAAGAAGAGAGGTGGTCCTTTTTGACATATGAAAGAGAGGGTTAAAACGAGTAAATGTAAAATTTTAGGATTTAAATTTAAACTCGTGCATCAACCTTAAGAATCATGTCATGAATTATGATGTCTTTTGCGTTGTCTTTGTCGTTGAGCATCAATGGGTTACTTCTGAGTTTAATACCGCGATTTCTTCTAATCTGTTCAATGTATTACTTTTGGGAGTATGTGTGCTATTTTTAGGTTACTATTTGCAGAATTCATTACTTTTCGTATTATGCCTACTTCGAAATTTAAAAGTTAGAATTTTATCAAGAAGTAAAGCAAAGACAAAATAATTATTTATTATGCTAGGTTTACAGCAACACACGACACTAATATTTTATGAAGTATTCTACGACTATTTCACACTATAAGCTGCAGTTGCTATATTTATACCATTCAATAGTTGAGCGGTAAATTCAGGCATTGCATCTACAAATCTATTTACGATACCTTTATACCTACTTACTAATCTTATACCAAAAACGACACATATAGAGATATACAAAGCATCAGGAAAAAAAAGTTGAAGAAAGCTTAATATAGTATATTATCAAAGCAATCTTGATTATACAAGCCATAATGTAAAAATCGAAGCTTTTATAAGGGAATTAGAAACGAGGAAAAATCCAAAATTTCCATAGTAAAACACATAAAACATATGGGAAATCACTTTTTGTCCTAAGACAAATTTGTAAATGAAAACGTTACAAATTTTTAATTATGATTTCTGAAATATTGTCATAAATGTTTGAATTTCTACATATAAAAATGTTTAACGGCATAAAACGGTAAATGGTTTTCATTTTCTTGTAATAATTGATTTATTTAAACCAAAATTTAAAAACTTGCTATAAATCGTGTATTTATTAAGTCAATATACATTACATAGATGGCAGTGATGGCAACAAAATTTTGTAAAATCGTATCTACCAAAAATTAACACCTGTGGCCCTATTCTGGTAATACCCGGGGAATTGAAATTTTAAATTTTGTTTCAGTATTATACCCTTTTCCCCAAAGTTTATTCTGGTGTTTGCGAAAAAAAATTATTGGAAAAAAATTATTCCCAATTACAGCAGTTTTGACGTTTGTTCTTCCATACCTATTTCATGAAAGAATTGATGGGGAATACATTTTTTAACGAAAATATTTTCTATCTCTAGTTGATATTAATAATTAATCATATTAATATTGTTGTAAGGGTCCTGCGCGGATCTTTACTTATTTTAATGTGATTTCATGGAGAGCACGTACAACTAAATTCATTTCCCCTATATATTTATTCCCCAACTGACAGAATGCACTTTTGGAAATGGGGATTAAAAAGTTGAAAAAATTTATCTGGCGAATAACTGCTGTAAAACCAAAATATTCCCTATTTCCCGGAAATTACCAGAATAGGGTCACTGGAAATTTCAAGTTCAAAAATTGTAGGAAAAGCAAAACAAATTCACAAAATATTAAGAACGTGTCATAATTTTATGATTTAGGCCCGAATCGATAGACACAACTACAATTTTTAGTTGCAGTCACTCTTTTTTCGAAATTGATGTTCGAAAACGGTATTTTTAAACCAATTTTTCCAAATAAATTCTACCTTTTTCAACGCCAAAATCACAATAAAAATAATATTAATTGATTGATTATTGATAAATAAAGGTATTTTGTTTATTATGACCTAAAATAAATAAATTTACATTGAAATTAGTAATAATAAATTCGATTTTAAACGTCAATTATATTCACTGATTATAGTCGCCGATATCCACGACTACAACTTCAATCTACACTTTAATCTGTGATTTTATTGCGGTTTTAAAATACCTAAAGAGACAATTTAGTCGCAGTTGCGAATTAATTGTGGTTTGTCGATTTGGCCCTAAAATAATTTGTTTCGTATTTCTCTGCAAACAATTAAAGACATCTAACGTACACTAGTAAAACTAAAGATAAATTTAGCAAGTATAATTTTAATTCGTCAGAGCCAACTTGATGTATTTTTCAAAATGAAAGTTCGGAAAATATATTTTAGAAATAGTTTAATTTTAATATATCTTCAGTTAATATTTACTTAATACCAATGTAGCCTTCTGGTATATTGTTGTTAAAGATATCTAGAAAATTTTTGTGTAAACATTTAATAATAATTTTGCTTTTTTCATTGAAAAACTTGAAGCTAAAAAACACCATTTTTACTATGGATTCCTATGGAAATCAGCGAAAAGTTATACCATTAAAAAAGCTTCTAAAAAATACGTCATAATGATTATGGCTCTATATTCTAGGTCTAGAAGGCTCTGATGTTAGTCGAGTTCAACCTAAGTTAACTCGTTTATTAAAACATTGAATAACATTTCTCTTATAATAAAACTTTACTTAGTTTGCATGTGAACGTAATCTATTTAGTTTACGCATAAAGGAACATCCCTGCTGATTAAGGTCGCATATAAGTGTGAACTTGATTATCTCAATTTACTATCGAATTTAGCTATTTTGTTCACAGATAATATTTTCTTGTTAGCGGAAGTTTAGTTATTCTTTTTTTTGACTGTTTAATCTGTAAATAGTTGTATTTGAACAAACGTTACTCCATCAATCAATTGTTTAAAAATTTGGTGTTACCTCTCTGCCGATTGGTGTATGTGAAACTGAAACCCTTGATAATAACTTCTCAGTAAATAAAATAAATAAAAATATAAAAACTGTGGGTTGCTGAATAATCTGAGGGTGTATAAAACTGTGTAATTTTTGTCATAAAATTGTTTTAAGTTACATTCACCACAATTCGATCAAAGTGTATTGGACTATTTTAGCATGTATCACATATTTTAATAATATATAAAATAATTATTTTGTTAGGTACGGTTTTAGACTAAAATATCCTTATTTTGCTGTATAATTCGAATTTAGTTAAAATTTAGGTAAAGTTACGAAAATGGACGAAAATATTAAATCAGAAAAGGAGAGTTTAACTGCAAAATATTTTAAAATTTTTCTTGTGGTTGCTTCATATTGGTAAGCCGGTTGCAAGTTGTGTTAATAAGAAACTAGACAAATTCATTTCTTTTTTCAGGCTAATATCAATTTTAACAGTGTTTGTGAATAAAGAGTTATTTAGCAGTAAGACGGTAAATTTGGATGCGCCTCTTTTTATAACGTGGTTTCAATGTATTGTGTCGGTCCTTATTTGTTTTGTTATTAATGGACTGTCACGGTTAATTCCTCAAATGGTTAGTTCCCCAGAAGGGAATCCGTTTGAATGGAATACATTTAAAAAAGTAAGTAAAACCTTATTAGTCGCATAATTTCTTGATCCGTTATAATAAATAAGATAATGGAGCTTTAGATCGTACAAACTTTGCCATTTCTTAAACTAATTTATTTTTCCTATCAACTCAGCAAACATAAAATGGCACAGATAAGATGACCACAGTCATAGTTTTTTCGGAATTTCAGTACTCTTTTCGGCAATCGAACACTCCTCGATCTTGTCACTATTTACGGAGGAAATATTATTAAATATGTGTGTGATTACCAAACTATCAACTACAGGGATGAAAATTTATGAATCTGGAAATTATCAATTTATGAATGAAGAAGACATTGAGTTTTATTAAATACTAACAGCCTACAGTGAATAAGCAACCGTTTGCTTTTAACCGTTTTGCTTGCCGAAAGCACTTCTGAATAAGTTATATTTTTGGTTTTATTGCAGTCGGGTATTAGGATAAATTGGTTATCGGAATTACCAATTCTTGACAGACCCACATACAATTGACCATATCAAAAACATTCTATATACTTAAAGGTTCGACCCTGTGATTTGTTGACTGTCAGTTGGAAACTGTAGCCTTTTAAACTGAAAAGGCAAATCTGTTGGGATTATGGGAATGCGAGGTATATATGCTAGTTCTCTAGCTGCTGGTCCTGTAAAAATGATGGCTTCAACTTCAAGTATGTTATTGCGCATTGCTTTGATCCGAAATCTGGTGTCATTATACATGTTAGGCGGATTCAGGTAGAGCAGCAATATAAGGGGAGTTCAAACTTTCAATTTAAGATTATATGGTGGACAGCCTGCAGGATTAAGACTGTTAAAGATTTCTTGCGGATAATTCACTACATCTTCCGTATTAATGACTACTGATAATGTACTACATATTCCGAATTAATTTTCAACTATGTTGTACTAATTTATGTTTGTGAACATAAAACGATTGAATTTCAAAAAGTTTAAACGTCATAAATTTCTATTTCTATTGAGCTCGCACTATTTAATTGTTGATTAGTTTATTCAATCATTCATAGATGTAGAATGTAAATTAGTTAAAAAGTTTTAGAATTTTTGTTGTGGTTTTTTATAGAAAACTCAAATAAAATAGCAATTCAAATTTTAGTAACTTCACAATGTATTTTAATGAACAAAACTGATTAAATATTAAAAAATCAAATGTCGTAAATGATTATATAAAAACTGAATCAATCAATCAAAAATCCATAATTTTCGAATTGATGAACAAAAAACGATTGAATGTCAAAAAGTTGAAATGTCATTTACATTTCTCCTGAGTACGTTTGAAACCACATCGTTTTATCACAGATAAGAATATCAGATGTTTCAAGCAGAACAAGTTTTTGGCAATTCAATCTGGAAACCAAAACCTGAAACTCAAACCAATTTAAATTATTTATACTGAGGTTCCATCTAGCCTTTAATAGAAGAAAGACAGTTAGTAGAGACACATTTTAATAAGCTCATTATTTTTTAGATGATTTCGCCCATTTTTGCTGTAAAAAATTACAATTACAATTTTTGCTTTAATAATTACTTCGGTCTAAAAAGACCAATTGAAATCCTGTCAAAAATGACGAAAAATTTGGTTGGTCCAAAACCACTTTTCTCGACGTTTTGAAAGTCCCTGAGTCTGAAAATGCAAAAAAAAAAAAAATGTCCGTCCGTCTGTCTGTGTGTCTGTGTGTCTGGACCCATGGTATCTCGAGAACGGCTTGTCCGATTTAGATTTTTTTTACGCCAATCTGTTTCTATGGTCAAGGCGGAGATTTGAAAAGCATTTGGAGACTGTACGTCAAAGGGGTGGGGTACCTGCCATACGAATTGACCCAAAATACCTGCTTTTATAAATATTTACGATTTTTTTATACATGCTTATTTGATTATTGAATTGGGCATTGAATTGGGAATTGATTTGAAGGTTAAATTAGGGGTCAATATGCGCGTTGAGTTGAAGTTGAAGTTGAGTTGGAGTTGAGTTGGGGTTGGATTTGGATGTAGTGAATAGTTAACAAACTATTTATATGATGGAACTTGCCTATTTATCAACCGATTATTATGAAATTCAATGTGTATGTTACAAATGGGATTCCAAAATGAGTTTTGGATGAAGTTCTGGAATATGGCCAAGTAGGATGGAACTTGCCCATTTCTCAACCGATTACGATGAAATTTAATTTGTATGTTAGAAATGGGATTCTAAAATGAGTTCTGGATGAAGTTCTGGAATATGGCCAAGTATGTTGGAACTTGGCTATTTCTCAACCGATTATGATGAAATTCGACATGTGTAATGGAAATGGGATTCTAAAATTAGTTTTGTATCAGGTTCTGGAATATGGCTAAATATGATGGAACTTGCCCATTTCTCAACCGATTATGATAAAATTCGACATGTGTATTCAAATTGGGAATCTGAAATGACTTTTGGACGAAGTTCAGGAATATGGCCAAGTATGATGGAACTTTGCTATTTCTTAACCGATTATGATGAAATTTGATATGTGTGTTGGAAATGGGATTATAAAATGATTTTTGGATAAAGCTTTGGAATATGGCTTTGTAGGATGTAACTTAGTTATTACTTACCCGTTTGTTATGAAATTTGACATGCAATTTGTAAATGGGATTCTAAAATGAATTTTTGGATAAGTTCCTGGAATATAGTCAGTTAAACGGTTAGAAGTATCAGTATAGTTTGTTATACTATTTTCGGTATAAAGTTCTAGAATACGATTTTTCGTTTTAAATTGGATGCCTGTACCCATGTTATTGAAGCTTTTGACCTGTTTGTCTGTTGTTGTATAAGTAAATATAATTTGGTTAAAATAGAAATCAATAATGTCAAAACTGTCACACCAACTTTATGACATTATTGAAGATACCAAAGACCGAAGTTCTTTATATTTTAACTTTACAATTTAATATTACAAATAAATTGTTCAATAAAAGCAAATATTTGTTCAAAAATATTTATATTTATTTACGATAGATGGTGTTACGTGACTCATTTTTGTATTATTTTGAGTCCAAGATAAAATATTACAGACACATTTAATATTGGGTTCCAGTTCATAAAACCGCAAAATCATTCGGGCTTGGTTCATCTGATATTCTTATCTGTGGTTTTATGTATTTGCTACTTTTGTTTTCACTATTGAACATAAGATGGCTTTAGAATAGATTAAAGAGAATAAAAATTCCAACAGGTATGACATTTAGGCGTTAACAGGTAAAATAAAAATGCGTAGTAACATTAAATAAAACTGTGTTTTTATTTTAATTTAATATTTGCAATTAGATATAAATTATAATGAAATTGTTTAAAAGTTACCGATTTTACTAATCTATGTGCCATATATGTATTTTAACACATCATAATTTATGTATTAACCTATTAGAAATTAGCTTGCATTTAACGGGGTCTGCCTGCTTATTTCACGTAGTCTTTTGTTTTGTTTATTGATCACAAATGCGACGAAAGAAAATTTAGAAATGGATACATAATTAAAAATTGTTTTATGGGGGTACAGTTTTTATAGTCCAAAATTGGAATTATTTACAATTATTAGCAATTCGATAAGTAAAACTTGTGTTTACAGTTCAAAATTGGAATTATTTACAACAATTTGGAACGTCAAATTATCAGGTAGCTCAGTTTAAAAATGTCCCACTAGGTGGAATCCGTGATGCTCCAATCGTCAGTAGACTTATTTTAATTGTTTGATTGGATTAGTTGCTAAAATGAAATGGTAAGAACTTACATTTGCGTCCTGTATTACGTATCGCTTTTTATTAAACTTAGCTGTCAAAAAAGTCAAATTTCCCTATACGCAATCAAGTTCCTGTATAACTTACCAAAATGATGGAACTCACAACTGAGTTCAGATTTGTTATACTTGGGTTCTTATTGATTCATATACCGATACACAAATATCAACCCATAGAGGACAATTTCTGTGAGAGGATCGGTGTAAAGAGCGAACGTCACGGCTTGTATAAACATTTTTGTTGGTTTTGGTTGTACCGTTGCGTAGCAGTGACATCAACATCAATACATATTAACATCAACATCAACACCAATATCAACCTCAAAATCGACATCATCATCAACAACATCAACATTAACATAACCATGTCCATGACCTTTACTATCACTATCACCATAACCATCGTCACCATCACTGCCACCATATAGGCCATTGCCCCGTATTCCGGTGCAATAAAATTCAATTTATGTTATTTTATTTTCCCACCTCCTGTTTTGAGAAAACAAAACACCATCATATCACTTTACCATCATACATTCATACTATCATACCATCATACCACCAAGCCTTCATGCCATCATTCCATGATACCAGCATACCATCATTCATCATATCATCATACCCTCATCCATATCACCATCATCACCACCAACACCACGTGTCGATTTTGCACTATAAATTGCAAACATCAGCTCGATCGGTGAAGTTTTAGAAATTCCTCCATTGTAACTTTGGAACTGATAATTACCCCCAAGAAGGATAGGTGTTTTGAGATGTTAAAAGTGAGCTTTCTTAGGTTTTAAACAATATTTGTGCTAAGTTTAGTTCAAATCGGTTTAAGCGCGTAGATTTATATAAAGAGTACATTATATACTTTCTAAGGGTTTTTCAAACGGGATCCCGTTTCCTATCTCAAAAATTTAACCAGGATTTTCCAGTTTTCGATTTATTTATTTATGGATAGGAATGAACGCTTGATCATTTTTAAAAAACAAAACAAAAAAAAAAACAAAGGGATTCCCGTTATTAGAGATTTTTATAGAAAGGCTGCGGACCAATAGTCGGGTAAATCATTTAGTACAGTAAATTTCAATTTTAATACACCAGAGTCTCGCTATGCGTCTATTCTATGTGCGTCTATTCGCTCTTGCGTCGGCTAAAAAAAAAACCAATCACCCGCTTAGCGTAGGTTCTTCGTTATGCGTCCTTTTTCTTTCTTTCCATTTTTCTGTTTTGTCATACAACTAGTGTGAATTTTCGTTGCTATCAGAATATTTGATAATTTTTTGGTTTATTTTTCCTTCGAATTTGTAGTATTACATGTAACTCGATATGCGTCGAAATTCAGTTTGCGTCTCTCCGTGTGGAACCGAACAGGGACGCAAAGCGGGACCTTGGTGTACACATATACACATTTACCACAATTAGCGTATCAATTCTGTAGAAGTAAAAATGGTTTGATGGGTACAAATTATGGTTTGAACTAAAAGAGAGGCGGTCATGTTGGTTTACACCTTAAAATGACAAAATTCAGTATTACTTTAGTGAATCGGTTAAATTTCAATTGTTTTAAGGAAAATATATATTTAACTTGGTTAAAAATAGAAAGCCAACAAGTAATTAAAAAGAAATTAACTAATTAGACAGAAATTACTTTTCATTAAAATTGTTAAATATATAAAATGCGTTATTAACTTAAGTTCTAAATATACTCCTACAAACATCTCTTATATTACAAACTAATCTGTAGTATAAGTTAACAGTATAAGAATTGATTAGCAGTTGGAAGAAATGGAGCACAAAGCAAATCATGCAGCACTATAATATTCAGCTTGTAATATTTGTACAGTACTGGTTAGTAGTTAAAGAAATTGTTTTAATTATTCAATCTTAAAATGTATAATTTTTAGGGAAATTGTTAGAATGAATTTCATTAACTAGGCGCTTGCAAACATGGCATCCACAAGCCTTAAGAAAGGGCCTTGCAAAGATTAAGATCAATGAGCAAATCACGCGTTGAAGAAAATTGATCATCATTTTTTCTAAATTATAACTGAATTGGAAGGAACTGCTATTAGAAAATTTTTTTTTTTTTTTTTTTAAATGCTGCCAATGGCTTTATTCTTGAATCTTTCTACATAAGAAACTAACAAGAAGTAATCAAATCTTAAGCTAAAATTATTACATATTTTAAGTCTTAACCAATGTTAATACTTATTGTTGGTGCTCACAATTTAATTAATTTAGATTATACTTATACATACATATGTATACATCAACATTTAATAAATGTACAGGTTCACAGGTTCATCAGTCCGAGTGGATCTGTTCTTTTCAGTCGCCTAAATCGTAGCTGTTTTAATATATCCCTGGCCAATTCGTTGGGATGCGCTTCTAGTTTTGAATAATATTTAGAACTGAATTCTTTAATTGTTTCTTTAATGGTTTTAATCCCAAGGTCATCATGTATATTACTATTTCGAATGTACCACGGAGCATTAGTAATACTTCGAAATATTTTCGCTTGTGTTCGTTGCAGGAGCTCTCTGTTTTAAGCGCTATTGGATCCCCATAGCTGAATACCATATGTCCATATGGGTTTGATTATCGCTTTGTACAGTAAAACTTTATTGGCTAATGATAACTGAGATTTCCTTCCCATCAGCCAATACATTTTGGAAAATGTCATTTTTATTTGGTTGCGCTTAGTTTCAATATGGGTTTTCCACGTTAACCTTCTATCCAGGTGCAAACCTAAGTATTTGACCTTCGTTTGTTGAGGAATATTTTTATTGTTTAATTTCACTGGTGGGCAGGTGCGTTTGTTCAGCGTGAATGTGATGTGAGTTGATTTGTTTTCGTTCACTTTTATTCGCCATGTCTTTAGCCAGTCCGCGATTTTGTTTAAATGATTCTGTAACTCCTTTGAGGCAATTTCGGGATTATTGTGTGACACCAGGATGGCCGTATCATCGGCAAATGTTGATATTGTTGCTTTGTTGGTTACAGGTAAATCGGCTGTGTATAACAAGTATAATATTGGCCCTAGAACGCTGCCTTGCGGGACACCTGCATTAATATCATTTAAGCAAGTAGTTGCGCTATTTTGTTTGACAATGTATTGCCTTTGAATAAGGTAGTTTCCCAAAATTGAGTGAAATTTCTTCGGTAGAAGCTCTTTAATTTTGTATATTAGTCCATCGTGCCAAACTTTATCAAATGCTTGTGCTATATCCAAGAAAGCAGCAGAACAATATTTCTTTTCCTCGAAGGTGATTTTGATTGCGTTTACAATTCTGTGAATTTGCTCTGTGGTACCATGTTGGATTCGGAACCCAAATTGATGGTCTGGTATAACGCGCCGTTCTCCCAATATTGTTTTCAATTTTGTTAGTAACATTTTTTCAAATAGCTTTGATATTGTGGGCAGCATGCTTATTGGGCGATATGATGAGATCTGCGTTTCATTTTTTCCAGGCTTATGTATCATTGTGATCAAAGATATTTTCCATTTTTGAGGAATATAACTGGTTCGCATGATCGCGTTGAATATGAATGTTATTAGTTTTATGCATTTGTCTGGCAATTCCCTTATCATTTTTCCAGTAATGAGATCATGTCCTGGTGCCTTTTTCGGGCTTATGCAATTTTTAATTGTATTCTTAACTTTCTTCCAATTATACTTTATAGGTTTGTAGGATAAACCATCATCCATTTGCTGGGGTAGCACGAAATTATTATCTTCTTCGTGTGGTGTAAATACTGTTGTTAGAAGATCAGCAAAAGCATTGGCTTTTTCTTCATCACTTCTCGCCCAATTTCCAGTTGGTAGTCTAATCGGTGGATTTGAATTTGTTGGCCTTTTTAAATGTTTTGTTGCCTTCCACAAAGAGTAATCTGTCCTCTCGGTTGCCGAGAGATCACTTAAATAGTTCTGGACGCTCTGGTTTTCTTCTTCCCGCAAAGCAAATCTTAAGGCCTTGATAGCTCGATTTAATTTCCATTTCAATAACGCTGATTTTGTTTGCTGCCATAGCCGGCGAATTTTCCGTTTTTCCTGAATTAGTTCCTGTATATTATGTGACAGCTTATTAACTTTTTCGGAACTACTTATCTTATGACAGGTGTAGCCCTTTCAGCAAATAATGCCATGATGTCTTTTAAATTTTCGGCCGCCGCATCAATATCAGCTGGTGTGGTCAGAGGAATATTAAGTAGGCAATTTTGTTCGACTAGCCTCCTATATTGATCCCAATTAGTTTGCTTGTTTGTAAGACGGTTGGGTGTTTCGTTCCTTAAGACATCGGTACTCACTGTTACTATTACCGGTGAGTGATCAGAAGACAGATCATAACAATCGGTGGCCTTAGCATATGTACGTGGAATGCCCTTAGTTACACAAAAGTCGATTAAACCAGGAATTTTCTTTTTATCCGTCGGCCAGTAAGTTGGATTACCGGCAGATAAATAATCCAGGGACTGTTCCTCTATAGCTTGATAAAGTTGTTTGCCTTTCGGCGATGTTAATCTGGAGCCCCAATGAGTATGTTTGGCGTTGTAATCACCTTCCGCAAGAAATTTATTACCCAGCTGGCTGAAATAATCCAAGAACTGGAGTTTTTTTATAGCATGTTTTGGAGGACAGTACACTGCCGATATGACACAGTTTCCAGACCACTCCTGAAGACAGATGCTCGTTGATTGTATATGTTCTTTCTCATATTTCGTCAGCTCATAATGCTTTAATCTTCTTTTAATCAATACAGCTGTGCCTCCATGTGCTTTCCCATCTGGGTGCTTGGTGTCATAAATAGAGTACCCATTAATTTTGAAATAGCTATTTTTGGTGAAGCGTGTTTCGGATATTAACATTATGTCAATATTGTGCTCACTGCTCAGTGAGGAATGCTTGAACCTCCGCTTTATGTTGTGCTAGGCCGTTTGCATTCCATATAGCTATTTTGATGATGGTCATTTTTGACTTTTTACGACTATCTGCATCAGCGTGTTCATATTCTGCATCATTAGATCCATGGTTCTCTCCATCATCGCCATGAGGCTTTGCATCATATTAGTCAATTTGTTTAGAGCTTTTGAGATGTTTCCCTCTTCACTTGCTTGCACTTTAGGAGCCGTACCTCTAAGAACACTTGCGTATGAAACCCCTTGGTGCACACTGCCGTTGACAGTTGCGTACTGATTTCCATTTTGAGCGTTTGGGTTTACAATTTCTGGGTGTGCTTGTTTTTTAGCTGAAGAATGGAGATTAAGCATTCGTTGTTCAGCTCGCTGCTTTGGATTGATTCTTCTTTTCAATTCAAGATAAATTGGGCACCCTCTATAATTAGCTGTGTGATTTCCATTGCAGTTGCTGCATTTTCTCACTGATGCTTCCGTTTTGGCTTTATTGCAAACCTTTGCGTTATGGAGTTCACCACATATAACACAAACATCGTTCAAAGTGCAATATGCTCTAGTGTGTCCATATTCTTGGCACTTAACACACTGTACCGGCCCATTTCTTTTCCTGGGTTCTTCGATGGTAACCCTTCTGTGCAGTAGATATTTTAGGTCATATATTGCATGTTTGCCTTTGACCTTTTTATTATCTGGTTCTAATTCCAGACGGAACAATGGCTGCGGCGCCTTCTCCCGATTAATAATATTGGTAATAGATTTACATTGGAAACCTTTCTCAGCGAGAGCAGCTTGAATTTCGTTTGCATCTACGTAGCTCTCTATTCCTTTCAATACTACAACTAATCCTTTTTGGCTCTTTAGTTGGTACGTGTAGTAATGTTTACCAACTTGATCAAAATGCTTGATTAACGCTCTGTAAGCATCAATATTGAGCGGTTGAAATTTTGTTTCTTTAATATAACGGAAATATAAAATGCACCTTCCGTAATAAACTCGATGGTTTTTGCAAGTTCTCTATTTGATTCTTCCCTCAAATAGATTGGTGGCGGCTTCTCAATTTTTGGAGTTTTTTCGGGCGGCGGATCTTCAACAATCAAGCAAGAATACCTATTGCCATGTGTTAATTCAACGGAAGCTAACTTAGTGAATTTGTTCGCGCTTGCACTGGCCACTGATCTAGGGCTTCTCCTGCGCTTTGATCGGACAGTAATATACCGGTCAATTCCCGTTTGCACTAAACACTGACCTACATCACTGTTCATTTTTTTTTCATTTGTTGTCAATGCACTTCCATTGTTTATATTATCGTCAATATTTGTCGACGATGCACTTTTATTTTCTTTATGGTTCAACACACCAAAGTTATTTAAATTAATTTCTAGTTCATTTTGATTTAAATTGCCTGGTAAAGCAATTTTTTGAGCATTTAAATTTTGTTGTCGCTTTGGACTATGCTGCACATTTCCAATTTTATTAATAATTGAGGTCGTGACGTTCGGTGGCAAATCGCTTGCGGACATCTCTGTCTGCTGATTTAGCCCAGCCTTTTTGACTTGAGGCGGAGAATTGAACATCACGATTTCACTTACTTTTCACATCACAAATTTTTTTTTAAAAATAAAAATAAAAAATTTAAAACTGCTGATTCAACTTTTCACACAAGTAATAAGTAAATTATTTTAAATGTTTACTCGGTGGTAGTAAAATTGCAACTGATTAGAAATTTGAAGATTTATATTTAGTTTTTGTTTTCGTGCACAATTTTAATACTTCTCAGTTAATTTAAATTTGTTTTTTTTATTTAATAATCCAGCCCTCGATTTTCCATATAAATATTTATTATTTTAACATTCTTGCCATAAACTGACAACAGAGACATCTACTTAAGTTGTATTTCATATCGCGTAAAGGCCGGTACGCTGCTGATGTGAAATGAAATTTCTCGTATAAAATTGACACAAGCGAAAACGAAAATGAAAATTTCACCGCAGAATTTCACTTTGTGGTACACAGTTTAGCTAGCGAAATGGGAGTTTTCGTATTAGAATACAGATGTCTCTCACTTCATTTTTATTTTCTCAGACGATAAATCCTAGTATAGTGAAAATAATATCTCAGCGAGATTCTGACAGCTCTCGCGCATCAAAACAAATGGCGTAAACACAGCGATGTATTTAGGCTAATTTGTTTACATTTTGAGGTTAGAATTTGTCTATTTTGAATTATGTTTTTCCTCAAATTTATTCACTATAATTAATGGTGATTTTAATTTAGATAACACACTACTTAGCACTAGAACTTTTGATAACATTTAAGATAATTTTAATGTCATTAGCTTGCCTCGAACAAATTGAAATTTAAAATCGAGTTTTTTTGTTGTTTTGCTTTAACACGAAAAATGACATTTCTTTCTAAATATGCCTAGTTCGTACCTTAAATGGGTATAACGTTACATATCCAGTGGTGTTGTTAATATTTTTTATATTTTTTAAATTTCGCATGTTATTTTAGAGTTAACCTATAAAATAATGAGAATTTTTAATATTTTCCAATATAAATTACATTATGTAATGGAATCAAATTTCACATATCTTTATTTATAATTTTTTTTGTTTTTAAAACTATTACTCAGCCGACCCTTCTTTGAATTTTTAATGTATTTTAACTACTTCACCGTTGGCTGCGCACAACGATGTAAAAATGAGTTTCGCTGAGATATTATTTTCACTATTCGCGATTTCCAACAAAGTAGCTCACATCTGGTGAAAACAATATGAACAAAATTTAACCATAGAACAAGGGTGATCAGAACTGTCAAACAGTTGAATTTGACAATACTCGTCCCCTTTACTTACATAGAAACCAACGCTAACTACATTTGATGAAAATCGCCAATACGCTGTTCAAGTGAAATTAAATTTGCACTGGTCTCTAAAAATAGGAAGATAAATCTGACGTGAAAATTTAGTTTGACGAGTTTCGTAAATATTTTAGTGCGTATACCTTCATGTTATCTCTAACAACATATTTTATACAATACAATTCACTTCGATAGTTGATTATCCTCAAAACGCAAAAAACAAATGAAATTTTCAAAATTTATCTTCGCATTTATCATCCGGGAAGGATGGTATTCCAGGTGCAGGTATGTTGATGACATACTATTATATTGTATATGCTGCGAGTCGAGTCGAGTTTAATCCTAGTTTAACTCTCACTATATACGGAGTCGAGTTAAACTCGACTCGACCTAATAATTTGCCGAGTCGAGTTAAACTCTACTCTAAAAAAGCACTATATACGCAGAGTAGAGTAGAGTTAAAAAAACAACAACAAAATTAATGCAAAATTCGTACACACCATTTTATTTATTTATTTCAGATTATGTTATTGAAGAATGAAAGCGATATACAAAAAATATATTTAAATATAATAAACAATTTTCTTTTTAATTTTTTAATCAAATTCGATGTTTTATTTTAAATCTCTTGTTTATTAAGATTTTAATTAATTAATTTGCATAAATATTTTTTTTTTTTCAGGATTTGAAAATAACAATTTTTTCGACAAAATATCACTGGAAAATTAAAACAACACATAATATGGTGATAAACAAAAAGAATAATCAATCTGATAATCATCTAATGATTTTTTGTTAATTTTTTTTTCGATTATTTTAACTCGGTTTTAATCCTATTTGAACTCTGCATATTTTTAACTCTACAGTATATACACCAAGAGTTGGTTAGAAAATAACTCGACTCTGTATATAGTCAGAGTTAAACTAGGATTAAACTCGACTCGACTCGCAGCATATACAATATATATGTCTATGGAATGGAACTGATAGGCTATTAACCTCTTTTCTCACAATACAGTATTAAAATTGTAATGTGAATATCAAAATTTATTATTTTTAAGAAAAGTATGCTTTGGAAATTTTGATGTATTCTGACATTTTCTTCAGTTTGCGCGTTAATTTTCGCTCGGTTGAGCCATTAGAGTTCAAAATTTATCGAAAACCCACGTATACAGACGCCATTATACTTAACTCTTCAAACCATCCCCATAATATTAAAATGTCAGCTTTCCACTCATTCTTAGATAGATTAATAAACATTCCTTTCACCAAATCCAATTATAACAAAGAGCTTAATATAATTTTAGAAATAGCAGTGAATAACGGTTATGCAGCAAAGACTATATTAAAGCTATTAAACAGAAAACTGAAACATAAAGCTTTAGCTAACATTTATCCACCTGATAGCCCAATGCCGAAAAATTGGCGCCGCTTAGAGTATATAGGAAAAACTAGCTAAAGGATTAGTAACATCGTGACACAATATACAGATATTAGCTTTGCTTTTTATAACAATAATTCAATTAAGAAAATGATTTTTAACAACAAACCAAGAATTGATCGTCTTTTCAAGTCTGGCGTTTATAAGATCAATTGCAGTGATTGTAGTTCCTTTTATATCGGACAGACCGGACGCAATTTTGAAGTTAGAGTTAAAGGACATTTATCTGGTAGAAATGAATCATCCCTTTATAATCATTTAACGTTAGAAAATCACACATCCAGCTTAAACAATTTAGAAATATTGCATGTACAACCAAAAAGCAGACGTTTAAACAACTTAGAATTTTACGAAATCCGAAAAGCTATATTTTTTAACCAAAATATCCACAACGAACAGAGAGAAATCCGTTTCTCACCAATTACCGACCACGCACTGTTTTATTCCCATACTCATACCATCCCATAAAATGACTAATACGTCGGGTTATAATAAAATAAAGAAGGAAAAAACACAACATCTGGAATTTTGTTATTCGGCCGTTGACTAATCAATAATCAATAATCATATATCTGTGTTTAACTCACCCCCTTTTTATTTCTAATGTTTATTGCTCTCACCAATTTTATTGTTTACCACTCCCACATTTTGTATTTGTATATTTTTGTTTCATTTTTTGCTTTTTCCAACTATATACTTATATAAATAACTACATTTTTATTTTTACAGTTTAGTAGATACTCCGGATGATGGCCTAACAAGCCGAAATCGATCGAGTGATTTTTTAAACCTTTTGTAATTTTGCGAAATATTTAACAAGTGTTTTTAAAAAAATTTAAAAATGTGTGTATTAAGTGTGTTTCGCCAAGTGCCTACGGCAGAAAGTGTAAAAAGTGTTTTTGTTTATCTTATTTTGACGTTTACATTTCTATGTATTGTGAAATTCCGATCAAATCTTTGTGAGATTGAGACATTTTTTGCAAAATACAAATAATTTTGTCCTTGACTGAATATTCCAATGACAATCATACTTGAATAAAATTTAAATTAATGTAACGATTTTTTTCCATTTTAGGTGATTCCCCTTTCAATTCTTTTCACAGTGATGATATCGACCAATAATTTGTGTTTAAAGTATGTCGGCGTTGCGTTTTATCATATTGGACGATCGCTTACCACCGTACTTAATGTGATATTGACGTATATATTTTTAAAAGAGAAAACCAGCCTAAAATGTCTGTTTTGTTGTTTCATCATTTTGGTTGGATTTGGGCTGGGAGTGGATCAGGAAAGCTTAACAGGTACATTATAGGAACTAAGACAGTCAGTATGTATATGTAGTTTAAAAATAAGTTGAATAATTACAATTTGTTTATTTTTCCGTCTTTTTCCAGAATCATTTTCTTTAATTGGAACAATATATGGAGTTCTGGGAGCGCTAACAATGTCAATGTGTTCAATTTACACAAAACAAGTCTTACCATTTGTCAATGAAGAAGTTTGGCTCTTAAGTTATTACAACAATTTGTATTCGATATTTCTATTCATTCCACTGATGTTTATAAATGGAGAATTATATAACGTTCTAAACTATCAAAACTGGATGCAACCATGGTTTATGTTTCTGATGATGATTGGTGGAATTTGTGGTTTTGCCATTGGATTTGTAGGGACTCTACAAATTAAAGTAACATCACCTCTTACACATAATATATCTGCTACGGCAAAAGCGTGTACTCAAACTGTGATTGCAACTCAGTGGTATAATGATGTCAAATCAACGTTATGGTGGACATCAATTTGTTTAGTTTTGTTGGGGAGCGCTTTGTATGCTAGAGTTAAACAGGTGGAGATGTCTAAACAAATTCAGATAAATTCGCAAGCTAAAATCTAATAGTTACTAATATGACGATAAATGAATAAAAACCAAAGTTGAAATCCATAAATGTTTTAAAACCAAACTATTTGTTTTTATCTAATGAGTTTGTTAAATTGATTGAACTCATTATAACGTTTTCGTTGCATTCGGTCAGTTAATCAAATATTATGGATGCGTTCGAAATGGAAAATGCACATTTAGCGAAGAAACTGTTCAAAACCTGCGATGTGCAACTATACAGCTAAAATACATGTGTATTTTTAACACGTCTGTTGTTATATCATGTTGAAAGTCAGTTAATTATATTTTAAATACGTGTTTTGGAAGCACCCATTGAAGAGATAGTACATGTACATTTTGTCATATATCCTTCTTCAGTTTTTCATAAGAACCTTTACCTTTTAAGTGGCCTTCTGCCATGTTTTTCATCTAAACTTTGTTGTATTGTATCGGCAATGGATAATTTGTATTCGATAAAAGAAAATTATTGTTACTTTATAATCAGCAGAATACGCGCGACATACCTAAACCCGCATATTACAGACCATTAATTCTCCTAAATGTTGAGCAAAACAATGTAAGACTAGTAGTAATCTTACCGCCCGATTCTGACGCCCAGTCACTGATCAAAAAACAGTCTTATTTAAGACTTTTTCTGTTAGTTAAGACTTTTGTGTTAGTTAAGACCCATTTCGTATTCTACGAGTAATCTTAGCTGTCATTAGTCTTACAAAATAGTCTTATGTAAGACCAACAATTTTGATGGTCTTAACGGTCTTCATTTGACATTTCTCTTGTAGCAAAATGATGACGCTTTTACAACAAAGTGTCATCTTAAATTGTATGTATCGACATAAAAGCATTTAAATATGTTTGTTTATTTATTTTTCAATAGTGAAAATATCTCAAAATACAAATAAAAGCTGAAAAATTAATGAAAATAAGGAAAACATTGGTGTTTGACAGGTCTACAAACGTTTTGGAGAATTTGCAACCAAAAAATTAAGACTGCTACGATCAGAAATTCAGAATACCAATATAATCTGTAGTCTTAAAAAAAAGTCTTCCCAAAAAATGTTTTAGCTAAGACAGTCTTAGGAGTCTTAGGCTCGATTGTATGAACACGGATAGATTAAAAAAAATCCGGCGATACAGATTAATCTTCAACCGACGATTTTTTTTTCGTCGATTGTATAAACACGGATAAAAAAATTCCATCCTCTGTTTATTGCAGTTTTTATTGCAGTTTATTTTGGAGTGTCAACACTTTTTTGATGTTTCAAATTTAATTTATTGTTTATTTACATTCTTATGTGTGTACTTATTGTACACGAAAGTATTTTTTTATGTTTTTCTACAATAGAAAAAAAAATTCGAGTTGGGCATTTCAAATTTTATGTTTTTTCGATTCCATTCCGATTTTTTTTTCAATAAACGCAACAACAATCAAAATATTCCGCCGCGCCGAACCAAACAAATAAAATTAAAATTATGTCAAAAAAAATAAACAACATTTTCTATCCACTGTTTTAGACAACAAAAAGAGAAGATAAAAACAGTGGATAGAAAAGAATCCTTGGATTAATTTTCGTATTTATCGTCGTTCATACAATCCAAGCGACGATTAATCCGCCGATTAATCTTCTATCCGCGTTCATACAATCGGGCCTTAACGTCAGAATCGGGGGGTTATTTTTATATAGAGAGGACAGAAGTCAAAATGGCCTACCAACATTACGAAGTCGAGTATTTAGATACAGAACAGCTTTAGATTTAGAACAACAACCGCTGCAACACCAATAAAAATTATATCCTCTTCGTCACTGGAATCCAGCAATTTTGAACAATTCTTTAGAAGTATCAAAAAGTAATAATCTAAAAGAAACTTCATTCAAAAATAAACGAATAAAAGTCCCAACAAAATTTATCTCTATACACATTTTTAGCTTGACGATTTATCTGTAATTTAATGGAGACTTAATACTAAGCTTAAGTTGCTATTTAAAAGTGTTTTTTTGTAAAATAAAAAAATAATTCTGATATGAGTAATAATGATAATTAATTTCTTAGATTATTTTGAATCCTGAAAATAATCGAATTAACACTAATACATAATTTTGTTTACTAATTTTTGGTTTTGTTTTGTTTGCTGTCAAAATGTGTCCATTAAATTTTGCTATAAAAAAAACAATAACAAAATTCTTTGTCTTTGTCACTCTGATAGATTTTTTTTGTCTTTTTCCAACTTGAAGTCAGCTCAGTCAATTTTTCACAATGGAATTGAGGCATTACTCAAATAAATTTCGTAAATACGTCAATTCCGTGACGCGCGTCATCACTTTGAAACTTGGTTTTCTCCCCCATACATAGTATATAATGAAAACAAAGACGCAGTCCTACGTCAACTTATTTATGTGGTTTTAACAGGCGCACAAGCTTTTTCGCCAACGGCTGTGTAGTAAGCACCTTTTTACATCACAGAAAATACGAGGTTGGTGAGCGTAGCGAATATGGGATGAAGGGATCTAGTCTTGATAAAGAAAAAATATTTTGTATTTTGTTTTGGAACACATCTGTCAGTCTCTTGTTTAAGCGAACGACATGAGTTAGCGCCGCCCTGACCAACTTTTAATGTAACGAAACCTAAATCTAAAGGAATTCCAGTTTCAAGTTCTAGTATGATACTATCCGTTTATCTAAATTTTGAACAACTTTTCGGTATAATTGGGTCGGAATTTTCTGAATATGTAGCACCATGATAACCGACTTTTGTGGTCAAATGCGGACATAATCGCTAAACGAGATTTTAAGCTCGCAGAATGAGAAAGAAAGAGACGGATATATCTTTTTCCTTATTTTTATTTTTCAATATATTCTTCTCGAGCATCAATACTCCATATGGGCTCCTGCTTAGATTCTGCATCATTCTGATGAACCCAACTTTGATCTCCAGTAACAATTCTTTTGAATACATCTGCCGGATTGCCACCATATACAGCTCAAAAAACTCCTTACTACAATTGACGACTGGTAAAGTTGAAAAAGCGCCTTAAGCGGACGATATTGAACTAAGTAAACCATGTAAACAAAAATGTGCTATATGAAGTTATGTGTATGTAATAGAGTCTATTTCATTTTAATTTTTATTTATTAAAATTGTCATGATTGGAAAATCTAATGAATCCGTTATGTTGTTTAACATGTGATTTTTATATATTTGATTAATTTGGACAGTTTTATCATTTTAAATAACAAAAATTTATTCTTGAAAATTGGAGAAATTTCATACTAACCTAATGTTACTAAAAACATCTATTATATAATATACAAGAATGTTCAACATTTTCTTAAGCTATAAATTTCCATTCACATATGAATTACTAATCATAGTGCAATAGCTCATATGTTAGAGCGATGCGCCATGAAGTTTTAAAGGTCTCTAGTTCGATTCCCGATAACTTCGTCTTTTTTTTTTCGATTTAATGTCAAAAATTTAATTTCAAAAATTTAAATGCGTTCTATTTTATTAGAGTTCGAAGTCTTTTTTTCGTCGGTGCAACCTGTAGTGAAGTATTCCTTTTGCAGAAGTTATTTATATTTATTATGGCAAAAATGTTTCGCATAAATAATAAAATTGTGCAATTGCACAGGGGTCCCCTAGTAGATATTTTAAAAATATTGAATTTAACCATGTATTTATCATTCAAAACGTGGTAACTGTGGTATAATATAATTTCAAAAATATTTAGTGACTCAAACATATATTTATGGTGAAATTAAAATTAATTTTCTGCAATTTTCTGTACAGTTTTCTGGCATTTTTAATGATAAAATTGTTCCAAATTAATCAAATATATAAAAATCACATGTTAAACAACATAATGGATTCATTAGATTTTCCAATCATGACAATTTTAATAAATAAAAATTAAAATGAAATAGACTATATTTCCATATAACTTCATATAGCATATATTTGTTTACATGGTTTACTTAGTTCAATATCGTCCGCCAGAGCACACCATACCAGTCGTCAATGAACACGAAATGTTTTTTATCCAATTTGTGAGCATTCTTGGTACCACTCTTGCACTGACTTTACCACACCAAGATGATAACGTTTTACCAATTTGGCTGTTGTTTCGCATATCTTTGACATTGTGGAAATTTCTTTTAATTTTATTTGAGCGACATCATCACTTTTATTATCATTTTAAGTTTTGTAACATTACTTGGCCTTTCGGAGTGTTTACCACCTTCTAAGACTCTCTACATTGTTTAAATAATCATTGCCACTTATAAATCATTGTTTTTCCAGGACCATTGACCCCATAAACTACTTCCATTTCCACTTTAAAAAATTCAACACATTTTCCTAGTTTTGTGGGGAGTTTAGGTTAGGTTAGGTTTGGGTGGCTGTCTACTAGGACCAGGCATAGACACAAAAAGGTCCGTAGCCATACCACAATTTAAAAATTTTCCCCCAACTCATTGAAACCACTTTGAGCTTGCTATGAAGCGCTGGATGCTCCTGACGTTCATCCTGCTGAGCTCCGTCAGGTCGTTGAAAAGGGGTGCCCCTAGAAAATTCCGTCTGTTTCGTGCCAGACGAGAACAGGTACAAAGAAGATGAAGTACTGTTTCTTCCTCCTCTTCGTCCTCGCAACTACGACAGTAGTCATGTGAAAAGAAACCAAGTCTACTCGCATGTCTGCCTATGAGACAGTGCCCCTTAATCACTCCAACAACCACACTTATCTGACTCCGCTGAAGTGAGATCAGCTGTATGGATCTCGCCGAGTTCAACTTTGGCCAGACCTGCCGAGTTATTTACGCATGAGGTACTATTTGAGGAATTTTTTGAGGTTGTTTCGCTGCGTCACATAATATACGTTTAGTAAAAACTTTGACTCATAATATCCGTTTAGTATAAACTTTGACGTTTGTTTGCGTTTCAATCGTCAGCTCTCGTAAAGATCTATAGATTGAGTATATAAAAATTTAGGTGTGCCCAATACACGACTTTCTTTTACGAACAGCGAATTTTGAGAAACTTTTATAATGCAAATTCCTTGCAAACTTATGATTGTTTTTATTTTTTCATTTTTTCTGTAAATTGTATATTTTTGAAATATTTAAGACATACATGTATATACCAACAGACACCACTTCGAAACTCAATTTTTCGGACTCATATTATTACACACGTAAAAGAAATAAAAGGTGATATTTATGGATTTAAATTTTTTCTTTTAATTTTTTGGAATTTGTATTAGTGATTTTTTGTAAACCTTATACTTTTTAAGATATATGCAAAACACATTTTCTGGCCCAAGGGAGTCGCCACTTCCGGTTGACCGATTTGACAATTTAACATACATTTATGCTAAAAAATCGGAAATACGTCACTGTTGTGTGCAAATTAATTATAATTAGCATAATTGGGCTAATACACACAATAACTAAAATGACAAATGCAAGTACTGCTGTAACTCCCTGTAAAATTGTGGGGGGGGGGGGCGAAATTGCGAAATATTTTTATATTTTTGCAATTTTAAAACAATATACATACTAAAGGACTACAAACCCTAATAAGTCGTTAAAAAAGTTAAGAAACATGAAAAAATTATCTACATTCAATTATAATTTTGCATTAAAAACCGGAAGTACGTCCCTGTAGTGTGCAATTTAATTATAAGTAGCATAATTAGGCTATATGTGTTGGCCAAACATCAATTTTTAGTTTTTTTTTATAAAATTTTTTAATTTTTTTTTTTATTTTTTTTTAAAATAGTTTGTATTAAGTAGTTGTTTGTAAACCTTATACTTTTTCAGATATTTGCAAAACAAATTTTCTGTCCCACGGGAGTGGTTACTTCCGGTTGTCCGATTTGGAGTAAAATTCACTGGGACCTTCCAATTTATCAAAAAAGCTTAAATCTGAAGTTTCAGTTCGATTGGTCAAGCCATCTGGGCTGTAGAGAAGACACAGACTGACAGACGGACAGACAGACGGACAGACAGACTGACAGACAGACATCATTTCGAAAACCACTTTTTCGAACTCAGGGGACCTCAAAACAGATAAATCTTCAATAATCTCAAGGTCGAAAATTTTCATGATTACTATACTTTATTTTACTTTCGTAAAAGAAAGTAAAACTGTAGCGACTCACTCACTTATTCAATTCAATTCGATTATCATTATTCACATAAATATTTTTAGAGGCTATAGTGTGATGCCTGGAATTCGCGTGTTAAAGTTGCGGTAGTACCGATTTCCCAAGTAAAATACCGGACTTTAATAGGGCACACACAATGAACAATTTTAATGATATGTGGCCGAAATTTATTACTTTCTTTTACGTAAGTAAAATAAAGTATAGTAATCATGAAAATTTTCGACCTTGAGATTATTGAAGATTTATCTGTTTTGAGGTCCCCTGAGTCCGAAAAAGTGGGTTTCGAAATGATGTCTGTCTGTCAGTCCGTCTGTCTGTCCGTCTGTCTGTCCGTCTGTCTATCCGTCTGTCTGTCAGTCTGTGTCCTCTCTACAGCCCAGATGGCTTAACCAATCGAACTGAAACTTCAGATTTAAGCTTTTTGAATAAATTGGGAGGTCCGAGTGAATTTTACTTCAAATCGGTCCACCGGAAGTGGCCACTCCTTTGGGAAAGAAAATTTGTTTTGCAAATATCTTAAAAAGTGTAAGGTTTACAAAAAATTACTAATACAAAATGTTTCCAAAAATCAAAAAAAAATAAAAATAAACAAATTAAAAATTAAAAAAAATTAAAATTAAAAATTAAAAATTAAAAAAAAAAATTAAAAAAAATTTAAAAATTTTATAAAAAAAAATTAAATATTGTTTTGCCAACACATAAATATATGTGTATATATAGCCTAACTATGCTAATTATAATTAATTTGCACACTACAGTGACATACTTCCGGTTTTTAATGCAAATATTACATAATTGAATGTGGATCATTTTTTCATGTTTCTTAACTTTTTTAACGACTTATTAGGGTTCGTAATACTTAAGTATATATATATCGTTTTATAATTGCAAAAATAAATCGCAACTCCTGCCCCCCCCCCCACACTTTTTTACAAGGAGTTACAGCAGTTCTTGCATTTGTTATTTTAATTATTGTGTGTATTAGCCCAATTATGCTAATTATAATTAATTTGCACACTTCAGTGACGTACTGTATGTTATAAAAATATTTAGCCTACATGTATGTTAAATTGCCAAATCGGTCAACCGGAAGTGGCCACTCTCTTGGGCCCGAAAATGTGTTTTGCACATATTTTAAAAAGTATATGATTTACAAAAAATCACTAATACAAATTCCAAAAAATTAAAAGAAAAAATTTAAATCCATAAATATCACCTTTTATTTCTTTTACGTGTGTACTAATGAGTTCAAAAAATTGAGTTTTGAAGTGGTGTCTGTTGGTATATATGTCTGTCAACTTGTAGTCCAAATGGTTTAACCAATCAAACTGCAACTTCATGTTTAAACTTTTTACATACATTTTGGGGTCCCAGCTCCCAGCTCCCAGATTCCGTAAAACAGAAAATTTATTTTGCAAATATTTCAAAAATATACAATTTACAGAAAACATGAAATAATAAAAACAATCTTAATTAAGTTTGCGGGAAATTTGAATTATAAAAGTTTCTCAAAATTCGCTGTTCGTAAAAGAAAGTCGTGTGTTGGCCACACCTCCATTTTTTTATAAGTTGATTTCACAAATGTGGACTACAATCCACCACTTTACCTTTAACTTTATAATTAAATTTTATTTGAAAGATAGCCCGGTATTATTATTCACTTCGCGTAAGTTACTTTGTCGCTTTTTAATATTAATTTTCGATTAGAAATGGCGATGAGGCATTGCATGCACAAGAGCAGAAAAGAGAGTTGTGTGTTGTTGAATATTTTCGTTCGTGTGTCAAAATCGATTTTTCATTTTAAGATCTAAAAAACTTAGACTTATGTAGTCTTACTTTGGCAATTTTACAACAGCAATGCCGTGTATTTTGATTCCGGAATGAAGAAATTCATTCCGCTGAGAAGTAGGAATAGCAAAATTCTCTTCTTCTTGTAGTTGTAGTGGTGACCACTAGAGTAAATGTATATTACATATATTTAGTTTTATGAGTTGGTATTAAATAACAATTTTCAATTTTTCGATTAATCAGAATTTTAAATTTTGTTAATTATCATTTATTAGAATTATTATACTTTATTCAATAATTTGTCATCACTATTTTATATTTGTTAAAATTCTAAATAATAAATTATATTTTAGAGCTTGGTACCAACTGTTGAAAGTAAAAACAAAAAATTATTCTGAAGAACAATTGTTCTTACTTTGGGCAAAATTTCATTCCTATCCGGATAGGAGTAACTTTTACCAAAGTAAGACGGCATTTACGTTCAGCAATGCGTTATTGATTGAGTTTGCGATGACGACAATAGATGGTGATAATTTCGGTGTTGCATTAAATTTATCCAAGATATTAATTTAATGCAAAATAGTGAACTGTACCATAAAATAAAGAATGATATATTCCTATACTTTTTGACTTACTCAAATATAGGGAAATATATTTATTGAGTTGAGCACAGAAACAAACCGTAAATATTTGTAAGTTTAAATATTTTACAGGTGTCACTATAAACTGAAAAGAGCTGTTCAATTACAATTATATTTCAAAGTTGAAATGCCTTACATTTCAAATAATTGTGGCGATAAACGAATTTAAAATTAGCGATTTCAATGAGAGAATCGCTACATATATTCATCACTCGTTCATCGTCACAATTCGCGCATTCATATTCACACTCATCTACATGAACGCACCTTGTTCAACCAACGCAACACACGTGTTTTTTTTTATTCATTCGGAATATTCCGGACATTCCGAAATTGACGTAAATCGTTTTTTTATTCATTCCATTCCTTCTATTCCTTTTTTAGTTCATTTTTTTATTTATTCGGAATATTTAGAACGCATTTTTTTTGTACTACATCGAAAGGTGGAATAAAAAGAATATCCATTTGAAGTTTTGTAATTATATGTGCGATGCTTACAATTTAAATGGTTAAATTGAATTAAATCATAGATATTATGAAAAATGAAATTGTTAATTTGATAAAATTTATTATTTAAGGTGTTAAATATTAAAATTTTTGAAAATATTTGGTTTTATTACATGATACATAATAGTTTTAAGTAGAGCTTGGTGGATTCAAAATATCACCGGTTATATTTTTTTAGATGTTTAAATTAAAATTAATATTACATGGTGTATTTTGACGTAAAAATTATTTGCAACTTTAATTAATTATAATGAAGTTATTTATTTAATAAATTTAACATGTTTCCTAATTTTAAAAATAAAATAAAAATTCGTGCTATGGGATGTGTATTCCATTTATTCCAATCTGTTATTTTATTACTTTACATACGGAATATTCTTAGGTCACGTGATCAATATTCTATTCGTTCTGTTCCTTCTGTGGAATGAATAAAAAAAAACACCCTTCATTACATTCACATTATACTGAGGACGTTTACACCGCCATATTTAGTCCCGGACTATACACTTTATTCGACCTAAACTGGATAGGTCACATGTTGTAAACGCTAGTTACCCAAATTGGGTTAGGCAAGTAAAATGTGTGACCTAACCTAAAATAGGTGAACTAGAAATATGGTGTAAACGGTTCGACCTAAGGAATTTCGATTTTTTCAATAGTTGCGATTTGTTAATTATCATTTTTACAGCACAAATAATGAATAAAAATATTAAAATTAAAATCAATAAATGCCAAAATGATATACACCAATACCTCACTTTGCGACGGTAATATGTTCCATAAAAATGCGTCGCAAATTGAAACGTCGCAAACTGAAACGTCGCAATTCGAATATTACTACATATTCATATTAAAAATATTTATATTGATTGTGGATTATTTTACTATTTATTAAAATAAATTATATGTTTTAATTGTCTTTTATTTAATTTAATTTTTTAGATTCCTTTTAGATTTCCTACACAAACTAGAATACACAGCCAATTCACTTGCATGGGCAGTAAAACTCAATGAAATTCAAATGAGCCGTTCGTTTCCATATTTTGTTAAAACGAGATAATGAAAGAATAGAAAAACAATAAACCCAAAATTATACGGGATTTTGTAATTTTCTATTTATTGCACAAGTGTTAGGGATTCATTTTTTTTTTTATTTTAACAATAAATTATTTACCGTTAGAAAGATTATACTCTCATTTATCTCTTGTTATCATTAACTTGATTTTTTGAAAAAGTGGCTTATTCCAATTTCAAAATAAACGACTCAAATAATCAAATGTATGTAGTAATGTGACATTCCCCGATAAACATTCAATATAACTGAATAACCTTCATGCATTTCCAGAAAAAAAACATTTATGTAACGACACAAAAAAATTTAAGCGACGCAAACTGAAATTTGGTAGTAAAAATGTACCGTCGCATTTACGAAACGTCGCAACTTGAATCGTCGCAAATCGGGGTATTGGTGTAATATTAAATATACATTTATTGAAAAATTTTAATTTTTGACGTTGGACCAACTGCGACCTATATTTATTCTGATGTAAACGGTTGGTAACGGTAAGTGGACTAAAATAGGTCGCCATTTAGGTCAGTCCACTAAATATTTCGTGGTGTAAACTACCTCACTGGCTGTCAAAGGGTGCATTCAAAAATTCAGTCGACTGCGCAGTTTGTGCAGTACTTCGTTCAAAAATTAAGTTTTGCAGCAAAAGCAGCGCAGTTGGTCGTTCAAAAATTACAATCACGAACGCAGCCAGTATGCAGTTTTTGCAGTCGTTTTATATTAACTGCATAGATGCAGTTAGTCTATGGACAATACCGTTGCTGTATAGACGGAATGTTCGAGTCCACTTTATGGTCGGGATAAGCTGTATGGTAGTCGCGCATATGTGTGTCACTGCTATGAGGTCGAGCGCACTTATGGTTGGCGATGCTACCAAAAAATCCACTGCGTAGCGTGATGCTGCTCCGTTCCTTAGGTTTAATCTGACTCCATAGATTTAATCGGACGCGTGGTGACGATTAGTAAGCTCCGTTGCTTTGATTATCAAGCAATCGTACAAACGGCTAAGCGTTACGCCTACAATATTTATTGGTGGGGTGGTTTTTCTGTCCAGACCAGAATTGGGGCAATATTCTTGGTAAATTTACTACCTTTGGTTGATTAACCTCGGATTGGACAACTTTCGGTTCGGTACTTGTAGTTCTACTACCATTTAGTTGTTCAACCTCAGGTGACGATTCAACTTTTCTTTTCTTACCCGCCCTGGATTGTTTTTCTTCTTTGGGATTCAGTCCGTATCCCTCTCTAATTCATCCTCATCAGTTAAGTAGATTAATTTCTTTGGTCCAATACTCTCTAATTCGCTATGTTCTTTAGCATCCCAAAAAATAAAAAATATCTACCATAAAAATGACTTAGGTCTATGAAAATTAATAGTGTGAGCGAAAAATTTGTTATCATCGTACACAAAATGTATGTAGATGTGTTAGATGGTTGCAATAAAAAGTACTCCATTTCATACTTTTTGTCAATAATTAAGGAATCACACTAAGCCAGCCACAAATTTTTTGTAATAAAATATTTTACTGACAAAGTTGGGTGTCTCATTCACACAACCACCGATTTTATATTTTTATCTCTAAATATTTTTGCTGATAAAAATTTTTTATAATGGAATACCGGCTTTAACCAACAACAATTTTGCTCGACGGATTGACTTTTCTTGACAAATCGAACAGTTTGACAGCAGAAAGATCATCTTTCATCGAGCCGGATTGCTTTTTCTTGGTGAATCGAAATCGGCATTAAAACGAACAGGAAACAAAACGAAATTGTATTTGAAACGTTGAAATGATGTAGGCGCAATTTTTTTTGGCCAACGAATCTAGCTAAAACCAAAACAATTAGCAAGTGACCACTTCATCAACCAATCATAACATGAATAGATTTTTTTCGGCGGAGCATTTTGATTTGTATATGTACATATATAGAGAGAAACATCATTTCAAATTTTTAAAATAAACTTAGATTTAGAAAGACAGATTATTAAAAATTAAACTTAACCGAAATAGATTCGTTAAGTTTATACGAATTTAATGAAACTTTAACTTCATTTACATTTAATTTTCCATGCATACTAGTCGCGTTCAACCTAAGTTAACTCGTTCATTGAAACATTGAATACCATTTCTCTTACAATAAATCTTTACTTAGTTTGCATGTGAACGTAATCTATTTAGTTTACGCATAAAGGAACATCCCTGCTTATTAAGGTCGCATATAAGTGTGAACTTTGTTATCACAATTCATTTTCGATTTAATTTTGTTCACAGATAATATTTTCTTGTTAACGGAAGTTTAGTTATGCTTTTTTTGAGTGTTTAATCTGTAAATAGTTGTATTTGAACACGCGTTACTCCATCAATCAATTGTTTAAAAATTTGGTGTTACATCTCTGACGATTTTTGTGTGAAACTGAATACGCTTGATAATAACTTCTCAGTAAATAAAATAAATAAAAATATAAAAACTGTGAGGTGCTGAATTAACTGAGGGTATATAAAACTGTGCAATTTTCGTCATAAAATTCTTGTAAGTTACGTCCACCACAATTCGATCAAAGTGTATTGGACTAGTTTAGCATGTGTCACATATTTTATTAATATACAAAATAATTATTTTGTTAGGTACGGTTTTAAATACCCTTATTTTGCTAACTATCGTATATGATTCGGATTTGGTTAAAATTTAGGTAAAAGTTATGACAATGGACGAAAATATTAAATCAGAAAAGGAGAGTTTAACTGCAAAATATTTTAAAATTTTTCTTGTGGTTGCTTCATATTGGTAAGCCGGTTGCAAGTTGTGTTAATAAGAAACTAGACTAATTCATTTCTTTTTCAGGCTAATATCAATTTTAACAGTGTTTGTGAATAAAGAGTTATTTAGCAGTAAGACGGTAAATTTGGATGCGCCTCTTTTTATTACGTGGTTTCAATGTATTGTGTCGGCCCTTATTTGTTTTATTATTAATGGACTGTCACGGTTATTTCCTCGAATAATTAGTTTACCGGAAAGAAATCCGTTTGAATGGAATACATTTAAAAAAGTAAGTAAAACCTTATAAATCGCATAATTTCCTAATCCTTTATAATAGATAAGATAATGGAGCGTTAGTTCGTACAAACTTTGCCATCTCTTAAACTAAATTATTTTTCTTATCTACTCAGCAAACACAAAATGACACTGATAAGATGACTGCAGTCACAGTTCTTTCGGAATTTCAGTACTCTTTTCGGCAATCGCCTACTCCTCGATTTTGTCGCTATTTACTCGTTTATGTTATGTGCTAAATATGTGGGGGATTACCAAACTATCAACTATAGGGGTGAAAGTTTATAAATGTGAAAATTATCAAATTGAATTTTATGAATGAAGAAGACATTGAATTTTATTAAATATAATGGGCCCTATTCCAGGATTTAAAATTGTTTGTTATGTTTTTTTGTTTTTCCAAAGCAATTTCTAAACGGGGAAATATTATATAACAATATATAGATTTATGATACCATTACCATCACCATCACCATCACCATCACCATCACCATCACCATCACCATCACCATCACCATCACCATCACCATCACCATCACCATCACCATCACCATCACCATCACCATCACCATCACCATCACCATCACCATCACCATCACCATCACCATCACCATCACCATCACCATCACCATCACCATCACCATCACCATCACCATCACCATCACCATCACCATCACCATCACCATCACCATCACCATCACCATCACCATCACCATCACCATCACCATCACCATCACCATCACCATCACCATCACCATCACCATCACCATCACCATCACCATCACCATCACCATCACCATCACCATCACCATCACCATCACCATCACCATCACCATCACCATCACCATCACCATCACCATCACCATCACCATCACCATCACCATCACCATCACCATCACCATCACCATCACCATCACCATCACCATCACCATCACCATCACCATCACCATCACCATCACCATCACCATCACCATCACCATCACCATCACCATCACCATCACCATCACCATCACCATCACCATCACCATCACCATCACCATCACCATCACCATCACCATCACCATCACCATCACCATCACCATCACCATCACCATCACCATCACCATCACCATCACCATCACCATCACCATCACCATCACCATCACCATCACCATCACCATCACCATCACCATCACCATCACCATCACCATCACCATCACCATCACCATCACCATCACCATCACCATCACCATCACCATCACCATCACCATCACCATCACCATCACCATCACCATCACCATCACCATCACCATCACCATCACCATCACCATCACCATCACCATCACCATCACCATCACCATCACCATCACCATCACCATCACCATCACCATCACCATCACCATCACCATCACCATCACCATCACCATCACCATCACCATCACCATCACCATCACCATCACCATCACCATCACCATCACCATCACCATCACCATCACCATCACCATATCACCATGTCACCATGTCACCATAGCATCATATCACCATATCACCATATCACCATATCACCATCACCATCAACCACCATCACATCACAATCACCATTCCAATTACAATTACGATTACCATTACCATACAATTACCATTACCATTGTTCTTATTACCATTACAACTATCATTACCATTACCATAAACAGTGAAGATGTTTACACCTGTATACAGCGCAACGCAACACTTCTTCGTTCCTTACCTCTTTGCCTATAAACTTTGTTGGAGTGGGGATATTTATATTGTATCGATTCAACAAAAAAATTATGTGGTGAACAAATTGCAACTCACTAACACAAACAAAACATAAATCCAAATAGTTAACATTTTGTTCATCTAGTATGCTTATAATAAAATGTTACTTATACAAAGATAAATAACAACAGTTATGACAGTTATAGTGTGAACGTGCGACTGTTGTAGCGTTGCATACCGTTGCGCATCATTATTATTGAAATTGGTTGGAACCCATGAAGGTTCATACGGCGCATCATACTTTCATACCATCATATCATTATACCATCATACAATCATACTATCATACTATCGTACCATGCCTTCATGTCATCATACCACGATACCAGCATACCATCATATCACCATATTTTCATCCCTATCATCATCACCATCACCACGTGTCGATTTTGCACTATATAAAATGCAAAAATCAGCTCGATCGGTGAAGTTTTCGAAATTCCTCCATTGTAACTTTGGAACTGATTATTACCCCCAAGAACTAAGGATAGGGGTTTTGAGATGCTAAAAGTGACCTTTCTTAGGTGTTAAACAATATTTGTGCTAAGTTTAGTTCAAATCGGTTTAAGCGTGTGGATTTATATAAAGAATATAGCGGGTGGTCTACCTAACGTTTGCAATTTTATTTGGCTCTAAATTCAAAGACGAATGAATATGTTTCAAAGTGGTTTGTTTTATTAGAAAGAGTATATACATTGCAATTAGGTAAGGAACACAATTTAATTCAAACGACTTCCACGGCTGGCTTTACAGTACCCTATTGTGTCATCCTTTTCAGAACATGTTCAGTTGTACGGGCTCCTATCTCCTCAATGGCAACTTCCATTTGATCTTTCCAGTCTTGGATAGTCTCTGAATGGTGAGCATAACACCCCAAATGAGACAATTTTGCTTATTGACATAGCTTCCGAGGTGAAAATGAGCTTCGTCGGAAAAGATGATTTTTCGGTAAAATGCTCATTTTCTTCCAAGCGATCCACATCCCAATTAGCGAACCGAAAACGTTGCAGATGGTCATTTTGCTTCAGCTCCTGCGCTAATTGAACTTTGTACGCCTTCATAACGAGGTCTTCATGCAAAATTCTCATCACTGACCTGCGTGAAAAAAAAAAATTAATTCAACTGCCAAATTAATCCCGAAATGAACCTCTTAAATCAATCTTCAGCTGAATCTCCAACTCAATTTACAACTCAACCTCCATCTCAATCGCAGCACAATCCTAGACGCAATCATCAAATTAACCGCCAACCAAACCCTCAACTCAATCACCAAATCAACCCTTAACCTAACTAAAAATCAGCCTTAAATAATTCCCTAACTGAACAATTCACTTAACCCCAATGCAAGCTAACTAAATCCTAACTGAACAACTCAACTTAGCTCGGACCAAATCTCAACCCTCTGCTCAACTCCGCACTTATTGGCCAACCCAATTCCCAAATTAACTCGATTCGAAAGCGCTACATGCGCGTATGAACTAAATCTAACCTCACATTAAACCCTAAACACGACCCCAAATTAATTCCTGTTCAACTTCTCACTCATATCCAACTCAATTTCAACTCAAACCCTATTTAAAACCCGGCATACGTTCCGTCGAACTATCATAACCTTAAGTAATCATCCCTTCATACCATTATTCCATTATACCATCATGACACTATTATACATTCCAACATCACACAATCATACCATCTTACCAAAGTAACGCCGAACCATCACACCATGATGTACATATATCTTACCATCAATCCACCATACCTTCACACCATCATACCATCGTATCATCGTAACATTCATTTACTATCAGGACATGATACCATCATACCATCCGACCGTCATACCATTATACCGTCATACCATCACACCATCATACTACCATACCATCGTACCGTCATACTATGGTACCATCATACCATCACCATCATACCTTCATACCATATCATAACATCATTCCATCATTATACTATCATACCACCGTACACCATCACCATCACACCATTCTTGTATACAAACCATCCCACCATTATACCATCATAACATCGTACCATCAGACATCATGCCATCATGCCGTCATCAAAAATCAACTCAATTTTGGAAGTTTTATTGTAGAAATTCCTGCGTAGTAACTTTGAACCTGATTATCGCGTCTCTTAAGAAAGAGATTGAGGTTTGACATATTAACTGTGACCTTTTTTAAGTCTGAAACAATAGTTGTGTCTAGTTTGGTTCAAATCGGTCAAGGCGTGTAGATTTGTTAAATATCATACACGAATACGGTTAATTCTTGTACGAATTCGTCTAAGCGTAATTCGTAACCAAATTTCCCTTCGCAATACGAATTCGAGCAGTTTCTGTACGTTCATGAACGGATTTTAGTTCGATGACATATTAGTTAACGATACCAAAATATACAAGCAAAAAATACAAGATGTGCGTGCATGTACACATAAATTTATATTTTTTAAATTTTTTTTTAAGAAATACATTTAATTAAACTGACGAAAAAATTCCAAATCGGGCAAGCCGTTCTCGAGGTACCATGGGTACAGACATCCAGACGTCCAGACAGATGGACGGACAGATTTTGTTTTATGTTTGGTAAAACATTTAGGGTACTAGTTTTGGATTCATGTTACAAGCTGCGTTAGAATGTTATGTTAAATGTTGCGTTAAATGTTACGTGTCATGTAAAATGTTATATTAAATAAAAATATTTCGTCTCTTTTTATTTATCACATTAAAATAGAAACAAAAAAGACAAAAAAACATGGCGAGAGTACTTTCAGTGTTCACATTACATGTATGCTGTGTTAAAAATGTCATGCCGACATCTTTGAGGCTAAATATTTCTGTGCGTCCGATTTTTCCTGTTATATAATTGAATACCATAAATTTTCAATGATCATCATTTTCAAAATACAAAAAATAAAAAAACAAATCATGTCATATAGCAAAAATATTGTTACGAACTGGGCTTCTGAGTTTGTTCGGATTTTGAAATTAAAAACACTGTGCACTTTTTATTTCACTCTACTTTTATACACTTTGATATTTGCTTTGACTTTACTATTTAATTCTGTCGGGCTATGACAACAGATTTATTTCTTTATTTAACGATTTAAAATAAATCAAAACCTTTCTCTGCTTGCCGTCGGTCGTATTTATAACACTTAACCATCTAAGCTATTGCTGTTCATAACGTGAGCTTGTTGTATGATGGCCAAAATCGTCACAATATTTACCTCTATTTTTGATTTTATGTTTTACCAAACATTTGCGGTTCAGGTGGAGCTTGAACACCATTCGCTTTTTTTTTTTGCTTTTTCAGACTCAGGGCAAAGAGAATGTAATACCAAGAGCAACGAAACTGAAGGAAAATTTTCATACAAAAAATGGGTCATGCAATGGGTTATACAACCGTTTAACTCGAGTTATGTTTATCCAATTTTAGAAATAAAACAATAGACGAATAGGTCATTTAAGGCAGAAACGATTGATTAAAAACTTTTTTCGATGTAACTGCTAGGAAAATTAAGAAATGCGTATTTGTTGGAGCTATATATGATTAAAATTTTTATTCGACTTCGGCACTCTTGGTATTCTATACTCTTTGCTCAGGGCCTTTCAAAACGTCTAAAAAATTTGTTTTTGACCAACCAAATTTGTCGTCAGTTTTGAGAGGATTTCAATACATTGTATTTTCGACATACTCTTTCGATTTCCAAAAAAAATCGATTTTTTTATGTGCCAAAAAATATGAAAAAAAATAGATTGTATTGGTGATAATGATAAAATAACAAATAAAAAAGCGAGGTTATGTTTTTTCATTTTACAGCATTTTACTTATTGTTATGTGAAATCGAAAGTTAAGCTTAGTACGCTGTTCAAGTGAAATGAAATGTTCACTAGTCTCCAAAAATAGGAAGATAAATCTGACGTGAAAATTTAGTTTGACGAGTTTCGTAAATATTTGAGTGCGTATAACTGCATGTTGTCTCTGACAACATATTTTATACAATAAATGTTACATATCACCTCCGTCCACTTATGTCTTCAGTTGATTATCCTCAAAACGCAAAAACAAATCAAATTGTCAAAATATATCTTCACATTTATAAGGCCGGTATGCTGCTAAAGTGAAATGAAATGTGTCATATAAAATTTACACAAGCGAAAACGAAAATGAAAATTTCACCGCTGAATTTCACTTTGTGGTACGCAGTTTAGCTAGCGAAGTAGGAGTTTTCGTATTAGAATACAGATGTCACTATTTTATCTCTACACATTTTTCACTTCATTTGTATCTTCCCGGACGATAAATGTGAAGATAAATTTTGACAATTTTATTTGTTTTTGCGTTTTGAAGATATTCAACTGTCGAAGTGAATTTTATTGTTAAAATATGTTGTTAGAGACAACATGAAGTTATACGCACTAAAATATTTACAAAACTCGTCCAACTAAATTTTCAAGTCAGATTTATCTTACTATTTTTGGAGACTAGTGAAAATTTCATTTCACTTGCACAGCCTACTAGGCTTTATCGTCCCTGGAAGATAAAAATGAAGTGAAAAATGTGTGACTAATATTTTGACGTTTATATTCCTACGTGTAGTGAAGGATCAAATCTTTGCGAGATTGAGACATTTTTTGCGAGATACTTAATAATTTTGTCCTTGACTTATATATTCAAATGACAATTATACTTTAATAAAATTCAAAATAATGTAACGATTTTTTTTTGCCATTCTAGGTGATTCCCCTTTCAATTCTTTTCACACTGATGATATCGACCAATAATTTGTGTTTAAAGTATGTCGGCGTTGCGTTTTATTATATTGGACGATCGCTTACCACCGTATTTAATGTGATATTGACGTATACATTTTTAAAAGAGAAAACCAGCCAAAAATGTCTGTTTTGTTGTTTCATTATTTTGGTTGGATTTGGGCTGGGAGTGGATCAAGAGAGCTTAACAGGTATATTATAAGAAACAAGTTTAATAATTACAAATTTTTTATTTTCTCGTTTTTTTTCTAGAATCATTTTCTTTAATTGGAACAATATATGGAGTTCTGGGAGCGCTAACACTGTCAATGTATTCAATTTATACAAAACAAGTATTACCATATGTCAATCAAGAAGTTTGGCTCTTAAGTTATTACAACAATTTGTATTCGATATTTCTATTCATTCCACTGATGTTTATAAATGGAGAATTATACAACGTTCTAAACTATCAAAACTGGATTCAACCATGGTTTATGTTTATGATGATGATTGGTGGAATTTGTGGTTTTGCCATTGGATTTGTAGGGGCTCTACAAATTAAAATAACATCACCTCTGACACACAATATATCTGCTACGGCAAAAGCGTGTACTCAAACTGTGATTGCAACTCAGTGGTATAATGATGTCAAATCAACGTTATGGTGGACATCAAATGGTTTAGTTTTGTTGGGGAGCGCTTTATATGCTAGAGTTAAACAGGTGGAGATGTCTAAAAAAATTCAGATAAATTCGCAAGCTTAAAACTTATAGCTACTAATATGACGATAAATGAATAAATACCAACCAAAGTTGAAATCCATAAATGTTTTAAATCCAAACTATTTGTTTTTATCTAATGAGTTTGTTAAATTTCATTGAACTCATTATAACGTTTTCGTTGCATTCGGTCAGTTAATCAAATATTATGGATGCGTTCGAAATGGAAAATGCACATTTAGCGAAGAAACGGTTCAAAAACTGCGATGCACAACTACATCTAAAATACATGTGTACTTTTAACACGTCCGTTTTTATGTCAAGTTGAAAGTCAACTAATTATGTTTTAAATACGTTTTTTAGCCAGCACCGTAGGTGTCATCGCAACACTATCACCCGTCCTTTACCTCCAGGCTAGAGTACCTAATACTGTTCTTCTAAAAACATTATACACCTTCCGTCCAATTTGAAGTTACGCTTCGGGGAAACCCGCTAACTTTAGATCTCCGAGTAATAGTAGAAGATTACCCTAGAGATCCAGCTGTCTGCAGTTGGAAATGGTCCCACTTCATCCATTGCAATTTTCTTGAATGTTGCTGGACGTTATATTGTTGCCGCAATCATCCTAATCGAGACTACTCGATGATTCGAGTATCCCATATTTGTTGTGATAAAATGTATGAGTGAATGAATGAACCAGTACAATGCCCGTATTCTTGAAATTCCCCCGGTGCTTTCTAGTAAAATACGTCATTACAGTTGAAAATTTAACTTGCTTTTTGCTAAAGTCACCGACGACTTTTTTCAGTGAATTTCAACAATACGGGCCTAGGACTTCTCGGCAAATGATTATTCCTCCCTAGAGAAAAATTGTTCGAACATCGACAATACGGGCAGTTTTTTGTGTTCGGCCCTTCATGATTGACCAGCTGAACAAAAAATTCCATATGTTGGCTTGAGCCATTCAAAGATGTTCCTGCAAACAGTTCAATCCACCACAATAGAACGCCAGACACGTTGACCGAGTGTGTTTAGGTCCCTTTAATTATCGGTAGCGTATGCTAAAAGCTGGGTTAAATTTTTCAATTTTTTCAAAATTGTAATTACTAATTTGTGAATTAACACTTGTTGAATCCGTGATGCAAAGAATTTAATATAAATCTAAACAGAAATAAATCTGAATGTCGTTATTTTTTTAGTGAATGCTTTGTGTTTAAGTATGACCTATCGGTCAAGATCCTTTATGCCTTCAATAAATAAAAATACGGAATACTAATAACCATACTGGAAAAGGAGAAATGGAAAGAGCATAAACCATTAGAATGAATATACACTCTGAGAAGTAATGTTGCTGAGAAGTAATAATTCATTTTTTTTTTAAATAAAATTATGTTGTCCACATCCTGCATTCACGCTCTATTATAAATGAGCTTCTGTGCTCAAAATAGAGTGTCTATGATGGAGTGGATATCACTTGTAAAAATTTCAAATCCATGTTACCAAATAAATAAATAAATTTATAATACGGGCAGCTGCGCTGCACCATATTGAGCTGACGAATGACAAACTTCATTGATAGCTTAAAGAGAGTTTAAAGAGTTTGAGCTACCGCATTCTACCAAATGCTATCTCAAAGGCACCCGCAATTTTGCTTTCTATTAGCATCTTGCATATTGCGTAATCCATAGAAGCTGAAACATTGAAACCAATTTTAGCGGTATCCCCAGGTAGGACAATAAATCTTAATGCTGTCGTTCGCCTTTCACATTCCATTCTTCTGAGATATTTCCTTTTGACCAAATTATTGATATAAGCTAAAACATGCAATAGAACAGATAACCGCCGCCATATTTGAGCTTTTCGCTCCACTCTTCATGATAATGATGGAGGAGTGGTGGTGTCATCTCGACGTTGTTATTGCGTTGAAGCAAGAGAGGTTGTTGCTCGGAAGGTGGTGCTTTTATATAAAGAAGTCAGGTTTTTTGTGACTTCGAATATGGTTTTAGGGTCCTCCTTATTATTTATTTCGCTGACCCCTTGGATTGACCATGTGATATTTTACATATAAGGCCCATGCGATAGAGATCCCAGAAACCATAGTCGAATGTCAATCTTTTGATTTTTGTTGGACCGATTTCGTAAGCCAATGAAGGGGCTTTTGCTTTAGTCATTTTGACTAATAAAAGCTGCCTAAATGGGATCTTTTAAATTAAATAGGATATTGTATTTCTCCTAAAAGATGATTATTTGATAAAATTTTTTCTGTAATTCCATTTAGGCGATTAATTTACCACCACATATATAAAATATATACGTATACGGAAAATTTTGGATTTTTTTCTGACGCCAACATATTTATTAATTTTAATTTTAAATCAGCCGTCTCCAATCGATTTTTGGCACCAGTGAGCAGATTGTCGATGTAAAAGTTTCGGAATACTATTTGAGCTGCTTCCGGATAATGCGAACTTTCATCTTGAGCTAACTGCTGTAAGGTTCTAGTACCTAAAAATGGTGCTGCAGAAGTTCCGTAGGTAACCGTGGTTATCACATAATGTTGCAGAGGTTAACTGGAACCTTCTCTCCATAAGATTCTCTGATAATTGGTATCGTCGGAATTCACTAAAACCTGCCGATACATTTTCTCAATGTCGGCGACTACAGCAATTTTATGGTTTCGAAAACGGATGAAAATTTCCCAGAGCGTCGGTTGAATGGACTATACTAACCTTTCGTTTAGTGAAACACCAGTTGTACTCTTATTGGACCCGTCGAAAACCACCCGTATGTCACTATTGTTTAACTATTGTAAAACGTGCGCTTATCATTTGATAACCTATCTTTAGTTGATAAAAGTTTCATGTGCCCAAGGGATTGGTAGGTATTCATGAATAAAATGTACTTATTTTTCAATTTATTATCCTTAATGAACCGACGTTCCAATGACAGAATTCCTTGATATGCGTTGTGCAATGAGTTTCCTAGAGATATCCCGTCCTTTTTGAATGGGAGCCGTACAACATATCTACCATCCTTCTGCCTTATGTGAGTTTCCTTGTAGTGTGTTTCTGCATACTGTTCTTCCGAGGTGTGCGGATGCACTGTTGAAAGTTCTTCAAATTCAAAAAATCCTTTCAATATTTTGTTGACTTCTATATTTAAATTAAAATTATAGGTAGCGTTCTGACTAATTATTGTTTGGCCAGCTATCACATCCAAATATTGTTTTTTTGTGTGATGAGTGACTCCTTTAAAGGTTTAATTTGATCGGCCATCAATATTTGAAAAAAGTGGTCCGCTCCAATTATAATGTTAATTCTCCAGGTTGATCGAAGAAGGAATCAGCTAGTACTAATCCAGAAATGAACTTTAAATTTCCTCGATCTACTGGTGTAGACGGCAGCAACGATATTAATCTATCTAGAATTAATGTTTGTATTTTAAGTGAATTAATCGAATTATGAATGCTTGATACAGTAAGTTCTAATCGTCCCTTAGTGATCAATCCCTTAGTGGCCAATCCATCAACAAATATTCGAGCGTATATTCGTTTCATTCGCAGCTGCCTGACGCATGATTCTGATATGATCCTGAGTCCAGCAGTGCTCTGAACTTATGGTTGATTCCCGTAGCATCCTTGATTGAACCCATTGCATTTGGAAGAATTGACTGCCCTTGAGTGATTTGATAATGAACTGTGGTTTGAAACAATACCTGAGGAATTATGATTGGTAGTCGCGGAATTCGTTGAAACTGACAGTTCCTCAGCTGGTGATATGGAAGAATCCTCTGTACAAGCACTACTGTAGTTAGCCTGTATTTCTTCATGAAGTAGGGTATAATGTTTCCGGTTGCATTTGGAGCATCTGAATCTAGATCTACATATGTTTACTGAATGACCTTGATTAAGACAGTTGTAACATAATCGTTTAGTTTGAACCAATTCTTTACAATCACACAGGTTACTTTCTTTGAATTCTAAGCACTCTAAAGTTCTGTGTCAAGATCTGCCATCAAGATTGCGCATATTGGGGAATTAGGTTGTTATGTCGCCGTGTATGGTTGAGCTGCTTGTGTTGATGTCAATGCATACGACTGTGTGCACTTTGGTTTATTGCAAGTGCTTCTCTCCAAACTTTGATCGCATGTTTCAAGGGCATCACACCTTGTTATTAAAAATGTATGGAACTCATTGAATGTTGGATAGGTTTTGCCTCCAACATGTAATAACCAAACCATGATTGCTTGGTTTCAATGTTCAGTTTGCCCATCAACAAGTGAATAACCTTCTGCAGCAGTTCCCAGTGCTGCAATGCCTTTTATAACTTCTAAGATTCTAAGTCCTCGTGCTGTATCCTTAGTAGCTGGTATTTCTAAGAATTTAAAGATCAAGGACGATACGAAGTGCCCATACGATATACCGTTCTTTAACTTTAATCCAAGCATTTTTGTAATTGGCATCCTTAATGGGAATGTGCTTAATGAGATCATTTGCTTCGCCACGGAGCACTCCCCGTAAATATTCAAACTTGTGTGCATTTGTTAAAGTATGATTATTATGAATGCTTACTTCAAATAAACCCTTGAACGACGTGAATTAGGAATACTCTCCACTGAATTAGGGAATAGCTATCCTTGGTAGTCGAAACTCGCACGTGGATGTTGTAGTGCCAGTTTGATTCAATTGATCAAAATATGATTGTTGTTGGTCAGCGAAACGAGTTAGTGTATCATTTAGGGTGCTTTGAAGTTGCGTTTGAATTGAATCCCTCCGCTTTCCCTTAATCTGTAATTTCTCCTTAATATCGCAATACTTTTCCTCAAAGTCATCACGCCCAGACGTTTGGTTTGCAAATGCGAATAACTAGTCTTCGATATCCCCAAATTCGACGTAATGCTTTTCCAGTAGTTCCAAGCGTACATTAATGGCCTCAATAGTGGTTGATGCATTAATTTTATCGAAAAAGTTATTCTATCATCTTGATCTTCTATTGTCTTATACTGTCATGGGTAACGCCCAGTCTCTATGGCTTACCAGCACCAATACACCTTCACAAACTTCTTCTTCTTTCTTCTTCCGCTGGCGCTACATCCCATGAAGGGATTTGGCCGCCTCAACGATGCTCCTCCAAATAATCCGATCCGCCACAAGAGAACGCCAGGCACGGTGACCGAGTGTGTACAGGTCCCTCTCAACGTCGTCCATCCATCGGGTAGGTGGTCTCCCACGAGGTCCTACTTTCGCTGGTGCCGACTCCAAGGCCTGTTTAGTGGTCCGATTTTGTGAACGTAGTACGTGCCCAAGCCATCTCAGCCTTGACGATTTTATGAATCCTATGATGTCGGCTTAGTTGATGGAGGCTCTCCGGGCGGTTTAGGCTGAGTACGTTCCATGTTCCAAATTTAAAATCGTTGCCCTTATATCGTGTCCGAGGTCGTTGTTGTGAATCCAAAAATATCCGAGGCTCATGTTGAGGTTTCGTAACAAAAAATTTTTACAGGTTGGGCTGTTAACCCAACGCCAACCTTCTGTAGAAGGACCACAGCCCTCACACTTTAGCATACTCCTTTAACAGAGTAGTTTCTAGTGGCCGCCACGAAGAGGCAGTGTGAGCACTTGCTGAAGTTGCATGCAGTTATACGGCACATGAAGCGAGTCTTGTGTTTATCCCCCTGCATACACAGCAGCCTGCCACTAATGTATTATCTACTATGACGTAATGCTTTTCCAGTAGTTCCAAGCGTACATTAATGGCCTCAATAGTGGTTGATGCATTAATTTTATCGAAAAAGTTATTCTATCATCTTGATCTTCTATTGTCTTATACTGTCATGGGTAACGCCCAGTCTCTATGGCTTACCAGCACCAATACACCTTCACAAACAACCTGTCTAATTCCTCACTAAGTATCTCATAAATAAAACGGAACTGAATAAGCCTTACAGAATTTAGGTTGAATCTCACCTTCAATTAAAATCTTTGCTTCATGTCCCACTATCGGATTTTTATTACTCGTATCAGCTATGCTCGGATGGTTTTTCTAACCTCGTCTAAAATATCATGTGAAACATTAACAGTCAACAACCATTCACAACATTTAATGAGTCTGTCTTCTCTTAATTATAACGAGTATCATTTATAAAAAATGTTCTCCATCTTGGAAACATTTTTGACAACCTTATGGTAATACTTCATCCCTATTCCTCTGTCAATTCAGTGTCTAACCCTAGTTGTCCATCCATTATTATCCGACATATTGCAGAATTTGCAAATATTCCGTTAGAGCAGGCCTCTGTTGTCCAGAGTTTTTTACTTATGGTAAGATGTTCGGTCCCTTTCTGCATCAGGGGTTGTACTATTCCCTTCTGTCCTACATTACTGGGTTTTCTAATCTGATTTTTCTGCTCAAGTTTCACTATTTTTAAATCGTTTGTATTTTTTACCGAAACAGTCTCTAGATTATGGGTTTTGGCATCTGAAGGATTGATTTTAACCTACAACCACTCTCACACAATCGGTTGCCCAAAAGTGCTCTACTTCTTGCTCGCCACTTGATCATCACTTCATAAAGATTGGAGATTTTCTCCTTATTTCTCAACAGTTCCATGATATATGAGACGTGATGTATCTCGGTGAATGCCCAACACCTAAGCTTACCACTGAAATCTTTGCATCATGATGATGATGATATTTACGTGGTAACTAAATCTACTCCAAACAATTGTTTCAACGAAAGATATCTAAGAACTGGACAACTAATGAAATGTGTTCATTATTTCATTGATAATCGTGCAGCTGATTATGGATAAATTAAAATTCGGTTTGTAATTTCTCTTCTTCGCCATAGTCGCTTCGCCTCTTACTTCGCCCCAGAATCCGGATAAACTTTTTATTTCCGAATTTATTATTTCATCAACAAATATTTTGGATTCATCCCCTTTCAGCCATCGGTAGCATGGTCATTTTAGATCAACTAGAACATAATTCAAATTATCTAGCTTAACAGCGTAGTAACATATAGCAGAGTAATTTCAAACTTCAAATAGACAAATAAAAACTAAAGATCTTCATCTAGGATCTAGCTAATTTTTGATTTAAGGGTTGAACAAATACGCAACTTTTAACATTAATTTTAATTATCTTATTATCTTTAAAACTATTTTAATGAAAAATATATAAAAATTTGAAAAATAAATTTGAATTTGATTTTGGAAAATTCATTTACCAAAGTCCGTCAAACATGCGTAACCAAAATCGGCTAATTGGGTTTAATATTATTGTATGAACGGTTGGAAAAGTTACTTGAAATAAATTATTAGATGCAGTTCACTAATTCTACGCGGAATTAAATGTATGTCTTTGGTTTAATTAATACAAATTCGAACAAATCATTAAATGTTAATGGCAATTTCTCATCGTAAAATTTATTGCTTATCAATTAACCATAACATCTTAAAAAAACATATATATAAATAGTATGCCAATCTAAAAAATATCTTCGTCATCATCCTTCCAAACACCAATATTAATAATATTTATTAATTCATTAAAATTATAAGCTTGTATATTATACTGCCACAGCACAGTCTTTTAAAGAAATAATATTCCTTCTTTAGTACTTTTTTTTTTGTTTTTTTTTATCGACTTAACGGTTTATTTTAGTTCATCAAACTAAAAAAATAATAACAACGATTCAACTATATACATAGTACGTAAACGTACAACAAGAATTATTACATAATTTAATTGTTTTTTATTTTTTATATTAAGAGTTTTTTTGCGAAATTATTTTTTCTTCGATAAGCTTATTATTTTAGCGCAACTCAAGACAAACAATAACAACAACAAAATATAAAACTAAATTATTTGCTATTAAAAAACTAAAAAAATCGTCTTAAGAATATAAAAACAAAAAATTACCAAACCATGAAATGAAATATTAACGAGCGTTATAGAGAAACAAATTTTTTGTGATTTACTATTTAGGTTTTTGCTGATTAGATTTCTGTTTTTTCATTTTTGTTTAGGTTCTCGGTTTAATCGATATTTGGTCAAGGTGGCAGGTCAATTGAATTGGTATCGCGTGTGCGCATTAGGTATTTCCGATCCTAAATTAAGTACCTAATAATTGCTTTTTCTTAGAATATAGATGCTCATACTTGCATTAATCTTTTAATATAGGTAAACCTGGTAGACGGTTGGAAATTCCAAATTGTTAATAGATGTTGTGAATAACCGCACTTTCGATTAAATTTATTCATCATGCCATTTGTTTTGGATTATGGTTTTACTTATCTTATAAATAAATAATATTATAACCTTCAGGGAGCATAGCACAAATATTTTAATATCACACAAATTTGAATAGTTGCATGCTTGTATACATTGTATACTGAAGTGTTCTACAAGGTTTTCTAAATTATATAATTGCAAATAAAGGTGAGACAGAGGTAACTTATGGATCATCGCGGCTTCTCTTGGAGTAATCTGTTTCGAAGTTTAGTGTATACTTGAACATACAATAAAAAGGATGGGATGGATCAAAAATTAATTAATTTAATGACACATAGGCTGTTTTCAAAACGATAGTTATATATGATACTTATTTTGTGGAACCTAACTTATTACATAAGAAATTACAGTGATAATCCTCAAAGCCGGAATCTGACGGTACTGAAAGATTTTCCGGGTTTCGGGAGTTTTTCGCCGTTAAGGACTTGTCATTTTATTTAAGCAGAAATACATATTTTGATAAATAAGGTTATATGTACATATTTGAAAGTAGATTAATCGTATTTAAACATTATCTCACAAGGTAACGCAAGAAAATGTTGGTGGTCATCCAAGCCATTTTATTTTCGGCATATTTTACTGGAATTGATTCTCGCGACTTTTAAAATACCTTTCGGTTGAAATGCCTTTATTATTTTTTGCATTATAAATTTGTGTTTTTCAGCAAACAAATGTTTTGACAATTTCTTCCACTGTGGCACTGGTCGATCGTTGACGTTCAAAAAGGATAGACGTGTTTTTGTAGTCCTCTTTGAAAATTGAATGTTATTTTATTTTATTCTGTTTATTTTTATTTTTTTGTGTTATGTTGTGTAAAATTAATATACATACATATAATGTACAATATCTCTCTAAGGCGGAATGTGATTATCGCGGAAACTCGTCAACCACGAAAATATCGGATTTTAAATGGTCACTTCAACCTAATTTGAGCGTAAATTTGCCTTTTTACGTGGAAACTCTCGAGGCGCGGAAGGAAATTATTTCGTAGAGCAATAATTATGCACCCAAACTCTTCAAACATGAAATTATACTGAACTTCACATTGAATTGTAAAATAAAAATTAGTATATCCAATTAAATGTCAATTTTTGATGTGACTGTGCCTATTTTTTTTGCTACAAAACGATATGATATGATATAAATCTACAGGCCAACCATAATGGTGATCCTAGGTATATATAGCACATTCCTGGAGTATGCCTAACCCATTATCAAGAAAAGATACCTAGAAGCACCATATTCCAGAAATATGCGGGCCCATGGCCTGCCTCCATCCTCAACACAAAAGGGTTGTAAGGATTTGGGATGTTAGTCACAGATATAACTAGGGCAGTAATCGCAACAAAGTTATTTTCTAATTACATAGTTAATTTATTAAAAAAAAAATTGTTAAATAAAACCATTCTCACACTATATATTTGGATTTTGTTAATTGTTAGTATATGTTAGTAGTGAATTTATAAATAAAAATATTCGTAAAGGAGTAAATATAGAGGCAAAAAACAAAAGAAAAAAAAAGAAAACGAGTTGAACTCAACTTACTAATAACTAAAAAACAAAAAAAAATATATACATTATACATATATAATATTATATCGTTTGGCTTTGGCAATCAAAACAGCAACTTGTACAAAACAAATGCCAATTCTGTTCAAAAATAAAACCGAAAACAATTATTCGTCAAAAGTTAATCAAAACTTAAAAAAATCTCCAAAAATTTCGAAAAATGTCTACACCAACAAAGCTTGGTTGAAACATTTCAAACAGAACGAAAAAATTACACGGCACTATTTTTACCAGGTCCGCATCAAAAGTGTAAAACAATGACGCGTTCTTAGAAAAGTTCTCCTTAATAACAAAATCAACTTTACCAAAATATTGAATCAAATAATAAGCATCCGTGCCTTTGCAACCAAAACAAAAACATTTCCAAACTTTAATTGTTTTATTTTAAGCAACACACTCAATTCCAATGCACTGAACAAAATTCAAAATACGGCACCAAACTATTTTATTGTCTCTCTCCCTCGCACTGAAACTTCTTACACTTGACGTTTGTTTATTTCTCCTTTATAGAGCGAGTTTTTATTTCGAGAGTTTGCTGCATGGTGCGTCGTTGTCCTGGGATAAAACTGCAAATGTCAAACATTTACATAGGAATTCCTATGCAACACAAGTACAAATAAATTGTTATTTATGAATGATATTTCTTGATTTATTGGAATTTTGTAAGAGGTTTTTATTTCTACCGTGTTAATGAATACACTTTAACTTTAATTGGAAGATATTTTTCTATTTTATTTATTAGAGGTGCATTTCTAAGTAAAACATGTCAAGATACGAATATTGTTCTTTTATAAAGATAATTTATTAGTTTTTATGATGAGACGTTTGTATCTGCAGTCCTATTAATATTTATTTAATTTTTTTAATATTAAATCCCAGACACACCATCTATATGCGAACTCTCTTACTAATGGAAAAATCCTCCTATAGCCTTTAGCTCTATGATACATTCATATATGTATATTAAAATCACACACCAAACTTTAATAAAGACACTTGTGTCGATTATCAAAACCAACAAAAATGTTTATACAAGCCGTGATGTTTGCTCTTTACACCGATCCTCTCACAGAAATTGTCCTCTATGGGTTGGTATTTGTGTATCGGTATATGAACCAATATGAACATATTTTTTCGTAAAATCGATGAATCTATTACCTATCCTTATGTAGTTAAAATGATGTTGTTGTTGCAATGTGTTATTTTCTTTTTTTTCGATTCGTACATACATACACGTAAAGTATTGTATGAATATGAAACAATATTTTAGGCATTAGTGTTAGTTTTGTGTATATATTTTCTGATTTATTTTATACATTACTAATCCTAAGCCATAGAGCACAATTTTTATAGCTTTAAGCGCTTTGCCCATAGGAAAACGAAAAACATAAAAAACGAAAAATTTGACAATTTTTAGCATTTTTTCGTTTTGTCTTGCCCATTACTAAACCGAAAAACTATTTTCGTTTGAAATTCCAGTATCAAAACTTGATATTCACACTAATCTGTGAGTTAATTTTTTTTAAATTTATTTAAAAAGAAAACGGAATTCTCAGAATAATATTAGAACGGAATTCTCAGAATTATATCATTCATTTCTGTAGCCGACATTATAAAATTATAACAGAATAAAAAATTATAACAGAAAAACAACACGAAAAATATGTTCGTGTACTTTTTCTGACGAAAAATTAAAAAAATATTTTAAATTTTCTGACAGAAAAAATTAAAATTTAATTTTCTGGGAATGTTAAATATTTTTTAATTATTTTCTAAATTAAAATATTTTTGAACCGTGTTTATAAACAAATTTGAGAACCTTTAGGCTATAATATGCCAAAGAAATTGGAGTTATTGTAAAAAAAGTAAAATCCGTTTTCGTTTTCTTATGGGCAAAGCGCTTAAGTGTTTGTTCCCCACGGATTGTATAAACATTTTTGTTGGTTTTGCGATTACATATACATAAAACTAAAATACAAAACATTCAAGTATGGGTAAAAAATAAAAAATAAAAATTAAAACCATGCGTGAACAGAAAAAAACTGCGTATGTCAAAATGACTCAATTCAATATCAATTTAAATTAAATATGGGATGTTTTATATTTTAAAATCTTATGCACAACCACACAAACCTAAAATCATGCATTATTTGTGAGAAAACAAGAAGTCAAATTTCTTTCCCACTACAAATTTAAGATATTCAAGAAAGATACTGCCTGATAAATGCATCCCGGTGGACTACATTTCTCCTTATTTGATTATTTAATTTTTTTTAATTTTAATTTAAAACATTTCACACACTGAGACTGAGTTGTATCCATCCAAGTTTGTATACTTTTTTTTAATTTCGGCCATAACACTTTAGACCACTACATGTTCAATCAGTCAACTCAAAATCAAAAACACAAAAATCTATCATTTTTTCCTTTACTTTCAATTCTCTCGTGTAATTATTTTAGGTTAGAAAACAATCAAAAAATTTAAATTGCAAAAAAATGGAAACAATTAACTTCACGTTGAAGTTTTTATTGCAACGGGTACAAAAACCAACAATACAACAAACTCTATTAACTTTTCAAAATTAAATTAAAGCAAAAACAGGAGAAAATTGATAAAATTAAGGAGCGAATAAAAAACACGACTTCACACACTGACTATTCAGTACAATCTATTTTTTTTTTACTTTGGTAAAAGTTATTCCTATCCGGATAGGAATGAAATTTTGCCCAAAGTAAGAACAATTCTTCTTCAGAATAATTTTTTGTTTTTACTTTCAACAGTTGGTACCAAGCTCTAAAATATAATTTATTATTTAGAATTTTAACAAATATAAAATAGTGATGTGATGACAAATTATTGAATAAAGTATAATAATTCTAAATGATAATTAACAAAATTTAAAATTCTGATTTATCGAAAAATTGAAAATTGGTTTTTAATACCAACTCATAAAACTAAATACATATATGTAATATATTTACTCTAGTGGTCAACACTACAACTACGAGAAGAAGAGAATTTTGCTATTCCTACTTCTCAGCGGAATGAAACTCTTCATTCCGGAATGAAAATACACGGCATTGTTGTTGCAAAATTGCCAAAGTAAGATTACAAAACTTAAAAGGAAAGAATAATGTACTTAGAGAATACTGAAAATGAATTGGGTATTTTCTTTTATTCATTCCGAATATACAGAATATTCCAAAAGTAACATTAAACGTTCTTTTATTCATTCTGTATATTCTATTCCTTCTTTTCTTTATTCTTTTATTTATTTGGAATATTCCGAATGTATTCTATTTATACTACACTAAAAGGTAGAATAAAAAGAATTATTTTGAAAATTCAAAACAAAGCAGTTTGAAAAAATTTTGTTTATGTATTTATGTATGTGAAAGATAGAATAATATTAGATTCATTTCTTTTTCTATTTATTATCAAATTAAATAGTTATGGAAATAACTGGTGACGAAGGTAATTGTTTATTTTTATTTATAACAAATATTTGTACGTATCTAACTATATAGGTTATTTTTTTTTATTTCAGTTCAAGACAATTTTAGATGGAGCCCGGGAGACATACGTTGCCTCATACATTTATTTGTAGAAAATAACGCTTGGTTCGAGAGATTTTCTAAAAATTCGTGGAGCATATTGCCGTAGGTTTTTTTTGGAAAATTTTTATAAATATATTACAATTTTTAATTTTCGTTTAATTTCATTTTTAGATATGCTAGCCAGTTTAAGATCGAAAACAGTAACTGGCGATCAATGCGATGGAAAATGGAAGGGATTAAAAATGCAATACAAAAAAGTAAAAGACCACAATGGTACGAGCGGCAATTCCCATTAAAAATGGGAATACTTTGAGTTGATGGACGAGGCACTCAACAATCGCCCAGAAATTAACCCTCCTGCTATCTGTTCGAGCGATGAGAGAGTCATTAGAATGAATCAGCAAATGGTTACAACTGGACCAGCCTGCAACGATTTTGATTTTTCCGATTATATTGAGGAAACCGTGGTTGTGTCTCCGCCATCTTCACTTTAACGCAAGAGAAAAATGGCAGAGGATGACAAAAATAGGAGACATGCCGAAAAAATGCAAAGGACAGACCGATTTTTGATCGTCTTTGAAAAGTTGGTTGAAAAAATGTAATTTAAATATACATAATTGTGATGAATTAAATAAAAAAATGAAAAATTTATTAATTATTTAAAATTTCTAGAATCTGGTTCCTTTTAATGTTACCGTTTCCCTCATTGAGAACCATTACCGGATCGCTACTTCCATCATCATTAGAAACGGTAAAATCTTCTAACTCGTCCCCATTCTGCAAACAAACATTGTGCAGAATGCATGCTGTCGAATAAGCAAGGGTGTTAGGTCGGGTCGTCTCGTATTCAGGCCATTGAGCCGTCGAAATCGGCCTTTTAATAACCCAAATGCCCTTTCAATGGTGACTCTTGCAGAAGAATGGGCTTTATTATATAACCTGTGCCTATCAGTTAAATTCCCAGTGTCTGGGAGGGAGGGAGTTAATAGAAAGGGTTTTAACCCATACCCAAGGTCTCCCACCATGTGTTGATTTTCAGATATACGTAGGGTACCTGTGATAAAAATATGTACATTCCACAATTCAATTATTACTGAAATACACAATTAATAATTAACATACCATTAGAAATTTTGGCGAACAAGTTAGACCGCCTGAAAAGGCAAGAGTCGTGGATCGAACCCGCCTCACCCGTATAACAATCGATGAACGCCATCTTTTCATCGCACACGCCTTGTAATAGCACCGAATGGAATTTTTTCCTATTAATGTAGGAGTTCGGATGCAATTTAGGTGCTGGAATGGCGATGTGTGACCCATCAATGCAACCGATGATCCCTAAAATGATTTTTAATTTTTGTTTAGTTCATTGTTTATCATTATTATAAATTAAAAATTTACCTGGAAATGTTGTTTTATTCCTGAAATACTCTGATGTTTCGAGAGCTCTTTGGTTAGACGGCCAAGCGATAATTTTTTTGTCAAAGTTTAGCTTCAATATATTTTTGCTTATACTAAAAACTACATTCCAGCAAGCATTTATCGAAATGCCGAATCTGTCTGATACGGATCTGTATATGTTAAATAAACGGAAACGTATTATTAAAATATTTAAAAGTCTAAAATCTTAAACTATTTATATAAATAATTAATATACCTGAAACATTCAGTGTTTGCCAAATACCATATGGTAATTAGAATCTGCTTTTCTAGAGGAATACGTGGATGACCACGCAAGACATCCACGTATTTACTTTCTAGATACACTAGACCTTGATACAGCTTCTCGAGGGTACTGGGCAACATTCTAAAATGAGCCTTGAACTGCTAGTCGTTAAACACACAAATTGTATTTTCGTAATACAATAAATTTTTGGGATTGTTTTTATTTTCATCATCGTCACTAGAATCACTATCAAAGAACAAATCCCAACTTAATTTGATACACATTGAAATAGCAATTTTTTTATTATCCATTTTCAAGAAAGAATCAACAAAATTTATTGAGAAAAGCTAAAAATCACACAACTCAAATGAATTTGTTTAATATTGCAGTCCTGTCAAAAAAATATTCTATGTGTTCCTTTATGTTCTTTTATTATATTTCATTCGGAATATTCTATCGTCACGTGATCATTATTCTATTCTTTCTATTCCTTCTGTAGAATGAATAAAAGAAAATACCCAGTATCTGAAATATGCGCGTATTATAAATGTGGAAAGTCGCAAATGAATAACATAAGCAAAAATAAAGATGAGGTTACGTCCAAATATCCAACTGCTAATGAAAATGACAAAATTTTCGTGGCATACATTTAAACATTCAACCCATTTATTTAAACCTCTGAAACCCAGAACCTGGAAAATTTTGTCGGTCCCTTGAAATTCCGTCTTTGAGAGATTTTACTGTATATTATATTTATATATGTAGCGTACCGAATTCCGAATTCGGTTGCTCAAAGGGTAAAATGTCAAAATACAGAAAACTGCTTCATAGGGTAATTTTAGTTTAGTACTATTTTCCTATTCACTTTTATAAAAACAGAATATATAAAGGGATTAGCATTGTAAACTCTCGACAGAGAAGACCGAATAAAAATAAACGCCATTTTTAGGCAAACACGTTTTTTGCATTAATTACATTCCAAAATAACTTTTGTAATTCTAAATTAATTTTTAAATATAAAGCTCAGTATGCAGCTCGCGCTAAGATAAATTTTAACACGGTCTCCACAAGTCTCCACTAAATTACAGATAAATTCACAAGCTAAAAAGATTATGTAGAGATAAATTTTTACATTTGCTTTATTTGTCCTACAACAAAAAAAATATAGTTCGAGCGAAAGTTAAATAAAGTATTGAGCGACTTTTATCAAATGGATTCAAGTGACGAAGACAATATTATTATTGGTGCCGCAGCTATTGTCTAAATCTTCTTCACTGTACTCCATTTTGCGATTTAAAAAAAATAAATGTTTATTTTTTAGTCGCTGTCAAAATTTATCTCAATTTTATTGTGCTAGGCAGATAAATTGCTGCGAAAACGTTTGTAGACTTTCCACTAGCGCAGTCTGTATTGAATGAGATAACTACAAATTTTTCACGTCAGCTGCGTATCGAATCTGCGAAATCGTGAGCTAAATATTTTTTTGTTATTTCGCTAGCTAAATTTTACGTCAAATTTGTATGGAAAATTTATCTTAGCGCGAGCAGCATACCGAGCTTAAATAAAGTGTTGTCAATAATAAAATACTGTGCCTGTGATTATTTATGTTGGGAAAATTGGTGAAATACGCGTTCACATATAAACGTTTATCGGCATCTACGTAAGCCACAAGTTTTTATATATACATATATGTATAACGCATAGCCGTTTGTACGATTGCTTGATAATCAAAGCAACGGAGCTTACTAATCGTCACCACGCGTCAACCTCCCTCTAGTAATGAAACAGCGTATAAGAAAAATAGCAGTTTTAAAATAACTCGCATTTAAATATTTATTTGCTGTATTTTGTTGACAAAATTACAACAACAATTGCATTAGATATAAAGCGCCGCAAGATTTAAATAAAGCCAACAAAAATGTTTCTTTATTTAAATCGCAGTAGTTTACTGGAAAGAATAGGACAAAAAATAAATTAAAACTAGATTTGTTTAAATTTTTCTCAACAAAATACAGCAATTGAAAAAACTTTTTGAAATAAAATTTTTTATTTTATAGAAAATTTAATTTTCTATGAAATAAAAGATTTTATTTTAAATTTTTTTTCAAAAAACAATATTTAAATGGGAATTATTTTAAAACTACTATTATTCTTATACGCTGTTTCATTACTAGAGGGACGTTATTATAGTATAACATTTTGTGGAAATTATAATTAATATTAAATAAGTGGAATAGTTTGGTTTAAATTTGAAAAATGCAATCCACCGTGATGCATTTATCAGGCAATATTTTTATATTTATAGCGAAAGAAATCAAATTTCTTGATTTCTCGATTAAGTGCATGATTTTAATGGTGGTTGTGTGTACATAGAATTTAAATACAAAATTTCATATTTAGATCGAATTAAAATTAAAATTGACACAATTTGCTACTACGCAGTTAATTTTCATGTCTTATTTTATTTTTACGCATACTTGAACACATTTTTGTATTTTTATTTTGTGTATAATCGCTCCAAATATATTCCTGAATCTTGATACATATAACAGGAATATTTGTATAAGTCTATGTATATACACAGAATTGGATTTTGTTTGCCATAAGTGTATTATGTGTGTATACCTATAATACAGGGTGTCCCACTGGGACGAGTCCAAGCGAGTAGGGCGTGTAGCTGGCTCAATATCATGAAAAGAAGTCCACTACGCATTTGCCCACAAATGAACCGTTACCCAGTCCAATTGCATTTCAAAATTTTTATCATAGCACACTACCTTGAATGATGTAAGTGCCAATAACTCAATTGTTTTCTATAATTTTAAAGGCACAGAGTGCATCTTTTTTCTCTGGAAGTAGGAATATCATGCATGGTATTTTCCATAAAGAAAACATTGGTGGAATTAAAAAAATTGTGCGAGAAATAACAAAAAAATGCATTAAACTCAATAATTTTTGTTTTTTATTTCAAATTTAAATTTAATGAACGATTTAATACAAAATTGTTTCATCGTTTTTTATCTAATCATGTATAGGTTTTGAGATTGGAACCTCTCTCTATTTATAGAATTGCGACGTATGACACTTTTGTTCGTGATCTCCTCGTTTGTAGCATTGATTGTAGTGAGATTCTCGGTTTGTTTTCTATTTACATTCCAACAAGTACTTTACAATCGAGCGGGGATTTTGTTCTTAAATTACCAATACGAAGGAGTAATTTAGGTAGGAATGAACCTGTTTATGAGATAGCTTACACCACGAAATATTTAGTGGACTGACCTATATGGCGAACTATTTTAGTCCACTTACCGACCGTTTACATCACAAGAAATATAGGTCGCATTTGGGTCATATGTCAAAAATTAAAATATTTCAATAAATGTATTTATATTTAATATTATGTCATTTTGGCATCTATTAATTTTAATTTTTACATTTTTATTTTTATTCATTATTTGTGCTGTAAAAATGATAATTACCAAATCACAGCTATTGAAAAATTCGAAATTCTTTAGGTCGAACCGTTTGCACCATATTTCTAGTTGACCTATTTTAGGTTAGGTCAAACATTTTACTTGCCTAACCCAATTTGGGTAACTAGCGTTTACACCATGCGACCTATTCAGTTTAGGTCGAATATAGTGTATAGTCCGGGACTAAATATGGCGGTGTAAACTACCTCTACATATATTGTATCGGTTGCTTTTAATAAAGTACGATCGATTGTTGATTTTAATTTGTCAAGAGAATCGTTTAAGGCGTTGATGTCTGATTTTCTTTCTGATTTTTGGTAAACTGTGTATTTCTTTTATTTTTAACTTGTAATGTTATTCAGAATATTTTAAGTTGTAACCAGATTTTGTTAAAGTTGGTAAACAAATAAATAAATGATAAAATATTTAAATACATATTTAAATTAGAGTTCACATGACGATACTCTTTTGCTATATATGTACTTTTATTCTACAAACGTGGTATTAGTGTTTGTTTTTCCGTATACACAAAAAAACGATTTTTTTTGTTTGTTTCAATGTGTAAGCCTCGTACGCTGTTCAAGTGAAATGAAATTTTCACTGGTCTTCAAAAATAGGAAGGTAATTATCTGACGTGAAAACTTAATTTGACAAGTTTCGTAAATATTTTAGTGCGTATAAGTTCATGTTATCTCTGACAACATATTCTCAAAACGCAAAAACAAATGAAATTGTCAAAATTTATCTTCAAATTTATCGTTCGGGAAGATAAAAATCAAGTGGAAAATGTGTAAAAATGAAATAGAGACATCTGTATTCTAATACGAAAACTCTCATTTCGCTATCTAAACTGCGTACCGCAAAGTGAAATTCAGCGGTGAAATTTCCATTTTCGTTTTTGCTTGTGTCAATTTTATATGAAAAATTTCATTTCACTTCAGCAGCGTAGATACCGGCCTTTATTGTCAAAAAATGTTTGTTTGGGGTTTTGTCATGGCTTAGCCAAAAAGAATCATAAAACACTTCTCATTATTTTACTAAAAAAATTGTAAACAATTTCCATTGTAATGTTATCGGTGTATTGCCGTACGTACATATTATATTCGCAACGCGTTTTAAAATCATTGTCTTATAAAATACACCAATGCAACGATAACATCCGAAATATCAGAAGTTTTGTTTTTTTCCTTTAGTATAAAGCTCAGTATGCAGCTCGATTTTAGCGCAATTTTAACGCGGTCTCGACAAGTCTCTATTTAATTAAGCTCAGTATGTAGCTCGAGCTAAGATAAATTTTAGCGCGGTCTCCACAAGTCTCGATTTAATTATAGATAAATCGGCAAGTTAAAAATTTGTGTAGAGATAAATGTTGTTGATTTTGTTTGACTTTTATTCGTTTGTTTTTGAATGAAGTTTCTGTCCAAATAATCCTCTAAATACTCGACTTCGTAATGCTGGTCGGCCATTTTGACTTCTGTCTTCTTTATATAAAAATAAATAATTTTACTTCGTGGCTACTTCGATTATAAAATGAATTTAAATTCAAAACCGTCAAAATTTATCTTCAAATTAGGGGTATATCCTCCAACAGGTCGCAAATAAACTATTTGCGCCTCAAAATCGACTACTCGATTGATTTTAACATGAGTTTTTCAATTTTTTTTTGTAATTTATTTGCTTTTGCGACTGAGTAGTATTAATTGTCTTGACTTACTTGATTTTATTTGCATCGTCAAAAATTCGATGGTAACTTTTCTATAATGTTTTTACTACTCAGTCGCAAAAGCAAATAAATTACAAAAAAAATTGAAAAACTTATGTTAAAATCAATCGAGTAGTCAGATTTTGATTCGCAAATAGTTTATTTGCGACCTGTTGGAGGATATACCCCTAAGGGGTATACCCTCCAACAGGTCTTGTTCTTGTGAGATAAATTGTGGCTAAAATGTTTGGAGAATTTATGGTGGCGCAATCTGGATTTGAATGAAACACAGGTGCATACCGCTCAGCGAAATTGTCAGCTAAAAAAAATTTATTTTATTTAGCTAGCTAAATTTTACGCTAAATTTGTATGGAAAACTTCTCCTAGCGCGAGCTGCATACTGAGCTTTACAGATAAATCGTCAAGCTAAAAATTTGTGTAGAGATAAATTTTGTTGATTTTTGTTTGTTTTTGAATGAAGTTTCTGTCCAAATAATCCTCTAAATACTCAACTTCGTAATGTTAGTCGGCCATTTTGACTTCTGTCCTCTTTATATAAAAATAAATTAATTTTACTTCGTGGCTACTTCGATTATAAAATGAATCAAAATTCAAAACCGTCAAAATTTATCTTCAAATTATTGTCCTTGTAGCTCAGTATGCAGCTCGAGCTAAGATAAATTTTAACGCGGTCTCCACAAGTCTCCATTTAATTACAGATAAATCGTCAAGCTAAAAATTTGTGTAGAAATAAATTTTGTTGATTTTGTTTGACTTTTATTCGTTTGTTTTTGAATGAAGTTTTTGTCCAAGTAATCCTTTAAATACTCGACTTCGTAAGGGCCTTTCCACACCAGTATTTTTAACAACCATATTCACCCTCATTTCTTTACCTCCCTGCCTACAAACCTAAATTTGTGGTGGGGATTTGTAATGCACTTTTGCATTATGAAATTTCTGGTATTCTCGTGTTGTTACACACTAATACAAAATATATAAAGTTAAATAAATAAAAAAATTGAATGTGCATTGGCACGTGTTTTTCTATTGTTTAACGCACAAAATGAAATAATTGCCTCGAACAAAGCAATCCAAAATTGAAGTAAATTTACACATACATAAAGAAGAGTAACAACAGTGTGAATACAGAATGCTGTTGTTACCGTGTTGTTAAAAATACTCGTGTGGATAGGTCCATATGTTGTCTGTCTTCTTTAAAATTAAATTCATTTTACTTCGCGGCTGCTTCGATTATAAAATGAATCAAAATTCAAAACCGTCAAAATTTATCTTCAAATTATTGTCCTTGTGAGATAAATTGCGGCTAAAATGTTTGGAGAATTTGTAGTGGCGCATCTAGATTTGAATAAAACAACTGATATTTTTTCAAATTTTTCACGAAAAGGTGCATACCGCTCAGCGAAATTGTCAGCTAAAAAAAAATTATTTTATTTAGCTAGCTAAATTTTACGTCAAATTTGCATACTGAGCTTAATGGAATGAGAAATCTAGTATGCATGTCTATGGTTTAGCTCTGGGCCCGAATTCCGGTTCGATGATAAATGAAAATGAGAAATGACTTGATTTTTTATTTCGCCTACTCTAAATTAAAATACAACCGAACAGTTGAAATAAAAAATCAAGTCATTTCTCATTATCATTTGTCATCGAACCAGAATTCGGGCCCTGGTTGAACTGAACATTAAAAAGATTCAAGACTATTACGGGAAGGTGCCATCAGCTGAGGTGGTTGATTGGTCGGAGGCATGCATCAATTATTGAAACATAATATAAACGACAAAACTATTTCACAGTTGATGAAGAAAATGGTTCTATCTTCTATGTAACAGTACCATACGAAGAGGTAATTTTTTCAACGAAATATTACATTTTGAAATGAAAAAGCCAATCCTGTTGCGCATTCAAAATTTGTTCAGATTTGTTTTATTAGGCGGGATAGTTTTAGACGACTTTTAAAATTGATTCTAAGGCACTCGAAATCGACAATCCAAACCATCGATCAGCTGAAAAATAAAGCGTGACAATAATAACCCGCTTTACTTATCATCACACTGCTAGGCAGCACGTTATAACAATATGGGCAAACAATCAAGTCAAAAAAATGTTCATAAACATTCACATTCCAAACGCAACATTTTCATTTATCCATTACCTACCTCACAAAATACTAAATAGTTATTTTTAGATCCAATTTAAAATCAATTAAGCTCACTTTCGAATAAATAAACAAACAGATTGACATGCTTCGAATTTCTTTGGAAATACTCCAAATAATTCATTGTTTTCTTTTAAAATAAATAAAGTTAAAAACACAAAATAATAAACAAAATGTATCAGCAACTGTATCATCATGTACATATGAAAAAAAATCCCCTGAATGTACACTACTTACTGCTTTAATAGGGAGGTAAGCACCAAAAAAATATTAAACAACATACACTGAGCGAAATAGATTTATAAAAACCGATTATTTTAAATTTAATAATAAAATTTAATTAACATATTTCTTGTTTTATAAATTTATTACAAATTAAATAATTCGTAATTAAAATTTTAATAACAATATTTATTAAAAAATATAAATAATTAATAATAAAATTTAAAAAAGAATTATAAGGAATAATATTAACTAATTAATAATATTAATTTTGATTTGTTTATTGTTTGATTTAAATTATGTATTATTTAGTTTATTATTATATATTAATTAGTATCAATTAGCAAAGTTGGTATCATGTTATTTGAATCTAGTTCTAGCGATTTTATAGTAAAAATTTAAATTGAGTATTAGAAATCGGAAATTGTTTACTTGAAAATATAACCAGTCAACAAATTTTAATTAAAGACTGTTAACAATTTAATTATTTATTATTGTGTAAATAAATTTATGATTATTGTAATGTTTAGTTTAAATATGTATTTGGAATATTTTGTTTATATGTAATATAGTGTTTTATGAGTGTGTTAAAAAATGTTTCAGCGAGATTCGACTGAATGTTAAATTTCTCAAAATTACAAACGATTTCCAAAACAATTGATTTACTATACAATAATTAGAATCGTTTAGATCAATGCTCGTAAGTCAAAATGTATCTACGGCTCGAACAAGTATCAACAACAGTGACAAAACTATTTGAAACTTCAGCAGTCTATGCTTTCTTGAATCAATTGAGCCGTAAGAGTACAGTGGTTTATTGTATCATACTGAATTAGTTGATGATCCTACAAAGTGGAACAGAGCTTCAGACAAAGGTGCTAAATCGGAACAGTAAACCGCATATTTTAACCCAAGATTTAACCGATTTGCAGAGCATTCACAATCAAAAAACTTTTTACTGAAAGGTTTGTATGAATTTTCAATACAACGAACTTGAATTTGTGCTCGTTATGTTAAGGTGACCAGATGAAAGTTGTAGTTAAAAATCTATATCCATTTATCTAGCCACCTCAGTTATATATATTGGAAAAAAAAACATAAAAATACACCGAAACCGAAAAGATAAAAGTATTCGTTCTGTTTCGGTTTGTTTGAAATTTCTAGTAGTTTCCCGCATCCGATATTATCAATAAACACAATTTGCTTGATTTTGAGAGGTATCTGATGAAAAAAGAGCAAGGGCGTAAACCTTTGTCCTATAATGATGTTGGCTAGCTAGACCTTACTTGTGTGAGTTTATTATTTCAATTCAAAATAAATAAATATCCGAAAGAAAAATTCTACCGATATTTTAATACAAGTATATTGGGATTAAATCAGAATGCTCAATCCAGAATTAGTGGATCTTGCAAACATGATTTTAGGTTTATCAGCAACTCAGGTGGAGCGTTGAGCACAATTTTCCGGCTTTGAAGTTGACTGGAAAATAGTAGTTAAATTTATTAATGACGTATATTAAAATTTGTATTCCGAACCGGAACGAAAAATATTTTCTAAAATCGCAGCAGAAAATCGGAACAAAGAATATTTTGGAATTGGATCCAAAATCGGAACGATAAAAATATATGTCCGACGCTGTGCTGGACCTCTACCTAGTTTAGAATATGCTTCTCTAATCAAACTATTCAGTATGAAGATTTTTATTTAATCAATTTTTCTATTCTTAAATATGTAGTTCAATAAAAGAACCGAAATCAAAATGAAGAAGAAATAGTAGATTGTTCTACAAGTAAAGAAAAGTGATAGTTTTCTAGCGAGTAAAATTGTTTAATTTACGAGCGAGAACTAGCGAGCGAGTGGATTAACAATTTTACGAGCATGGAAAACCACTTTTCTTACGTGTCGGACATGCTATTTTTTCGTGTATTTGACGAAAAATCAGGTAAAAATAAAAAAGGTAGACCCAGTTTGGATAGAAGTATGTATGCATAGCGTATACATAACAATCGCAGTAAGCAAATAAATAAAAGTCAAAAATTCAAACATCATTTGGAAATAGCGTTTCTATGAAGAAAAGTGTTTATAGTGAAGAAATGGTTGCTAAGGAGAAAAGTAGCAGTTTTCTTTACTTTTTCCAGCCAAGAAATGGCACTCTTTGCCATTAAGGACACGAAAAAAAGGATTTTCCAGTTCCTATTTGCCTTTCCACGATAACAGGCACATCGTCAAATATGGTAGTTAGGCATAGGCCTGCCAACTCATCTATTTCAACTCGAAGGTTTTTGGGTTTTACTTCAATCATTGGATTTTTGAGTTTAAACTGTATTTATTGGATTCATTATAAAATTTAGGAAAGATAATCAAAAAATGTAAAATGTTGCCAATAGTAGACATTTCCGGAATTGGGAAATAAGTGACATACAAATTTTAACATTTACAATTAAAATAAATAATACTCGATGTCCACACGTTATCTTGATGTCGTTTAAGGCTTTCTTACATCTTTCATATTTTCATTGAACCTAAGTTTTTATTGAGGAACCGCAGTTTGCGCACTACAACGTAGTTATAGAGGGTAAGTTAACATTGCATCGTAAAAAATTGTGTTTCAAATTTTACATTTCTCAACAAATCACCAAGCCTTAAAATCATTGATTTGTCGTATCCTTGTGCCAAGCAGTTGAAACGTGAAGTTAGAATTCTGTCGCTGTGTAGTTTATGCTTAAAGTAGATAATCTTTGATATTTTACGAAATTTATAATTCGATATGATTACGAATAAATTTTAAACGTTAGACCATAAAATTAGTAACTGCAACAACATCAGCGTCTGAATTGAGATTTTACGTTACATAAATGCCAGATCGTGATTCGATACTTGAATTGGGAAAGTTATTAAATTTCAAGAGGTGAATTAGGGCAAGATTTAAATGGTTTAAGGTTCTTTCAGCGTTCGTTACAGCGTATTCATATTTCTTAAATTGTTTGCTCAATGCTTTTACTTTGGTTTTTTCAAAAGTAAAGTAATTTAAGTTATTCGATGATCTAAGTTTCGAAATTTATAACCCCATGGGATCAAATAATTAGGTCTATGAAATATGCCGAATATGTAACTTTAGGGAGAATATAAACAACAAATCAAATCTTGGTTCTATGTCAGTCAGATATTGCCCTCGATAATAAGAAGGTGACATTAGGGTAACATTACTGAAAACTCCACTTGAATAAGTCGAAACAAAATTCTGGGTTTTTACGCCTAATAAATACAAATTAACTTGTTTTTGCGCCCCTTTGAAACATGTTCGCACAACCTCTCCCCAATCAATTAGGAATGGCTGATTTAGACCCCCTTTTTAAATTTACAAAACGGGACATTTCTATTGGAAAATTTTAACAAAAGAGTGAAGGGACAAAGAATGTCTTTTCCGGCTTTCGGGCTTAATCAATAAGACAGAATCTTTAGTTTCTTCTCCTTAGTTTTTAGCTTGTGACAAATGTTTAGCAGAAAATCCGCTAGACTCATTTGAAACCAAAGCTTTCGACCTCAAACGATAACGTTTTTAGTGCCTGCTGGTTCGAAATAACTATAGTACTTGTAGTATATGAGCAATGGTAATATTGAAGTACTGCCGGCCGCCGAAGCTACTATCTTGTTACACTCAGTTTCTGGATGACAATCAGATTTGCGCCTATGCAGGTTTCGCATGTATTATTGCGATAAACTAAAGAAGAATTTTCTTTTCACCTAATTATTGTGATCTTTATACATAATACAACAATAATTTCTTGTCTCAATGGAGAATTGAGCCAAGCCATTCTTTTTAATCAATCAGTGTTCGTTCTACTGAATCTTGTCTTTGGTCCCTTTATTGTGTTAAAATAAAAGTTTTGCTTGTTCATAGGTAAAAGAATGTTTAGGGTCGAAATTTGTAGTTAACTCCTCCAAATGCGGTACTGCAATTAAACCAGCTCGATAAAATTTCTACAAATTTTTTCAATAATTTTTAATCAAAAATTAATGTTTAATGAAATAATCGGCGATATCGACAACAATTTATGGACAAAAATTTGTGAATAAAATTACTTGGTTCTATAAAATTCCATAATTAAAATCAAATAAAAATTATGTTTCTACAAATTTTCAACATTTTTATAGTGGCAAATTTGCGTTTGTTCAACATATTTTGTGGCAAATTAGTTTGTGTGTGATATTTGGTGGAACCATTTGTTGATAACATAGGATGCTTTCAATAATTCAGTCGGCTGCACAGATTTTGGAGCATTTTACGAATGCTGCCGTAATAAGTAATTTTTGCAATCTTTGTGTACTACCTACATATAATATGATATATCGATTGCGATTTCTGGTATCAAGTACAATATCTGCGCAGATGCTGAATTCTTAAAAGAACTCATATTTTGGTTAAACGGTTATTTCCGTAAATTACTAATATGTATATGGCATTTTTAGAGCTGCCAACCTTACAGAAAAAATTACGCAAAATTGTTTGAATCCTCCGCTTTTATTGAGAAACATTTTGTTTTTCTTAGGCTGCGGTCGAGTTCTCGAGTAAATCATTTAGTACGGTAAATATAGATTTTTAGTGTTCGTTTTTTTTTAAATTACACATTTTTTTCTATTTTATACTCCTTCAATTCTTATAACAATAAAGAACAAAATAGAACGTGAAACATTTACCTTTTCGTTTACCCTCGAAAAAAAAAAAGTAAATGCATTTACCGAATTTACTCGATAATTCGACCGCAGCCCAAGTTTGCCATTTCAAATTTGCCTATCTCCTTTACATCTGTACTGAACCGATGAGCGTCGAATTCAATCTATATTGAATCTAGGTTATCTTAAGCTATAAAAGAACTCGAGTCATCAGTACAGTCAAGTTATTTCAATTCTAAAACTATGCTCTATATATTCAGAGTCGAATCGAAAAATAAAACGAAAAAGCCATTCCCATATTTGAGATTTAAATTTCATCTGTTTCAATCCTCTTTGAACTTGAAAATATATTTTAACTAAACCAAATATTCTCCCTGTTCCGTCATCTTTATCATGGCAGCCTTCCCTCCTGGCTGCTCTACTATTCAAAAATCGCCTCCCTCTAAATTTCGAAAATATCCCCCTTGCATAGAAAAAGCTCGATCTTGACTAATTGAACAGACACAAACTAGCTAATCGCGAATTATGTAATTATTTTCCCCGATTTTAATGGTTACAGGAATACCACGTTTCATAACTGGATTGTTGTAACCTACCTAGTTGGATACACTCGATCAACATGAAATATAAGAGACAGAAAGTATAAGTGAGACAGGATTATTTTATTTTGATGTCATTTGTAAAATTAAATTGAAATCGCGATTCTGTCAATGGCATTACCATAGACAGACACAAAGTTAATCGCGATTTTCATTTATCCCGATTGCCAAAAATTGCGTTTTGAAAACGAAATAATCTAGTTTTTGTGAAAATCGTGTAATGACAGACATGCAAAAATCGTTTAATAATCTAGAATTTGCGATTATTCGATTTGAGTCTGTCTACGGTGAGGTTACAAATGGAAAGCAAACAATTTTTTGACTTATAAATCAGGCCATGTATGAATAAGTTAAAAATTTGGTAAACAACAAATTAACACTTTTTTATAAATAAAATATAGAATAGTATAGAATTCAATATTGGAGAGAAGACAAACAAAAATTTTGGGGCTTGGGGGTCACTTTTTCCAGTAGGCTGAATTTGAACAAACATTATTGTGATATAAGGATGGAGGAGATCCAAAGAAACATAAATTTACTTAAAAGATTTACACATTCAAACGGAGGTACAAATATAGAGACATTACTTTCAATCTATGGTTCCATAATTTAATCCAAACTAGAATTTGTTTTACACAATCACGGAGGAGGAAAATGGGTACTATAAAAATATATACATATCAGACAATAAAAAATGCATGTATCAGAATATGTTTGGGTTTTGATAAAAGCACACCAGTCCAAGCCCTATTTGCCGAGGCAGTTGAGATGAATATAACATTTGATAACAGAGTGAAATCCTTAGGATTCATTGCAAAAAATTTATTCTTAAATTCAGCTTTGGGAGTTGATGTCAAGGAAGGCAAAGCTACGTCGAAGTTGAACGAATTATATAAAAAATATTCATTTCTGGAAAAAATAAAGAAGATACATAACAAACAAACCAAAATAATCTTGCAGTAAGATGGCATTTAGTGGACCGCGGGGTGAGTAAAAAAATATACAATAAACAAATACTAAATCACCTGACTAAGAAATGCCTTGATGGATATGGTGAAAAGACGGTGACATTCTCAAGATATTGAAAAACATGAATATAAATCTATAGTAATAGCATCGGACTCAAAAAGTGCATGCAGGTCAATTAAAACGGCTCTATTCACAAATAGTAGCAGAAGCATGGAGAACAGAATTATCGATCTTGCAGTTTTTAACGAAAATAGAGATGGATTCCGGGTCACATGGATGTGGAAGGAAATAATCAGATAGCAAACAGTTTGGCAAAAATAGCATATTCAAGACACAATCATATTTTCGACAACAATGTGAATCAAAGAGACATGGATACACTAATCAAGAACACGATCAGAGAAGAACGGAAGAATGAATTCTTAACGGGTATAAATGATTCAAATTTTAATTATAGATTTGTGAAAGACAAACGCCTGAAAAATCTCTGGTTTGCAAGAAGTAAATTCACTAACAAAATAAAACAATTAACAAAAATCAGGTTTGGCCATACCCGTAATAAAGAATTCCTATTTAAAATGGGTATAGAATTATCACCAAATTGTGATAGATGTGGAACAAGAGAAACCAATGAACATCTAGCCACAAAAAATAGAAAGTAAAAAAAAAAAATTTTAGTTTTGATTTCGAGCTGTTGCTACAGTTTGTTAGCTTATATAAAAAGATATTGCATTTGAAAATACAAAAAATTACGGAAGTTTCCATCTATCTTCACTCGTCAGATTATATGGTTCAATAATGAAATATTCACAAAACTGAGCTAAAATTGCAAACATTTATTGTCTACTCTAGGTTATAAATTACACAAGTTTAAACTTGGGCGATAAATTGCAGTTTTATTTGCACAACCAAACCTTACATAGCTTACGTACCTTACGACCGGCCTAAAGGGAATGCGCAATCTAAAATTTAATTTGATAAACGTTGCTGATATTCTTGCATTCGATGTTAATAAAGCCATAGACATTTATACTAGATTTCTCATTTCATAGTAACTAAAGGAAAAAAACAAAAACTTCTGATAATTCCAATGTATCGTTGTGTTGTGTATTTTATAAGGCAATAATTTTAGAATGCGTTGCAAATATAATACGTATATGCAATACACCGATAATATTTGAATGGAAAATTTTTGTTTTTATTTTCTGTTTTTAGTCAAATGAGAGATCTATTATGATTGTCTATGATAAAGCTATAGATGTGTACAAAAATAAAATACTTCCCTCTACTAAGGCTAAGGCCCACCGTTTCTAAATTTTATCCGAATCCAATTAAAATAATCACAAAATAATTTTAAAAAATAATAATAATAATAATTGTTTTTCAATTTATTTCAATGTTTAACAAAAATAAAATTCTATTCCATCACCAAATTTGCTAAATTAGTGGATGGACTATGTTTCTGCACATTGTACGGGAGGCGAATCATTGAATTGAGGACAAATCCAAATTGTCCGCATGTTGATCAATTAATTTCTTTTATATACAAAATTTTTTTTTTTTTTACAATACAATTTTTTATGCTACCACTATTCTCAAAGATAATTTGTAAATTTATCGCAATTTTGCGTGATATCCACGGGCCGCAGTTGCTAAAATACGTTTAAATAACCACTGTAATCAATTTATTTTAAATAATAGTGATGAAAAATAGTAAAATAACAAAATTATTTATAATATTTGTAAAATTTTTCTAAATATAGTACTCTCTCTTTAATTAGCGGGCCTCTCGATTTATTACTTTATAATAATACGACCGAGAGGTTTTTTTTTAAATTTTATATGATTAAAAATAATTAAAAATAATACATGTATTTAAAAAAAATGTTTGGATTTGAATTTATTATGTGTGTGTATGTGTTTGAATAAATTATCTTATAGTTAAAAATTGGATTAATACATAGCAGAGATATTTGACTTGGGGGGAGGGGGGGGGGGGGAAAGGGGTAGTATGATACGTAGAAAATGAAATTTATTTAATCAGGCGCTTGGGATATTGACAACCGGTCAAATATCGATCCATCCGTTGGCACATCACTATTTTGCGTCAGAATGTCGATCAAATCGTTCGAATTACAAATATTATTTCGGCTAAATGGAAAGTAGGAATTGACCGAGGGTAAATTCATTGTATTCGTCTCGTTTAATAAATCGTCGCTCGACCTTTGAATTTCATCAAATTCGCGGGTTTGTAATTGATTTTGTAGTTTGCAAATGTTATTAATTAGAATCCGATGGTACAAATCGATTTGTGGTTGTCCTCCGTTTGGTATCTCTAAATATGGTAACCATCTGTAATAGCATTGTGTCCACAGCTCTAAATGTCGGATATTCCATCGCACATTTTCGAGAAAATTTTGAGATGGCGGTGGTTGCTCCGGTTGCTGTTTGGAATTAGGAAAATTAGCACCTAGTATTGGAAGAGCAACAGCATTTACCGGTATAAAAGTTCTGCGATAATGCACATTTTCCGGTGGTTTTTTATATAACGGATTCGAAAAAAGAGCAATATCTTTATCACTAAATTGTTCGCCCCAATCCCAGATTGTGCGTAATATGAGCGGTTCTGTATTAAGGTCCCGCCGCGTCGCATGATACCGATCGTATTCAGAATTGAATTGGAACGTATCGAATATTGGTAGAAACACCGAGTCCCACAGTGTTGTTAAATAGGTCTCCGAGTATTCAAAATCCTCGCGATACTGGTACAACAGTTGCCAGACACAATCCAAAAATAATAAAAACAAAGGGCTCTCCTCGCTCGTGTTCTCATTTTTTACTAATCCTAGACGATCACTGAACGGATGGCCTAGTGCCACCCATTCCTTTTGTATTAACGATTGAAAACCATTTAATGTCCTTGCTTGGGGATCTAAAATTATTTGTATTAAACTGGAAATCACCGCAGACATGTCTCGTCCATCGTTCTCCTGAAGCACCACCGATTCACCAATCTTTAGCTTGTCCGCCATTTCACTTGAATACTTTAGGCACAGCGACACATATAACAGCCAACTTGATTTATCCAGCTGCGAATAGAAACGAGCATCTTGGAGCATAAATGTGCGCGCATTATCCGGCGTACACAATTCTCGCAATTTCGTATAACTTGCATACACATCCTGAATCGACGGTAGTATTCGAGTCAATTCAAGTAAATGTGGTTGTTTTTTATCCGGATGACAATCTCGCACTTTTTCCATCATTGCATTTTCTCGCGATGTATCCGGTAGGGTTGAAATTAAATCCGCCATTCGTACTAGTGCCGCTTTTTCCAGGCCCCACACCCAAATAGCTGCACGTGAATTACGAAAATATCGTGAAAATTCTAAATACTCGGAATTTGTTAAATTCTTTGGAATAACATAAAATGTTGGTAATGTGCCCTCCGGAATTTCTCGCTCTGACGTCATCACATGCCATCCGGTTGCACCGCATCTCATCAACTCCATTGACCAATCCTTACGCATATTATAAAAAACAACATTCCGTATCGGATTATAGTAATTCTCCCGATATTTATACGAAAAAAGCAAACTATGCTGATTTGGGAAAGCAAATCGCATTAAAGTATTTGCTATTTTATAACCACTGTTTATATCGGTGTCGCGAAAACCAAATTTTAACGTACGAAAATTTTTACAAATAATTTCGAGCGCATCAATTTTTAAACTGGACCGATTGTGGCGCAATTGGAACAGTTTCCTCTTCTTATCGCTAATTTGATAAATTTGGTCAATGTTGGCGAGTGGGATATCAGTTTTCCCAAGGAAATTGTTTTCTTGGTAAATTAATACTTGATTCTGTAAATAGAAAAAGAAAAATGAAAAATTTAGTTTTGAATTGAGTCAAAGTAAATTTGGTTGAATTAAAAATTAAAATATGATGAAGTGTTATGAACGCTTATTTGATTTCAATCAGATAAACAGACCGGTTGAATACTTGGATTCTAAATAGTTTGTTTTTCATCAAACTGGCAGTATTAAAATTCAGTTAAAAGATAATTTGATTGAAATTTGAGTCAAACTCTCCCAAATTTAAAAAAAAGTAGGTAATTAATAAAAGTTTGAACACAGTTTGATGATTATTGACTGATTACGATTGGCGGTGAATTCTTGACAAAAACTTCTTATTCAATTTGAAAGTGTTGAGTTTGAAATAAATCTCAGGAATAAAATAATGTGACTAAGTTTGAATGAATGTGACTTCTAGTAGAAATTGAACAAAAATTGAGTAGGTACCTACATTCTGAAACGAATTTGAACATAGATTGGATAGAATTGTTAAGTTGAATTCTAAGACAAACAGATCAAGAAAACATTTAAATAAAAAACTGCAATTTTAGACAAAATGTAGTGAGCAAATATTTTAAACTCATGTTAGGTAAAATAGTTATATTCAACGGTTTCTTCAAAAAAAACAAATTATTGGAAGTTGTTAATATTCAACTTTCCAACTATGTACATATAAAATAAAATTCGAGGCAGCTGACAATATTTCACGACCAGACAAAAAATTTATTATAAAAATCGTTCAATTGATAATATTGTCCTTCTACTGTATTCACTGAATCTCAACTGTACTAACTAACCGCGAATTAATAAACTATCATATTATGATAATCGAGTATAAGGGGCCATAAATCAGATAAGATAAACCAAAAATGTAAAAATGTGCAAACAGATAAGAGGCGCGGGTGCAAACATCTAAGAATGTTTATTGATTTTATTGTGTTTGTTTTGATTTGGGCTTATCTCAATGGCATTTTCATAAATATAACGTCGCTTATGCTAATTAGTCCAATCACTTTGATGACGCGTCTCCACATTTTCTTTATTATACAATTATGTAATGATTATTGGTAGATACTTGCAAGATTAATTGCGGTTTTAAAAATTGATTAAACAAATTGTTTTTAGTATATCATTGAGAAAGCATGCGGAGGCTCGTGGGGAATTAACTATTGTGGTGGCCCTCACTCTCATCCCAGAGTGCTACATTTTGTGATCCTCGACACATAAATAATTACCGCGGAAGCTCTTCGATTTCTCCTCGCTACACCCCATGAAACACTTTTTTGGGTATTGAGGTCCTAACCGCGTTATAATTTTTTTAAAACACCTAACAACTCGTTAATAAAAAATCAGTAGTATAATAACGTACGTTTTAATTCAGTATTTCACAAATAGATCAGCTTCTGTTTATCGTATTAAAAAAAGTGTGTACCACTTTATTTATTATGAGTTTGCCTTTAAATCTAACATTTTTATCTTAATGATACACTAAAAAAATTGAAATCTCTCACATCAATTTGGATTTTATGTATATAGATCACTATGGATGCTAATTAGTGAAGTTCAGAAGCATAATAAAAAGCTCAATAGTAGGTTCAACACTGTTAAAATATAGAAAGAATTCACAGTAGTGAATAGTGATCCCCTTGATGAAAAAACGTGAAAATTAACTTAATATACATCTACTATTAAACTTACATCTACATACTTATAATTTAGTATAGGTAAACATTCTACTTAGATTGGTTACCTATCGAAAATAGCCTAAAATAACTCAATTTCTTAACTTTAAAAGTCATAACTCGAGGGCCAGCAAGGGGTAAAATTTTCGGAAACTCCATTTTTCATCGACTACTTTTCCTGAAAAAAGTTACAGTTAAATCGGTGAATGCGGTAGAATGCATACGCCCGGTTTTTTTAAAAAAGTAATGGATAAGCTCCTATCAATACATATATTTCGAAACTCGTTTCGAAATTTCGTGAAACTGGATTCGTAAACAGCAAAAAACGAACTCACCACCAGGTTTTAAATGAATTAACTCAAGTAGAAATTAAAGGCCAATTTGTGGTTAGTGCAGCGATATATATACATGGATAGGGGATAGAACAAAATTTATGCAGAAACCGAAAAAGTATTTGGTGTGTGACAGAGAAAGAAAAAACCTTCGTACTTGTCTTTAAATCCGAATTTTCGAATACCAAATTCAAATTTACGTGTAGGAGGCGGTAAAGCAAAGTAGCTGTCACCTAGAGACGGAATAAATAAACGTTGCAAATTAAAAGCATGCCAGATACAATAATATAAAAGTAGTAGTAACCATGGTAACATATTTAAAACATCTTAAAAATAAAAAATGAAAATTCACTTGAATGATTGTTTATGTTACATTTTTGACGTTTTATTCGAATTTTTTTAAAATCGTTGTTTATTTTTCAGAGATGTATTTGAAATTTAAAGGAATAAATGCTTATTAATTCTTAATTAGTGTACGAAAACTGGTAGCGTAATGTTTAACTATTCAAATTTGATATAATTAATTAATTATTTTTAATATAATTACCTAAGCATTATCCAATATTTATTCAATTCAATTAAAAAAAATCTGTTTCGAAAAATTTCGAAATGAAATTATTCAAGTACGGCACTTATTCAGAAATACTTTTTTCGATAAAGAGGAGTATATAAAAGAGTAGTAAGACTATAAAATAAAAATTGCTCCATTTTTTGTGACGTAAATCAATTTGAATTTTGGGCAATCCCCTATCTATGTATATATATCGCTGGGATAATCACAATCACAATGCGTCAGTGTGGGAAGTGTCCAATACCACTGGTGCCAACTGGTTCGGTGCCCAAAACATTAAAACTAAATAATTCTAAATAATTGGCATTCATACAAAGTACAGAAATATCAAGTTTCAGTGCGATTTGAAGGACACACGCAATGCAATGGCCAGAGAAATCTAACGGTGAGCTGGTGTTTGGTGACGTAATTATCGGGCCTCTATTGATTGATGGAAACTTGGCAGGTGACACATATTTACAAATGCTAGAAGAAGATACTGCATATCCTCTAATGATGGCGGCTTTGCAAAATCAGCGGGACGAACATGGTAACATGGAACTTAACCCAAACCTGATATACTTTCAAGCAAATGGTGCTCCGCCTCACCATATTATACCAGTTCGTCAATAGATGACCGATATCAAAGGCAGTGGATTGGTAGAAGTACAATTGAATGGCCACCAAGGTTTATTAGAAGGTATCCACATTTAACACCACCAGGTAAACTTTTTTTATGGGGACATTTAAAAACCAACATTGAGAAAACAAAACTTATAAACAATGAAGATTTAAAAACCGGAATTATTAGAGTGTGCACGAAGAAGTTAAAAGAGACATTTAAAAAGTAAGAAGCAAGTTTGAGGATACACTTTAGATGTTTAGACAAAAACGGGCGAGCATTTCGAAAATTATTGTAAAAAAATAAATAAGAGATGTTACACACACAGAGGCAGATGGAACTACTTCGTACCCCATCTTTTGTTTTCATATATTGGTCAATGTTATTTTGGAAAACAAAAGACGAGACACGAAATATTCGTAAACCAGTTTTTTTCACAAAAAAATATTTCAAATAAAATTTGTTCAATTGTTTATGTACAATATATTGCTGCAAAATACAAAATAAATAATTGTATCCATCTTCGCCCTCAAAACCATACAACTTTTATTGTTACGTTCAAATACTAAAAACAAACTGTCCTTTTTCCTCAGTCAAATGATGTAAATTGACAGCGGAAGGTGTAGGGCAAGCAAGCGTTATGTTTATATCTTTAACATTAGAAACGTTTTTATATTGATTTTTCCATAAACGATAATTCTTATTTATTTGACCTACAATGATAATTCGGACGTGTCCGAAGGTCTGTGATAATTATTTCAGCTGTAACAATTATGACAGTATTTTGTATGCAACCAAATTATTACAACGAATCATAGGGCTCGTCACGAGCTTCCGTATTTGCGTATTTCGTAAATTTGACGTTTCTTCTGATTGGTTTAAATTATTTCCCCTAACCCTTTTGGTGTATACCAAAAGGGCCCTTTACAGATAGCATAAAGAAACAAATACTATATATATGTATTTTTTCGATGCAGATAGCTACTTTTTTTAAGAAAATTTCCATTGCGTGTTCACATAAATAACAGTTCAGATATTGTCCTTCAGTGCTTGAATCGTTTGTGGAGCATTGCCATAGTATTTATCCGTAGCTTACCATGTAGCCCCAAAAAAATGTTTAGAGGTGTTAAATCGCACGATCTAGGCGGTCAGATCAATTGATGTTTCGTTAACGGAAAATTACACGCTCAGGGAATTTCTGACGCATTAACTCGTTTGTTTAATGGCTTACAGTACGTATCAACATCCTACTGGAAATAGACGTCAACCATGTTCAATGCGTCGATCATAGGCCATACATAATCAGGACAATGCTCGAGCTGTTATTTGAAAAATTGAGCCTTATTTATGGGAAAACGTGATGAAAAATTTCCTAAAAAGAGAAGCTCTCTGTAAGAGGGTTTGAGGGGGCCACTTGGCGAATTATATTTCATTATCAATCGTGCAGTTTGTACACGTTTGTTGTTTGTTCGTTCGTAAATAATATCGCGTCGTGTTTTTATTTTAATACATTAAATTAAAAAGCAAAATAAAATCTAAAGAATTAAATTATCTTACAATTTTCGGAAATATTAACTTCAAATAAATTAAAAATTATAAAATCTAGAGTCCCTTAATTATAGCTAATTTCACAAAAAGAAAAAAACGTTAATTATTGTCCCAAAAATCGAAAAATACCGAAGTGTACATTAAAATAAAAAGGGAATAAGTCTAAGAGCACTAGGCACTATTGGCGTCGTTTCGCATGCTAGCAACTTTGCCGACGAGGCTGTTACATTTTTATGCATTTCAGTCACTTGTTTAGCCTTCATATTTTTTATATTAAGCAAGGCAATCTCTGAAATGGTTTGCCAAATAAGGTTCAACTTCAAACATTTTAATTTTACGGTTTCCCAATCGACTTGTTACGGCTTGTTTTCGGTTTGCTTCTGTTAAGCAACAAGCGCCTGCAAAGGACTGCAACTGTTTCATCATCGCGGTTATTGGGATTTAAATTAATTAAATCCCTACCAAGCATCTTTGCAATGTTCTTGCAACAGCTACCGTAGCGGAGACATCCACGGAGGATTATTTAGAGAGTTAGAAAAAGTTGCATATTATATTCATTTTTCACCTATGTATGTTGACTAAAGTTGTTATGGCTTTGCGACCAAAGCCTTTGGCCATAAGGTGTTACCACTTAAGTTAAACTAAGTGAGGTTAGAGGAGAGATAGAGCACGTTGAATTTAAAAAAAGGTAAAACAGCTTAAGTCGACTTAAGATAGTTTACCTTTTGAGCAATTTCCTGCCAATTGCAAATCCTATATTTTCTGTTCATTATTTATAATTTTTGTTGTGGATTTTTTTTTTTACAATTTAAAAATTTTGCACTTGAACTTTGGAAGTTTCATTTGGATTTTTGACTTATAGAAACTGGAATATTGGAGCATTGATTAAAAAATTCGAACGACGACAAAACCTTAAAATTTGTACATTTAGTAAACGAGATGTTAAATTTTTTGGCCGAACACAACGCTATTCCACTGTTCTTCAAATCGCAAATTAAGTCATTCATCAACTTCATATAAATTATTTCTCTCCCTATCTAAATTATAGCAAACAACCGACCATACCAATGATGAAACAAATTCATTTTCCTATTTTGCATTGAGTGGAAATATACAATATATAAAAAAATATTACACGGATATTAAATATTTTCCATAAATTAAAATACAACACAAAAAAATTATAGATTATTTTAATGACTAAAGTCTTGGTCAAGCTGAATGCTCTCGCGCACTATTTTTACACAATGTCTATTATTTTTGTAAATTACAGAATGTAAGCGCGCAGAAAAAAAAATCGCAAAAATGTCTGCACATTTAATTAATAATCTTTGTGATAATTATTATTATTCGCACTTACTCTATTCTGTACAAAACTAGAAATTAATCCAAATTGAGTATTTGGTTACGACGATGGCGTAATTCTTTAATTTATTTTTTCAATTTACAGATGATATACACTGTGCGTCATTTAAGTCCAGATATTTTTGGTTTGATTTCCGTTTTTGTTGTTGGTACTATAGATTTTTTTGCTTCAAAATGAGAAATCTTGAGTGAGAGGATCCAAACTGCTGAAGTAATACCGACTGTTTTATTATGCATTGTCATTAGTAGCTTAAATCCAAAGTGCAATAAAAATAACGTTTTCTTTAAGGAACTTGATTTCATTTCAGTGAACAATACTCGCAAATTTGTCGATCAAATAACATTTACGGTTCATTTGGTAAATATTTTGCAGCAGATTAACTGGCGGACAAAAAAAATAAAGTAACAGAAACAAAGATAGTCATTTCCGACGTATTTTTCGATGCTGAACCCGAATCTGGCCACAGAATTGCCATATCACGTCAGAATTTTGGGATATCCTAACCTAAATGTGCAAAAAAACTCTGTTTTTATGGGTTTTCAATAATTTCAGCAGTAAAAACTAATGGTGCCATCGGTAAACTACCATTCATCCTCGTTCATTTACAATTTTAAACGTCTAAAAATCTTTATCTATTACCGAGATATCATAAATCAAAATATTAAGACTTATATATATGAACTTTATGAACTTATTGTCACACTCCTTAACCACGATATTCGAATTTATTAGTGTACGCTTTATTTGATTTAAAATATCTCGGTAATAGATAAAGATATTTAAACGTTTAAAATTGGAAATGAGAGGGCATGAATAGTACTTTACGATTGAACGATTGGTTTTTCTTGCTGAAATTCCCTAACAATACAGTAAAATATTGAATATCTATAAAAACAGCCTTTTTTGCACATATAGGTTAGGATATCGCAAAATCCTGACATGATAGGGCAATTCTGCGGCCAGATTCGGATTCAGCATCGTAAAATAAGTCAGGAAAAGGCTATATCTTTGTTTCTATTACTTTTTCTTTGTCGATCAGTGCAATTAATTGTTCGCGAACAATTTTTGTTTTCCTCTACAAGTCGGTAAATTTGGACGTTGTTCGCTTAGTAGTTCTGTACGAGGCTTGAGAAATCAATTCTCGTGCCTCCTTTATACAATAGCTTACACATATGCTAAGTAAAATATTTCGTAACATATGGTTAAGTATAAGTACAATATAAAATTTTGTGAAAAAATGCCAATAAAAGACTAGAATCCACAAGGAAATTCTCAGCCTACTGCACTTCAACTGCACAGCAAACTGTAATTAATTATTTCATAATCCGTTCAAATTTCAATTTCCTCTGGTGCTTATATGCTGGCTATATTATATTTCCAGTTTCAGTATTGCAATTGCGAGGAAACCCGATTACGTAAGCAACACAAGAGCTCAAAATGTCTTACACGGAATTTTCAAGATTGTATGTAATTTTCCAGGGTTTACGGCTTACATGAGATTTGTTTGGCCTTTATTCGAGATTTTTTAAATTATGTAGTTAGTTTGGATTAAAATATAAGCGTTGCTACTAATATTGAGTTAGGTGAGATTTTCGAAATTCGAGGTTTTGATATTTTTGGAATAATTTATACATCTGAGTTTGAATACCGTTAAATTGCTTAGTACCTAGCTTAACATTATTATCGAAATTAACAATACTCAAATTTTTTAGATTATTTGACGTTTTGTAGTTATTTTTTGCGATAAAGAGGTTTTTGGTTTTTAGCATTGAAATTTTTCAAGATAATTTAAGAAATCTTAGTTTATTTGAGATTTTCGGAAATAACCGATTTTTTTGTTTGTTGAGAATATCGCGATTATTCTAGAACTCTAAGATTATTCAAGCCTTTTGAAATTATTCAAATTTCTCCTTTAAACTCGAAATTTGCAAGGCATTATGGAGTTTATTGATGTTACAGAATTAGTAATGTATCGAGATTCTCGATATTTTCTGGAACTTTCCGAGGTTTTTAAATTTATTTTCGAAATTTTAAAGTCTTCTGTATTATTCGATATTTTCGAGTTTAGCCTGGAGTTGAATTACGTGTAAGCATAGCACTCAATTAAATTATCGTACAGAGAAGAGATTATTGACATTTAAGATTTTCGGATTTATCTAGATTTTCAGATTTAAATATAGCATTGGGTAGCTCTAGCTTATTATCGAAGTTATTTGAACTTTTCTCGGTTGTCATATTTTCGAGATTATTTAGGATTTTGCGAAAATTGTATGGCATTTTTCAAATTATTCGAGATTCTTAGTAATTTCCTGATTTTTCAAGGTTATTTAGTCTTATTTTTGAGTAACCAAAAAACACCAATTCTGATTCCACCAAACAAAGAATTTATTAAGCGACCGGTTTCGATCATTAATATCAATTACAACTGATACCTTGTTAATGATCTAAACCGGTGTGTTAATAAAAAATTTGTTTGGTGGAATTAGAAATGGCTTGTTTTTGTATGTCTGTGAAGTTAGCACGAAAAACGCAATGGCAACACCAATGGTTTACGCCTTTAATGTTCTACTTTTATTACAAATCAGCACGAAAATGGTTTAAGAATTAGCTAAATAGTAAAATTTTACATGACATAAAGGAACAACACAAATACATTTTTAAATATAAGTCTAAATATTTGAAAAATAAAACAGAAAAATACTGTTCAATTTTGAAAAACATATAACCCAGAATGGTCCAAACCAAATAATATATTCCTTTAAAAACAGATTGCTTTTGATTTAGCTAAAGCCATCCTAATATTTCAACCAGAAATTTTTTACCACAGGTTTGATTTCCTCATATAGAACATCTAATTTATCGAATCCGTTCAACATGGCATATTTCAAAACGGAATATTTCAAAATGGAATATGAAAATATGGCATATGGTACGCTATGGCATATGGTACACTATGGTATATTTCGAAACGGCATATTTCAAAACGACATGTGGTACATTATGGCATATGGTACACTATGGCATATTTCAAAATGGCATATTATAAAACGGCATATAGATGCTTATGACATAAGGTACACTACGGTATATTTCCATATGGCATATGGTATAATATGGCATTTTCTAAAACTGGGTTATTTCTTAGCCGAGTATGATGAAATTTGGCAAGTGCAATGAAAATGGAATACTTAACCGGATTTTAGACGAAGTTCTGTAATATGGCCAATTAGGGTGAAACTTAGATATTAATTAACCGAATATGATGAAATTCAACATATACTTTAGAAATGGTATTCTAAAAAGAGTTTTGGACGAATTTCTAGAACATGGCCAATCATGATGGAACTTAGGTATTTCTTAAACGATTATGATGAAATTCGACAAGTGTGATGGAAATGGGATCCTAAAATGAGTTTTAATAGAAGTTCTGAAATATGGTTAATTTTGATAGAATTTGTCTATTTATTGGCGGAAAATAGGATTGTTAAATGGTTTCTAGATAAAATTTTGAGATATGGCAATTTTTATGCCACTTGGATATTTCATAACTGATTATGATGAAATTTGACAAATGTGATGGAATTAGCATTCTAAAATGAGTTTTAGATAAAGTTTTGGAATATGGCCAATAAGAATGAAAATTAGCTATTTCTTAACCGATTATGATGAAACTCAACAGTGCGATGGAAATGGGATTCTAAAATGGTTTTAATCATCAACTTATAAAGTTACCCTATATGTACTTACTAAAATAGCCTTTACGTATTGGAATTTTATTTCGCTTAATATAATTTTCCTTCACTTAATGCAATTAAATTTATTCTCCCAACGGAGATAAAAATATTGGTAATAAAGATATAATCGGGAAGTGCTTATTAATATATATAATTTTTAATTTCTATTTACATCTAATTTTAAAAGTAAAAATATGTATATTGGCCCTTCAGGTTTATTCTTATTCATTGAAATTATTTTTAAAGAAGGAACTAATTTTATAGCAACATCAAAATTTAGCAAATTAATTGGATAATAGCGTATTTATTCAAGGATTTTTTATTATTTTAGTAATGATTTTTTTTCGAATTACTAGTATGAACTCGTTTATAAGACGAAAATGGTTTTTAGATAAAACAACAGAGAATTTTCTTCTTAATTCTATGTGATAAAACTCTAGAATGTTGTTAATTAGGATGAAACTTGGGTATTTCTTAACCGATTATGATCAAATTCGACAAATGCGATGGAAATGGAATCCTAAAATAATTTGTAGATGAAGTTCTGGAATAAGTTAAATTAATCTGGAATGTGGCTATTTCTTAACTGATTATTTCGAAATTCGTTCTTTTAAAAGAATTTTCCTTCACTTAACGCATTTTCCTTTAAACCATCACTTAACAGAATTTTCCTTCAATTAGTAGAATTATCCTTTATTTACTTAAATTTTCCTTCATATATTAGAATTTTTCTTCATTATCAAAATTTTCTGTCGCTTAATAGAATTTCCCCTCAATTAATAACTCTTAAGGGAAATCTTATAAATTTATAAAAAAGAATGAAGTTTGATTCTGATTTTTATTCAATTGTAAAATTACTTAAATATTAAATAGAGATATTTGGAGCCATAATAATTTAGTAAACGTAAAAAACAATAAAAATGAAATAAAAAACATTCTTAATAAAATTTCAAAAAATCACATTTATTTTTTGTAATTTAAATAAAAAACTCATCTATAGTAACGTTGGGCGCCAACGTTATAGGCAAGCCAATTGCCCGGTTTGTCCGGTTCGCAAAAACAATCCGACCAGAGCTTGTGAATTTTACTCCGATCTCTTATTGAAAAATCAGTCGATTTGATTAATTTCAGTAAGCCTTCGTAGTTTATACCATTCACAAAACACAATGTAACAAGTGTTAAACGTTTTTTATAGGTACACTTTTCAAAGAACGCATTTACAACGTAATTAGGTGCATTGTCGAAAGCGAATTGATCTTCTGCATTTTACGTGTGCGCGTTCGTTGTAATTCAAATGTTGTTTTTTAAATTCTTACCGTATAAAAAATAGTTTACCAAAATTTTGTTGGACAAAATCTTTAAAATTTTGTTTTCCGAAATAATTATTTTGATTATTTTATAGTGAAATAATGAATATTTAGTGAAAAGTTTTTCTGGGATCGATATAAAATATTGCAACTACAAAATGTTGCAACTACAAAATCTTGCATAATAAAATAGTGCAATTATTTTGCTTTTTAGTAGGTGCCATTAATAGATTCTTTATAATCCGCTCCTGCATGCGGCACGCAGTGCGACATGTTTGCTGATCCCGGCTCCTACGTCCCCCGAAGTTCAAATCTAAAGCCCCTCGGAGGGCTAAGCGGGGGGTGGGGGAGCGCAGCGACCTCCCGCGTGCCCGTGAGAGTTACCGAAGCCGTTAGCCTCTACAATTCTAAGTTAAATTAGTCGATGTCATTTTTCTTCAATTTATTTTCCTCAGAATAGAGAAAAAAAAATGTACGGGAAATTGTTATGCAAGATTTTGTATTGCAATATTGTATAATTGCAAAATTTTGTATGCGAAATTTTGTAATGCAATCCAGTTTTTCTATGTCCCTTATTTTAAGTTAATTTTTCACATGAGCAGGCATTTATGTACATTAAGATGATTCAGATTCAATTAATAAAAAACAAATTTTAATAATTAATTTGCATACACACATTTTATTTAAAATTATAATTTCAAAAGTTAGCTTCTCTTCTTGAGATATGTTTGAAAAAATATTATAAAAATTAAACTAAGTTTAATGGATTAGTGATATAAATCAATAAAGAGCTATATTATTTGCAATGCCTTTAAGGGAAGACGTTTCCTCTTTAGGCCGTCGATTTATCATGATATATTTCAGCTTTTCTTCTTTTTCTAGATATTTTATTTGAAAATAATTGTTCACCAGATCTCATTTTGTCGGTTCGGTTTTTAATAAATATTTGTTCTTTGCCTAATTTATCTTGTCAGCTTATAAAGTACAACATGCAATTTTTCAACAACAACTTGCAGCCTCCTATGCCAAGCCTTTAAATTGTTTTGAGTTCGTGGAAAGTTATTCTAAAAAGAGTCAGCAATAGACCAAAAACTGGGACCATATCGTGGCGGTTTATTGTTTTTAACAGCACGGCCCGAAATATAATTTGTATTTATCCATGATACAATAATTTTTCCATCTTCATCCAAAACATCCTCTAATTTAGATAAATAATAACAAATTTCATCAGGTGGAACGAAGGCTAGGGCAGCCAGCATTCGAATCTTAATTCTAAAATCTACGTCGTTTTATTTCATTTTACCCAAATTATTTGGCGAAAAGTGCAGAAAGAAAAATTGGCTTCCAGATATGGTAACGACCGTCGTTACCATATTTGGAAGCCAATTTTTCTTTCTGCACTTTTCGCCAAATAATTTGGGTAAAATGAAATAAACAATCCTTAAAAATTACATCCGGCAGGAAATTTTTTAGTGCAGAAACTGAAGCTAGTTCGAAATCTGAAATAATTCTTGTAGGAAGTAAATTAATGGAATGAGAAAAAAGCAATTTAGAATAGCTCATAAAAAACTCATAATATGAATTTTTACTCGGCTGTCGCCTCGTGGGGCAAACTTATCCCTTGTGGATAACATCTCGCTTTGCTCATTAGTACCATAAATAACTATTATCCATATATAAAGGTAAACATAAAAGTAAATAAGATTTTGGTGACAAGATTTTGTAAAACAAGATTTTGGAGAAAAGATTTTAGAAACAGTCTTTTGTAAACAGTCTTTTGAAAAACAGTAATACGTGGCCAACCCTATGCCGTTACGTACCATATGTCGTTTTAAAAAATGCTGTTTTTAAATATGCCATAGGGTATCATATGCCGTAGTGTACCATATGCCGTTTTAAAATATGCCATTTTGAAATATTTCATAGTGTACCATATGCCGTAGTGTACCATATACCGTTTTGAAATATGCCATTTTGAAATATGCCATAGTGTACCATATGCCGTAGTATACCATATGCCGTTTTGAAATATGCCATTTTGAAATATGCCGTAGTGTACCATATGCCGTAGTGTACCTTATGCCGTTTTGAAATATGCCGTTTTTTCATATTCCGTAATGAAATATGCCGTATCGACCGGGACCCCTAATTTATAATGTTACAAAGGAATTTTCAAAATTATCTAATGACTCATTCAAAAGGTTGGTATGGGATACTTCAAATTAGAAATTTTTCAGATGATTACTAACGTATGAGGAATAAAATATGGACAAACAAAAAAAAGTAAAAAAAAATTATTTACTAATCAAACGATTTTAATCCATAATTTATTTAAAACTTTAATTCTTAGATAAAATTTACAGAAAAATTTGCGCTCCATATCGATTCGCTTTCCTGATCCTTTCTGGCACTCTTTTCATTGCCGCCTGCGTTCCTGATGTATCAATCTTCTTTAAATCTCTTTTTATCTTTCTAATCAGACATTCAACATTTTTGGCACGATATCCATTGCTGTATACCATTCTCTTCAGATTTGCCCAAAAAGTTTCAATGGGCCTTAGTTGTGGAACATTTGGTGGGTTATAGTCTTTAGGGATAAATTCGATTCTGCGTTGACGTAAATCAGATAACGTTGCGTTGGCATAATGTGAGGATGCCAAATCAGGCCAAAAAATCGTTTTATCATTTTTACGATATTTATTTATAAATTTCTGAAGCACAGGTAAACATTTGTTTGTGTATGTTTGCGCATTAACCGCCAAACCACTTTTGAAAAATACTGGGTCACTGACACCTCGTTCGCTAATAGCCAACCACAACATAACTTTACCTGGAAACTTGGTGTTATGAATAAACTTCTCCTTTTCTGGTGCTTTGTGATCGGGAGACTCGTAGTAGTATTTTGGCTGCCATTCATTACCTTCAACAGTGAAATAACTTTCATCATCCATCACACATTTATAAGCTGAAGAAGCAGCGAAATATGTTTGGGAAAGCACTCTTAATCTAGATTTGATTGTAGCTAATTGTTTGTCTGTAGTTGCTGGTGCCGATTTTTTGGGTTTGCGTTGAATATTCATTCTTTGTAAATATTTCTTGATAGTTTTTGGGGCAACTTGATATTTTTTACCCAGTTGTCTGTACGATTTTGCAGTTCGACCCACTGTTTCACCTTTCAATTTCATTCGAACTTTGCTACCTTGTAGTTGACATTTTTTACCAGAGTCGGGTTTTCTTTCCACAGGTTCATTATTCTCAAACAGTTTAATTGTTTTGTAGATAAAGGATTTTTTGAATCCAAGATCCTTGAAGTAGTGAAAAATCTCGTTCTTTTTTTTGTCTGGATTTTCCTGACAAAATTTATAAATTAATTTACGACGATCTACTTGTAACAACAACATTTTTGTAACTAATCGTAAAATGACGCAGTTGTAATGTATTTTTTATAAAATATACGGGAACCACCTTATTTAAAAACAAGGAAATTTTTATTTTTGGTTGTACAATACAAATACAAATACATTTTACATTTGTCCATATTTCATTCCTCATACGTTAAGGTAAGAAGACTGAAAAATACGTTGGCATAAGTGTATTGTGTCGGGAGGGGATTACTTTGAAGGCGACGAAATAGATTTGGAAGAATAAATAAATATTTTTTGAAATAAATAAAAAATGGTTTTACTTTTTGGGCGCAGTAGCAGATTTAATCCTTTCTACTCCAATGGTGACTCTCACTCACCACGATATTCTTTGCATTAACTCCTACGGTGAGTCTCACTCACCATCACAATATTACAATTTACATTAATTTCAACCTTGGTTCTAGATACATACTGGGCTTATTAATCTTAAAGATATAGTATATGCGTCAGTTTCCCAAATCCCAAAGTAAGACGCATTCTTGTACACGTGGGTAGATTTGAGAAATAATATGTTTCAACACGGGCAACTTTACATCTCAGGTGCGACCGCGCTCCGAAGTCAGGGTTCTATAGTGTCATTTGAGAGGATGACTGATAATATTATCATTATATGTCCTACACGGGAAGCTAACTGCCCCTGTTTCTCACTATGGTCATTTGTATGGCTGATAGCTAATTGCAAATGTTAATTTTAGTTAAAAATGTGACTACCGATACCAAAGGCAATATTAACTACAAGCAATTACTGCTGCAAACCGGCAATCAAGAGGCTGCGGAGCAGTTGAAGGATAAATGTGTGTGTGTTAGATTAATGAAAGAGACTTCCACCTCTGGTTGTTTGAAGGAAATGATGATAGGAAAGAAAAACCACACTAAAAAAAACGAAATTGTTTTAGTAAAGGAGCATATAAACTCGTTTCCGCGAGTTGAACTGCATACTGCATTATTGTCATAAAAATCATCCAGAATATTTTTAAATCCTTTAAATGTTGACCTGACCCACTGTTTATGTATCAGAAGGTTTTATAGCTACATGAACCAAAGCTTAGGATTTGCATAACTAAAAAGAACCAACTTTGTGCCCCTGTAAAGTATCACTTTTGTCATTTACAATTAGCATGCTTGGTATCAGTCTATCCATACATAGTTCATCCTTTATTAAATCATGAAGGTAATAATTTCACGACCATTAAAATTAAATTTTTCTCATCCGAAAATACAACAAAAACTGTAATGAGTTGAAATCAAACAAAAAAAATTCTGACCTTATTCAAATGACGCACGGTGTACATATTACCTTATATCGTAGGCATTATACATAACGGATTTCCCCAATTTAATTTATTGACACAATGGAAACTAATTATGTATGAAACACGAGAATAGAATACTAATGTAATGTCTTTTGCTATGAAATTAGATTTTTGCCGGTTGATACAATAAATAAATGCCACCTTTAAAATTTAATTTTATCTAAATTGTTGGCTTACACACAATCATGCGACAAGCGAACGTAATATTTCCAAAAATATTTCTATTGATAATGATGAATCAATATATAATAATTGATAGAAATCTTATTTTTAGTGTATTTATATTTGTTTTGGTATGTTTTGAAAATGTTATACCATTTGTTTGTTCTCTAAAATTAGATTTCCACACAAAAACATATTTGTTCATATATGTATGCTCAAGTGGGCGGTTTATATTCGCTATCAAAAAGAATTAATATTTATTTTAAAAGGATTTTGTCACCAAACCACCAAAGATCACAGCAAAAGATTAACCCTAATCGAACCATGGTGGTACATTTTCGGCACATTTGATTTTTAAAATACAACAATTTTCAAAATAATGTTAATTTATTTATGAAATTGTATGTATTTTATTTTGAAACATTTCCTTTTATTATAAGTAACGTACTTGATATTCTTTGCAAAAATTAAGTAATATTATTACTTAAGTTTAAGAAACAAAATATGTTGGTTGGATTAGGGTTAAATTATGTTGCTATTATGTGTACCGAATGAAATTTGTGATTTCCAAATTTATATTATCTCATAGGTTACTACGCAAAAGAAAAAAACTGGTACCGTTATTTTGTAGAAAAACAATTTAAAAAAACGAATAAACGTCAAATTGGGCATTTGTTTTATTTGTTTCGAAATGGACGCATCATAAGGAGAAAAATGTGATTTAATAATTAGATTGTGCAATGATCATCCCGAGTATACCAATAAAAAAATTGATAAATTGGCCGTTGTTTCCAATAATACGGTAACAAATGTAAAAAAAAATGTCAAATCAATCTTTCTGTATCACGCAAGCCCGGATCCGGAGAAAAATCAGGTGCTCCAAATAAAATGTTGGATCAGAAAATTGTAAGAGTCATTTCGAAACATCCCTCGATGTCTGTGCGAGATTTTGCCAGAAAAACCAAAACAACCAAATCGATTGTGGAACGAGCTAAAACCAGAAATAATCTACGGACATACAAGAAGTCAAAAATCCCCAAAAGAAGTGTTGAACTATTTAATAGAGGGATCGATCGAGCAAAGAAACACAATAAATGGTTGAACGAAAGAAAAGATTCTTGTTTCGTAATGAATGACGAGACCTACGTCAAAATGAATTTCTCGACACTTCCAGGTCCCCAATATTACATCAAAAAGAAAGGTAAAGAACTGGACGGAACAATTACTACCATAGCTGTTGAAAAATTTGGCAAAAAAACATATGGTTTGGCAAGCAGTTTGCCAATGCGGCTTAAGATCACATCCATACATAATAAATGGGATTATGAAAAGGTGAATGTTCGCCGTAAAATGAACAAAAAGTTTGAATGAATACGATTATTTAAAAACTGTACAATATGTGCAATAGAACAAGTACAGAAAAATAATGATTATATATTGCCGTTTAGTTTTAATTCTTCATGTACAAATCACAAATTTCATTCGGTACACATAATATCTAGCGATTTTATACTTCACATACTTTAAAGTGTATACGGTTATGGTCAAGGTTAACACAGCGCTTTCCAACATTTAATTTAAATGATGGTGGTCCAATGGTGGAAAACGAAATTATTTAGAATCACTATAACGTGAATCTTAAATGTGTTGAAACGGGTCGTTAGTTTTTTAACAATTTTTGCTTTAACAAATTTACAAGATTTTATTTTATCGACCAATTCATGCTTAAAGGCGGGTTTTGAGTTGCATTCGTTCGTTCGTTCTTTCGTTCTGATTTTTTTTTTAATAAATCGTATTCCTTGAAAATGACGTTATTTTTCGTTTGTGTTCCTTCGATTGAGCGTATTTACACTTGGTCTCATGAATCCGGATTCTTTCTTCGTATTTCCCTCCTTTACCTACAAAACCGGTTTTATTGCCGCCATGTTGGGGATTAATTTTTAAACCAAAATTTTTTGTATTTCTCGGGTTTCATCGCATTAACACAAACAAAAATGAAATATAAAAATTCTCAAGGACATATTCGCGACTTTCAACAAAGTAGCTGACATCTGGTGAAAACAATATGAACAAAATTTAACTTTTTAATGGAAAGTGGATGCTTTGGGTCTGTTTGATAATTCGCACGGTGCGGTACAGTGTACAATTTTTTCTTTATTTCGCCAATAGAAAATAAATCAAAGGAGACAAGGAAATAGTATGCACTGCACCGCACCGTGCGAATTATCAAACAGGCCCTTTATATCCTAGCTTTATGAAGGAAGATCGCTCAAAATGCGAGGACTATCGCGGTTTAGTTCCTCTTTGCACAGTTTTACAACACAGTTCGGCAACTAAGTGAAGGAGTTACTTGATCCACTAGCACTATTTTCTGTTATTGTTGGTTTCAAAATTAATAATGTGGTTTTAGAGACAATAGATCGATTATTTGACAGCCAAAATATGTCAAATTTTTTTGAGTGTTAAGGAAAACAAACATCAGTTTACATGAAGCTAACTTAAAATGTTTGAAAATAACTTAATTTTAATAAAAATAACCACACAAAAAACTCAAACGGCACAAGATTAAACCTAAAGAATACGAATTTGCTTTCTTTTTATGTTTTAATTTTTCACACGCTTTTCACAAAAAACTTTACTTGCTTATCTTAAAATGACAAAAATGAATACATTTCAATTAAATTTTTATTAAAAAATATTTAATATATGTCTGTAATTATAGAAATAAAATTGCATCTGTGCCACTTCATACAAAAAGATATGAACAATATTTTGACGTTTATTTGTTTTCCTTAACACAAAAAATCACAATGAAGTTATCTACATGTTATCTATGACGCAATTGAATATAGCAGTAATAAATACACATTTGAGAAAATGACAAGATACTTGGCAACTCATCACTCATAATAATATTGTATGGGAGAATATAAAAACGCCTGGCATGCTGAACCAGAATGAATGATACAGCGATCAGTAGTGAGCCACGACGGTGACTCCTCGGCTTTGAGAAAGCTTTGGCGTCTTCTGGTTTTCTTGGAAAATATGAGGAACTAGCTCGAGATCGAAACCTCTACGGGGCCAGATTATCGACACGTTACGGGCCAGCAAAGGCCTATAAAAACCGTGAATTATTATTATTATTAAGTTCTACATTCATAGCTGAATGGCTACTTTAGGGTTATTAGTGCATAGGGTGTTTTTTTTTAATCTTCAGTTTTACCTTTGAGTATATATATATAGAGCAATCACCAAACCGAAAAAAAAGTTGTAATACTACCTCGCTGCAAGATGAGAGCGCGACAATCGGCATGTTTTTATAAATAATACAAGTAGAATGAATAATAATAATGAAACGAAGAAATAACCTTGAATGGTACACAAATCCATTTTTTCGTTTGTTTTTTAAATTTTTTTTTATTTTCATTTTCACAATACATTATACATATGTATACCTTGTTTTTTAGTGTAATTTGTTTAATATTTATACCTATACATACTCATCCAAACATAAGCAATATTATTGTCGTTTCTCATTTTTTAAATAAACTTTTTGGTTTTCCGTTACAATAAAATGTTTCATTAGTCATGAGACGAATAAAACAAAGTGTCTGCAGTTTATTGTGGTATATTTTAATCTTGGGATTTGTGCGTAGAGCCTTAATAATTGCTTATAGATGATAACAAGTGAAATTTATTTTCTGTGAAATATAGAAATAATAATGAATATAATCAGTGCTTAACATATCAGACTAAAGTTGGTTTAGTAACAAGAAAATACAGGATATACTTGAATCCCAGCTCGAGTTGAAGATTAATCAAAATCACTTGTTAGGTAAATTTTGTTGTAATGAGAATAAATAAACCACAGAGTTGTTGCTGGATTTAGATTTAATTCGTGCTGACGGCGCAAATTTAAATGGCCAATATTTTTCATATACTTATGTAGTTTATCACAAATATTTGCATATAAACTGGATAGATTTCGGCTAGTCAAATCAGAGTTTGGTCTTCTTTATTGTGCCGCCCCGGTGCCACAGCGGTTAGCATGCTTGCTTTAAGCTCCGGAGGTCCCGAGTTCGATTCCCGGCGGGTGTTAAAAAATCACGGCTGGTTAATGTGACATGTTATTCGGTTTTACCTGTTTGCTGCCCAATTGATAAAATAATAGAATAAAATAAATTTATTTTAGTGTGCATAAGGCGAGTCGATGAATCTCAAACTGGCGGCCGCTCTTTAATTTTTAGTTTTTCAGTTATTAAAGTAAGTCTGTTATATACACTTTTTGATCGATAACTTTTTTAAAGATTTCTAAATTAGGCCAAAATTAAAAACGTGGTTTACGTCAAAAAAATCACACGGATTAAGATTTGGTAGTGGCGGCCAATTAAATCTCGAATTAAATTTCTCAGGAAACCGGTAAAAAATAGCACGATTAATAAAAATTTCGAACGAATAATCCAAGGAGAAGTTAGCTGTAAGGTCACGCACTATTATACATAAACCAATCATCTCCAAGCACATTAAATTCCTTTCTTATAGGATGTAATTTTCTTCCAATATAATATTAAATAAGTGCATGGTGAAGAATAACCACATAGTAATCATTCATGAGTACAACGAAGTTTCATGTTCCTTCAGTTTTCGGTATTCCAGATTCCCTGATTATGTTCATATACTTCTCATAAATTAAACATAATTTAAAATATAATCCCTATGTTCCACAGGGTATCTATTCCAGGACCTTCCTCTAAGCTCTCTGAATTCAAATACATTGAAATATTTAAAATCCGCCAGTTAATTTTCCTCTAGAAACCAAAAACATTATGGTAAACTTGGCAACATTGTAATTTAATAATTTCCAACAAATTAGTAGTGTCTTGTTAATTTGTATGCAGCCATATAGTTAAAAAGGAAGCGCTATCCTAATCGACTTCATCCCAATGTGGGAGTAGACTCAGGCTCCTAATCGACTTCATCCTATTGTGGGAACAGAGGTTGGATCTATTTCGGCAACTTAAGATGGACGACGATGGGCTGTCAATGGGCGCATTCAGATCTCCCAACATGTTGGCATAAAAAATTTACCGATGGAAAAAATACCATTTAAACAATCACATTGCCATGAAATTTTGAATGTATCATGTGCGTTCAGGTTTCAACGTGTTGATTTTACTCAACATGTTGCCAACAGTTGGCTTGCCTGAATGCGCCCAATGATATTTTAGTTTACGATTGATGTGAGAATTCTAATGTGTCGATTTGTTATTTATACATAATACCAAATGAAAAGCGAAACGATAACAAAAAGTCGGGATCAGTACATTTGCCTGAAAAAAAAATCCAAAATAATTGAAAGGTTAAAATAAAGAAAAACTAAATCCCAAAAAAATCTAGAAATTACCAGAAAAGGAATCCAGAAAAAATATTTTGTTTAAAATACATGAAAAAAATTCAATTTTATAGATATTTTAGGGGAGCAGTTTAAATGGCAAACGACATTTGCCAAAGTTACGTTTCACCAAAATATATTTGGCAAATTTGCATATTTGGCAAATATCATATGACAAAACAAATTGAATGGAAAATGTATGTTTAATCAAAAAATCTATTATCAATTTGACAGGTACAATGCAAATGGAAATTTTAAATTATTTTGGATAAATTTTTGGAATATAACTAGCCTATAACCAACTATAACTTAGCTGTTTCTTAACTTATTGGATTAAATTTGAGGTACTGTGGAAATAGGATCGTTAAATGATTTTTAAATGCGCAGCGAGTACGGCAACCCGTATGAGTCTGAGAAACGTTTTCGGCCTAGTGTCAAACACTATTCTTTATTCGATTGTAAAGGAATATTAAAACTACGTATAGAATAGAATAAATGAATATAAATAAAATAAATTGCATATATTTTGTATTTGCCAAGCGAATCTAATGAAATCCTGAATAAATCAAATCAACTTGACGTTCGCATATGTATTTTAAAAAATAGCAGAACGTAAAGTTCTAAAAAAGTGAGACGAAAAATTATAAAAAGTAGGACGAAAAAGCTTTTTCGTCCTACTTTTTTCTTTTCATCAAGCAAACGCAGCAAATACTAATACTGTCCGAGAAACCTAATTTTTTGAACTACCATCATAGAAGAATTACTAGTATAAGAAGTAATTCTTCTATGCTACCATCTCAAACAAAAAACATCAATTTTCGATACAATCGAATAAAAAACTTATTATTCGTGCACAAAAAAAAATATAAGTCATGCGTAAAAAACGCATCAAAAAATAATTGTTCTTCAGAAAAAATACTTCGAACATAAAAATAATTAAGGGTTAAGGGTCGTATTCGTTGTATACCTTTTTTGAAAATCTTATTTTATCCTGTTCAAAATCTCGATTTTCAAAATCTCTTTTTTTTAAATTTTACATCGTAGAAATCGTGTGCAAATTCTGGAAAATGCAAATTTTAATTTTGAAAAAATCAAAAAACAAGCGCTAAAATTCTCTTATGGTAAGAGATTCAAAATATTCAAAAACGAAATTTTTCATTTTTTTGCAATGCGGAATTTTTTTGGCAAGATTTTGATAAAGCAGCATTTTGCAAAGCGGGATCTCATTGCAACCACTCTATAAGTTTTTTTTCTGGGTACTAAACAAAAGTTTAATTTTTTGATGGTAAAATTTTGTGCACGATTTATTTATTAAAAATGCAATTCATAATATCCTATTTACAATCATTTTCTTTCAAAGAAACACGAATTTCTATCTCAGGTCGAACATTCTTGTTAAGAATATTTTTTCTTGCTCCATTTCATACTAAATGATGAATGAACCCTTATGACCCATTCTGTTCCGCGTGCTGCCAATTTAACAGCACTGGATTAACTAAACATAAATGCGATTCATGACACACATGTGTTTTGTCAATTAAGAAATCAATATTGTATTGTTTGGAAAACGAATAGATAACTAAACAAATCTGACCTAATTGAAGAAATATAGGAAGCCGCACAAATTACGATAATTTTTCTGTATACCGGTCATAACCATTTGTTTTCTTTTTTTTTTTTTTATTGAATATTATGGAAAGTAATTTTGATTAACGACCTAATCAACAACATTCTAATGAAACCATAAATATCGCACCGCACGCGACAAATAATGCTTTATTTAAGTTTCAGTTTTATAAATTTTAAGAACAATAAACCCTAAATGGTATTATATGAATTAGTGTGCATTCACACTATTGTTTTCGCCCTGCGTTTCGATGTTGATTTGGGCTTATCGTGATACAACAACAAAAACTATTTTATTTTTATTTTTGAAAACTGATCGTTTTTTTTCCTTTGTACTTTTGGTTAAAACATAAAAATTTTGTGAAAATATAATAAAATAAAAATTAAAACATGCATTAATATATTCCACAATCAGTTTGAGAATAATTTTACTAAAAAAAACAAATAAAAATAAAAATTTAAAATTATAAATATCGATGCGTCGATAAATTTGAATTTTTTTTACGAAAACAACCAAAAATTACTATGGTTGACATATTTTACTTGGATCGAAGCTGTCTTCACCGCTAAAGACACTATATTTTTGGTAGAAAACTTGGATTTTTTCTATCCAAACGATAATTTTTTTATATGGAAATGGAGCATTTCTTTGCTAATATCGTGAAGAAAAACAACAACAAAAATTAAAATCTGAAAACAACATCGAAACGCAGCTCGAAAACAATACTGTGAATGCACACTTAGGCCCGATTGTATGAACGCGGATAGAAGATTAATCGGCGGATTAATCGTCGCTTGGATTCATGATAAACTAACTTAATAGGTATGATTGACAGCTGTTTCAAATTCGTCTTTTCTTGCGCATCTCGTCATTCGGTGCGATAAAATCACAAGGCTTAGTTGTTTTCACAAAAACTATCACCGCAAAACAATTCGATTTGTTTTTGTTTGCTATGAACTAGTGATTATAAAAAAAAGTATGGCAAGAAAAAAGCACCGAATGACAGAATTTTTTTAGTGAAAGAGATAGCAATACATGCGCTTGATCATACCTACTTTAATTGGTTTATCATGGCTTGGATTGTATGAACGACGATAAATACGAAAATTAATCCAAGGATTCTTTTCTATCCACTGTTTTTATCTTCTCTTTTTGTTGACTTAAGCTTAGGACATAACATCGGAAAAAAATACCATAGTATCAGAAAAAAAGACCATAGTAGCATTTTTTAGAATTTTTTCAACTAAAGTATGAAATAGGTAGGCGGGGCTCATATCATTTAAAGTGATTTGGTTGGTAGAGAATTTGGAAAATGATACTATGGTATTTTTTGCCGATGTTATGTCCCAAGCATAAAACAGTGGATAGAAAATGTTGTTTATTTTTTTTGACATAATTTTAATTTTATTTGTTTGGTTCGGCGGAACATTTTGATTGTTGTTGCGTTTATTGAAAAAAAAATCGGAAGGAATCAAAAAACGTAAAATTTCAAATGCCCAACTCGAATTTTTTTTTCTATTGTAGAAAAACCTAAAAAAATACTTTCGCGTGCAATAAGTACACACATAAGAATGTAAATAAACAATAAATTAAATTTGAAACGTCAAAAAAGTGTTGACACTCCAAAATAAACTGCAATAAAAACTGCAATAAAGAGAGGATGGAATTTTTTTTATCCGTGTTTATACAATCGACGAAAAAAAAAATCGTCGGTTGAAGATTAATCTGTATCGCCGGATTTTTTTTAATCTATCCGTGTTCATACAATCGGGCCTAAGTGTATGAATTGAATGCAATCAAATGCTTAGCTTAAACTGAATTTTTTTCTAAATTTTGAAGAAATCAGACAATCGGTCGCTTAAAGATCCGCCAACTGTCGGCAACAGGCATTTTTCCCTTCATTGTGTAAATTTTCATTGTGAAATTAGTGTTATTTCCATGAGTATTTTACAAAACAATTACTCGCAACAAATGAATTACATAATTCAAACCAAAAGTTTAAATTATTTAATTCATTCCTAATTTTAGTTATGTCACCTGACACCAGATGCTGACTTCTTTCTTTTTCTTGTTTTATTTCTGAAGGTTACCCATCTTGACGTAAAATGATATTTTCAATTTTTATTTTTTATTTGAAATAAATTTATATTTTTTATATACATAAGCCGCATTTCTTGACGCATTAGTGATCCGGATCAGATCAAAGTTTACATTGAAAACAACAACAAAAATTAAATTTTTGTTGTTGTTTTCAATGTAAACTTTGATCTGATCCGGATCACTAATGCGTCAAGAAATGCGGCTATTATTACAATCTAGTCTCATTGACTAACAAGCAATTTGTTTCTGACTAAATTCACTTTATATTAATATGTATATGGCTTCTTCCCATTGGCATTCTATAGTGTCTGGTAAACTGAAGTAAACCACATCTCTGTTGTGAATTTTAGATCAGCTCAATACTGTTGAAGCTAACAATTACACCAGCTTAAAAGGTTTGGTTCTTCTAAGTCTCCGTATTAAATTCGTATTGCTTAGGAGCTGAGTCGCCTCCATATTTAATTTGGCATTAATTCACTTTTTAATTAACGCAGTGGCTGATCTCTGGTGGACGATATTGAAATTAGATTTAAAGGTGATCACTGATCAGCAATAAAAACAAGGACAATTTTATCATTGATTTCGGTTCAAAACAGGCTTTTATTGCACATACAAGATACATTTATTTATTCACCGACAAAATAATTCAAAAATAACACACATAAATAAACGCTGAATTGCTGATCATCTAATCACCTTTAAGCGGCGATCGTGGCGCCTTTTGCGGCACTTTATATATGGGTAAATTTAAATTTTGAACTTAGTTCTTTCAAGAGTTGTGAGTTAGAAAATTAATATTTTGTGAAAAAACAAATTGAAATTTTTGTTAGCACAATTTGGCATTAATTCACTTTTTAATAACGCAGTGGCTGATCTCTGGTGGACGATATTGAAATTAGATTTAAAGGTGATCACTGATCAGCAATAAAAATAAGGACAATTTTATCATTGATTTCGGTTCAAAACAAGCTTTTATTGCACATGCAAGATACATTTATTTATTCATCGACAAAATAATTCAAAAATAACACACATAAATAAACGCTGAATTGCTGATCATCTAATCACCTTTAACGGCGATCGTGGCGCCTTTTGCGGCGCTTTAAATGGGTAAATTTAAATTTTGAACTTAGTTCTTTCAAGAGTTGGGAGTTACAAAATTAATATTTTGTGAAAAAACAAATTGAAATTTTTGTTAGCACTAGAAAATTTGAGATTAGAACGGGTTATAGAAATTGATGAATGGTAAATCTGAGATTTGTACATTTTGATAAGGTAGAAATTGTAAACCTTTTATTTTAACATTTAAGCTGAATTCACCAGATTTGTCCATTGAGCTCGTCAAGAAAATGACAACTTGACGGAGTTAAAAACCGAGTTAAAAATATGTATCTCGCTGAACACAAAATTTCAGGCATACCAACATTGTTTTCTTTTGCCATTCTTATTTTAGGTTTTGCTAATTCTGAAATTTCTAAAAAAACAGCGAGATAACATATTTTTAACACGGTTTTTAACTCCGTCAAGTTGTCATTTTCTTGACGAGCTCAATGGACAAATTTGGTGAATTCAGCTTAAGCATGACTTGAAAATTTACGAAAAAGAAACAAAAAGTAGAAAATTTTGGGAAAAACCTAAAAGTTGGTTTTGATTTTAAAATTGAGCAAGAATTTGGAAGCTGATATGAAATCTCCATATTCCCTAAGTTTAGGATAAGGGCCATAAAAAATAATCTCATTTTTGTCTATGTGGTCAGCTGGCAATGAAAGTTGTGTCGTTCCCCCTAACTGGCCTCTCTCTAGAAGTGCCATATTTGTAAGTAGTTTCATTAAAATTTAACAGCAATCTTTAAACTAACTATCAAATTGATAAACTTAACTTTAATTCGACAGGTCGAATGCGTTTGAGCATCTTCATTAGGATATGCTTCTACTGGCCTATTCCCAAATCTAGTTGAATTTAGAAAAAGGGAAACCGATTCATCTCTCAGGCAGGACTGATTTTATTACCTTATGCTTAAAAAGCATCGGAAAATCGAAATAAGGACTCTTCATAAATACATTTTTAATTATTTCGGTTAATAAAGGACTTCTTACTAAATTTTACGGAAACAACAAAAAAAAGTTTTGTGTTATTTTGTTTCCAATATTTGCTTCAGTTTGCTCTTCAGGTTGAAATTGTTGTTTTGTTCCTAAGTTCACTGATATTATTAGTTATTCTAATGAACTTAATTAAAGTGTACGTAACAGAATTATTTTGTGGTCAAAAAGCCTTATTTGTGGTATATTATTATCGACTTACTTTTAAAACCAGTTCCAAAAATGATTAATTGCGAAGATGAGAGTTATTCATTAAATACAAAATAATATTAGTGATGCTAAAAAACTGTCTACATTAGCCGAAGATTATCATGTCATTCTGTCATGAGACACATTTAAAAAAAAATGGAATCACAAATTTTGTTTGTTATGTATTGATTAATCTGTGCTATCTCTCCAGTAAAAGGCATCTCTTTCGCATGGTATTTAGTTAAATCAGTAATTTGTTTCAACGGGGACTGGTTAAAGGCTTGATAACCTCTATTATGCGAAGATACTCATACTCATCTGATTTTAGTGATTTCATTCGTGAAGTTAAAGCATGACAAACAGAAATTTAATCGGTGACCGCAACTATGAGTTCACAAAACACACATCAAGATTTTGGGAGAACTACCTAGAATGTATGTATAACAAATCAAAAAAAAAAAATATATCAAACATATGTCATCATAATTATGATTCATAAAATCAGCTGAGCTAATTTAGATTCGAAAATCGTTTGCGTTTCATTCTATAAATCTCTTTGTAGGAGGTAATTAAAAAAAATCAATTTTTACAGTAAAAGGCCAACACTGTATATTAATTTAATTATAGCCAATATCAACCAATATATAGAAATGGGTAAACAAATTTTTTTAATCACAATAATAATTAAACAACAATGTGTAATGTTTATTAAAATTATAATCCATAAATAACTCACCTCTGTGTCTTGTTTATCATCAACGGATAAAAACGACAGTCGAAAATTGGTTACAATAAGTATGCCTTTAACGCCCTCGTCGTCGGATTGCTTTTTGATGCACGGATAAAATAGCCGAGCATTTCGAACGTTGGTCACTTCGACCTCACCCGATAGGAGTTTTAACTTCATTTCAGCCTGGACCGCATCCTCGCTAGTGTTGAGCGCCTGTGATGATACCAAAATAAAATTTTTAGTAATTTTATTGAACATGCCAGACTAACTAATTTACCAAATAACTTGTGAAACGTTTTTCTTTATTTTTATTTAATTTAATCATTTTTATTTTTATTCTGTTTTATTAATTAATACTATTTAAGCTTAAATTAATTTAAATTAACAAAACAAAATCGAATCAACATAACCTAATTTTTTATTATTTTTTTTTATAAGTTATTTTGTAATTAACTAAATATTTTATTTAATAAATTATATTTAAATTTAGTTATGATATAAGGAATAGATAAGTAGAATATATAAAAGACAATAATTGTATTTATTTAAAACACTTTTTCGTTTTGGGATTTTCTAGTAAAGGCAGCATTTTTTTTTTGTGTTGGATTCGTATTTTGTACACAATGTTTTTTAGTATTAACACAAATTTTAGAGAAAATTACTGAGTTTTTAATTTTGGAATTAAATTGATGCAAAACATAACCGGAAAATCTGAATATACTTTTCACGAGAGGCTGTTGACACAATTTATGTGTAAAAAAATGAAAATATTTTGGAAAATTGACAACTGCACCCACTTACAAAAATGACATTTTGCGAAAATGAAAATAAATTGGTTTTCAATATTATTACGTTGGTAATAATTTTACGGCGTTTACTTGGTTTTCGTTGTGTTAAGTCAATCGTGTCATATTTTTCATAAATCGCAAAACAAATTTATGTATGCACTTAATTTTATTTAAATAAAAGTTTGTTCAATAATAATTTCATTTTAAATAATAACATTCAAAATACAGAAAACAGGCAGGGACATTTTTACGATTTAGAAAAATGTTCGATATTTTATTGACAACTAACATTATGTGACAACTGAAAGCTTTCTGGATTAAAGCAAGCCCTATTTAGCATATTCTGTTTAAGTATTAATACCCCCCGACAGGCACAAACTAGCTAATCGCGAATTCGAGATTATGTAGTTATTTTTTTTAGTCTGCAGGTAGTGTTGTAGATCTGGTGTTTGAGCAATATCCTAATTAACGATTTAAAAAGCAGTGAGATAAAAATTAGAATACCGGAGCATATTTCCAAAATTTGCTCACGAAACAATAAGAATATTTTGTTTACTCTTTTTTCCAATATCACACGCATAGCTTTTAACACTTTCCGGTAGTTTTTTACACTTTTCGATAATTTTTGACACTTTTCGACAGTTTTTGACCATAATTTAAAGTGTTTGACCTATAGTTGACAAATTTGTCAAAAAGTCATACTTTTTAGCGTTTTAACCATCGTTATTGCTCCTATTAGTACTTTTATACTGGGTTCAACCTAAGTTATCGGTCCCCTTATTAATTATTACAGATTTTGGATACTTTTTCATGAAACATACATAATCGAAAATGATTATTTCTACACAATTTAATTCAATCGAACCTAAAAAACACAACAATTATGACACAGTATGAGGATAACTCTAAGATGACTCGACCCCGAGTATGTACTACATATATGAAAAAGCAAACGGAAAATTACACACAAAAATAAAAATATTTTTCACCATGTAAACGCAATCACATACTTTAAATTATATTTTTATTAGGTTGCCAACACTGATTTGCAAATTCCAATACGAAATATTTGATCGAATAATTTTTAACCAATCCGACACTCCGACAGTCGTAATCGCAATGCAAATAAAAAACACAACACAGAAAATTCTACAAACAACTTCGTAACAAAATTAGTTTTATTTATTTTGATTATTTCGCACTTACCTCACCCATAACAATTGATGAATTAAATAAACCACCTTCCTGGATTAAATTCGGCAACGATTTCCATAATATTGCGGTCATATCATTTCCTTGAGCACCCCGGTATTCGTAGGCATTGAATCAAAACTATCAACTACAGAGTGGTTTGAAGCGAACTATAAATGTTCAAGGCAATTAACTCCAAAAAAGATGTTTCCGATCTTACTGATTTATCGATATAAAATGACAAAATTGCCTCTATCTATAGTCGTATTCCACCCATGCACACCATTAAATAGGAAACAGCTGATTTGGTGTTTTGTTTACTTGTTTTGATTTACTTCGTGTTTGTTTACGTTATTAATCATGGATGGAGCGGGAATACACACAAAGGCCAAATTAGAGAAATGGTGATAAATACATACATAAGATTGCATTTACAGTACTCTCTCAGAAATAATGTTTTTTCAGCAATGATAAGAAATCATGTAATTGTTGTTTGTAAGTGAATAGAGAACTGTTTAATTTGAACTAATAATTAATTACTGTTTAATTTGAACTAATTTTTAACACAACCGAGGAGGTTTGAGGTTATATTATAATATTTTAGTTGAATGAAATTTGGCCAAATATTTGTTGTATTTGGTGGAAAATTTATTTCTGATATTATGTATGTAGAATTGTAGACAACTAAAACTTCCGCCGTTACTGAATTATAATTCTTATCTTTGCCAAAAATTCTCCCTGTAATTCAAACCCTCTTATAGTTTATACGATAAATAGCCTTTCTAAAAGTACATCGATAAATATAAATAGGGTTCACCCCTTACTATACCGAATCTTTCGGAATCGTCCAAAAAAATCTGCCATATTTTTCTCCATTGGCATAAAACAGCTGTCAATTGATTGTATGTGAAAAAATTTTCGTGTTCTTTTTGCTAAAGTGTTTTCCATTTTTTCTTTTAATTTTTAAAGTGGTGAAAAACAATCTCTAGAAATAAAAATTGTTAAGTGGTGTATAATAATTTAGTGCAAGTGTTCAAAAAATGATTTCCAATCTGTATTTAGGAATTTTCTTTTACATTCAAATCACAATAAAAGGTGAGGATTTTGAAATGTCAATTTTGTGGGGGCGATAAATGAAAAATTCGTGATTTTCTTTTTTATGTGAAAATTGATTCATTTCTCTTTTATTCTTATTTACTTTATTGTATGCATTTGTTTAAATTTTGTACAAAGATGTGAGTGGAGCCAATTCGAATTCGAATGGTGGCGATTGTCGTGATGTGCAGGGAAGGACGTATGAGCATGGGATGCACTATGTCCCTGGACCAGATCTATGTAAATTGTGTATTTGTGAAAATGGGCAGTCAAAATCATGTAAAACGGTGCTATGCAATCAACCAAATTGTAAATCGTTCCAATTAGGAAATTCCTGTTGCGATTTCATCTGCTTGGATGATACTCTGGGCACGAACGAACGAAATTCTGATTTTGGTATATGATTATTGGCCAGCGGGATAACCGCTACATTATCCCTGTCGCTTCTATTCTTTTTGGTTAATCGATTGCGACAAAAAAAATCTAGAGTTAGAGAAAATAGGCAAGTGAATGAGGATCAACGAAGTATCGGCAGTATTGGATATATAGGAGGGAATATTTCATATATGGGTAACGGAAATATGACGTTAGAGTATCCGTACGACACGAATCAAGGCCATTACCCATTGTGGAAACCACCGTCGAGTTATTTCCCTAGAGGCGAAGCACCTCCCCCGTATGAAGAGGCAATTGCGCTCGCTCAATCTGAGGCCGCGATAAATACATGCACAGTAAGTGTTGCGACCACGACACATCGAACTTTACCGATGAACGTATGCAACAATCCAGAAGATAATGGCATTACGACAAATACAACAAATTTGATCAATATCAATATAAATAATGCTGGAACGATAACATCGGTGGCCGCGGGTGAAAATCATCAGATAACCAATGGAAATGTTGGCACAAATACACAACCGCGTTCCACACAAACTACGAATGCGGGTCAAGTTACGGCAAGTAGCGATAATGGTCGGAATACTACCGTCTCGGTATGCGCATACACAAATCAAAGCAATTTGACCGAAGTACCAAACAATCCTTTGACCCCATCGCGTCTTTCGATGTGCAACAATTCACGATGCCAGGTACCGAAAGAGGTACAGACTGTTGCATTAAATCAAAATCAGAAGGCACTTGAACCAGCCGAATATTCTAATAATGCCAGCGCGATACTCCCACCACCATTATTCGATAGCAATGGCAATTCCAACATATCGAACGGGAATAATTGTATTCTAAACCGTCATAATATATCGACCCCATCATCGTCACGTCGGTATCATCGCACAATACCGCGACATTTCCAATCAGTCGATCCGATAATGTCTTCGCTTAAAACGAACGAACAGTCTAAGAAACCGACATGTCAATGCCCCGTACAACATGTCCCCATGTCTTATATGGGATCAACCCATTTTTCGCAACAGACTCACACCAGCAATACAACATCAAATTCATCAAGCAACAATGGTATATTTTTATCTAAGTTGACTACTAATACTAAACAAGGGTCCAATAATAGTACCCAGGCTTCAAAGTTGTCTAAATATGCTTCAGTTGAGGCTAATCACATTAACAACAATAGTAACAGTAATACGCTTCGTCGGGTTAAACACATGCAAAATAATCAATCTAGCAATCAAATTAATTCATCTGCTGCATTAACCATAGCATCTGCCACAAACCATCCACCTTCTGCCTCCCATCATCAAAAAATTGCAACAATTTCTAAGCAAATTGTTACTCCAAATGCCCTTGATCTATCCACTTCAACTAATAATTCATCCATTTCCTCATCAAATCCTTCGTCCGTTTCATCAGCCGCTTCGAATCATATACATTCAATACTCAAGAATAAATCAAATAATTTACTAACCTCATCGACTACCACATTAAAACTACTAGATTCCCCATCACCCGGTGGCACTAATTCCATAAAATCCACTGATATACTAAACCCTCCATTCCCCATACCGTTCATTGATTCAAAAACTACTAACGACCGGGCAACCATAATGGACTCAAATCATCCAGTCCTACCACCAAAAATGTATAAAAATAACAACAATAGTAATAAACAAAATGCATACATTACTAATAATAGTAATCATAATAGTAATAACAATAGTAATACACAGAAAATTCATACAATATCAAAATCACAGAATCAACAAGGTCCTGGTCATCATCAACAGTATCCGATGATCACTCAACAAATGAGGAGTAATTCAATGCGAATGTCGTTCCCAAACCATAATCAAACGTCAATAAATGGGGCAAATACGAATTTTAATACAAAATCGCTTCGACGAAACAGTAACAGTAGCCATAATAGCAACAGCAATCATAACACTAGCCATCATCATAATGTGGATAATTCGAATATCATACTACTAAAAAATTCCGAAAAATCTCAGAGTTTGGTAAAAATTAATGCTTCGATTGGATTTCCTGCGAACCATATAACATATTCACTACCTAAACCGGCGAATACAACAGGCAAATTAAGTTTACGCACCTCAATCACGGATGTCGTAAGTAAAGTACCATCAGTCATTACAATACCTTCGCCATCGGCGACCGCATCTTCGGTTACACTACCCCCTGCTAATTCTGTAGTTACAACACCAACAACAGCTGCAGCCACAATACTAACTAAATCAGTATTATCATCATTAGCGGGTGGTACAAGAAATCCAAATAATTTAACATTACCAACCGGAAATGCGGTCGTCGCAATAAACGCTCTAAATAATAATATTCATCACATTCATACCGTACATCAAAACCACAGTATCAACAATAATAAAACAATCATAAGTCCTGTTGTTGTTACATCACCAAAACCTGACGAAAAACCATTACCGGTGTGTACAACATCCAAGAATTGTTCAAATCCTAAAGAGCATTTTTTACCCAACGACACCTCACTCGATGATGATTACTTGAGTGAATGTGAAAATTGTAAATCGGCGCATGGTTCACGATATTATTTGGACGAGGAAATTATTGATTCGCCACAGGAAACAATGACATTGCAACGAAAACCGACGGAAACGGAGGAGGAACATGATTATTATAGGACATCGCAGACATTACCAACAAATACAAAGCAAAAAACGACGTAAGTATTTTTGTGATTTTAAATTTTTATGATTTATATTCATAAAATCATTTTAGAATCCCATTTCCAACGCACATGTCGAATTTCATCGTAATCGGTTAAAGAATAGGCTAGTTCCATCATACTTGGCCATATTCCAGAACTTAATCTAAAAATCATTTTAGAATCCCAATTCTAACGCACATGTCGAATTTGATCGTAATCGGTTAAGGAATAGGCAAGTTTTATCATTTTTAGCCATATTCCAGAACTTCGTCTAAAAATCATTTTAGAATCCCATTTCAAACGCATATGTCAAATTTCATCGTAATCGGTTAAGAAATAGGCAAGTTCCATCATACTTGGCCATATTCCAGAACTTAATCTATAAATCATTTTAGAATCCCATTTCCAACGCACATGTCAAATTTCATCGTAATCGGTTCAGGAATAGGCTAGTTCCATCATACTTGGCCATATTCCAGAACTTAATCTAAAAACCATTTTAGAATCCCATTTCTAACGCACATGTCGAATTTGTTCGTAATCGGTTCAGGAATAGGCAAGTTCTATCATTTTTGGCCATATTCCAGAACTTAATCTAAAAATCATTTTAGAATCCCATTTCCAACGCACATGTCAAATTTCATCGTAATCGGTTAAGAAATAGGCAAGTTCCATCAAATAGGCAAGTTGTATCATTTTGGGCCATATTCCAGACCCAAGTAGCACCAAATAACTTTATATACCATGTTTCCATGAACGAGGTTGAGTTAGGTTGGATTGAAATTAGGTTTTGGTTAAATTTCAAAATGGCGTCGATCGTTTCCATGAAATTGAGTTAGGTTGAGTTGAAAGTTTTTGTTTCTGTTTAACAGCCCGTTATATACATTTAGGACTTTTTTATTGCATTCTTAATTTTTTGTTAATATTTTTTTGTTGTATTTAAGTATTGTAATATTTTTTTATGGTGTTTTATAATAAAAATCTTTAATATTTATTCGCTAGTTGTTATTAGCTTCTTAAAACTTACTTGATATGTTTGTGGATGTAGAGGCTAAACTGGTAGGCAAGGAATCCAAATCAGAAGGCTCTTGTTGCCCTATTTTTGGAGTTGATTTTGCCTTACTTATTTTTGATTTAGCTCGTTCATTTTTATTGAGAATTTTTTTTTAATGTTTTCCAACCGTTTGTTTTTCCTTTCCTGTTTATCTTTGATTTGCTGTTCCTTTAATTTTTTTTTATTTTCTTCGGTTTTAATCCACAATGGGTCAGTTATAACGAAAGGCTTTTTGGGTTTGATGGGTTTAGTACCTTGCCTTTCAGGTGTAATAGGCCAATCCAAATAATCGTATATTACTTGCGGAACCTTCGATGGTGTTTTCAAATTGGTATTCAGCATACTTTCTGCAATTTCTTCCACTTCAATCTCCTCATTTACATATAAAAATCCATCACTGGGATTTACCAGCAAGACATCAACATAAGACCCAATCGTATTGTCAAATTGTGTTGTTTCAATCAGTAGTACGTTTTCAGTAGAAACAATGGGTTTCTCGTTATTTTCCTTAGGCTCAAACTCCAGAAACATTTTGTATAGTAACATTAAATCGTCGTACCACAACGCAGTGCTACATACACCATTGAAAGCGTTCTTAAATTGAGTAGTCTTGTGATCTCCTACTACATAGTTGAATAAATCGTTCGTATGAAAGTTGTTTATCTGGAACTTTTAAAGATATGTAGCTAGTCGAGGCTGGTCAGACGATTTTCCTAATCACTTCGAAAAGTCAATTGCGTTTTGGTCCTATGGAAAGAGACCAGATGCGCGAAAGCCGTTTCTTAATGTTTCAGGTCCAATACAAGATTGAATCACTGTATTCAGAATTGGAGCGAATTTTGATTTGGTGAGAAATTCTCCGGGGTTTTGTCGCCGCCACTCACCGACTTTTTTGTTCCACCCGGTCTTAAGCGGTTTAAAGGCACTAACGTCAGCTGGCTGCATAATACGAGTGGCGTTTGGATATAATGCTATCAAGATTATTCCCAATTGAACGCATAACTTTCTTAGCTGTAAAGTTTGGTGTGTTGTGTGACCGTCGACAAAAAGAATTACAGGAAATGTGGTTCCAAGGCTCACAAGATAAGGATGAAATACTTTGGACATATATTCGTAGAACACCTCTTTTGTCATCCAAGCGTTATCACTAATACTCAAACCCCAGCCATTTAGTAGTGATTTTCTGATATCATCGTGGATCCGTTTATACGGATAAATTACCATTGGCGGCACCATCGTTCCTGACGCGGAAAACGTAAAAATGACCGAAAGGTTCGCTTTGGCCAGGCCACGGTCAACTTCATAAATGTTTTTAGCTCCTTTCGCTGCCAATACTGTTTTTGTTTTGGGGCAGAGTAGGAAATTAGTTTCATCGCCGTTAAATATTCTGGCGGGGTCACTCAAAATTTCAAATAAATTATTTTCTTTTAAATATCGTTCGATTGACATAAACCACGCTCGTATATCTGATGCACCTACGGTTGAACTCGCCGACGAAACGGAGTCTGGTGTTCGTAAACAAATATTAGGATGTCGTTTTAAAACTAATCGGAACCATCCATCTCCGGGTATATTATCAGATCCAAATGGGTGATCTCTTTGTTCCATATCTAAAAACTCCTTAACTGCATGTAGCACATCCTCTTTTCTTTTAGGGAATCCTTTCCTTTGAGATGTGATTATCCAGTCCTCAATAACGTTTTCTTCCTCTGAAGTTAAAATAGTTGGAGGACCCGGCCTCACTTTTGTAAATCTATTGCTTAGCCGGAATAGCAACGTAGTTCTGGGAATGCTGAAATGCTTAGCAGCACCTTTTTTCGACATATCGCCCCGTTTTATAGCTTCAACGGCGTTCTGAAGCATTGCCTCGGAATAATTACCTTTAACTTTAGGCATTTTAATTTTTTAACAATTGTTGACACCCCTATAAGTATAACTATTGACATACTGTCAATTAATGTACTCCAGAATCGTATAATAATCGACACGAAGTGTCAATAGTTGAATATGCAATTTATTCTATTCTAATTATTGACACATCAATTATCTAATTAACTAAATTAAACATATAAGATTTTTAACGTAAATCTACAAATAGACATCTTAACTAAACTCAATCCTAATAATCAAAACGTCTAAAATTAAAAATAAGTTAATTATGAGGTACTTACAAGTTTCAATTCCTTAACAAAATTTGATTTTTTTGGCGCCAAATACTTAGCTATCACTACGAGTTGTTTCTCATCCAAAATTCATAAATAAACTGAATGACCATAGCAAAAACGATAATACTATTTCAAAGATAAAAAAGGATAGACATATATAAAATAAACTAGAAAAGTATACATAAAACCAATTTATATTAAAACCTTATGAAATACAGCAGTGTCAATAACTATCTTGAAATTTTAGGGTGTCAATAACTATATTGATTACGCTATCTCTTGATCCATATTGTATTAAGAAAATCGCCATTTTTAATTACTCTAAAGATTTGTATTTTTTGAAAATATAATTATGATTTTCAAACTTCTCTTTTCTAATCTAAAAATCATTTTAGAATTCCATTTCTAAAACGCATATGTCAAATTTCATCGTAATCGGTTAAGAAATAGGCAAGTTCCATCATTGTTGGCCATATTCCAGAAATTAATCTAAAAATCATTTTAGAATCCCATTTCCAACGCACATGTCAAATTTCATCGTAATCGGTTAAGAAATAGGCAAGTTCCATCATACTTGCTCATATTCCAGAACTTAATCTAAAAATCATTTTAGAATCGCATTTCCAACGCACATGTCAAATTTCATCGTAATCGGTTAAGAAACAGGCAAGTTCCATCATACTTGGCCATATTCCAGCATTTAATCTGAAAATCAAAGAATCCAGAATTTAATCTGCAAATGTCGAAGTTCATCGTAATCGGTTACGGAATAGGCAAGTTCTATCATTTTTGGCCATATTCCAGAACTTAATCTAAAAATCATTTTAGAATCCCATTTCCAACGCTCATCATAATCGGTTAAGAAATAGGCAAGTTCCATCATACTTGGCCATATTCCAGAACTTAATCTAAAAATCATTTTAGAATCTAATTTTAACGCTCATGTCGAATTTCTTCGTAATCGCTTAAGGAATATAGATAAATGCGAGGATAAACGAACTGAGTCATTTAACTATCACCTTGGCCATTATTCCACCTTACTCCAAAAGGTGTACTTACGCATGTTGCGAATAAGTAACGGGTTTTCCAATAAGGACTTGACAACTTTTTTTTGAAATAAAACGCAAACCTTTTAAGATATCTCGAAAATTTTATTATTGGCTCAAAGTACAATCAAAACATTTATGTATTGCTTTCGACAGCGTTCATATGTCCGCCACGGGAACGTTTGCATGTGTCGATTCGTTGAACTGTTGATCTAGGCGGCCAATCGACAGGATCATTTCTAAATATAACACGTTCATCGAATTTAGATTTCAATAAGTTGATTGTTAGACCCGCTGTGTGGCATATCGCACCGTCTTGTTGAAACCACATATCATTAATGTCTAGCTCATGCAATTGACCAAAGAAGTAACGTTGCAACATGTCTCTGTAGCGATCTCTATTGACTGTAACGTTCGTTCGTGTACTTCACCATGATGAAAATGTTGTCTTTACTGAATGTTTTGACACTGACAGTTTGGTTATTGGTTTAAGGGTGCGTTCACAGTGAAAGTTCAAAGTTGTCAAGTCCCAAATGGAAAACCCTGTATAATCATAATTCAAAAATTTTTGTATTTTGTGTTTTCTCTTTCGTTACACATCTATTCGGCTCCACGAATTAAAAAAGGCTGAATTATAAAAAGTGTTCATAATGCCTGTATTCCATGAGAAAAATTGACTCACAGTCAAAAAAAAACGAAAAGAGAAAAATAATCTGATGCTCTATAAGAGACAAAGTCAATGTTTTTTTTTGTTTTTTATTTTAAATTAAAAAACATTGTCTTTGTCTTATATGGGGCATCAGATTATTTTTCTCCTTTCGTTTTTTTTTGACTGTGAGTCAATACTCAATTTTTCTCATGGAATACAGGCATTAATGAAATAAAAAAAGCGAATATTGTATGAAAAAGATACATTTTTTATTTCAGAAAATTTGTGAAAAAAAATGAATTAAAAAAAGCAACAGGTGTTCATACAAAAATCAAGATTTTTAATTCTCTTTTTTTAATTCAGCCTTTTTTAATTCGTGAAGCCAATCTATTCGTGAATTTTTGAATATGTGGTTTGTTAATTCATTCTGTAAAGTATTTAAATTTTGGTCTTTGTTCATAATCATAATACATGTATAATGCAAAACGAAATACACGAATAGAAAAAACGAAATAGTGTATTAAAATAAAATGAAAAAAAAAACACAAATAAGAACCTTCAGTTATGAATTAAGCCGTTTATTTTGAAAGTGGAGCAAGTCCACTTTTTGTTGAAACGAGGAAATGAAGGAATAGAGAAACAATAAATGCAAAAATATACGGAATTTTGAATTTTCTTATTTTTTGAACAAGTATTAGGGATTATTTTTTTTTTATTTTGACTATAAATTGTTCACCATTAGAAAGATTATACTTTTATTTGTCTATTGTTATCATTAACTTACATTTTTTGAAAAATGGACTTGCACCACTTTCAAAATTAACGGCTCAATTATGAAATTCAAAAATTATACCTGAGTATTTTTTATGTTATTATGTAAAGTAGAATACAATACACGAAGTTCTAAAGAGGGAAAAATATAGGAAACTCATTACAGAATGTAATCGCATTACCGGCATCTCAACAATACCGTCTAAATAATACCGTCATTCAAAGGCAAAAAAAAAATTTTGAACATAGTATTCTATTGTGTACATACTTTTATTGTTTTTGTTTTTTACGAGAATGTATTGCAAAGGAGATCTTTACGCGTCTATAACTTTGCAGTCCGACCACCTAAAGATCTTAGCCATAACATTTTTTTCTTATCTGATCAAGGTCCATAAGTCTGTTTTTGTTTCATGAAAATCGGATAAGTACATACTTTTCGACTTAATACTTGTTAACAGATATCAATAGTGGGGATATAAGGCATCTCTCTCGCTCTAGCGCTTTGCTTGAGTTGAGATGCCTAAAATGAAAATACATTCACGAAGTTGCAACGGAATGTATATTTTTGATCTGTGATTAAGCATTTATTGTATTACGGCTGAAGCCGCATACTACCAAAAATATTCAGTAACTTTTTTGATAATTTCGCAATAGAAGAACTTGACGGACATAAAATTTGGCTGGCAATAAACCGGCACAAAAAAAATTAATATTTGAGATACAAATAAATAATAAAATGGCACAAATTATTGAGCAACAAACAAAAATTTCTTGGCATCATAAAATTAATTTTTTGGAACAAAATATAATAATTTGGCAACATTTATAATTTTTTGGCAATATTGGAAGGGTACACAAAAAATTATTTTTTGGCATAGAAATAAACATTTTGGGCGACAAAAATAATTAACTGGCAACAAATTTATAAATAAATAAATTAAAAATTGAAAAATTGAAATTAGTTTTATAATATTCTGGAAAATGGAGACTCCTAATTTAACTTAGAATTGTAGAGGCTAACGGCTTCGGTAACTCTCACGGGCACGCGGGAGGTCGCTTCGCTCCCCCCCGCTTAGCCCTGCCGCACGTAGGAGTGGATTATATAGAATCTATTAATGACACTGCAATATTTTATATCGATCCCCCATCAAATATTAAATAATCTGTATCGATTAAATTTAATTTTCTGTCACGAATTTTTTTTTTTTTTTCTAAAAATTATTTTTTTCTGTTCCAAAATATTATATTTGTCGCCAATTTATTAATTTTGATGCTAATGTTTGTCGCCATAGTATTTAATAATGTCCTTCAAAAATATTTGTTTGTATTCTCATATGTGGTTCCAAAATATTATTTGTGATGCCAATTTATTATTTTTGATGCTAATGTTTGTTGCCAAAAATTTTTTCTTGTATGCCCGTTTAAATTGTCCCATATAATTTGTAAATTGTTTCCCCTCTTTACCAACTTAAAAACATAAGTTTTTTTTTCTCATATGAAAAAAAGAATTATGTTTTTTTTAAGTTGGTATGGAGGGGGGAAAAAATTACCGAAAAGTTGAGAAAAGTTTATGCCCGTCAAGTTCTTCTGTTGCGAAATTACCAAAAAAGTTACTGATTTTTTTTTTGTAGTATGCGGCTTGAGTCGGCTTAAAATCGAAATAATTACACTAAACTTTTAATTATTTTTTGATCATCCGCTTACTTTTCGTCAATATTTTAATCTACGCACATTGATTTTTCCTCTCATTCTATTTAATTGCAGTACAATAAAAAATCGTGAACCATGGTTTCAAACAATTCCAGCTAGTTCATCATCGGATGAGGAAATAAATGAATGAGATTTAAGTAATCTTATTTAAATTACATTAAATTTAAATAATTGAATAATAATTTTAATTTATCTTTTTATTTATGATTGTGAAAAACAAAAAAAATAAAAATCCTACGAATGGATAGTTAATTATGAGATCTATAGAAAAAATAATAATCTTACTGCCATAATTTAAAAAATTAAAATATTTAATTTTTTTTTAATTAAATTAAATATTATAATTATTTAACTACGTATTATAATAATTGATTAAAAAACATCTTTTCATTATATATTATATACTTAAATTAAATATATATATCAAAAAATAAAAATTATATTTTTAAATGTAAATTTTGCAATATATATACATACATACATATATATGTATATATTTTAAAAAATATCTAATTAAAATCAATATTTTTTTAGGTAGATTAAATATTACTAATTAACGCACACATTATGATCAAATTTTCAGTGCGATAAATTAAATATTTAGATTCTAAAATAACATAAAAAAATTATTAAATTAATCTAATTGTGACCAAAAAAAAAAAATTCAAATATTTATTAAAATGTGTAAATTTAATATATATTATTTAACTTTCATAAAACATTTCGAGTAAGTACAAAAAAAAAAGTATTATACAAATATATTTTATTATTTATTATTAAAATAAGTAAATTGAAGGAGGCTATAATTTATATAATTTTTGTATCTCCCTTGTTGATGAATAATAATAATATGAAGCTTTGTGAAATTGTCTGTCTTCCTCTAACTATTTTTAGTATTATGTAATAAGCTTCCAAACAAATTGTTTCGTTAAGTTTTTTTTTTTTTACTAATTTTATGTTTGGCAGATATGATTATTGTCATATTTCTAGGATTTAGTTCAACAACGATATTTATTAAATAAAACAAAAATTAGGTTCTAGTCTCAAAACCCCACCAAAAAATATAAACAAAAAGAAAACTATTATAAAACAACAAACTCTTTATATTTATGTGATTCATATAGAAAATACAAACGTCAAAACAGTATTAGTCGTGTAAAACAATAACCGCCATTTTACAATAGTAACATTATTAAATAGGCTCAAATATTTTTAACTATTATAAATATATAATGTTGATTATTTTTTTATACTAAATTATTAATTAATTTCTATTTTATTACATAAAAATTAAACACAAATATTTAAGTATTATAATAAATTTATCACTTAACGTTGAAATATTTAACATTTCGAGCCTAAAAACCACAATTTTCGTTAAATAAAACAAAAACGGCTTCTTTTCCAAAAAATTTAATCCAAACAAAATAAAATGTAACACGCAATAAACATTATTTATTTGTATTTATTTTTTGTTTTAGTAAATAAGTTACCTAGATACTTAATTAAATATTATTATGATACATAATAGTAATTATTATTATTATTATTATAAATAAAAAACGAAAAAAAAAATTGATTAATTGTTAAATGTTTAAAAAAAAAACTAATATAAAGTGGAAATGAAAAAAATTAAATAAAATTAGGTAATTTATTATTATTATAATTCTAATTATAACTAATTTCAAAAAATTAATCGTGATTATTATTAATATTATTACATTTATTTAAAATATCGATTTAATAAAATGCAAGCAACAAAAAAATTATTAAAATATATAAAAAAAAGTATTATTATAATTAATATAAAAAAAATATTATTAAATGTTTTTAACAACCAAAAATTATTTAAAAAAATTGATTACATATTTTATTTGTATATAATACACATACATATATAATTAATTAATTAATATATTAATTAACAACAGAATGTACCAACAAAAAAATTAATTAATTTATTAATTTAAAATAATAAATAAATGTCATTTAATTTTATGTATCTTCTCATAAATTAGTTAAAATTGAAATAATTTTAAATTTATGAATTATAATTGGTGTTTAATTTGGTTGAAAACAGTGAAATGGCAAAATGAATTAGGTAAGTGTGTAATTCTTTATTATATTTTATTAGTAGATAAATAAAGTAATTCCTTAAATAATGATTAGAATTTATCGATTAAAAATGAATAACTGTTATCGAAATAGTAATCAAATTGTGAAAGTGTTTCTGTTTCATACAATTTAAAAATATTAAATTGTCACGAATCAGAAAATAGTGAAAGTATGTATGTACCAGGGTTGCCACCATTTAAAAATGCCTCACGAGGATACTACTTAAATATTGGTTATTAGTCCAGTCAGTGACGGTTTTTCGCTCTGAATTCTTACGGACAATATCAATTGTCGTGAAATTTGGACAGTAAGTGGGGAATAGCTCAAGGAAGAAAAGTTATATAGTGCCCATGCGTGCTTTTACCCTGAGGGTCGATGCCAACCCTTCTAGAGGGTGAAAATTATTACAATCAAAATAACTACAGAAATCGATAGAGGGATGAATTCTAAGCAAAAAATATCGTATGAAGTTTTTTCGATAAATCAATATTTTTTGAGTTATTCGCGATTGAAAATGTTGATTTTTTATCTAAAAAATGCATGTTTGAAATCGAATTTTAACGAATAACTCGAAAACCCTGCGTTTCATCAAAAAATCTTTCAGGACCAAAATAAAGCTTATAAATTAACAAATTGATTGGTTAATTTTTATTTCTTTAGATGCAATACGAACCGAGACAGCTCGTTGAAAGTGACTGTTTGTTCGCCGAAAACTGAATTCAAATCTTTCAACATTAACACTAGGTTTACGGAGATTTCTTATATACCTATCTCTACACGGTACGCGTCAATTTGACGCGTGTTAAAAAAATAAACATTTGGTAAAATAAGTAATTTATTTTTAAAGGAACATTGTCATACAGATGTATTGATATCAAAATCATCATAATAATAAAAAGACAACTCGCAAGCTGATTGGTCAGTCAGTTCGGACAAATAAAAATAAAAATTTGGTTCACGAGTCTCTAGTAGGAAATAAAAAATTACATATTGTTAGGCAAGTCCCACGTTCTGAAACGTTCTCAGCTCTCTTTTACCAACGGTATTTAGAGAAAATTTTACTGCCGGTTAAAAAATAATTTTTTTTAGACCCTACTGAAAAACTGACCTACTCGGAAATGACAGAAATAAAATAGAAATTCAGAACAAAGAAAGAGTAAATTGTATTATACGCGTACCAATACAAACTTTCCGTATCATAAACGGAATAGCACAGCTACCCGCTAAACAAAAAATTCGAATCGCAAAAAACGATACGTTTAGATACGTAAACGTTACTATAATACACAAAGGGTGTACGTTACAATTCAATTTATACATTAATTTGCCGTTTCAATCCTAGTTCTAAAAAAGAAGCTGATGGAAATATTTATGTAAAAAGAAAATTAAAGTTATTAAAAAATATTTTGTGTTGTGATTGTGAGGTTCGCAAAGTAAGTACACCTTTGTTTTATTAAACCATTTAAGGGGAGGTTCTCATGAAACTCAATCCGAAAATTCGATTTTTTTTTATTTCATTTTTGGATAGCCTATTATATGTAGAATATATTCCCCAAACCGTTTGACTGAAATAAATTTCAAAGAAAAGTTATGGCATAATAATTCGACCCACTTTTCTACTTTTGAACTAAAAAAAATCGTTAACAAAATCTTTAAATGCATTTCCTGAAAAACGATGTTTTTTATATCTGTCTCCACGATAACTCAAATACTACTCAATGGATCACAATTTTTTTGATTTTATTTTGAAGTTCATTTAATTTATTGGAGGATAAACCTAAATGCAGATAATAGTCGTGTTCCAGTCGACCACTCACAAGTACTTATGAGTAGATTTGTTGTTTTTTTTATTTTTTATAGCACTTTAATGAGCGGAAAAGACGTGAAAAAACGGTACAGAAAAATTGCACGTCCGCCATTTTTTTAATTTTTGACTTTTTATTGATATTGTTGGTACAACCTCCAGCAAATATTATATATTTTATAAACATTGGGCGTATCCAGCACACAGATATCTACTTTTGAGATAATCTCAAATGTAGAATAGTCTCAATTGTAGACTGCCAAATGTACTGGACGTAAAATCTACATATTAGTTTTGGTTTGTGTCTTAGGTTCAATTTTTCAATGTTGTAATGATCCATTATTATTTATTTTCTAATTTCAATTTAATTAAATTGATTCGAAAGATTTCAAATGTGCATAATGGGCCAGATACACGATACTCTAGCAATTCGCAAATTGATAAATATGGCGGATTTGCTAATCGAAAATTTGCTTGCGTAAGCTACTCGATTATTTTAGCAAAGTAAAATATATTTTTGTATTCAGCACAAACGATAAAGTGCGATAAAGTATCTCATTTTCTGAAATTCAGAAACAAATTGGGTTGCTAAATTATAGTGTATTTTCTAGCAAATTTGCAAAAATTAACTGCTTATCTGAGTATCGAGTATCTAGCCCAATGTGCCGTTGTCTTTTTAATATGTACTCGTATAACAAAATTTTCCATTAAAAATGTCAAGAAAGACGCGAAGATACAAACCAAGAAATATCTACTCAAATGTAGATTAATTTTTTTTGCCTCACTAAATAGTGAGAATATCTACATTTTTCTAGTGAGATATTTTGCATCCAGCACGTAAGATGTGAGATATCTCCTTTTTTTAGTGAGAAATCTATGTGCTGGATGCGCCCATTTTTGGTTTTTTGATTTCCGATAGTGGGTGCGGTCAGGAATTCAGCCGTTGCGCAGTTTATGCAGCAAGTCGGTCAAAAATTAAGATTTGCAGCTAACGCTGCGCATTCCCTCGAATTAAAATGCAGCAAATAAAGTTAGGCTGCGCAGTTTACGCAGCCACATTAAAACGGATGCAAAAACTATAAATGTCAATTTTTTTTTTAAATTCAATTTTATACATTATTATTGGCGAAATAAAATAAAAAACACGATTTATCTCGATTATTCGTAAATTCAGGGAATTATAAAAGTAGCTAAATGACAAATGTCTTAGAAACTTGCAGTCAGGCTGCCGGTCGTATAAAAATGCAGTTAATATTTTTTGCATTTCGCCTGCTTTTCGATTTTTTTGTGCAGCTTAAACTGCGCAGCGGCTGAATTTTTGACCGCACCCAGTATTTACAAGTGGTACAATGGAGACCGATAAGTCTCATTTTTTTGAGGCGATCACGTGACAATACGTATAAGCAATTCCCATGACGTTACTATTCTTAATTTTTTTATTTTTTTTATACTTTAAAACTCAATAAATAAGTTTCAAAAATCATTAAGTTGTTTGTTTACTTCCTTCTATGAAAAAAAATCGAGAAAATCACTTAATTTTTTAGTCGCTTGATGAGAACCTCCCCTTAAGTTTAATTATTTGTTACATGTATTGTATATATTTTAGGATGTGTGACCAATTTTTTACTAAATCGGTGTCAATAAAAGTCCTGTGAGCAGAAAAAAATAACATGCAAATTTATATAATTTGTATTGTAATTATTGATCTACTTTAAATAAATAAAAAAAATGTAATCATATTATAAAAGATATACAACACGGTTTTTATTTTTGCTAATAATCATCGCAATCAACTCGAAAAATACGATTTGTAAATTTATCGCATAATTAGGTCTGCTTCCGATACGAAAAATAAGCATCGCAAACGAAACGCAAAAATCGATATATTCCCCTTAAGATTAAATCTTAAGATGGCACTAGTATTTTTAAATTTTTTTTTGTTGTATCGAAACAAAAATATAAACAAAAGCAAAAAACACGAATAAAACTTACAACTAGACATGACCCGAGTAACCACATGTCACAAAAAAGCGACAAAAATTTCACATAAAATGGTGATTGGTGGAAAAAAATGTGACAAAAAATTGTCACAATGTGGATGAAAAATGGTGGATGGGGTTGACGCCGATTGTCACGCGTAAACGAACATTTGGTAAATCAAATTTGCCGGTTTTTGGTGGAATATTTTTGAAATATTTGTTGAAAATTTAGTCACAAATTTGCCAGTTTTTTTATGATAAAAGTGTCACCTAATTATCAACAATTTTGTGGATATTTGTTGGTTTATTGATGCAATTATGCGTCAAAAAAGTTTTTATGACCCTACTTAAATAATTTTGTAAAAAATACTCCATTGTATGGTTTATTTGATATTTTTATTGTTATTTATTTTAAAAAAATATCTACCAAAAATGTAGAAATATCTAAATCCCCCCGTAATTTAACCCGAGCCGAGAGTCAATACAAAATGTATCGACTCTTAAAAAATGAAAACTTTCCATGAGTTTTCTATGTGATAGTTTGGTTTCGTGCAGAGAAACTCGCACAAACAAAAAGTTCGGTCTACTCATCAGGTACTCAGGTAGTTACGACCAAACACAAACTATAAAAATAAAATTCCAACTTCATACATTAAGTATGAGGCAAGAACGTAGTGACTTAGCGAATTACATATAAATTCACCAAATCAAAAATGATCAAAATCTTTTTTTTTTTTTTGGGGAGTAAAATGAACATAATGTCACAAAATACCCGCATAAATAAGTTCCAAATTGTCAACTTTTTTTGTGGCAAAAAGGAACTTACATTTTGTGACAAATTGGTGAATAAAATTTTTTTGTTTGTTACCCGCATAAATAAGTTCCAAATTGTCAACTTATTTTGTGACAAAAAGGAACTTACATTTTGTGACAAATTGGTGACTAAATTTTTTTTTTTTTGGTTGGAAAAATCAACATACATTTTGTCACAAAATACCCGCATAAATATGTTCCAAATTGTCAACTTTTTTTTGTGACAAAAAGGAACTTACTTTTTGTGACAAATTGGTGACTAATTTTTGTTTTTTTTGGGTGGTAAAATCAACATTCATTTTGTCACAAAATACCCGCATAAATAAGTTCCAAATTATCAACTTATTTTGTGACAAAAAGGAACTTACATTTTGTGACAAATTGGTGACTAAATTTTTTTTTTTTTGGTTGGAAAAATCAACATACATTTTGTCACAAAATACCCGCATAAATATGTTCCAAATTGTCAACTTTTTTTTGTGACAAAAAGGAACTTACTTTTTGTGACAAATTGGTGACTAATTTTTGTTTTTTTTGGGTGGTAAAATCAACATTCATTTTGTCACAAAATACCCGCATAAATAAGTTCCAAATTGTCAACTTATTTTGTGACAAAAAGGAACTTACATTTTGTGACAAATTGATGACTAATATTTTTTTTTTTTGGGTGGTAAATTCAACGTACATTTTGTCACAAAATACCCGCATAAATATGTTCCAAATTGTCAACTTTTTTTGTGACAAAAAGAAACTTACATTTTGTGACAAATTGGTCTAAAATTTTGTGATCACCATTTTTGGTTACTCGGGGAATTATAAAAAAAATTAATTTTATTTTTGATTTATTAACCAAAAATTAAAAATTGTTAAAGCTGACATCTTTAGAAGTTATCCCGTACTATGTTTTCCCGTATTAAATAATACTGCATTATCGGTAAATCTGCCAATATCATTGACCGCAAGTTTACTATGGAAAAGTGTCATGATGTCCTTTATAGGGTATTATAATTTATTTGTTTACTATGGAAAAGTGTCATGATGTCCTTTATAGGGTATTATAATTTATTTGGGTACAACTAAAAAAAAAACTTGTACCATTCGTTTTTGCTGTTTAGGCTGGAGTCCAATTCCCGACTTATTGTGTGGAGACTGACTTATTTAAAAGTCTACAATAAGTCACCTTGCGAGGAGACTTATTGTAGACTTTCTTGGCTTATTTGGGAGAGTTTCCACAAAAATGTCGGCGGTATATTAAAATTATTTTCTGATTTATAATACGTTGTTGTTTTCTAAAAACTTCACAACCAATAAATCGAAAATAGATTGTGGTATTTATAGAGCGGCAACATGATTTAATAAACAATGAAATACAAAAAAATTATTAAATTTCTCATTTTATCATTATTTTATTTCTGTTAAATAGAATAGCTAATAAAAACACCTAACGCTGTTGCTTTTTCGTTTTAATATTTATTTTGGCTCACAAAATTCTTCTCAAATGTATGGTTAAGTTGAAATAAGTCTCGGTTTGAATTGGACCACCAAATGACTTTTTCCAGGCCGCCATGTTGAATAAGTCAAATAAGTCGACTTATTTGAAATAAGTCGACTTATTTGAAATAAGTCACGAATTGGACCTCAGCCTTAATATGATAAATATTTTGCATGTCGTCTCCATGTATATATCTCAGTGCATTTAACTCAGTATAGTACATATATGTGCTTGGGGCATTATATAGACGAAACGAAACGAAGACGGCCGGTGAAATAGATCGAATGCTAGGCAACTTCATTGTGATTTTTTGTGTTAAGGAAAACAAATAAACGTCAAAATATTGTTCATATCTTTTTGTATGAAGTGGCACAGATGCAATTTTATTTCTATAATTACAGACATATATTAAATATTTTTTAATAAAAATTTAATTGAAATGTATTCATTTTATGTCATTTTAAGCTAAGCAAGTAAATTTTTTTGTGAAAAGCGTGTGAAAAATTAAAACGTAAAAAGAAGGCAAATTCGTATTCTTTAGGTTTAATCTTGTGCGGTTTGAGTTTTTTCTAGGGTTATTTTTATTAAAATTAAGTTATTTTCAAACATTTTAAGTTGGCTATTTTTTGTATTAAATTCGATATAAAGTTAATTTTTCGTCACATAAATCCGATCATTAAGATTAAAAATGCCAAAATAATAAAAACAACGACATAAAAATTTACTATAAATTTACTACCCATATTCGGAAAAAGATTGACAAATTTTATCTTCGAATTTTACTACAAATTTACTTTGGTCTTTTTCCAAACATGCTAAATTACACGCAAGTAAATTCTTGAAATAAAATATAACCAAATTGCCAAACGTCAAAAAACGAATTCGTCAATTCGTCTATATAACCATTACTACGTTTCCATGACAGATTAAGCCCCAGCCACAATGCATCCGTTCCGTTCCGTTCCGTTTTTCCGTCCAATTTAAATTTTGACATTTCCTATGTAATTTAAATGAAAAGACGGAAAGGTTAGTCACAATGAGCGGAATTAGACGGACGGAGACGGAAAGATATTTTTAAAGCCCCAGCCACAATGCATCCGTTCCGTTCCGTCCCGTTTTCGTTAAATGGCACGCATTCCGCCTTTACCGTTCGCTAGTCACAATGCATCCGCTCCGTAATTTGATATTACATTGTTTAATGGACGTACCCACCACCTTCTTTTGGTTTTAAATTTGCAGTAAATTTTATAGAGCGTATATAAATCCACCAAAATTTCAAACATTTCGTAGAGATCCATTTTGGTATTGTATCAGTAAAATATAAAATGTATAGTTACTACTGCGCGCTTTTGATCACCTACTGTCAAAGAATAGGTTATGTTTTCCGTTCTTACCGTAAAGTTTTAATTCCAGTGTAACTGGAAAACAGTATAAGAGTTTCGTTGAGTTAATAACATGGCGGCGCTAATCCATATCGTTTCCATGCAATTATAAATTCTAGTGTAATTTAACGTTTCACAACAATTAAAAGTCACTTCTGAAAATTTTATTTGTTTGGTGGAAATTTTAAATTTAATATTTATTGTGACTTTTGTGATTTATAAAGTATTACGGCGAGAAAATTCATTCAACCATTTCATTGTGAATTGGAATAATTGTATTTTCTGTTTTGACAGATAGAATCTCTTCTTCCACTTTCGTTTAGTTAAGTTGAATTAAGAAACTTAACGAAAATGCTAAACTCGACATGTTTCCATGATGAGATAATCCACGTTAATCCCGGTTAACTACATCATGGAAACGTAGTATGTACTAGTACATGACTCTTTCGCATGATACAATAATAGTCGTGTTCCAGTCGACCACTTCAAGTACTTATGAGTACTTAGGTTTGTGTCTTTGCTTAAATTTAACTACTCGTAACTGCTCTTGCATTCTGGCAAGAGCAGTTACGAGTAGTAAAATTTAAGCAAAGACACAAACGTAACTACTCATAAGTACTTGAAGTGGTCGACTGGAACACGACTAATATTACAAGGTATGCTTGACAGCTAAAAGCACGTGGAGCGTGACGTCACTCAGAGTCAATTTGGATATTTTTTTGCGAATTGGTTTAGGTTTATACAAATATTTTTAGGTTTTGGAAATGGAAATAAGTTTTAACGATTGTACACGATAGAAAAAACACAAATCTCGTCACTAAGATGAAAAATCGCGATATTTCGATTGGTTGGAACATACCTTGAATATTTATTATACCATGACTCTTTCGTCTTTCGTTTCAGCTCGTTTCGTTTTCGTCTATATAACTAGGCCTTTACAATCGTCAATAATTTCGAACTTCAAATTATCAGGTAGCTGGTAGCTCGGTTTAAAAATTTTCCACTAGGTGGAATCGGTTACGCTCCAATCGTCAATAAATCCACGGCATTGTTGTTGTAAAATTCCCAAAGCAATACAGCATTCACAATGCAAAAACTTTTTACTAATGTCGTTTTCCAGTTACAACAACCCAAGTATCACTACTTCAAATAAATGATTCATTTTTCTGGAACTGAGTACAAGTTTGAGTTCCATTATATTATAAGATTTTCTATGAAAAATGAAACAAAAATACTAAACCGATGGAACTTGATATATGTGGGTTACCTAAGTTCCAACGATAATTTTGATAAATGGAAAAAAACTTGGAACTTATGAATGAGTTCAATTTTTGTTATACTTGGGAAAGAGTAGCGAAAGAGTAGAAAAGAAGTAGAAAGAGCTGTCAGAAAGATAGATTTTTGACATTTTAAGTGGAACATACAAAAAAATATTTTTACATGGCTTTGGTTTTTTGTATGAGTGGATGGATATACGTATTAATTGTCAAATTTCTATTTTTGCAATGCAATGAAATGTAGATGTAAATGTATTAGTTAGAGTAGTTTGCTACTCCGTCAATTTAGACGGATTTAAAGATGGCGGATTGGAGTAGCTTTATAGCGTTGCCACATGACAGAAATATCGGCGACGGTCTATCAACGAATATCCGATTTTCAATTAAATAAAAAAATAATCTTGATGAAAATTGATGAAATCATCTACCAAATTTGCCCTATTATTAATTATAATTAAAATATCATACAATATATTAAGTTTTTATTTAAAAATAACAAATTCTAAATTTGAGAGAATTTATCGGCGATATTTTACTAAATGGTATAATAAAATTCGTGACCGAACTCTTCCAAAAATAAACACGATTTCCGCATTCATTCTAAAATTTCGACGATTTTTATTTTCGTTCTGATTTATAGCGATGCCACATGGAGATATAAAAACGAACGATTTCGTTCGTTTATACAAAAATGCGCCACATCCACATGAGAAATGATATATCGTCGATAAAAATTGACGTCACACAAACAAAATGACATTTGGCTTTATAGCGTTTTTCAGTTTCTAATTTGATAAATAGTCTGAAAATTAAAAATCATGGTGCGTTCAAAAGGAATTATTTATATTAATAATATTATTCAATACTTTTGACAACCCAGCCCAACGAAATGAGGTTAAATCAGAACGAAAAAACAATTCGTCGAAATTTTAAAATGAATGCAGAAATCGTGTTTATTTTTGGAAGAGTTCGGCCACGAATTTTATTATACCATTTAGTAAAATATCGCCGACAAATTCTTTCAAATTCAGAATTTGTTATTTTTAATTAAAACTTAATATATTGTATGATATTTTAATTGTAATTACTAATAGGACAAATTTGGTAGATGATTTCATCAATTTTCATCAAGATTATTTTTTTATTTAATTGAAAATTGGATATTCGTTGTTAGATCGTCGTCGATATTTCTGTCATGTGGCAAAGCTATTAACCTCATTTCGTTGGGCTGGGTTGCCAAAAGTATTGAATAATATTATTAATATAAATAATTCCTTTTGAACACACCATGATTTTTAATTTTCAGACTACTTATCAAATTAGAAACTGAACAACGCTAAAGCCAAATGTCATTTTGTTTGTGTGACGTCAATTTTTATCGACGATATATCATTTCTCATGTGGCGCATTTTTGTATAAACGAACGAAATCGTTCGTTTTTATCTCTCCATGTGGCATCGCTATTAGCGTGGAGTAGTATGTAAGTGGAAAACGACATTTATTACGTTTATACTCGGGGTCGAGTCAACTTGTAGTTAACTTTGGGTCAACTTCAGGTTATCTTTTTCAGCGTTCGTACTGCAGAGTCAATTCGTAGTCGAGTCGAAACTAGGTTGAAACCGAGTTAACATTGTTTATTTCTGCCACCATTATGTTTTAAAAAACAAACAAAATATGAAAATTTAATTAAAAATCTAGCAAACGTAAAATACGAAAAAATCCAAAATGGAGATACGCTTACCTCGCTTCGAAAAAAATTAAAAATAATGTTCTTATTTTCTTTGAATTAATTTTTGTTGTTGGTTTTAACTCGACTCCGTTTTTATTGCATTTTGTTAGAGTTAAGTTAACTCGACTCCACAATTTTTTAAGATCGAGTCGAGTTAACTATAAGATGACTCGACTCCGTTTATAGTGAAAGATAACCTAGTTTGAACCCAGGTTGAACCCTAAGTATAAACGTACTAATTAGTACGTTTATACTTAGGGTTCAACCTGGGTTCAATCTAGGTTATCTTTCACGGAGTCGAGTTATCTTGTAGTTAACTCGACTCGATCCTAAAAAAAATATGGAGTCGAGTTAACTTAACTCTAACAAAATGCAATAAAAACGGAGTCGAGTTAAAAGCCAACAACAAAAATTAATTCAAAGAAAACAAGAACATTATTTTTAATTTTTTTCGGATGCGAAGCAAGCGTATCTCCATTTTGGATTTTTTTCATATTTAAATTTTGCTAATTTTTAATTTAATTTTCATATTTTGTTTGCTGTTTTAAAAATAATGGTGGCAGAAGTAAACGTTAACTCGGTTTCAACTTTCAACCTCATTTTAACTCAATTGTAGTTTTAACTCTGCAGTATGAACGGTAAAAAAGATAACTCGAAGTTGATCCAAAGTTAACTACAAGTTGACTCGATCCCGAGTATAAACGTAACAACTTTTGACATAGGTTTGTATGAATTTCCAACATGACGAGCAAAAATTTTTATTCGTCAAGTTGGAAATTCCTACAAACCTGGAAGGCAAAAGTAAAAAGTTTTTCATTGTGAATGCTGTGCAAGACGCAAGCCACCTTTAATTTGCATTTTTATTTTTATACATACCAATATTACCAATATTCCAGTCACAGTGACCAAAAGTAGACGGCAACAAAACAAATTTTTCTTTATTTCATTTGTGGATGGTTGAATTTGTAAAGAAAAAAATTTGCGCGGAACTTTTATAAATATTTTGTGTGTTTTATTGTGTTTAATTTAAGCTTTATTATGGATAAATCGAAAAATAAAACTTTAACATCAAATTTAAAGTTTTATTTGGTCTCGAGTAATACTATTAAGGATGATTCGAGCGAAAATATATCGGAGGAAATGCAAACAGCATTTGAGGTTAGTAAAATTTAAAATAATGATGGATTACATTTTGTGATAATGTTAATTTAAGACGGGACGTGAATATATGCCATTTGAAAATGGTATACAATGGATTACCGCTAAAAATTGTTTGAAATTGAATTCTGCAAATATCGCCCAAACGGATGTGTTCATCTTTCCAAAATTCGATGGCAGAGCATTCGAATATATAAAAAACACTTCAGCACTGTAAGTAACCGAATAGTGTAACTTAAAATCAATGAATTATAAAGACTAACAAATCTATTTAGTATTTTAGGTCCACGCTGTTTTATGAGCTGTCTTCTTGATAACACACCAGTTCCACTAGGTTCATCGCCCGTATTTACCGCAGCTATGAATGGTTTAGTAATATCGGCTTCGGGACTAACAGCCGTACAAAAAACCGATTTAGAAAATATAATTAAGCTCATGGGCGGACACTACGTGAGCACCGTAAATATGGCTACAACTCATCTAGTATCGAATACTGTAAAGTCGAATAAATATGAGAAGGCTGGGGAAACTCAAAAAATCAAAATTATGCATCCGGACTGGGTCGATGATGTGTGGCGTGTCAGTCAAACTCGTAATATTTTGGCAACGGACATCGCTTTTGATAAACACATTCTGCCTGTATTTTATAATCTAAAGATCACCACAACTGAGTTGACGGGGAATGAAAAGCACAAGATTAAGGAATTGATTGAATCGCACGGTGGAACGTTTCTTGGGGCATTTCATTCGGAAACGACTGATATACTAGTGCTCGAGGAAAAAAGTATTAATTCGCCCAAATACACAACAGCTCTTCGATACAAAAAGGACTGTGTGACTCCTAAATGGCTTTATGATAGTGTAAGCAAGGGATATGCTGTTGAAATGATGCAGTATCGGGTCAAGAGTAAAAATCCGAAAATTTCAACGCCAACTAAATCAGATTGCAACGCATCTCTCAATTGTTCGCAGCTGTCGATTATCCCACATAACAATTTTGGAGCAAAACCCACCGAAATCAATGAGACTTTAGTGGCAACATCAGTACCATTTGATTCACCGCTCATAAATACAAGAGCAACACGAGCATCTAAATCTATGTATCCTCCCCCACCCATTCCCAAATACAAAGAAGCAGTCGCAAAATTAAATATTCAGACAGCGAGAAAGATTGGCCCGTTTCTAGAAGAGTGCTGTATATACTTGAGTGGATTCTCTACAGAAGAGAAGGTGAAGTTGCATAAATTTCTAAATAATGCAAGCGCTACACGATACGATGAGCCCGTGGAAAAAGTGACGCATGTCATAATTGGCGAGGAAAATTTACACGAATTGAAGCTAATCAAGAAAAAGCTCAATTGTCACTTCGTCAAAGTCGATTGGTTACTCGGGTGTATCAAACAAAAACAGATAATCGATGAGGATGAATTTCTATTTGACTTGAAAAGAATTGCACCAGACAATGGAGGTCTTGAGATTCCTTCACCGATCAGCAAGAAGCTTATCCATTCCATGTCGAATTCTTTTAAGAAGCCTAAAATTCCGAAATTCGATCTAACCGTGGTGGAGAATAGTTCACAAAAATCAAGTACATCAATTTCATTTGAAGATGAACGGGAAAGCGAGATAATCAAGAAATATTTACAAGAAAGCCAAAACGAAATCGACTCTAAAAACTGTGAAGAAGTAGTTCCAATTCCGGTTATAACCATCCCAGACCTCACAGTAGAACCATCCCCTATCACAACATCACAAGCCCCACTCAATGAAGAAACTTTCTTGAAAAATTTTAAAATTTGTGCGTTCGGATTCGAAGAAGATATCGAAGCGCAGCTTCTCGAAGATTGTAAAGCTTGGGGAGCCGAGGTGGTCGATGATAATTTCACAGATGCGGTTGACTATATGATTGTGCCGGTGATAATTAAAAATGAGCTTTCCTCCGATGTTTACAAAGCAAAGAATATTGTAAACGAATTATGGGTGGAGGATGTCGTACAGAACAATCGTGTGCAAGACATTGAATACTATCACAAACCGGTTGTTTACTCTGAAGATTTTAAGCCGTTGGAAGGGCGTACAATTGTGTTTAGCACCTACACAGGAATTGAACGAACATTTTTATGTGAATTAGGCACAAAACTCGGCGCTAATGTTGAATCGATTTACAATCGAAATAGTGATCCTATTCTAATTTGTCCAAAACCCGAGGGCCAAAAATATGATGGTTCGGTTAAATGGAAATTACCCGCGGTGACTAAAACATGGTTACTCGATTGCGTTGCACTTCAAAAGCGACTTGCCTTCGATCAATACTTAGTGAGTAACGTTTGCAATCAAGATGGTTCACATATTATTCCTTCCACACAAAAATCATTATCATCGGACTCTGGTTACTCCATTAACAAAAAACGAAAATCCGATGAATTGGGTGATGTCGAAAATCGTGATATTACCAATAAAGGCACTGTTTCTGATCATAAGGTCAATAAAATTATTGCTGGTGATGCGACAGCTCTGGGACTGTCTCCCATTTCAAATGATAGTATGAGCCCGGCCAGCTATCGGGTCAAAGATTTTCCTACACCAATGCGTGATTTATTGTATCGCGGTTGGAAGGAGAAAGAGGCTAAAGATCGAATCGATTCGCTGCTACAAACACCGGGCACTAATCATCGGCTTCAAAAGGACGCTTCCACACCGAAACTTCCTGAAAATATGCGAACACCGGAAGCAATTTGGGGTTTAACTCAAGATTCGACACCTAATTCACGCGCTCTGCATCGTAATCAAATGTCAGTGTTGCAAAATTATTATCGACCTCAAACAGAAGTAAAACCGTCGACTCCATTTAGTGAGATCAGGAAAAAATTTTGGCAAGATATATTCGGTGAACCGAATGATGATGGGGCTAATACTCAAGTATTGACACAAAAGGTTGAAACAACAGCGGGTACACAGGGTGGTGCTACTCAGCATACGGCTGCCGAACACGTTAAAGAATTACGTGAATTCATAAAAAATCGCTCTATTGAGCAACGTTCAATTTCATATCAAAATTACGAAGATGTCGATTCAATACCGTTGCGGGCTAATTCCGAGATGGTTGGGACCGAAAATGAAGTAATCGGATGGCGTGATCCGCATGAATTTAATGATCTACGTCGCAACAATAAAGAGCTGATGAAATATAAAGGCGTCCCGTATTTTATTATCTCGTGTATAGACAACTCTACGAAAGATAAACTCTTCAAACAGATTCAACAACTAAAAGGACAAATTTGTGACCCGACTTTGAAATATGATCCTAGTTGCACTCATGTTGTTTGTGAGCAACTGAATCGCGGTGAAAAAATATTTTCCGCCATAGCAAGCGGAAAATGGATTCTGGATATAAGTTATGTTCAGGACAGTGTAGATGCTGGATTCTTTTTAGATGAGGAACAATATGAATGGGGTAATCCAAAAGCAACGAATTTACCGGAGTTACGACAAATGGAACAGAATATAGCGAATGCAGCGCATCGTTGGCGAGTTCGAATATTAACGCAACCCGAAAAAAATTCTGGTATTTTTACCGGATTTCGTGTTATATTGCACTTAGTGAAAAAAGAACAATTTGCGGGCATTATTAAAGCTGGTGGTGGTGTAGTGATTGACGTTATGCCGCCATATGAGAATTCAGATGATGCGCTTACGGCTACGCATTGCTTTGTCGAACAAAAGAAGCTAAAATTGCTACGGGATGATCACAAAGCTTTGGCAGAGTCTGGCGTTCAAGTTCTAAGTGTTATGTTTTTAAATGCGTATTTAACATCTGATAATATGACCGAGAGTTCAAAGTATCATGTCAGTTTTGATTAGAGACTGTTATTTGGATTGTCATGAATATAGGGGGAACTAATTTTTGTTTTGTTTAGTTAAATAGTTTTTCCGTTTCTTTATTTTAAAATACTATTTTTTTATAATACAACTATTATTTTATAATTAATAAACACTTCTTATAAAACCCTAGAAAGCTCTATATTATTTTCCCCCTCACTATTCCCGTGTAGTCCTATCCTCGAACATCATGTGACGCTCAACCAAATTTTCGGCACAGCGAAGGCATGAACAAAATTTATAATCTGCACGGCAACAGTGAAACAATCAATAATTTCTTATTCTTTGAAAATATGTCTTGTAAAAGATAAGTCATAGACTACGCGATGACTGGGCCAATTTTGGCGATTTTAGTTCAATTTAGCTTTCATAACATCGCCTATCAGGATTCTGACAAAATTAGGCCATCATATTCTTAGCCGATGTCGTTTACTTAAAATGCACGCAGCTGTTTCTGCATGGTGTATTTAATTAGGGTTCCGAGCGGCCACGTTGAAACCCTTTATTCAGAAACATATCATCCCTGTGAGATACCTCGCTTTTTTATATTATATGTATCTCTATATCAAAAAAAGTGTAAGTGGAGTTTGTTGACTATTGGCAGGTAATCGTAGAGCGGTAGAGATAGGTATGCATATCTGACTATAGTGACTATGCCATGGTATTCGGTTGGATTTCGTGAATATTTGTAGATAGTCAGACCTACGTACCGCTCTACGATTATTTGGCAATGGCCATCAAACTCCACCTACACTTTTTTGATAAAGGGAAATTGTTTCAAATAAAAATCTCAACCTCTCAAATATCAATTGGCACAAATACTCATGAAATCCTAATGAATACAACGGTATATCCAGATCTGCGCACCTATCTCTTCGACTATTTGTGAATGGCTATGAAGGTTGGGTTAGGTTATAGGTTTGGGTGGCGGTCTACTAGGACCAGGCATAGACACACAAAGGTCCGTAGCCGTACCACAATTTAAAAATTTTCCTCCAACTCGTTGAAACCATTTTGAGCTTGCTATGAAGCGCTGGATACTCCTGACGTCAATCCTGCTGAGTTCCGTCAGTTCGTTGAAAAGGGGTGCCCCTAGAAAATTCAGTCTGTTTCGTGCCAGACGAGGACAGGTGCAAAGAAGATGAAGTACTGTCTCTTCCTCCTCTTCGTCCTCGCAACTACGACAGTAGTCATGTGAGAAGAAACCAAGTCTACTCGCATGTCTGCCTATGAGACAGTGCCTCGTAATACCTCCAACAACCACACTGATCTGACTCCGCTGAAGTGAGATCAGCTGTTTGGATCTCGCCGAGTTCAACTTTGGCCAGACCTGCCGAGTTATTATGCATGAGGTACTATTTGACCATCTGTCATTCGTCAACTTACTAGCTTCTAGTGATGTGCTAAATCGGTTCTTTTTGGCTTATTTTCTCTTATGTTTTTAACAAAAAAGAACCGACTAAGCCCATCACTACTAACTTCCTCCTGAAGCAGCAGTTTGTATACCGCAAGAGGCATTTCAATATCCTTTTTGCTGTTTGAGATGTGGTCCGTTGTACCACGTCGAGCCAGTTCATCGCCTTTTATATTCCCCGTACTAACGAAATGTCCTGGCACCCATATAATATGAATGTTGAACTGATCTGTCATCTCGTTAAGAGATGAGAGACAGTTCTGGACTACTTTCGACGTGAGAAGGGGTGATTGAAGCGCTTGAATGGCGCCTCACTATCCGTATATATGCGAATATCACAAGTCGATATTACATTATACCTCAACCAGTCCCCGATTTCCTTTATCGAAGTTACTTCAGCTTGAAAAATGCTACAGTAGTCAGGGAGACAGAAGGAGAGGTTTAACATAAGTTCCTCGCAGAACACCCCAGCCCCTACTCTTCCATCCCGTTTTGAACCATCAGTAAAGAAGTTTAAAACTCCTGGTTCCAAAACTGCATCCAACATCCAGTCCTCTCTGGATGGGATAATAGTCCGGAACTTTCTATCAAAAGATAGTGACGGGACAGTATAGTCGGTGGTCTTGGGAAGCCTTTTGTTACAAAGTATAGATGAGTGCCCTGTATTATTGCAGATCCACAGTAACGTGGATTTCAGTCGTATGGCAGTGCAAGCTGCCCACTGTTTTCCCAAGATATCTAGAGGAGTCAGAAATAGCAGAGTCTCCAGTACCTGAGTGGATGTGCTCCTCAGTGCACCACTGATCCACAGAGAGATTGTTCTCTGAACTTTTGTCAACAACTTTAGGTTGACAGTTTTGTCCAGAGCAGGCCACGAGACTGTTACCTTATACAGAAGAATGGGTCTAACTACTGCTGTGTATAGCCAAAGGACCATGTGGGGCTCTAGCCCCCAACCTTTCCCAATGGCATTTTTGCAAGAGTATAGCGCTACCGTAGCTTTCTTTACTCTTTCCATAATATTATGTTTCCAGTTTAATTTACTGTCCAAAACGAGACCCAGAAACTTTGCTTCATCTATAAAACCCAAGTTGAACCCATTTAAAGTGGGAGGATCAACATGAGGAATTGTATATTTCCTGGAGAAGAGAACCAATTCGGTTTTGTGTGGGTTCACATTCAACCCACAACCATTGGCCCATAATGAAAGAAGCCCAGAGCATTTTGAATAAGCTCACTAAGTGTGCCGGGATATTTTCCACGGACAACAATAGCGACGTCATCGGCTTAGGCAACCACCTTGAAGCCACTATACTCCAGTCTCAGCAACAGATCATTTAAGACCAAGTTCCAAGGCAGGGGGGATAGTACGCCACCCTGCGGCATACCTCTGCTTGCAAATCTTCTGGCGGAGGATTTCCCCAGACTGGCATTTATGATCCTGCCTCTTAGCATTTGATCTATCCAGTCCTTGATAGATTCATCCACTCCTAGATTCGAAAGTGCCCGAGTTATAGCCCATGTAAGCACGTTATGTTAAAGGCTCCCTCAATGTCCAAAAAGGTTACCATTGCGTAGTCTCCATATTCGAAAGCTTTTTCAATAAAATATGTAAGAGAATGAAGAGCAGTTTCTACAGATCTCCCCTTGCAATAGGCATATTGAGATTTAGGCAGCTTTGCCGGCACTGCCTCTAATATGAGCTTCTATTTGTCTTTCCAGTATTTTGAAAAGGAAAGAAGACAAGCTAATCAGTCTAAGGTCTTTGGGACTGCAGTGTGAGCGTTTTTCCGCCTTAGGTATGAAAACAACCTTCACTTCCGTCCATTTACTAGGAATGTGACATAGTTCTAGGCTGCCTCTAAAAATTACCTCTAACCAGGAAATGGTGAGATCCGTAGTTTTTTGTACATCCGCAGGGAAAATACCATCAGGTCCTGGCGACTTATATGGTTTAAAGCTGCTTATCGCCCACAGAATCTTTCTTCTGCTAATAATTTGGCTTACGAGGCTACTCGCTCTATTACCTGCTGATAATGTAGGTGCAGATTCGGAACAACCAGGAAAGTGAGTCTCCAATAGTAGTTCCAGCAATTCCATACTATTTGTGGTCCATGCTCCATCCGGCCTTTGAAGAAAGCTTGGGATGGAAGGGCTAGTAGATAGTACTTTACGCAGCCTGGACATCTCTGAAGACTCCTGAATTTTGGCACAGTATAGTCTCCAAGATTTGTCCTTTGCACTTCTTAGTTGATATTTGTAAATTTTGAGGACTTCCTTATAGGAGTCCAAGTCTACAGCGGCTTTTGTTTTCCTTGCTGTTTTAAAGAGTCTTTTGCATCGTTGACGTATTTATTGAATCTCCTTTGAACACCAAGTGACCGAGATTTACCCATAGGCCTACTAAGAGGACAAGAGCCCACTACCGCTTCGTTAAAAGCGCTGGCCAGTTCGTCCACTAAGACATCGAGTTCTACTGTAGTTTTTGGAGGTTTAGGCACCGGCACTGGTAGTGAATTACCCAGAATAGTTCTAAAACTATCCCAGTCGGTTTTCCTCCTGTTCCTGTAGAAAGGGCTATTTGGAGAAACCAAGCCCATTTCAAATTGAAGATAACAGTGATCAGAAAAGGAGTGGTCTTCCGACACTTTCCAGTTTAATAGACTAGTCGTCAAAAAGTTTGAGACAAGCGTAATATCTAATACCTCCTGTCTATTTCTAGTTATAAAAGTCGGCTTATTGCCTATGTTACATATATGAAGGTTGGTACTTAGAATGTAATCAAGGAGTAACTCACCTCGTTCATTTGTGTCCGTACTTCCCCAGATTGTGTGATGAGAATTTGCATCACTCCCCAGGATGACTCCAACCTTGCGCTTTTGAGCCTCCAAAATTGCCTTACCTAGAATGACTGGTGGAATGTTCACTTCATCATCGTAAGCTAGGTAGGCTGATATTAGCCAGAGGTTTCTTTTATTGACCTCAATGCTGACCGCTGCCACATCTTCATTGCTGAAATTTGATAACAGAAAACAACTTATATTATTTTTAACGAGAATGCACGACCGAACCCTACCTTCTTTGTTCGTGTGCATTAATCTATAACAGGGTGTCTTGAGTCCAAGTACCCGGTCATCAGTGACCCAAGGTTCTTGGATCAAGACAATATCTGTCCCTTCCCTTCCAATTTTTAAAAGGAGAGCAGCTGATGCTGCCTTTGAGTGGTGTAAAAGTGCCGTGTAAGTGGCGTGTAAGTTAATCTGCAAGGATGTCACCATTCTTAGACCTTCCTCTCTACCACTGTATCATCAGAGTCCTCCTCTGATGTGAAGTCCTCTGAGATTCTCTTTAATGACTCAAAGGACATTGACATCTCCGTATCTGTGGAGATAGTTTCCACCTGGCTGTTCCCTTCTTCAGGGCGCCCAGATGAGCTTTCAGCAGTTTCCTCAGACTTCGGAGCCTCCGGCTTGTCCGCGTCCTTCTTGTATATTTTGAGTGTGACTGCACTTAAACTATAATTTACGATACCATTGGTTTTTTCCAGTGCAGTCAGTGACTCTCTGTTTAAAATTATGACGGCTGACTTGTAGTAGGCCGCCCGTGGCTCCTCGAGCTTACCAACTTCCCAGTTGTGCGTTGGCAAATCTGAGTTACCAAACTGCAGCAACTGGCGGAGTATCACCTTTGGATCGGTAGGCTCCGAAGGGATCCACACCCTGGCTCTTGGCCTACAGGGATCTCTTCCCTAGCTTTAACAGCAAGGCTGGCTCCGGCCCATACCTCGCCAAGTCATTCCACTGTGTATAAGATCGACCACCCCGAATCCGAACGAGGAAGCAAATAATGTTTACTGAACACACCGACTAATTACAACGGAACGCACCCGTATACATCGTCACTCATAGTCCGCCGGCAGCGCTGTCAAAACAGGCACTTTAGTGCCTTTCGGGCACTTATGGAGAATGTGAGGCCCTGAGACACCTAAAGGCACTTACAAAAAATTTTAGGGGCACTCTAATATTTAATATTAAAGTTGGTTTTTCTAATAAACGTTATAGATTTTTGAAATTTTGCTGAATAATTTGTAATTACACACCAACAACATTTATGATTTGTTAGCTAAATCACAGAATAATAAACAACCAGAACCGACATTACGTGGACCAAGAAATTTTTGCTCTTACCTTATATTTTACATGTAAATTTTGAATTTTCAGCCACTGAACGATAATTTAACACCGAAAATCTTACCTTCGATAAACCAAGGTCAAAAAAATGAGTTCAATTTTCTCCATATAAAAACCGCGTTATGTCGCTTCTGGGTATTCTGTGGCTAAATCCACATACTCAGAGCAGTTTAGGGTGCGGTCAAAAATTCAGCCGCTGCGCAGTTTAAGCTGCTCAAAAAAAATCAAACAGCAAGCAAAATGCTAAAAATGTTGGCTGCATGCGTATATACGACCTGCAGCCGGACTGCAATTTGTAAGACATTTATGATTTAGCTACTTTTATAATTCCCCGTGAGAGAAATCATGTTTTTTCATTTTATTACACCAACAATAATGTATAAAATTGAATTTAAAAAATAAATTGGCATTTATAGTTCTTGCATCCGTTTTAATGTGGCTGCGTAAACTGCGCAGCCTACCTTTATTTGCTGCATTTTAATCCCACGGAATGAGCAGCCTTGGTTGCAAATCTTAATTGTTGACCGACTTGCAGCATAAACTGTGCAGCGGCTGAATTCTTGACTGCACGGTTATTTATATTTTTGATTATTCTGCTGTTTGCCTTAATCGACTAAACTAAACTAAACAAAAAATTGAAACTTCTGCTATTGTCTCCTAGGCAGCAACCGAAAAGTCAATTTACGAGCTTACTTTTCATGTATTGTGAATTTCTTTTGTTTAGCATTTGTTTGTTATTTTGAAATATGTACTGTTTTTATTTAAAATATCTTAAAATTGTATTGGTGAATGTTAAATGTGCCATTATCAATTATTAAACAAACAAATGTACATATAGATTTATGTATTTTTGTTGTAGTTTTTTAAACATTTATTTTAGTTTAGTTCAGTTCCTTTTGATGTAGCTTAAAGTGCTAACTGCTAAACCCTAAACGAATTTAAAAACTGCACTCTATTTGAATTAAAATAAATATTTTTTTTTCTAAAAATTCGTATTTTTTGTATAACAGTTTTCGGTGAGGCACCCGGAGGCACTGAATGAAGAATTTTTAGGCACCGAAAAATTTTGCAGCGCGACAGCGCTTCATACCACGTTGTATTTGGTTTTTCCCTTTCCCTTTTTTTGTATAACGTTTTCCTTACTTTTTATTTTAATTCTACTGTATTCTGTTCTTGCGATATTAACATCAATAAATATTATACGTAATTCTGAGTATTTTATTCGTGTGACGAGCATAATATTATACACACTGCCTTCGTGTAAAGCAGAAGAGATCTCTGATCCGCACATGCGTGCCGACAAATCGGAGCAGGTCCTGGGTTTTCTGCCCAGGTAGGTGGTGGTTAAGGCCCTTTCCACCTTTCTCCAATTGGCGGGCGTAATACTGCCATCCTCTTCGGACTAGTCAACAACTGCCACAACTAGTTGATCGTTGAGTACCTCGTTAAAAGGCCTCATTTCGGTAGCATGGAGCTTCATTCTTTTTGCGATCTTAGGACTTTCCTCCTGAGATCTGTTTCTTTTGATCTTTAAGCCAGGTGAAGGACCTTCCGACTTCTGTTCGGTGACTTTTTCGCCCACGCAAGCGTCGGCTTTGTCTTTCTCCGACCTGTCTTCTGGCGATATGTTATTTATCTTATCCAGGGCCCTCCATGCCTTCCTCCTAGTGTTATAGGTTGGTTTTGAGGAACCAGCTTCATTGGTGTTTTCTGCTTTGGTTCCGCATTGTATTTCTTTGGTCAGGTTTGGTGACCCGAGTGGAGGGACCAGCCTCATTTAAGCTTATGTCCCGTTGTTTGTTTGTAGGTTTAGAGGTAGGCCTAAAGACCCGAGTCTCCTTCACTACATTTTCCGGTTTTGTGAGAGCCGGACTCTTGTTTTTTTCGGTCTTCCATATTTGGTCCCACGAGTAGCGGAGAAAAGAGTGTCCATCTGTGCAGAGATCCGCAATACACAGATAAGGCTACTTAATCCGAAGGGCGCCAGGTATCCGGATCCACCGTTTGCGACTGAGCTAGTTTTTAAACTGGTCCCCACTCTGGCCGGTTATCGGCCCGGTACGAATAACACCTTAACCACAGTGATTTGTTTAAGGTTGACTCGGTTGCGGAAGCTGCAAGTTACGGAGCTGACAGCAAGTGTTAGCTTGAATCCCCCAAGCAACTTCACGCCTGACTGCCAAAAAAGTTATAAGTGATCAGTAAAATTGTGTGACAGTAATAAAATATGATTTTGTGAATTATCGTTAATAATTGTGTTGGAATAATTTGTATAATCAAGAAATAAAAGCGTTTGTGATAAATTGAAGTGTTGTTTATTCACAATCCAGTGATACAAACCTTGATTAACAAGGCAAAAACGTAACAATATTTTTTTTTATTGTAATGTTGATTCCCCGTTCATAAATTCTTTTTTTTTTTTTTTTTTATTTCATTTGCTTAGGCCTGAATACTATTTTATCCACACGACCTATTGGTATACATAACAATATTAAAATTTTATACAAGTGTCAAAGTTATTTTTTTTTTTTTTTGTTCTATAAATTATAACAGTTTTATCTTTTTATCTTTCATGAATGGTTGAACAAAATATAGTTCTTAAAATTCTTATGGTTAGTAGGGTTTCTTATTTTAACATAAATATTTTTATAAACCGTAGTCTATTTCTTTTAGGTAATCACAAATTATTTTATAGTTTTTAATATTTTCTGATTTTAGGATATCTATTAGTTTATTATGTTGTATTAGTGTGTATTTTTGGCGTATTTGATTGAATTTTTTACACTTCTCCACTATGTGTTCGTTGTCTTCTATAGTGTTGCATATGTCACATAGGTTGTTTTCCTCAATTCCCACTGTGTTTTTAAATTTTTTATTTTTTGCGTGTCCTGTCCTCAATCTGTTTATTTGTCTGATGTTGTATGGGCTCATCTGGGCTTTGTGGTACCATGGTTTTGCTGGTGGTATGTTATTTATTTGCTTATTGTATTTCCCTATTTCTGTTGTCCAATTATTGTATTTTATCTTCCATTTCTGTCTTATTTCTTCTTCTATTATTTGATGGGCATCTTCTATAGTTATTAAATTTTCTATTGTTTCATTTGATTCTTCTATTGCTTCTTTTGCTAATTTATCTGCTTTCTCATTCCCCACTATCCCCATGTGGCTTGGTATCCATTGTATTTTGATCTGTGTGTTCTCATTTTCTGCTGCTTTATCTAGTATTTCCTTTTCATAGTATTTGTACTTTCCCTCTTTTATTACTTTATTTAGAGACGAGCAACTGCTTTTTGAATCTGTAAATATGACAATTTTTGTGAATTCACGCTGTATTGCTTTCTCTATTGCTATTTTTATTGCCAGTGTTTCTATGGTTTTTATAGTTGCTTTATTCTTTACGTTTATTTTAAGTTGCTCGTCTAGGTTTTTAATGTATATTCCAATTCCTCCCTTTCCATCTTTTAGTGCTCCATCCGTGTAAATTTGTTGATATCCTTTATATTTGTTTAGTAACTCTATGTAGAGTGACATTATTTCTATTTGGTTCATGTTTGATTTCTCACTTTTTTTTTTGATTTCTTCCTGTATTTCTATATTTTTTGTCTTTCTTATTATTCTGTTTTCTGGGTGCGCTATTTTTTCTAGAAAGTTAGTTTCGACATACAGCTTCCTTAGTTTTTCCATTATTTGATTATTTTTGATTTTCTCGGCTGTAACGCTGTTTTTGTTTATGTTGTTTGCTATGTACTTCAATGATGTTAGTTTATTATCTAGCTCCGCTGGTAGTGTGGCTGTTTCTGCTAGTAGTGTTGGTATTGGCGTCGTTTTTAGCATTCCTGTGCAAATTCTTAAGTTCTTATTGATTATTTGCTGTTTTATTTTGGTACAGTTTTTTATTTTTGTTGTAGTTATTGTGTCTGCAAATTTGGTCCTTGTTTGTATGATTGCTTTGTAAACGTTCGTTATCATTTGTGGATGGGCTCCTCCATTTTTATGAGTTATGGCTTTCAGCAGATTTGTTGCACTTCCTATTTCCTTTTCTAAATATTTGTAGTGTGGTAGTAGTGATATTTTATTCGTGAATGTTACTCCCAATAGTTTTATTTCTTTTTCTTCCGATAATCTGATATGGTTTATTTTTACATCTTGTCCTGTGGGTTTATTCTTGTATAGCCTCATGAATGTACTTTTCTCCGGATTTATTTTTAGTTCTATCTTCCTTAGTTCTTCGTTTAGCTTACTTAAGATTTTGTTGCTTGTTGCTATTGCTGCTCGTTCATTCTTTTCTTTCACTAAAATGGCTACATCGTCTGCAAATTGATATATTGATATCTCTGCTTTTTGAAGTTTATGTATTTCTTTGGTGTATATATTGAAGAGACATGGGCTCAGACAACTTCCTTGCGGGATTCCCTTATTCGTGATTTGTTTTATTGTATTTGTTCCATTATCTAATATTATTGTTCTGTTTGTTAAAAACTGATATATCCAATTAATTATATGTTTTGGTGTATCTATTTCCTTTAGTTTCTGTATTAGTATATCTTTTCGAACATTATCGAAAGCTTTTGATATATCGGTGGTTATTAATATTTGTACTTTTTTCTTGGCTTTTTCTGCTTCTATTTCACTGAATAAATTCACGAAATAATCCATTATATTATATCCTTTTCTAAATCCATATGAATTTGCTGGTAGTACTTTTTTATCTAATATGTGTTTGTTTAACTCCTCCAATATGGATTTATTAAATATTTTTGATATTGTGTTATGTAGGCAAATTGGTCTGTAGCTTCCTGTTTCGAATTCATCTTTGTTGGGTTTTTTGATTGGAATCACTTTTGTTTTTTTCCATTTTTCTGGATATATTTGGCTTATATATATTTCGTTTAGGTATTTCACTATATTCTTTATTATATTCGGGTTGATTTCTATTATATTTTTTAGCGTTTTATAAGAAATTTTGTTTTCTCCTGGTGCTGTATTTTGTTTTTGTTTTAATGTTTCTATTATTATTTTATCATTAAATTTATACTGCTTCACGCTTGTTGTTTCCATTGGTAGTCTTGTTTCTTCAATAGATTCTGGGAAGTTTTCGTTTAGAAATTTTTTTGCCATATCATAATCCTCCAACAGGTTGAAGCCGTTTCCTCTTTTATTTTTTAATTTATTTATTTTATTCCATAATTGTTTTGTATTTATGTTTGGATTTATGCTTGTTACAAAATTCTCCCATGATTTCCTTTTGGCTGATTTAATTTCCCTTTTCAAAATTGCAATTGATCTTAATAGTTCCGTGGCCGTGTATAGGTCCTTTTGTCTATTGTATATTTTTTGCTTTTGTTTTTTTATGTTCCATAGCCTTTGTAGTTGTTCATTCCACCATGTTTTTGGGTTATTTCTATGATTACACGTTACTATTCTTGTGTTTTGCATTATTATTTCTTCTAATATCGTTTCTATGTTTTTTTGTTCGTTGTTCTCTATTTCCTCTATGTTTGTTGTTTCCTGAATTACCTTTTTCCAGTCTATGATCTCTTTCCTTGTAAATCTATTTATGTTGATGTTTATTATTATTGGTAAATGATCCGATCCGACGTTTTCCTCTATGCAGTCCCATGACACTTTGTTGAATATATCCTGGGTACATAGGGTTATATCCAGTGTTGACGTTGTGTGGTTCCTTAGGTTTAGCCTTGTTGGTTTTCCATTATTTAGCAATTGTAGACTGCTATTTGATATTATTTCGGCTATTTTTTTCCCTGTGCTGCTTTCTCTTATTGCTTGTCCCCACATGTTGCTGTGCTCGTTTATGTCTCCTGCTATTATTGTGTTCTCGCTGTTTTCCATTTTATCTATGATTTTTTGAAATTCTTCTATTTCCGTGTTTCTATTACCGTTTGGTGGGTTATAGAATGTTATTATGTTTAAATTGTTATTTAGAACTTTTATTTTAATTTGTATTATTTCAATGTGTGTTAGGTTTAAATTTGTATCTACTTGTTTTACTCCTACTTTTTTATGAACTAGAAAGCCTACTCCTCCGTATCCATCCTCTCTATTTCTTGTGATTAATTTGTAGTTTTGTATCTGTGGTTTGTTATCTAGGTGTGTCCATGTTTCATTTAATATGGCTATGTCCACTTTTTGTTTGTTCATAAATACTTCAAGAAGATTTATGTTGCTTCTAAGGCTTCTTATGTTTAGCTGCATGATTTTGAAGTTGTTTTCCATTTTATTTTATTTTGAGATTATTGATCGCCTCCTTCACTTCCATTGTGAACACATCTGGAGACTCAATTGTCGTATTGCACATCTTTGTGATTTTACTTAACGCTTCTTGTAGTTGGTCAATTTTCATTCTTTGTTCCTTTATAATTCCTTCGTTTCTATTTGCCCTTTCGATCCATGCGTTAGGTGTTGTGTTGTTGTTCTTTGATATATTTGGATAGATCTGTAGGTCCAATTCTTTACTTATATTTTTTTGTTTAGGGTACAATGCGTTCATTGCTTCTCTATATGTTGTTTTATGTTTTATTATATGCATTTTAATTTGGTTTTGTTTTTTCTTTTCTGGGCAGTTTTTTGAATTTGTGAAGTGCTCTTCTCCTTCGCAGAATCTACATTCTGGTTTTTCTTGACAGTTGTGTGGATTTTCTTGTGTCATTGGCTTTGCACATTTACTACATCTTTTAATTTGTGATCTGCAAATTTTTTTAAAGTGTCCGTAGCCAAGGCACGCTGAGCAAAATTTGATTTTTGGTATGTACATCCCTGTTTTTATTTTAACTCCGTAGAACGATACTTGTTTCGGTAGTTCGCTTGCTCTTATTTCAATTCTTGTAATGTTTGTGTTTTTTAATTCTTTTTTTTCTCTATCCCATGTTTGCAGGGTCTCTATATGGGTTATTGGATAATCACAGGTCAGGTTTGCTTTTATTTCTTCCATCGTGAACTCCCCCGCCAATCCTCTGATGACTCCTTCCACGTGTGTATAATTTTTCGGTATGAAGCAAGTGTACCCTTTTTCCATTAGTGTTATGTGTACTGGATTGTCTTTTCTCACGCATTTGTTCGCTTTATCATACGAATCGAATTCCACTCTCGCTAGTTTATTGCTAACTTCGGTTATGTTTATTATTTTCACTTGGTTTTGTATAAACACTCTTGACAGAATCACACACAGCATATTTTTTGGTGTTCTAGCCTTTACTAACACGTAGAATGGTCCTTTATCGTTATTTAGGTACTTATTTTCTGGTCTAGTTGGCTGATCTTTTGTTTCGTTGTTAATATTTTTACCCTCATCCATTTTCTCGATCTTATTATTTTCGCTTTTTCCTGTTTTAATATTGTTATGTCTAGCCATTTTACTTTCCGTTTCACCGTCACTGTTATTATTAATTAATTTTCTTTTTTGTTTTATTTCCTTTTCTTCATATCCCATGAAATCTGCATCTGATGTTCTTCTTTCATTTATTAAATTGTTTGGTCGGCTTGGGCCGCCATTTTGATTTTCTGTTTTATTTTCTATTTTTGGTTTTTTGATTTTCTTCACAAACTTTTTTATTTTATTGTCTCTTTTTATTTTTGGAATTTTATTTCCTTTTTTTTTTTGAATTTTCTGATTTTTCACCACTTTTCACTTTCCCACTCACTGCTTAAAAAACTCCTTTTTTCACAATATACGTGTTTCCACTTATACGGTCACAAGGCGAAATGTCATAAATTCTTGTGAAATTAAAAATTACAATTTATTTTTTGTTGGCAAGCTTTTAGTACAAAACTACATAAACTCACCAATGCAGTGTAAACAGAAAAATATATGTTCATACTAGCAAAAATACACCAAATTGTGAACTATCTATTAATTCGTTTAAATGTCATAATAGTAAGCCATAACCTCAAACTCAAACTTGTTAATCGCCAGTGTTATGTTCAGGAATTTTAACATTTCTAAAATAATTGTTTTTTTAAATAAAAAACATTAAATAATAATTAGTTAGGCCGCTTAAATAATTACAGAAATATGAATCTCGATGATTTTATATGCACCGATTCGATTAGGCCACGTAAAATTAAACCACAAAATATCGTCAATAGACTATTTGCACGTGAAATTTGGGGCTCACGTAAACCAGGCACAAATTGCCATGTGGTTCGAGAGTTCTATCAGAGTATATTCCCGAATTTGAGTATAACAAATGTTGAGAAACCACCGTGCTTTTTGCGAAAATTTAGTCCAGACGGAAGGTATTTAATTGCTTTTTCATTTGATCAAACCTCTCTGGAAATTTATTTATATCAAGGTTGTGCGTCTGCCGGTGATCTGATCTACAATTGCGATGAAAATGATGTTATTACGGAAAATTTACGTGGTAACGAACAAAATATTAGAAATAAGATTTTCAATAGTCTCTTTAAGGTAAGTGTGGTTCAAAATTTTTCTCAAAGTTGATAGGACCCAAATTTTTGTTTTTCCTTTTTTCCAGTTAAAACATGTTGTCAACTTAGGATCTAACACAATCCAGCTAAATCGGGAGTGTAGCCTATTCACAAATGATGGCCGTTATGTTATTGTCGGCGCAGCTACTTACATTTCGGATGATTTGAGACCAAATTTTTATGAAATCTATACAACAAATGAACTTATCACGCCAACCGCTCGTTCCCCAATCGAAGACTATTGGCTCTATATAGTGGATCTAAAAAATGGTCGCCTAACCGGATCTCTTAATTTCAAGAATGATAAAATATTTTTGTCTCATAATCAAGGCATGTGCCTTTATAATAATACACTGGCCATACTCTCAATCCAGCATCAAACCATTCACATATACGAGATCTTCGATGGTACATTTTTAGAAATAAAAAAAATCGGTCGATTCTGTGATAATGACGAGTATCAACTGTACAATCAAATTTATCCGTCTAATATATTTCGACCATTCCGTGAGATTACGATAAACTCCCTCAAACATCGAATCCTAGTGTATCTCTTCAAAAAGGCCAAATATCAGCTGGACAACAATCGCAATATGCTCGAATTAAGACTGTTCTACTATAATTTTGATTTATATAAAAATTTACGTATGTGGAAAATGCAGCTACTCGACGATGATCATTTACTGATTCGTTATGCTAATGAGGATGTAGTAACCCTCAAGGCCCAGGAACCAAACAATCATCGATCGTATTTTGTCATTTATAATATTTGGGAATCGAGTGTTATTTCCGTATTCGACAATAAATCAGAAGAGCTATTGTATTTGTTTGAGAATTTCTGTGATATGTTTCGGAATGTTCAAGTGAATTCGGGCACCCAATTCACTTGCTCCCCCAGCAATAATGTTTATTCAAAGCTGCTGCAGGAGAAATTTAAACAAACCATAATAAGTGCAAAGGGTGGTGGGCATACCGAAGCAACAAAACGCCTCCTCGCTCAGTTACCGATAAGTGCACAAAGCTATTCGATATCACCATACCTCGATCTCAGCCTATTCAACTACGATGATAAGTGGGTCTCGGTAATGGAACGTCCGAAGGCATGTGGTGAATATCCAATACGATTTTTTGCTCGTGACTCTGGTCTCTTAAAGTTTCGTATATATCCAGGATATCAAGCTAATCATACGATACCAACAGCAAGACGCTTGGTTGCATTCACATTTCATCCGATCGAGCCATTTGCAATAAGTGTACAGCGAATACATACCGAATATATTGTTAATTTTCATATAAGGCATTCTACATTAAAATTAAATAAATGACTAGAAAGAATTGAGTTTTACTGATTTATTAATTAAAATTGATTAATCTGTGTTTGCTAATTATTTCAAACCCATATAACATCCGTAGCCAACGTCTTATCAATTCCTTGGTCACCTCTTAAGCTCATAGCCGAAATGAAACACATTGTAATAAATCCGAAATCAAATATTTTATTTTATCACAAAACGCCAATAAATTAATCAGTTAATTGTAGCAATGATGCTGTACCACGTTTTATCCAGTGAGTTGGTTGTTTGTCTGTTTTTAGCGGGATCATCGTAACAAAATTTGTCGAATGCCCCGTCGTCGAAAGTGTACCTCTTCGTTCGCTTGTCTTATAAACCGGGCACTTGTATTTGCTCGTATCCTTCTCATCGATTTCTTCTTTCATAATCGGCTTCATAATTATAACGGGCACAGTGTCGAATAAGATTCGAATTGTTGGTTCGTCCAGGAGTTTGGTTTCACGGTTCCAACGGGCTGCCTCTAGGAATATACCCTAAACCGGGGTGATTATAAGGAAAATAAAATTAAATGATTATAAATATTTTGTTTAAATCGGGAACTAAGGAGCAGGAGGAATGAGGTGAGCGGATTTTTGTTAACTTACGCTCCACAATTTAGCATCAGGGTTCCTAACTTGCTCCTCCTTTTATTAGAACGCAGCATGTTTTTAAAAATCTTGTGTGTTACAAAATAAAATAAATAAAACCTTTTGCGCCTACCTTGGCATAGAATCCAACTTCGTCCCGTTCCTGCACATCATTCTCGAACTCCGTAATATCATACAAAATCTCGATCAGGTCAATCTGAATTTTGTGGCGTCGGCAAAAATTCTGCAAAACCGCCGTCAAAAATGATTGGGTGAAATAAAATCCTGAGATCCAGAAGCAAACCGGTTCACCATGATCAATCCATGTATTAAAAAAATGAATTCGCTGCATAAAATCGTTAACATAACTGCCGAGAGTTTTAAGTGATGGATAACTTTTGGCCGCCCAATATCTGGGTATTCGCCCAAGTCTGATAGCCGTGTATACCTGTTCCAACTGTGGTATCATTGAGATTTGGCCAAGAATGGCGCGTCTGGTATCGATCAGAGATGTTCGAATGGCCCGAATTAAATTATTAAACCGGATCGCTTCCTGCCGCAGCACCGTATTCATTGAGTTCATGTACGTAATGGGGTTATTCTTAGCAATCATCTTCATATCGAATAGTTCAGGAAGACGTGCCAATATATTATCACAAACCAATAGCACTGGATCAGCACCAACAGCAGTTTCACCAGCCGCCGCTTTACCCTTAAGTTTGGCTTGGGTTCGTAGCGCCCCATCAAAAAGTGTAAGACAGTCGGTTATATTTTTTACGATATCAGCATTCTCGTGCAGTCCAAAAACTTCAGGTTTTTGTGCATCGGGCAACGTCTCAATATACTCGATACTGGTGACTCGATTCGGAAATAGCGGAATATAATAGATACCTGATTCCGAAAGGTTATATTTATCTTGCATAATCGCATCATGGTTATAAAGGTCCGCAAGTATAGTTATCAAAGTGCGCCTATCTTTGTCATCAGTGACGCGGCCTCCATAATTACATTCGCCCGTCAAATATGAATGCCCTTCGAACGGAATAAATCCGTATTGTTTCAAAAACATTTTTAGCTGCATTAGGGAAATGCGCAGATCTGAATCATTAAACTCGTACGGGATATTCCATCCAAGTGGGCCAAATTCTTTGCGACCCTGCACAATCGAATGAAAGAATAATAAACTGAATACACCGCGTAGCCATTGCTTCCCGGTCTCCCCGCCAAAAGCATTCGAGAAAAATTTATCGTTGACTAGCGGGTCAGAATTCAGTAATTTGATAATATTCAGTTTCAGCCCTTTTGGTGGTTCATTGGTCATCTTAACACTGTTCTGAAGTACAGATACGGGGAATATCTTAGATGGATATGATGTACACCACAAACGGAAATTTTGATGAATGTTGTCAAGGAGCGACAAGTCATTACAAAATTTTTCAAAATCATCCATCCAAGATTCGGCCACATGGATATTCTGTAATATAACCCAATTTCCTTGTTTTAGAGCATCTTGTAACAATTTGATTGCCTTTGGGCCCTGTCCTTGTCCGAGTGACATTTGTTTAAATTTATCGTACATCATTTTCTCTTTACTAAATGCTACGATATTTGCCATTGGATCGGATCCAGATGAAAGTAGAAAAATTAGCGGAGTTAATGGATTGGAATCTTCATACGAATCGTTAAGATTAAATGATGGCGGTTCTACAAATTTCGATCCAATGTTACGTGAAATGAATAACTTAACCGCTGGGGTGATTTTGTCCGGTCGCAGTGCCTTTAGAATAATCATTTTAAGCACCTGTTCAATGTTATTAAATGGAGCTGGATATTCAACCACGTTAGGCTCATCCGCATCATAAATCACTTTCCATTCGGCCAAGTTATTCGAAAATCGGTTAAAGAAATTTTCAAGCCCTTCTAAGTTACTAGCCCCGACAATTTCAAGCCAAGCTTTTTCTGTCAACCAATCAGGTGCTGGATTCTTATGTGGATTCGAAAGATCGACGTTTCCTTGTAGTAAATATTTCAAGTGTTCATCTGCAATATTTCCCAGAGAGCGCATAATTCCCAAACACATCGAAAAGGCAAATATCAATTTATGTTTTTCGAACAGTGAGCGGCAAACATTCTCGTAAATAGATTTAGTGAAAAAATCTTTGAGACTTTGAAGACGCTCTTCGAGCACTTCCGATTTTGGTGCTTTTAGTATGGTCTGTATGAATAAATGAAGGAACCAAGTGAGTGAGAAATGGTACATTGGATCGATGTTAGGGAGTTCGGTAAGTGAGAAGAATAACACGGATGAATGGTTAGCAACCGGGATATACAACTGACGAGCTTCGTCAATCTCTTTTTCGGTTACTTCGGAAACGGCTTGTTTTGTGATTATATCTTCTGATAGAATTTTACTCGACGTCAGGATATCGATGGCGTTTTCATCCTCTAAAATATTGCCCTCAGATGAGGATAAGACTTGCAGAATTTTTGTCTCCACATTATATAGAGTGCTTCGATTCTTGGCTGACTCCAAGATTAGCTGTTCCTTCTTCTCTTGCAGCTCGGGTCGTTCTTGTATCACGACATTCGTTAGTAGCTGTTGTCGCAATCCATGCTCGGTAATCATAAAATTCAGTAACGTCACCATAACAGCAGTTTCCGGTAAATAATGCGGATTTCCCAAACATGTGGTCATATAAAACCGGAAATTATGATCGTATTCGATGAGATTCTCGCCAAATTTGATGACGTATCCACCACGCTGTTTAATAATATTTTTCTCGAGAATTGGAAACAAGCCAAAGTCAATGGACTCGCCTAAATTTTCCAAAAGCACCGGAGTTCCGAATCGCACCGCATTTTCTACGGTTCTCATATAGTTATCATCCGTTAATTTAAATACCTTAAGATTATTGTCCTTCTCGAGATTTTTTACCCAATTATTTGCCTGAACTTGCGGATCTATCATTAGTGGCCATCGACGAGCATTTGTGACTATAATGCCATTCTCAATGGAAAAATTGTCAATTGGCAGACCGCATATAGCCCATTGACGAATTTCAATATCACTTCCGAGCGTTTTAGATAGCGTGAATACGTGAGAGCATGGAATTGTTTTGTCCACACACAATTTATTCCAATTAGTGATGATATCAGTCCGGTAAAGAGCTGTAAATGGACCTAAATATGCAATACAGCCGGCGGCCAATAAAACGTCACCAATAACGTTCACTAGACTTGCGTCTAAGGTGCGCGCACTTTCTGACCATCTAGTTTTCTCACCACCCAGGCCTCCAATCAACTTTTCCGCTCGCACCAATTTTTTCTCGCAATTATCGATCTCGTCTTCGAGATTCTTCTTCTCTTTGGACTTTTCCGCAAATCCATCATTCAACTTTTGTAGTTTATTGAGGATCACCAACAGCTCCTCCTTTTTTTCGTTGAGCTTCTCCATCTGCAACTGGAGTTCGTTTTCGGCTTCGGCTAGTGCAATCTTTTTCGGCGCAACAATTCTTGCCACGCGATCATAAACTTCCATGGCACGTACCCAACGGCAAAGACCTTCGCAAGCCGTTGAGATTTTCGCAATTTTTTCCGGAATAAAATCACGATCCGCGATATAAACGTCCCGAATTTTTTTCATAACCGGTGCAGGAATATTATTTTTGTCAAATGATTTGAGCGATTCGAGAAACTTCATATCACCCAGCATTCGAAGCGATACGCCCCAATAGTCCTCATACATTCGGCCGGCTGAAATCGGAGAAACAAAAAATTGTTAAATGATGGCACGCACACCTCCATCGGACACTAAAGTACTTACATGCATCGGGTTTTCTGTCTGGCTTAAGACCTTTCATCACACATACGGCTTCTAACACTAATTTAACACCGGCTGGTGGATTTTTCATTGATTTAACCACTGTGATGTCGGCCGGCTTCAACGTATCCAGTGCCGAAAGGGCTGCCTCGAGTGCGGGAATTGCTTCCTGCAAATCACTTTCACAATCATCTTTAATCGCCTGGGATGCAGCGGCTGCCTCATTTGCCGCCGCTTCATCAGCTCCAACAACTTCTTTCTTTTTCTCCGCTTCGGCCGTGTCTCTTTCAATAATCACCATAATTTGTTCTGTCTCTTCACTCGTTTTCTTTAGCTGTGGTTGAAGGGCATACAAATTTTCCTGCATACCGGCCACCTGGCCTGCTGCATTATCTAATTTATCCAACCCGGTCGTATACCGGTCCCGCTTCATAACAATTTCGTTATATTTTTTATCGTACAGCCCACGAAACGATTTCATCATTTCTAGATATGACGTAGGGGTAACGTAGTTCTTGCGGCCCAGCTCCAAAAAGAATTGGTTACTCTTCGCGATCACAGATGAATTAATCGTGAGCATTACTTCGACGATACTTTTCTCATTGTCGGCCAATTCACGATCCGGAAGTTTTTCCATTTCGCTCAAACGTGACCCCTGAGATGAAACATCTTCGGCGGTGGCTGACATCTCAATATTATTGATGTTCATCGCTTTAATAAAACTTTCGGCAACACGCAACAGAGCATCATCTGGCCATGTAGTAAACCAATCGATCGTACAGCAGTTAATTAAGCTGGGAAACATTCGGATACGCTGTTTGAATGAATCACCGATTGGTGAAAAAGCCAGCGCAATATGCAAATATTCTTTAACGCGTTCGATGAAGTAAGCGTACAATGCGACTGGCGTCGAATCGACCTGTTTGCCCAAAGTTTTCGCAGCTACTTGCATCGCTTCGATAATTGTGGCTTTATCTTCACTTGGAAATAGGTTTGTGAGTTCCCCAGTATTCAGCAACGAGCTTATATCTTCAACGAAATATTCATCTTTGGCCTGTGAGTCGCTAAACAGGAAAACGGTCGATTTGGCATTGAGGCCGGCACCTAATAGTAAAGCTTTGATATCATCATGCCAGTCATTAGACGAGTAGAGCTTGTGAATTTCGATCATAAATAAATCGATATCGAGCATGCTGGCAGCCAATTTAACGGTGCTACGTCGTCCCGATCCCCCTAGTCCTACCATTAGTACGTTACCTCGCGGCATTTGTAAAATCCGCGATACCCGGGATATATGTTCGATTGCAAATCGGAATAGAACCAAATCCATGGGAGTGTTAGACACCAAATTATACTCAGACAGATAGAAGGTCATCACGTTCTCCAACTTATCCAAATTCTCAAGTTCATCATAAATTTTTGGGTACGCATCCGGTTCCATATAATTGCCGAACATTAAATCGCGTATATGCATTTCGGTGACGTTCTCACTTTTTTCCAGTCGATTGGCGAATGCTTGTTCCATAGGCATACGCATATTACTTTTACAAGATTCCCGCATTATGCTCAAAAAATCCCGTCGATCTATCGGATCATTTAACCGATCACAAAATACGCGATACATTTCATGTATCCATAATAGTGTTAGTTTTTCAGAGGTAGTGAGTCGCGCCGGTGGCACCAGTATTACACCTTGATAGACACGTGTAATGTCTCGCAATGAGAATAAGTAATGGGATTTGGCAGGTGTTGGCAAAAAGAGTTCGGAAGCCTTTCGAAAGACCTCTAAAACGGCAGAGCACATATTTTTTGACATGCGTGCCACAGTATCTACATAATCATGACGAAAATGCCAATCAGAGAGTGACGAGAAAATACGAAATATTGTATTGTCCTCAAACGCATCAATTCCCACAACGAACATATGCCGATATAATCGGGGATATATAAAATTGCTGCCCCCGACTAAACCCATGGCAGCGATGAACATTAAATCGACAATCTCTAAATTGGTTGTATCCTTAAGATCACTCCAATGTCCATGGTCAATAAACTGGCGTATTAATTCAAGAGGCGGCTGTGATCCGTATTCATCGCGCGCTGGCATTCCAATATCATCGGCGAAAACAAGACACTGCCGACCAACTGGTGGACCAAAAACACCTTTACGTCTCCTATCTAATTTTGACATTACAATATCTTGAACCGATGTTGAAGTGGTCCTGGCCGAGAAATTTATCGTATTTATTACAAACTTGGCTTTAGGCAAGTCGAAAAGGGTACTTAGGACAGCCGCACTCTTTCCAGTCCCAGTGGGGCCAATTAACATCGATGGTAATGACTTACGTATACAAATATTCAGCCAGTACGAAACATAGCCGGATTCTTTGGTGGGTACCAAGAGTTCTGAAAAGCTAGCTTCGTTCGGTAAATTCACCTCCTCCTTAAACCATGGCCACCAATTCTCCTTCTCATCGAAATAGTAATCAAATACTAACATTTTCTCGGGAAACATTTGCCCTCTATTCAATGTAAAATTTTTTGGCTTTGGGTGATCCTCATTGGCGCCATATAGAATTTTCCGCAACATTTGATCAATGTATCGGCGACACTCGACTGTGGCCGTCGATCCAAAAGACCAAAGCATGCAAAATAGGAATATTTGCTGGAACCAAATTTGATTCGGATTCTCGTTCCGGCCATAAAAATCCAAAAAGAAAATCGTTAGCATGCGATAGCAATGCATAGCTGTTAGTTTTAGTAAGCACTGACATGAATTGATAATATCAAGGAGTGCCGGGATCAGCCAATCCACAAGTGATTCGTAAAGGGCCAAATAAATTTCAGTCACGCCAGCATTAACCAAATCTTTTAAAAATGATTTGTGATACGAATCCCATCCCAATTGATCGGGTTCCATATAAATCATACCGACACGGGATACAGTGGCTGGTGAAGCTTGTTCCAAGTCCACTGGCTCAAATATCAAATTCATTTTATTGGACATCTGAATAATTTCACCTGACATCAGGCACAATTTTTTGTTATCGTCCAGCGTCGTATTTAAATTTTCAATCCACACGGCGTCAACAGGTCCATCGAATATAATCCACTGCCGCTCGGTAGCACCTGAATTAGCCATTTCGCGAAATGTTTTGGCTAAAACACCATCACTCCATTCATGTGACACTGGATCGAAATTACCGTATAACTGACCAATGGTGATCGCTTTAGGATTTATGATTCGATATAAAGCACCATTCTCAGAAGTTTTCGAATTAATATCGTTGCAGACCGCTTTAAGCGATTCGGCCAATATTTGATAGGCAGTGGTTTTACCAGCCATTGTTCCACCACAAATCATAATGCCATGACGTACCAACATCATTTCATAGATTTGCATCACTTTCTCGATGAACCATGGTTTTGGTTGTAAATTACGAGTCTCAATTTGTTTCAGGAGCCAATTCATGATATCGACGCGAGAAGGTTGGAATACTTCTGTATCGGGAAACAGATCCGCATAAATTCCTTCAAATAATTGAATATCGTCTTGTAAAAATTTCGGTAAATTTACATCGATAATGGCGCGCAGGACAATATCCGGCTCGGGTAGGGTTGCATATAATTTACGTAGACTAGCCGATGCAATAAGGACAGACTTAATGGCGCGCATTCCATAATCATAATGGGATTGGGATGAAAGTTGTTCTGAACATAGCTTATATGTGTGTACGATTTTTTGCGATAGAGGACGGGCTTGACTAAATCCTGTTGAATACAAACTAATTTCACCAATCATAGCATAGTCAGGTACCATCATGGCAACGGTTCGGAAAAGCATTTTTAAATTATCGGGTAACTCCGTTCGACCAGCATAGCCTGGATTCATTGTAATGAAAATGGAGCAAGTAGGATCAAGTTGCAGAATCGTTTCCTCAAAATTAAATTTAACCACTTTACGAGAGATAGCCCTTTGTATGGTTAAAATCTGTTGAGCGATTACAGACAGTACTTCCAGTTCCATTCGGTTAAATTCATCAAAACAAGCCCATGAGCCAGATTGAGCAAGGCCTTTCAAAAATTTGCCAATAGCCTTGTAATCGAGCTCCGAGGAACAGTTGAATACGACACATTTTTTGGCCACGGCTTTTGCCAAATCTTTGCATGTTTCAGTTTTACCAGTACCGGCAGGACCTTCTGGAGCTCCGCCCAAATTCACTTTAATCGCACCCATTAGGGTACGATAACATCGATCCGTTAACGGCGTCACAACTAAACGTGGTTGATTGCCTAAATATTCCATGCCATAGCGTACTTCTGTAGCCACCATACTAACGCAAACGTAATCTTGCTTGTTAACTGAATCAATGCGCCAGTAGTATCGTAACTGGGCATGCCAATTAAAATCATCATTTGCCTCCACTTCTTTGTCGACCAGCAGCTTAACAATATCACGCGCATGCACGTCAAGCACAATAAGCGCCTCAACTGTTACGATAAAGCTCGCCTTTAGAAATCCTCCACGCACATGTTCAATTAGCTCACCGATTTGATAGTCACACTTGTCATAATAAGCAGCCAGCGTCTGCTTTTTAATCGCATCTTCAACCTCTTCCGTCCATGTCATGGCGGAAACGGCAAGAACCGCTTGTCCCGGATATTTCAGAACCCAATCACCACGCTTCTCGGTCCAATAGTTATCAAATGAAATGCGAATTTGAGCCAGCATACTCTCGAACATTGCGTTCATCACTTCTTTAAGCCATTTCTCGACCAAACCATTTGCAGCGTTCGGATTAATTTTTTTAACGAATGGTACCACCTCCATATCAACCGAGATCATACCATTAATTTCCGTCTGCTGATCAAATTCTAGTGAATTGATGCCTTCGAAACATTTTTTTAAGTGCGGTTGTACTCGAAGTGGATCTTTGGTTTCGGATAATATTTCGAGCAACTCGTCATTTGACAAGAAGAAGAATCGGGCAAAATATAAACGTTTTTTTTCGAGGTACATATTCAAGCCCTTCTGGATTTGCTCCAAATCGAAGAATGCACCTTGCAAGATTGGTAAAAGTTGGGGATAATCAGTGGCTTGTATAACACGACGATCGGTACTTGTGTGCTTCATAATCTTTCGGAATATACGATCGACACCTTTAAAATTTCGTCCCTCCACCGGCATTTGTTTCATAATATCCTCAGAACTGAATATTGGCTCCAAATACATCCACGTTGATTGTACTTGAACCCAGACGTCAAGTATATCTTGCATTAGGATAAGCTTTTCTTCCCAATCCGTTGCGTATGTACCGAGTGCTCCAATATAAGGTGAGCCACGCATTGCTTGCGATTTTAGGATGTGATCGTCGAGTAGTGTTTGGATATCATCCAAGGAAGCTAAAATGTGTGTATCCGAATCTCGATAAGGCAATAAATCGAATTTAACATCCTCCCAACCTTTCTGCATTTCGATGAGCTGTGCGTTTAATTCAAATTCTTTACCCGCCGCATTTGAAATCTCATCCAACTTATCAAGAATATTCATGATGCCTATGTCGACCATTGCGCTTAATGTTGGATACAGCTCAGGCGTAATCGGTGTACCAAGTTCCTGGGAAATTTGCTCCCAATGCCTTTCGGACATGCCCTGGCGGCAGATTGCTTCGAGAACCGGGACATAATTTTTGAATTTATCGATTTTAAGCCGAATTTGCTCGGCAACCCGACGTGCGGTCGGATTTCCAACCAGCTGTTTGATCAATTTTATAATCGTTTTCCACATTGTATCGACTTCGTCCCCAATTAGTTTGGCATCCAGTCCCATAAAATAACCAAAATACCAGTTCTCATAGCATTGGTCGAATTGGTAAGCAGTTCGCCATAACTTCTCGATAACATCCATCTTATCGATTATATCGATAAGGACGGGGAATGAGGATGTGTCCATTTGGAGTAGGTGTTCTTCACGATTTATTAAGGCCGCTTCTCGACTGCATTTCTCCAGTATATTCATTAACTCGTCCACAATTTTCACTTTTTCTTTGAGATCCTCAATTGTGATCACATCTCGAATGGATTTCATTCGGAATGCGTTCATTTTCTTTGCCTCTTGTGCTACATACTTTTCAAATGTAGCACGTCGTTCCTTTAACGCCTCTTCCAACCCTTCTCGAATTACACTCAAACGGGCCGCACTTAAATCCAAAACCTGATCCAATTCGGCCGGCCACAAAAATGTTCTTGTATTCAAATTTATATCTTCCGTCTCGAGTAGGGTGTGCTTCAATAAGAATAGCACTCTTTGCGATACGACAAGTTTAATTTCGGTCTTTAATTTATACAGCCGTTCCTCGCGACATTCATTTAAGTAGTTCTGTAGAGCAACCACTTCCTGAGTTTCTTTCGGCCGTTCACCAGCCTTTAGCGAAATATCTTCGAATTCGTCACAAATACGTCGATTCTCAACCTGATTCATATTCACGAAGTAATTGAGTACGAAATTTTTGATTTCGTCAATCAGACCGATTAGAGTAGCGTTCACACTTCGGTTGTCCAGCATGAACAGATTAAGAGGAACAAAGTTTTGCAGTCCGTACACACCACTTAATAGTTGATTAAATCTTTCAATAAGTTCGTTCACTATAGGGAGTTCAGGAATTCGCTTTTGAGAAAAAATATGCTCAGTCACTGCCTTAATCTTGCCTGCTAGCAATGGAAAATAGTAACTGTAGATTGGATACAAGTACAGTGTGGGTCCAATTAAATTCGCTTGCACCACTTCCCGGATTTTTGTATACAAATCCAACATATCGACGTGATCTTCTTGCATGACGTGCAGATAGCCACGTTGGCCTTCGTCTTTGGTCATAAAATACTCGATCCGTGGAATTTTATAACCAACTCGTAAAATATGTTTAAAATAACCTATAAAAATCTCTTCCAAGTCTTCCATACAAGGATCAATTATCATTTTGCCACTGTTTCGAATAATAAATTTGGCGTTCGCCTCACTCAATGCATCTCGATCTGAGACTGGAAAAAAATCGTCGCATCCAAGCATTGGGTCATCACAACTGACTTCATACAGTCGTTTATCATACTGGTCGATTTCATCGTGTTCGATTGTGACAAATGATTTTCCAACCACCGACACCGCTATGGTCATGAATGGGAATCGTTTTATTCGGATTCTGGATAAATCACAATTTCCACCTCGATAGCCCACCAGAACACTGTACAGATATTTGATACTATTTTGTATGAGGTTGGTTAGCTGGTGCGACATAAGGCCGTGAATACACTGGAACAAATATATACAACGCCCAGTGCTGGAGTCATGAAACGAAACCAAATTGCGCCAATAAGGGCGTAGTATATCGATGGCGTCGGCTACCCGGGGCAACCAATCGTTGATCAGTATCTAAATTAAAGTTAATCAGAACTCAGAAGATTTTTCTATGGCTTAGTAGTAAAAGGGCTAATACTTACATCTTTCATCACAATACACGAGTGTTTTAAGAACTGGGTTACCTTGTCTGCATGAAATGGGATATTCTCCTCGAACAATTTAGAAAAATCTACAATAACCAAATCTTCATAAAGTTGTCGCCACAATGAACTTATCGCCATGAGTACAGGATGTGTGGTCATCAAGATTTCCTCAATTCGATTCTTTGATACTTGCACCGATGACCGCCACAACATTGGCGCCCGTACACTCATAATCGGAAACTGTGGCGGTTCTGGTTCCAACCACAAAATTCGTCTCTCAAATTCGTAGCCAAGTAAATATTTTAAAAAATCTCTTTTCACCCCGAAACGAAAATCTTCCTGTAAATCGAGCAGCAAAACCACTAGAAGGACGGCCTCACTAAGGGGCACATGATTTTTAAAATCAAATAAATAATCCAAAAAGATCATTTCGGGGAACACGTTTGGCCAATGTAGCATTTCACTTTTTATAAAAGCATATGCCTCTTGCAGATAAGGAATGCGACGATCAATTTGTGGTATAATCCGTAAGATTAAATTCGACGGATAATGTTCAATGTGCAGCACAGACATTCGGCTTAATAATTTCAGAGAACGAGCGCGAAATTGATAATTTTCATTGGTGAATATAATTGTACGACGATCCCGTTCAACTTCGTATTTACGAAGAAGTTGTAATTTTTGCAACTCTGGATCGTTTGGCTGCAACGGGCTTTGATATTTGACACGTAATGCTTCCTCGCGTTCACGCATCTTCTTGATATTTTTGTCGATGAATTTCTTTTTCTGGAATATGGAAAGAAAAATATCGCAACAGGGATTTAAATTAAATATAGACAATTTTTATATGTATACACAGTTTAAAAAAATTTATTAGTCTTATTGACAAGCGGAATAAAATTTATATCGTGGCCCATTTATACTATAAAGACAAGCACACATGTTATTACAATCGAATCCAAATGGTTGACTAAACTCTCATCGAAATTTTCCAAGCTGCTCAGAATGCGAAACTTGCATAATTTTCATATCACTTTATCCATCTCCGTTCGTTCGGGCTTGAGAAATTTCCAGTTACCATAAACATAAGATCCAATCACACGTTTCATAGGCCGGAATATTTTGGCATCTAATTCGGGAATACCGTATTTAGTTTTAGCTATAACACGGAAATCACCTTGAAACAATAAAAATGTCGACTCCCTAATCACATCACTATCGCTCACGTCAACACTAAAACCCTTTGAAACATAATTAATTGAACCACTCGGCGTACAACTGATCAAATATTTTCGTTTATTTTGTACCACAAAAAAATCAATAATCGATTGAACCTCACTATAATCTATTCCCTTATACCAGCTAGGTTTGAACTCATCGATAATTTCCGGTTCGGGCCATAATATGCAATGATCATGAAGTACTTTCGCCAGTAGTGAAATGGTGTGCTTAAAATTCCGCACAACTTTTGTTCCTTTCAGATAAAACTTTTGCCCCAATTCTGCAAATGATTCGTTACTGGTTAATTGGCAAAGGGCCAGAATATAATAAAGCTGTGGTATAAGAAATTTCTCGTCAATTATATCTCCTATAAGTCGATGACAAGACCAGGAGGAAGGCCTAACAATAAGCTCGATTTTGTCCAGTAATAATCCAGCATGAATTTACGTTTTTTGTATATGGCGGACATATTTACGATACCGAATCAAGATGTGTACTAAAAGTAAATATTATTGTAATTCGTGCTAATAACATAGGTCGCAAACGGTTTAATGTCATAACTCCAACATTCAGAGTTGTAAAACTTACTCATACCGCGACCAATTGTAAAGCTTCATTCTAATTAATATATGTACCTATTTTAAACCCTCTACTTACCCCAGGGCAATGTTCAATTGTACTAATCTCAACTTGATTATTCCGTTTACGTTTCAAATCGGGTTCGATCAATTCATCGATCACCTTCGACATACGATTCAGTTCAGCTCGCAACTCTTCACACGTTCGTATTTTCGTTTCATCACCGCACGTAACCAATTTTCTCGGTTTCTTAGCAAAACCCCGTTTTTTAAAATTCGTATATGGACGTTGGCCATAGTCGGTAAATCGTACTCCGATACGTCGAAAATTATCTTGCACCAATGCTGTTTTCCGTTTTATATATAGCGATGTCAATTCGATCGTAATTTTCCATAACATAAATTCGGTTGGTTTTTGGCCATCATCATCTTTTAGGTAGCCAAACGAAAGAATATCCTTGGTTAGCGATGGGAAATCTTTATGATCCTGAACTAATTCGATCCAGGATGGAACCACTAATATATCGTTACTAAAATGCATTGCTATAATGTTCGCATGTAGATTCAGATCTTCGACAAATTCGACTGGACGCATTTGTTTTAGTTTATCTATGGGTGACAAATAAAAAAAGTGTTATGGATATTATTCTATACTGGCAACCAAAAATAAATAGATCGTACTTATCTGATGCTGAATAAATTCCTTGGCTGGATCTAGAGGTAATTCATCGTGCTGATAAGTGAACGAATAAAATGGGGCATCTTCAATGTTTCGTTTATAAATTGCAAGTTTTCTTTTTTTAGATTTTAACATTTTAAAAAATAAATTGGACAAGACTCTTTGTCAATCCGTAGGAAAAGTTTGTTTTATAAAAAATATTTATTGTGGTTGCTTGGTTATATAAATTTGCAACTGTTGCTATGACGCATGTTGGTTTAATGGCGTAATGTTTGCATTACCTGGAAAAGCAACTGGTTGCTGTATCCAGTGATTGCGTATTGTTTATTTGGGTAAAGGAAGAATTAAGTGCTTTCATATCGGCTGCGTTGACTTTAGACTTTAAAAATGTAAAGTCGTGTTGTAACTTTAAAGTTTTGTAATTTAGTTTTATTTGATTAACGCAGCGTCACTTTTTATAGAAATATCACAGATAAGAATAGACAGATGTGGATGTGGATCTTGTATGGGCTATATTTACATTCCAAAATTGCAATACCAAATTCCAATTCAATCCTTTTAGAGCAGGACGTACATTTCTGTCTTTTTTTATCTTTTTTTACGTATGGCTATTTTGATTATATCAAAGCAAACATGGCATGGCTATTTTGATTATATCAAACAGCGCCGGCTCCAGACATTTGAGTGCCCTGTGCGAGAATTGTTGGAGCGCCCCTGTTATTTTTTTTAATTGATAAAAAAATGAATTATAAACTTGAGAGTTTGGTAAAAAAATAAGAAGTCAAATTTAGAGCAAGTTGCAATCTGACATTTTATTGGAACTATCTAGTTTTAAAACTGCCTAGGCTTGAAAGAGGGAAAACCTAATGTAAGGATGTTAAAGTAGGGAATTGGTTAGAAGGAGGTTAGATTAATTTGAGATTAATAGTAAACACTATAATTTTATTTTGTTGCTTTTAGTTAATAATAATATGTAGGGATAATAAGATTAAAATAGTATAGTACATATTTCATAAATATTTTATTTAATAAAAATATTTGCAAGGAATAATTTTATTTATTCATATTTATTTTATTGTATTTATAGGTACAGGTTTAGGCATAAAGAATATATTATGTTAATATTAATTTAATAATGAGTCATTAAACCCAGTTTTCTTTTAAAAATTAACCTTTCGCGCTTTCTTACTTGCGAAAGATTTTAGTACTTCGGAGAAATCGATACTTTGGGCTACATCATTTTCAATTGAAAGAATTGCTAATGAATTCAAATTTTCTTGCGACATAGTTGACCTCAAATATGTTTTAATTAATTTTAATTTTGAAAAACTTCTTTCACCACTGGCAACCAAAACAGGTGTAGTTAATAATATTCTTAAACTAACCCATACATTAGGATATAAATCTTCAATTTTATTTTTTCTAATGAAATTAAGAATATTGATTGGGGACGAATCATCAAGAAGTTCGACAAATTTTGTAATACTGATGAGTTCATCACATAAAATAGCCCCTTCAATATCGGAAGTCTCACCAACTGTTAAAATCAACTGAAGATCGCTACAATGCTTTTCAAGTTCTTCTCGGTTTAGCAGATTTTTTAGGACGTAGAGGAATCCCCAGGTTTCGGCATGCTGGTTAATTAGTTCAAATCTTTCTTGAATCGACATCATTACAGTATCAAGCAATATGTTGAAAAATTCTATTTCAAATTGTTTTTTAGGCGTTAAAAAGGGCTCATCTCTACCCTCATAATTAGAAATCTCGCGGAGTATGTAAAAAAAAAATGAGCAAGGTTTATTCTTAGGTAATTTTCAACAAGGAATTTAATTATGAGGACTTGGTTGTGACCTTAGCCGTCATCTTCAAGGTCATTTTTTTATAGGGAAACCCCTACATATTTATGACATTGAATTCGAAAAGAGTGATGAATTGTACATCCGAATATGTATTTTCCATGACCTCCCAAGGTCACCTGAAGGAATATATTTTAATTGTAAAGCTTATGATTTGCTATAAAAATTAAAAATAAAAAATAAAAAAAATCATAAATAACAGAACATTGTAATATGTTGCTATGAAAATGTTGCTTTGAAAATTATAAAACAAATAAAAAATAATAATTTTTAAAAATAAAGAAATAATTTTTTTAATTTTTATTTTTTTTTAATTTTCGTAGCAAATCATGAGTTTCAGATGACCTTAGGAGGTCATGGAAAATACATATTTGGCCATACAATTGATCGCTCTTTTCGAATCCGATATCAAAACCAGGGTTTCCCTAAAAAACTTACCTTGACCTCAAAATGACCTTAAAGATGACGGCCAAGGTCATAACCAAGCTCACCATTAAATTCCTTGTTGAAAATTATCTAAGAATAAACCTTGCTTATTTTATTTTTAACCGACCTTCGCGAAATTTTTAGGGGTTTCCATACTTTTTCCTCACCCTGTATGTATTTTTGTTTTCGTTTATTTAACCCACTGAATGTCATTTATTGGTGTTGCTTGTTAAATATTAAAATTGCCTTTACAGGAGCAATACAGGATAATAAAAAAATTTCTTATTTTATATTCAAAATTTAGCAAGTTCCTTTTTTAAAGTGTAAAATACAATTTTGCGCCCCCTAAACGTTTTGCGCCCTGTGCGGCCGCACAGCCCGACCACCCCTCGAGCCGGGCCTGATATCAAAGCAAACATAAACCAACTTCAAGCAAAATTTTATTTTATAATATATACGTCCTGCTCTAAAAGGATTAGATTGGAATTTGGTATTGAAATTTAGAATGTAAATATGGCCCATACAAGATCCACATCTGTCTATTCTTATCTGTGGAAATATTTTGAAACTGTTATAAATTAAATTATTTTTAAGTGATAATTATTAAAAATAAAACGTAAATTTTTTAAAGCCCAAAGTCAACGCGGCTGGTATGAAAAGCACTTTACACAAAATGAAAATATGTAGTGTATTTCCTAACATTATTGGTAACCGTACAATCATATTTACTCAATAAGAATCCTTGGTCCTTGCTGTTTATTTTTATGTTGATGGGGATCTTTTATTTTTAATTAAATTTTATTTATTTATTTATTTCAACTAATAGCTTAATAATAATACAAACAAACTATAAACTAATTAACATATTTTAGTTGAACAAAGAAGCTCCGTATACATTAAAATCTGTGTTGTTTAAAACAATCTTTAGTCATTATGTACTGAGTTAAAATTAGAATTAGCATTAGTGTTGTAGGGCCATGTGGGCGTTTAGCCACCTCGCACTGCGACCTAAAGGATCTTTTGTGCTCCAAGCCTTGCTTAATTATCCGTCCTGATAATACAGCCGGCCGGTACGTGATACATACTATCTGGGCTCATTGCTCTCCCTCCTAGATGTTTACTGTTGAAAGTACTTCTACACGCGATACATACTATCTGGGCTCATTGCTTTTCCTCCTAGATGTTTTGTTACTTTCTTTCCTGGTTTTAATAAGAGAAACACGGATTCGTAAGCTTCACTTTCTTTATTTTTCAATTTCAGTGAGTGGTGCTACAAATTATCGTATTTTTTCCTCTTTCAATTCAATTTCAAAAACAAATCTCAATTACGTGGTGTATACCACGTTCGTTTCACGTTGTTTTTTCACCCCGAATCCTTTGTTCATTTTCCTTTTTTCTCCATATTGTTGTTTGGGTAATAATGAACACGCCATCTATTATTCATCTCCACAACATCGTCCCCCTCTGTATGATGAAGCAATTCGTCATACATCCATTTCGTTCTTATTCAGGTCCAAAACTGCGATCTTGGTAACCGGTCTAGTATACGTTACCCCTCCGACTTTCACGCGCGCCTGACGAACCTGTCCGTCCCTTGCTACAATCACCTCTTCGACTATACCCATCGGCCAGGAGTTTCTTGGGTTATTTTCGTCCGCAATCAGAACAACGCTACCGATTTTAATTGGATCCACCTTCTCGTACCACTTTGTGCGTCTTGTTATGATGGGTGCATATTCCCGTACCCACCGCTTCCAAAAATGATCTGCTACTTGCTGGGAAATTTTCCACTGTTTACGAAGCAGCATTACTCGATCGTCAAATTTGCCAGCGGGCTTGACCCCACTCGATGAACCAAGTAAAAAATGGTTTGGTGTTATAGCTTCTGGCGACTCTGGATCAATGGGTATATAGGTGAGTGGTCGCGAGTTTACGATGTTTGCAACTTCCAGCAAACAGGTGCGTAGTAGTTCATCGGAGGGTGTTCTCGTAGGTAGGACACATAGTAGGTTTGTTTTTACGGACCTTATTAGTCGTTCCCATGCTCCGCCCATGTGTGGAGCGCTTGGCGGGTTGAAACGCCATTTAATGTCCATAAACTTGTCCTTAATTTTGTCATCACTGATTTCTGATAAAGCCTTGCTTAATTCATTTTTTGATCCATGGAAATTAGTCCCATTGTCGCATTGCACCTCTCTTGGCGCTCCTCTTATCGATAGGAAATTCCTAAACACCATTATGAATGAGTCGGTTGATAAACTGTGTGCAACCTCAACATGCACAGCGCGTGTCGTCATACAAGTAAACAGTGCACCATATCTTTTCTCCTGGCGTCTTCCAATGGCCACCGTCATTGGACCGAAAAAATCTACACCCACAAAAGTGAACGGCCGAGTAAACGTTTCTAATCGAGATGGTGGTAACCCCGCCATCTCTGGCGGATTTGGTTTGGCAGCCTCATTTCTACACTTCTGGCAGGAGCTGCGTATTGTTTTTAAAAACTCCCGTAAACGAGGAATGAAAAACTTTTGACGTACTTCGTTGATCACTGTTTCATGATTTTTATGGAGATACTTCTGATGATAATGTTCGACTAGTAGATGCGCAATTGAGTTTTTCTTTCCGAGTATAATTGGTCGTTTTTGATATTCAGTCACATTGGGTAATGCATCGATTCTGCCTCGGATTCTCAATACCTTATCTTCATCCAGATACGGAGATAGCTGATGAAGTTTGCTGTTAGATGTCACATTCCCTCGTGGGTTTGTAAATACGTATATAATCTCGTTCTTATAATCGTCCCACTGTGCTTTGCGTATAATTTCGATTTCTGATTTTTTGATTTCATTGCACAATAGTACACCACCGATTTTTTCGGTCTTCCTGATGCATGCTGTCCAATTATTCCATGCTCTATGTACATATGCATTTACTCGTATCAATTTATTCCAATTGGAATACTTGTTGATTGATACTATTACCTGCGGCTTCAGATTCTCGATATTTACGATCATAGTATGTATTCTTAGTTCTTCAATAGTTGGGGTTCGATTGTTGAACGATTTGCCTGGCCATTCAGTTTCATCTTTATATAGAAAAGTTGGCCCTTGAAACCAAGGCGCCTCACTTGACATATCCGGCAGATTTGACCATTTCGTCGCCTTATCTGCGATATTTAGATGTGTTGGTATCCACCTCCACTGTTTGACGGACGATTCTTCTAAAATCATGCCAATGCGTGCCGAGACAAACGGCTTATAGTTAAGAGGGTCGCTGTTTATCCACTTTAGAACAGTGGCCGAATCGCTCCAGTAGTTGGGTTCTCCGAACTTAAATCTATGCCCTTCCTTGATATGTTTGGCGAAATTCAGGCCCAGTACTGCAGCTAGTAGCTCCAAACGAGGAATGCTGATAGGATGAAGTGGGGCGACCTTTGTCTTAGAACCCACTAAAACTACATCCACCCCGGTCTCATCTTCTATTCTAATATACGCTACAGTAGAGTACGCTCTTTCACTGGCATCGCAAAATAAGTGTAACTGTATTAGTGGAACCTCATCGTTTGACAGTTTTAGAGAGTAGCAGCGGTTGATTCGTAAGTGCTGCAGCTTCTCCAGCTGACTTACCCATCGCATCCATTTTTCGTACTCTCTGTCACCAATTTGTTCGTCCCAATCGGTTCCTGCCCTCCAGATTTCTTGGAGTAAAATTTTTAAGTATATTAGAAAGAACGAGAGTAGTCCATGTGGATCGTACACACTCATTAAAATAGCCAGAACTTCTCTCTTAGCTGGTCTCTTCGAACCGTTGAAAAGATCCACACTGAATCTACTTAGATTTACCCGATATTGGAATGTATCCGAGTTAGGGTTCCACCAAATACCCAAAACTTTCTCCAACCGTCCTGTATCATCAATGTCCATGTTGACTCCCGTTGAAAGAACAGTCTCACCTAGTTCACGCACCACAAACTGCGAATTGGATGTCCAGCCACGTATTTCAAATCCAGCCTGTTCGTGCACTAATTTCACTTGCTTGCTAACATTCGCGGCCTCCTCACTATTGGTAAAACTGTCCAGGAAATCATCGACATAATGATTATCGATGATACCTCTGACGGCGCGTGGATAGTTCTCCTCAAACATACGTGCATTTGTATTCTTAACAAATTGTGCCATTACTGGTGAGCATGCGGCGCCGAACGTCATGACATTCATAATATATTGGTGAGGATTATCCCTGTCCTTATCATTTGGCCATAGGAATCTTTGCGCATTTCTATCTTCGGGTCTTATCGTCACCTGATGAAACATTTCTTTAATATCAGCGCAAACTGCCACACAGCCCTCACGAAACTGGTATTGAATGGAAAGAAGTGATGTCAGCATATCAGGTCCTTTCAACAAAAATCATTTAGTGACACCCCGCTAACTTTTGCAGCGGCATCCCACACCAAGCGTAACTTGTCTGGTTTGTTATGGTTACTTACAGCGAACACCGGCAAAAACCACGTCCGTGAGGTAGGACGTAGTTCAGTTCCCTCCAGCTTTCGCGCGTAACCCATGTGAACATAATGCTGCAGTTGCTTCTCAAGCCTCTCCTTGAAACCATCATCCTTGCTCATTATCTTCGCTAAACCTCGAAGCCGTTGCACTGCCATGTCGTAGGTATTCGGAAATTTGAACTCGCTATTCTTCCATAGCATGCCTAGTTCGTACCTGTTGCCTTTCTTGAAAATAGTACTTTCCATAATTTCGATAGCTCTTTTAGCTTCTCTTGACAACGATTTACATGGTAGACTTGTTCCCAAATTTTCAAGCGCAAAATACCGTTTAACTTCCTGATGGAGGTCATCATCTTTATCTTCGTAATGGTGTACACTTGTTCTTATAATCTCCTTTTCGCCATACAAAGGTCCACAAACGACCCATCCTAGTTTTGTTAGTGCCGCAACGGGTTGGTTATAGTCTCCTTCAATTAATTTATGGGTTGCAATCAAGTACGATTGATCAAGACCAATAAGAATCTTTGGTTTTACGTCGACGTAGTTATTAAATGGTACGGTTTTAAGATACGGATATCTTACAGATATTTGCTCTTTTACTAATGTTTGCGATGGCAAATTCTGCTCTTTCACCGTACGTACTCCGCACATTTTATATTTTTGCTTGTCTGCCCCAGAGATTGAAATATTTAGGTATTTCGAATTCTCTTCAATTCTCGAATTATTTGCAGTCCACTTTATGTGCAGATCGCTAGTTGGGCCCTCAAGCCCCAACTCATCTGCTATATCGTCGTCAAGTAGTGTCCCGGATGAGCCGTCATCCAGGAAAGCATAAGTATCGATTGACTTGCCTCCGTTGTGTAGTGTTACTGGTACAATCCTAAAGTATATCTCTTTTCGTACTCTGTGTGCCAGGTTTGTAAGTTTGGAAGGCGAGGAATGGCTCTGTTGCCCCTCATTGTTTAGCATATCCTTCTTCTTATGCAATAGTTTGTGATGCCACCTTTCACATCCATCTGTCCCACATTTCTTTGGTGTAGGACACTTCCATCCCTGGTGAGCTTTTAAACAAGTGCGACATAGTTTATGTTCCTCTATGACATCCCATCGTTTCTTAATTGACCATTCATTGAAACGCTTGCAATGGTCAACTTCATGATAGCTATCATCGCATAACATGCATCGTTTTGGGATTTCATTTTCGTGTTTTACTGCTGGCTTCTGAGCATTTATAACGTCATTGGTATGTACCAACATTGTCGACTGATCACGGTAATTTGGACCTGAGCTGTTATTTGGCTTAGCTCGGAATTTTTTATCTGTCACCTTAAATCCCGATACCACGGCCAGTTCGGCTGCGTCATCAGCTAAATATGATAGGAAGTCTTTCAGCGCTGCTAAGTTGGATTCTTCATTATGACGTCGTCTGTATCGCGTCCATTCCAATTGTAATGCGGGTGGCATTTTCCGCAACACCTCGTGAAACATTACGGGGTTATTAATGTGGTCATTGGAATCCGATGCCTCAATTTTGATAATAAGGCTTCTTACGGCCGAAGAATATTTAATTATGGATAGCATATCTGAAATATCAGGCGATGGTAGCACTCTTAGACGTTCTAAGGCTGCATGGATGATCACATCGGGACGCCCGTATACTTGTTTTAACGTGCGCATAACGATAGGAATGGATTCGGGAAATATCAATTCTTCCCCTACTAACTCCAAAGCTTCTCCCTTAAGCGCCTCTCGAAGCCGCACAAGGTTTTGCGAGTCGGACAATTTCAACTCTTCCGTTGATGCCTGGAACGCGTGATAAAACACAGGCCAATCTTTTACATCCCCATTAAACAACGGTAATCTCCTAGGCACAGCATTTCGTGACATAATGTGATCTGCGGTTTGTTCTGCTATTCTCTTAATTTGATTTTTACCCGACATTTGAATATCTTGATGTTGTATATTTTTAACCCATTTTTGGGTTTGGTTAGTTATATCTTTATTGTAATTCTCTTTTGATTCCCCTTGTGTCTGTTGAACTTTGGAAATGGATGTGGGTACTTCCTTATTTCTGCACTGTTCATATTTGAGTGACGGTTGTTGTAAAATAATTGCCTTGTCGATGGGACCTTGCGTTAATTTACGTTCCTTGGTCACATTCACTGATTCGTTCACTTCCCCGGGGATGTCCTCCTCGTCTTTTAACAATAGTTTATATTTATTTTTTATGTATTCCACTTGTGCGTTGTACAGTTCTTCACATTCTAGAAGCTGTACTTCCCGTTGTTTTAATTTTGACATCGTGGTTGATGGTTTTGATACAGCGGATGACGCTTTTGATGTAACGGATGACGCTTTTGATGTAACGGATGACGCTTTTGATGTACCGGAACGTGTCTTCGCTGTCGGTGTATGAGATTTCTGCGATACGGTTTGTATTTCCTTTAGATTTACCTGGAGCGTTGTTTGTGTTTGTGACACTGTTGGCGAAATGCTTGGAGCTTTTTGTATATTAATTGAAGCTTCACATGCTGTGCAAGCCCAATGTGGAATATTTTCTCCACTCGATACTCCCACACAGCTCATATGATACCATTTTGCACATTCGTCGCATTTAATGATCGGATTGTCTTCATCTTCTAGACAAACCGAACATTTCCAACTTTCCGACAGGAGACTTTCATTTTCCTCATCAGCCACTTCTCTACTTTTCCTTATCTTCGACATTTTTCAAAAAAAGGATAATTTGTAGATTTGTTACTTTCTTTCTTGGTTTTAATAAGAGAAACACGGATTCGTAAGCTTCACTTTCTTTATTTTTCAATTTCAGTGAGTGGTGCTACAAATTATCGTATTTTTTCCTCTTTCAATTCAATTTCAAAAACAAATCTCAATTACGTGGTGTATACCACGTTCGTTTCACGTTGTTTTTTCACCCCGAATCCTTTGTTCATTTTCCTTTTTTCTCCATATTGTTGTTTGGGTAATAATGAACACGCCATCTATTATTCATCTCCACAACATGTTTACTGTAGGAAATACTTTTACACGCGACATATACTAACTGGGCTCATTGCTCTCCCTCCCAGATGCTTACTATATCATTTACTTCTGCTAGAAAAGCGGTAGCATTGGGACTCAAGGACTTCTAGAGGGCAGTCCCACTCCCGTATATTCTATCCGTGCCTCGTCTACCGTTTTGATTTTACTCTTGCGAGTTGCTGGGAATAGAAAGTCGCCTGTAGGTCACCCAGCTTTACTACAGGAAGGCTAAATAAAACTGGAGGGTGCCTGGTATCCAGAGTCCGCATATTTGATCTGATTAACCTATCAGCCATTCATCCTTCGGCATATGCTGTTCCACCTTATAGATTAGGGTATTTTGTCACGATTTTCTCGTTTAGCGCCGTACTTTAGTCTGTCCCAAAAGGTCATATTCTGCCTAATGGTTCCCCATCATGCAGCTGCCAATTACATCACCAGAACAGCTTACGTGATGCGCACCGTACTGGAAGGTTACGGAGCTGGTAGATTAATCTACCAACTTTGGTCCCCCCTCCAATAGATGCCAAACCACCATGTAGTGAGTTAAGTACTATACACTATTTTTCTGGTCATAGTGTTGGTTGTGTACATATCCTCCTTCAATAAAAAATTCGGGGTAGGCTGTGTCTTCTACACGGCCGCGCCGTAGGCGTTTTCCGTGATAACGTTTGTAAACGGTGCGAGAAATGGCACGATGTGTGGGTTTGCTAAAATAAATAAATTTATTATTAGCATCATAAACTGAGAGTAAGGGGTTTGTTTGCAAACGATTAAGTACTGGGCGATGGTATGAGAAGTACGATATGAAGCGCAGGGTCTCAGCGGTGAGTATGTTTTCGAAAAAATGGGTGGAAAAGACAACAGCGACAAAGAAAAATCTGGTGCAACCGCTGTCATTGAAACTGGGCAACAATCTTATGGTGCCATAGCTAGAAAACTGGGCATATTTTTTCTAAATTCAAACAGTGTAATCGATTTTTAAAAATAATATTTATGTGGTTTCAATAGATGCGCAAGTTTCTTGGCCAAGGACTGTACATGCCAAATTTGACCTCGTCATGCAGGAACAGGTTCGTCGAATCCTAAAAATCGAGTTATCTTTTCATTATTGTGGAAAAATACTGCGTAAACGAAATTATTGAATTGATGGTTGAAGGTTAGGTTGGATTTAGGTGGCAATCCACTAGGACCAGGCATAGACACAAAAAGGTCCGTACCCATACCACGATGGTTGAAAGTCACTTGAAAAATATTTTCATGTATTCACAATGCAATTTTTACTATTAATCACAAATTTATCTAACCTCCTTCTAACCAATTCCTTACTTTAACATCCTTACATTAGGTACTCTCTCTTTTCACCTATGCAGTTACAAAACTACATAGTTCCAATAAAATGTCGGATTCCAACTTGCTCTAAATTTAATGTCTTATTTTCTTACCAAACTCCCAATTTCATACTTCATCTCTTTATCAATTAAACAAAAAATAACAGGGGCGCTCCAATAATTCTTGCGCAGGGTGCTCAAAGATCTAGAGCCGGCGCTGGTCTGATTCTCAGATAATTTTGGGCTGGATCAAAAAATCATCTCATACATTAATGACCTTTGTGGCAAATAGAGTGGTTGAGATTCAACAATTGACAAAGGATTTCATTTGGAAATATATTAGAACAAAGAATAACCCTGCAGATATAGTATCACCTGGTGAATATGCAAACAAATTAAGTGAAATGCAGTTATGGTGGAATGGCCCTAATATTTTACAAAGGAACGATAAAGAAATTCCCGATTTTATTCCTGAGATTCAAGAAAGTGAGTTACCGGAACTTAAACAGTTAAATGTGAGTGTTGCAACTTTTGAATTGAAGTGCTTTGACTTTATGACAAATGATATCATTCAATAGTACATTCAAAAGGATTCAAATTATCATGTGTTATGTGTTGCCCTTTAAAAATAATTGCCGAGAAAGTATCAAAAATGCTAATTACAATCGAATTCAAACAAAACAGTTTACATCTCAGGAAGTGTGCAAGTCAATTAAGGCATTAGTGAAAGTCATGATAAACCAATTTAATAGGTATGGTCAAGCGCATGTATTGCTATCTCTTTCACTAAAAAATTATGTCATTCGGTGCTTTTTCTTGCTATACTTTTTTTTTTAATCACTAGTTCATAGCAAACAAAAACAAATCGAATTGTTTTGCGGTGATAGTTTTTGTGAAAACAACGAAGCCTTGTGATTTTATCGCACCGAATGACGAGATGCGCAAGAAAAGACGAATTTGAAACAGCTGTCAATCATACCTATTAAATTAGTTTATAATGAGTGAAAGTACACCCATACCTCACTTTGCGACGGTAATTCGTTCCATAAAAATGCGTCTTGTAAATAAAATTGCAACATAATTAAATAACCTTGACGTATTTCTAGAAAGAAAACATTTAAGTAACGATGCAACAAATAATTTAAGCGACGCAAAACTGAAATTTGGTAGTGACAAATGTACCGTCGCAATTGGAAACGTCTCAAATCGAAACGTCGCAAATCGAGGTATTGGTGTAGTTCAAAATCAGGAATTTCGTGCAGAAATAAATGCATGAAAGGTGGTGATGTGTTTCCCAGCAATAGCAAACTTAAACAATTAAGCATATTCTTAGATAGTGAAAATTTAATACGAGTTGGTGGCCGTTTAAAATATGCTAAACTTCCATTGAACCAGAAACATCAATTAGTCTTGCCAAAACATGAGTTTACAACAACCCTAATAAGACATTTGCACATCGAAAACCTACATATAGGCCAAAGTGGATTGCTGTCCGTGGTTCGACAACGTTTTTGGCCAATTGGAGCAAAAAATATTATCAAATTTGTTATTCGGAAATGTATGCGATGTTTCCAAATCCAAAATGTGAAATTCAATACATGGTTGACTTGCCAGATTTTAGAGTAACCAGTAACCCCAACTGAGGTATTTGACAACGTGGGAGTTGATTGTGCGGGCACTATTGACCTTTTACCTCAAACGTCAAATGATGTAAATCTACAGCCGAAGGCGTACGGCAAGCGTCTTGTTGATATCTTGTTTTCTGTGTTTTAGGCAAAAAGAAATAATTTATTACGGTACATTTAACTTTAAAAACGTTTTTATATTGATTTAATGTTGTTTCCATAAACGATAATTCTTATTTATTTGACCTATAGTGATAATTCTTAGTTTATTACCCTATGGCTCAACTGCGGCTCACCTACGGCTTCGATGAATTTAGTGTCAAAACTTTTCGAGGAAGATCTATTTACTATTTGAAATCTGGTGTACGGAAACAAACACTAGTGAATGGCTACATAGCAGTATTTATTTGTGCTACAACTAAAGCATCGAATTGGTATCGAACATGACATTGCAGGCGTTTGTTGCTACTTTACATCGATTTGTGAGTCATCGAGGTGTTCCATCTTGCATTCATTCTAACAATGGTTATTTTAGCTAAATCAGAGCTTTCTGAATTATGTGAATTATTCATTAAAAACAATGAGTTTAACGAAGAAATCAAAAATGTTTGTGTGGGAAAACAGTTTGAGTGGAAATTTATACCCCCATATACACCACGTACATTTTGGTGGCTTATGGGAGTTCACCGTTAAGTCTATCAAATCACATTTGAAACGTGTTGTGAGTAATACCTCTCTGAGTTTTGAGGAAATGCAAACTCTCTTATATCAAATTGAGGCAATTTTGAATTTAAGGAATTTTATAGCTTGTTCAGACTAGGGATTAGTAATCCAGTTTTGCCTAAATAAGTTTACTTTTAATCTGGATTAGCTTTTTTGGCGTTCAGACTGTAAGAGAAAATCTCGCTGCACATTGGGACTTTACCGTAAACTGTTCAAAATCTTATCCATTATTAGGATATGTTACATAAAATAAGTCACAGAACATCTGTTACCTCAAAAGTTTTGTTAGTAAATAATAAATATTAAATAGGTCTGCTAATATGAACTAAAAGACAAACTAAATAAAAATTGAAACTATTGACGTCTCGAATAAAAAATTATTTCGCTCTAATATAGCAATATTTTAAGCGCTGTAATAACATAATCAAGATTGCACACAAAATCCAACAATTTTTTGACGATTACTTTAATCTATAATTGAAAAATAATTAATTTAATCTCCGTCATTCACAGTATAAGGAAAACTAGATTTGCTAGTTAATTGAGATTAATCCCTAGTCTGAACATAGCATAACTCAGCAATCAGACGACTCTAACGACCTACTGTGTATAACTTCAGCTCATTTTCTATTGGGAAAGCCTTGTACAGCAATAAGTGGACCAAGTTATGAAAGTGTAAAATTAAATAGATTGTCACGTTGGCAGTACGTGCAAAGCTTAAAACAACATTTTTGGAGCCAATGGGCCGGTGAATAATCAGCCACATTGCAAACTCGTAGTAAGTGGTATAAAAACAAGGTCACTATCAAAGAAGGCCTGTTAGTAGTAGTTAAAGACTTGGTCATTGCGGTCATCATCCCCGTTATATTGGTGACCACCGGCGTCCGTTTTTACGGAGAGGAACACGCCACGCCTCAATAAAACAATAAAATCAGCGCAACATTTTTTTTTTATTTTTTGTTTTTGTGTGGATACTTGTTATGATACCGTAACAGGCCAACAACAAGATTGCGCGCCCACATACACACGAAAACACAGAGACAGACCACATTACCTGCACAAATATGGAGTCAGCATCACCACGGTCACACGTCACACCATAATCACATCGTCACATATACGATGCAACATCATCATCACCAACGAGAGCTGCAGTATCATCATGACCAACATCACTGCCGCCGCCAACATTTCACGGGGCACATGGCCTCACCTTGCGGTCATTGCGGTCATCATCGGGCCATCAAACAGCATCAAAAATAACGCGACAACATCACCGCCGTTATCATTCCACGGCGTACATCATCATCTCCATCGTCATAACCAACGCCGTCATGAGTAAAATCGGCAAGCAATAATTAAAAAAAAACACACTTACATGTAACGGGTGCAACGAGGCAGACACAGAGATAACACCAACATCATTACTGCCATAGAGGTCATCATGAGCAGCGGTAATATCGTCAACATCATCGCCACCTTCATGACGCAGCAGCAACAACAACAGCTTCATCGCTATCGTCACACCAGCTGCCAGTAACCATGACGACAGCGCCAACATCATCACAGCCATCATATCATTGCCATTAGCACCGACAACAACACTATCATCAACATATATTTTTTTGTTTAAAACCATTTTGTACCGATTCATTTGTTTTCATTTTTTTTATTTCGTTTTGCAATAAAAACATTTATTTTGTTTTACTCAAAATGGCTCGCCCAACATCGTATGGCAAAAACGATGCCCAGCCATTCCCCACCACACCCCCAAACGGACACGACACAACGGAAACTGACGTCAGGCAGAGACCAAGAACAAAAACTTACGCAAGAAAACGCCATACATAAAAATGGCAAGTCGCGGTTTTTGTTTACGGTCGACACATATACACTTGCACTAACACGCAAGCATCACACACACGCAAGCATCACACACATACACTTGCACACACACGCAAGCATCACACACACTTGCACACACACGCAAGCATCAAACCAAAACCAACAACAATTACAAGCCTGACTACCACTAATATTATAAATTTATTTTTCGCTTATACATGAAAGTATTGATCATCGGATACACTATATAAATGAGTAAAAATAAACAAACAAACTGTCGATACAAGAAAACAAAGGAATTTTTGCACCAACACTTTCAAGTATAAGCGATTAAATGTAAGAGGGGATCTGTGTACTTCAAAACCTTCTACAATTCTCTCTTGAGAAAGCCTGACTGCGTTGTATAGCTCTCTTACACATATTTCAAAATATATGCTGGTTAGTGTATTGGTCGCTACGAAAAACCATATAAAAAAAATTCAAATTACCACTACTAATTCCAATGGATATCACATACTACTTAATATCAATACCATAACCATATATATATACGATATTATTTCACAAATACATTCACCATGATATATATTTTTATAGCATTAGTATACATTTCGTTGGGCTTTCTCAAGAGAGAATTTTAGCAGGTTTTGGTGTACTTCATCACGGAATCAGGCTTGTTGTACATTAGTGTTGGTTTTGATCAAACATACACTTGCACACAAACGCAAACATGACACTTACAAAAAGGGGGGAATTTACTCGTGGGGGAGTCATGTAGCGGTTCATGCATTTTTTCTGGCGCCTAAAACTATGCATTCGGCACCACAAAATTAATTCTATCGCGAACAAATTTTAAAACAAAACAGAATACACCCAATACAAACAAACGACAACTGAACTACAAACTCTTCCATACAAAGAGACAAAAACAAAATAATAAATTAAATAATGAAGTCTCTTCTCGGAATTGGTGGCAGCCGTACACGCGCTTGTCGGACTGCACGCGCTTAGCAGACTGATGAAAATAAAGAAAAAAATTGTTTCATAGTTTTTTGTTTTGTTTTATTTTTATTTTTTTTGTAGCTGTCTCGTTGTTTTACGATTCCAAATTTAAAAAAACTAGGTAAACAAAATTGATTGTAAATAGTCCAAATCTTGATAAAAATTAAATTTTTTTTGGCCAATATAATAATTAAATATCATAGTTTAGTGTGGCATCCTCGGAAAATCATTTTATGCCTTATTCAAAAAGTTATTAAATGCGAGACGAAAAAAACGGAAAAAAACGAGATATTTTCATATAAATTTTTACTTTTTGTATGGGAACATTTTTTTTGAAAGTCGATTACTCATACTTTAACAACATTTCTCTAATTCGGCCTGTAAAATGTAGTGGTATTGATTAATATATTGTGTCTATAAAAAGCCGAAAGAATCTTATTGATTTAATACAGACACAGAATAATAAAGAACCAGAACCGACATTACGTGGACCAAGAAATTTTTGCTCTTACCTTATATTTTACATGTTAATTTTGAATTTTCAGCCACTGAACGATAATTTAACACCGAAAATCTTACCTTCTATAAACCAAGGTCAAAAAAATGAGTCCATTTTTCTCCATATAAAAGCCGCGTTATGTACTTATGTCGCTTCTGGGTATTCTGTGATATAGACAACTAAACTTCTCTTTCTATTATTCGTGTTGGCATAAAACACACACAGAAATGGAAAGTTTTCCTTGTGTTTTTCGATTTAGTGAATTTATTTATAATTCGCTAAGTCAACTACGTTCTTTCCCCATACTTAATGTATGGAGTTGGAATTGTATTTTTGTAGTTTGGTCGTAGCTACCTGATGAGTAGATCGAACTTTTTGTTTTGAGATTATCAGTACGAAACCAAACTACCCACAGAAAACGCAAGGAAAGGTTTTCATTTTTAGAGTCAAAATACATTTTGTATTAACTCTCGGGTTAAAGTACGGGGGGGATTTTGATATTTCTACTTTTTTGGTAGATATATTATAAATGACTGGCCTCTTCATTTTTCTGATTGACAAGTCGAAAATGTTGTGAATGCCATTATTATTAATATATCGTGTCTATAAAAAGCCGAAAGAATCTTATTGATTTAATACAGACAACTAAACTTCTCTTTCTACAAATTATTTTATATTTCTTAATTTCTTTGAATTATCTCTCAAAATTTAATTTTCAACCTTTTGCTCTGTTTGTTTGTTTTTAGATTTGCTCAGGCCAGATCTTTCGATCCATAAGGCCAACGATTTATAAACAGTATATAGTTCTAGAAACTTCTCAAGGGAAGTGCTAGAATGCCGAATTTTATAGTTTGATTATTTTTATGTATTATTTTAATAACGGTTATTCCAGAAACTTTTAGAAAGAAGCCATGAACATCCCCGAAATAATTTTATTTTATTTAGATAAATTTCACTTTAAATTAGTAGATTTTTATTATTTCACTGAGTCGTACATTGTGATGCCTAAAAATAGCACAGATATTATGGGCCTTATACATATAAAAATGCAGTACCCGGAACCACTATCTATTTTATTAAGTTGTAATTGTGATACCCTCGCTCAGTTATACGATATAACGAGCCTTATACGATAATGCGCAGTACCTGGGACCACCAACTTAATAAAGGTGTTAACACTACGAGATCTATATGCGACTATGGACCTTTTGCTTTCATATCAAAATTTCTTTTTAACTTTTCGTATGTGATGGATAGCTTGGCTAATTGTTTACCAACATAAGAAAAATTAAAAGTTAGCCTGAAGTTATTCTGCATAGGAACCGAGCGCAAATTAGAGAAAAACAAACTCGATAAAATTTTATTTAAAAAAAAAAAATAATTGAACGCAACCAAAACTGCTGTAAAATAATTTCGTGTATGAAACCAAATTAAAAAACTCGATTGTATTAGCGAAAATCTTATTAGTACGTACTATGTATGAGGGTACTTATAAAAAATTAAAAGGTCGTTTATTCGCCTTTAAAGCGCCGCAAGAGGCGTTACAATAGCTCTGAGCCAAAGGGAGTCATATGTCAAAATGCTTTGGTAATTGGTGTAATGTAAGTATTATTGATAAACTATTTTGAGTTTACAATAATTTAATACGTAAAACCTATTTTATTTACGTTCAAATGTATATTATAATTATATAATTTGGTTTATTTCAGATCAATTAAATTTGTTCAAAAGAAAAGGTGCGTTTATAATGTGTGCGTAGTTTGTCACAATAAGCAATGAACTTTGGTACACTACACATTTTTTTTACTTTTGCGGTTGCTCATACTCGATAAATTTCATTTTTACTAATAAAATCTTATTTTAAAAACACAAATAAAGAAACAAAATCACTGAGCTATATGTGATTTTTTTTTTGACGTTTAGCCCCCTTTGGCTCTAGTTCTCGAATAATCTGCCAGATGTCAGCCACTCCGCGTTAAAAGGCGAATAATTTGTAAACCAAAATAAATTATCCTTTATGCATTTTGACAAATACATATAACTTATAAGTTATGCAAGCAAAATTTGCATTTCTATTTTTATGTCAGCTACCAAAGAAGACATTCTATATAATTTAAGACATTCATATATAATTTAATACCCTTGACAGACTAGGGATTAGCTAAGCGCGATTAGTGATTTTTTCGAGATTAGCTGTAGTGTGTCAAGTTGAAGATTAGCTAATCTCGTTTTATTTGAGGATTAGTCACTAATCGAGATTAGTGCACTAATCCTTGAAAATTTTCGAGATTATCTCGTTGTATTGGGTTTAGTGATGGTACAAGTGGCACTACAATATGAAATAATTATTTAAACATTGCTGAAAATGCAAGTGGCGTGAATTTACGATAGAAGTTATAAAATCAATGACATCTTAAAAATTTGTGCTGAATAAATTTTGAGGATATAGAAAATCTAGTGTGTTTTAATGTATAAATCTTAGAAATATTGAATTAAAAAATGAGTCCAGCTGATTTACCAGCTATATTTCAGCGAATCACCATAATAATATTTTATTTCTCTGCAAGAAACTAATCCCTAGTGTGTCAACTCATATGGATTTGTGGTGGATTAGCTAATCTCGTTTCACTAATCGCGCTTAGCTAATCCCTAGTCTGTCAGTGGTATAAGACATTCATATATAGTTTAAGACATTCATATGTATATAATTTAAGTAAACGACTGGATTATTTGTGATTACTTATTTCAAACCCAAAATGGTACGCGTTTGCTAAATTCTGTTTTTTTCTATGTAAACAAATGTCCCACTTTTCTTTGTAATTTCATAGTAATAATTCTTACTTATAGGGGAATAGACAGCCGACAAAAAAAAATTAGAATTCCATACCTTACAGAAGAAAAATCCGTTGGGACCTTTACACTTTCGTGGAAAAAAAATTATTGGTGGATCGACTGGGACAAACGCTAATCTTTCATAAAGAGTTTGAGAATTTGAAACACTATGAAACAGTTAAAAATAAAATGAAACAAGGTTTTACCGGGACTAGGTCTTTGATGTACAATTTATGTTGCATTTCATTAAAAAATTGGGCTGCATATCTTAAATTAACTTTATTTAAATGCTACATAGAAGCATATGTTTGTTTGATGGCATATGCCGTTTTATCCCCAAAATTGTTTATAAAAATTGGTGAACAATTGGCTAAACGATTTTTAAACGCTCATATTAAATATAATTTATTCTATTAATTTTTAATTGTTGGTATAATCTCTATGCCACAACAATTTTGTCAAAATGTTTTGTAAACATAGCAAAATGAATAAAAATTGCACAGGCGTCTGCTGTAAAAAAAGAAACACTTAAAATTGAACGTATGTTTTTCTAGACAACTACAAGAAATTTAAATCGAGTTTTTTTTTTCGCTAAAATTTGCGCTTGGTTCCTATGACTATTTCCAAAAACGCCTATTACATAAAATTAAATTTCTGAATTTATTTGATCCGCTGTAAGATTTTACCGCATCTTTCACAAATCCAATAAGAATTTTACTAAAAAAATATTCATTGTGAACACTCCATTGCCAAATCATAACCGCAACTCCATGTTTGTTTTTATTTGGCAACAAAAAAATAATCCAACAACAAAGTATTTGACATGATCACATAAAATGTACAGTAAAAACAACTAAAATATCTAAAGTGAAGTGATAAGTCGCTGGATTGCCAGGACTGGTTGTAACAACATAAATTGTTGGTCATAGTTTTTCTTAATACCGAAATTAGTTTTTTAGTGTGACTTGTGGAATATGGAAATTTTTCAGTATGTTCCGTTTAAATCGTTTGTGAATCCAAACTTTTGGTATAAATTCGCTGATATCAAAATAGATATTGACCGTTTAAATGATCAACCTCGTAAAATCTACGGGTTTTACACAAATCAAAGTGCCAAAAATTGTCTTATCGAAGTCGATTGTACGTCTTTTAATGAGTAAGTAATACAAAATAAAGTTTTGGATTGTGGTAGGAAATCGATAATCGTGTTATCATTTTAAAACAACATTCTTCGTTGATGTATTATGTACTTATATATTATGGAAGGGTGGGTAAGATATGCGGAAATTTCATTAAGTGGCGCGGTAGGAAAGGGACGTTTAATAAAAACCTCAGTTTTTTAGAATTGATTGTCATTGTTAACCAATTTTGTCATTTAATTATACATATTTGTATTTCATTTCTGGGGTCATTTACACGTTTTTTTTTGTGTTTTGTATATCGTCGGTGTACTGGAAAAAATGACCAAGCCGAATTTTAGGTAAACAGACTTAATTCGACCAAAGACCTGAGAATTATTGAATCTATTATACAGGAAAAAAATGATCAAAATATCCTCCTAAGTAATACTTGAAGAAATACTCATTTTGTTTATGTCCATATTACAGTGGCAAAACAAATCACTTATAAGTGACATCGATATACTTTTCCATAGTAATTACTAATGGGCCCGATTCTGCAACAGTGCAACGTTAAAATTCATGTTATGTTATTTTATTTCCCCGCTCTCTATTTGAATTTGTATTGAAAAAATAACATAAAATAAAATTTTGGAAGGCAGAATCGGGCCTAATACCGTACTCAGTTTTCAGGTATCAAATAATACGGGGGCTATTTGACTATTTGTGAATTCGATTCGATTTCGAGCGTATTGGACTGTTCGAAGTATAAGATTCGTATTTGATTTAAATAAGAAACGAACGAATCTGATTCAAATCAAATAAGAATCCAATACTCGATGACATCGAATTCACAAATAGCCCTCTGCGCAAATTTACTATGGAAAAGTGTAGTGATGCCCCTATAACACGATATTAAAAACCGAACTAAAAGAGAGGCGCTCATGGTGGTTTACTGCTTGAAATGTCGAAATTCAAATATTACTTTGACGAATCGGTTAAATTTCATTTGATTTTAAGGAAAATATAAATCTAACTTGATTAAAAATAGAAAATTAGCCAAAAAGAAATTAACTAATTAGATAGAAATTACTTTTTATTAAAATTGTTAAATACAATATACAAAATGAGTTATTTATTTAAATAAAATAAGTTCTAAATATAAGAATATAAACATCTCTTATATTACAAACTAGTTTATAACCAAATATGTAGAACAGAGCTATCTAGCTTACACGAAGAAAGGATTTGATTAATTTACTATCTTTGTTCGAATATACGGAAAATTTAGCGATGCGAAGTTCATTAAATATCGCATTACAGAAATAACTAAGCACACGAAAAATTGCGATGTGGATGTTCCAATATGGGCTCGTAAACAATACATATATGTAAATTGTGAATGTTTAACAGTTGGAGGAAATGGAGTACAACACAAAGCATGTAGCACTATAATATTCAAATTATAACAATTGTACAGTACTGGTTAGTAGTTAAACAAATTGTTTTAAGTATTGAAACTTAAAATGTATATTTTTAGGGAAATTATTAGAAAAAATTTCACTAACAAGCCGCTTACAAACAGGGCATCAACCAGCCTTAAGAAAGGACCGTGCGAAGATTAAGATCAATGATCAAATCACGCTACATGTTTTGATGTATATTACATTGAAGAAAATTAATCATCTTTTTTTCTAGATTATAACTGAACTGGAAGGAACTACATACTATTAGAAATATGTAAATTTATATTATAGATCATGTTTAAATGTCAAATTTTCAACAACAACTTTCACATAATGCCACTAGGTGTGTATGTATAAACAAAAATATTTTCGTGTCATAAAATTGACTATTATTAGTACGTGATATTAAAATTGATTTTGGCTGCCCCTTTTTGAAAAACGCCAGTAAATATTTTTTTGATTGTGTAGTGACATCTAGCGGGAAACGCGCTGTACTTCTTTTTAACCGTGCTGCCTCTTTCGGAAAACGCTCTGTACTTTTTCAACAATCGTGCTGCCTCTTTCGGAAAACATGATCTATATGGCAGATTTATTGATACTCGAGTGTTGGGGGGATGAGCGATGAGGTCTATTTGGGGATTTATTTGTAGGCTGAGGTGGAGGTTAGATTAAGTTGAGTTCATGTACACATGTAGTTTTCGAATAGTAGCGGTATTTTAAGTATATTGCTTTCAACCAAAATGAGTTAGGTATATTTGTTGTTTAACGGCTGGGCAAAGCAACAGCAAAAATTAACCAATTTTTGGTCTTAATTGTTTTAGGTGTATTTTCTTGTCAATTCGATACTTGTGGCGGGTATTAAAACTAAAAATTTGGTTAAGATTTGTTTAACCATTAATTTTTTTTTTGGGTTACCTAACCCTACCTCTCCACCTGACATATACTATACCACTACCTAAGTATAACAAAAATTGAACTCATTCATAAGTTCTTAGCTAACTCACATATATCAAGGTCCATCGGTTTAGTATTTTTGTTTCACGTTCTATAGGAAATCTTATAATATAATGGAACTCAAACTTGTACTCAGTTTCAAAAAAATGAGTCATTTATTTGAAGTAGTGATACTTGGGTACCATTAACATATCTATAAACAAAAATATTAAAAATGGCTTCGGGTCAGGTAAACGTGCGATACGTTATTCGGTGCGAATAAACTGGAATTTATATTCTATAAATAAGCATTCTTTAATTGAATTAATTTCATAATTTTCTCCTTTTCGTTCATATTGAAAATATTTATTATTAAAACTTAATTTATTAGCATTACGCTTCAACACACGCGGGATTACACTTGCTGTTACTTTGAATTGTGTATGTCTCCATTCTCCACTATAAATAAATTATAATACCTTTAAAGGACATAACTATACTTTTCCATAGTAAACTTGCGGTCAATGATATAGGCAGATTTATCGATAATGCAGTATTATTTAATACGTGAAAACATAGTACGGGATTACTTCTAAAGATGTCAGCTTTAATAATTTTTAATTTTTGGAAAATAAAAAATAAAATTAATTTTTTTTATAATTCATGTCTAGTTGTAAGTTGTATTCGTCGTTTTTGCTTTTGTTTACATTTTTGTTTCGATACAACAAAAAAAATTTAAAAAAAAACTACTAGTGCCATCTTTAGATTTAATCCATCTATCGCCGTTTTTTGACAGCAATGTCCTTTATTGACGATTGTAAAAGTAGAGAAAGCGCCTCTCAAAAATTTAGCAATGCGGTAATTAAAAATTGTTTTTATAAACCAAAATTGGAATTATTTACAATTATTAGCAATCCGGTAAGTAAAAATTGTGTCTACAGTTCAAAATTGGTATTGTTTACAATAATTTCGAACGTCAAATTATCAGGTAGCTCAGTTTAAAAAATTTCCACTAGGTGGAATCCGTGATGCTCCAATCGTCAATAGGCTCCAATCGTAAATATTAATGGTATAACTCAATGGTAGATTGCAGGTGGAGAGGCCGGGTAAACTATTTTTTGGTCTATCTAGTAAGATTGTTATAATTTTTGTTTGTTTGGTGAAAGCAATACAACTTTTGTTAAAAAAAAATTTAAACAAATTTAGTTTTGATTTATTTTTGCTCCATTCTTTGCTATACACTACTACGATTTAAATAAAGAAATATTTTTTATGGCTTTATTTAAATCATGCAGCGCTTTACACCTACTCTCCACCTGCCATTAACATCGAGTTATACCATTAAAATTCGAACAGTTGCTAGTGGAGACACGAAATTGCAACAACCTGCCAGATGTCATACAATCATTTGCTACCAAGAAGGCATAACTTGATTGTATACCAAAATTGTACGTTTCTTGGCTGGATTCAAAAACATGGCTACCAGTTTCAAATGGAATTTCTCTAATTTGTAGTTAGTGTCACAATATAGAAATATTGTGTATAATTTTTATGCAAATGGCTGCTCCTTTTCTAATCGCTGTAGCGGATTGTTGTTTTAATGACTTGCACAATACTTAAGTCAATCCCAAAAATAAAAAACGTCTGCACAGCTTGATGGTTGATGGATAAGAGAATTATTTATTTTGTATTATAAATTTACAATAATGGTTGCCATAATTAGATACTATAATTTTAGAACATGTACAATCTTCATTAAATTTAGAACACGTACAATCTACATTAACAATTTGCCAAACGAACTCTTTCGCATAATTAGATTTAACATTTGTAAGGTTTTATAGCTTAAATTATTTTGTTGATCAGCTGTAAAATTTTATTGTGTTGAGCAGCTGTCATCACAAAAAATGTAAACAAAAACAAATTTATTAGGTAAGCTTTACAGTAATAATACATAAATAAATAATGAACTTTAAATCATTCGCCTTGTGACCGTATAAGTGGAAACACGTATATTGTGAAAAAAGGAGTTTTTTAAGCAGTGAGTGGGAAAGTGAAAAGTGGTGAAAAATCAGAAAATTCAAAAAAAAAAAGGAAATAAAATTCCAAAAATAAAAAGAGACAATAAAATAAAAAAGTTTGTGAAGAAAATCAAAAAACCAAAAATAGAAAATAAAACAGAAAATCAAAATGGCGGCCCAAGCCGACCAAACAATTTAATAAATGAAAGAAGAACATCAGATGCAGATTTCATGGGATATGAAGAAAAGGAAATAAAACAAAAAAGAAAATTAATTAATAATAACAGTGACGGTGAAACGGAAAGTAAAATGGCTAGACATAACAATATTAAAACAGGAAAAAGCGAAAATAATAAGATCGAGAAAATGGATGAGGGTAAAAATATTAACAACGAAACAAAAGATCAGCCAACTAGACCAGAAAATAAGTACCTAAATAACGATAAAGGACCATTCTACGTGTTAGTAAAGGCTAGAACACCAAAAAATATGCTGTGTGTGATTCTGTCAAGAGTGTTTATACAAAACCAAGTGAAAATAATAAACATAACCGAAGTTAGCAATAAACTAGCGAGAGTGGAATTCGATTCGTATGATAAAGCGAACAAATGCGTGAGAAAAGACAATCCAGTACACATAACACTAATGGAAAAAGGGTACACTTGCTTCATACCGAAAAATTATACACACGTGGAAGGAGTCATCAGAGGATTGGCGGGGGAGTTCACGATGGAAGAAATAAAAGCAAACCTGACCTGTGATTATCCAATAACCCATATAGAGACCCTGCAAACATGGGATAGAGAAAAAAAAGAATTAAAAAACACAAACATTACAAGAATTGAAATAAGAGCAAGCGAACTACCGAAACAAGTATCGTTCTACGGAGTTAAAATAAAAACAGGGATGTACATACCAAAAATCAAATTTTGCTCAGCGTGCCTTGGCTACGGACACTTTAAAAAAATTTGCAGATCACAAATTAAAAGATGTAGTAAATGTGCAAAGCCAATGACACAAGAAAATCCACACAACTGTCAAGAAAAACCAGAATGTAGATTCTGCGAAGGAGAAGAGCACTTCACAAATTCAAAAAACTGCCCAGAAAAGAAAAAACAAAACCAAATTAAAATGCATATAATAAAACATAAAACAACATATAGAGAAGCAATGAACGCATTGTACCCTAAACAAAAAAATATAAGTAAAGAATTGGACCTACAGATCTATCCAAATATATCAAAGAACAACAACACAACACCTAACGCATGGATCGAAAGGGCAAATAGAAACGAAGGAATTATAAAGGAACAAAGAATGAAAATTGACCAACTACAAGAAGCGTTAAGTAAAATCACAAAGATGTGCAATACGACAATTGAGTCTCCAGATGTGTTCACAATGGAAGTGAAGGAGGCGATCAATAATCTCAAAATAAAATAAAATGGAAAACAACTTCAAAATCATGCAGCTAAACATAAGAAGCCTTAGAAGCAACATAAATCTTCTTGAAGTATTTATGAACAAACAAAAAGTGGACATAGCCATATTAAATGAAACATGGACACACCTAGATAACAAACCACAGATACAAAACTACAAATTAATCACAAGAAATAGAGAGGATGGATACGGAGGAGTAGGCTTTCTAGTTCATAAAAAAGTAGGAGTAAAACAAGTAGATACAAATTTAAACCTAACACACATTGAAATAATACAAATTAAAATAAAAGTTCTAAATAACAATTTAAACATAATAACATTCTATAACCCACCAAACGGTAATAGAAACACGGAAATAGAAGAATTTCAAAAAATCATAGATAAAATGGAAAACAGCGAGAACACAATAATAGCAGGAGACATAAACGAGCACAGCAACATGTGGGGACAAGCAATAAGAGAAAGCAGCACAGGGAAAAAAATAGCCGAAATAATATCAAATAGCAGTCTACAATTGCTAAATAATGGAAAACCAACAAGGCTAAACCTAAGGAACCACACAACGTCAACACTGGATATAACCCTATGTACCCAGGATATATTCAACAAAGTGTCATGGGACTGCATAGAGGAAAACGTCGGATCGGATCATTTACCAATAATAATAAACATCAACATAAATAGATTTACAAGGAAAGAGATCATAGACTGGAAAAAGGTAATTCAGGAAACAACAAACATAGAGGAAATAGAGAACAACGAACAAAAAAACATAGAAACGATATTAGAAGAAATAATAATGCAAAACACAAGAATAGTAACGTGTAATCATAGAAATAACCCAAAAACATGGTGGAATGAACAACTACAAAGGCTATGGAACATAAAAAAACAAAAGCAAAAAATATACAATAGACAAAAGGACCTATACACGGCCACGGAACTATTAAGATCAATTGCAATTTTGAAAAGGGAAATTAAATCAGCCAAAAGGAAATCATGGGAGAATTTTGTAACAAGCATAAATCCAAACATAAATACAAAACAATTATGGAATAAAATAAATAAATTAAAAAATAAAAGAGGAAACGGCTTCAACCTGTTGGAGGATTATGATATGGCAAAAAAATTTCTAAACGAAAACTTCCCAGAATCTATTGAAGAAACAAGACTACCAATGGAAACAACAAGCGTGAAGCAGTATAAATTTAATGATAAAATAATAATAGAAACATTAAAACAAAAACAAAATACAGCACCAGGAGAAAACAAAATTTCTTATAAAACGCTAAAAAATATAATAGAAATCAACCCGAATATAATAAAGAATATAGTGAAATACCTAAACGAAATATATATAAGCCAAATATATCCAGAAAAATGGAAAAAAACAAAAGTGATTCCAATCAAAAAACCCAACAAAGATGAATTCGAAACAGGAAGCTACAGACCAATTTGCCTACATAACACAATATCAAAAATATTTAATAAATCCATATTGGAGGAGTTAAACAAACACATATTAGATAAAAAAGTACTACCAGCAAATTCATATGGATTTAGAAAAGGATATAATATAATGGATTATTTCGTGAATTTATTCAGTGAAATAGAAGCAGAAAAAGCCAAGAAAAAAGTACAAATATTAATAACCACCGATATATCAAAAGCTTTCGATAATGTTCGAAAAGATATACTAATACAGAAACTAAAGGAAATAGATACACCAAAACATATAATTAATTGGATATATCAGTTTTTAACAAACAGAACAATAATATTAGATAATGGAACAAATACAATAAAACAAATCACGAATAAGGGAATCCCGCAAGGAAGTTGTCTGAGCCCATGTCTCTTCAATATATACACCAAAGAAATACATAAACTTCAAAAAGCAGAGATATCAATATATCAATTTGCAGACGATGTAGCCATTTTAGTGAAAGAAAAGAATGAACGAGCAGCAATAGCAACAAGCAACAAAATCTTAAGTAAGCTAAACGAAGAACTAAGGAAGATAGAACTAAAAATAAATCCGGAGAAAAGTACATTCATGAGGCTATACAAGAATAAACCCACAGGACAAGATGTAAAAATAAACCATATCAGATTATCGGAAGAAAAAGAAATAAAACTATTGGGAGTAACATTCACGAATAAAATATCACTACTACCACACTACAAATATTTAGAAAAGGAAATAGGAAGTGCAACAAATCTGCTGAAAGCCATAACTCATAAAAATGGAGGAGCCCATCCACAAATGATAACGAACGTTTACAAAGCAATCATACAAACAAGGACCAAATTTGCAGACACAATAACTACAACAAAAATAAAAAACTGTACCAAAATAAAACAGCAAATAATCAATAAGAACTTAAGAATTTGCACAGGAATGCTAAAAACGACGCCAATACCAACACTACTAGCAGAAACAGCCACACTACCAGCGGAGCTAGATAATAAACTAACATCATTGAAGTACATAGCAAACAACATAAACAAAAACAGCGTTACAGCCGAGAAAATCAAAAATAATCAAATAATGGAAAAACTAAGGAAGCTGTATGTCGAAACTAACTTTCTAGAAAAAATAGCGCACCCAGAAAACAGAATAATAAGAAAGACAAAAAATATAGAAATACAGGAAGAAATCAAAAAAAAAAGTGAGAAATCAAACATGAACCAAATAGAAATAATGTCACTCTACATAGAGTTACTAAACAAATATAAAGGATATCAACAAATTTACACGGATGGAGCACTAAAAGATGGAAAGGGAGGAATTGGAATATACATTAAAAACCTAGACGAGCAACTTAAAATAAACGTAAAGAATAAAGCAACTATAAAAACCATAGAAACACTGGCAATAAAAATAGCAATAGAGAAAGCAATACAGCGTGAATTCACAAAAATTGTCATATTTACAGATTCAAAAAGCAGTTGCTCGTCTCTAAATAAAGTAATAAAAGAGGGAAAGTACAAATACTATGAAAAGGAAATACTAGATAAAGCAGCAGAAAATGAGAACACACAGATCAAAATACAATGGATACCAAGCCACATGGGGATAGTGGGGAATGAGAAAGCAGATAAATTAGCAAAAGAAGCAATAGAAGAATCAAATGAAACAATAGAAAATTTAATAACTATAGAAGATGCCCATCAAATAATAGAAGAAGAAATAAGACAGAAATGGAAGATAAAATACAATAATTGGACAACAGAAATAGGGAAATACAATAAGCAAATAAATAACATACCACCAGCAAAACCATGGTACCACAAAGCCCAGATGAGCCCATACAACATCAGACAAATAAACAGATTGAGGACAGGACACGCAAAAAATAAAAAATTTAAAAACACAGTGGGAATTGAGGAAAACAACCTATGTGACATATGCAACACTATAGAAGACAACGAACACATAGTGGAGAAGTGTAAAAAATTCAATCAAATACGCCAAAAATACACACTAATACAACATAATAAACTAATAGATATCCTAAAATCAGAAAATATTAAAAACTATAAAATAATTTGTGATTACCTAAAAGAAATAGACTACGGTTTATAAAAATATTTATGTTAAAATAAGAAACCCTACTAACCATAAGAATTTTAAGAACTATATTTTGTTCAACCATTCATGAAAGATAAAAAGATAAAACTGTTATAATTTATAGAACAAAAAAAAAAAAAATAACTTTGACACTTGTATAAAATTTTAATATTGTTATGTATACCAATAGGTCGTGTGGATAAAATAGTATTCAGGCCTAAGCAAATGAAATAAAAAAAAAAAAAAAAAAAAAAAAATGAACTTTAAATATTTCAGGAAAGATTTGGATACAATTCATGGCAGCAATCCCACAATGTAAAAATAAGTACAACACACGAATGCTAAATTATAAATTACAACAAAATATATTTTGTTTAACTCCATGTTATGCCTTAGCTGATGTCGAATCCATACATACAGCCCCGGTTGAATCACCATCAGATTCAAGAACTGGAAGGCGGCATAACTTTTGAATTGGGCGTTTGAGTATGCTGTTTTTGGTTTTAACCTCAACTACGCGAACCATGCCGTCAGTACCTGGATATAACATGGTAACTCGTCCCAATAGCCATTGAGCAGGTGGTAGATTATTATCATGGATAATAACAATGTCGTTTAATTGCAGATTTTTACATTGCGTTTGCCATTTCGATCGTTGCTGTAGTGTTGTCAGATATTCGAATTGCCAGCGTTTCCAAAACTGACCATATATCTGCTTTACAATATCCCACCTTGCATTTGGAGATATCTTATGATCAGGTATACGATCTGGTATTTGATGAATAGGTCGTCCAATTAAAAAATGGGCAGGTGTCAGAAAATCTGGTTCATCGCTATTGCTGGAACATATCGGCCTCGAATTTAAAATGCCCTCAACTTGAACCACAAGTGTTGAAAACTCTTCTAACGTTAGTATTGCGGCGCCAATGGTCCTAGTTATCTGTGTTTTTGTAGATTTTACTGCGCTTTCCCATAAGCCGCCTTGATGTGGACTTCCTGGAGGAATAAATCGCCATTCTACATCATCCTTTAAAAGATTAGAAGAAATGTTATCAGAATGTAGTGTTAAAAATTCGTACACTTCTTTAAGATGATTTCTGGCACCAATGAAGTTGGTGGCATTATCACAGTAAATGGTGTGGCACAATCCCCGTCTACCGAAAAATCTTCTCAGTGCACCAAGGAATGATTCTGTGCTCAGGTTCATGCAGATCTCGATATGAATGGCGTGCGTGCTGAAACACACAAAAATGCATAGGTAAGCCTTTATTGGAATTGATCCTCTGCGTCGCACTGGATGTATTCGGAAAGGCCCACAAAAGTCAATACCAACTGTTCCAAAAGATACTGTGTATTTTACTCGGCCTTCTGGTAACTCTCCCATGATTTGGTTCATCATTCGTGGATTTTGTTTTAAACACTTCACGCATCTTCGAAATACTGTCTTAGCCACATCTTTACCTCTTACGATCCAATATTTTTGACGAACTAGGCTGGTTAGTAAATTTATGCCGGGGTGCTGGTTCTTTACGTGTATGTCATAGGTGATTGTGGCGGCGATCGAAGATTTATGAGATATAATTATGGGATGTTTAGTATTATAGGGCAGTGCTGATTTTTGAATTCTTCCGCCGACACGCATCACTCCATCATTATCAACAAATGGGTTTAATTGCCTTAATTTGCTCTTCACTGGAACTGAATTTTTATTACGGAGGCAATTATATTCTTCAGGGAAGTCTTTACTTTGAAAATGCCTTGCTATGCATTGCGTCGCCCTCTCTATCTCTTCCGGCAATAATACTCCGCCTTTCCTTTCAGTTTTCTTATGGCCAAGACGGGCGTTATGACAGAATCGCAGCATGTACGCTAGTACCTTTTGCACCTTGAAGAAACTGGAAAATTTATTGCTTAGCTCGTCTAATGTATTGTTTTTGCCTTCGTTGCTAATCACATTGGCAAGGCCGTAGACTTGATTAGGCAATGCACTCTCCTCTGCTGTATGATGTATATTGGGTTGATTCGGCCATAATTGTTCTGCCTCCTTTAGCCATGGTGGGCCAGTCCACCACAAGTCATTATGAGTAATTTCGCGCGCTGATACACCTCGCGATGCCAAATCGGCTGGATTTTGCTTAGAAGGGACATGTCGCCATTGTTCTCGTTTGTGTGTACTGATAATCTCTGACGTGCGGTTCGCGACGAATGTTGTCCAGCATCTTGGTTGCCGAGAGAGCCAATCCAGTACTATTTTTGAATCCGTCCATAACGTGACAGAAGATACTGGGATAGTAAAAATGGTTTTGACTTGTTTTGCAAGTCGACTCAAAAGAACAGCACCCATCAACTCCAACCTTGGTAAGCTAACCTGCTTTAGCGGAGCCACTTTTGTTTTTGAGCAGATTAGTTGAATTGTGGTACCATTTTCTGTTTGTGATCTGGCATAAAGCACCGCTGCATAAGCCCACTTGCTGGCGTCGCAGAATCCATGGATAGTTATGCAGGTAGAAACAGTGATGGAACGTGGAATTTTTATGTCAGGGGTTCTGCATAAATCGTTTCTGATGTCAATCCAAGCTGATTTAGTTTCTGCCGGCAACTCTTCATCCCACTCTAACTTTTTAAGCCATAAACTTTGGAATAGAATTTTGATCCTGACGGTGATTGGCGATATGAGTCCGAGAGGATCAAAAATCTTACTCGCTTCTGAAAGAAAATTTCTTTTAGTATGCTCTCTGGTTTCTGCTAGACGGACTTGAAAAATGAAGTCGTCTGTTATCGCGTTCCAGCCAATTCCTAATAGCTTCACAGGTTCGTCTGGATATTCCACAATAGATTTGATGCAGTTCATATGCGAATCATCGGATGAGTTACGGATGAGTGGATGGTTAGATGATATTTTTCGTAAATTAAAACCACCGCTACTTAATATATTTACAACGTCGCTCTTCAATTGAATTAGTTCTGTTAACTTTGATGCACCCGTCATCAAATCATCTACGTATATATCATAATTGATGGAACGGCATGCTTCCGGTTTTAAAGCCTGGTTTATTAGAGCCAACTCCTTCAAACATCTGGTAGACATGAATGCTGCGGAAGCCGTCCCGTACGTAACGGTTTTCAATGCATATGGGCAGATTCGGTAGTGCTCGTCCCGCCATAGTATTATCTGGTACTTGCTATCCTCTTCGCTTACCCAAACTTGACGATACATTTTCTCTATATCGCCAACTAATACATATAAATGCTGTCGAAACCGAACAATTATTTCAAAAAGGCTAGATTGGATGGTTGGACCTATCAGCAACTTCTCATTGAGTGACTTCCCTGTCGTGGATTTTGCCGATGCATCGAAAACCACACGCAATTTTGTAGTGCTACTAGCACTTTTCAATACACCGTGATGCGGTAAAATATAGGACCGCTGCAACTCTTTGCTGGTTGAATGAATTTTATTCATGTGTCCAAGTTCTTGATACTCTTTCAAAAATTCGGTATACATCCTCTTGAAGTCGTCATTTGATTGAAATTTCCTCTCCATGGCCAATAGTCTCGACAGCGCCAAGTGGTACGTGGACCCCATATTCTTCACATCTTCCTTGAATGGAAGTTTTGTTACGAAACGTCCATCTTGTGCTCGCTGGGTGGTGGTTTTGAACCAATCTTCACATATAGCTTCTTCTTTGGATAGTTCTATTGTGTTGGTTTCTGGAACTTGCTCAATTTCCCAAAAGCGTCGTAGTGTTGCATCAATGTCAATAATTGTGATGAATGTTTGTGTAGTATTTGGCGCGATATCCTCATACCTTCCTCCTATGACCCAGCCCAGTTTTGTATTGTGTGCTACTAAATTGCTTGAGCCAATTTTCATGTTCCCCTCTTCAAAAAGGTCGAAGACTATTTCAGCTCCAAGCAGCAAATCGATGGAGCCCGGTTTGCAGAAGTTTGGATCGGCCAGTTTAATGGTCTGTATATCTTTCATGTTAACTGTATTAAACTTAAAGGCTGGTAGTGGCGATGTAATCTTTGGAATTATTAATGCTTTTAGGGATATTTGCTTCATGTCGAATCTCGAAGAAAAGCGCAAGTTAATACTTCCGTGAGCCTGACCCAAACTAGTTTGTCCAATTCCTGCTATTAACGTTCTGCTATTAGTGCGCGGTAGACCCAATCTCTGGACTAATGCTTCAGTTACAAACGATGCTTGAGATGCGGTATCTATTAAAGCTCGGCATTTTCTGGGTACTCCGTGATTATCAGCTATATTAACTATTGCCGTAGGTAGGATAGTTTGAAAGCTGCAATTTAGGGTAATAGTTTGATTGGATTCTGAAGAATTTGTATACGCATGATGTGTAGTGGTAGCTGTAACCGGTTGCGTGGGATTCTCGGAGGCAGCGTCATTATTTTCTGAAGCTCTCGGATTTGTGTCACTATGTAATAGCCAGTGGTGCTTGCGATAACACTGGCGACATCTTCCTCGAATTCTACAGTCATATGAAGAGTGACCTGGGTTCAAACAATTAAAGCAACGGTTGCCACTAGTTAACAGCTTCTTCCGCTCGTCTATGGATAACTTCTTGAAAGTATCACAATCTATCAATCTATGTTCCGATTCGTTGCAAGATATACATTGAGGACTTGTTGTCGATGCAAAACTATGTTTGGGTTGTGCAACGGCTCGTGTTGGTCTTGTAGAATGTATCTTCATGGATTCCAGCGCATCTGTTCTTTTTGTTAGGAATTCAAAAAAGTCATCTATTGTCGGAAACTCATTATCTGTGTTGCTTTGTGCCCATAGACTTCGAGTAGACTCGTCTAATTTCTTTTGCAAAAGATAAATAAGCCATGGATCTCTAGCTTCGGCTTGTTCACCTAGAGCCTTTAAGCCGCGTATTACCTCATCGGATGTATCGAGAAGTTTCCGTATATTTGATGCATTTGCCACGCTGATACTGGGTTGTTCAATAAACGAATGTACAAATGCGTTAATTGTGTGCCGTTTGCGATCATATCGTTTACGTAACTTATTAAGTGCCTCAATGTAGTTCGCATCGGTTACTTTGAAGTGCTTCACAAGTGAGTAGGCTTCTCCTCTAAGCAGTCCCATCAAATACTGGAACTTCTGGACGGGACTTATTGTTTCTCGTTTATGGATGCTCGAACAGAAGAGATCGAAGAAACTTTGCCATTCGGTAAAATCACCTGAGAATGGTGGAATTTGTAGCTTTGCCAATTTAATTTCGGGGGCTGGATTAAAGGTGCTCGTGTTCATTATTGTATCTTCAACTGTATTGTTCGATATATCAGTAGTGCGTCTATTTATCCACTCGTTTAATTTGGCAACAGCTGCATAGTAGATCTCTTCAGCCTCGATTAATTTTGACTCCTCCTTACTACCGAGAGCAAACATGGAGGCTTCTGCAGAAACAACTTTCTCCAGCATCTCATGGGCACGATTGACCTTTACTCGCATTTCCTCAACCGTCTCGAGCGATTTCTCGTTAATTTCCTTTGCGTAGTTCAATAATCTGGTTAAAACTGCCTTGTAGGAACCACGTTGCCTTTTTAGTCCTTCAATTTCAGCCATTTTTATGATAACGAAACTACTGGATATATGATAATACCGAACACTTTGTACGCACTTTTTACACTAAGAGTTTATCACTGATCACGTTACACTTGATAATAATGTTTTTTATTTTTTATTAATGAAATTGGTGGCTTAATAAATACCAAAATACCAATTTTTCAATTAGGATTCACAGATTGAATATGATGGATGCAATCTTTAAAATCAATTCATACCTGAGATCCGGCTCGAAGGACCATGTCACAATATAGAAATATTGTGTATAATTTTTATGCAAATGGCTGCTCCTTTTCTAATCGCTGTAGCGGATTGTTGTTTTAATGACTTGCACAATACTTAAGTCAATCCCAAAAATAAAAAACGTCTGCACAGCTTGATGGTTGATGGATAAGAGAATTATTTATTTTGTATTATAAATTTACAATAATGGTTGCCATAATTAGATACTATAATTTTAGAACATGTACAATCTTCATTAAATTTAGAACACGTACAATCTACATTAACAATTTGCCAAACGAACTCTTTCGCATAATTAGATTTAACATTTGTAAGGTTTTATAGCTTAAATTATTTTGTTGATCAGCTGTAAAATTTTATTGTGTTGAGCAGCTGTCATCACAAAAAATGTAAACAAAAACAAATTTATTAGGTAAGCTTTACAGTAATAATACATAAATAAATAATGAACTTTAAATATTTCAGGAAAGATTTGGATACAATTCATGGCAGCAATCCCACAATGTAAAAATAAGTACAACACACGAATGCTAAATTATAAATTACAACAAAATATATTTTGTTTAACTCCATGTTATGCCTTAGCTGATGTCGAATCCATACAGTTAGAATCTACTAGAATTTTTGTGACCTGTGATGTGAAGATTTATTTCCAAAAAATTCTTGTTTCGCAAAAAAAAAATTAAATTTTTGTCAAGATATTTTAAATACATACTTAAAAATGCGACAGCGAAAAAAGAATCATTAAAATACATATACGTATGGTATGACGATTTTTTGCAACAATTTTTGCACAATTTCTTTAAAATATCAAAACGCAAATGATTTCTAATCGTTAAATTTATTGTATGTTTTCCTCACCCGACGCTATTTTTTACATTTTTGTTACCAGTTATGGTAATTGTAATGGTATCATTTATGTCAGGTGGAGTAGCTGGGTTATATCCTATGCAATTGTTGTTGTAGTTTTGTCAACAAAATGCACTAGGGTTTGCGTTGAACGTTGAGCTTGGAGTTGAGTTGAAGGTTGAGTTGGGGTTGAGTTTAGGGTTGGGTTTGAGTTGAAGTAGAGTTTTCGATTGGGGGGGGGGGGAGATTAATTTGTAGTCCAGTTGAGGGTTTAATGGGAGGGTATGTTTAGTTGAGTTCATATTCATTCCCGCATGCAGCTTTCGAATCGAGCTGATTTTGGGATTGAGCTAGCCGTTGAGTGTGGAGTTGTGTAGAGGGTTGAAATATGGTTCGAGCTAAGTTGATTTGAATTTAAGGGGTTGAGATAACTTGCGTTAAGTTTGAGTAAGATGTTCGGTTGGGTTTATTTGAAGGTTGATTCTTGGATTGAGTTAGGTGTTGAGTGTGGGTCTAGGTTAAGAGTAATCTGAATGTTGATTTCGGGCTGAATTGGTGATTGAGTTGAGGCTTAGATTGGCTGTTGATTTAATGATTGTATTGAGAATTGCCTTGCGATTGAGCTAGAGGTTGAGCTGACGATTGGGTTGTGAGGTTCAGTTAGAGATTGATTTGGGAGTTGAGTTTATTTTCAGGCCAAAGTTCTGAGCACCTGTTAGGTTTTAGCCCTTTATATTTTTCTACTAAAAATTAATCTTCCACAGAAGACCACCTCCCAAGGTGAGCACTCCTCTTAAACATTCTTAAACATGATTTTATTGTTAACAATTTCTTAATATATTTCCCCTTTAACGCAATCACCTCTTGAAAACACCGTTTTTCGGCGGTATGGAAGATGGTCTGCTCAGAAAAGTTTCGCTATATATATTTGTATGCTTTGTAAAGCTGTAATTAAGTATTTTAAAATAAAAAGGGCCCTAAACCAATATTTTAAAAATTTAATAAAATAAAACTTCATTATTTGTTATTGTATTTGGCCAGAAGCATTTCAGTATTCATCTTAGGCCCTTGTTCACAAACACTTCTATTTAGCTCATGGTGTTCTGTGTATTTTTTTCAACGCCTCATACTGTGATATGGCAAGACAGAACACATCAGGTTTTTTGTAACATGTTAAATGTCTTTCTGAGTTTATTCAAACGTTTGTTAATGTACCACCTATTTTCGTATTGCGGAATTAAGGTACTCGTATTATTTGAGATCTTTTATTTATTCTTGGCTGATGTTTATCAGTTAATTATAATTGTGTTAGGAAATTAGGCCCAATATCTAATTATTTCCTAAGCGCAACGACCCGACACAAATTTGAGTCCGTATATTCTCATTCCTATGGAGATTAAATTACTATAAGCTGCGGGTTATATTACATTTGCAAATCGGAAACGCAGCGACTCGACGTAAATGTTCTCACACCTAAATTCTTGCTCCTGGAGAGTTGAAACTTCTCATTATCCTAGGGATATTTTTCTAACTAGAGAGCGAAGCGATAGGCACGCCATAACCCGGCATAAGTTTATATATTATTTCGGCATATATACATATCTGGTTAGTAAAAAAAAATCAATCATATTTTTTGAACTATTAGAGCGATAAAATCCGAAATTAAATCTTTGCAACAAACTCCCATCGTCCTCATCAATAATAAGTTTAATTTCATTGTGTAAGAAGCAGGCCTGCATACGCTCTACAGTTTTATAATTTAAATTGCGATTTACGTAAAAACAGATCAAACAAAGGTTCTGTCTGGTAAGATCGAATATAAACAGATTTATTTGTAGGTCTTGAATCCGGTTACTTATTGAGATTTAACCTTATGTCCTTTTTTATTATTTTTTTTCATTAAAATAAATTTTATTCATAAGTAATTACAATCTAATCTCCTGGACTAATGAGCAATTTGTTTCTGACTTAATTTACTAACTTATATTAATCTATGGCTTCTTCCCATTGGCGTTTCATAGTGTCTTGTAAATTGAGTAAACCACATCTTTGTAGTGGTGTGATCAGCACAATGCCGTTTAAGCTAAAAATTACACCAGCTCAAAAGATTTGGTTCTTTTAAGCCTGCGTACTAAATTCGTGTTGCTTAGGAGCTGATTTGCCTTAATATTCACATGTTGCCGGAGCCTTTCTTCATGTCTCCGTGCTTTTTCTTGAATTCCATTTACGATGAAGTTCACTTTAAGGTCCCTATGGAAGTCATTGTTATATACACGTCACATATCAAGGTGCATCAACGATGTTCCTTAATACCATATTCTGAAAACTTTGGATGATATTTACGTTGCTCTATTTGATACAACCCCAAATTTGAATACCATAAGTCCAAACCGGTTTCAATATTTGCTTATAAAGTAGAAGAGTTCCTTCACATCAGTCAATACATCGACGAATCTCTTAGACAGCATCACTAATTAGTCATTATTACTAGATAAACCATTTCATTGACACATTTAATTACTCTAATTATATTGTTGATTAAAACAAATATGATAAACACGATTTACACTTCTATACTATATATTCATTGTTCAGCAGTGGAAATGCAAAATCATTACGACTTGTTTATTCAGAAAACAACTCTTAAGATAAAAACACGATATTTGCATGTCGGTCACGTGCGTCTATCTATATAATATCATCTGTTAATTTTATTATTTCGATTTATTTTCAGAAATTTCACACCAGCCAAAAATAATTTAATCGTCAACGGTACTCTAATCAATAAAAATACAATCGAACAATTTAAAAATTGTGACAAAACCGAATTGCTTAAGCAATGGGGTCATGAATTATGGACGAATATCAGAAGTGGTGCGACTATTGAAAATCCATCACTTCTCATTAATTTTTTTATTCTGTCGTTTGCTGATCTAAAAACTCATAAATTTTATTATTGGTTTGCATTCCCATCGCCCGTCAATCCGATCGTACACTTATCTGAGGAAATTAAGTCGGTTACAAAAGTGTTTAGCGGTGAACAGATTGATCAATTAAATCGCTTGTACAATGATAATACCATACTTGATGCGTTTAATAAATCATTTTTTATCATTGAACTTGGTCATGGTGATAACGGTGATGGAGTACAAATTTGGCGTCTTAAAGACAAAATAAATGTGGCCCAATTGGAGGAGAATTTTAATATTTCCGCTGACAAATTAAATGAATTGTATTTTTGTTTCGCCGATCCATCCGAGTACGAAAATCCTGGTTGGGGTTTTCGCATATTTATTGCTAAGCTGACTAAATTGTGCCCAAATTTACACGGAAAGCAGGTACATTTGGTTTCGGTTCGCTGCAATAAGGCAAATTCGATCGAGAATAGTATTCACTATCGTGTCCAAATGCCAAATGAGAACGAAAATTTTGAAGGTGACATGAAATGGATTGGTTGGGAGCTTAATGATCACAGTAAATTACTTCCAAAAATGGTGAATATGGGTGCGACTATGGACCCAAAGTCATTGGCCGATAATTCGTGTAATCTAAATTTGAAACTGATGAAATGGAGACTATTACCCGATTTAGATATTGAATTGATACGTAAGACGAAATGTTTGTTGATCGGGGCGGGTACTCTAGGTTGTAGTGTTGCGCGTACCCTACTCGGTTGGGGTGTTAAGCATATTACGTTTATGGATGCCGGGAAGGTGCACTACTCAAATCCGGTTCGGCAAAGTTTATATACGCATTTGGATGCAGTTGCTGAAAAATTTAAAGCGATTGCGGCCCGAGAACGTTTGTTGGAAATTCATCCGGCTTTAACGGTGAACGGTCATGTTGCTTTGATCCCGATGCCAGGGCATCCAGTTGGTGAATCAACGTTACAGACGACAAAAGATAATATTGCGTTGCTAGAGGAACAGGTTAAGGAACACGATGCAGTATTTTTACTCACAGACTCGCGGGAAAGTAGGTGGCTGCCGACACTTTTGGGGGCGTTTTACGATAAGGTAGGGGGTAATGTTTATTTACTAGATGAGGATATAACAATTTTTCCCCAATTTTCCAGATCGTGATAAACACAGCACTCGGTTTCGACAGTTATGTTGTTATGCGACACGGTAGCCGAAAACAATTAAGTGACGAAAAACCGGAATTTATACAAATCGATGGCCTCAAATGTATCTCGGGGAATCGACTTGGATGTTACTTCTGTAATGACATCACAGCGCCCGGCGATGTAAGTACCATAAAATCATAATAATTTTAAGCTCTAAACTTCAAGATTTTATATTCTATGTAATTCCTCGCCTATTACCATGAAAAAATTCCACTTCCAGTTATCGATGTCTCCACTCTTGCTTAGCTTATCGATAAGGTGACAAATTGATTAGATAAATTCTCGTTATTGCATTAAAGGGGAATTTTCTTTTAGATTTTTTTAATGTTTGTTATTTTCTAAATTAATTCCATAATCTACGCGCTAAGCTATACCAAAACGTATGTTTAACTCGTTCGCGAGGTGCAAATAACAAAACATGATAACGAATTTAATTTTGTTTGTATCGGCGACTTGACATTGTTACTGACATTACTATTTAGTTGAGTTCGATTGCGTGAATTAAGAAGGTGTACAAAGTGTGCGATTAAAATGTTAACAAAATTTGAAGGAATACTTGAATGTCCGCTGGAGTCGGGGCATTTATTTGTAATTGCTGGGAAAACGGTTGAAGATGCGAACCGTTTGGATATTAATTTAGGCATGGGCAAAACTGGAGATGCAGGTATACCATTACACATCTCAATTCGTTTTGATGAAGTGTGTATTGTTCGAAATACACTTCAAGATGGCGTTGGTTGGGGTGCTGAGGAGCGTGACGAAAATGCGATCGATCCATCGAATTTAAACCCGATCGTACCGGGCGAAAATTTTAAAGTTACAATTTTAGTAGCTGATGATCGTTTCCATATTGGAATTAATGGGGTGCCATTTTGTATCTATCCATTTCGCTCGCCACTTGAAGAGGTGCGCGCCCTTGTCATAAATAAGGATGTTTCGCTAATCACAAATATCGATCATCGACAAGTATTCCCACTACCGCGACCAATTTCATCACATGTTGATGGTGTATTCGATTTCAGTTATGATTTTCCAAAAGCGCTTGAACCCGGAAAAGTAATTGTTTTGACAGCGGTGCCATTCGGAAATCCGCGTGGTACATTCACCATTCGCCTCCCGGAAAACGATAATTTACGTAAATTGGCGTTATTTTTCAATGCAAGATTCAACCAACACCAGGTGATTTGCAACACCACCAATGCTGATGGCGGTTTTGCATTTGAGGAACGTAGCAGTGATTTTCCATTCCAATTGGACAGTCAATTTAAACTTGCGATCGGTGTAACATACGGCTCGTTTAAAATCGCGGTGAATGGCAATTTTTTAACTGAATTCAACTATCGATCAATCGACGCGTTCAACTTAGTGAGCGGGCTAAAAGTTTCGGGTGGAAACGGATTAAAGCTTGACATAACCTCAATTGACCATACAATTAGTTCACCAGATTGTGAGGGGTTCGAATCACTCTCTGACCCCGGTGTTGACATATTTTAAATTTGAATAAATTGCTATCACTTTGATAAATTAAGAATTTTTTGTTTTAATGCGGCGAAGAGCTTACCAGTTTGTTTCTCAGTAGTTGGCTTATTACTATTTTTTTGTATTTTTTTTTATTCTAGTCTATGAAAGATCGCACACTTGATCAACAGTGTACTGTAACCCGACCCAGTGTATCAAACATAGCATCTTCCATCGCCGTTGAGCTTCTAATTTCCTTGTTACAGCATGAACATCAAAATTTAGCACCAGCGTATATTGCAGCCGGTGGTAACTTAGAAAAAAACCATTTAATCCCAGAAGGCCTACTCGGAATTATTCCGCACTCGATACGTGGTATGATGTCTTCCTTCCAACAAATTATTCCCGCCACTGAACATTTTCCGCAATGCATCGCTTGTTCAGCAAACGTTTTAACCGAGTACGAGAAACGAGGCCATAATTTTGTCATTGATGTACTAAATTCAACGAAATATCTCGAAGATTTAACAGGAATTACGGATTATGGGGCGAATGTTGAGAATGACGTAAGTGCACACGATATTATTTGCAGTTTATTTATGGGGATGATAAATGATGAATTTTTATAATTTCCAGATTATTGCATTTGATGATGATGACGAAGAGTTTGATATACCGGAATAGATGTACGTAATTTGATTACCTACATTTTTTTTATTTTGCTAAAGTAATTATAGATATGTCGATGACATCTCAACTCTGCAATTATCTCAAGGATTTATTATATTAAATATTTATGTAGTCCAAATTTATCGTTTTTTGTTTATATCTATATATGTAGTTTAAAGTTATTTATTTATTTTTTTATTCTAAATGGTTCGGTGGGCGCTGCTTGGTCCCGTCGTTTTTATGTAAATTTATATGTGCATAAAATACTGTGGAATTAATAAACCGAATTGTTGTATACAGTATAATATGTTAAGTTGTTGTTTTAATTTTTTGTATTGTTACTTTAGATAACCCATGGTCATATCATACAATTTAAGGAGATGTAAGATGTTGTTGGTATGGGTATGGGTAAAATGCAGCTGAATTTAAAAAAAAAAAAAAAATCTGTAAATTTTTCGCTCTTTTTAGTTTTGTCTGCTAGTAAACGTTTAAAAAAATAATTTTGTTCCTTTTAAATTTATTTTCAATACAGTAGAATCCGGTTAATTGGGCCATCGGTTATGTGGCTGATAAGACCAGTTATCACCTTTGGTTGCGAGTCTTGGATACTAAGAGCTCAAAACATCCAGCAAATCGCTGTAACAGCGTAAGATAATAAGAAGAATTCTCGGTCCCATTAAAGAGGGAGCCACGTACAGAATGCGAATGCATCATGAGATCAGAAATGATCTCGATAAAGTCGGCATCATCGGATTCATAAAATCGTCAAGGCTAAGATGGCTTGGGCATGTACTTCGTTCACAAAATCGGACCACTAAACAGGCCTTGGAGTCGGCACCAACGAAAGTAAGACCTCGTGGGAGACCACCTACCCGATGGATAGACGATGTTGAGAGGGACCTATACACACTCGGTCACTGTATCTGGCGTTCTCTTGCGGCGGATCGAATTATTTGAAGGAGCATCGTTGAGGCGGCCAAATCCCTTCATGTGATGTAGCGCCAGCGGAAGCAGAAGATGTTGTTGGCATTGGTAAAACGCAGCTGAATTCTAAAAAAAAAAAAAAATATCAGAGTGTATATTTTTCGTTCTTTTTAATGCGTCTTGTCTTCATTTCTGTTAGTAAACATTAAAAAAAAATAATTTTGTTCCTTTTAAATTTATTTTCAATTCAGTAGAATCCGGTTAATTGGGCCATCGGTTATCTGGTCCAGTCATGTGGCGACTTAAAATATAATTTATTTATTTATTTATATTGAAAACTTATATTGTAATTGAAACGACCTGCTTGGTTGATAACAAAATAAGAACTAACTAAATTGTATTTCAATTTTCATTGTACTATTACATGGATTTAAGAGTAAATATTATGTTCACATGTATCAGTGAGAGTAAACAATTATATAAAATAAATTCTCATACAACACAGACACTGCTGCTCCCTGATTCATAATATCCATGCATCACATAATATCCAAGAATTCCAGTATGCTTTTCACGGGAATATATCAATTTCAAATCTGAAGTTCCCTTTAAATATCGTAGAATTCTTTTTACCGCATTCCAATGCGACTTGCCAGGGTTCATGTTGTAACGGCTAACATTACTTACAGCAAATGATAAATCTGGTCTTGATACTTGTGCTGCGTAAAGAATACTTCCAACCGCTTCCTGGTATGGTACACTTATCATTTCATTTCGTTCAGTATCATTATTTGGACACTTATCATTTGTGATCCTTTGATTAGAATCAAAGGGTGTTAAAACTGGGTTACAATCCATCATGTTAAATTTCTGTAACACCTCTTGAATATACTGTTGTTGATCGATGGATATGAGTCTCTTTTTCAAGTCACGGGTAATCCGTAATTCAAGGCAATAAATGGCTTCACCTAAATCCAACATTTTGAACCGCTCCATCAGTTCTGTTTTAATCCATGCTTTCACATCTTTATCATTGCTAACAATGATAAAATCATCAACATAAATTGCGATCATCAGTATTTTTTCTCCATCGAGCTTGAAGTAAACACAAGAATCAACTTTTGAGCGAGTAAGTCCCATTTCTTTCAGATTGATATCTAACTTTTGGTTCCAAATTCTGCTCGCCTTGCACACTTTAGATCCACTGGTAAAACCTTCTGGCTGCAGCATATAAATCTCCTCAGGTAAGTCGCCTTGCAAAAACGCAGTTACTGCGTCCATCTGATCAATGTCGATATCATATTTTACTGCCAAACTAATAAGATATCTTATAGAGCTGAAACGCACGACTGGAGCGAACGTCTCATTATAATCTACACCTTTCCTTTGCGAACATCCTTTTATTACAAGGCGGGCTTTATACCGAGCAATCTAACATGTGGCGTCTCTTTTTGTTTTAAATACCCAACGGCAGTCAATGGGTCTCTTCCCTTCCGGTAAATCACATAGTTCCCACGATTTATTTTCTTGAAGTGAACTAAATTTTTCTTCCATTGCTTGTTTCCATAAATGTGAATATGCTCTGCTAAATGCGTCTTCCGGTGATACTGGATCACATAGCTCGGATGACCACCGAATATGTGACAAAATCAGGTAGCTGTTTTGGCTTAGGTTCTCTAGCTGACCTTCTTGGTAACTATGATGAAATTTGTATATGAGGCGGTTCATAATCTTCATCCAAAAAATTCAAATCAGCCTCCTGATAAACTTCGGATTCTGACGAAGATAATTCAGAATTATCAGTAAACCCTTTATGACCCCCTTCTGCATTACTTGAACTGTCTATAAAGTTGTTAATATTGGTATTATTTTGAGTTCCTACTTGAGTCTCATTTTCTTGTATTCAGCTTCATCTGGGAATATATAGAAATTATTATCGCTATCGTCATTATTTACCTGCATTCGAAAACGATGATTTTCAATAAAAATGACATCTTGACTGATGACAATTGTACGTTTTATTGGATTGAATAAACGATATGCCTTTGAATTTTCTGAATATTCCACCATAATATGTTTTTACGATTTGGGATCAAATTTTCCCCTTTTCTGCTTTGGAATATGTACCATGGCTATGGTACCAAAAACCTTCAGATGATCCAAACGTGCCCTGCGACCAGTCGGTGACCGATTGATTATATATACAGCAGTCGACACGGCCTCCGCCCAAAAATCAACTGTTAGTTCAGCATCGAACAACATGCAACGGGCTCTCTCCACAATGGTGCGGTTCATCCTTTCTGCCGTCCTATTCTGCTCTGGTGTGTACAGTGTTGTCGTTTGATGTTGTATACCACAACTTGTCAAATAAATCAAGAAATCCCCATTACAGAACTCAGTACCATTATCTGTTCTTAGAATTTTTATTTTCCGACCTGTTTGATTTTCGGATAATAGTTTGAATTTTTTTAAATAATTCAACACTTCGGTTTTGGTGCTTAGGATGTAGACTGACACTTTCTTTGAATAATCATCCACAAAGGTAAGAAAATATTTTGCACCACCAAAAGATTTCTGCCCAATCGGACCACAAATGTCCGAGAGTATCAAATCTAAGCAATTATCTGACATGTGCATGAGTTATTAAGCGGTAGTCGTGTCTGTTTTCCTTCCTTTCAGGCAGATAATATATGATTCACCAATTTGCTTGTTATTAAAAAAAACTGCATTTTCACTATCTCTTAATTTTTTCATGCTATTCGTATTTAAATGACCTAATCTCCTGTGCTATAAATCATATTCCGAAGAAACAGCTGACATCATTATTCTTTCGACACCCGGTGTATCCAATTTGTACATTTCAACAGTAAGCTTGGCAGTGGCAATCACTATTTTTTGATTCTTATTAAAACTGTACATCCAATCGAGTCAAATGTCATTCGTGTGTCGTTTGCAATGACAACTTCATTCGTAGGTGGGGTTGAAATTTCCCTTAACAAACTTGCATCCATTGACATATGCGATGATGCGCCTGAGTCTATGTGCCAACTATCCTTTTTCATTTCGCTTACTGCAAATGAAGTAAATAATAATGCGAAATTGCCTTGCTTGTCTGAGTTTGCCTTAACATTTTTATTGTAAGTGCAATTATTAGCCAAATGTCCTAATTCATTACAGTTATAGCAGCGCATTTTACTAATATCCTGCGAATATTTTTTGTTATACTTTGGCTTTCCTGATTTATTCGTAATGTTCAAAGCTTTTGTTGCTGTAGTGCCATCTGATGACAAATTGTCCAACTGTACGTTCTGAAGCAGCTTCGCTTTAATTGAATCGGCAGTTATATCCACACCTGAACTTTCGATGCCCATAATCATTGGCTTGAATTTATCAGGCAAACCGGCTAATAGAATTGTGCCTACCCATTCAGCACTCAGATCCATGCCAATATTTCCCAATTTGTGAGCGGTCGATACAATCGAATTAATATATTCTTTCACTGAAACTCAATCTTCCAGAGATGTTGTAATTAACTTTCGCAAAAGCCCAACTTTCCGTGTAAGACCCGAATCCAAGAACGCCTTTTGAAGAGCTTTTCAAGCCTCTTGAGTTGTTTTACTTGTTTTTGAATTTTTTTCTTCATTTTTATCCTCACCAGTAACACAACCATAACTGTTCGTGTTCTAAGTTTGAACAGCAAACCGCCATGTGTCATAATTTTCTCGACCTTTTAGTTTTTCTATGACGAAATTATTGGCGGCCATCTTATTTTTTATTTTATTTTATTATTTTATTTTTTATTGCTTTTGCTATCCCGTACCTTTTTTTCGCATTTTATTTTATATTTAATAGAAATAAAATCAATTACAATAAAACAAAAAAATGCGTCGTTCTGGGCCCATAACCTATTGAAAAGTTATATTGTAATTGAAACGACCTGCTGGGTTGATAACAAAAGAAGAACTAACTAAAGCCCCAGCCACAATGCATCCGTTCCGTTCCGTCCCATTTTTCCGTCCAATTTAAATTTTGACATTTTCTATGTAATTTAAATGAAAAGACGGAAAGGTTAGTCACAATGAGCGGAATTAGACGGACGGAGACGGAAAGATTTTTTTAAAAAATTAAAACTTTACGGTAAGAACGGAAAACATAACCTATTCTTTGACAGTAGGTGTTAAAAAGCGCGCAATACAGTAACTATACATTTTATATTTTACTGATACATTACCAAAATGGATCACTACGAAATGTTTGAAATTTTAGTATTTATTTATTTATTGTACTTTAACAATAATTTAGTATTAAAAGGAAAAGCACAGATGGAAACAGAGTAAACGGAACAAAAGAACAAAAATAAAATGATGAAGCTGGTTCCATTAGGCAGAAAAACCTTTTAAATTTTTTCAAACAATTTCCATCTCATGCATACACATTCTATTTTGAGCAATAGCTCATTTACAATAAAATGTACAGCAAGAGGTGAAATAATATTAAAATTTAACAATAATAATAATAATAATATTAAAAATAAATTTAAAAAAAACTACGTATTGCCCATCAATCACGCCACTCCAAAAATTTTGACTTAAATAATTTGGCCGATCCTAAACTCTTAATTTCCAATGGAATTGAATTCCAAAGAGAAACTCCCCTAACGTAAAAGGATTTGTTTAGCGACCTACAACTATTTTTGGCCGGAATCAGGCGGAAGTTTGAGGAATGAGACCTGCTAAAAAGTAACTTCCTATAAAGATAACAAGGCTTCTTAGCTTTGAGAAGTTTAAAAATAAAAAGACAAACGCGAAATTCGTAAAAGGTAGATAAACTACATCCTAAAACAAGGCTAGAGTAGGCAGAAATATGATCGAATTTCCTAATACCAAAAATAAACCTAGTACATGCATTGAAACATCTTTGGAGAACGTTCATATTTTCCTGAAGCATACCGAATAAAACTACGTCACCATAAATAAAATGAGGAAGAAGATAAGACAAAAACATTTTTTTCCTAAACTGACTATCAGAAAATCCTACTACTTTATACAAACAACTAAGCATACCAAAGACCCTCTTACTATCATAATACTAACTAAATGGTCACCCCAAGAAAGAGTTTTATTAATAACTAAGCCTAAATCTCTAACAGTATTTGAATACCTAATTAGAGAACCCTGCAGAAAAATACCAGGAAAGGACGAGGTGTCTAACGATTTTTTATAAATTATGATCGACTGAGATTTATTCGCATTTAAAACGAGCCTATTAGAGACCGACCAACTAGCGATATTACTTAAGTCTTCATTTATCAGAGAAATATTCCTATCATTTATATACGCTCTTTAAAATTTACTGCAAATTTAAAACAAAAAGAAGGTGGTGGGTACGCCCCTTAAACAATGTATGTAATATCAAATAACGGAGCGGATGCATTGTGACTAGCGAACGGTAAAGGCGGAATGCGCGCTGGAGCTTAAATTGTATTTCATTTTACTATTACATACATGGATATTATGTTCACATGTATCAGTGAGAGTAAACAATTATATAAAATAAATTCTCATACAACAACAATTTATTACCAGCACAAGCACTAACAGATAGCATAGATTAATAAATAGCATAGAATTTTGTATATAAAAAAGTATTACAAATTATCATTATTTCGAAGACGACTCTTAAAAAGATCTCTTGAAATGTTAAAATCAAAAAATTCTGAATAGTGGTTAAATATTTTTTTTGGTACGCATGACCGGTTCATCAACTCCATAATTCGTACGATGAAAATCAATACTCAACATTAACTGTCGTGGACGAAGACGTAGAAACGTAAAATGAATATAAGTCAAGCAATAGCGGACAATCAATCTTAGCATAAATTACATCCCAAGCACACACTGCATGAATCACCTCCCTTCTGAATTCAAGACTACGAAGGTTCAAAAGTGTGCAACGACCAACATAAAGAGGTAAACTAAATCCGGCATTTGACCTGGGAAGTCTTCGGAGAGTAAATAATAAGAACTTTTTATGAATCCGTTCAATCCGATCGCTAAAGATTTTATAACTTGGACTCCAGTGCAAGGATTTTGTTCAAAAAATGAGACTTGAGAGTTGCAATTTTTATCGGCTCACTAGATGTACGATAATATTAAAATTCAACCAAACAACAATAATATTTACTGTTGTATATCTAGTACGTACACGAAAATCGCAACTCTCAAGTCTCATTTTTTGAACAAAATCCTTGCACAGATAACTACAGCGTATTCCAAAATAGGCCTAACAAAAGAAATATATAATGTCTTGAGAGTGTATGGGTCAGAAAATTGACGAGCATGTCTCTTTACGAAACCAAGCATCGAACCAGCACTAGTAGCTACAATCATTTCTATATGTTTATAAACACCTAAATCAATAAACTGAGTAACTCTGTCAATTTCCACATCTTGTAAACTGTACGGAGCTATAATTAAATTCATGATTTTTGCAAATGACTTAGTTTTACATTTGGAGATATTGAGAGCTAAACGATTTTCGACAGTCCAATCACTAAACCGATTAAGGTCCTGTTGTACCAATAAAACGTCAGCACCATTTCGGATATTTGCGTAAATTTTTAAGTCATCTGCATATAACAAACACTTACAAAACCTGAAACATGTAACAATATCATTAACAAACAGAATAAATAATAATGGACCTAAATGACTACCCTGAGGAACACCAGATGAGACTGTGAACTTCTCAGAATAATTTTGGCCAATATGTGCCAATTGAGACCTATGCGACAAATAAGATGATATCCATTTTATAGTAATAAAATTAGAATTCACCTTACTCAATTTATCAATTAATGGGCTAGATACTCGATACTCAGATAAGCAGATAAGCAGTTATTTTTTGCGAATTTGCTAGAAATGTTATACACTATAATTTAGCAACCCAATTTATTTCTGAATTTCAGAAAATGAGATACTTTAACGCACTTTATCGTTTGTGCTGAATACAAAAATATATTTTACTTTGCTAAAATAATCTAGTAGGTTACGCAAGCAAATTTTCGATTAGCAAATCCGCCATATTTATCGATTTGCGAATTGCTAGAGTATCGTGTATCTGGCCCAAAATCTTGTGATTAATTTTGTCAAAGGCCTTGCTGAAATCTGTACAGATAGTGTCAACTTGGGCACCTTTTTCTAAACAAGATATCGTATTATTAACAAATACCGCCAGATTGGTTGTCGTTGATCTACCAGAAAAAACCCATGTTGTTGGGGAACAATTAAATTTTTGAGATTAAAATAAATACAATCTTTAACCAGTTTTTCAAAAAGTTTAGGGATAACAGATAAAATAGCTATTCCCCTAAATTCTCAACTACATTTTTTGGCCCAGATTTAAATACTGAGATTACATACGAGGGTTTCCAATACTGGGAAAAAATACCTTGCCTAAGGCTGTAATTAAATAAATGAGCTAAATGGCTACTAACTAATTGGACGCTGTAAAACTTGATGAAGAGGGCTTCTATTAATCGCCGATTTTGGTTTAAATAAAACACCCTATCTTCATTTGACATTATACAAATATTTTTCCTTTCGTTTTTTTATTCAACAATATAAATCGCTGGTTTTTATTTTGTACTGTTTACTTCGATCGCTGTATTTAAAGTGAATACAAATTATTACAAACTTGTCTATAAACTTTCGTAAAGTGTGCATTCGTAGACCAGTACCAGTACATCTCCGTACCGCTCGAGATACCGACTGACCAAGGCAGTCAGTTTGAAAGTAATCTCTTTCAGGAATTTAACCAACTGTTAGGTTCACACAGAATACGGACTACGACTTATCATAAACAGACCAATGGAATTGTGGAGCGATTCCATCGTATCCTTAAAGCCTCATTATACGCTAGAGAAAACACCTTGAACTGGAGCACTGAGCTACCATTCATTCTCCTCAGAATTAGAACGTCAGTCAAGCTTGACCTCAGATGCACTCCAGCAGATCTTGTCTACGGACAATCACTTAAGGTCCCTGGAGAATTTGTAATGCATCCCTCCTCTGCGAAATCGACAGATCCCACTTCACTGGTCGATCGCCTGCGACAGTCGATGTGCAACGTCATACCGCAAAATCCGAAGTCCCCCTCATGACAGTATTTTTATACCTAAGGACTTAACGGACTGTAACCAAGTTTTCGTCAGAGTGAACAGAGTTAAGATCGGCTTCACTCCTCCATATGAGGGGCCATATAAAGTAGTGAAACGACTTCGTAAGTATTTTGTTATAGAAATGAAGGGAAAGAACGTTTCTATATCCTTAGGACGATTTAAACCAGCATACATGACGGACTCCATAAGTGAAAATAACGATCCACTTGTACCAAACTTAAAAATGGAAGTAAGTTTTAAGATATAGGTATCATTTAATTTTATAATGCTTTTACTGCGGGGTGAGTGAATAATGTGGCGATTCAAAATTTAATTAATTTAACTACACACAAAAATTATATGTTCTTTGCAGAACAATCACAGTTTTCCTCATTTTACCCAATTCCACCCTATTACTAATCATTTATTGTTATTGATTTCCAAAATACAAAGTAACCCGTACTCAATTACTCATATAATAAAATGCAATTCATAATATATGATCGAGGCATTGGTGCAAGTGAAATTAAATAAGTGTTGTAGTTGCTGTGCATAAACGGAGTCAATCCAAGCAGCAAATATAGCCATGTATGTGGTCCATCTATTGTAAAACGGGATAAAATTGAGAATACAAACCAAACTTTCCAGCATGTTAAATTAAGGAACAAATGCATTTGTACATGATAAACATGGAAAATCAAAAAAAAAAAAAGAAGAAAATCGTGAGCCTCTCCATACAAGCTCACGGAGGAAGTGAAATTCCTTTAGTCGCAGATGTTATTTTTTTATTTGATTTTTGTATGTCAAATTTCACATTTATAAAACAATTTCCTAAGAATTACCGAAATGCACTAAAGGCAGGTTTTGAATTGCATTCATTCGTTCGTTGTTTCGTTCTGAATTTTTTTTTAATCCATGGTATTCCTTGAAAATTACGTTATTTTTCATTCGTGTTCCCTTGATTGGCTTAAAAAAAAATTCTGAACGAAAGAACGAACGAACGACAGTAACTCAAAACCCGCCTTAAGTAATATCTTAAAACCATTTTAGAATCCCATTTCCATCGAGCATGCTGCCGATTCATTAAAATCGGGTAAGAAATGGCGAAGTTCCTTCCTAATTTACCATATTCCAAAACTTTATTTAAAAATCGTTTTAGAATTCGATTTCCATCGTGCATGTTGAATTTTATCAAAATCGGTTAAGATACATAGAAAAAAAGTTTTGCTCGATACGTTGCCCATTCATTTCTCGCACTTAAGGCTTGTCTCTTATTTCCCCTTTTGTGTAACCAACAATTTCAAACAGTATTCGAATTACGATTCAAACTCAAGACACAGCATGTGTTCATACATTTAGTATTTTACTTATTTTCTCTATTAAAATTGTTAGCAAGCGGTAGGTAAATGTACTAAATGCTACTTTGATTTGTGCCACATTTTTCATTTCAGAAATTTTAAACAGATACGTCGCTAAAGAAGTTTCACTTCAAAAAATTCCGTTTTATCCTAATTTTAAATAGGTCCCAAAGTGGTCGCAAAGCAAAGATTGTAGAATTGCAGCAGGGAACAATTTAATAAAATATAAAATCGGACATTTTCTAAGCCTAATAGTCTAACTTACATCGAGAGTACAGATAAAATGTTCGTATTAGCTTCCCCCTCATCCCCCCCCCCCTATCCTCACTTTGAACTCACTTAATAGTTGGTTGACGTTAATAAAGGTGACACGATAAGACATCAATAAATTTAGGATAAAGCGAATAAACATCTCCTTGTAAAGTCCGTTATACTGGAGGCTTGTAATAGCCTTTACCTAGGCTGATGTTTTTAAATCCATTAAAAGATAATCGTTTTTGGCATGATTAGAACTATTTTTATACTATAACAGAGACATTACTTGATTTAGACTAGTAAGATAGCTCTTATAGATTGAGAAAAGTTTTCAAAAATCAAAGGTTCAGAATTATTATAGGTTCCCTTATGTGGTCACTATCTATTAGGCACAAAATAATTTAATTACATTCATTTGTACCTATCACTTGATTGCAAGAAAATATTTTCATTTTCATTAACTCTTGTATGTTTTTTAACACAAAACTTTGATGAATACAAAATGCTGTTAGTTGTTACCGTAACATTATATACGCTTTGCATAATTAGGCATTGCTTACAAAAAAATTAATTTTGCGTCGCTTTCTGTATCGCTGATTTTAACATTTAATCATACTACTGACTTCAAAGTTAAATGTGTATAATTGGCATTTGAGCCCAACGAATAACATGTTTTATGTCGGTCGGTGTTCTGCATTAAGTTCAACATTCCTCACATATTGGCCTTCAGAGTCCAATGATTGAAACCAAGTTAAAATGTAAATACGTCATTTAAGCTGATAATGTGATAAATATTTAAGTTAAAGCTAAAAGCACAAATTTCACCATTGTGCTACTTACATGTAGATCATAACACAAATGGCATAACTGTAACCGACATAGAAGTCAAATTACTAGAGGCGACGGATCCAAGAAAACAATGCATGAATTGCATAAATTTCCAATTATAATAATCCCAACAAGCTGGGATCATCCCACCGAGAAAAAGCCTGATCAAATCAAAAACGCTTTCTACGACCAGCTCATTCAATGACATTAAAATTGTTTTGAGCGACTTCAATGCTCGAATTAGCAGTGATGGCAGTACAAATCGTAGCACTATCAGCCCAAACTCCTTGAACCCTACATCAAACAACAACGGGACGCGCGCCATCGTGCTAGCTTTACTGTACAACTTGGTGGTGGCCAGCACATACTTCCCACATAAGCGTATTAACAAAGCCACATGGAAATCAAACGACGGGACAACGGTCAACCAAATCAACCACATCCTCTTATCCAAGAGCCCTTTTTCTAGCCTTAAAGACATCAGAACTAAACGTGGAGCTAACATCGATTCAGACCATTTCCTGGTAGTTGCTGAATTAAAATTTCATCTATCCACCACATCTCGTCACTCAATCATTGTTTCCAGCGCATCACTCATTGGAACACTGCGGTATTGAACAACTAAGTTACCCGGACCACCTTCAGGATTACTGTATCAGAAATCTTAGAAAATAAACCACTTCCTATAACTCCGTTTAAGAACAGTGGGATATTATCAAAACGGCGGTATAACCGATGCCTCAAAGTCCACCATAGGCCAAAATCCATCCAAGCCTAAAAATCTCTGGTTTGATAATGATTGGATTGTATTAGTGCTATTCGAAATTTATCGCAAAAAACAAGACAATCCCAAAACGCCTACATGACTGCGAGGAGAATTGCCAATCGGCTATGCAGATGGAAGAAACGGGAATGGCATGAACAACAGGCACGCAACATCCAAAATTGTCGCCGGAGAGGTAGATATCGTTGCATAAGAGAAATAGCTACGGACTTTCATCCACGTAGCAGCGGTATTCGCAACGAATCCGGTCAATTAAAAATGGACACTAAAACCGTCTTCGAAGTGTGGCGAAATTATTTCTCCTCACTTCTAAATAAACAGGCATCACTTTCCGAGCAACAACCTCTCTTGCTTCAATGCGATATTAACGTCGAGATGACACCACCATCTCCTCCATCATATGATGAAATGCGGAACGTGATATCGCAGATGAAAAATTACAAGACACCTGGTGAGGATGTTTTTGGCATGATTAGAACTATTAGGGTATCTGCAACGAAATGCTTAAATATGGCGGTGATTATCTGTTCTGCCGCATGTTTGAGCTAATATCAACAATTTGGTCTAGAGAAGAAATCCCAGTAGAATGGAAGACGGCTCTTATATGTCCACTTCATAAAAAGGGAGATCGATTAAACTGCAACAACTATCGCGGTATAGCTCTGCTGAACACAGGCTACAAGGTTTTGGCCAACGTAGTCGCAGTAAAGTTATCAACTTATAGCGAGAGGATCTTGGGTGATTATCAATGTGGTTTTCGTCCAAATAGATCAACGACTGATCAAACTTTTACGCTGAGGATTTTGCTGGAGAAATGCTATGAAAAGGACATCTCTGTACACAGTCTATTCATAGACTTTCAACAGGCGTACGACAGCATTAAGAGGAACACGTTATGGAACGTATTGTCCTATCTGGGCATACCGTCAAAATTGGTTTCAATGTGCCAGCTTTTAATGGATGGCTCAATATGTAAGGTGCTAATAGAAGGCAACATTTCGGATGCCTTTGAGATAACATCTGGAGTGCGGCAAGGAGACCCAATAGCTCAAACTCTATTCAATCTATCATTAGAATCTGTCATTCGTCAGCTTAATATAGCGCAGCGTAGCTGCCTGTATTATAAATCAACCCAGCTATTAGCATACGCTGACGATATTTGCATTCTGGGTCGCAACATCATCTCTCTGAAAGAGGTCATCCTCCCATTGGAATTAACAGCCCAACAAATAGGCCTTCAGATCAATGAAGCGAAGACCAAATACATGGTGACCGCGAGAAGGCAGACTCGTGGGGACTTCATTTCAGGAGACACTCAATATGAAAAGGTGAATGAGTTCAAATATCTAGGATCACTGATCATAACTCCGTTTCTGTGGACATTTCATCGAGGATCGCAGCAGGCTACCGAGCATTATACGCCAATATAAAAATTTTCAAGTCTCCTCATATATCGCGTAAAATAAAATTGCACATCTACAAGGCGCTGATAAGACCAGTTATCACCTTTGGTTGCGAGTCTTGGACGCTGACAGCGCAAAACATCCAGAAAATCGCTGTAACTGAGCGTAAGATCATAAGAAGAGTTCTCGGTCCCATTAAAGAAGGAGCCACGTACAGAATGCGAATGAATCACGAGATCAGAAATGATCTCGATAAAGTTGACATCATTGGATTCATAAAATCGTCAAGGCTAAGATGGCTTGGGCACGTACTTCGTTCACAAAATCGGACAACCAAACAGGCCTTGGAGTCGGCACCAACGAAATTAGGACCTCGTGGGAGACCACCTACCCGATGGATGGACGACGTTGAAAGGGACCTATACACACTCGGTCACCGTGTTTGGCGTTCTCTTGTGGCGGATCGAATTATTTGGAGGAGCATCGTTGAGGCGGCCAAATCCCTTCATGGGATGTAGCGCCAGCGGAAGTAGAAGAATATTAGTTAGGTAACATGTTGAACCGTGATACACCATAAACAGCAACACACTTTGCACTCCAACGGTGAGTAGAGGTAGATTAATGATCTATTACTTGCCACAACTCCAACAGAAAGCGTCACTCACCGTCAGAATTTACATTAATTGCAATTTGTTAAAGATAAAATTGACATATCTTAAACTTTACGTGACATATTTTATATTTATATTTTACATTGATAGAATAACATAGTGTTGTTATTTTTGTGGTCTAATCTTATCATGGCATTAGAACGTATTCAATAATTAATAAATTTTATTTTAAGCAAAAAATATGCGAAATGCATTTTTTAAATATATGTACATACTTATAAAGATTATCTTATTCATTTCACTTGTGTTATAAATATAAAGCCGAAAAGCCTGCAACTCACGTTGGTGAGTATTTTATAAAATACCAAACCAAACAGAATTAGGTATGTATGAAGGTGGCTATATAATTCTATTGGTTTAAATATTGCATTTATCAGGTTTTTCTTAAAAAATTGTACGCAGTTTATTATGTATTGGTATATATATTTAATAATAAGAACAGTCACTGAATCAAACACTTGTATTATTTTGTATTTTATAATGATGATTACAATTTTATTTTATTAATTGTTAACCAGGGAAGAACGTGTATATCTTCATTATTCCATGACCGGAAACACACACTATATTCTTCTCTTTCTGACGTAATTCATATTTCTAAGGGTTGAACCAACAACTTAAGGTTGAACTAACGAATTAAGGTTGAACTAACAATTTGGTCCAATGAACATATATAACACAGTTGATAGTAGCTCTATAGCAAGAAAGCTTGGAGCGCAAAGGGTTAATTTACTTTCGGAGGATGTTTTGTCTTCCTCTTTCATTAGATTGTTTTTGAATGTAATCGATGCAAGACGCGTTTGGCACTTGATCATAACTTTCAGTGTTTGTTTAACTGTTTTTCGAATAGTACTTTAAAGAAACCATGTAAAAAACGTATTACCGCTAAAAAAGGGCTACAACGTGTATATTAACACAAAGCTGGTTAAAGTTTCTGTTTGTTCAAGGTTGATGCACGAATTTAAATTTAAGTATTACATTATCACTATTCTTATTCTACGTCATAGAATAATACTACATTTAAGTACGTAAAAGTACGACAACAGAAATGATACAAATCATTTTTCTATATTACACTATGAATGATTTTGTTCACGATAGTTACCAAAGAACGGAACGAAAGAGAGTCTATATTTTCATGCTCCAATCGTATTTTTCGTATTCTGTCATTTTTATGAGCTGTCAGAGAGATATTGCAATAGTTAGCTTCATGAAGCCGCATACTACAAAAAAATTCAGTAACTTTTATGGTAATTTCGCAACAGAAGAACTTGACGGACATAAACTTTTCTCAACTTTTCGGTAATATTTTTCCCCTCAATTTTTTTTTTTCATACGAGAAAAAAAAAATATGTTTTTTAAGTTGGTATGGAGGGGAAAAAATTTACAAATTATATGAGAAAATTTTATGTTCGTCAAGTTCTTCTGTTGCGAAATTACCATAAAAGTTACTGAATTTTTTTTGAAGTATGCGGCTTGAGGCTAACTACGATCGTAAAAAGAATATAACTCAGAAATGTGGCAACATATCCTACTCTATCGTAGAAGTATATGGATATATTTTCACGTCGTAGAATAGTGATAATGTAATACAGGCCTTCAATCAACTCATTTAAATGACAAAAAGAACCGCCCCGATTTTTATTAATGAGTTGAAATATTTTTAACTTTTAAGAATCCTAAGATTTAAATCCTAATTCGAGCATACCTCTTTACTTTACGACTTGTTTATTTTACGTCAAACTCGTTTCTTGCTAACTTAACCTTGCTAAATATTACGTCAAACCCCCAAGTGGAAAATTGGTTTTGTCCACGACTAACATATAACGTATGAGGAATAAAATATGGACAAACAAAAAAAAGTAAAAAAAAAATTATTTACTAATCAAACGATTTTAATCCATAATTTATTTAAAACTTTAATTCTTAGATAAAATTTACAGAAAAATTTGCGCTCCATATCGATTCGCTTTCCTGATCCTTTCTGGCACTCTTTTCATTGCCGCCTGCGTTCCTGATGTATCAATCTTCTTTAAATCTCTTTTTATCTTTCTAATCAGACATTCAACATTTTTGGCACGATATCCATTGCTGTATACCATTCTCTTCAGATTTGCCCAAAAAGTTTCAATGGGCCTTAGTTGTGGAACATTTGGTGGGTTATAGTTTTTAGGGATAAATTCGATTCTGCGTTGACGTAAATCAGATAACGTTGCGTTGGCATAATGTGAGGATGCCAAATCAGGCCAAAAAATCGTTTTATCATTTTTATGATATTTATTTATAAATTTCTGAAGCACGGGTAAACATTTGTTTGTGTATGTTTGCGCATTAACCGCCAAACACTTTTGAAAAATACTGGGTCACTGACACCTCGTTCGCTAATAGCCAACCACAACATAACTTTACCTGGAAACTTGGTCTTATCAATAAACTTCTCCTTTTCTGGTGCTTTGTGATCGGGAGACTCGTAGTAGTATTTTGGCTGCCATTCATTACCTTCAACAGTGAAATAACTTTCATCATCCATCACATATTTATAAGCTGAAGAAGCAGCGAAATATGTTTGGGAAAGCACTCTTAATCTAGATTTGATTGTAGCTAATTGTTTGTCTGTAGTTGCTGGTGCCGATTTTTTGGGTTTGCGTTGAATATTCATACTTTGTAAATATTTCTTGATAGTTTTTGGAGCAACTTGATATTTTTTACCCAGTTGTCTGTACGATTTTGCAGTTCGACCCACTGTTTCACCTTTCAATTTCATTCGAACTTTGCTACCTTGTAGTTGACATTTTTTACCAGAGTCGGGTTTTCTTTCCACAGGTTCATTATTCTCAAACAGTTTAATTGTTTTGTAGATAAAGGATTTTTTGAATCCAAGATCCTTGAAGTAGTGAAAAATCTCGTTCTTTTTTTTGTCTGGATTTTCCTGACAAAATTTATAAATTAATTTACGACGATCTACTTGTAACAACGACATTTTTGTAACTAATCGTAAAATGACGCAGTTGTAATGTATTTTTTATAAAATATACGGGAACCACCTTATTTAAAAACAAGGAAATTTTTATTTTTGGTTGTACAATACAAATACAAATACATTTTACATTTGTCCATATTTCATTCCTCATACGTTAATATACTCATTATATATTTGGTTCTTCAATTATATGTATAATGAGTGAATAAAAGCAAATTTAAAGGAAAATGTAAATTCTGCTGTGGAAGAATATGAAGTGAGGTTTACTAACTATGAGTATGAAATGAATTATTTAATTTAGTAATTAATTCGTCTATATATTTCAGAATTTTACCACAAAAATATATTGACGAAGAAGCTGTCCCGAAATCAAATACATACACAAAATGTAGAAATTTAAACAGAGTAACTTTAATTATTATTTCAAATTATAGTGTAGTTTAGAATTTGAGAACTAAAAAATGAACTTCAAGCAGCTAGAAAGGATATCGATAAAATCAAAATGGAAAATCAGCAACTACGGACCCTGGAAAATTCGTTACAAATGAACAAATCGAAATAGTAATTGGACATTACATGATCTATCAGCTGGCAAATGTGTACAATCAGCAGGTACACGCGCTTATATGTAGATGTCTCTACAAAAGAAATTTTCCATTATCAGGGCCATCAACTTTACAGAATTGGGCCTTAAAAATTAACGTTCGCTCGAGAGCTCTAGAACAGTGGTTCCCAACCGCCGGTCCGCGGACTGCTGCCGGTCCGCGAAAAAATTACAACGGTCCGCAAAACTTTTTCCTTATCGTTTCGTGGAACACCAAATCAATAAACTGACATATGAAGAAAAATTACAGCTCATTGAACTCAGTTTAGATTTAATTTTAAAATCGTTATTCGCAAAAATGAGGTTAGCTTAATTTTTGATACAAATAAAGGAAGAATACCCAATATTATTCCAAAAGTCTGCATAATTAATATTAATTTCCAACAACATATTTAGGTGAATCGGCATTTTCTGCAATATTATGTGTACCGAATGAAATTTGTGATTCCCAAATTTATATTATCTCATAGGTTACTACGCAAAAGAAAAAAACTGGTACCGTTATTTTGTAGAAAAACAATTTTAAAAAACGAATAAACGTCAAATTGGGCATTTGTTTTATTTGTTTCGAAATGGACGCATCATAAGGAGAAAAATGTGATTTAATAATTAGATTGTGCAATGATCATCCCGAGTATACCAATAAAAAAATTGGTAAATTGGCCGATGTTTCCAATAATACGGTAACAAATGTAAAAAAAAATGTCAAATCAATCTTTCTGTATCACGCAAGCCCGGATCCGGAGAAAAATCAGGTGCTCCAAATAAAATGTTGGATCAGAAAATTGTAAGAGTCATTTCGAAACATCCCTCGATGTCTGTGCGAGATTTGGCCAGAAAAACCAAAACAACCAAATCGATTGTGGAACGAGCTAAAACCAGAAATAATCTACGGACATACAAGAAGTCAAAAATCCCCAAAAGAAGTGTTGAACTATTTAATAGAGGGATCGATCGAGCAAAGAAACACAACAAATGGTTGAACGAAAGAAAAGATTCTTGTTTCGTAATGAACGACGAGACCTACGTCAAAATGGATTTCTCGACACTTCCAGGTCCCCAATATTACATCAAAAAGAAAGGTAAAGAACTGGACGGAGCAATTACTACCACAGCTGTTGAAAAATTTGGCAAAAAAACATATGGTTTGGCAAGCAGTTTGCCAATGCGGCTTAAGATCACATCCATACATAATAAATGGGATTATGAAAAGGTGAATGTTCGCCGTAAAATGAACAAAAAGTTTGAATGAATACGATTATTTAAAAACTGTACAATATGTGCAATAGAACAAGTACAGAAAAATAATGATTATATATTGCCGTTTAGTTTTAATTCTTCATGTACATCACAAATTTCATTCGGTACACATAATATTATATTTTTTTTGTTATACAGTACAACATTTGTCATACAGTATATGGAATTGAAATAACAAGTATGAAATTTTACATAAACGTATACTTAAACTATATATTTATTTAAAATATTCACGTCGCGAAATTCACCGGTCCGCGATCATGTTTGGGTTGGGAACCACTGCTCTAGAAGATGTTTTGATTTATATGAAGAAATACGATATCAATGAGTTTGAACGAATTTGCGTCATATCCTTCGACGAAATGAAGATTAGAAATGAATATGAATATGATAAGGCTAATAAACCAACACTTAAACCTTCCAACTATATCCAAGTAATTATAGCTCATGTTCTTTTCGGTAATTGGAAGCATCTAATTTTGTATGAATACGTTTGCCGAATGATTGTAAATATTTTGAAAAATATTGTAAAACAATATTTTTCATATTTCCATTGCTTCAGATATGGGATCAATGAATCAAGGTCTATGGAAAGAACTTGCTGCCAGTATTGAGAAACCATACTTTATCAATTCAGCTGACATCAATTTAAAAATATTAATATTTACAGACATTCCACATTTAGTAAAGTTACTACGTAATCATTTCCTTGACACCGGCTTTGTTTACAATGATCAAATAATCAACAGTGAGTCAATAAAAGTAGTATTAAAATTATCATCATCTTCGGAAGTAAATATTATGTACAAAAACTGAACGAAAACTGCGCCAAAAACTGAAATATGCTACACAATTATTTTCACATAGTACATCGAACGTTATAAAGTGAGAATTTGCATTAGGAAAGGGTATATCACCAAATGCAATTAACTGTGCTGAATTTATAAAAATAGTCAATGATTGGTTTGATTTATTCAATTCAAGAGTACCTACCAGGTTCCGACGTAAGAGATCGAATGAAAGGATATGGACTAGGACTAACAGAACAGAATAAGATTCTTTAAAAGATGAATGATTTTATTTCAAAATTGTTAGCTCCTCAGACGAAAATAATACTTCTGTTCCATTCCAGAGGGGTATTTTGCTTTCTATAGCATCATTAAAACACCTCTATAGTTATCCTACTGGGAAATATGATATTTTAACCTACAGGCTGTGTAGTAGCAATTTTTTTTCAGCGCTATCCATGCTAAAGGAGGCCTTCACGATCATCAATCAGCGTTGGAATTTAAGTATCGATTAAGATCATATTTATTAGGTACTTTAGATTCGTTCAGTTTTATATTTTTAAGGAAAAAGAGTTTTAGGAGTGCATATTATTATTTTCCAGTTAATTTTATATTGATTGTTTATTCATTTTACCTACAGGTTGAAATGAAACATTGCTATACAAAGCCGATAGTAGCATTATGCAAGAAGATTCAAATGTTTTGCTGTCTCTACAATTCAACGGTGTAACCAAAAATGGAAATAAAATAAAAACCGTGTACTACAAGATTCAGATGAATTAATTAAAATTAACGAAATTCTGATAACACAAAATTTATATCATGATAATAATAATTATAGGTGCTATTCCACTTGACTGAATTGACCAAATAAATTATAATACCTATAAAGGACATACCTATACTTTTCCATAGTAAACTTGCGGTCAATGATATAGGCAGATTTATCGATAATGCAGTATTATTTAATACGTGGAAACATAGTACGGGATAACTTCTAAAGATGTCAGCTTTAACAATTTTTAATTTTTGGTAAATAAACAAAAAATAAAATGAATTTTTTTTATAATTTATGTCTACTTGTAAGTTTTATTCGTGTTTTTTGCTTTTGTTTACATTTTTGTTTCGAAACAACAAAAAAAAATTTAAAAAAAACTACTAGTGCCATCTTAAGATTTAATCTATCTATCGCCGTTTTTTGACAGCGAAGACCTTTATAGGTATTATAATTTATTTGGAATTGACTAATAGTAAAATTAAAGGAAGATAAAAATATACATTTGCTAGATGGGCGAAGGAAACAAAAGCCCTTCTCAGTCAAGAAATATTTGTGTCTGTAGTAGTATGACTGCAATAAAAAGTATTAAATTGAGAACATTTTATAGCAGTCACACTATAACACACATGCATAAAATTAGTATATGATGAGAATTATTTCTCGCACACTAATACTGTTATGGTTAATGTATTTTTCAAAGTTTCTCCTTAAAATTTTGCTATAAAAAAGTAAAAATAATTTTCTAAGTTTTACGGAAAATATACTAAAAAATATAATTCTCATATCAGTATTAATAATATTTAATGTTTTGGATAATTTTGAGATACAAAATTGACCGAATTAATAGTAATATTTAATTTATTTAATAATTATTGGTTATGTTTTTGTGTGCTGTCAAAATTTCTCCTCAAAATTTTGCTATAAAATAAAAAAACGTTGCCTTTATCTATTACATAAAGTTTCGAACTTTTTTCTCTTTCTCTCTTTTTTTACTATCAGTCAATTCAGTCAAGTGGAATAGCACCTTATACCATAAATTTTGAAAACACTTACTGAGATGAACCGATAGACTTCTATTTTGACGAAAATTCGACGGAGGTGGATTTTCAAGAAATAGAATTTAATGAAATTCATAGCGATGCACTTGAAAATATCGCTGGGTACCTTATCGAGAAATTCAACCAAGATAATCTAGGCAAAATAACGTCAAAACAAATCAGTCAATCAACTTGGACGTCGATAGATAAAATATCGGAAGGAGGACTGTATAAACCCAAGCCAGAGTTCAAAACTATTGGCCAAAACTATTTAGTTTTGAAAATATATTTGTAAAGACTGATTTACATTCAAAGATTTTTGCAGATGCAGATGTCAAATCAAAAAATCGTTTTCTTTACACATTAAAAAATAAATTTAAACAAAAAATGTCATAAACTAATACAAATGATTGATTTTCTTGTTTATGTAAACTTATTATAGTTATTTATTCACGCATCGACGATTTTACAGAAAAAAGATGAAACTCGACATCTGCAAAAAAAAGCAGACGACGACTTTTGGGTTTGTTTCTCGGGTTTCAATTGACTTTTTAAAGCAGATGATTATTTTTTCTCTTTTTATCTTTGTAGTTTTTTCTATGTTGTGTTTCATCTTTTGTGCAGACGTCGAATGTCGTTGAATAATGTAAATCAGCTATAAGAATAAATAGCAATACATACTAGATTTAAGGTTTCTTTCTGTTTATTTCGCTTTTGATTCCGCTTTTTCTATTGCGATCTCTTTTTGTTGCGTACTTTTCCTTTCGTTCACATCGATAAAGTATCACTAAACAGGGTTTTCTCTTATTAAGTTTTTATTTTAATTTATTTTTTTTTTTTTTTTTTTTTTTAAATGCTGCCAATGGCTTTATTCTTGAATCTTTCTACATAAGAAACTAACAAGAAGTAATCAAATCTTAAGCTAAAATTATTACATATTTTAAGTCTTAACCAATGTTAATACTTATTGTTGGTGCTCACAATTTAATTAATTTAGATTATACTTATACATACATATGTATAACATCAACATTTAATAAATTTACAGGTTCACAGGTTCATCAGTCCGAGTGGATCAGTTCTTTTCAGTCGCCTAAATCGTGGCTGTTTTAATATATCTCTGGCCATTTCGTTGGGATGCGCTTCTAGTTTTGAATAATATTTAGAACTGAATTCTTTAATTGTTTCTTTAATGGTTTTAATCCCAAGGTCATCATGTATATTACTATTTCGAATGTACCACGGAGCATTAGTAATACTTCGAAGTATTTTCGCTTGAGTTCGTTGCAGGAGCTCTCTGTTTGAAGCGCTGGTGGATCCCCATAACTGAATACCATATGTCCATATGGGTTTGATTATCGCTTTGTACAGTAAAACTTTATTGGCTAATGACAACTGAGATTTCCTTCCCATCAGCCAATACATTTTGGAAAATGTCATTTTTATTTGGTTGCGCTTAGTTTCAATATGGGTTTTCCACGTTAACCTTCTATCCAGGTGCAAACCTAAGTATTTGACCTTCGTTTGTTGAGGAATATTTTTATTGTTTAATTTCACTGGTGGGCAGGTGCGTTTGTTCAGCGTGAATGTGATGTGAGTTGATTTGTTTTCGTTCACTTTTATTCGCCATGTCTTTAGCCAGTCCGCGATTTTGTTTAAATGATTCTGTAACTCCTTTGAGGCAATTTCGGGATTATTGTGTGACACCAGGATGGCCGTATCATCGGCAAATGTTGATATTGTTACTTTGTTGGTTACAGGTAAATCGGCTGTGTACAACAAGTATAATATTGGCCCTAGAACGCTGCCTTGCGGGACACCTGCATTAATATCATTTAAGCAAGTAGTTGCGCTATTTTGTTTGACAATGTATTGCCTTTGAATAAGGTAGTTTCCCAAAATTGACTGAAATTTCTTCGGTAGAAGCTCTTTAATTTTGTATATTAGCCCATCGTGCCAAACTTTATCAAATGCTTGTGCTATATCCAAGAAAATTTCTTTTCCTCGAAGGTGATTTTGATTGCGTTTACAATTCTGTGAATTTGCTCTGTGGTACCATGTTGGTTTCGGAACCCAAATTGATGGTCTGGTATAACGCGCGGTTCTTCTAATATTGGTTTTAATTTTGTTAGTAACATTTTTTCAAATAGCATTGATATTGTGGGCAGCATGCTTATTGGGCGATATGATGAGATCTGCGTTTCATTTTTTCCAGGCTTATGTATCATTGTGATCAAAGATATTTTCCATTTTTGAGGAATATAACTGGTTCGTATGATCGCGTTGAATATGAATGTTATTAGCTTTATACATTATTGTCTGGCAATTCCCTTATCATTTTGCCTGGTGCATTTTTCAGACTTATGCAATTTTTAATTGTATTCTTAACTTTCATCCAATTATACTTTATAGGTTTGTAGGATAAACCATCATCCATTTGCTGGGGTAGCATGAAATTATTATCTTCTTCGTGTGGTGCGAATACTGTTGTTAGATGATCAGCAAAAGCATTGGCTGTTTCTTCATCACTTCCCGCCCAATTTCCAGTTGGTAGTCTAATCGGTGGATTCGAATTTGTTGGCCTTTTTAAATGTTTTGTTGCCTTCCACAAGCCTTTCACTGTTACTATTACCGGTGAGTGATCAGAAGACAGATCATAACAATCGGTGGCCTTAGCATATGTACGTGGAATGCCCTTAGTTACACAAAAGTCGATTAAATCAGGAATTTTCTTTTTATCCGTCGGCCAGTAAGTTGGATTACCGGCAGATAAATAATCCAGAGACTGTTCCTCTATAGCTTGATAAAGTTGTTTGCCTTTCGGCGATGTTAATCTGGAGCCCCAATGAGTATGTTTGGCGTTGTAATCACCTCCCGCAAGAAATTTATTACCCAGCTGGCTGAAATAATCCAACAACTGGAGTTTTTTATATAGCATGTTTTGGAGGACAGTACACTGCCGATATGACACAGTTTCCAGACCACTCCTGAAGACAGATGCTCGTTGATTGTATATGTTCTTTCTCATATTTCGTAAGCTCATAGTGCTTTAATCTTCTTTTACTCAATACAGCTGTGCCTCCATGTGCTTTCCCATCTGGGTGCTTGGTGTCATAAATAGAGTACCCATTAATTTTGAAATAGCTATTTTTGGTGAAGCGTGTTTCGGATAATAACATTATGTCAATATTGTGCTCAGTGAGGAATGCTTGAACCTCCGCTTTATGTTGTGCTAGGCCGTTTGCATTCCATATAGCTATTTTGATGATGGCCATTTTTGACTTTTTACGACTATCTGCATCAGCGTGTTCATATTCTGCATCATTAGATCCATGGTTCTCTCCATCATCGCCATGAGGCTTTGCATCATATTATTTTAATTTATTAAAACGATTTATTTGTAAGACACATGATCACTGAATTTCAACCTCTTATCAATTATTACCCTTAAATATTTGATACTGTCTACCTGCTCAATACTACGTTTCCATGACAGAGTTATCCCGAATTAAGGGTTTCGTTGAGTTAATAACATGGCGGCGCTAATCCATATCGTTTCCATGCAATTATAATTTCTAGAGCAATTTAACATTTCACAACAATTAAAAGTCACTTCTGAAAATTTTATTTGTTTGGTGGAAATTTTTAAATTTAATGTTTAAAGTTTTACGGAGGGAAAATTCATTCAACCTCATTTTGTATTGGTATAATTGTATTTTCTGTTTTGACAGATAGAATCTCTTCTAACCCTACTACTTTCGTTGAGTTAAGTTGGATTAAGAAACTTAACGAAAATCCTAAACTCGACATGTTTCCATGATGAGATAATCCACGTTAATCCCGGTTAACTCCATCATGGAAACGTAGTAAATGTTACTCTGATTAATTCTGATGTCACAATTATGATCTGCTTTACCAATAACCATACACTTTGTTTTGTTAACATTTAACTTTAATTTGTTTCCATTTAGCCATTTTTATACTCGTTCCAAATCACCACTAATATTATCAACAATCATCCGCAAATAAATTTAAATGACAATTTTTAAGATTTTTTGCTATATCATTGATATAAACTATAAATAGTATGGCACCCAAAACGGTTCTTTGAGGAACACCAAGCCCATTAGTACATCTAGCAGATGTTTCATGCACTATTTTCGTACTTTGACTCCTCTGACTCAAATAACTTTTAAACCACCTTTTCGTTATTTGTAATTCCTATCTTTGTTAAGTTTTTCAACAATATTGTTCGATCAATTGTTTCGAATGCCCTTTGGAAATCCAAAAATACTATAATTGTATATTCACCCCTGTCTCTCGATTCCTTCCATTTACTCAATACTAAAGTAATTATCTCTAGTTTAATGCAAATTCACATGAATATCCCTTATGATATCCCGATTGTTGCTGTATTAATATATACATAATATCCCTTCCACGTTTAAAAATTCGATTAATTGTCTCTTTACGATAGTTCCTAAGATTTTCTCACAGCAGTCCAGCATATTAATTGGTCTAAAATCTTCTGGATATTTTGCGTTTTTTATTTTTGGAATAGGAATAATTTTCGCTTCTTTCATACATTTAGTGAATTGACCCGCCATTAAAGAAGTATTGAAAATTGATAACAATTTTTCGCCAATAACATCCATAGCTTTCAAAATCATACTTGGCTTCAATCCGTTTACATCTCGCTTATCACACATTTTTGTGAATATATCCTTTAATTCTGCTAATTTAATCTGGTTCAAAGCGAATTTTCTTTTAGCTGATGCACTAATCTCGACTTAATCATCTTCTATGCTTGGAATTTGTCCATAGATCTTGATACTATCGACATAAAATTTGTTTAGAACATTTGCAATTTCCTTGTGGTTACAGTATTCATGGTTATCAACTATGATGCGATCTATGCTACTATCTCGTTTTCCTTTCATAATTTCCTTTAAAACGCTCCATACTCGTTGCGAATTATACGAACCAGTTTTTATTTTTCTAATGAAATAGTTTCTCTTAATTTTTCTTATTGATGAAAGATATCGACTTCGTGTTGCTCTATATTAATTTGTTCGCTGCAATCTTTTTTGATTTTAAAAGCCGCAGATTATATCTAATTTTTGTGAAACCATTCATTTGACTTTGGTTTTATCTCTGCTTTCTTGTAAAATACACTTAGGGCCTTATAAATATGTTCATACATATTTTCGCATACTTCATCAATATCACCAGTCGTATCCCACTTTGAATCTTGTAACAGCTTATTGAATATATCTTGATTAAAATTAAATATCCCCCCCAATGTATTTTTTTGGTGTTGGGCTACTTTTACTAATTTCCATCAAATTTACTTGAATCGTCTCATGATCACTAATTTTCTCTTCTCTAATGTGTCGATATCGATACGTATATTTGCGGTTGTTATATTACCAATAACCCAATCAATAAAGGTCTTCGTGTCTGCTGTTATTCTGGTACATTTCTCCATTAGTTGTTTCAGATTCCAACTTTAGTTTATTCGTCGTCTGACGTAGGTAGTCAATATTAAAATCACCGCATATTAAATTTAACTCCTCTGTAGAAATATTTTCTTCACTCCATTGATCGAAATAGTTGATGAATGATATTATACTTGAACTTGGGGATCGATACAACACCGATAATTTGTAATTAATTATGAACAATTTATTTTCACCACCATTATTATTTTAAAACGTTTTTTACAGCATGCGTGCGGCTGCCACTAAATCCGAGACGAACGAGACTATCGTGGACAGACTCAAACCGAATAATCGCGAATTCTAGATTATTAAACGATTTTTGCCTGTCCGTTATTGCAAGATTTTCACAAAAACCGGATTATTTCGTTTTCAGAACGCGATTTTTGACAATCGGGATAAATGAAAATCGCGATTAATTTTGTGTCTGTCTACGGTATAACTTTTGATTTTTATTTAATTTACATAATTTATTTTGTTTTGTGTGTAGTGTTTGTATGTGCGTTGTGATGCGATTGGTCCAGCCAAGCACGGAGGGGAGGTGGAATGTGCGCCGCCAATTTTGTAGTGGTTTATTGGGTGAACCGCTACAAAATGAATTCTTTCAGATTTTTAATATTTAATTACATATTTAATAATTTTATCAACTGATTATTAGTTGCGTTTGGTTCATTATTAGATCATTTGGTACTATGATCCTTGATATGATACTGATCATTAGACCATGTCCCTTAACATGTTCCTCTTAGTGCTGTCGTACTCGTGCAGTCTACGATTATGTACAGAGATATCCTTTTCAAAGCACTTCTCTAGCACCATCCTCAGACTAAAAGTCGATTTATTTAGACGAAAACCACATTGGTAATCACCCATTATCTTTTCGCTATATATTGATAACTTTGCCGTGACTTGTATTCAGCAAAGCTAAACCTCAGCATTTGTAGTAGTTTAGTTTGATCTCCCTTTTTTTTAAGTGGACAGATAAGAGCGTCTTCCACTCTTCTGGGATGTCTTCTGTAGACCCAATTATTGATATTGACTGGACCCGTCTGTAGCTAGTTCTCTTATGAAGAGATATAGATATTCTCTATGCCTGTTGTTCTCTTAGCCATAATTAGTAAAGTAGAATTTCAATTACCTATTTTTTCTGATCTGAAAGTAACATTTCCTGAATTCGGAAGTTTTGTATAGTGAAAAGAAATCAATTTTATTTGAAAATCAAAATTAACTTTCCTATTTAAACTGCTCCATTACGGGTACCGGACAATGACATCCAGTGCAGTCCGTATTTCTTCACGATGGCTCGAAAGAAGGACTTTTTAGGTTTCCCCACGATATCGCGAAAATAATTATGAACAAAACAAGCAAGGCTTGAACATTACAGGCCTCGGCAGATTCGTACAGATAAACCGATTAAACTAAGAAAGGAACTCAAACAGTGAACGATTATGCTTCTTCTCAAGAACCTACTGGAAATTGTATTTTGCTTCGGATAATTACGGTGAAGATGACTCAGTCGTCTAACGAAAACCGATATTCGTTTTTACCGAGAAAATTCTTGATTCAATCATAAAGAAAATTTCGAATTTCATCTTCATCGCTTAGGTATGAATACGAGATTCAAAGCAAAAACCAAGCTGTGTGGAAGTAAGTACAACGTGATTAATAATTTGAATCAGATATCTTAAACCCTTGTTATCTTAAACCCTTGTGATAGTTTCTGCTTCGGGCAAGTACTTTTTGTTTATCACAGAAGGTTTTGACTCATCAGCCTGCAATCGATCTGGGCCCGTATTCTTGAAATTCACCCGAAAAATTCGCCGATAATATTCTAGTGAAATGCGTCATTTAAGTTGAAAGTTTAAATTGTATTATACCAAAGTCACCGGTGACTTTTTTCGGTAAATTTCAAGAACACGGGAATTTTCAAAATCGGACGTTCAGACCGCCGAAGTTGGTGACAAATTAATGAAAGCTTTCTCTGTTGCAACAATCATACCTGTAATGTGTATTGTACGTTACTCGCGTTTAATGACTAATTTAGATAAAAAAAACATTGGTATTATTGTGAGTACACTAGAAAGTCTGGTAGATGCCAACTGGGGCGAAAAGTTAAAATCAAAAGAACAAAGAGCTTCGTAGAAAACCCAATGTTTATGTCCCGAATATGAAAAAAAAAAAACACGTTAGTGAAAGATAAAGCCACACCCAACAACCCAAAACCAAAAAAATTGTTTGGATTATACACAAAAAAGATTACTAATCAATTAATCGCCGCTAAATTATATAAATAATTACACAAATCGTAAGCTGCCCAAAAAAGAAAAAAAAACTGCCAATAATTACTGAAGGTCATCTTCATTATGAGTTTCGTGAAATAAACAACACAAACGTTATTTTTATTTAATTATATAATATAATATCATATTTCAACGAATCATAATAATTTATAGCAAATATGTAGGATAATGTAAATTACATTTAGCAAAAACTTTTTTAAATTCCCTAAATTAAAGGATTCATCTTTATATCTAAATAGTACGCGTTTAGCATAGGAGTAAAATTTTTAAATCTTAAAATTACATAAAACATTAACAAAAAAAAACAATATGCAATTAATGAGACATCAAATAATTTAAAGATTTGAGATTAATGGATCGAAAAGGTTCGAGAATAAATGGAACCCATCACACGTTGGGCTATTAACTTTCATGTGATCAACACCGCGAACAATAAGCTCCAACCCATCTTCACAGCAAATGGTAAACCCATTCAAATCTTCTAATATGTCATCGGTACGGTATACAAAATCACAAAAATAATTTCCATTGATCGCAATCCGGAAGAATGTTTCACCGAATGCGATGGCCATGCGGAACAGTTGATTAAGGGCGAGTGGGAATGGGCCGTGACGTTCTTCATCACCCCAACTGTAAATAAATTAAAAGACAATGTTAAATATTCCTAGACTAATTAGCTACACTTACTCTCCGTTATCATCCCGATTATTGCGCACAATACACCCTTCGCCAAATCGGGCCGATAAATGTAACGCTTCCTTATCCGTATTGCTTCCCTGATTAAATTGCAATTCAAATCGTCCGTTCGGATTACCAAAAGGCATAGCCGAAATTACAACAACATGTCCGGCATAGGGAGCAAATGGCATATCATGACTAAAACTTGTTGAATTATCGTCACATTGGATCACGGGATGGGGTTGTGGATAGGCGCTACGTTGATCGATGGCACGCAATGATTGTATATCGTAGTAAAGCGTAATTGATTTTAATTGTTCGACAGATAAACGATGTTCAAAAACACAGTAAGGGTCACCATTTATTGCAACATTGAAACCGTAATCACCAACAAATATGTAAATTTGAAATTCATCACCACGCTTGATTGGCAACTGATCAGCATTGTCATCCAAATTTTCACGACGATCCTCATTACCCCAATCACCGTCATATGAATTGCGTAAGATCATGTTCTCGGCGAATCGACATGATAAATGCAGGCCAATGTGATCTTCAGGTTTTTTTCCGCGTGCCAAATTGACATCGAATCTGTAATCGAAAAGCAAACAGCAGGGCATTAGAATTTTTATATATTTGGAAGCAAATTGTGTCGATAAATTTTAATTAATTAGTAGGTTTGGAGCTGAATTGGGCAGAATTTTCTAAAATCCAAAAACACTGGGGCCTAAGGCTATCGTTTTCAAATTAGAAGGTACAGGAAGAAAAAGGAAAACAATAGTAATTTTTCCTTTTTTCTTCTTGTACCTTCTAACTAGCCGTCGAAAAGTGTCGAATTTCGTAGTTCGGCCACAGAAAAGAATGAACAGATATGGAAGTTCCATGTCAAGTATTTACATTGAAATATTCAATCTAAGAAATTTATTCCTGCTCTAATCTAGCCAATTAAGACAGGGACAATATAATACAATAATATGTTTCGCTTCTCTTCTTTTTTGTTTCTTATACACAATTTTTGTGAAAACAAAAAGAAAATAAGCGAAATATGTAATATAGTATTATATTGTCCCTGTCTTAACTGGCTAGATTAGAGCAGGAATAAATTTCTTAGATTGAATATTTTAATGTAAATACTTCACATGGAACTCCATATCTGTTCATTTTTTTTTTCTGTGGTTCGACCTCTCATTTAAGCCATTGTACATTGAACATTGGACTCATCATTAGGCGTTTTCGGAAATAAATGCTGAATAACTTCAGGCTAACTTTCGAACATTAAACAATGAAACAGCTCTTTAATTTTAACTTACAGGTTTGTACGAATTTGGAACTTAACGAGCAAACATTTTGTTCGTTATGTTGGAAATTCATACAAACCTGTAAGTAAAAAGTTTTTCATTGTGAATGCTCTGAAACTTATCCATTATTACAAAAAACAAATTTATCACAGAAATCGGATCTACCCTAATACACTTGACAGACTAGGGATTAGCTAAGCGCGATTAGTGATTTTTTCGAGATTAGCTGTAGTGTGTTAAGTTGAAGATTAGCTAATCTCGTTTTATTTGAGAAGATTGACGTTTCCGAAATAATTTTTGTTGATTTTATTAACAAGATTTTTGCATTGATGGAGTTAAATTTACGACCAATAAATTTATAATCGTTCGTAAAAGTGATCATGCTGGCTTTATTCTATTCTTTTTAATCATTTTCCCAAGTATTTTTATATCCGACAATTTTTGGATTTTTCTGACACTTTGCTGATTTCATCACCGACTTTTTTCCGAAATAATGTCCGACTTATTCTAAGATTTACTATGAAAGTTGGCCACAAAAATCGGAAAATGATGACAAAAAAAGTGAGGTTGTCGCCCAAAAAATGGGCGGGGCTTATAATATAAATTTTGGCGGGGAAATTTCACTTTTATATACATCCATATATCCATACATACATAAATAAACAGAAATATTTTTTTTTTTATTTTAAAATTTTATTAACATAATTTTTTTTTATTAATATATTAAAATTACAATTTTTTAAATTAATTATGTAATGATAAAAAAAAGAAACGAATATAAAACCAAATAGCTGATATATCCAATTCACAAAAACGTCGCCATCATATTGTAAAATAATTTTGTAACCATAAATTTCTCCTAATTCGCGTTCATCTAAAAATATAAATTAATTTTATTATAATTAATAATTCGTACACACAAACACAAAAAATAAAAATTTTACAAACCAAAAAATAATCGCACAACACAAAAAATAAAATTTAAGTTAACGTAAACACAAATCACAACCATTCATAATGGCGTCTCACACAAAACTAAAGTTGTAAATTTGTAATTTGTAAACACAAAATAAAAAAGTACACACCAACGCCAGCATCTTTGTTGTGTTAAAAGTTGGATTTTGGAAACCCAACCCAATTTCATCATTTTCCGATTTTTTGTACCAATATGCTGAAAAAAAATTCATGTTTTCAGCTTTGTTATACTTGGGTAAAGTTGTAATTTGTAAACACAAAATAAAAAAGTACACACCAACGCCAGCATCTTTGCTGTGTTAAAAGTTGGAATTTGGAAACCCAACCCAATTTCATCATTTTCCGATTTTTTGTACCAATATGCTGAAAAAAAATTCATGTTTTCAGCTTTGTTATACTTGGGTTGTGAGCAATTTATTCGTTTTTATGCTACACCCATTGTATAATTAGCACATTCGAATAAAGACCATAGTAAATTTATAGTAAAATTTATTTTTGTTATATAAAATTGAATATCGAAAAAGTTTGAACACGCATTTTCATGGATAATAAATCGTGCGTTATTTAAAATATATTTTTTTTATTTAATTCGATATAAAGCTAATTTTTGGTCACATAAATCCGGTCATAAAGATTAAAAATATCAAAATAATAAAAACAACAACATACAAATTTACTATAAATTTACTACTCATGTTCGGAAAAAGATTGAAAAATTGTATTTTCGAATTTTACTTCACTCTCAAGCAACTAAATCGACTCAAACCTCGATTTTCTGAACCGATTTTCACCGGTGAATTATCCCGTGCGAATTATCAAACAGGCCCACAGAGTCGTGTCGATTGTCGATCAAGTCGACAATCATAATCGGGGTGAAAAATTATAGAGAAGAAATAAACAACCGTCAGGCCAGTCTCATGAAAATAGGTGAGCGACCCATGATTCTATAAATCCCAGGTTAGCTCGTTTTTCAAAATACGTGTTCGTGACGTCATGCAATTATTTTTTACTTTTCGTTTTTTTATTTGTTGTTGTAATTTATATATCAGGGGTACAAATTGAAAATGCGGGATTGATAACAGATGGCGTTACTAACGCTATACGCATCAGGCAGTACTGTGACTATGTTCATGTCAAAGCTACGTCTTATAGCTTTAATTTTCAGTATGTGTCAATTTGTCGCAGTGTCAAATTCATAGTTTTTTTGAGCTCTCAATATGTCGAGTTTCGTGCCAACAAAACAGCATTTGCGGGAAGTTTTAATTTACTTCTTTAATTTGAAGAAAAGTGCTGCTGAAGCACATCGATTGGTCTCCGAGACTTATCCGAGTCATGTTCCATCGGTTTCAACGTGCGAGAGATGGTTTGTGCGGTTTAGAAGTGGTGATTTTGACGTTGAGGACAAAGAGCGGCCGGGCCAAGTGAAAAAGTTTGAGAATGCTGAATTGGAGGCAATACTCAATGAAGACTCGTGTCAAACTCAACAAGAGCTCGCAGATTCATTGGGAGTGACACAACAAGCCATTTCCCATCGTATAAAAGCCCTCGGAATGATCCAAAAGCAAGGACATTGGGTGCCGTATGAGCTGAAGCCGAGAGACGTCGAGCGCCGTTTTTTTGCATGCGAACTGCTGCTCGAACGGCAAAAACGGAAGGGTTTTTTGCATCGCATTGTCACTGGTGATGAAAAGTGGATCCGTTACGATAACCCGAAGCGCAAAAAATCATATGGTTACCCCGGCCATGCATCATCATCGACGGCCAAACCAAATATTCACGGCGCCAAGCTCATGCTCTGTATTTGGTGGGACCAGCTGGGTGTGGTGTATTATGAGCTATTGAAATCGAACGAAACCATCACAGGAGCACTATACCGAACTCAATTGATGCGTTTGAGCCGCGCACTCAAAGAAAAACGGCCACAATACGAGCAAAGACACGACAAAGTAATTTTGCAACATGACAACGCTCGGCCACATGTTGCAGCGCCGGTCAAAATATACCTACGAACGCTGAAATGGGAAGTCTTACCCCACCCGCCGTATAGCCCAGACATTGCTCCTTCCGATTACCACCTTTTCCGATCGATGACACATGGCCTAGCTGACCAGCGCTTCCATTCTTACGAAGAAGCCCAAAAATGGGTCGATGACTGGATAGCAGCCAAGCCGGCCGAATTTTTTCGCGACGGTATCCGTAAATTGCCAGAAAGATGGGAAAAAGTTGTGGCTAGCGATGGACAATACTTTGAATAATTCATTTGTTACCATTTTTTCAGAATAAACGTTCAAAAATAGAAAAAAACCCGCATTTTCAATTTGTACTCCTGATACGTATTGAGAATTGAGTGACGTCAAAAAAAAAAAGATGGCCATTTGTTTACATATTTCGAGCTAACCTTGGTTTTATTGAATCATGTGAGCGACCCATGTGCAACATAACAAAGTTAAATAAAAGTTTAAAATACAGTGCATTCACAATGAAAAAACTTTTTACTTTTGACTTACAGGTTTGTATGAAATTCCAACATAACGAGTAAAAATGTTTGTTCGTCAAGTTGAAAATTCATACAAACCTGTAAGTAAAAGGTAAAAAGTTTTTGCATTGTGAATGCACGGATAGCAAAGAAAAGAAAAAAGGGCCCGAGTAACCACATGTCACAAAAAAGCGACAAAAATTTCACATAAAATGGTGATTGGTGGAAAAAAATATGGATGAAAAATGGTCGATGGGGTTGACGCCGATTGTCACGCGTAAAGGGCTTTGCCCATAGGAAAACGAAAAACATAAAAAACGAAAAATTTGACAACTTTTAGCATCTTTTCGTTTTGCCTTGCCCATTACTAAACCGAAAAACTATTTTCGTTTGAAATTCCAATATCAAAACTTGTATGCTTGTACCTGTGAATTAATTTTTTTTTAAATTTTTGAAAAAGAAAACGGAATTCTCAGAATAATATTAAAAAAGGAAAGAAAATGCTTTTGTGTTTAGTGTGTGAAGTTGGTATATCATTCATTTTTTTAGCCGACATTATAAAATTATAACAGAATAAAAAATTATAACAGAAAAACAACACGAAAAATATTTTCGTGTACTTTTTCTGACGAAAAATTTAAAAAATATTTAAAATTTTCTGACAGAAAAACTTAAAATTTAATTTTCTGGGAATGTTAAATATTTTTCAATTATTTTTTAAATTAAAATATTTTTGTATTGTGTTTATGAACACGTTTGAGAGTCTTTAAGCTATAATAAGCTAAAGATTTTGGAGTTATTGTAAAAAAAGTAAAATCCGTTTTCGTTTTCGTCTTCGTATGGGCAAAGCGCTTTAACGAATATTTTGTAAATCAAATTTATAAATATTTTTGAAATATTTGTTGAAAATTTAGTCACAAATTCGACTGTTGTTTTATGGTAATAAAGTCAAATATTTCTCGATATTTTCTGAATAATTGGTGGTTTAACTGTGAAACTAATTATGAACTATGTATTTGTTGAAATTATAACCACAAATTCGATAGTTTTTTTATAATATTACTTAATTATCAACAATTTTGTCGTTATTTATTGGTTTATTGATGAAATTATGCGTAAGAAATTTTTTTATGACCCTACTTAAATAATTTTGTAAAAAATACTCGGCCATTGTTTGGTTTATTTGATATTTTTATTATTATTTATTTTAAAAAAAATATCTACCAAAAATGTAGAAATATCAAAATCCCCCCCGTACTTTAACCCGAGCCGAGAGTCAATACAAATGTCTCGACTCTAAAAAATGAAAACTTTCCTTGAGTTTTCTATGTGGTAGTTTGGTTTCGTACAGATAAGCTCGCACAAACAAAAAGTTCGGTCTACACATCAGGTACTCAGGTAGGGAACCGTTCAAATTGCCGCGTTTTAAAATGTCGCGTTTCAAAATACCGCGTTTCAAAATGCCGCGTGGTACAAAATGTCGCGTTTTAAAATGTCGCGTTTCAAAATGCCGCGAGGTACAAAATATCGCGTGGTACAAAATGACGCGTTTTAAAATGTCGCGTTTCAAAATGCAGCGAGGTAAAAAATGTCGCTTGGTACAAAATGTCGCGTTTTAAAATGTCGAGTTTCAAAATGCCGCGTGGTACATAATGTCGCGTGATATAGTAAAATTTTCCTTCACTGAATGGAAATTATTTATAAATGTAATTTTATGTAATTATAAAGTGGGTCTAAGAAAAAGAACGCAAATGTTGAAATTTATTAGAATATTCCTTCACTAAAATGTTATAGTTAAGTCCTTATATATCGGAAGTTGATATCAGATACACAATTTAATCCAAATTGAACATTTTGTACGTCGCGGCATTGTGAAACGCGACATTTTAAAACGCGTCTTTTTGTACCACGCGAAATGTTGTACCTCGCGGCATTTTGAAACGCGACATTTTAAGACGCGACATTTTGTACCACGCGAAATTTTGTACCTCGCGGCATTTTGAAACGCGACATTTTAAGACGCGACATTTTGTACCACGCGACATTTTGTACCTCGCGGCATTTTGAAACGCGACATTTTAAGACGCGATATTTTAAAACGCGACATTTTAAAACGCGGCATTTTGACCCGGACCCACTCAGGTAGCTACGACCAAACACAAACTACAAAAATAAAATTCCAACTTCGTACATTAAGTATGAGGCAAGAACGTAGTGACTTAGCGAATTATAAATTAACCAAATCAAAAATGATCAAAATCTTGGGTGAATCTCCACCTATATAGTAACAAATGAGATTTCTGCTTGGGTTTTTTTGATTTTGAGTTAGTGAATATAATTCGCTAAGTCAATACCACAGAATAATCAACAACCATAACCGACATTCCGTGGACCAAGAAATGTTTGCTTTTACCTTATATTTTACATGTTAATTTTGAATTTTCAGCCACTGGACGATAATTTAATACCGAAAATCTTACCTTCTATAAACCAAGGTCAAAAAAATGAGTCCATTTTTCTCCATATAAAAACCGCGTTATGTCGCTTCTGGGTATTCTGTGTCAATACACTCTGGTTATATACTTAATGTATTTAGCGAGAGTTGGACTTTTGTAATTCGGTCGAACCTACCTGAGGAGTAGACCCGGTAGACGTTACTTTTCAGTACAAAACCGAATTAGCGACACAAAAAACTCAAAGAGGTTCTTATTTATGAAAGTTGGTACATTTTGTGTTGTCTTGGGGTAAAGAAAAGGGGAATAATATTTTCTACTTTTGCGGTGTAGATATATTAGAACTTAGGAGTGTGACTGCCTCAACCATGTTACCTAAGACAGTCGTCATACATCTTGCTAAAGACAAACCCAAAACATGTTATCAATGAAGAACACAAGACAATTGCGTAATACGACCATCAAATAAGTTACCAAAGTCAACATCCAGACATGTTACTAATAACAACCACCAGACAAGTTACCTATGAAGACCTTGAGATATATTACCCAAGACATCTTGTATACATGTTACCAACAACAACCACAAGACATTTCTTTGAAGACTCTTCGTCCCAAATACATGGAGTTGTCTTTTGACTGGCTTGGGTTTGTTACCATACCAAGTCTTGAGTTTATCTTGCATGTGTTACTTAAGACACGTTGCTGGTTGTCTCATAAAAAAATAGGCGACCCATGTACAACCTAACAAAGTTAAAAAAAGTTAAAAATGTGTGATCTCACGACAGTTAGTACCAATCCCTTTTTTTTTTCTTTGCTATTTTAAACTTTTTTAACTTTGTTATGTTGCACTGGCCTCAGGCTTGTCTCATGAAAATTGGTGGGCGACCCATGTGCAACCTAACACAGTTAAAAAAGTCTAAATGTATGATCTCATGACAGAAAACCAATTCCTTTTCCTATTTTTTTGCTTGTACTTTATTGGTTTAAATATTTATTTGGTCTTTATCGAAATAGAATTGGTATTACTGTCATGAGATAACACATTTTTAACTTTGTTATGTTGCACATGGGTCGCTCACCTATTTTCATGAGACCGGCCTCAAGCGTATACAATTTTGTGCGAAAAAGAGAAAGAATAAAATAGTTTAGGGCCCTATTTAGAATTTTATTCAATGCATTGAAATGGAGTGGGTTGCTTAAAATAAAACAATTAAGGTTTAAAAAATGTTTTTATTTTAGATGCAAATATACGGATAATTATTATTTAGTTCAATTTTTTAATAAAATTAATTTTATTAATAAAAATAACTTTTCTAAGACCGCGTAAATATTTTACACTTTTCGTGCGGACCTGGTAAAAATAGTTGTAAACAAATCGTAAGATTGCTAAGCACTCAACAACAAATTTTTTTTTATTTATAATTATAGCTTCGTTTTTCATTGCTGCTCGAGATCACGAAAAACTTTTTTCGATTTTTCAAGCCGCATACTACAAAAAAATTTCAGTAACTTTTTTGGTAATTTCGCAACAGACGAACTTGACGGACATAAACTTTTCTCAACTTTTCGGTAATATTTTTCCCCTCAATTCTTTTTTTTCATACGAGAAAAAAAATGTTTTTTAAGTTGGTATGGAGGGGAAAAAATTTACAAATTATATGAGAAAATTTTATGTTCGTCAAGTTCTTGTTGCAAAATTACCATAAAAGTTACTGAATTTTTTTTGTAGTATGCGGCTTCAGGCCAATTAAAATTATTTGAATATTTAATCATTAAATGTGGTAGATTTAATGTTAAACTACATAAAGTTATTCATTGACTTTAATCATAATTTTTAATAAAATTTATGTTTACGAATTCGCAACAATTCTATGGTTTTATGTAGGATACTTCAGAGTTCCTGAAATTTGAAAATAAATTATGAACTGAAGAGGGAAATTTTTTTAGTACATCTTGTAACAAAATCCCCAAAAGGGATTTTGTTATCAGAACATAGCAATAGAGGTCTGGTTGCGGTATTGCACTGGCTGAAGCTCGCCGCTAGGCGTGGGGGTTACCAGACATATTACTATGCTTGAAAACCGCATAGAGATACAACGAAGGGGACAAGAAAATTATTCTACTGTGCCACGACCACAGTGGTAGATAATTATAAAAACAAAATCTGCGTTCGACAGGGACGCCGGTGCCACTCCGGCGACCCTGCTCAAGGCCTAGGTCAGCATAAGGCCGCCCATCCTCACGCGATCACACAGAACTATTTATTCACTCATCACTAAAAAAAACTGAAGCAAGAAAATCATAAGAAACATCTGCAATTACGAATGGAAACCGGATCGGAAAAAAACGGAAAAATGAAATGCAAAAAAAAAAATTTGAAATAAAAACGAACCGTTAGCAAAAATTACAACATGTGGTGCGAATCGATTATGGGGTGATGTCGCATGTGACGCCACCCGGAACCTGTAAACCTGCAAAAATTTATGAAATTTAGAAAAAAATAAAAAAAATATAATAAAAAAACAACAAAAAAAACCCAGTTTGGCTCACAGAATGTATGAAAAAATATATATAAAACACGCGGTGTTCCCAAGTTATTATTTAATTTTCCCGGAAAACACCATACCTGAATTCATCAAAAAAATTATTTAGGCCCGTCCGACCCAAAAACAGCGCCGACGCAGGAACACTCAGCACCCCATCTCGCGAACCCCGACCCACATGAAGCTCAAGGTCTGCTGCCACAAACTTTCAATTATCCAATCAATTTAGCCAAAATAATAATTCACTAATCAATTATCGCTTGATTTACAGATCTTAACACCGTAACTAGTCGATCTGAACCTGATATCATCCAGCACTACGGAAAGTTCCTTATTTCGCTTCTTCCTCTTTTAATTTTTATTATTATTATTATATATTTTTTTTTTTTTTTTCATGTAACTGTTTCAATCCCCAAACACTATCAACATAACAACACCGTTGATTCAATACAAAGCCAATATCAAATTGATGACTCAAAATAAAAAAACCCCGATGATTCAAGGAAAGGAGGAAAAATAACAAACTCCATTCATCACTTGATTTTATTATTAATATATTTGTTCTTATTTATTAATCTTTAAACATATTATTTTTTTATTTTTTTTTATTTTTTATTACTAAGTACACAGTTTTACAATCTTCCACTTGGTGAATTTAAAATCCATGAGAACACAATTTTATAACTTTTTATTCAACAATCAGAAAGTCTCAAAGCACTTAAACCAAAAAAGTTCTTAAAATTTATATACATATATATGTTTCTTTTATTTTTCTTGTTTAGTATAATTTATTTATGTATAATTGTATAAACACATGGGATTTTACAACAAAACTTCCCAAAAATATGATATTTTAATACAGCCATCAAAAACAAACTTTGTCCTGACCGCATTTTTTTTTTACTCACAATTTTATTATATTTTTTCAAAATTTTTTTTTTTTTAACAAAACGAACTTTTTCTTTCAACCTTCCAAACTTTTTCTTATGAAATTCAAAACGAGACTCCCCAAATAAAATTCCCGACGCGTACAAAATAAAAATTTATTCCCCCACCCAAAAATTATTTACTAAAGAAAACATTAACCCGACCGATAAATTTCGGGTGGCGTACATACATACAACCGCACCCAAAAATCGACTCGCACACACCAATACTATTTAATTTAATCACTGGAACATTCCATTTACATGGAAAATCCACGCGCTAACCAAAACAAAACAGATGAAGCAACACACCAACCACTACACGTCATTACACACCATCAAACAAAAAATGATAAAACGAATCGAGTAACCGACCAAAATACGGAGAAGTATAAAATGCTAAATGGTACACTCTACCAAAAAAAAAAATATTTTCTATTACAAATTAAGCCAAAGAAAGAATGACGTGTAGTGGAAGAGATTTTATGCAGCGCAGTGGATAAACATGCAACCTTGTTGGGATTTTCAACCGTAATTACAGATTTAAATTAAACAGATCATAACAACCACAAGCGGTTGTTACAGCGTGGGGACGACTCACACCCGAGAAAAGATCTCAAAGCCAGGCATGAAAGTAAGAGGGAAGGAGAAAAAAAATTTCACTAATAATTTGTCACAATCGTATATCCTTGGCATGATAAACTCCCAAAGGTTTTCCATCAAGATTTCTGATATTATAAGAGACTGTTCCGATTTTATCAGTGATAAAAGCAGGAATAAACTTAGCAGCTAACTTTGCAGAAAATCTATCAGGAGCACTACTTTGTGCGAAGGATCGGACAAACACAGGTTGATCAGGCAGGAAATTCCTATTGGTACTTCGTAAATTATAACGAGCAGCGGATTTCTCATGTGCAACTTTCAGGTAATGAGTTATTTGATCACGAATAAGATTTAATCTATTAGACTTGGACAACACATGTATTTCGTTATCATCCTGAGGAGATAAAAGTTTACGTAAAGCATAATCTGAACCGTTTAATGACATGTGTTGACCGAAGACCAAATAGTGAGGAGAAAAATTCGTGACGTCGTGTTTAACATTTCGCAATGCTGCAGTGATTTCAGAAAGATGGCAATCCCATTCATTATGTGCATGATCATCAAGATAAGACCGAATACTAGACAGTAACGTCCGATTAACTCTCTCAGAAGCGTTGCTTTGAGGAGAGTAAATAGGAGTACGTATATGATCAACATTATATTTTTTCAAGAGATCTTTAAATAAGTTAGATATGAATTGTTTACCATTATCAGAAGTAATCACTGCAGGCACAGAGAAAAGTAAAAACACCTCATTTTCCAAAAAGCTACACAGAGAAGAGGCGGAAGCTTCACGCAATGGTTTGACTAGAACAAACTTTGAATAATGATCCAACACGATAGCGATACAGGTATTACCTCGTTTGGAGCGAGGATAAGGTCCAAGGAAATCAACGAACAATTTTTCAAAAGGTCTAGTAGACTCAGTTTGAGAACCCATCAAAGGTTGAGTGCTAAAATTTACAGGCTTATTCATCTTGCATTGTACACAATTAGAGATGAAAAGTTTGATTTGTTTAGTCATACCAAACCAGAAAAATTGCCGTTGAAGTCGTTCTACAGTTTTTTTAATACCCATATGAGCAGAAGTAGGAGAAGAATGAGCCAGTTCAATTAAGTTTGCAGTCAAGGACAACGGAACTACTAACTTCCATTCAGACAAATCAGTGGACGTATAACGAGAAGCGTAGGAAGGTAAGATCAAGAGTTTATTATCACGAATTTTGAAGTTGTGATCGCAATCTTTTAATAGTCGTACTCGATTGATCTGTTGTACATATTCATTGTCCTGAAAAGCTGAAGAGTTAAGATCAATATGTAGAACCGAATTGTCACTTGAAGAATTTAAACTGGACACATTTTCTTGTATAACAGGAGAATTAACAATTGAAGAGAAAAAATTGAAGTGGCGGAAGAAAAAAAATTTAAATTTCAAAATATATATAAAACTAACAAAACCAAATATTAAAGTAATAAAAAAAAATTAATATAAAAGAAAGAGAAAAAAAATATATCTAAAGAATAACCCCAATTAAATTACTAATTAATTATAAGAAAATTCATTACCCAAAAATTTATGAATGAAAGAAAATATTAACTAATAATAATGATAAAAAATAAAGAGAAGAAAAAAATATTTACAAGTTTAATTTGTATTATATAGATGATGTCATATAGGTAAATTTTGTCATATAGGGAAATTTCGTCTTATTGGGAAATTGCGTCTAATAGAGAAAATGTTGTATAATTTATTTTTAAATAAATGGTACTAACCATAAACCTACAAACTAAAGTAACTGACACCTAAAACTAAATAAAAAAAATTATCTAAAGAACAAAAATGTGGAACGCTTCACGACCTTGCGTGTCATCCTTGCACAGGAGCCATGCTAATCTTCTCTGTATCGTTCCAAATTTCAGTACCAAAAAAAAAAAATGAAAGATCATTTGTCTTATAGGGATTGTGTCGTATAGAAAAATTTGGTTTTATAGAGAATTTTTGTCTTATATGGAATATTTGGTAATAAATGGAGTTCATTTGAACCTACCCATTAACGTAAAATTAAATACATAAAAATTTCACTTAAATACCTAAGTTGAACTAGGAAAACTAATTAATAATAAAAATAACTGAAAAAACTAAAACTAAATCCCAAAAAAAATAAAATAAAGAAATAAACTTTAAACTATATGGCAACACTGCACTAAACTATAAACTAAAACTATAACTACCAATAAAACTAAAGAATGAAATTGAACTAAGAAGAAAAAAAAAAAAAAATATTTGAAATGAAATAATGACAAGTTACTGATGCAATTGTCCCAAAACGGAAAGAGAAAACAAAGTTGAGCTTTACGTCTGCCTTCAAGAATGATGAGCCGAAATCTCACTCTAAAGTCAAATACCACAAAGGCAGAAGTAGTAGTGGATTACGGACACCACTCCCAAAAACAGAAGGAGAAATAAAAGAAACCACTTGAACTCGACTTTCTGACTACAAGGAACCTATCTGACCTTACACACTAATTCAACGCAACAAGCGGATGTAGGAATGAATGTCAGAATCGGCACTTAAAGACCAGAGACAACAAAAGAATATAGAACTGATTTAATTAAAGGAACAATGAAACCAGCAAAAGGATTTAATGAAAATTTTTGAATTAGAAAATAAACTATTGAAAACATGTCAAAATTTTACGGAGGCGGTTTGTTAATCCGACCTCCAACCGTTTAGTCGCCTCTTACGACAAGCAATGGTTACTGTGATGGTATTCTAATCGTGGTTTTGCCCCGACCACTGGCAGTCTGAATAGAAGTAGGAAAATTATGAATATGAAGATTATTGTCCGCCAACAACTTTTCAGAACCACAACCCAACACACTCACACTCGCTCCACTATCTAATAGACCTCGGTATGGAACATCATTGACAAGAATATCGGCATAAGGCCGTTTATCGCTTGTCTCAGAACCGAGTACTGAAGAAACAACAAAGGATCGCAAAATCCGACGTTGCTCCCAGTATTTTTTTGAGCGAAGTAACTGAGCTGAGATGAGTTTCCCAAAAGTGTTGGGGATAGGTGGAACGGAATCAGAAAAATTGGAACTATTGTTAAATGAAGAAATTGGAGGAATGGAGTGTTCCAATTTGGAAAAGGAATTTACTCGACATTCAGGTGGAGAAACAGGCAAGCAAGAGTCCGATACCATTAAGTCGGAACCAGCTGAACCAGATCCAGAAGAGATTGCGGAGTCAAAGGACTCAACGCGAACTTTCACTGGTTCGACTGATTCTTTCCATCTGGCATCAGTCTCTTCCGAAACTCTGGGTCGGTATTGCTGACTGCATCTACTTTGGTAATTATGGTTGGGGTTGAGATGGTCTGTGGTTCCTGGTTCCCCGATCTCCATGAACCACTGGTCTGGTTTCCCGCACAACGAACACAATTTGTTGAGATGGTGCCTTTGAGACCACAACGATAGCAAAAGGCACCCAAGTGAGGACGAGGACAGTCTTGAAAACCATGCCCTATATCAGAACAATTATAGCAAATGTAATTGCGGCCAGATCTAGAGGTATTGGTTACATTAGGTGAAGGAGAAGTAGAGGTGTGTTTAAAAGACTTAGAATTTGTAATAGTCGTTCCCATTGGAGCACGATAAGAATGGCTAGGGCTGATAGCAGAAATATGTTGCACAGATTCGGACGTCGGAACAAAAACACCAGATGGAATGCGATATGCGGTTCCTGACGTATCTGCGGATAAAACTGACGGATTAGAAATTGGAACGACTGGTTCTGAATCATACATTCTCTCAACACCGAGTTCATTGATACTACGACGAGGGTGCATCGAGTAATCAGGTAGAGAACGAAAACGTTTTAGAGAATCTTCCCATGAAGTACAGCTTTTGATGAGCTCATTGATATGTGAGAAGTGTCGATCAGTAAGTTGATACTGAAGGACAGGCTTCATATTGTTCATCAGTAGTTGTATGAACTCATCGTCGCTGTAAGGGGTGTGACACTGCAGGGCCAAATTCCACATGTGATGATAAAACTCCAAGAATGATTCGTTAGGTAACTGTTTGCGAGACTCAACCATACGACGAATTTCGTAGGGAGTACGCCTATCTTTAAATCTTTCTTGGAAGGCTAATCGGAGGCTATCCCAAGGTGCTGAAGGATTATACCTGCGGTAGGTCCAGTACCACTGCAGTGCCACATCTTTCAGGACAAGATGCAGATCCAGAAGTACAGAGGAAGGTGATAGATTGTTGGATTTCACTACAGAGTCCAGCTGAAAAAGGAACATGTCCACAGTTATGCCAGAAGGTGAGCCTGTGTAGGAAATCCCACAACGAGATAAAGAACGTCTATTGAAATCAGGATTATATTGAGTAGATGGATTATGAATTGCTGAAGGCACGGGATTCAAAGTACTATTATGAAGATCTCTAGCGTCTGGTGCTGACTGAAAATTAGGACGTTGGGTGGCCTGCTCCGGAGATGAACGCTCTTTAGAGACAGGTTCCAAATGCGAAGACGTTAAACCAAGGAAATCATTTAACTGTTCGAGTCCTCCCTGAGAGGTATGTGCTGGTGGAAAGTGAACTTGGGCTGATTTTTGAAGATTTTGATTCGCTGCTACGACAGCCGGATCCATTGGCCAAGAACGACCGCCAGGATATTCGTCAACAGAACTTTTAACCCCGGATACTACAGGAATGCTATCCCCCGAAGGAATTGGAGCAGTCTGTCTCACTAAAAGCTGATTGGTGAGAAATTGCACTTGTTGCATTAATGATTTTAAAAGTTCGGCTTGGTCACTAGAGTTAACTGCATTATCTGCCGTGGTAATGGTGTTAGCGGTTGAAGGATGGAGTACCGAATTGCTAATCTTACCAGCAGGACTGGGTTGGGGTTTACTCACTACTTCTGGGATGGTCAGTTTTGATTCTACCGGATATACCTCCTGAAATACCAACGCTTGACCTCCATCAATACCTTTAGCGGACTCAACAGATTGATCCAGTAAAGTAGGGTCAGTTAAATACTGATCTAACGCCGTGTGCAATTTAATACAAATATCTAAAATAATTTGAGCCTGCTGTCCATATGTAGGAGACTGAGTAGCTCTTTCCAAACGATCATGTACATGAAGTAACCGCGACCGCAGACGCTGAGCTGTTCGAACCTGATCTTCTACGTCTAGATTTTCAATACCAATAAAGGTTTGTTGGAGACTCTGCACCTTGCTTTGACAAGTGAGAATTTCTTCATTGGGTTTCTTTTTAGCTCGATTGTGCATCTCGATCGGTTTGTCCTGAGTACCATCCCGCTCTGCGGCCAACGCCTTCCTTAATTCATTCACCGCTTCCTCAGTATTGGGTTGGATAGATCGAAGCAAAAATTCTACTTCAATCTCATCAGCCTTAAGATGTGAAATATCCATTTTAACACGCAACAACGGATTTAACGAGAAAGAAAAAATGACTTAATCAAAATTGAATTTAAACGTGATTTTAAACGTAATGAGAGTTAATTTTCGACAAATGTAAATTAACAATATTATTTTAAAAAAATTTCTAACTTATATTTACTTTATAGAAAACTGAATAAATTATAGTTATAATTAAAGTTACCTAAACCAAAAGTTAGTAAAATTTAAAGCTACAACTGAATACCAAATGAAGACCAGCGATACTGGCAATTCCACAAAAAAAATCAAACAAATTATTTAATTGAAGCAATTACTGAAAAAAAATAAATTTTACCCATCAAAAAAAAAAATTAACTTTAAAAATATTTGAATATATATATATATATATATGAAAAAACAAGATAGAATTACTTAATTTAAAGCAGAAAAAAAAATTTTTTAAATTATTAATTAATTATTTAAAGAAATTTATTGAAAACATATATTGAAGCACCAATCTCAAATTAGACTCACTATGACCAAGTAGATATCCACAAGCCGGGCTGTTTGAGGAGCTGCGAGCACAAATTACTATCCACTGGACCACTCGCGTCAATACTGAACTAGCGCTCAACTCAAAACCTTTTTCTCATCCGTACTCGCCAGTCTATCCCAAGGTAATGTGTTGGAATCTAAAGTGTTGCTTAATACCTCAATATAATTTAAAGGACAAAAAGAATTTATGTTTACTGAGTTTACTATTGAACTGAATGTGAGAGACAAAAAAAATAAAATAAAGAAAATGAATTATATTTATATATATATATATATGTATATACACAAAAAAATTACCGAAAGAAAAAAATTAATTTAACTATCAATATCCCAAAACCGAAAAAAAAATTAATGAAAATAATTTGACAAAATAATGAAAATTAGAATGAACTTTTTAAATTATAACTATAATAATCACGTAGATATCAACAAGTCGGAAGGATTGAGGAGCTGGAAAATTACTATGGTTATCCCAAGGACTTATCCGCGGTAAAGCACTACTATCACTCGACTCAAACACTGTATGAACAACCGCACTTGCCGGTCTATCCCACGGTAGATTATTATTGCCGGAATTCATTCGCAAGCAAATATAAACCCAAAACAAAAACAAAAAAAAAATCAAAATACCGAAATAGAATTACTACAATATAAAAAATGAACTAACCAAAATTATTAACAGTATTTTAGCTGCTCCATTAACCAACTGAAAACAACCAATAATCAAAAAAAATTCCCAAAAAAAAAATGAAAAAGCAAAAGAAAAATAAGTAAAGCGTATTACTTGTACAAAAAATACAAAATGTGATCACGCGAGAGATGATCACGGCCCCATGCTGAGCCAGACACGAACGCTATAATAATAAAAATAATAAAAATTACCACTGTGGTCCCAGTAGTTTAATTAGAATTGAACAAAAAAATTTGAAAAATAAAATTTTACCTGAAAGTAGAAGTTGACTAAAGATGTGCCAATGAGTACTGCGATCACGAACTGTCCAATCAACACCACATTGGTGGAAACAACAAGTTCGCGATCCCAACACCCATAACACATGGAACCAACATGACGAGCGATCCAGCAAGATCAAATAACCAAAGGTTAGAACATGCTGTGATCCCTCCCCATGAAGGTAGTCGGACTGAAATAGAAAAAATTAATTAATTATAGGGTACGAAGACTTTAAAAATTTAAAAAGACTAAACTCAGAACGAAAGAAGAATGAGCCTAACCACAATCAATGCCGCATGGCAGAAATGGTAAGCCCATTCATCAGACGAGCTGAGAATAGGGATCAACACTCTCATCTGTATGCAATCAAACAGCTTACGCTGGTTGCAATGCAGATTTGAATGTTGATCGGGCAGAAAACGTTGATGTGAGCACCCGTGCAAGCTCAAACAACGCAAGCGTCGGACTTTGCACGTGGCACTCACAACAAGTAAGCTGAAAAAAAATTGTGAAACCTGAAAAGACGAAAATCAAAAAAAAAAATTAGCCGAATAATTTGGGCGCCACTGTAACAAAATCCCCAAAAGGGATTTTGTTATCAGAACATAGCAATAGAGGTCTGGTTGCGGTATTGCACTGGCTGAAGCTCGCCGCTAGGCGTGGGGGTTACCAGACATATTACTATGCTTGAAAACCGCATAGAGATACAACGAAGGGGACAAGAAAATTATTCTACTGTGCCACGACCACAGTGGTAGATAATTATAAAAACAAAATCTGCGTTCGACAGGGACGCCGGTGCCACTCCGGCGACCCTGCTCAAGGCCTAGGTCAGCATAAGGCCGCCCATCCTCACGCGATCACACAGAACTATTTATTCACTCATCACTAAAAAAAACTGAAGCAAGAAAATCATAAGAAACATCTGCAATTACGAATGGAAACCGGATCGGAAAAAAACGGAAAAATGAAATGCAAAAAAAAAAATTTGAAATAAAAACGAACCGTTAGCAAAAATTACAACATGTGGTGCGAATCGATTATGGGGTGATGTCGCATGTGACGCCACCCGGAACCTGTAAACCTGCAAAAATTTATGAAATTTAGAAAAAAATAAAAAAAATATAATAAAAAAACAACAAAAAAAACCCAGTTTGGCTCACAGAATGTATGAAAAAATATATATAAAACACGCGGTGTTCCCAAGTTATTATTTAATTTTCCCGGAAAACACCATACCTGAATTCATCAAAAAAATTATTTAGGCCCGTCCGACCCAAAAACAGCGCCGACGCAGGAACACTCAGCACCCCATCTCGCGAACCCCGACCCACATGAAGCTCAAGGTCTGCTGCCACAAACTTTCAATTATCCAATCAATTTAGCCAAAATAATAATTCACTAATCAATTATCGCTTGATTTACAGATCTTAACACCGTAACTAGTCGATCTGAACCTGATATCATCCAGCACTACGGAAAGTTCCTTATTTCGCTTCTTCCTCTTTTAATTTTTATTATTATTATTATATATTTTTTTTTTTTTTTTCATGTAACTGTTTCAATCCCCAAACACTATCAACATAACAACACCGTTGATTCAATACAAAGCCAATATCAAATTGATGACTCAAAATAAAAAAACCCCGATGATTCAAGGAAAGGAGGAAAAATAACAAACTCCATTCATCACTTGATTTTATTATTAATATATTTGTTCTTATTTATTAATCTTTAAACATATTATTTTTTTATTTTTTTTTATTTTTTATTACTAAGTACACAGTTTTACAATCTTCCACTTGGTGAATTTAAAATCCATGAGAACACAATTTTATAACTTTTTATTCAACAATCAGAAAGTCTCAAAGCACTTAAACCAAAAAAGTTCTTAAAATTTATATACATATATATGTTTCTTTTATTTTTCTTGTTTAGTATAATTTATTTATGTATAATTGTATAAACACATGGGATTTTACAACAAAACTTCCCAAAAATATGATATTTTAATACAGCCATCAAAAACAAACTTTGTCCTGACCGCATTTTTTTTTTACTCACAATTTTATTATATTTTTTCAAAATTTTTTTTTTTTTAACAAAACGAACTTTTTCTTTCAACCTTCCAAACTTTTTCTTATGAAATTCAAAACGAGACTCCCCAAATAAAATTCCCGACGCGTACAAAATAAAAATTTATTCCCCCACCCAAAAATTATTTACTAAAGAAAACATTAACCCGACCGATAAATTTCGGGTGGCGTACATACATACAACCGCACCCAAAAATCGACTCGCACACACCAATACTATTTAATTTAATCACTGGAACATTCCATTTACATGGAAAATCCACGCGCTAACCAAAACAAAACAGATGAAGCAACACACCAACCACTACACGTCATTACACACCATCAAACAAAAAATGATAAAACGAATCGAGTAACCGACCAAAATACGGAGAAGTATAAAATGCTAAATGGTACACTCTACCAAAAAAAAAAATATTTTCTATTACAAATTAAGCCAAAGAAAGAATGACGTGTAGTGGAAGAGATTTTATGCAGCGCAGTGGATAAACATGCAACCTTGTTGGGATTTTCAACCGTAATTACAGATTTAAATTAAACAGATCATAACAACCACAAGCGGTTGTTACAATCTAGTAGTTGATTTCTATTTATTTTCCAAATGTCAAAAAATATTGACAAAAATTCGTTATTTTGATTGTAAAAGTGAAGAAGATATACAATTACCGTCAATTCTAGTAGCTCAAACGCAGTTCGTCCAAGTCATTGGTAGTCATATCAGTGAATCATTCTTCATCGATTAACAGGTTTCCTGTTTGTATACCACCGGTATACCATACTAAATAATACAGCAAGCGGCCAGTGGTCAGCGATGTACCACGCAGAAAAATAGTCACCGGTCATTGGACCACCAGTGTAGCGGTGGTACACTGGCCGTTAAGCTGATTCACCAGATTTGTCCATTGAGCTCGTCAAGAAAATGACAGCTTGACGGAGTTAAAAACCGAGATAAAAATATGTTATCTCGCTGGACACAAAATTTCAGGCATACCAACATTGTTTCTTCTTTTGCCATTCTTATTTTAGGTTTTGCTAATTCTGAAATTTCTAAAAAAAAAAGCGAGATAACATATTTTTAACTCGGCTTTTAACTTCGTCAAATTGTCATTTTCTTGACGAGCTCAATGGACAAATCTGGTGAATTCAGCTTTAGCATACCAACATTGTTTCTTCTTTTGCCATTCTTATTTTAGGTTTTGCTAATTCTGAAATTTCTAAAAAAAAAAGCGAGATAACATATTTTTAACTCGGCTTTTAACTTCGTCAAATTGTCATTTTCTTGACGAGCTCAATGGACAAATCTGGTGAATTCAGCTTTAGTACTATTATAAACAGTTACATACCAGTAGTATCCTAGCCTCTGTAAATAATGGGAGTGTTTTTCGTCGCGGCGTACCTGTGGTACAGCAGCAGTAAAACTGTTAATTGTGCCATTTCTAAAATTTGACCTTGTAGTTAATTTTGAATGGGTGGTATGAGATTTGCTTCGAGAACCGCAGCGGGGCATAAGGCTTTCGTGTGGACGACTTCAACTCTTTCATTGATAAAGCAAGGATGTCCGAACATTTCATAATGGAACAAATTCTTTACAAACTATCTTTTTCTATGGGAAAAAACTTTGTTTCAGGTCTAATGTTTTTATGTCTATTGTGGTTTTCCAGTTGACACAAAAAAAAATCGGAGTCGAATCCGAGTTGAAAAATGACAGTTTGTTGACATTTCTATTTTCCCATAGCAAACAATCAAACATTTGTTTTTAAAAAAATAAAATTATTTATTAATTATTTTATAGATATATTTTTTCTTAAATTTTTCTTGACGTTTATTTGACATATGAATGACATACCTAGGCTGCGGTCGATTTCTTGGGTAAAATCATTTACTACGGTAAACCTAAATTGTTGGTGTTCGTTTTTTGTTAAATTACGCATCTTTTCAAATATTTTACTAAATCACAAAATTTGTGTATCGGGACACGTCAGCCTGATATTCGACATGAGTGATAAAAACTGGTTTTGCCTTAAATTACATACATACATTAAGGGAAGGTCATTTGCTATCTCCTAAGCCCCAATAACTCAATTCTGGCCTTACGGATTTTTTTTATTACCTCGTAAAATGTTTGAAGAAGGTAAAAAAAACTTAAAACTCAACTTTTCATTGCAATAAAAAAAACCTAAAAGTGATCGTTATTGGGGCCAGAAATGAGTTATTGGGGCTTAGGAGATAGCAAATGACCCTCCTTAATGTATGTATGTAATTTAAGGCAAAACCAGTTTTTGTCGCGAATGTCGAATATCAGGCTGACGTGTCCCGATACACAAATTTTGTGATTTATTAAAGTATTTGAAATGGTTTTTATGGCATATTGCCTAGTGCTGGAAAGGGGATAGACTTAATAAAACAGTGTGAAGATCACGATTACTTAGTTTTTTTTATTGCAATGTTAAGTTGACTTTTAAGTTTTTACCACAGAAAAGAATGAACAGATATGGAAGTTCCATGTCAAGTATTTACATAGAAATATTCAATCTAAAAAATATATTCCTGCTCTAATCTAACCAGTTAAGACAGGGAAAATATAATACAATAATGTGTTTCGCTTCTCTTCTTTTTCGTTTTTTATACAAAGAAGAGAAGCGAAATATGTAATATTTAATTATATTGTCTCTGTCTTAACTGGTTAGATTAGAGCAGGAATACATTTTTTTGATTGAATATTTCTATGTAAATACTTGACATGGAACTTCCATATCTGTTCATTCTTTTCTGTGTTTTTACTATAGATTTCAAATATTTTAAGAGTTAATGAAAAGAAATCCGTAGGGCCAAAAATGAGTTATTGGGGCTTAAGAGATAGCAAATGACCCCTCCTTTGGGCCAATTCAATTTGGCAAACGATGCACCAAACACCCTGTATAATTTGTGGTATAAAGTAATTAGTGTATTTTGGTAGTATTTGTCCAAACAATGATGTATTAATTTACCGTTAGATCAACAACAAGATTGTTAAGCCCGGCGGTGCAGAACTCGATGATTTTGAGAATTTAATGGGCCACGCGTGCGGGACGATTTATTTATTACACGCGCCCGAGAGGTTGAATTCAACAATAAAAAGGTATGAGTACGATTTCTTAAGTTAAAAATATTAATTAATTGGGATTAATTTTTTTTTTAGGGGAACATTATTTATGTTATGTTACAATGCTAAAACAAAAGGCATTCAAAAAAATACAAACTAGATTAGTACGTGAATTAGGAAAGAAATTGTCCGGTAAACATGTATTCATTAGGCATTTTCGAAAATAGACCAAAGTAACTTCAGAGTAAGTTTTAATTTTTATTATGTTGGTAACAAAGTTACCCAAGTTACCTTTCACATACAAAAAAGTAAGAAAGAATTTCGAATGCGTTTGTTTCATGAAGTTACTTTTTTCATTACTTACTTTGATCGTTCGTAAATAGATGGGTAACTTTAAAGTTTGAAACTTACTATGAAGTTACTTTGGTCTATTTCCGAAAATGCCTATTGGCGAACGTAAACTTTTACCAAAGCCAGCACGTGAAACAAGAACTCAATTGAAGCAAAAGCATCCACGATCAAGACCATTGACGGCTGTTTATGATGCTATCTTAGAAGCTTTAGTATTCCCAGCTGAAATTGAAGGAAATCACATCTGTGTCAAGCTAGATGGATCGCAGTTGATCAAAGTCATTTGGATAAAACACAACAAACTACAATTGAACATAAAGTGAATGCAGTTTACAAATTTATAAATCAGAATTACCCGCCCTTGTGTTTTTTCGTACTTATATCAAACCAAGTTTACTGAAAGTCAAAAAGAGCACAAAGTAAATTTTGTAGACAAACATTACTGAGGCGTATAGCTAATATTGTTTTGGATATAAATTTACAGAAATATTTCATCCAAAATTCATATTTGATGTTTTGGTTAATGTAATTTGGCCTAATAATATTTTTTCTACTTTTTCAGGTTGATACATTTAGATCAGTGTGCAAAAAGCTAACGAACTCAGTCAAAAATATGGTTTAACATGATTAAGATCATTAGTGTATCGCTAAAGAAAATATAAAAAAATTAAAAATTAACATTTTGTCTGTTTACAATTTAATAGCAATTTTCTTGTTTAAATTGCTTTGAAGTGGAACAATTTTAATTTAGTATGATTTGGAAAAAATAATGCAAAAAAACACTAAAAAATCACAATAAGGCTCCACGAATTAAAAAAGGCTGAATTAAAAAATGTGTTCAATAATCAAATAAAAAAAGCGAATATTGTATGAAAAAGTATGAACACCTGTTACTTTTTCTAATTCATCTTTTTTTTTCACAAATTTTCTGAAATAAAAAATGTATTCTTTTTCATACAATATTCGCTTTTTTATTTCATTAATGAACACATTTTTTAATTCACCTTTTTTAATTCGTGGAGCCTTACAATAATACCACATCCTGAATGTCGTTATGTTGGAAATTCATACAATCCTGTAAAGCAAAAGTAAGAAGTATTTGATTGGGGATGCGGTGTAAATTAATTCGCAATTCCCTAGGAAAACCAAAATAGTGCCACTGATCGGAATACATAGTAGAACTACAGATTTTGTTACAAAATCTAGAGGCCGGTATACATGGAAACCGAGCGACGAAAACGAATTTTTATTTTTTACTAAATTATGTAAGAAAATTGTTAAAATAGCGAAAGTTTCTAATTAACAATAGCTATCAGCATTCAGCATTTACTAAATTTACAATTGAATCGTTTATTCTTGAAAGGGCTCATGTCCACTTTTTCAAATTATTTAGGAAATAAAAAAAACTTTCTTGATATGAGACCTTTCTAGAAGTAAATGATTTTTTTGTTGCAAGGTAGGTACCGTTCCATTAACCATATGGTAATTTCGTCTTGTCATAAAATGTATATACGTGTCTGTGATACAAAACCGTCATAATACTAATTTGATAAAAAGTGGACATGAGCACTTTCAAGAATAAACGATTCAATTATAATAGTTTTAATAGAAAAATTCAATTTATTGTTGATAATTTTGAATTTAAGACGATAAATTGAAATTATGTATTAAGCTTTAAACCTATTAAAATTTTATGTTAAATGATTATTAAACGTGTCATTCAGCCATATATAAATATTTTTAATTTTAATTCATATTAGAATTAAATAAAAATTTATAATTGTAACGATATTTCGATACAATTATAAATTTTTATTTAATTCTAATATGAATTAAAATTAAAAATATTTATATATGGCTGAATGACACGTTTAATAATCATTTAACATGAATGTATAATCAGCCGTTTTTATAATCAACTATAAATATTAAAATTTTATATATATCTGTACCTCGAAAGCATAGGACACCATGTCACAAATACAAAATTCCGTTGTATTAACTGAAACAAGATTTTTTGATCAATTTTTTTTTTACATTAACGTTATTTTACTAGTTTTTTTAAACTATAATTAGCATGTTCGGAAAAAGACCAAAGTAAATTTGTAGTAAAATTCGAAGATAAAATTTGTCAATCTTTTTCCGAACATGAGTAGTAAATTTATAGTAAATTTTTATGTCGCTGTTTTTATTATTTTCACATTTTTAATCTTTATGACCGGATTTATGTGAGGAAAAATTAACTTTATATCGAATTAAATACAAAAAAATATGTTTTAAATGACGAGCGATTTATTATCCATGAAAATGCGTGTTCGAATTTTTTCGATATTGAATTTTATATATTTTAACCTTTTGTATGGGCAAGGTAATTTTAGTAAATTTTTTACCAACATAACAAAAATAAATTTTACTATAAATTTACTATGGTCTCTTTTCGAATGTGCTATAAAACTTTGGCTACCGTATAGGTGCATGTTTAAAATTCCAATAGTTTTATAAGAAACTAATTGCAAAGGTATATGAACTTATGTCCATATAGTGTTTTTGCTTATGTCCATATAGTGTTTACATGGTATTAATTAAAACATGTGTATCTTCGTAATGGCTTTAAGCTTTTCATAGTGTTATTGCATTAGAAAGAGAATTAAACATATGGCCCTATTCTGGTAATTCCCGGGGAATAGAAATATTAAATTTTGTAGCAGTTTTATTCCCTTTTCCCCAAAGTGTATTCTGGTGTTGGCGAAAAAATTTTATTGGGAAAAAATTATTCCCAATTATAGCAGTTTTAACGTTTATTTTTCCATACCTATTTTATGAAAGAATTGATGGGGAATACATTTTTTAACGAAAATGTTTGTATTTCTCTAATTCATATTAATAATTAATCATATTAATATTTGTTTGTAAGGGTCGTTCGCGAATCTTTACTTATTTTAATGTGATTCCATGAAAAACACGTACAACTAAATTTATTTCCCCTGTATATTTATTCCCCAATTGCCAGAATGAACTTTTGGAAATGGGGAATAAAAAGTTGGAAAAATTTATCTGGGAAATAACTGCTGTAGAAACAAAATATTCCCTATTCCCCGGGAATTACCAGAATAGGGCCACAGGTGTAGAGTTCATTTTCGGAAAAAATTGGACATGGTGTCGTATGCTTCCGAGGTACAGATATTACATACAGTGGTGGCCATATTATTAAGGACACATCAATTCTGTTGGGGAAATGTTTGCTTTTGGCGACTTATGTATTTTACTAAACATTTTTATAGCCTAGCCATACGAAACTATTATTTGCTAAGGTGCATTCAAAATGCAAAGTTTTACTTTGTACTAAATAATATTTGTACTAAAAGTAGAAATACATTTTTTTAACTAAATTAGAAATACCGAAATTTTGCCGAGCATGGGACAGTCAACAGAAGACCTTACCATCGAAACCCTTCAGTTCGAACGGAGGAAACAATCGCTGCTGTAGCTGCTGCCATACAAAACAATCCACGTGTTTCGACAAGAAGCTTATCTGCTCAAATGGGTATAAGCAGACAGTCATTACAGTCAATTATGCACAAAGATTTGGACTTATTCCCATATAAAATTCAATTGGCCAACAAACTGAACGCTGCAGACTTGCCGATTCGCTTGGAATTTTGCCAGAAGATGCTTCAAATGGTGGAAGAGGATGGAAACATGTTGAACTGTCTTTTCATGTCTGACGAGGCCCATTTCGATTTAAACGGCAACATAAACAAACAAAATTGTCGAATATGGAGTGCTTCCAACCCACAGTTACTCCATGAGACGGAATTGCATCCACTTCGTGTCACAGTGTGGTGTGCAGTTTCATCACGCTGCATTATCGGGCCCTACTTCTTCGAAGAAAACGGTCACACCGTTACGGTTACTGGAGACCGTTACTTGAGCATGTTGAGAGAGTTTTTCTATCCAGAATTACGCCGAAGGAGAATTTCTTTCAACTCTGTGTGGTTTCAGCAAGATGGTGCAGCTCCTCACATAGCCCAACCTGTTATGACAGAATTGCGACGAAAATTTCCCAATAAATTGATAAGCAGAAACTCCACATTCCGTTGGCCACCCAGGTCGCCTGACCTTACTGCACCTGACTTTTTCTTGTGGGGTTATTGCAAACAGGAAGTCTACAAAACAAAACCAACAAATTTGAATGAACTAAGGCAATCCATTCGAGAAATAATTGCGGCTATTCCTGTCTCAACTCTCCAAGCAGTAATGAACAACTTTTTGGTAAGATGCCGCACATGCATCAACGAGCAGGGGGGGTATTTAAATTCCATTATTTTTAAAACTAATTAAGCTATATTTAATAAAATTGAATGAGCTTTAACATGAATAAAAGAAAAATGAATTCCATACACTGAAAAAAAAATTATTTGAGTTTCTTAATGTAGCAAAATTCATCAGCCACCCTGTATCTTAAAAAACACATTTCTAGCTGAGCTACCTCAAAATATTGAGTGGATGCACATTCAGCATTGACTACATTTCTTTCATTTGGAGTTTTGTGCTATCTAGGCCAGAAACAGCTCTTAGGGCATTAAATAAATTTAGATTAATATGAATAAAATTAGTACTAATTACAACAAGTAATTTTAGCCTTTATGATTTTTAATACACAAATAAAAATTACATTTTAAGTACAGTTAATGAATTTTCCACTTAAAAATATAACTTTTGCTCGTCTACTAAATACGATAAGTACTAATTAATACATATACCAACAAGTACTAATTTTATTCATATTAATCTAAATTTATTTAATGCCCTAAGAGCTGTTTCTAGCCTAGATAGCACAAAACTCCAAATGAAAGAAATGTAGAGTCAATAATGCTGAATGTGCATCCACTCAATATTTTGAGGTAGCTCAGCTAGAAATGTGTTTTTTAAGATATTTCTAATTTAGTTAAAAAAATGTATTTCTACTTTTAGTACAAATATTATTTAGTACAAAGTAAAACTTTGCATTTTGAATGCACCTTAGCAAATAATAGTTTCGTATGGCTAGGCTATAAAAATGTTTAGTAAAATACATAAGTCGCCAAAAGCAAACATTTCCCCAACAGAATTGATGTGTCCTTAATAATATGACCACCACAGTATATAGTAAATGGACGATATTTTAGTTATTGTTAATCAAAAACATACGCTTTTCACTATTTTAGCAATTTTCTTACAAATTTGGTGAAAAATGAAAATTCGTTCTAATGTGCTCGAATAGAGTTTGAGGTATAAAATCAATTTTTCATTTTTGGCTGTTCGGTCGGGTTTGACGTAGTATTTAACGAGGTGAAGTTAGCAGGAAATGAGTTTGACGTAAAATATCACGATATTTTTTTTCATTTTGGCCAGACTGAACACGTCCATTAGTAATCGCTCTGAAAAATTTGGCCGAGCGACGAATGAAGGTTGATTTACATATGCGACGTGTCACAGGAGCTTCTAGCCAACCAGAGACGAATATTTTGACATTCGTCACGTCACTAGCCACACGTCGAGATGGTTTAATTTTATCTTTTCCGTTCCGGTCGCACAAACACGTACAAATTGTTTGTATGTATAAAGCGATAGGTAGGCTTGGACGAAGCTTTTTTGAAGAACAAAAGTTAAAATATAAAAAATTTTATAAAGTGTGCGTGGCGGAACCACGATCTATAACTCATGGATACGGCATAAAACTAAATTACCATAGAAAACAACAACAAACAATGGTACAACTTTTTTTTATACACCCTGCGCCATTGAAATGTTCGGTTTGAATTTTTAAAGTAAATTTTGGAAATACCACCGTTTGCTTCAAAAGTAGATGGCAAAAATGATAGATTCTGATTATCAAAACAATTTTTACACTATTCCGAATATATTCAAATAAAAAGAACGGTAATCCGACATTTTAGACCTACATAACGTCGGATAAGGAATATTACCGCCCTACCTCGTAACAATTTGGTAGGTCTTTACAGTGTTTTTAACAAAGTTTTTTCAATTGAAAATTAGTTTTTTGTTGACAATGGTAATTTTTATTGAAAATAAGAATTAACAGAAATAAAATAATTCATCTCAACCAAAATATTTTGAGAGAAATTGAACTTTTTAAAATCAATGATTAATAACCCAGCCCTTGGCTTTTATGATGGCCTTAAACCCGATCAGCATTGAATTCTAAAGTTTGATTAAATAATATATTGTTATTTCTTCAAACCAGACTTTTTCTATAAGTTTTTTCCGCTCTTTGGCACTTTTCAGCTTGTAATTTGTAATCTTCTTTCCCATGAAGGACCAAATATTTTCAACAATATTGAGGTCAAGACTATTTCCTGTCCAGGATAACGACTCAATCACCAAGCTATTTTTAAATTCGGCTACCTAAACAAAATAGACATTAAAATTAAGCATTCTTACTTCACAAATAACATCAATAACTCGCGGAGAGTAATCGTCCTGGAAGAGTGGAATACCGATGTATTGAGTCGGGTGCTCAATAGTCACGATTCAGGTTTCGATAATTTTTTTATATTTTCCTCCGCTTTCTGAACTATCCAGAAGGCTTAGTGATCAAACTCCAAAGGCTGTTATGGCTCTCCAGGCCATAACATATGGTGAATTTTTCAATGTCGGCGAAATACATTCTGTTAAATACCGTTTGCCTTTTCGTCGCCGAACCCTTGTCCTTACATCGGGTCCAAAGATATTGAATTTGGATTTATCCGAGAATATGAACCAACGCCAGTCCCTGGGCATTCAGTTTTTTCATTCTATTGCGAATTTGAGGCTTGCAGCTGCCATTTTTGCTGTCAGTAATGATTTTCTTTCAGGTCGACAAGCATATAAACCAAGTTCCTTTTAATAGTATGAACTGAAATAGTGTCGGTTGTTGCTATTAGAAGCTAACTTCTCAGCTCCAAAGCCGTAGTAAACCTTTGCGTAAGATCTTGTTGAAACAGAAGTTCTCCTCTTTGCATCAGAGCCAAATTATCGTTTGATTTTCGGAATAGTGCCTTAAAAACTTTCTAACTGCTGTTTGATTACACTAAATTACTCTTGCAATTTATGAATGTGTGTACTTTTTGCATTTGCTTTCAAAATTTTGGCTTTTCGTTAGCATTTAATTTAGAGCGACACTTTGTAAAATTAACTCTTTGACTACTTAATTGAAACCGAATGAATATTTCACTCTTAGTTTGGTTTTAAATACCTAATAAGGCGTTAAATATGCTGAAAAATAAAAAAAATAAAAAAAATAGAGAATGAGGTAAAATCTAGGAGAGAATTGCATGAAATAGTAAATAATCGAAATCGAACATTTCAATGGCGCAGGGTGTATTTCACTCACTTGAATTGTATATACCTCTTACTCTAAAATCGTATTTCCGAAAATGTAAAGTAAGAGCCGCACTGGGACAATTTTATTTCCGAAAATTATTCAAAATCTTTTTTTTTTTCTAATAAACTTAAGATACAAAGAAAGATATTCAAAATCTTTCTTTTTAAAATCATAATTTAATAAATAAACCACTTTACTGCGTATTTTCAGAAAATATTTAAATAAATTTTCATATTTTCCCCTTGAAATATTAAGTGCATCTCTGAACTATGAACTAAAAAAAACACAACAAACGAAAAATTCGGTTTACAATGTCAGTCAAACATAAATAAACAAAGTTGATTATTTCAAAATTTATTGTTTATTTGAAAATGTTTAATATGTACAAATATTTATTCTGTACATAATAGCTATATCAATTAATTTCAAATCATTCATGTCGGAAAATAATTAACCTGCTTAGCTGTGGCGGAAAATAATTAGCCTGTTTAGCTGGTTAATAGTAAAAGAACGAAATTTATACACAACACAATAAATGTGTTTTGTTGACAAAATTTCAAAAACAGTTGCATTGCTCAATAATTGCTCGCCTACGTTTTTAAATAAATTTGAATTTGATTTCCGAAAATTCGAAATTCTAGACAAGGAAGATACATTTTTACTTTCTCTGTCGCACACTAAGAATGATTTTTAGTTTTCTTTTTTATACCATAGTTTTTTGGCTATGCCGTATCCATGAGTTATAGATCAGTGGGCGGAACTCATCACAAATGTAAATTGTTGACAAAAAAGCGTTACGTTTATTTCCACTTGTCACACGTCGCATATGTAAATCAACCTTGACAGCTGCTGTCACAGCTGTTTTCACTCCGATTTTTTTTTTGTATCAACTGGAAAACCACATATGGCAGTATTCGGACAAAAATGAACTTATTACAAAATATGGAAGGGAAAATAATTTCACTCATGTTAACCCGGGATCTCCACTATGCAAATTTCCTGATATTTACTATCATGATAATTTATGTTTGGATGTGTTTTTTTCAATGTATTGAGAAATATTTGTCGATGAACAATCATGTCTGGGGATATTACTATCATGATAATCGTTATTATGTTTTTGTAAAATAATTACGAAAATGAAAAACATAACCTAAAAAGTATGACATTCGTAATAATTATGATAATTTTTACGAAATTATCAGCCTGATAATTTGCTGCTAGTAAAAAAATTGTATAGCATACTCACACATACAATGAAAAAAATTGCTAGCATGATAGTAAATATCAGAAAATTTGCATAGTGGAGATCCCGGGTAAAATAAAAATAAAAAAAATATTTTGGACACGTTCTAAAAAAATTCTCGCCGTCAAGTTCTTCTGTTGCGAAATTACCAAAAAAGTTACTATCGACAGTTTTCGAGTTGCGGCATAATGCTGCATCCTCAAAAACTGTCGTCAGTAACTTTTATGGTAATTTCGCAACACAAGAAGTTGACGGAATTAATTTTTCTTCGTCGCGGTCAAGGTCTTCTGTTGCGAAATTAACGTAAAAGTTATTGACGACAATATTTGAGGATGCGGCATAAGAAACAGCATAAAGCAGCTAAAACTTGTTTTATCAATGTGTATACGCCAATTGTTTTACAAAAAATAATTCCTATTTATCTGGCCTACAAATAATTGTTATTTATGCTTCATTGCTTGTCCTACGGCTTCGACGAACTTAGGTAACAAAATTTTAGGAAGGGAAGACTTCCTCCAAAAATTTTGACGGTAAATTCATCGAAGCCGTAGGGCAATAAACTAAGAATTACCGCCGTAGATCAAATAAATAAGAATTATCGTTTATGGAAATAACCTCAAATCAATATAAAAACCTTTCTAAAGTTAAATCTACCGTAAACATTTAATTTTTTGGCCTAAAACAAGAAATCAAGATGAGCTTTTCCTACGCCTTCGGCAATAAATTTTCATCATTTGACGTTTGAGGAAAAAGGTCAATATTGAATGAAATTAGGTTCGTGACCCTGACTTATAAAATAAACAAAAAATGTCATGTCTGAATCTGTATCACTTTCGTTTCACGAGAAAACGATTAAACAACAATTGTGTAACGTGTTATATATAGGTAATCATAATCATCCTCCATTTTTTTGATAAAACTAGTTTTGTAAAAATTTCCCCATAACTCGTTATTGAGTCATCAAAATTTAAATAACATAATAACTATACGATGTTGATTACAAAATGTTACCAGTGTTTTTTTATATAATACAATAATAATAGGGATTCCAATTTATCGATAAAACCGAAGTAAATAATGTAATTTATCGATAAATGGTGATCCCTAATAATAAACTAATTTTTATACCTGTTAGCATTTGGCGTAGTTGTGCCTGTAATTACAAGAATGTGTCCGAATTGAAGGGGTTCGGCAAAGTTACCGGCATAAAATAAAGCCATTGCTTATTTTTTATTTTGACACACACTAAACCAAACAAAATAAAATAAAAAGGCACTCGTGTATTTTTTTATTGTCTGTTTGTTAATTAATTAGTAGGTATGCAGTATTATATCATTTGACCTTCACTCTATTTTTTTTTAATACATAAAATTTATCTGAAAAATTATATGCTCACAAAAATAAAAATAAAAACTAAAACAATTGAAAATTTTTCTGACTACAACGTTGAATTAAATAAAATTGACTAAAAACAGTAAAAACTATATATGTAAACACATCCAACTTTTTTGCTATCTTTTTAAATCGGATGAATTTCTTGTATCCCTCTCATTTATATATACCTCTCGTTTTATTCGGCATATTTCTAATTGGAATGAATATTTGTTGGTTTGGCGGTGCATTTGTAAACAATTCCAATTTTGAATTGTAAACACAATTTTTAATTACCGTATTGCTAAATTTCTTTCGTCGCATTTGTGGCAAATGTCATTTTATCAGGTGCATCATTTTAACTTTTTTCCTCGAGAGGCGCTTTCTCTACTTTTACAATCGTCAATACATGAACAAGATGAAAAATTAATTGATGATACATCATCACGCACGTATCTTAAGACGAATACCGGAGTATTTATAGAAAGAAATACACTTTGTATAGCTATTTTACAAATTAGTTTGTCGGTTTGCCTTTCAAAAATATTATGTGACCGTTCGACAGGCCAGGGTTTTCGTTTTGTTGTTTTCCCGCTATTATTCAAGGCCATTGTGTTGTGATGCTTATTCCAGTTGGATTTGCGTATGATAAAAAATCGATTCGTTGACACCTTTCAATTAGAGTAGAAATAAACAATTTCTTATTTAAGACAAACAAAATCAATATTTAACGTTATGCTGTGAACATTTGATGTCATAATAATTCTTGTTATTGTATTTTCCAATTGAATTCATTGTCCATTCATATTAACTCAACGGAGAAGAAATATGACAAGATTGTTTTCGATTTTCGTTTCGGAGGTTGTTATCAAATTTCGTTGTGTTCAAGACTCAAACCATGAGAAGAGGCATGCAAACAGACTTTGTTTTTGTTTCCACTCATCAGATGTCATTATCGTCGCCAAATAAATTATAATAACCTATAAGGGACATAACTATACTTTTACATAGTAAATTTGCGGTCAATGATATAGGCAGATTTATCGATAATGCAGTATTATTTAATACGCAAATAAATAATAATCAAATAAATTATAATACCTATAAAGGTCTTCGCTGTCAAAAAACGGCGATAGATAGATTAAATCTTAAGATGGCACTAGTAGTTTTTTTAAAATTTTTTTTTTTGTTATATCGAAACAAAAATATAAACAAAAGCAAAAAACACGAATAAAACTTACAACTAGACATGAATTAAAAAAAAAATTAATTTTATTTTTGATTTATTTACCAAAAATTAAATATTGTTAAAGCTTACATCTTTAGAAGTTATCCCGAACTATGTTTTCACGTATTAAATAATACTGCATTATCGATAAATCTGCCAATATCATTGACCGCAAGTTTACTATGGAAAAGTGTCATTATGTCCTTTATAGGGTATTATAATTTATTTGGGAAAAGTATACGTCCTATTCGCCTTTACAGGGCCGCAAGAGGCGCTACGATCGCCACTTGTTAAAGGTGAACATCAATTCAGCGTTTATTTTTATGTGTGTTATTTTTTAATTATTTTGTCGCTGAATAAATAAATATAACTTTTAAGTGCAATAAATGATTGTTTTGAACCGAAATCAATAACAAAATTGTCCAATTATGTATTTTTTTTATTGCTGTTCACCTTTAACGCTAGTTTCAATATCGTCCACCAGATGTCAGCCACAAGGCGAGTATTATAATTTATTTGGATGCGAGCAAAAAATTGGAATTGGAAACCAACCGCAATAATTATTATGTTTGGGGTGCAATGTGTAAGCGAGTTTCGAGTTACTTGGAATACTTTTAAAAAGATTCTTTTTATTTTCTTTAAAAAAAATCTTTTTGCATTACGAGTTGTCTGTCGTACTCTAATAGAGTTCGAGTAAAACAACAACGAGAACTCGGTAAAGTTTTACATAACCGCGTTGTGTCGCAATTTCGAAAAACTCACACAATCGCATCCTTGAGGTGTGAACTAATTGAGATTAATTTAAAAAATAACTACGTACATATTAGCTTTATTTATAATTTATAAAACTGTATTTATTATTTTAAAATAAAACATAGATTTATAAGTTTTGACCTACATAGTGATTTTCTTCGAGCGGCGGTGCTACATCCGCAGGTATTGTCTCGCACGGTGACTCGTTACAGTCCTCTATCTCGTGTAGATTATATAACATGATTTTCTTCGTCATTTCATCTTTTAAATTGAATTCGTATAAATTCAGCAGCTGGTCTACAAAGAATCTGATTATTAATAGGGTGTTAAAAACGGCTAATAAGCTGTTTACTACTTACCGATGTCCATTTTACTTCTCTCACCATATATTTCTATTAAATGATCACGAAATATTGTCTTCCAATTCTTACAAGTATAACGCTCATCGTCTATGTCCATTTCATTATCGGAATTTGCCATTTTTATTGAATTTTTGACGTTTTGAATAGTTATACGATAAAATGAAAATTGTCTTTAATACCAAAATGACATAAACAAAACAACGCGAGTTATATTTTGTAATTCAGCAGAATATGCTGAATATTTTGAATTCGAGCGAGGGTTGACCAATTTAGTAAATAACGAAATTCAAAATGTACGCAAAGTGGTTGATTAAAATTTCGTTGACAAAAATGTTTGTTGTTTATCAGATAACGGTGCGATAAAAAATCGGTGATATGAAATCAAAAAAATATTTTCGATTTTTAGATAAACATATTTTGTGTCATTGTAAATTTGTATACTTTGGCGAAATGGAGCGTCTCGTCTATGTCGGTAATTTAATGGAACCGTTATCATCCGGCCACGCTGTGATAATATCGGGCCGGCTGTCTCTTCTATCCGATAGGTATGATAAATAAACTGGAGAAATTATTTCAAAATCATATACATATTACTATTTTGATCAAAATGTATTATTCTAGATTCGACATAAACTTGGCTTGTGGAAAGAATCCGCACGATAAAATCGGATTACACCTTTCGTGGCGAGTTAAAGAAAAAATTATCGTTCGCAACAGTTTGGATAATGGTTGGGGTGCAGAGGAGCGAAATGAAAATCGTAATTACTCGTCTAAAGATAATCCATTTACTCGGGGTGGTATATTTCAAATTTGTATCGCAGTAAATGATGGCCGATTCGATATTTCCGTTAATCAAGTTCCGTACTGCCACTATAATTACCGTATGTCGCCATTTGCATTGAATACAATTCAAATTTTTAACGATATAAAATACATGGTCGAAGTGAGTCATCGCCGGTTGATGCCAATGTTGTATCCGCTGAAGCAACATCGTGCGAATGAAGAAGATTTTTGTCATGATTTTCCTGCGCAACCTTTTCCAGGACAGGTGGTTGTGATTACTGGTACATTAAGCGGAAATCCTAAAGGAAAGTTTGAAATTTGTTTTGGACAGGGAACACAAAAGAAGCAAGCGTTGAATATCGCAACGAAATTCAATAAGAACGTAATTGTTTTAAACTCTCGGGATGATAGTGGAATGTAAGTAACGGTTTATAATTATAATTCACGGATTTTTTATTTTAGTTAATTACTATATTTTTCTGACAGTTGGGCCGTCGAAGAACGACAAACATACATACCATTCGGACTACACTCAAAATTCCGCATAGCCATCGCATTTGGATCTGCTGCTTTCCATATATCGATAAATGGTGTTAAATTTACTGATTTTCTATATCGAGACGGTTACTGCGCTCTGAATGGGTTTAGCATAAAAACGCAGAATAGACTAAATGTCCAAGTCTCCGGGGTCGATCACATGAAAGATTACTCATATAATTGTGTCGAATCGCATCAATTTTCACATTTGGGAAATTCGTTAATACGAAATTTTTAAAAACAAAATGGAATTCAATTTACCATACAGTTGCGGCAAAAATAATAGTAGTGCTACATCATAATTGCAACATATTCGAATTTTTCATACTTTTAAATAAAATTATGATATTATTTTCTTATTATGTAATAAATAATGTAAATTTGGAAAACAACATGTTTTAAAAACTATGCTTTGTTTTCAGGCAGTTTGTATTGAATAATCTTGATTCATTCACTACTATTATTTTTGCCGCAGCTGTACATGCTAATATCATAGAATAATAAACAAAATATATATAGAAGCCATCAGTAATAAATCAAAGTATTTTCTAAATATTTTAAAACATATACTTATTATATACTAATTTCAATTCTCTATAAGATCAAATTTGTGAAATTTTTTGAAGCCAACGAAATTTCTTAGCGCCTCTTTTACTGGTATTGAATTCTAAACTATAGCCAGTTAAATGATGTCAACTTACGAGTAGTAAATGAATCGGTCAAGTGAATAACCCGATTGAAGCATTGATGTGGTATGTACAATGTACCCCATTTTCTGGACCGATGGTGGAGGGCTCTTTAACCACAAGTAGAACTAATTATTGATTATTAAGTAAACCATAATAATACAATTTTATGCATAAGAATCGACTCGCCCTATTTCTGCTCTTTGTAGACAATCCTGCAAATTGTGAGTGCGTTTGAAGCTGGACATACAAAGATTTCCAGAAAATGAAATAAAATAAGGGAATAATTGGGTTAATAAAGAAAGATAGGAAAAAGACTACTTAGGTAGATAGGAGTAGCATGAGCAAAATGGTAATTTGCCAAATCAAAATCAAATTAAAAATTCAAAAATTTATTTATCGATTATGTATAACCACACCCCTATCTAGCCCTTATTTTGCTTTCTAAAAAGTTATTTCATTTTCTAGTTTAGTATTTTTGGAGAGGTAACATTTTCAGCTTTCAAAGTAGAGGCACTTAAATTAAGTTAATGCTGACTTCAGATCAATTTTTGTGCCAATATTTTCGACTTTCACCCTCCTCGCGAGGTTACTTTAAAGCCGCAGAAGTGTTTCGGGCTATAGCATCAACCAAATTTTGGTATAATTACATGCATATTTTTATGGTTGGGAATTGGTTGATAATTCTTAAACCATTAGGCTTAGGGTATGCTAAAAATTTCAATCATATCATATTCAATTACATGTTGTATATTTTAAATAAAGCCTCAATTTCATTGTGAACCAAAGTTTGTCAGTCAAAATAACTTGAGATAAAAATATAAAATCGGTGGTTGTGTGAACGAGATACCCAACGGAGTCAGTCACAATTTTACTTACAAAAAAGGTGTGTCTATGTTAGTGGACTGATATCAAAATTTAAAAAAAGTTCAAATCGAGAACATTTTATGGCAGTTCAACTAATGCAAGCACATAAATATTGTGTACCAAAACCAAAACCTTCTACAATTCTCTCTTGAGAAAGCCTGACTGCGTTGTATAGCTCTCTTACACATATTTAAAAATATATACTGGCAAGTGTATTGGTCGCTACGAAAAACCATATAAAAAAAAATCAATTTAATTCGTTTCTTACCACTACTATTTCCAGTTGATATCATAACCATATATATATACGATGGCTTAGTATACATTTAGTTGGGCTTTCTCAAGAGAGAATTGTAGAAGGTTTTGACCAAAACCAATAAAAATGTTTATACAAGCCGTGACGTTCGCTCTTTACACCGATCCTCTCACAGAAATTGTCCTCTATGGGTTGGTATTTGTGTATATGAACCAAATGAACATATTTTTTTCGTAAAATCGATGAATCTATCACCTATACTTATGAATTTAAAATGATGTTGTTGTTGCAATGTGTTATTTTCTATTTTTTTTTTATTCGTACATCAAAACCAACAAAAATGTTTATACATACAAGCCGTGCGGAACAAACGCTTAAGCTAAAAAAATTGTCCTCTATGGCTTAGTATTAGTAATGTATAAAATAAATCAGACCCTGATAGCTCAGAAAGCCGCAAAATGCAGTTGAATCAGGCCTGAATGGAAGCCTGATTGCTCCAGTGAAATGATATAAGACGTCGGGAAAAAATTCAGCAGTATACTAATACATACACAGCAACTATCTCAATTGTTGGAAATGCTCATGAGCACTCCCTATATTTTCAGGCCTTCGCCTAAGTACTCCTTATGCACACCAATTTCAATGCATTTTCACCCTCTCTTAAGAACCCATTATTCAGACATTTTATTATTATACCTTTCCTTAATATAATAAACAATTTAAATATGTACTGTGTTTTCTTATTTCAAAAATTTATATTTCATATAATATATGAAATGTAGGTACATAATAATGTACATAATAATGAGATTTCATTTAAAATCTAGCTAGACCGGAATACTTGTTTTTTTCAAAGATTTTGTTTTGTAAAATCTATTATGGGATTCGTAATTTATTGTAATACTCGGGAAGCCCCATATCTATACCGCAAGCATCTAAAATTAAAAATTCAAAATATCAGTCAAATGTAGGTGGTTTGGCGTCTATTGGAAGGGGCTCCGTAACCTTCCAGTAGGCGCAAGTGTACGTACTGCCTCCTCGTGGCAACCACCGGTAACTGTAACCATTAGGCTGAATATAGACTTTTGTGACAGGCTGAAGTACGGCGCTAAAGGGGAAAACCTTGACAAAAAATCCCTAATATAAGGTGGAACAGCATATGCCGATGGATGAATGGCTGATAGGTTAATCAGTCTATATATGCGGACTCTGGATACCAGGCACCCTCCAGTTTTATTTAGCCTTCCTGTAGTAAACCTGGGTGACCTACAGGCGACTTTTTTATTCCCAGCAACTCGCAAGAGTCAAATCAAAACGGTAGACGAGGCACGGGAAGGAATACACGGGAGTGGGTCTGCCCTCCCAAAGTCCTTGAGTCCCAATGCTACCGCTTTTCTAGCAGAAGTAAATGTCATTACATCTAGGAGGGAGAGCAATAAGCCCAGATAGTATGTAACGCGAGTAGAAGTATTTCCTACAGTAGACATCTAGGAGGGAGAGCAATGAGCCCAGATAGTATGTATCACGTGTAGAAGTACTTCCAGTAAACATCTAGGAGGGAGAGCAATGAGCCCAGATAGTATGTCCCAGCAACTCGCAAGAGTAAAATCAAAACGGTAGACGGGGCACGGATAGGAATATACAGGAGTGGGTCTGTCCTCTCGAAGTCCTTGAGTCCCAATGCTACCGCTCTTCTAGCAGAAGTAAATGTTATTACATCTAGGAGGGAGAGCAATGAGCCCAGATAGTATGCAACGCTTGTAGAAGTATTTCCTACAGTAGACATCTAGGAGGGTGAGCAATGAGCCCAGATAGTATGTATCACGTACCGTTAGGCAGTATTATCAAGTTCATTAAGAGCCTGAATATTGACTGGACGGATAATTAAGTAGGGCTTATGCACAAAAGATCTTTTAGGTCGCAGTGCGGGGTGGCTTGAGCCCCCACATGGCCCTCAAGTAATAATAATAATAATAATAATCAGTCAAATGTATTAAGCTAATTAAAAGTAAAATTTTATTATACCAAATAAGATTTTAGAAAATAATTTATTGGCGATTTTCATCAAATGTAGTTAGCGTTGGTTTCTATGTAAGTAAAGGGGACGAGTATTGTCAAATTCAACTGTTTGACAGTTCTGATCACCCTTGTTCCATGGTTAAATTTTGTTCATATTATTTTCACAAGATGTCAGCTACTTTGTTGGAAATCGCGAATAATTTTTCAAACTTTTTTATCAGCAACACCTTGCATATTAAAATCTATATAAACTTCGCCGCAAGCTATATACACTTGGGTGCAAAAAAATCGCACATTGCTCAATTTTCCACAAAAGTGCAAAAATATCAAAAAAATCCAATATTTTTCATTTTTTCTAATGCAGGTTCAAAGTCTATTTCAATACCTATCCAGTGGTACCTTTTTTGTATTTATTCGTGCCATCAAACTGATTTTTGGGGGTAAACATCTGAGGTACACGTTTTTGTGAATTTGTCAGCATGAAAATTAGTAGTAAAAATCGAATTAAAACATGGAATCGAATAACGAGTATTCCCTCCTCTGGCCCGAATGACAGCTTCCATTCGATGAAGCATTGATCTCACCAAAGTTCTCATAAAATCTTGAGGTATCGCCTCCCATTCCTCTACGATCGCCTGTTGCAGCTCCTGGAGACTCGTTGGAGCAACATCTCTGGCTCGAACCCTTCTTTTCAACTCGTCCCATATATGTTCGATGGGATTGAGGTCTGGGCTTCGAGCTGGCCACTCCATAACTGGCACATCCACCTCTTGAAGGTACTGGTATACTACAACAGCCGTATGCGGTCTCGCATTATCCTGCATGAACAGAAAATTTTCGCCAATAAACCCGGTAAAAGGTACGATATATTCCTCGAGTACTTCCTCAATGTACCGTTGAGAAGTCATTCCTCTTGACCGACAGCCAGTATTGGCTGGGGTGATGAATACAAGATGCTTCGCCTCTAGTGATATGCCTCCCCAGAACATGCACGATCCACCGCCATACGAGACACGTTCTTGGATGCAACAATGTGCATATCGCTCTCCTTGTCTTCTGTATACTCTTCCGCATCCATCGGTGCCATATAAACACATCCTGCACTCGTCAGAGAACAGGACTCTCTCCATTCTTCTTCTTCTGTCCAATTCAAATGCTCTCGACCGAACACACGACGGGCTCGTCGGTGGGCTGGTGTCAATTTCGGCCCGTTTGCTGGTCTGTGTGGAGTCAGATTAACTTCTCGAAGTCGTCTTCTAACTGTCCACCGACTGACTTCGACTTCACGAACTTCTTGGAGCCGCCGTCCCAGTTGAACCGCATTCATAGGGTGATTTCGCAAAGAAGTTGTTACAAGAAAGCGGTCATCATGCTGTGCTGTAGCACGAGGTCGGCCAGATCCTTCCCGCCGTCTGAAGCCACCAGTTTCTTGATATCTCTGCCACACTCGACGAACGGAGAATCGGCTTAAATTTAGTTGTCGAGCCACTTCACTTTGGTTCTGCCCCGCTTCAATTAGTGCAACCACTTGTGCGGCTACCTCTGGTGTGATATCCATTTCTTTGCTCCGGTTGAAGACGTAATTATTAGAGGACCGTTCAGACTAAGCGTCGATATGCGAATGATGACAATTCCGAGCGAGATATTTCATGGCATGCTATTGTATTGATCTTGTTGAATTATTTTTAGAATTTAATTCGAAAGCCTGCTGTATGCATTTGACAAAAACTCACTTTGTTGGCATGGTACAAGTACAAAAAAGGAACCACTGGATAGGTATTGAAATAAACTTTGAATCTGCATTAAAAAAATTAAACAAATATTGGATTTTGTTGATATTTTTCAACTTTTGTGGAAAATTGAGCAATGTGCGATTTTTTTACACCCAAGTGTATATTTAAACGCAGCATCAACGGAATCTTGCTACGATTTAAACCGTCTGAAATAAATAGTCTGAAAAATACGAAATGTTTAAGAATTATTGTTTATTCAGTTATTCAGTATAACTAGGTGAATTAAACTTTACCAAAGCTTGGGCGAATTCTAGATTTAACAGACGAGCTTCGACGTTGTTTAAATCGTCGACAGTTTTAATGGGAAAAGTGGTTTCAATTTCATCGCTGAATGAATTTTTTCTTCACCAGTTAAAATTCTAAGCATTTTTAAGTTTCCTTTGCTATAAACTACGCCCTCTCTTATTAATTTATTGGTGGCTAATTCGGATGGACCAGGGGTTCTATTTTCAGTTATATCATTTATCTAAAATAATAAAGCAATAATATTATTCAAAATTACTGATGGTTGTTTGTGGGTTTATAGAGCGGAGTTAGATGTTGTCCGAGCAAATTATTAATCACAGATTTTCATTACATTTCTTTCGATTGAATTCATTTGTGCTTGCATATCATTTAAGGTTTTCATTATAGTTTCCTGATTTTTTAAAAAACGTCATTTGATTGTTGATAATTTTATGTAATAGCGAAGAATTAACTGAAACAAGAAATAACACTTATAACAAGATAGCTTCTTAGTTTATTAAAATAAACGTACCATATGTATGTTCCCGTTGTCTCGTGGTGTCATCATCTACGGTAAAATTTGACTCATCGATATATCCTTTTCTTTATTCCTATATCTGTTTGAAACGATTCTTCCAAATAATCTGATTCGCCAGAATGTCCCTCGTAATTATTTTGCTGTGAATCTAAATCGTATAGGGTCTTCTTCTCAAAATTATTTGGTTGTGCATCGACAAAATATTCCTCCTCTTCGTTGTTTTCTTGCGCATGTAAATCGCCTGGCTGGTTTTTTTGCGAATTCAAATTTATTGCGTAATAATATTTGTTATTCACTTTAAATTTTTTTTTTCTGTTAGTTTTCAAATAAAACATAATTAATTAAATTAACTACAATGAAATTTTCGCAGTATATTAAAACTTACAGCTGTGAACTGGCGTGGAAGAAAGAAATCCTTCGGTGAGGTTTTCGCTGTTCAAATCATTGATGTAATTTTCATTGATGGGAGATGATGGCGAATTAGCGATCGTATTGGATATTTTTTACTATATATAGGTTTAAATAGTTCGTGTAAGATTGGAATTAAAATGGTTTTATTTCCAAGTTTTATCGGAAAATATTTATGCGTTATATCTGGTTTTAAATATGTGCTTATGCTAGTTTCCAGATCACCACACGCAACAATTCCTAGTACACCGAGGAGACTATAGGTTCCGTAAAGAAGTCAGAAATTATTTTAAATTTATGGGTCAGTACAATTTCCCCTTCGGGTTGGGAACCAAATCCTATTACTTTAACAGGTAATTTATTTTTTATAAGGCAAAATGAATCCTGTTCCTTTTTAAATGATATACATATTAATATTTTTCTCTTTATTATTGGTTACTACAATACAATACATACTATAATATCAGCATTTTGCATTTCATTTAATCTATTGTGTAATTATTGTAAAATATTTGAGGGTTTTCTGACCAGCCGTTTAAGGAACTGCATAAAATTTTCTGAAGTGTATGCGGCAAAGTTGTCTAATGGACCAAATTTTTTTACACAATCAGCTAAATGTAATAAACCGTGAATATTAAATGAAACGTTGATGAAAAATACTAGCAAACGATCTAACAAATTCTTGTAACATTTCGTTGGCACTTTCAATATCGCTTGGAGTGCTTCTTTCTCAGGATAATATTCGTATTGACCATGCAAAAGCAAAAACGCGAAATACACACTGCGATCATCCAGAGATCGCGGACTTCTACAAAATTCCAACGGAGTTTGATTATGCAGTTCATTCAGTTTAAATAGAATTTATTTCTGCTGTCTTGAAAAAGGTTCAATTAAACTTTCCTAATGAACAAGCTGTTAATAATTTTTTTTGTTACGCCTAGATCAACAAGATGCATCACATCGAGTGGGAATTGGGAGACCATACCAATGTTAGCTGTTTCTAATATATTTTTATTTAATTTAAATTTATCTGAATGGTAATCGGCATGGATCCTGTTAGCAAAACTTGTGTCAGTTCTTAAATAGGCTACCATTTGCTGAAAAACAACTCTATTTTTTAAATGAAACCCTATTTGATTACATTTTGGGCAATTATTTTTCCCAGTGGGGTATTGGGTTCCAGTAATAAAAGACCTAGCTGGGATGTCACAAATAAAAGCTCTTGTTTTAAATAATCTATGTAGGTTCAAGGTCTTTCCCAATTTTACAACCATGCTTCTTAAGATATATAATTTCTTCTGTTAATTTCGTAAATATTGGTTCACAGAACCGGGTTTTGAAATCCCTGAGAAGCATCCTATGAGGAACAGGGATTTATTTCTAAAATTTGGAAAAGATTACGGAGAGCTTTTAAATAAATTTAGTCCATCTATACTAATATCAATTGTAACTGAAAAAACAGTATTCAGAAATGGAAAAGGTTTTGATTTCAAGTAATTTTGAATACCAAAATGATAGTACTCTCCTCCTTCTATATTCAAAATGTCAATAGATGACCGATCAGTTAGAAGGAGTTTGCGCGCACATAAAGGTAAACCTTTAACATTTGATCTATGAAGAGCTTGTAACAAGCCATTAACAATTTTATGTAGCACTTTATTTTGCAAGACCCATTGTCTCATTTCGCAAGAAATCTTTGTTCCCTCATAGATGGTTTTATCGTCAGAATTGGAACTAATTGTGGTACTTTTACTAGAAACTGAGCAAAAAGAACTACAAATATTATTATCGTGAATGGTTGAAGATGGTGTGTTGAGCTCCGACAAAAATTCAGAAACTCTCTCATTGTTTCGTTCTTCCATTTTACCATCTTGAAATAGTTTTTTTGCCATTCCTTCAAAATTTATAATTATTATAAAAAATAATTCTATTTAACACATTTAATGCAACGGGAACATGTACATTGTAGGATAAAATATAGTATTAAAACATAAAACATACCTTTCAAAAATTTTTTTTCCGTCACTATTTTTTATTATTTTTTTAAATTTTGTTTCTTTTTATTTATTTTAACATTTATTTAACTACATAATTATTATAGTTTATACTAATTAATTTTAAACTTATATTTCAATATAATACCACAAGTTGCAACTTCTATTGACGATTGGAGCATCACGGATTCCACTAGTGGAATATTTTTAAACTGAGCTACCTGATAATTTGACGTTCGAAATTATTGTAAACAATTCCAATTTTGAACTGTAAACACAATTTGTACTTACCGAATTGCTAATAATTGTAAATAATTCCAATTTTGGACTATAAAAAAAACAATAATTACCGCATTACTAAATTTTTTTTCGTCGCATTTGTGACAAATGTCATTTTATCAGGTACATCATTTTAACTATTGTCCTCGAGAGGCGCTTTCTTTACTTTTACAATCGTCAATAGAATAATTGTCTACGCAAAATCACAACACGCTTGCATATTGATTATAACATGCTGAATAACTACTGAATCAGTGATGAACACTAATTGGAAAAATTAAAAAGAGACAAATATAAAATACTAGCTGACCCGGAGAACTTCGTATCACCTCAAAATCAATAAATGTTGTGTTAACTTATTAGCTGAATTAAATTCAATTTTTTATTAAGATAAAATGAATTAAGTTCAATAAATGTTCAAAATGAAATGTATTTTAATTACATTGGAATGAATGTAACTCACGTGGCAGCAAGCCATTTGCTTTATTGGAATGAATCGAAATGATTCGCGTAGCATTGTTGCACTACTTTCTGTTAAACTATTTGCTGGATGGGTGGCGCTTGGATCGATTACCTTTATTAAAGTACCTTGTGATATACGACTATTTTCGTTTTGGTGTCAGGTGCGAGAACGAACAAAGCGTATAGTTTGCCGACACGTGAAATACGTACAATTGACCGTACAATTGACCGTGGGAGAAACATTCATTTTGGCCTTATGATTTGTTGATCGTCATGGCGAATGCAAGATGAATCGGAAATTAAATTCGTTTAAACTCGAATGGCATATGAGTTGGGATCATCGAAATTCTCGGAATGAGAACTTCTTCACCTTTAAGTATCGTCACGTGAATCACATTGCCCAAGAGTTTTCTCACCACCAAACGCGTTCTGTTACATACTTTTGGTTGGTTCCTTCAGTTGTAAGTTCTGCGGTGGCAAGCCAGGCCAATCCAGTAAGTTTAAAGATTCAGTTGGATAGTTGGTTACTTCGTCTTCGTTTATTACACAGTCGATAGATTTAAAGGAATGCCATGAACCAATGATTTGATTTTGAATTGTGAAGTTTAAGTGATCCATAGCTTTGTTCTTTGCCGCAAGAATTACTCGTTCACTCAACCAATTGTGATTTTTTGTGGTTAGCAATGATGCTCGGAAACACTTTGTTCATGAGCTCGTCCTTCGTTGAGACGAAATTGCAAAAATTCGGCGGAAACGAAATCAATCTTGTCTCGATTATTGATTCTTGTCTCGTAATTTGAAGTGATAACAACAGACCAAATAAATAATAAAATAAAATAAATTTGCATAAGTAACAGTATTTTTTGGTTTGCAATTTGCATTGTAATAATTGTTCTGCTGCTTCTGTAAAATGTCTTCTGTAGTTTCAAAACTGCTTTTAATTAACTTATATGGTGTTAACTTAATTAATTAAATTAATAATTTTATCTTAAATTACACATTCTACGGAAATTTGTTTATATAAAAATTAAAAAGTCTAATAATACATATTTTGTCCTTGACGGCCTTGCCTATTAGTGTATCTTCATCCGTTGCTGATTTGTGAACATTTGTGAACTGTATGTACGTGCCTACAACTATGTAAACAGCTCGAAAACAATTGTACTGTATTTAACTTAAACATTGGCTGTGTGTGCTATGTGAAAATATTGAATAATAAAATTAGTGAATTTATGTTTCTTCGTTTAACTATATTAGTTATAAATAACAATATTAATTTAATCTCAAATCCTGTGAAAATGCCTGTATTGTGTGCCATGTGTAACAAAGCGGTCACTAGAGGCCAAAAAGCAGGCGTTAAATGTGTTGAGTGTGATCAGGCCTATCACGTTAGTTGTGGCAATATATCTGATGAGCTGTATAGTGGTCTTTCCAATGGATCATCGACGTGGTTGTGCAATAAGTGTCCAAAACGTACACGTAAATCAATTATTGTGTGTGATGACGATATTGAACCATTCAAGCTGCCAGTGAATCCAAATTTAAATGATGTTATCATATATCAATTTTGAGATCCATGCAGCAAAAACTTGATAAGTTGGATGATTTGGAGAAGTCTCAAAGTTTCGTATGCTCTAGTGTAGGTGAATTAAACATTACCATCAAAGAACTCACGAAGGCTAACATAGAAGCGAACAAGAAATTGTTGGAGCTTGAGGACAAATATTCGAAGCAAGAAGCTAAATTAAACCTGATGGAAGCTCAATTAGATCTCGTCAACCAAGCTGAATGCAGTAATAATATTGTTATTTGTGGCTTGCCGATTGCTACAATTGAGGGTAATGATGAGCAAGGTCACAAAATTTCAAATTTAGTGCTTGATACTTTGGCTAAAGTTGACATCAATATTTCATCTAATGATGTCGTCTCAATCAAAAGGATGTTTCATAATAAAAACTCCCGTTCAACTTTAAAAAATTCATTTATTGTCGCGTTGAGATCTTCTGAAATAAAAAATAAAATAATGTCCACATTTTCCAACAAAAAAATTTCATCGAAGTCTACACCAAATGAAGTAAGTGGTTTCAATATTATTCAACATTTCACCAAATTCCAGTCACGACTGTACAAAGAAGCTAAAAATATTCAGCTATCCTACAAGTTCCAGTTTTTGTGGTGTAAAAATGGCAAGATGTTTCTGCGGAAATCAAGCAATTCTGAGGTGCATCAAATATTTTCGATGAACGATATTGTCCGGTTGCAGAATGGGTTTCGTTCTTTGGAGGATAAATCATCTTCAAATTAATTGGAACTGTAACATTACATGTCTTCTTATTAAGTATTATCATCATCACTGGAGGTGCAAGCAATTTCCAACACATTGTAAGTCAGTGCATTTTGTAGTAATTATTACATACTTTTTTTTAATTCAGAGTGGTTTTTGGCTCATTTTATAATTTGTATTAATCGATATTTTGTATTGTGTAATAACTGTATGCATAGTTTTCAACTTTTCATGTTCAATTTTATTTTTTTGATTTTATTTAAATTTTGTTGTATCATAGTAGTTTTATTAGAATTCTCTATTATATTTGTTGGCATTATTTTTAATTTCATTGATAACTATTTTATCTTTTTGTTAGTATGCTATTTGTTTAATAATTTATTATATTTTTCGAGTTTTTATGAGCCTTAAGAATCTTAAACGTAATTGTTTCAATACATATTTTAATAATGTTGATGATTTTCCCTTGAATCAGAATGATATAGTTTTAAATTCAAAATGTCTGAACTTACTTCAGTTCAATATTTGGGGCATGAATGAGTTACAGAAATTTGATAGTTTGTTACATTTTATGGAAAGTCTGCGAACCGATGTGCATGTGTTAGTCATAACAGAAACATTTATTAAAAGCTCAAATATATTCTCTTTTAATATAGATAATTATACTGTTGTTTTTTCATGTAGAGATGACAGAGTCGGTGGAGGAATTGCTATGTATATTAGAAATGATATTTCTTATAACATTTTGACTAAGGATGATGGTACTCTGCCGTTTCAATACATCTGTATTCAGCTTCAGGGATTTAATTCTACAAGAATTTGTGGGATTTATAGACCACCGTCATCAGACACTAAATTTTTCCTAGAGTTCTTGGATGATATGCTTATCAAGAATAAAAGTACTTCCGATTTTGTTATTGTTGGTGATCTTAACATACCTATCAATAAAAATTTGGACATAGTTGCGGATTACAATTCTACTTTACTGAGCCATGGAATGATTACTACTAACACTTGTACTACTAGGTCTTTAAGCCAAAATATATTGGATCATACAATAAGTAGCTTTGTAAACATTGAGAGAGTTCTTAACTCGACTATCTATTCTGATATCAGTGACCACAATTTTATTTTTTCAAAGCTCGTGTTCAAATCTAGACACCATAGTAGAAATATTAGAAAAAAAAATTGTAAATTATAGAAAAGTTAATCAGCTTTTTGAAAACTTTTTGTTATCTTCGGCGTTTGATCTACGGAATCCGGATTCTACTTTAAAGTGGGTTACTGATAAATATAATGAATTGGTTGATACATTTTTTATAGTTAAAAAAAAGCCGATTAAAATAAAAAATTCAAATAATTGTCCTTGGATGACTTATGATCTTTGGGACCTAATTAAAAATAAAAATCGTATTTTGCAAAAGTGTAAGCGAAATCTGGATGATACTGATTTAAGAGGCAGATTAGATCTGCTCAATAAAAAAATTAAGTCTGGAAAATATTATGCAAAAAAACGATATTTTGCAAATCTGTTCAATAACTTGAGTCAAAAAGAAATTTGGAAGCAAATTAATAATTTTATGAAGAATAGTAATAATTCAAATGCACTTTGTATTCTGCATAAAGATATTGAATATAAAGACGATAGCGATATTGTTGATATATTCAACAGGTTTTTTGTTAATGCTGGTAGAGCTTCATCTTTGACGGGAGCAGCTGATGGGAACGTGAATAAATTTGGAACAATTGTAGCTTTTTCTAATTCTTTTTTTTTATCGCCGACTTCATCTTCTGAAATTTATAATATCATTTGCAGTTTGAATAATAGTAAAGGTTGTGGTCATGATAGAATTGGTAATGTTGTTTTGAAGCACAATGCGAAATTTTTTTCTCAACTGCTGGCTACTTTATTTAATGTTGTATTAGAAACGGGACTATATCCAAATTGTTTAAAAATCGCAAGAGTTGTACCCATCTTTAAATCAGGTGACAGTAAATGTGTGAATAATTATCGACCTATATCTATTTTATCGGTTTTTGACAAAATACTAGAAAAAATAATTGCTAATCGAATGATCCAATTTTTAAATACCTCAAATTTTTTCTATCCTTATCAGTATGGATTTAGACAGGGTTCTGGTACTGATCTTGCGTTGATTGAGATAACAGATTTGATTTACAGAGCTTTTGACAATCAAAAATATGTGTGTGGCCTATTTTTAGATTTACGCAAAGCTTTTGATTCCATAGATTGTGATTTACTCCTTGGTAAGCTATATATGTATGGATTTCGTGGTATTTCGTATAATCTTCTGGCAAGTTACCTTGACAATCGTAAACAGTTTGTTAAAATTAACGGGATTAAAAGTTCCATGCTGAATATTAAATGCGGAGTCCCACAGGGTAGTGTTCTTGGGCCCCTGTTGTTTCTGATTTTCATTAATGACATAGCCCGCTTACCTATTGCTGGTCAAATTAGAATGTTCGCGGATGATACTGCAATCTTTTACGAGTCCAAAGATTGTACTCAAACGATGGTTTATATGAAAAATGATTTAAACATTTTGATTGAATTTTTTAATTTGAATAAAATATCACTTAATTTTAATAAGTCAAAATTTATTATTTTTCATTCGCCGCATTTGCCACACTATGAGTTACCGGCTCTGCAACATTCCAATGTTACTATTGAACGTGTTGATAAATATAAATACCTTGGAGTAATATTTGATAAGAACTTATCTTGGGTTGATCATATTAATTTAATTTGCTTGTAAGCTAGTCCATTCTTGTTTTTGATAAGAAAACTGGCAGTTTTTGTTCCAAACCATGTCTTGGAAATGATTTATTTTTCTTTTATTCACTCTCGTTTATATTACGCCATTACAGCTTTTGGATCAGTAGCCAAAACTAAATTAAAAAGTTTACAGATTATGCAAAATAAGTGCTGTAAATCAATTTACAGGCTTCCATCGATTTATCCAACATCTGATTTGTATAGCAATGTAGCTCGTGGAATTCTTCCAATAAATGCCCTATTTGAACTTCATTTATCTATTTACATGTACAAATGCTTGCATGTACCATCATGTTTATCGAACATGAAATTTGAATATGTAACTCATAGATACGCTACTAGATCTTCAAATTACTTAACATGCCACAATATTAGGTCAGAATTTGGAAGAAAATCTATATCATATTTAGGACCGTATGTTTATAATAAAATACCGGAACTAATTAAGTGCTCGGAAAATATATTTAAGTTTAAGAAAATGTTAAAATCATATTTGAAATCTAACGTCGAAAGTTATCTGTGAAATATTTATAAGCTAATAATCGTAACACCTATGTATATAGAAGTAGTTGATACAAATTAACAATTTAAAATTTATATTTTGTATTTAAGGGGGAACATGTGGCTTTAACAGGACATTAAATCCATTAGCCGGTCTGTTCCTCTTTTTATAATTTTTATATTAAATTTCTATTTTTATATTTTTTTTTTTTTTTTTTATAAAATTTATATTATTATTAAGTAATTATGAAGTAAAAAAATAATATAATTAGTTTATTGTAACACAAATAAATAAATAAATAAATAAATCCGTTCGATTCTTCGACAGAAACATGGCCATTATTGATAGTCAGCAATTTCTTGGAGAAATCTTCGGCAGATAGATCGTTTAGCAATGCAACTCGCATGTTTACCGAGCTGTTGACATGCAACACGAAAAGTTGGACACACTACACCATTGACAGTTCGAAGTGATTCAAACGATGTCGGCCCACGAACATTCACCAGCAACAACCGCAAGTAGAAGCATTCGTCATTCTTCGGATGAACTGTGTAAATGCTGTAACAGTCACAGTCTCAGATTTTTATCAAACTGAGAGTATCACTGGTGCAGACTTCCTCTCAGTTGTTCCAGAGCGGCTTTTTCAGCCGGCTAGCGTGCAGTGGCTAGCGAGGTTCTTTGCTGGGCCAAGAGGAAACTATAAAATGCTGCTATATACAGGGTTACCATGAACCTGCTGCTTAAGGACTTATAATAATCTACTTAGCCAGACATATTAATGATCAGACGGATGACACACGGATGATCAGGACCCGCATCGCCTTGCTTCCGACGTTGAAATTTCTTCGATGTAGTGTTCCAATTGTAATAACGTGGCATCTCAGAGTAGAGCAACGTTCGTGTAAACGGATCACTTTGGCAAATCGAAAAGGAACTGGCCATTGTTGACGTTTTGACGCTGGAGGTGTTTGAGCAACATTCGATGCGTTAAAATAAACTCGTTCACCATTCTCCATATGCATCACGAAATGTACAAAAGTGAGATGATTTTCATAAATGGGGAATGAGGATATACGCAAAAATGCCTCATTGCAGCTCACGCATATCGACCAACTTTATAGTGCGTGATTTCATTGTTGGTATTGGGAGTTTAAACGCCAAAAACCATCATATTGCTGCCTTTCGTGACATATTTGTAGATGTATTTGATGGACTTCACTGAATTGAAATACTCCGTGGAGTGCAATGCGCCTTGAATGTTTTGGGAAGAAATGGCGAATACGGAACAATCCAAGTGTTGTCGACCACGAAATCGTTTCGTTTCACTTTCTTTGTGATAGTTCTACCGTTATCATCAGGTGATAGACGCCGATACAGTGGATAACCCTCTTTGCCAGTGATAGTCTCTGCCGTCAAATTTCGTGGATAACGTTTGGAACACTTTCCATCGATCATGCATGGTGATTGGGGGGTTGATGGCGCATATTATGTCCTCTATTTGGTACAAACTAAACAACCTTTTACAATGTGCAATTCATCAAACTGAACTCACCTCTGTGAAATCACTTTTCGCTGATGAATTTCAGAAAAAATCGTTTGAAGAGAATTAATTGAATCGAATTCAAATGAATAACCGTCGGAAACTGAATGAAAATTGGTGAAAACTCGAAAAAAAATGCTGATAAATCGCGGCACACGTGCTCAATAGTATGCAAAATTGACATAAAATACTTAGACCAGAAACAATCGAAAATATCAACAAATTCCCATATAAAATCTTCTTTCTCAAGCGTGGACAGTTGCAGAGAGATGAATATAGACAAATAATATGTATATGGTTGCTCTTTTTTCTGTAAACGAACCATTTATTTTTTATTTTTTTTTAAAGTTTTAATTTTCGTGAAAATTAAAAATTAACAAAAAAAAAAATTTATCGAAATCAGTCAATCCGTTCTCGAGATATCATCAAAAAAGCCGTTCCATACAAAACGTATGAGAAAATGAATTTTCTTCATAAATTTTGCTTTTGTGAATTTTTCCAATGTTTTAATGGTTATTCTGCTATTCGGGGCGGAGACAAATCCAAGAAATCAAAGATCATAAAAATCGATCCAGCCGTTCCTGGGTTATAAATGATGTAACTAACCCGACTTTGTTTTATATGCATAGTTAATTGAGGTTTCTTTTGATTTGATTTTGATTTTTGACAACAACAAAAAAAAATTTTAATTTTTTTTTATTGGTTTATGTATTTATTCCAAAAATTGAATTTAAAAAATTCGTTAATTCGGGATTTGCAGTTCATAATACGAGATTTTTCAACAATTTTGGATGTTCGTTAATTCGAGGATTCGTTATTCAAGAGTTCGTTAAACGAGGTTTACCTGTATATTTATTTTACTTATGCAACGAATATTCAGTGTGAATTCCGTACTGATTCAGGCGTACATTATATTTAGATACGTTACGTATTGTAACATTCGTTCCATTTTTTTTTCATGCTCATCGCAATAAGATTAAATTACTGAGGGTCATGTGTATTATCAGCAGTAATATCCCAAGAGCATTGATAATTTCCCGAAATAATTTTATTATATTTTTCGAAAGCACGTTGCTTGGTAACAGCCCGAAGCCGTAGGCTGAGGGCTGTTACCTAAAAGCAACGTGCTTGAGGAAAATATAATAAAATTATGAGGTATTTATCAATGCTCGAGGGGTATTCGACGAGAAAATTTTTTGCATTTTTATTTTATTCTAGTAGTAAGGCTGCTAGATTGTAAATTGTTCTATGAAAGTGTCATTTTGAAACAGTATTTATTGTAAAATAAAACTATAAATTCTTTTCATCTAGTAGCCAGAGTAAGCTTTTTTTAAAATAGCAAGCCTATTAAATCGGTCAATTTCGAGTCACGTGTACAAAATAAACCAATAAAAATAACATTACACTGATAACATCCCTAGGGAAATTATCAGTGTAATGTTATTTTGATTGGTTTATTTCGTACACGTGACTCAAAATAGACTGTTTTAATAGGCTTGCTATTTTAGCAAAAAAAATTCAATTCATTATACCCTATTTCAAATATTTATTTTTATCAATGACTTATAGCGAACGAAATAAATATACATGAAATATATACCTGATGCATATTTATTACATGTACCGGTCCGAGTGAGGGACTGTATAATTTGGTTTCAGCGACATACACACAACCTAATGGAAGAACAATAAAGTCATTAAGCATTTAAAATTTTTTTTTGTTGGCGGGGAACAGAATTTACTAGATCGTTCCATTTTTGATGATCTCCGCTAATTGCGGTTTGTCATGAGGTGATTTGGATAAGTAGAAAACAAAATTATAGATCATTGAGGATTGGAATTTCAAACATAATTTTTGCTCGAATAATAAAATAATTATTCGATGATATCTAAAATTCCAAGGCAAATCTTAGTAAAAGTTTTTTTTTTGTTGTTTGTTATTTTGATTCTTGAAATCATGATTGGAATCATAAGTGATGTATTGATAAACTTACAAATTTTCAAGTAAAAAAAATCTGAGTGTAACAAAATAAAAATCTAGTAAAATGGAGTACAGTCAAACCTGTTTTTGTGCGGTCTTTTTTTATGCGATATTTTTTTTATGCGTTTTTTTTGTGCGATTTTTTTTTATATGCGATTTTTTTTGTGCGATTTTTTTTTATGCGGTATATGAATATCGAGATTCTGTTCAGCCATTTTCATACCTAATGCATCAGCCAAGTTCATTAATCATTAGACATGCTCAATATTCTTATATATTCCATATTTCAGCAAATTTCAATATGTAATTAACATACATAAATAATGCACACAAAGAATATAATTTAGTTAAAAGAAATGTTTACTTCACAACCAACGAAATGCGTAGTAATAGCCACACTGATTGTTAACCTTGAACATATTTTTTTTTTTTTTTTTTTTATAAATGCTGCCAATGGCTTTATTCTTGAATCTTTCTACAAAAGAAACTAACAAGAAGTATTCAAATCTTAACCTAAAATTATTAAAATTTTAAATATTAACCAATGTTAATACCTATTATTTGTGTTCACAATTCAATTAATTTAGATTATACATATGTGTAACCTAAACATTAATAAATTTACAGGTTCATCAATCCGAGTGGATCTGTTCTTCTTAGTCGCCTAAATCGCGGTTGTTTTAGTATATCCCTGGCCAATTCGTTGGGATGTGCAGGTGCTTCTAGTTTTGAGTAATATTTCGAACTAAATTCTTTAATTGTTTCTTTAATGGTTTTAATTCCAAGGTCGACGTGTATATTGCTATTTCGAATGTACCATGGAGCATTGGTAATACTGCGAAGTATTTTCGCTTGGGTTCGTTGTAACCTTGAACATAAATTAAAAAAATATACATAATGATGTAAGAAAAAAGGAAATTTACCGTTTTATTTAAAAATGAGAAATTAAAATTTTTTTAAATGTTTCCATGTGTAATTTAATTATTTATTTTGTTTAGAAAGCACTTTCTCGCTATTTCGTAAAACTTTGACATATGTATTTTCTAAGGGAAACTTTTTTTATGCGGTCCCTATCCACCGCATAAAAAAAATTTTTTTGTAATTTTTGTACAAAATTATTTATTATAGCGATTTATGGAGTTTGCGAATATTTTTTTTTTGTGCGATTTTTTTTGTACGGTCCCTATCTACCGCACAAAAACAGGTTTGACTGTATTTCAACTATTACAAGATTTGATGATAATGTAAAAACATTTGTAAATATGTATAACAAAATTTAATTGTGTTCATTAAAAGTGTTAATACATATTACCTCTTATAAATGATAAATCAAGTGGTATGAACTTTGATTAAATTTAGTAGAATTTTGAACATAATATTGTGAGTGTAAGTGGAAACTACATTTAACAAAAAAATAATAAAAGCTTGATAACATCAGGTGGACTTTTATTCTGTGTACGGATTATCAATTCAATAAACTAGCAGTTGTGAACTATTTGTGTCTAATGTGGATTATGACGAATTTGAATTGCAAGATTATTTTTTTCGTTGTTGTGTGGTGATAATTGCGTGTACTCGTATGACACGTATAAACAGGCTGTGAAAATTTAATTCAGCTATCATTCAATTGCAAATAATGGTGGTATTCCATGGGAATATTTTAATGAATAGTAAAATTAAAGGAAGAAAAAAATATATATTTATTGCTATATGGGGGAATGAAACAAAAAACCGAATCAGTAAAAAAATATTTGTGTCAGTAGTTGTGACACTCCTCTAAAAACAATCAAATCGAGAACTTTTTATAGGAGTGTCACTAACAGCCGTACATAAAATTTGTATATGATGAAAAATAATTCTCGTACACACAAATAGTTTTAATGATTACGATTTTATGGTAGAGTTTTTTTTTAATTTTTTATTCTGTGACGGAAATTGTTCGAAAAAATGAAATTCTGATGTGAGTATTAACAATAGGCGTTTTCGGAAATAGATCCTGAATAACTTCAGGCTAACTTACAATTTTTCTTATGTTGGTAAAAAGTTATCCAAGTTATCCATCACATACAAAAAGTTAAGAATAAATTTTGATATGAGAGCAAAAGGTCGAAAATAAATTTTGAGAGATAATTCAAAGAAATACAAAATAATTTGTTTAAAACACATTCATATTGATCCTAATAATGTATTCGTTTTTATGTTTATTTGTATTCATAGCTAATTATAAGAAAAAAATTGAAACCACAACATCTAAAGTAGTCTGAAGTTATCTTTTTTGTTCGTAAATAAGTGGATAAGTTTAATGGTCGAAAGTTAGCCTGAAGTTATTCAGGATCTATTTCCGAAAACGCCTAATATTTAATTTATTAGATAATTTTGAGACGAAAAAATAATCGTATAAATACTAAATTACTAAATACTTAATTTTTTTAGCAATTATTGTTTATGTTTTTGTTTAATGTCAAATTTTCCCTTACAAGTTTTGCTATAAAACAATAAAAATAAAAAACACATGACGTTTACGTTTGTTTCATCAAATTTTATTTGTACGTGGGACACTTTTGGAATTTAAACAACAAATCGAGATAAATTAAAAATGTGAGTGAATAGAACTTTGGGGTTGATAACATTTCTGTGAATTTGACAGTTGATGGTTCACGTCGTCCAGTAGCACTATTTCAATTGACCACACATAAAGGATTCTGTGGTTTAATTCGATTGTGTCATTTGAAGAGAATTTCACCAGAATTAAAAAAAATTCTTGAAGACAATAATATTATTAAGGTGGGCGTAGCACCTCTTGATGATTCAGCTTACTTGACCAAAGGTTACGGAGCATGTGTAGCCAGCACGCTAGATTTGCGTTACGTTGCTCAGCTCACTGGATTTAAACACGGTGTTTAGTTACATGCTGCCAATTTAAGTTCGAGTATATTAAATGTTGAGCTGGATAAAGATTGGCGTATTCGATGCTCAGATTGGGAGGCACACACACGAAATGACCGGCAAATCGTTTATGCCGCGAGAAATGCTCATGTTGCTATCGAACTTTAAAAAAAATGGAGACTTCTTATTCTCGTGTAAATCGTCCTTGGCTCACGAGCAAATCGGTTCTTCCTAAAATTCTACTGTTGTGTATTCAGTGCCATCAGACCAGTAATATGAGCGATAATCAACATAAGACACGCTTAGTTTAGACCCTACGATTCCGTTAAGTAATTCAATTTTATCATTGGAGGAGCATGGATACGATTCAGACGATTTGTTGTCGCAACCAACGTCACTATCGGGAAATTTATCCGATGAATTTGAAGAGGGAATGAATTAAATCTGTTACATATTTCTAAATTGCATCATTAAAACTAATAAATTTTATCGATTATAAATTCAAATGTGGTTTTAAATTGAAATCGGTCGTTTACATTTTATAAATTCAATTTATGTATTTAATTTCCCATGATATATTTTAACTTTTTTCCTTGGTGGAACTCATCCCTCTATGTCGGTTAGCCTTTTCAACGAGCTTCCTCCATCACTGGTCTCTACAGCAAAGGTGATGCAATTCACGAATGCACATACAAGCATACATTGGCAAATTCACTTGTACAACAAGAAATAATTTTGTATTTTTGTTTAAGTTACAATTGCTGTCAAAATTCCCCTTAAAACTTTTGCTATAAAAAAAAACACTTTGTCTTTGTCTATTATATGGTGTTTGATTTTTTTCTCTTTTTGGCGTATTTTACTATTCAGTAAATTATCCCCATGGAATACCACCATAATACTAAATGAAAATGTTGTGTGAAACGTCAATGAAAGCTATTTGTTGATTGCGCTAAATTGTGCCGTGAAATTGGAATTGGCTGTTCAAGGCAGTAAAATATTGAGTAGCCATTATCTCGAATTATTGCTGCGGATTGATTCATTGGAGGCGCCGCAGAAGTGTAACGTATGATTAAATTGACTCACGTGAGAAGCGGATTCTTTGAGTAGCGGTGTTGCTACAAAAAGAGCACATGGTTTATGCATCGTGTGTATAACTGGTGGATAGCGGTGTTTTGCTGGTAATTTCTACTGACTAGCTGACGTCATAACCAAGGATTTAAATGGATAAGTTGTAGTCTATTTTGATTTTATTGTTTTTCTGTTTAATTTATTGTCTTCAAGTTAAATTGTTTATTTTATTTTTACTATTTAAATTTTTTTTCTGAAATATTCAATTATTGCATCTTAATATAATTTCAACTATTTAAGTCAATTTCTTTTTCAACAGTTAACTAATATTCTTTATTTTCTTTATGTTTTTTTTTAGACATCTCGTTCTAGGTGACAACCTGTCTTGTCGAAACGTGGGAAGAGCTTTCTTCGTCTTCGGTCATTGCAAGGTAACAATTAAACATAATTTTTTTTTGTTTAAACTTATTGTTTTTATTGAAACCGGTCAACCGGATTAATATTATTTAGCAGTCAAATTTCATAACTGAATATAATTTTTATAAGATGCTGTAGTTACTTTCTTTATTGTTTTTTTCTTGTAGTTTTTTTCTATTCTTAACTAAATTATAATTAAATAATAAATCATAGTTTATTTGTTCATAAAATTAAATAAATAATGTTAACAATAAAATATATTAAGTCATGTTAAAGTTAAAGTACAATTTTTTCCTTACAATGATTGGCTAAATCATGGACATAGATATGGAGTGACGTAGATTGAGGTAAGTGATGTGAGTTGAGTAACCTTTCCATCTCCTGCCATAGTTGCCAGAATACCATCCCACGACTAACATACCTCTCCGTTAGAGCTAGCGGCCTAACTGGCGTATTCTGGAATCCCACGACAATCATTCACGGTTTTTTTTTTGATAACGTTATCCCCCTAAAGGGATGGTGTTACAGTATAGAGAGAGGTTTATTGTGTATGTGGTAGTACCGCTGAACTCAGGCTATCAGGGCGAAAATATATATACACAAAACTAACCCAAATGCAGAGAAAAAAAAAATATATACAGAAGAAAACCTACGAACAAAAAATTTTCTGATTTTTGAAATTGGCTTTTTACAAAAACAACAATTGAAGAGAATAAAACACTGCAATGTATAGCTCAAATTCTCTGTTTATTCTCTGTTCTTTTTTATTCTCTTTTCGATCATTTTCACTATAGATTTTACTCTATATAATTTCTATATACAAAACTTTTATTTATTTTCAGAAGGGTGTGTTATTAGTGTAAAAACTGTAAATTTGAGTAAAGATCTTTTTTTTTCGCTTTCATATACATAACGCCTAAACCAAAAGACAACTATGTACTAAATTATTTATTATACATATATCATATGTATGTATAGTGAAAATAATATCTCAGCGAAATTCTGACAGCTCTTGCGCATCAAAACAAATGGCGTAAACACAGCGATGTATTTAGGCTAATTTGTTTACATTTTGAGGTTAGAATTTGTCTATTTTGAATTATGTTTTTCCTCAAATTTATTCACAATAATTAATGTAATTTTAATTTAGATAATACACTACCACTAGAACTTTTAATAACATTTAAGATAAGTTTAATGTCATTAGCTTGCCTCGAACAAATTGAAATTTAAAATCGAGTTTTTTTATTGTTTTGCTTTAAAACGAAAAATGACATTTCTTTCTAAATATGCCTAGTTCGTACCTTAAATGGGTATAACGTTACATATCCAGTGGTGTTGTTAATATTTTTTATATTTTTTAATTTCACATGTTATTTAAGAATTTACCTATAAAATAATGAGAATTTTTAATATTTTCCAATATAAATTACATTATGTAATGGAATCAAATTTCACATATCTTTATTTACAATTTTTTTTGTTTTTAAAACTGTTACTCAGCCGACCCTTCCCTGAATTTTTTATTTATTTTAACTACTTCACTGTTGGCTGCGCACAACGATAAAAAAATGAGTTTCGCTGAGATATTATTTTCACTAGTTTCGTCTCGTTGTTATTGTTGTAAACAGCGTAAAATGTTATGTACAGAAATAAACTGAATTTTTTGTGTTGTAAAAATGTTGTAGTTGGAGTTATCAGTTTTATTTTTTTTCTTCTGTATTATTTCTCTCGTGTATTTAAATTATTGTACACGATCGTATGGCTGAAAGAAACAGTAATTTCTCTGATTACGATGAAATTCGATATGTGAGATGGATATAGGATTTTAAATTGAATTTTATATATGATAAGTTCTGGAATATGGCCATTTGGGTGAAGCTTCGCTATTTCTTATCCAACTATAATCCGTGTGTTCGCTGATGGTTTTTTGACAGAAAATACCCGAGTTTTTTTGACAGATTTTACCCCCGCAAACTTCACATTAATAAAAAACTCGGGTTTTTTTGATGATATCAGCAAACAACTTTTTTACTTGACAAATAATTTTGGTGTTTTAAATGTCAACATTACATTTTCTTTTTATTATTTTAATATTTTTTATTAATATCATTATCCAAATCGAAGCATTTCATATTATTTTAGTTCAAATTTTTCAATTCACAGAAATTTTGGATTTTTTTTCGCCGATAAAAGAAATAATTTTCGGTTGTCAAAAAAACCCAAGTAAAAGTAGAGTTAAAAATACACCGACTCATTTTATGCGTTCGTTTTTTTGCTAAAAAAAACTCCGATCCATTTTACCCCGGTGGTCATCAGCGAACACTAGGAATGAAATTGCAGAATTGAGATGGAAATAGAAATTTTGCATGAAATTCTAATTATGCCCAATCAGAATAGAAGTTGGCCATTTTTCACCTATTACAACGAAATTAACACTAGGGCCCTGCCCGAATACTGTGATAATACCGTGATAAATAATAATTTGTGACATTTACTTGAGAAATTTTCCCCTTCGCAGACATTTTCTATTTTTACTGCCCGAATTGAATAATAATTTGTACGTGTTAATTACCCCGCCTATTTTTTTAAAATAAAATCAAATGGAAATAAATAATAATAGAAAGACAATTATATTTGTATTAAGGAGCTATTCCACTTGACTGAATTGACTGATAGTAAAAATAAAGGAAGATACAAATATACATTTGCTAGATGGGCGAATGAAACAAAAACCCTTCTCAGTCAAGAAATATTTGTATTTGTAGTAGTGTGACTGCAATAAAAAGTATCAAATTGAGAACATTTTATAGCAGTCACACTAACACACATGCATAAAATTAGTATATGATGAGAAATATTTCCCGCACACTAATAATTTTATGGTTAATATATTTTTCAAAGTTTCTCCTTAAAATTTTGCTATAAAAAAGTAAAAATAAAAAAACCCATGACGTTTTTTTGGTAGACATTTTTTTAATTTTTACGGAAAATATACTAAAAAATATAATTCTGATGTGACTATTAATAATATTTAATTTTTTAGATAATTTTGAGATACAAAATTAACTGAATTAATAGGAATATTTAATTTTTTTTATAATTATTGGTTATGTTTTTGTGTGCTGTCAAAATTTCTCCTCAAAATTTTGCTATAAAATAAAATAATAAAAGAAAATGTTGCCTTTGTCTATTACATAAAGTTTCGAACTTTTTTCTCTTTCCCTCTTTTTTTACTATCAGTCAATTCATACCGATTTCACACCGTAGATAGTATAATAGCAAAATAGTATAATACTATTTTGATATCCGGTGTGAAACCGAAGTTTTGATAGTATAATAGCAAAAATAAAATATAATATTTCGATTTGATAGCTATCAAATTTTAATAGCTATTATACTATATTTTTTTTTATTGTAGAAGGAAAATTTATGACAGTGTATCTTTAATAAATTAGTCTAGGAACATTTTTGTATATTGCGTAATTATATTTAATCATTATTTGTTTCTAATTTTCGTTATTTTATTAATATTTTATGCGGTATGAAATCGACTATGGTAGATAGTAAAATAGTATTATACTATTTTGCTATTATACTACCTACGGTGTGAAACCGGTATCAGTCAAGTGGAATAGCTCCTTTATGGAGTAGATGCTCGTACGTATCGCAAGTTAACAAATTGCGATGGTTAAAGATGGCGGATTTGCGACCTCTTTTTGAGTTTGCTAGAAATGGCATTCTCAATACATCCAGCAAATCCGCCATATTACCTAATATTCAGCGTATTGCTGAATTATATATTGACATTTAACTAAGAACATAACCACACACTTAACTAATTTTATGTATTTCAGTACATATTTTGGTTTCGCCTTTTCAAATTGTAATTAAATGGAAATAAGTTAAGCAGCAAATATGAGTATATGTAGGTATCAACATAATAAATCGAAAATCAAACTTCGCTGAAGGATAAATAATGTGCTTCCTCAATATTGTACTAACCAAAATCACAGATCTCGCACATAAATAAATATGGTAAGAACGCAGTTATGCATTCCTGGTAATTTGTTTATGTTTTTTGTCACGAGTAATGTTTAAAAAAAATCACCAATTCTGTAATTTCCCTAAAGTTGATTTACCTATAATTAAAATGTAAATACTTCTTTAATAATTAGCCAATTAAAATGTCATTCAAAATACTTTTTCCTGTACACTTTTTTTTTGTTTTCTGTATTGCGAGTACAAAAAGTCACTCGCAATTTTTTTTTAATTTTTTGCTTGCTAGGAAGTCGCAAAAACGTTCGAGCATACCAAAATGTCATTTTCAGCTCGCAAGTTGCTAATTTGCTTGCTAGAACGTATCGAGCATCTACCCCTATTATCATACTACAGGCTTTTTGTTCAAAGGCGTCATAATTATAGACGGCTTATTTTAGGTTTCCTTTAAAATTCCGAGGTATGCAAAAATTATTATAAATTATTGTAGTATTGTAAAAATGCTTCGAAAATCGAATACTACATTAATATTACATATTGGTAAATTAAAGCGACTACATTATACTCTGCGATCCCACAACCCGATTATTGGACAAATATTATGTTATAATGATGAGGAAACGAAAAAATACCTAAAGATTTCTGGGGATACGTGTCACGAAATCACAGATTTTCTACCACACAGAACGCTTAGGTGGCAACCTGAGATAGAACTCATGGCTTTTTAATTGTGGCTTACCAGAGGGACGAGCCATACAATGGTGGGAGCAGTAATGGGAATGCCTAGGCAAACAGTTATAGGAATTGTTCATAAATTATTGAATTTTACTACCGAAAAAATTATGCCCCAAGTTATTAAATTCCCAAAAGCAAGTGAACTAGAAAACATTGGACTGCAGTTCAGCCGAAGAGGTGGTACACCTAAGTATATTCAGAAATGTACTCGTAGCAAATGAGGGGACTCATATTTGTTAGTATCCTATGTCCTGTTGGGTTTCACGATCAGTACATAAATAGGAAACTGGACTATTCCATACAGTGCCAAGCAATTTGTTATGCAAATTATAAATTACTTGATGTTTTTATTGGATATCCTGGTTTGGTCCATGACACACGCGTGTTGTATAATAGCCCAATATTTAGACAGAAGCTTTATCCGCCTTCACCTTACATAATTCTGGGTGATAGTGGTTACCCATATGGGCTCCGGTGCAGGCTGTACCTAGCTGCTAGCCTGTGGAGCCTATATATTTCTGTGGGCACTTGGCTAACCCACTGGTCCGCCAATTACCCGTTGTTGCTTATAACTTTCTGGTGGGCTTGGCTAACCCACTGGTCCGCCAATTACCCTGTGTTGCTTATAACTTTCTGGTGGGCTTGGCTAACCCACTGGTCCACCAATTACCCGGATTTGGTACACTGGAAGGCTGTATACGATACGGCGATTTATTACGTGGCGGAAGGCGCCGTCGTCTTCTAGTAGCCGTATCACCGTAGGCAGGAGCCCGGTTAGTACGGGAATCCCCTCGGTCCTTATGGTCGCTGAACAACTTGAATATTCGTCTATCGACGAGCCGCCGTACGGCGAGGAACTAAAAGCGCCCCAATGAACTCCGAACGCGCACAATAAAATACTAGTATTCTTTATTTAATATGATATATATTTACTCATCAATTTACAATTAAATCTGTTCTCGGCTACCGGCGCTAATGTAGCGCTAGGCGGGGTAGCCGGCGTTAAGGAGCGGAATATAATGCTAAGCACAGATAGAGCTGTGCGTTGTTGCTCCTATGAAGGTTGCGCGTGAACTTATTTTAAATTCACCTTTTTTCTTTCTTGTTTGCAAAACGAATTGTTTTGCTTTGCCTGGTTTGATTCTCTGATTTTTCCCTAATTCACCACACCAACTGAACGAGTGTATTTATTAGTTAGTGGAATTGAACATAGAGGTCACTCGGTATAGGGAAAGCGATTTCGTTGTTGACAATACTGTTACTGTCGTTATTATTTATTTTGACATTAAATAGACTACACAACTATTTATTCGCCGACGGAAAAATAAACTAACTTTTTATTTGTTTGTGTTAATTTTGGTTTTTATTCATCGACTGGTTTGTTGTGTGATAGTGCACTGTGTGTTGCTAATCACCACACACCCCCTTACCAGTGAATTACCGATGAACGAGATCCTTGAAACGTGCTGGAGTCCTCGTCTGTCTCCCGGCTCGTGTTGTTGTTGGTGCTGGCGAGGTGGTGGTTGCTGCGTTCTTTTCCATGCGAGACTTAATGATGCCGCCTGTGGTTGCCGGTTTGTGGTGAGGTCCTTGTTCCCTTAGGTCGAATCTCACCTTCGTTTGCCGTCCTGTTACGGTTTGTGATGTTTCTCCGGTCACTGGAATATGTGCGTTCGCCGACGGCGCCTCCGTATCCATTGACGGCTGTTTGGCGCGATGGCTGTCTTCGTTTTGCTCATCGAGCAGATAACACGGCTTCAATCGGTCGACAGATACGTTGCTGAGTCGACCCCGCATCCGTACCTGGAAAGCTTTCTCATCTCTCCTCATTACCTGGTATGGGCCCTCGTATGGTGGCTGTAACGACCTTTTTGCTAGGTCGACCCTAACAAACACATGAGTGCATGTGTTTAGTGCGGGTGCCACAAATGTTGTCGGGCTACAGTGTCTTGATGGCGGCGTAGGACGAATCCGGTCAAAATGCTGATGCAGTTCCTTGATGAACTCGGTTTGGTGAGCTTGGGATTTGTTCTCGGTTATTAGCTGGCTTGGTATCCTTATGTTTTCGCCATATACGAGCTCGGCTGAGGAGGCTTGTAAGTCCTCTCTGTGCGCAGTACGTAATCCGAGTAGTATCGTGGGCAACGCTCGTGTCCAATCCTCTCTTCCTTGGTACATGATCGCTGCCTTCAGTGTCCTGTGCCATCTTTCTATGAAACCGTTGCATTTCGGGTTGTAAGCGGTAGTTCGTTTACGCTCGAATCCCAACGTCTTGCCAAATTCGGCGAACAATTCCGACTCGAATTGTGATCCTTGGTCTGTGACTATGGACGTTGGGACTCCGAAACGTGCGATCCAGTGGCTTAACACTGACCTTGCAACGGTTTCGGCCCGAATGTCCGGCACAGGAACTGCCTCTGTCCACCGTGTGAAACGGTCGATGATAGTTACGCAGTAACGATGGCCCTCGGAGATCGGTAGTGGTCCGACGAGGTCTATATGGATTTCGTCGAATCGCTTGCTGACGGGTGCGAAATTTCCAAGAGGGCTTTTAGTGTGTCTTGAAACTTTGGCTTTCTGGCAGGCTATACAGCACTGTGCCATTCGTCGTGTGTCTCGTTTTATGCCGGGCCATATAAATTGCTCTGTCATCGTTTTTACCGATGCTGCAATCCCGGGATGTGCCAAATTGTGTGTAGCTTCGAAAACTTTTTTGCGGAAGTTCAATGGGATAAACGGTCTGGTTTTTCCCGTTGAAACCTCGCAGTGTAGTGTTTTTCCTGAATTAAATTTGATTGGAATTTGGATAAATTTTAACTCGCCTATGGCTTGCATCAATTCTCGTAGCTCTTCGTCTTCTTCTTGAGCATCCGCGATCTCGTCGTAATCAACTGTTTCGGGCAAATCGATCTGGTCTAATCGGGATAGCGCGTCTGCTACCACGTTCGCCGATCCTGCGACGTGCTGTATGTCGGTCGTGAATTGCCCGATGTAGTCCAGGTACCTGAATTGACGTGGTGACGCCTTTGCAAGGTTCTGCTGGAACGCGTATACCAATGGTTTGTGATCCGTGTAGATGGTGAACGTTCGGCCCTCTATCAGGTGCTTGAATCTCTTGACGGCTGTGTATATTGCAAAGAGTTCCCTATCATAGGCGCTGTATTTCTGTTGCGCGGGAGATAGTTTTGCTGAGAAAAATTGCAAGGGTTTCCACGTCGTATCGATTCCTTGACTTTGTTGTTGTATGACTGCTCCCACGGCAGTGTTAGAGGCGTCAACCATCATTGACAGTGTTGCTGTTGCTGACGGGTGGACTAGCAGAGTCGCTTCGCTCAGTTGTTTTTTTGCCAATTTAAATGCGTCCTCAGCTGCTTCTGTCCATTCGACCATTCTCGTGTCGTTTTTTCGACTGCCTCTGAGGTATTCATTCAATATGGATTGGTTTCGGCTCGCGTTTGGGATAAACATCCTATAAAAGTTTATTATTCCCAAGAAACGACGCAGGTGGTTTACCGTTTGTGGTAATGGGATTTTCTCGATTTCTTCGACGCGCTCTGGTATCGGTTTTATCCCTGCCCCAGAAACCTCATGTCCTAAAAATCTAATTTTTGCTTTCGCGAAATTGCACTTTTCGATGTTTATTATCAACCCGTTTTTGTTCAGCCGAAAAAAAATTTCTTCCAGGTGCTCTATGTGTTCCTCCATAGAGTGGGATGCTATGAGCACATCGTCTAGGTAGATAAAGCAGTAATCTAGCCCCTGGAAAACGGAGTGCATAAATCTCTGAAATGTATTCCCAGCGTTTCGTAACCCGAATGTCATGCGGACGAATTCGTACAAGCCGAAAGGTGTGGCGATTGCTGTCTTCGGGATATCTCCTTCCTCGATCGGAATTTGGTGGTAAGCTCTTACCAAGTCTAACGTTGAGAAGACCTGGGTACCCTCCAATTGTTGGACGAAATCCGTGATAAACGGAATGGGGTAACGGTCTGGCACTGTCGCGTTGTTTAACGCCCTGTAGTCTCCGCATGGCCTCCACTCGCCGTTTTTCTTCGGAACGAGGTGCAATGGGCTGGCCCATGGACTGTCGGATCGTCTGCAGATTCCCTGGTCTACCATATACTGGAACTCCCTTCTCGCGATTTCTAGTTTTTCGACGCTCAACCTACGTGGCCTGGCGAAAACCGGAGGACCTTTTGTCACTATGTGGTGTGTGACTTGATGCAGAGGTTGTTGATGTGTTTTATTCTCTGTTATCGGCCTGAATTTAGTTAATAATTTCACAATTCTCTCATCGATCCCGGTTTGTCCTATCACGCGTACCGTTGGTGCTGCTTCTGTGGTTTTCGTCGCCACTGAGAAGAGCGTTGTGATAGGGTCGATTAACCTGCCGTGTTGAATGTCCACGATGAGATCAGTTTCCTTCAGAAAATCGGCGCCGATTATTGGCATCGTGACTTCCGCTATAATAAACGTCCACTGGAATTGCCGACGTAGACCCAGATCTAAGGTGATTCGGCGGTTTCCGTATGTCTTCAATTTGGCGCCGTTTGCTGCGTACAAAAAGAAATCCGTGTGCTGGGAGCTCGCTCGTTGTTGGGATACTGGCACGACCGATACATCGGCTCCAGTGTCGATGAGATAGCTTGTGTTTGTGGTTTTATCATAGATTTTGAGGCGACTACTTTGACCTTGGCCGGGGCACGTCGCCGTGTGCACCGGTGTCTCTAGTTTTTTTTCTTGAAGTCTTCCCATTGTGGGCAATTTGGCCGACAATTCCGGGCTGACTCCTGGAACCGATGGTGGTAGTAGCACAAACGCGGTTCACCGCTGCTAGCCTCCTCATTTGGTCCTGGTGTGAGATTCCGGGTCGGTCTTCGGTGTCCAGATTTACTTCGTGCGCGTCTTTGGCTCTGGTCTCTCGTTCTCTGGTTCATGTCCATTTGGTCCAACCGTTTTAGAATGGCGCTAATCTGATTAGCGATGTTGTTGCTATCCAGGTTGGTCGGGTTTGACGACGTTACGGCTAGTACGTGGGACTGAGTCATTGTCTCCAGTACTCTGTCAGCTAACTCTGCTAGCTTCGTGGCTGACAGGGATTCGGCGGTTGGTGCGAGTATTTCCTGAGCTCGTGGGGGCAACCTCTTGAGCCATAGCGTTTTTACTAATTCGTCGCTGACGGCAGATCCACCGCTGGCTTTCAACTGGCGGAGCAATTGAGATGGCTTCATGTCGCCCAACTCAATGCCCCGCAGAAGGCGGTGAATCTGCGTCTGTCGCGATTCTCCCAATCTGTCGAGGATGGCTTTCTTGAGGTCAGAGTACGGTGTCTGCGATAATGGACCCACGATTATGTCACTGACTTCACTGCTTACTCGTTCGTTGAGGGCGCAGAGTAGATGCTGGTATTTCGTGGTTTCACGTGTAATCCGGCTCAATTCGAATTGTGCCTCGACCATGTGGAACCACAATCGAGGATCCTGCGACGTGAGTGGCACTATCCGTAGTGAGACCGCCGCCATTGCGGGTATCGGTGCCGCTGTCGCTTGTTGTGATGATGTGAACTGAGGGTCCGTAGCCTCTGGTGGTAGACTGTGTTCGGATGGTGTTGAGATCCTTCCGTGCGTTGCTTCGTTTAAAAGCCTTCGAACGGCTGCCTGAATGGCTACTTCCAGCTCTTGCGATGTGGCGATGCTTGATCCTGGCGTATCAGGGGAGCTTTGCGACGATGTTCCGGTACACGGAAGTGTGGCCTCTGATGGGGTATCGCCGCCCATCGGTAACTCACTAGGTTTCTAGCACAACACAATGAATCGCGTCACTTTAAGACTCGCTGTCTTGATGTTGTAATGAATAATAATCAAAAAAAAACGATAACGCAATAAAACAAAAATGAGAATTTTTATATTTACATGAACATTTATTAATACTGATAATGCTGAAATACAATAACGCTTTAACGTTTTTCGGTGACGACTGGGGTGTAGTAACGACTTGTAGTAACGAATACGTCAACAAAAAACAAAAAAAACAAAAGAACAAAAAAAGAACGATTTTCGATCTAAAAGTCCCTATACCGAGCGCTGTATATGAGCTGCTAGTAACACAAGCGGACACGAGCGATTTTCTGACTCGTTCAACTGGTGTGGCGCATAGGGGACGTTTATGGGCATTAACGCCCGGATAAAATTTGATTTGAAAGAAATGGCGATGAATTTAAAATAAATAAAACGCTCACCTGATTTTTCCTTCGAGACAAATGGCTTCGTCTTCGCTACCGGGTCCGAGGTGCTTGGATAGCTCAGATGGGCTTCGGTTGCTTCGCAATAAGCCTCGTTTACTTCTCCGATTTTCTTTACCTTCTGAGGGGGCGCGAATGAGCGCTTGCACGCTCCCAGACGATGAGGTCGGCCTTATAATGGGTTACAGTAACCGACCGTTTCTGACTTTAGCGGTCTAGGCACCGCGTCGTCGGCTTCGTGATCGCTCGGCACGTTAATTATGCCGATCACGTCGGGGTCACCACTTTATGGGCTCCGGTGCAGGCTGTACCTAGCTGCTAGCCTGTGGAGCCTATATATTTCTGTGGGCACTTGGCTAACCCACTGGTCCGCCAATTACCCGTTGTTGCTTATAACTTTCTGGTGGGCTTGGCTAACCCACTGGTCCGCCAATTACCCTGTGTTGCTTATAACTTTCTGGTGGGCTTGGCTAACCCACTGGTCCACCAATTACCCGGATTTGGTACACTGGAAGGCTGTATACGATACGGCGATTTATTACGTGGCGGAAGGCGCCGTCGTCTTCTAGTAGCCGTATCACCGTAGGCAGGAGCCCGGTTAGTACGGGAATCCCCTCGGTCCTTATGGTCGCTGAACAACTTGAATATTCGTCTATCGACGAGCCGCCGTACGGCGAGGAACTAAAAGCGCCCCAATGAACTCCGAACGCGCACAATAAAATACTAGTATTCTTTATTTAATATGATATATATTTACTCATCAATTTACAATTAAATCTGTTCTCGGCTACCGGCGCTAATGTAGCGCTAGGCGGGGTAGCCGGCGTTAAGGAGCGGAATATAATGCTAAGCACAGATAGAGCTGTGCGTTGTTGCTCCTATGAAGGTTGCGCGTGAACTTATTTTAAATTCACCTTTTTTCTTTCTTGTTTGCAAAACGAATTGTTTTGCTTTGCCTGGTTTGATTCTCTGATTTTTCCCTAATTCACCACACCAACTGAACGAGTGTATTTATTAGTTAGTGGAATTGAACATAGAGGTCACTCGGTATAGGGAAAGCGATTTCGTTGTTGACAATACTGTTACTGTCGTTATTATTTATTTTGACATTAAATAGACTACACAACTATTTATTCGCCGACGGAAAAATAAACTAACTTTTTATTTGTTTGTGTTAATTTTGGTTTTTATTCATCGACTGGTTTGTTGTGTGATAGTGCACTGTGTGTTGCTAATCACCACACCCATGTAGGCTGCATCCGATTCGAATAATAGCGCCATTTAAAACCAATAGAAGGATCACTCAAGCACAGATGAGGTTTAATAATAAACTGAGCAAAGCACAAAGCAGTTGCTTTTAAAAATGAAAAAGATGAACTTCTAATTGAAGAGGATGAACATATTAAAAAATTGTAGAACCAGCGATGAAATATCGGCGATTCAATATAGGGATCGTATGGTTGATGAATTGTAATAAATTCCTTTTGTAAAATATAAAATGAAATACATATTCAGCCTTTACATTTCCATTATTTTATTTCACAAAAAATTATTCAAATCACATGGACTACTACTACTAAAATATTTCACATGGATCTGTCAAAATGTAGCATAGGGACATGATAAACCAATTGAATTAGGTATGATTGACAGCTGTTTCAAATTCGTCTTTTCTTGCGCATATCGTCATTCGGTGCGATAAAATCACAAGGCTTCGTTGTTTTCACAAAATTTTCACAAAAACTATCAAGCCGCATACTACAAAAAAAATTCAGTAACTTTTTTGGTAATTTCGCAACAGACGAACTTGACGGACATAAACTTTTCTCAACTTTTCGGTAATATTTTTCCCCTCAATTCTTTTTTTTCGTACGAGAAAAAAAATTATGTTTTTTAAGTTGGTATGGAGGGGAAAAAAATTTACAAATTATATGAGACAATTTTATGTCCGTCAAGTTCTTCTGTTGCGAAATTACCATAAAAGTTACTGAATTTTTTTTGTAGTATGCGGCTTCACCGCAAAACAATTCGATTTGTTTTGTTTGCTATGAACTAGTGTTTATAAAAAAAGTATATCAAGAAAAAAGCACCAAATGACAGAATTTTTTAATGAAAGAGATACCAATACATGCGCTTGATCATACCTACTTAAATTGGTTTATCACAGCGATATAAATACATGGATAGGGGATAGAACAAATTTTATGGAGCAACTGAAAAAGTATTAAGTGTGTGATAGAGAAAGAAAAAACCTTCGTCCTTGTCTTTAAATTCGAATTTTCGAATACTAAATTCAAATTTATGTGTAGAAGGCGGTAAAGCAAAGTAGCTGTCGCCTAGAGACGGAAAAAATAAACGTTGCAAATTCAAAACATGCCAGATACAATAATATAAAAGTGGTAGTAACCATGGTAACAAATTTAAAACACATCTTAAAAATAAAAAACGAAAATTCACTTGAATGTTTCTTTATGCTAGATTTTTGACGTTTTACTCGAATTTTTGTTGTTGTTGTTTATTTTTCAGGGATGTATTTGAAATTTAAAGGAATAAATGGTTATCAATTCTTTAATTAGTGTACGAAAACTGGTAGCGTAATGTTTAACTATTCAAATTTGATATAATTACTAATTTATTTTCAACATTATCCAATATTTATCCCATTCAATTTAAAAAAAAAATCTGTTTCAAAAAATTTCGAAATGAAATTTATTCAAGTACGGCACTTATTCGGAAATACTTTTTTTGATAAAGAGGAGTATATAAAAGAGTAGTAAGACTATACAATAAAATTTGCTCCATTTTTAGTGACGTAAATCAATGTGATTTTTGATCAATCCCCTATCCATGTATTTATATCGCTGGTTTATCATGATAGGGAACGATTGTAATAATTTGGATGAGTGTGTTTTATGCCGAAAATTAGTACGTGTGAATATTTAACACGATATTCGGGCACGGCCTAGAACCATGATAAACCAATTGAATAGGTATGATTGACAGATGTTTCAAATTCGTCTTTTCTTGCGCATATCGTCATTCGGTGCGATAAAATCACAAGGCTTCATTGTTTTCACAAAATTTTCACAAAAACTATCACCGCAAAACAATTCGATTTGTTTTTGTTTGCTATGAACTAGTGTTTATAAAAAAAAGTATATCAAGAAAAAAGCACCAAATGACAGAATTTTTTAGTGAAAGAGATAGCAATACATGCGCTTGATCATACCTACTTAAATTGGTTTATCATGGCCTAGAACTACCGATCTGTCAAAATGACTGATTTACATTTATTGAATTCATTATTTTAAATTATTGTTAGAATTGTTTTGGAAATTATTAATGATTTTTAATATAATTACTTTATTGTCATATTAAAAATCATAATAAATTTCTAAAATAATTCTAACAATAATTATGTCGCACTGGCACGAGAACATCCGACAGCGAATATTTGCTTGTCTACCAGAGGATGGAACGAGCGAAATCGAGCGTTTCGAAAAATGACGTATAATATTTTGTGTTTGTTCGTTTTTGAAAAAAAAAAAAAAAAATTGTTCGCTTTTGCTTGTTTTCATATTTTTTTCGTTTTCGTTTGTTCGTTTCGTTTGCTTGTTTGGTTTTGTTTGCTTGCGAGCTGCAGTTTGAATGGTCCATTTTACACTTGCTTTCTTGCATTACGTTTCTCTGCTTTCAAGAAATCAATTTCATTTTACACTTGCTTTCTTGAAACGTGATTCTTTTGAATTATTTGTCTATGTATATGTAAACATATTTCGTACATCGTAGCCGCGTAGCGTATAGTAATTTTTTTTTTTTAATAATAAAATGATGCCATCATCATGTTGGCTCTGTTTTTAATAAAAAAAATGCATAGCTAGCTAACAAATAACAAAAATTTGTGTCCCATTTATTTGTTAAAGTTTATTTTCTAATAAACAAAACGCTGTTTTTGTTGCTTTTTTTTTTTAAATGAAAAACCAGTGAAAATAACGTTTGTGTCCAAAAATGTTTTTCTAATTCAAGTGTTTCCGCCATATTTTAAATGGTTGTGTTTTTCTTATAAAAAAAATAAAGGTGAAATTGAAATTATATCTTGTGCCCCAAAAATTAATTATTTAATGAGGTCGGTGCTTTCGTTTTGTTTTCTAAAAAATTCTAAAGCTGGCGAACTTGTCAGAAAAGAATTAACAGATTATTTTAATAATGAAGGTGCAATGTAATATTAAAACATAAAAATAAAGAAATTTTTTTGAAATTGTATTAATCAAATTAATTTTGAGTTTTACTTTCACCCTTTACATGGTTGTTCAGTGGGTTCGATGTCGTCCAAACTTGTTTAACATATTTTCATTGTTGTGTTAACAATCTTTCGATTCTATTGTCGATTAACAAATTATTCCTTCTTGTTAGACATTGTTTTGTGCGTATATATTAAATAAACATATATGAGAAATTCTGAGAGCGTATCGAGTAAAGTATCTTTATAGAAGAGTAAGTATCTGTACTATAAATCGTAAGTATTCTCTGGAAATATTATAAGTCAGAAATTAGGTTATATATTTGCCGTCTTACTTTGGTCACTGAAATAGTTATTGGTAAATAAAAATGCAAATTATGCCCAAAATAAAAACCGAAAATAATTTACTTTATCAATTGACATTAAAAATTAAATAAAAAACAGAAAAAAAAATTAAAATTATTACTAGAATAATTCTATACCAACAAAAACTTGGTATGAAACTATTCATTCCTGAATGAAAATACACGGCATTGTTGTTGTAAAATTACCAAAGTAAAACGGCTATTATACCGGGTGTTTCTTTTAAACTGAGACGATCAAATATCTCGAAAAATAGCCACTCTACGGAAAAAATGTCCATAATCAAAATTTAATCATACCACGGGGGAAATACATTAGTGCAAAAAAATAGCCCCCCACCCCCCGCTTTGTAGGTGGGGCGGGGGTAACTTTTAAACTAAGATAGGAAGCCATACTTTTTATTGCAGATTCGGATTCTACGGCTAAAAATACGTAGGATTTGACTGAAACATTTTTTTCGATTCATCTTAGATGGCGCTGTAATTGACGATATTCAATTTTTATCTCGGATTAAATATCTCGGAAAATAAGCACTCTACGAAAAAAATGGTAGAGATCAAAATTGAATTATTCCGCGGGGGAAATACATTAGTGTTAAAATTAGTATCCTCACCCCCTCCTTGTAGGTGGGGGTACTCATTTTAACACTAATGTATTTCCAGCGCCATCTATCATGAATCGATAAAAATGTTTCAGACAAATCCTACGTATTTTTAGCCGTAGAATCCGAATCTGCAATAAAAAATAGGGGTTCCTATCTTAGTTTCAAAGTTACCCCCCGCCCCACCTACATGGAGGGGTGAGGGCTACTAATTTTAAAACTAATGTATTTCCCCCGCGGAATAATTCAATTTTGATCTCTACCATTTTTTTCGTAGAGTGCTTATTTTCCGAGATATTTAATCCGAGATAAAAATTGAATTTCGTCGATTAAAACGCCATCTATCATGAACCGAACAAAATATTTCATTCAAATCATACGTACTTTTAGTCGTAGAATCCGTATCTGCAATAAAAAATATGGCTTCCTATCTTAGTTTAAAAGTTACCCCCGCCCCACCTACAAAGCGGAGGGTGGGGGACTATTTTTTTGCACTAATGTATTTCCCCCGCGGTTTGATTAAATTTTGATTAAGGACATTTTTTCCGTAGAGTGGCTATTTTTCGAGATATTTGATCGTCTCAGTTTAAAAGAAACACCCGGTATATAATTTATATAGGTAATGCTACATCTTTATGCTAAAGATTGGACCGTGTGCCACTATACTTTCGATTTGTAGAATTAATGTTATAATCCTATAAAAGTAAAAGACATCTGAACGTAAGCAAAGACAAATTTAAACTAGTAAAAATTGTAAACGAAATAACCAATGCGACCTTGAAATATTTTATATTTCTTTTTTGTTTGTGTTAGTGTAGAGAATCACAAGAATCACAAAAAAAATTTGTTGAAAAAAGAATTACAAAAATATGACCTTGGAAATCAGTTTGTAGGTACAGAGGAAGGGAACGAAGTGAGAAACGTAATGCAAGAAAGCAAGTGTAAAGACATGATACAACGAATTAATAAGGTATGCTCAATAGATGTAATTACGCCATCCGGTGACAGAAATTTGTTTTTTATTTTTTGTTATTTCTCTATTTTATTTTGTTTTTAGCACGTCATTCGGTAGTATCGTGGTGCAGCATCGAATGACGTGCTAAAAAACAAAACAAAATAGAGAAATTTGTACAAAAAATAAAAAATAAAAAACAAATTTCTGTCACCGGATGGCGTAATTACATCTATTGAGCATACCTTATTAATTCTTTGTATCATGGTGTAAAGAGGTAGATTGTGTTCGTTCTCAAATTTTCGAAACAACTCGAGCTGACCTCCAAACATGTAATCTGATTTTTCAGTAATTTTGATAAATTCATTTTTTCCTAATTTTGTTCCTACTAAATTTACAATAAAAATTGTAAATTAATTTATAAGTGCATGATTTAAATATCTGTTTCAAGATTAAAATTCGGAGGATGAAAATAAATAGAAATCTAAATTTAATTTTGAAAGAAATTCTAGGGTTTGGCCAATTAGGAAGGAACTTGGTTATTTCTTAACCGATTATGATGAAATTCAACATGCACGATAGAAAGAGGAAATTCAAAACTATTTTTGAATGAAGTTCTAAAATATGGCCAAGTAGGATGGAACGTGACTATTTCTTAACGGATTTTAGAGAAATTTAACATGTTCGTAAAAATGGGATTCTAAAATGATTTTTAGATAAAGTTCTGGATTCTTATATGTAGAATTTCATCATAATAAGCCACGAACTGGCCAAGTTCCTTTCTACTTCGCCGTATTCCAGAAATTCATTTTGTTTTTTTTTTAACTAACAGCGATAAAAAATTATCTTGACTTTCACAGATAATCTGGCAAACCATAGATAACAACAATCAAGAAAATTTGTCTCGTAAATTCGAATTGTTTCCATTAAATCGGGGGAAATTGAGTTTTTATTGTGATGAGAAATAATAATAAAAATAGTTAATAGATCATACACGTATAGTCAAAATAATACCTCGCTGAAAATTCCTATCCTTTCATTCCCGAGTAAATACAACAACAAATTCATTTTTTGTTGTTGTTTTACTCGAGAATGAAGGAATAGGAATTTTCAACGAGATATTATTTTAACTATAAGTATGACGTTGTTTATACAAAAACTTTTTATTTTGCACCTTTTAATTTCACCAATGCAACCTGAAAAACAAAATACATATAAAATTTCAAACATTGTATTTTCGTTGTGCGTTTGTTGCTTGCAACAAGCAAAAACAAACGAAAACGAACAATTTTTTGTTTTTCTAGTTTACTTGTTTGTACTCGTTTGAAAGAAACGAAAAATGACAAGCAAAAAATATCAAAAATATATTTTTTGTTTTTATTTGTTTTTTCCGTTTTGTATTTGTTCGTATTCGCAATAACGGATTTTTGTTTGGTTTTAATCGAAATTTGGTGCTCGTTTCCGATCTCTGTTGTCTACTGGAATGATAATTACGATCGTCTCATAACGCTGAGACACATCCATAGAATAATAAAGTATACTATTTCCTTTATGACACACAAGAGTTAACTTATAACAAAACCAACAAAAATGTTTATACGTAAATATACGGTGTCCGGGTTTGGGATGCTGATTTGTCAAGGAGTGATTCCTTGGTTCATTCTGAGAAAAAAATCGTAGGGGAGGGGGGGTCCATTTTTGATATCCTTTGAGATACAGGGTGTTTAAAAAATTTGGTTCAGAAAAAAAGTACACTAAAATATTTAACTGTAACTTCCAAAATATTTATCGGAGAGCAACCGAACTAGTCTTGTTTGACTGGTAATTGTATAGGCTATTAATAAGATCTAGGTGGTTATCTTGCATCAGCATCCGCTTGAGAGCTATGATGCTTTAAACTAAAAAAAAATTTTTTTTATAAAATTGAGTTTTCTCAAAAAAATCCGTTATAATTTTTTTATTTTTTTATTTAATTTTAATTCGCCATGATCTCCCCTACAATCTTCCAATACATTGTTTGTACCCACGTATCATAGTTTTTTACGTGTATCGATTATTCTCAATCTAATTAAGAGATGTTGAAGTGTTAATAATAATATTGTAACAATTTTTTTTTTGATCACTAAAACAGTAGGCGATTATCACTTCCTTTGTTTAAATGTTGAAAAAACAAAAATTAAACAGTTTCATACTAAAGTCTACACCTGCATGCATTGCTACGCAACACTTCCTCGTTTCTTACCTCTTTGCCTACAAACTTTGTGGGAGAAGTCGCGTTCATGACGCAAGAGTATTTACAAATATTCATAGAAGACTGTGAGATATCGTAACAATATCAAATACTCGGGCGGAGCCCCTTTCAGTCTCACCAAATCATTTGGATGTCGACGAAGGAATAATTCGTAATGTAACAGCAAATCCTTCTATTAGCATAAGGAAGTTCGCAGTACAATTGAACGTCTCTTGCTACCGAATTCATCAAGAATTACACAAGGAGAATCTTCATCCATACCAGATAACACCCGTTCAAGAACTATTAGCGATAGACCGCAATAAAAGATTAGGGTTTAATAATTGGTTGATGGGAAGGAATTTGGACAATGATAGTTTTGTGAAACGTATCCTGTGGCGGGATGAATCATAATTGGGTACACAGATACCCTCTTACATTAAATCGCTTATACTTGGAAGTGTTGGTGCGAAAATCCTTTGTTTTGTTTTATCTACAATTTGTATTCACCAATACTTTCATGTTTAAGCGAAAAAATAAATTTATAATTTGGTGGCAGTCAGGCTTGTAGTACATTAATGTTGGTTTTGATTTTACGAAAAAAAATGTTCATATTGGTTCATATACCGATACACAAATACCAACCCATAGAGAACAATTTCTGTGAGAGGATCGGTGTAAAGAGCGAACGTCACGGCTTGTATAAACATTTTTATTGGTTTTGCGTACATACATACACGTAAAATATTGTATGTAAACAATATTTTAGGCATTTGTGTTAGTTTTGTGTATATATATTTTCTGATTTATTTTATACATTACTAATACTAAACCATAGAGGACAATTTTTATAGCTTAAGTGTTTGTTCCGCACGGCTTGTATAAACATTTTTGTTGGTTTTGTATAATCGCATCATACTTCTGTTTTCGGGGTTGTCTGGCTATGTGGAGAATGTACATGTATATATTTTTCATCTCACAAAAATCTTTTTATGTTGAATTCTTTTCATATAAAATCGTCAAAAAAAATTGCTCCACATCCAAAACTGTGTTCTTTTCACCAAAAATCGTCAATGTTTTTTAGATGTGCTTCAATTTTACGAGATGCGGATTTTTTCATGAATTTCACATCCGCAGCTACTAACACCAACAAAAATAGAAACGTCAATTTTAGTTGTCAAAAGTTTTCAATAATATAGCGTTTTTCGTGTCTCGATCGATTTATATTATCATTTTGTGTTAAATTTAATTGTTGTGTTTAAAAACAAAACACTGGATTAATTTTATTCAAACAAAAATACAAAACACTGGATTAAAGCACTTAAGCCGCCAAATTTCAATTTGATGTTTAGAAATGTCATTCAATTAAAAAAAAACCGGTTGTAAATACAAACACAAAACAACGTCAATTTTGTTTCATGTACTTTTCACACCACAAAATTTGCATTGATTTGAAAAAACGAAAAGAACACGACATTAGACAATATCGTTGTCGATAAAAAAGTCATTTATATTGTATATGCTGCGAGTCGAGTCGAGTTTAATCCTAGTTTAACTCTCACTATATACAGAGTCGAGTTATTTTCTAACCAACTCTTGGTGTATATACTGCGGAGTTAAAAATATGCAGAGTTCAAATAGGATTAAAACCGAGTTAAAATAAACGAAAAATTTTTTTTACAAAAAATCATTTCAGATTAATTATTCTTTTTGTTGATCACCATATGTGTTGTTTTAATTTTTCCAGCGATATTTTGTCTAAAAAATTGTAATTTCCAAATCCTGATAAAAAAAAATATTTATGCAAATTAATTAATTAAAATCTTAATAAACAAGGGATTTAAAATAAAACATCGAATTTGATTGAAAAAATTAAAAAGAAAATTGTTTATGATATTTAAATATATTTTTTGTATATTGCTTTCATTCTTTAATAACATAATCTGAAATAAATAAATAAAATGGTGTGTATGAATTTTGCATTAATTTTGTTGTTGTTTTTTTAACTCTACTCTACTCTGCGTATATAGTGCATTTTTAGAGTAGAGTTTAACTCGACTCGGCAAATTATTAGGTCGAGTCGAGTTTAACTCGACTCCGTATATAGTGAGAGTTAAACTAGGATTAAACTCGACTCGACTCGCAGCATATACAATATAAATGTAGTCAAGATTGCGTTGTTTTAGTTTTCATTCGCGTTTTTAATTTTATTTGTAATTTTTGGAAAATATTTTTTCCAAGTCATTAACAATTTTTGTTTTTTAAGAATATTTCCCGTAAAACCATTTTTATACTTTTGTCTGAAAAATGGCCGAAAATTGACTATTGACCCTTAAGGTCAAAACTCGGACGGGTGACCACCAAATGTTCAGTCATTTGTGCATCTAATCCTTGCCGGATTTGAGACGAAAATCTTAGTCAATTTCGCCTTAGACTATTCGACCGTCATTTATTTGCCAAGTTTGGCCAACTTTAGTTGGACGAATCGAACTATTTTTAATTATAATATTTCCGACTGACAGTTGGAAGTCGACATTGACAAGCCGATACAAACCAGTTCAGACGGTCATACGTAAGGCATTTGCTTATGATTTTAGTAGAACGGAACAGTAGGTCATTTGTTCATCACGTTTGCTCAACATTAGCTGGACGAATCGAACTAGATATGCGAGAGCCGAATTATTATATTTTCGACTGTAAGTCCACATTTGCTGCGTTTATACCGCAGCTAAATTAGCAATGCTAAACCGAAATGACAACTACAGCAACGGTATAAACGCGACATATAACTAGCTCAGCCAGCTAAAATAGCATTGCTAAATATCATTGCTATGAAACTGACATTTGTAGCACGGCTAGTTTAGCAGTGGTATAAACACAGCAATTGACAAGCAAATACAAACCATTTCAGACTGCCTTACGTATGTCGTTTGCTTATTAATATAGTACAACGAATCGGAGGGTAAATAGAAGCCCTTATACCCTCCAAATAAGGCACACATTCGATATCCAATTGTTTTGTAATAAAACGACATTAATTTTTTGATTGTAATTCATATTAAATAATAATTTTATTTAAAAAATATATATACATATACATATATATAGTCTTTCAGTTTACAAAAAATAAATAATTAACGGCAACTCGAAATATTAATAATAATTAATAATAATAATAATTCACTGTGTTACATGTACTTTTACAAACAAAATAAGTAGGCATAATAAAGTTTTATTCATTATAATCATTAATCACTAATCAGTATTATCTTTTTTTTTTGAATATCTATATCGCTCTGCGGCTCTTTTTAAAAAATCTACAAAATTTTTCCTTAGATCCACTTTGCTGATTTCAGCATAACCTAACTCGTTGAACCGATAATTGATAGTATCCTCAACCAAGTTGATTACGTTGGTCAACTCAGAAAACGGCAATTTCTTTTTTTCTAAAAATTAACGTTACTCTTACTATGCAGGTCAGTAGTAGTGTAAAAGCGTATGTCCTGGAACACCCCAAATGGGGTGGATTTTTATATGTAAATTACAACAACATAAACGTTTATGTATGTTTTTTTATATGAAGACTACAGTGCAACCTCGGTAACTAAATCTCTATATAAAATGTAAACGTAAGTATATAATTTTATTAAAAATCCGTTGTTCAACTGTACAATAACTGTACAATATTTTTTTAAGACATTTTGTTAGATGGCAGCACAGTCATAAACTTTAAGCTTTGAACTTTTTAATATTAATTAACTTTTCGATAGATGGTGCACATTTCTTACAGTTTTATTAACAACCACAATAACTAAAACTCTATATAAATGTATCTAAAATCAGGTATTCAACTGTAAATTATTATTATTTTCCAACTTTATCTGTAGATGTCACTTTAAAAGCTTATTTTATGTACATGGTTTGTAACTTGGTTCAATATACAGTTTTATTATCAACCACGATAACTAAAACTCTATATGAATTTATTAAAAATCATGTATTCAACTGTATATTGTTATTTTTTAAAACTTTATCTGTAGATGTCACATTTCAAAGTTTATGTATATTCTGTAAACATGGTTTGTAACTTAAACGAATAATATTTATTTTTTAATTGAAATTGCATACTACAAAGTTATAATAATATTTTATAATTTAACCTTGGCATTGAAAAAACTAGTTCAACGTACAATAAATAAAAACTGTAAAATATAATCAGCATAAAGTATGAAAAGAAGATAAGAAAAAAAAAATTGTATAATTGAAATTGGATAGTACGTTATGTGTATTACTATTTTATAATTTAACCTTGGCATTGAAATCTTAATCATAATTTTTTTTATTTTACCAACTTTATCCGTATATCATCTTTTAAACAACATTTGGCGAAAATAAAATTATTTTCTATTTAAAAGTTATAAAAGGGTACGCATTTATTGTATGATACATTAGAAATTAGAATAATGTATATTGTATATTGTTAGACCGTTTACAATGATGGTTGAAAAATATTGATTATGATTAATTTCTGTACATGTAAGAGAAAAATATTTGAATTGAAGTGTATTAATCTGATATATCACGTTTCATAAAAAATAAAATCATTTACATATACATACATATACATATAACAAAAATCATGGTGAATAAACTGCGAAGGTCATTAAAATCTAACACAATAATTATTTTGTTGATAGTATGTATATCATATTCATATGTTATGAAGTATAATCAGTATTTTGAAACACTAATTTTACTAAAACTAATCCCAATTAAGATTTAAAAAGAAAATATTTACTTTCAAATTTTTTAGATTCTTTAAGTTATGTCACTTGTTTGCATTGGAAAAAATGTAAGGAAACAATGCGTATATTTTTTCTGTTTAGAGTTATCGAAAAAGAACAGAACAGAGAAAAATAAATATTTAAAAACGTAATTTCAGAATTTGTATCGCTTGAGCCCTTTGATCGAATTACCATCGATATGTATTTATAACAAAAATCATAGTAAATAAACTGCGAAGATCAGTTAAACTTTATATTTTTTTGTTTCTGATTGAAATTTTCATAATTATTAAAACTACTTAGGTAATATTTACCTTCGGTTTAATATTTTAATTTAAAATTGCAAGACATTAAATATGATATATACATATTTAAGAAATATAAAATGTGTTATTTATAATATAACTAAGTAAAATAGAAATTATCAATTTGATTATTAAATACTATCCATACCAAAGTTTTGTATGAAATATTTTGTAAAGCCCGAGACAGACAATGGTTTAACAAATCATATTTAGAGAATTTTTGAGATTAGGTGTTGTCAGGTTTACGATTATTTATGCTTGATATTGGGTGGGGCTATGAGCCAATCACTCCCGTATGCTGACTTCAGATTTTTTGATTCAGTAGAACTTATTAAATTTAATATCAATCATTTAACAGATAATGAATCAGAATCAGGTTATATTCTAGCAGTTAATTTAGAATATCCTGATCATTTACACAAAAAACATAATGATTTACCATTTTGTATGGAAAATATACGGCCATCATACAAAAATTCAAAGCAAAATAAATTAATTGTCAGTCTAGAACCTAAAAACAATACATCAAACAAATTTAAAGAAATGTCTTAATAATGGTTTAATATTATCCAAAATACACAGAGTTTTAAAGTTTATCCAAAAGCCAGGGCTCAAATCATATATAGATTTGAATACCGATCTTCGTACAAAAGCTTGAAATGCGTTTGATAAATATTTATATAAATTAAAAAATAACAGTGTTTTTGGTAAAACAATCGAAAATGTTGAAAAGAGAACCGATGTAAGACTATTTATTAACACATTGGGAAAACCTAGGAAACAAATTTGGAGCAAATACTTTGATCAGCAAACCTAATTTTCATTCTTCAGCAATATTTGATGAAAATTTGGTAACTATTCAAATGAATAGATTATCGGTTACTTATAATAAATCCATTTATGTGGGTTTCTGCGTTTTGGAATTATCCAAAACTCTAATGTATGATTTTCATTACGAGTATATTAAGACGAAGTATGATGATAATGCTTCACTTTTATATACGGATACAGATTCATTAATTTATGATATTCAAACTATGGATTTTTATGAAGACATCAAGCCTGACTTAAATGAGAAGTTTGATACTTCAGATTATCCAATCTTTTAAACTACATTTGACGAAAATAATCATTACATGTACGTACATATAACAAAAATCATAGTGAATAAACTGCTAAGGTCGTTAAAATCTAATACAACAATTATTATATGTATATGGCTTAATATTTTCTTGTTAGTATATCATAATCATATGTTATGAAAGTATAATCAGCTATATAAAAAATTAAACTGAATTAGGTCATTGAAATCTACAAAAATTTGAGAAGTTTTATTATTATCCTTATTGCATAAATATAGAAACGTTTTGTTAATTATTTTGTGAATTAATAAATCTAAATAAATAAAAATAAAATCAGCATTGATACAGATTTGCGAAGCTGATTTATACGTGTTGTAATACACCCATACCTCACTTTGCGACGGTAATTCGTTAAATAAAAATGCGTCTTGTAAATAAAATTGCAACATAATTAAATAACCTTGACGTATTTCCAGAAAGAAAACATTTAAGTAACGATGCAACAAATAATTTAAACGACGCAAAACTGAAATTTGGTAGTAACAAATGAAAAGTCGCAATTCGAAACGTCGCAAATCGAAACGTCGCAAATCGAGGTACTGGTGTAAATTAAGAAAACTTAATTCAAATACTGGGGCCTAACTATTGATTTCGACAGCTGCTATATCGCCTTCGTTTGTTATCGCCTCTCTTTGAACGACCGTCGGAAATTTTCATACTATTCATTTCGATCAACAACAAAAATTTAGTACTATATATATCAAGTATTACCAGCATAAAATATAATATTTTAGTACTATTCTTGTGTCAAAACCACCAAAGCGTCAAACATTTTTTAATCATTTCGCGGTTATTGGACTAATAAACATACATATATCATAAACAAAAACCTCATATTATTTATTTTTATTTCAGCCTTTTTTTTAATTTTAAATTATATAACGAATCAAAATAAAAATAAAATTCTTAGGTACTAGTAATTCATTTTCTCACAAAATAATTGAATTAAAAAATTAATTCAAATATTCGGTACTTTGCCTCATGTCTCGTTCTTTCTGGTACTTGAATTTCATTAATTTCAAGAAATACATTTTTTTTTTAATTTGTTCCTTTCTTCGTTTGCCGATAAATTTTATTCAGCTCTAAATTAAAATCGATCGTTAAATTAAAATTGAAATCGATGACAGTCGAAAATAAAGAGTGGTGAAATATGTATCTTAAATTTTCGACCACAGTCGATAAATAACGATCGCCTTTACACGGTCGAAAACAATAGTACTAATTGTAACAATTTGTCACATTAATAACCTTCCCAGCTGTAATGTCTTCACTAAACAAGAAAAATTATTAATCACACAAACTGCTACAGACTCCTCTTTGGTTTGATCCATGCAGCTTTTTTCAGCCGGCTAGCGTGCAGTGGCTGGGGGGGTTTTTTATGGACCAAAGAAGAGCTAGATGAGCTGCTGATGTTACTTACATTAAGGGTGAAATGTTACTGTTGGGTATGGTCAAGTTAAATACATCTCCAGTGAAACGAACAAAAATTAAGCAAACATGATGTGTCTCATAGCTGAAAATCAATTAATGAAATACCACAAAGTTCATTGAGTAATAATTCATACCAATAACCGATCTTTATTGAAAATTTTATATAAAGCAAAACGAAATATAAACACATACAAAGAAAATTACCGCTTTAATTTAGCTTAATAAAACAGAAAGCTTTACTTATACCTAATGAGACTATTTCGGCCATAAAAACTTAATTAATGATTTAAGAAAATACGTAAGGAATGAAATCCTTATAAAAAAAAAATAACAAATAGGTAATAATAAAGGTAACAATATAGTGTATATAAAAAATGATTTATGAGTACTCATCTGCGCGCAGCGTTGTGGATCCAATTCCCATAATTGCCGTTGCTGATGACATATGTAAATACGATGCAAAATTCGCGTAATCCGTAATAATCGCGTATTGATTTATGTCGATGATATCACTTAGAGAATTTGTTAGTGATAAGCCGTAGTACGCACTGTGATATTATATACTGTTAGCCGTTTTAGGATTTAATTGTTTATGTGCTTTTTTTTTAAGCCACTTATTAGGGTCATTTATTTATATTTTTATATAATTAATTTAATTACTAATTAACTTTATACACTGATTAAATAATACTATCATCATTCATATGACCACTATGTTTATTGAGTCAACCACTTTTAGCCATTCCTAAGCTTTAACTGTATGTTACATATACGCACTGTGATATTAGATGTACATAATTAGTTTTGTTTTTCATTAAATTTATTATTTTGATTTATTTAATAACTTTAATCGCTTTAAGAAATATTGTTTATCTTTTTTTTTAAATATAGCGATTTTACACCATTCACATTTTTTTTAAAGGATAAATAGAAATTATGCAACCATGTGCCACAAAATTATCCAAACAATTTTTAATTATTATTTTATTTTAATTTCATCCGTTTACTTCGAATGTCCAAACTCTAATCCCCCTCGTTCGATCTTTTTTTCAGTTAACGCCATAAAAATCCAAGATTTTTTTTTTCCTCATCATTACGTATATCACTTTGTATAATTGTTATTTATTTTTCTCAGGGATTTACTACCTACCAATTATATAATGCAATTTACAGTAGCTTAACAAAATGTACTAATAGCTAAATTAAAACTGCTAATGTTGAGATAATTTTCCTTGTATACAAAAAACCATTTGACACAATCAAACTTGCCACAAATCGTGGGGCAGACCCAACACCCCTGAGAAAGTCTCAAGCCGGGCTCATTTTTGTAAATTAATTTGATATTAATGATACCACCAACAAAATGTTTGTTTTTTTTTTCATTGAGTACTATGAACGAACAAAAAATCTACGTACATATAAATATTATTTTTCCAGACGTGTTAAGAAATATTAGAAACGTATCAGCGACTAATTAGTCTGATACTATAGGAAAAGTGACGAAAATTAAGATAAATAAACAAAATGTGAAGCTCATCGTAAATCTTTAGTATGGTACACGCCGATTGATTGTCCATTATCATCCGCCACTTCATAAGAAACAGTTCCAATTTTTCTGATAATCTTGCCTTTAACAAATTTAGGTGCAAGCTTGGCGGAAAAGTTGGCACCAGCATTACTTTGGGCGAAATTCCTCACAAAAACATTTTGCCCTTGTTCAAAATTTCGTTGCTTGCTGCGCAGGTTATAGGTCGAACAATTTCGTTGATATGCGTTGTAAAGATGTGACAGAACTATTTCTTGCGCAGTTGAAAGTCGATTATTTATATCCATAACAGACGCTTGTCTATCATCCAAAACATCCAGATTACGCATTAACTTATAAGATGAGGCATGGTTAATCATGTGCTGGCCGAAAGTCAGAAAATAGGGTGAGAATCCAGTTGAACTATGCACCGAGTTTCTCAATGCCGCACTAATTTCATAAATATTTCTGTCCCAATTCTTGTGATCATCGTTGACATAGGAACGTATAGCAGAAAGAATTGTACGATTTACACGCTCCGACGCATTTGCTTGCGGAGAATAGACTGGTGTAAATTGGTGTAAAATGCCATAGTGGGACAATACCTCAGTCAGGAGATGCGACCTAAATTGAGGACCATTATCAGTGGTTATTACCTCGGGAACACCAAAAACACTAAAAATTCGAGCCTTTAAAAATAACACGACTTGATTTGCGGTATAGCAGACTTCATCGGTTCAACAAACACAAATTTTGTATACTGGTCTACCACAATCAACAAGTAAGTATTACCCTGCCTACTACGCGGGTATGGTCCCAAAAAGTCCATAAAAAGCTTTTGAAATGGTCGGTGTACTTCTGTAAATTTGCCCATTTTCGGTTGAGTAACGAAGTTAACAGCCTTAGACTGTTTGCACGTATCACAGTTTTTTATATAATTCATTACATCGCGTGCCATAGCAGACCAATAAAATTGTCTCTGTAGTACTTCGAGCGTTTTCGCTTGTCCTAAATGTGCGCCTGTCGGTGAGTTGTGCGCCTGCTTCAAAAGTATAGATGTTAGCGAATCAGGAATCACAAGTTTCCAAGACGAAAGATCATTCATGGAACTGAAATCGGAATTTGGTAGGATATAAAGCTTCCCATCAACTTCAGTAAAGTTTGATTTGACGTCTGGATTGTCTTTCAGGGCATTAATTCTGCCAACGTAAGCAGTATCAAGAAAGGCGTTCGAATTCAGATCCACATGCAGAGGGGATACACTCTCATCACCACCACGTACACTCGGTAGGGAGAAAGCTTGGAGATCCATTCTGGACAATGCATCCGGAACCACGTTTTGTGATCCTTTTCTGTATTCAATTTTAAAGTTAAAGCTTTGAAGCTTAAGGCTCCACCTTGCTAGCCTACCAGAAAGATCTCGCTGGTCCATCAACCATTTTAAACTCGAATGGTCCGTGATGATGGTGAAAGTGTAACCCTCCACATATGGTCTGAATTTTTTTACGCTGAGGACAGCAGCTAAGCATTCGAGCTCGGTCACACTGTACTTACGTTGGGCAGAATTAAGCTTATGGCTGTAAAACGCAATGGGATGTTCCTCTCCTTCGTCAGACCTTTGAAATAAGACACTTCCTATTCCAAAAGAACTTGCATCGCATTGGATAAAAAAATCACGCTTAAAATCGGGATTTCGAAGTACCGGAGCAGAGGTAAGCGCCGTTTTAAGTTGGTTAAAGGCTTCATTCGCTGATTCATTCCAGTTCAATTTTTGATTCCTTTTAAGGAGGTCGGTTAGTGGAGTAGTAATACTGGCAAAATTGGAGATAAAACGCTGGTACCACCCCGCCATCCCCAAAAATCGACGAAGCTGTCTGACAGTTTTAGGAGTCGGATAGTCTGCAATGGCCTGCACCTTCTCAGGGTTCATGCGGATGACCCCGTTACCAATTACATGACCCAAGTACCTCGTCTCACTCAGAACGAACTTGCTCTTATCGATATTAATAGTGAGGTTTGCTAGTTTCAATAATCTAGCGACTTCCGCTAATAAAGCAAAATGCTCTTCCAATTCCGCCGAGACTATTAGCAAGTCGTCTAAGTAGACAAATACTCGGTCATGCAACTGGTAAGGGATCACCTTATGCATCAACCTGCACAATGACTGCGGAGCATTGCACAGGCCGAAGGGCATGACTGTGAAGTGATAGAGGGGTCTGCCCGGAACGGTGAACGCAGTTTTATCACGAGATGCCACGTCAAGAGGGATTTGCCAAAAGGCATCCTTTAAGTCGACTGACGAGATATATTTCGTATGGTCAAGTCGACTCAACAATCCCTCTATCAGTGGCAACGGATATGCGTCTTTAATCGTTACTTCATTAACCTTCCGGGCATCGAGACATAGCCTCACCATTCCGCTGCTCTTACGAACAACCGCGATCGGTGAGGACCATGAACTCTGACTTTCCTCTATCACTCCCAACTCCAACATCCCATCCAACTCCCTATAAATGTCAGCTTGGACAGCTGGGGAGACGGGGTAATAGCGCTGTTTCACCGGCTTTGCATTCCCGACATCGATGACGTGTGTAATTAAAGTCGTACGACCCAAGCCATTTTTAACAGAGCAAGGAAAAGTATTAATTATTTGCTGCAAGCGGTTTTCAAGATCAGGCGGCAGCTGGTGTCGATTGTCAGGTGCCTTATTAGGTTTCTCCATCTCAAGAGAACTGACGATGGCTGGAGCTAACCCAAAAAGATCCCAGAAATCAATTCCAAGATATAGTGGTTGAGTTAAGCCTGGCGCAATATGAATGCGGAGCCGTTTAGTTTTCCCATTGTAAGATATTGGTAGTATTGCGTGACCAATTATTCTTTGCTTTTCACCACTGGCAGTGTTCAAAAAGGAAGGTAAGTAATGTATTTTGATTCCGGACTTCTCCAATAATTTTTCAGAGCCAGCCCCGAGCACGCTAATGCTTGCGCCGCTATCTAACAAACCGACGTATGGAGTACCTGATATTAACACATTTGCGTAGGGTCGCTTATCATTAATGTTAGGTTGCACTACAGATTCACAAATTAATTTCTTGATTGAACGACGCAACGACCAATATTTTACGTTACGATTAGGTGATTTTAATGTAGCTATTGAAAAGGGATGAGATTTACTAGGCGCTGACTGGACAATTTTATTATAATATGGCAACTTAGGTGACTTTTGAAAAGAGAAAGAACTATACTGTGGATCATGACGGTTATTTGATTTAATAGATGACATATAAGGTGAAGGGTCGAATTTAAGAGATGGAGGAATCGTTTCCCCTTTTGAATGATTTATTGATTTCGTCTTAATAACTCCGGGCACGTATTCGAAGCCACGTCTTCCGTGAGTATCCGAGTATCCCTGGTATCGACTTGTTTTTGGGAAGATTGAGTTCCAGGCCTCCTCATCTCCCAATGCTTGTTTCCCTGATTTTGATTATTGCAAAATTGGCAATTTGACTTAATAACATTGGGAGCACCACATCCGAAGCAGTGCCTTGGATTATTAAAATTCCTCGAATTATATGAATCACGATAGGCAGTTTGATTTCCTTGGCTAGAATAGTTATCACCTTGATACCTCGTGGTCGTCATGTCACAAATTTCATCTTGATATTCGGGTTCCAGATTACAAGGGACATGATTGACCGGACCGAATGGATTATGATTGCGCCGAACCTCCAAACCGTTTTGTTGCTGAGATGATTCATAGGTTGCGTTGTTAAAATTTTTATAATCAAAACCCGCCGCATCTCTATTTTTACCAGTAGGATATTCGTAAGCGGTATTAACATTGATAACCTCATTAACTTGTCGAAACGTTACGTGTTTTTCCGGTCTGTCGTAACTCAACCGTTTCCAAGTGTCTTCAATTTCGATGCATTGACGAACGAGTTCAGATATCGTAGAAATTTGACGACCGGCAATTTTATATTGTAGCGTGCTATGCATATTTCTTTTCAATATAAAGAAGAGATCTGAATCCGGGAGCGGTGAAATTAACGCCAGCGTAGCATCTATTACTCGAGAATGGAAGTCAATAAAACTCTCGTTAGATTTTTGTCGCATAGCAGCAATTGATTGTTTAATTTCGCCATCCGATTTCCGATCTTTGAAACGTTCTAACATCGATTGTTGCAATTCCTCCCAACCAATATTTTGGTTTCGCTCAAGAAACGACCAGTACCATTGGAATGCACTTTTTCTCAATAATAGGTACAATCCATCAACTAGCTGACCAGGAGAGATGTTGTTTGCACTGGCTAAGCGGTTTACACGATATAAAAACCTCTCGACCGAAATTTCCCCGTTGGGCGAGCCATCATATTCCACATTCTTCCATTTGTCAATTCCAACTGTGTGGGAATGAATTTGGCTGCAAATGATCGTATTAGAGCTATTTTTACGATTGTTTGTTACAGTATCCAGAGGCTCTTCTTGCTTTTTGGAGTAATGAGAACTAGACTCAATATTCCTAAATTCACTCATTTTCAAATCACTGAGCGTCCGCTCAATTCCCTGTGCATTTACCGTTTCACCACTGTCTGGATTTCCGCTTGTTGCAAATTTACGAACTAGTCCCATGAAAGTTTCATATTCCTGAATTGATACCGTTTTCTCCAGAGGTAAATTATTTATGGGAAGTGAACTTTCTGGGATAGGTAGATTATCTTTTTGAACAGTATGGCCGACTAATTCATCAGATTCTGACTCCTCGGAATCTACATTTTTAACGCCAATACTGGATGAACCAGGAATATTCGCGTCATGTACAGCCTCAGTGATAGATCTCTCAAATTCGTCCACGGTAACCTTCGATTCAAGAAATGATTGAATTATGTCAAGACATTTCTCACATGCTAGTGATAAAGTATTCGCGCCAGCTCTGCAGCTGGGAGATGACTCAATTATACGTTGCAATCGCGAACTAATATGAATTACCCGGGTACTTAAAGCAGCGAGTTTCGTGTTCCTTTCTTCTAATTGGAGCGCAGAAATATTTTGGACCTGGGCTTGGAGATTGGTCAATTTATCAGAACAAATTTTCAATTCCCTTTGAGGAGCTTTACGACCAGCTTTATGCATTTTGTTTGGGGGAGCAGCTTCGCCGTCCAGTTCCAATTTTAAAATTTTCGCAAGAGATTCAAGCTGTTCCCCGACCGAACCGGAAATATTTCTTAACACACATTCAATCTCTATCTCGTCGGTGCTCAAATATTTTGGATCCATAGCCATTTTGTTGCTAGTATCGTTAATATTATTATAAATTCAGAAAATTAAATAAAAAAATAAAAAAATTAAAACAAATTATAAACGTCCAACCCCAAGATTTGATAAAGTAGAATAATACTAAAAATAACAATATTTTAAAGAAAATATTTAATGAGAAGTATTGATATTAATTATTAAATGCAAAGCAAAATTGGAAAAAAAAATAATAGTAAAAATTCCACCAAATAAGAATAGGCATAAATAATTATAAAATATGTAAATATGAAATTAAGAAACAAATTAAATGTCACAAAATAAATGTTCACTGGAAATGCATTCACCCAACCAAGACCACAACAGTATTCAAAAAAATTAAAAATTGTTTCAACATGTCAGATTAAATGATGGTTATCATAATTGGTTTCCTTCATAACACCTTTCAAAATTAAAATAAACGGTTGGTACCGGAACGAGGTCATCCAGAAAACAATTAATGAAACTAACGTGAATTGATGAAAAACGTTTTTTTTTTCCCCGACAAAAATATTCTTAGAAATTAATTCTTTACAACGTGTTAGTAACGGAATACTTTTGCAACAAAAAAAAACGCTTGCCAATAATCAAAAATAACAGCAAATTATAATGTTTCTAGATAGTAGTCCAAAGAACAAAAGTTCTAAACATACCAAATGGATATACAATCAGACATCAGAATTTGCAAACTTAAATTGTAATATGAAATTGAAATTGAATAAAATTTATGTTACAAATTTTAAATTTGAATTAATTTGAAAAATTTATTATTGTGAAAAACCTTGAAGCAAAAAATCAAAATATCGTTAGATAGAACTTATACTAGATTCACGACAATAATACAATAATAACAGAAATTAAATGAACAGAAAAAAAAAATATTGAAACAATTTTTATCACATAAAATGTTAATGAAAAATTCCAAATCACCCCAAAATTAATTGCTTTCGTTTAAAACCATATGTATATTTGGGCGCCACTGTAACAATTTGTCACATTAATAACCTTCCCAGCTGTAATGTCTTCACTAAACAAGAAAAATTATTAATCACACAAACTGCTACAGACTCCTCTTTGGTTTGATCCATGCAGCTTTTTTCAGCCGGCTAGCGTGCAGTGGCTGGGGGGGTTGTTTATGGACCAAAGAAGAGCTAGATGAGCTGCTGATGTTACTTACATTAAGGGTGAAATGTTACTGTTGGGTATGGTCAAGTTAAATACATCTCCAGTGAAACGAACAAAAATTAAGCAAACATGATGTGTCTCATAGCTGAAAATCAATTAATGAAATACCACAAAGTTCATTGAGTAATAATTCATACCAATAACCGATCTTTATTGAAAATTTTATATAAAGCAAAACGAAATATAAACACATACAAAGAAAATTACCGCTTTAATTTAGCTTAATAAAACAGAAAGCTTTACTTATACCTAATGAGACTATTTCGGCCATAAAAACTTAATTAATGATTTAAGAAAATACGTAAGGAATGAAATCCTTATAAAAAAAAAATAACAAATAGGTAATAATAAAGGTAACAATATAGTGTATATAAAAAATGATTTATGAGTACTCATCTGCGCGCAGCGTTGTGGATCCAATTCCCATAATTGCCGTTGCTGATGACATATGTAAATACGATGCAAAATTCGCGTAATCCGTAATAATCGCGTATTGATTTATGTCGATGATATCACTTAGAGAATTTGTTAGTGATAAGCCGTAGTACGCACTGTGATATTATATACTGTTAGCCGTTTTAGGATTTAATTGTTTATGTGCTTTTTTTTTAAGCCACTTATTAGGGTCATTTATTTATATTTTTATATAATTAATTTAATTACTAATTAACTTTATACACTGATTAAATAATACTATCATCATTCATATGACCACTATGTTTATTGAGTCAACCACTTTTAGCCATTCCTAAGCTTTAACTGTATGTTACATATACGCACTGTGATATTAGATGTACATAATTAGTTTTGTTTTTCATTAAATTTATTATTTTGATTTATTTAATAACTTTAATCGCTTTAAGAAATATTGTTTATCTTTTTTTTTAAATATAGCGATTTTACACCATTCACATTTTTTTTAAAGGATAAATAGAAATTATGCAACCATGTGCCACAAAATTATCCAAACAATTTTTAATTATTATTTTATTTTAATTTCATCCGTTTACTTCGAATGTCCAAACTCTAATCCCCCTCGTTCGATCTTTTTTTCAGTTAACGCCATAAAAATCCAAGATTTTTTTTTTTCCTCATCATTACGTATATCACTTTGTATAATTGTTATTTATTTTTCTCAGGGATTTACTACCTACCAATTATATAATGCAATTTACAGTAGCTTAACAAAATGTACTAATAGCTAAATTAAAACTGCTAATGTTGAGATAATTTTCCTTGTATACAAAAAACCATTTGACACAATCAAACTTGCCACAAATATAGCAAAACGACCATAAAACGACGGCAATCGAAACCAATAGTAAGGCCCCTGTTTTTATTGTATAAATACATTAAATTTAAATAAATAAAAATAAGTTCAGCTTTAAAGAAAAAGTAAGTATGTATATAAAAAGTTTTTACTATATTATTAGAAATATTTATTATTATTTACTATATTACAGATAATTAATACTAAAATGAACAACTGTGAATTATGTATGTCCACTTTTTCATCGAAAGATCATTTAAAACGTCACCAAGAAAATCAGTACCCAACAGAAAAGACGTTATGCGATATATGTGGATGTACATATATCAATAAACGAAAGATGGATTATCACCAAAAGAGATGTAATTGTCTCGATATTCATAATTCACAACAGCTAGAACCATCTAATTATGAATTAGCAAAAAGAAGTAAGATACATCAGGATTCAGCAGCCCAAGTTAGTGTGGATGATCATACTTTATGTAGGTGAATGTCATTAAAATATATTACAATAATTTTATACACGATGTAATATTTTCTACAGAGACTTCTAAAAAATGTACATCTAAAATAGGTTTTATTATATTTTTATTGTTTTTTTATATTTTAATTTTTATAAAAATTTATTCTTCGAAATCAAAAAATTCAGGGTGCGCTTCTTCAAATCCTTGAATGTATGGCATGCATGACACATGTTGTCTCAAAAAATATTAGAGATGGATACTCATCAAAAAGATATCGTATACTATCTATATAATCTAATGGATTATTTTGTAGTTTGTGTAGATGTTCTAATATGTCTGTCAGTTCATACATTTCTGCTAAAAACCATATTTGCTCATCAAGTTTATTAAAAGTTAAAGTTAAAACAAAAAAATAAATTTGTGATCATGACAACATTGATAAACTAACTAACAATCTTAATGATTTATAATTTAAAGGAGATAGAAATAGTTAAAATGATAAAGTTTAAAAGTTTATTAAAGTCAAAGTTAAAACAAAAAAATAAATTTGCGATCACGACAACATTGATAAACTAACTAACAATCTTAATGATTCATAATTTGCGTATAAGGTTCAGAGGGAGGAAAAAGAACAAATTGTAGAAACTAAGAAAGCTAAAGGAGTAAAAAAACAAGTTGTAAAATGTAGAATAGAATTTAATGATTATGTAAACTGTTTAAATAATGAAACATCTAAAATTATTACACAAAACTTAACTCAATCGAGAAAACATCACGTTAGTTCATTTACTCAAACCAAAACTAAATTTGCAATAATGACAACATTGATAAACTAACTAACAATCTTAATGATTCATAACTTAAAGGAGTTAGAAATAGTTAAAATGTTAAAGTTTAAAAGTTTATTAAAGTCAAAGTTAAAACAAAAAATAAATTTGTGATAATGACAACATTGATAAACTAATTAACAATCTTAATGATTCATAAATTTAAAGGAGTTAGAAATAGTTAAAATGATAAAGTTTAAAAGTTTATTAAAATTTAAAGTTAAAACAAAAAATAAATTTGTGATAATGACAACATTGATAAACTAACTAACAATCATAATGATTCATAATTTAAAGGAGTTAGAAATAGTTAAAATGATAAAGTTTAAAAGTTTATTAAAGTCAAAGTTAAAACAAAAAATAAATTTGTGATAATGACAACATTGATAAACTAACTAACAATCATAATGATTCATAAATTTAAAGGAGTTAGAAATAGTTAAAATGATAAAGTTTAAAAGTTTATTAAAGTCAAAGTTAAAACAAAAAAATAAATTTGCGATCATGACAACATTGATAAACTAACTAACAATCTTAATGATTCATAAGATAATGACAACATTGATAAACTAATTAACAATCTTAATGATTCATAAATTTAAAGGAGTTAGAAATAGTTAAAATGTTAAAGTTTAAAAGTTTATTAAAATTTAAAGTTAAAACAAAAAATAAATTTGTGATAATGACAACATTGATAAACTAACTAACAATCATAATGATTCATAATTTAAAGGAGTTAGAAATAGTTAAAATGATAAAGTTTAAAAGTTTATTAAAGTCAAAGTTAAAACAAAAAATAAATTTGCAATAATGACAACATTGATAAACTAACTAACAATTTTAATGATTCATAAATTTAAAGGAGTTAGAAATAGTTAAAATGTTAAAGTTTAAAAGTTTATTAAAGTCAAAGTTAAAACAAAAAATCATTATGAAGGAATTGTAATACAAATAAATTATTAGAATATCTGTATATTAAGATGAATCGTTTATATTCATACAATATCATATGCAAATGTACGTATATGATAACGATTAATGAGCGACGTATTGTAATGCGAAACCAATGAACAATTATTAAAAACTAAATTAATTATGGTTGAAGATAATAAAAAACATTTTTACCATTTGCAAAAACAAAACGTAAAAAAAAAAAAATTAGAACGCAAAAAAAAAATTAAAATTCGCACACGAATTTTGTTACCATTTACTACCATTTTGTTACCATTTCGCTACCATTTATTTGCGCAAAGTTAAAGGTTTATTAAAAAGATAATGCGGAGCAAATAAACAATCAACAATTAAAATTTAAAAAATTGCGGGCCTTTCGCGGGCTTCTGTAGATGTCACTTTTAAAAGCTTATTTTATGTACATGGTTTGTAACTTGGTTCAATATACAATCAACAATTAAAATTTAAAAAATTGTGGGCCTGTGATGATTAAAGTATTATCACCAAATTTGTTACCTAGATTTGTCCCAATGCGTTAACAATCTTACATTGATCCTCTTTTCAACATTTTTAATTGTGTTTCCGACAACACTATTATTCTTTAATTTATAAAAATCAATGTAAAAATTAGAAGAACGCAAAAACAAAAATTAAAATTTGAATGCGACTCATTTTCATTAAAACTAGAAATTTTGTCATACATAAACGTTTATGCTGTTGTAATTTCCTTCGCATGTGAAGGAAATTACAACAGCATAAACGTTTATGTATGACAAAATTTCTAGTTTTAATGAAAATGAGTCGCATTCAAATTTTAATTTTTGTTTTTGCGTTCTTCTAATTTTTACATTGATTTTTATAAATTAAAGAATAATAGTGTTGTCGGAAACACAATTAAAAATGTTGAAAAGAGGATCAATGTAAGATTGTTAACGCATTGGGACAAATCTAGGTAACAAATTTGGTGATAATACTTTAATCATCACAGGCCCACAATTTTTTAAATTTTAATTGTTGATTGTATATTGAACCAAGTTACAAACCATGTACATAAAATAAGCTTTTAAAAGTGACATCTACAGAAGCCCGCGAAAGGCCCGCAATTTTTTAAATTTTAATTGTTGATTGTTTATTTGCTCCGCATTATCTTTTTAATAAACCTTTAACTTTGCGCAAATAAATGGTAGCGAAATGGTAACAAAATGGTAGTAAATGGTAACAAAATTCGTGTGCGAATTTTAATTTTTTTTTTGCGTTCTAATTTTTTTTTTTTTACGTTTTGTTTTTGCAAATGGTAAAAATGTTTTTTATTATCTTCAACCATAATTAATTTAGTTTTTAATAATTGTTCATTGGTTTCGCATTACAATACGTCGCTCATTAATCGTTATCATATACGTACATTTGCATATGATATTGTATGAATATAAACGATTCATCTTAATATACAGATATTCTAATAATTTATTTGTATTACAATTCCTTCATAATGATTTTTTGTTTTAACTTTGACTTTAATAAACTTTTAAACTTTAACATTTTAACTATTTCTAACTCCTTTAAATTTATGAATCATTAAAATTGTTAGTTAGTTTATCAATGTTGTCATTATTGCAAATTTATTTTTTGTTTTAACTTTGACTTTAATAAACTTTTAAACTTTATCATTTTAACTATTTCTAACTCCTTTAAATTATGAATCATTATGATTGTTAGTTAGTTTATCAATGTTGTCATTATCACAAATTTATTTTTTGTTTTAACTTTAAATTTTAATAAACTTTTAAACTTTAACATTTTAACTATTTCTAACTCCTTTAAGTTATGAATCATTAAGATTGTTAGTTAGTTTATCAATGTTGTCATGATCGCAAATTTATTTTTTTGTTTTAACTTTGACTTTAATAAACTTTTAAACTTTATCATTTTAACTATTTCTAACTTCTTTAAATTTATGAATCATTAAAATTGTTAGTTAGTTTATCAATGTTGTCATTATTGCAAATTTAGTTTTGGTTTGAGTAAATGAACTAACGTGATGTTTTCTCGATTGAGTTAAGTTTTGTGTAATAATTTTAGATGTTTCATTATTTAAACAGTTTACATAATCATTAAATTCTATTCTACATTTTACAACTTGTTTTTTTACTCCTTTAGCTTTCTTAGTTTCTACAATTTGTTCTTTTTCCTCCCTCTGAACCTTATACGCAAATTATGAATCATTAAGATTGTTAGTTAGTTTATCAATGTTGTCGTGATCGCAAATTTATTTTTTTGTTTTAACTTTGACTTTAATAAACTTTTAAACTTTATCATTTTAACTATTTCTATCTCCTTTAAATTATAAATCATTAAGATTGTTAGTTAGTTTATCAATGTTGTCATGATCACAAATTTATTTTTTTGTTTTAACTTTAACTTTTAATAAACTTGATGAGCAAATATGGTTTTTAGCAGAAATGTATGAACTGACATACATATTAGAACATCTACACAAACTACAAAATAATCCATTAGATTATATAGATAGTATACGATATCTTTTTGATGAGTATCCATCTCTAATATTTTTTGAGACAACATGTGTCATGCATGCCATACATTCAAGGATTTGAAGAAGCGCACCCTGAATTTTTTGATTTCGAAGAATAAATTTTTATAAAAATTAAAATATAAAAAAACAATAAAAATATAATAAAACCTATTTTAGATGTACATTTTTTAGAAGTCTCTGTAGAAAATATTACATCGTGTATAAAATTATTGTAATATATTTTAATGACATTCACCTACATAAAGTATGATCATCCACACTAACTTGGGCTGCTGAATCCTGATGTATCTTACTTCTTTTTGCTAATTCATAATTAGATGGTTCTAGCTGTTGTGAATTATGAATATCGAGACAATTACATCTCTTTTGGTGATAATCCATCTTTCGTTTATTGATATATGTACATCCACATATATCGCATAACGTCTTTTCTGTTGGGTACTGATTTTCTTGGTGACGTTTTAAATGATCTTTCGATGAAAAAGTGGACATACATAATTCACAGTTGTTCATTTTAGTATTAATTATCTGTAATATAGTAAATAATAATAAATATTTCTAATAATATAGTAAAAACTTTTTATATACATACTTACTTTTTCTTTAAAGCTGAACTTATTTTTATTTATTTAAATTTAATGTATTTATACAATAAAAACAGGGGCCTTACTATTGGTTTCGATTGCCGTCGTTTTATGGTCGTTTTGCTATATTAGTACTATTGTTTTCGACCGTGTAAAGGCGATCGTTATTTATCGACTGTGGTCGAAAATTTAAGATACATATTTCACCACTCTTTATTTTCGACTGTCATCGATTTCAATTTTAATTTAACGATCGATTTTAATTTAGAGCTGAATAAAATTTATCGGCAAACGAAGAAAGGAACAAATTAAAAAAAAAATGTATTTCTTGAAATTAATGAAATTCAAGTACCAGAAAGAACGAGACATGAGGCAAAGTACCGAATATTTGAATTAATTTTTTAATTCAATTATTTTGTGAGAAAATGAATTACTAGTACCTAAGAATTTTATTTTTATTTTGATTCGTTATATAATTTAAAATTAAAAAAAAGGCTGAAATAAAAATAAATAATATGAGGTTTTTGTTTATGATATATGTATGTTTATTAGTCCAATAACCGCGAAATGATTAAAAAATGTTTGACGCTTTGGTGGTTTTGACACAAGAATAGTACTAAAATATTATATTTTATGCTGGTAATACTTGATATATATAGTACTAAATTTTTGTTGTTGATCGAAATGAATAGTATGAAAATTTCCGACGGTCGTTCAAAGAGAGGCGATAACAAACGAAGGCGATATAGCAGCTGTCGAAATCAATAGTTAGGCCCCAGTATTTGAATTAAGTTTTCTTAATTTACACCAGTACCTCGATTTGCGACGTTTCGATTTGCGACGTTTCGAATTGCGACTTTTCATTTGTTACTACCAAATTTCAGTTTTGCGTCGTTTAAATTATTTGTTGCATCGTTACTTAAATGTTTTCTTTCTGGAAATACGTCAAGGTTATTTAATTATGTTGCAATTTTATTTACAAGACGCATTTTTATTTAACGAATTACCGTCGCAAAGTGAGGTATGGGTGTATTACAACACGTATAAATCAGCTTCGCAAATCTGTATCAATGCTGATTTTATTTTTATTTATTTAGATTTATTAATTCACAAAATAATTAACAAAACGTTTCTATATTTATGCAATAAGGATAATAATAAAACTTCTCAAATTTTTGTAGATTTCAATGACCTAATTCAGTTTAATTTTTTATATAGCTGATTATACTTTCATAACATATGATTATGATATACTAACAAGAAAATATTAAGCCATATACATATAATAATTGTTGTATTAGATTTTAACGACCTTAGCAGTTTATTCACTATGATTTTTGTTATATGTACGTACATGTAATGATTATTTTCGTCAAATGTAGTTTAAAAGATTGGATAATCTGAAGTATCAAACTTCTCATTTAAGTCAGGCTTGATGTCTTCATAAAAATCCATAGTTTGAATATCATAAATTAATGAATCTGTATCCGTATATAAAAGTGAAGCATTATCATCATACTTCGTCTTAATATACTCGTAATGAAAATCATACATTAGAGTTTTGGATAATTCCAAAACGCAGAAACCCACATAAATGGATTTATTATAAGTAACCGATAATCTATTCATTTGAATAGTTACCAAATTTTCATCAAATATTGCTGAAGAATGAAAATTAGGTTTGCTGATCAAAGTATTTGCTCCAAATTTGTTTCCTAGGTTTTCCCAATGTGTTAATAAATAGTCTTACATCGGTTCTCTTTTCAACATTTTCGATTGTTTTACCAAAAACACTGTTATTTTTTAATTTATATAAATATTTATCAAACGCATTTCAAGCTTTTGTACGAAGATCGGTATTCAAATCTATATATGATTTGAGCCCTGGCTTTTGGATAAACTTTAAAACTCTGTGTATTTTGGATAATATTAAACCATTATTAAGACATTTCTTTAAATTTGTTTGATGTATTGTTTTTAGGTTCTAGACTGACAATTAATTTATTTTGCTTTGAATTTTTGTATGATGGCCGTATATTTTCCATACAAAATGGTAAATCATTATGTTTTTTGTGTAAATGATCAGGATATTCTAAATTAACTGCTAGAATATAACCTGATTCTGATTCATTATCTGTTAAATGATTGATATTAAATTTAATAAGTTCTACTGAATCAAAAAATCTGAAGTCAGCATACGGGAGTGATTGGCTCATAGCCCCACCCAATATCAAGCATAAATAATCGTAAACCTGACAACACCTAATCTCAAAAATTCTCTAAATATGATTTGTTAAACCATTGTCTGTCTCGGGCTTTACAAAATATTTCATACAAAACTTTGGTATGGATAGTATTTAATAATCAAATTGATAATTTCTATTTTACTTAGTTATATTATAAATAACACATTTTATATTTCTTAAATATGTATATATCATATTTAATGTCTTGCAATTTTAAATTAAAATATTAAACCGAAGGTAAATATTACCTAAGTAGTTTTAATAATTATGAAAATTTCAATCAGAAACAAAAAAATATAAAGTTTAACTGATCTTCGCAGTTTATTTACTATGATTTTTGTTATAAATACATATCGATGGTAATTCGATCAAAGGGCTCAAGCGATACAAATTCTGAAATTACGTTTTTAAATATTTATTTTTCTCTGTTCTGTTCTTTTTCGATAACTCTAAACAGAAAAAATATACGCATTGTTTCCTTACATTTTTTCCAATGCAAACAAGTGACATAACTTAAAGAATCTAAAAAATTTGAAAGTAAATATTTTCTTTTTAAATCTTAATTGGGATTAGTTTTAGTAAAATTAGTGTTTCAAAATACTGATTATACTTCATAACATATGAATATGATATACATACTATCAACAAAATAATTATTGTGTTAGATTTTAATGACCTTCGCAGTTTATTCACCATGATTTTTGTTATATGTATATGTATGTATATGTAAATGATTTTATTTTTTATGAAACGTGATATATCAGATTAATACACTTCAATTCAAATATTTTTCTCTTACATGTACAGAAATTAATCATAATCAATATTTTTCAACCATCATTGTAAACGGTCTAACAATATACAATATACATTATTCTAATTTCTAATGTATCATACAATAAATGCGTACCCTTTTATAACTTTTAAATAGAAAATAATTTTATTTTCGCCAAATGTTGTTTAAAAGATGATATACGGATAAAGTTGGTAAAATAAAAAAAATTATGATTAAGATTTCAATGCCAAGGTTAAATTATAAAATAGTAATACACATAACGTACTATCCAATTTCAATTATACAATTTTTTTTTTCTTATCTTCTTTTCATACTTTATGCTGATTATATTTTACAGTTTTTATTTATTGTACGTTGAACTAGTTTTTTCAATGCCAAGGTTAAATTATAAAATATTATTATAACTTTGTAGTATGCAATTTCAATTAAAAAATAAATATTATTCGTTTAAGTTACAAACCATGTTTACAGAATATACATAAACTTTGAAATGTGACATCTACAGATAAAGTTTTAAAAAATAACAATATACAGTTGAATACATGATTTTTAATAAATTCATATAGAGTTTTAGTTATCGTGGTTGATAATAAAACTGTATATTGAACCAAGTTACAAACCATGTACATAAAATAAGCTTTTAAAGTGACATCTACAGATAAAGTTGGAAAATAATAATAATTTACAGTTGAATACCTGATTTTAGATACATTTATATAGAGTTTTAGTTATTGTGGTTGTTAATAAAACTGTAAGAAATGTGCACCATCTATCGAAAAGTTAATTAATATTAAAAAGTTCAAAGCTTAAAGTTTATGACTGTGCTGCCATCTAACAAAATGTCTTAAAAAAATATTGTACAGTTATTGTACAGTTGAACAACGGATTTTTAATAAAATTATATACTTACGTTTACATTTTATATAGAGATTTAGTTACCGAGGTTGCACTGTAGTCTTCATATAAAAAAACATACATAAACGTTTATGTTGTTGTAATTTACATATAAAAATCCACCCCATTTGGGGTGTTCCAGGACATACGCTTTTACACTACTCAGGTCACATAACATAATTATTAATTATTAGTAATACATAGCTTTATAAATAATATATATTACATGGGTGTTACACATCTATTATATACATACATACCATATATCTGTGGCAATAAGTCATAGTAGCTTATGTCGACTTAAGAAAAAACTTAGTTTTCAATATTCAACATTTTCTTCTCACATGATAGATTGAAAACTCAATTTTTTCTTAAGTCGACATAAGCTACTATGACTTATTGCCACAAATTAATATTATCTAGACTCTACATATAACTAAAAGGGCGTAAGTCGACCTATGTCCATTTTTACTTTACTCAGTATCATTGAAAAGAGAATTTAAATTTCGACAAAAAAAACAAATTTTTTTTTTTTGTAATTTTTATAGCCCCTGTCCATGTGTACTTATGTAAGATGTCCAGATCAATCAGCTTTTCTGTGATATTTCTAATATTTTTAGATATTTTCTTGCCATCCACATCTGCTTTCAGGAAAAGAATCTGGAATAATATGTACATGGATTCCTCAAATTAATTGAATAATTGAATACATTTCAGTTCCACATCAGTTACGTACCATTTGTTCAGCAAACGTTTTATTGATCAATCGTTGATTAAACATAACCACAGCGGTTACCGTAAGTAATGGTAGAGGAGGGACGATAAAAGACAAGTCTTTTTCTATGATGCTGTTTGAATTTTTCCTCATGAAACTAAGAAATTCTGGCAAAATATCTGCAAAATGTCGCACTGTTTTCTCCATTGAATCTATTTTTTCTTTTAATTCTTTAATTTCTGACGTTAAATTGGTCATTACGTTATATTCGACGGTAACGTCGCTTATATTCTCAGTACCTACAGTTGCATTGCATCGAAGCAATTGCCCTAGAATAAAATAGTTTAAATTACATTTGCAAAACAGGATTTTTAAAACAATTAAATCTCACCAATCTCTGGCTGTTGTTCATCGATGCATTCTACAATTACATCGTTGATTTGGTAATTTGTAGATGAAGGCTCCGTGCTATGCGAATAATGCACTTCTATTAAATTAGTATTGTTGCTATCTAGCGAGCTATTTTCTGCAAGCTGTTCATTCGCCTCAGATGTTATATTATTACAGTGCGAGTTATTTTCAGCATGCTGTTCATTCGCCTCAGATGTTGTATTATTAAACTCCTCGTTTAAGTCGATCTTTTTTAGTTTCCTGTTCCTTAAGTTATCATGGGCTGCCTCCGATTCTGAATTTGAATACCTTTCATATACTCTTTCTCGTCTTTTAGCCTCACTGATAGTATCTAGAAAATCATTTTAAAGTTAAACGTTTATTTGTTTATAGTTAATTTCAAATAGTACAACTTACCAATTTCGCTTTGCAACATTTTAAAGTTATATTTTGTCCAGGAATTGTCTGGAAGCGTGTGGTTTTCAAGCAAATATTTGCTATAATTTTTTCCAGGCCATAAAACATGGGATCCCTGAATCCATTTCATGGATACTGTCGCCACCTCCCTCTCACCTTTCTGGTCGAGTGTTTCTATAACCGCATACATCTCTGAAAATTAAACAAATTAACTAATAAACGAATCAAATTATTTCGAGATGCTGCTACACATTTAAGGTGAAAATAGTGAAATATGTATGTATTAACATTTAGCGACACAACGTGAATAAATTAAATTTTTCTATTTTTTGGAAAATCTAATAATTTCAGGAAAAATATGTTGGTACTATACTACCAGAATTTGTTTAATATATTTATTCTAGGATGAATATTAATATACTCGTACCTTTACGGACAATTTACGGACTGAGCCGCGAATTAAGTTTCATTTTAAAGTTTTTAAATTCAAATTAGCTACATAATTTTTTATGCATATACATATTTATATTCATCCAAGAATAAATATATCAAACATTTATTCTGATATCAACATGTCTTTCCCAAAATTATTCCATTTCCAGAAAAATAGGAAAATTTAATTTATTCGCAGGTCGCGTTCACGCTAAATGTGATGTGGGCCTTAACTTAAAATATGAAATAATGATTGTAATCTAAAATAGCCAAGGTCAAACAAAATTTAGATCCAAATTCAGTTTTAATAATTATATATACATAGGAATTTATGTCCATAAGCTTTTAACCAAACATTAATTTAACGCACCAACGTACCTAAATGATTTACGTATGAATTAGAGAAAAATATACACGATATTTTTCTTCTTGGTTCTCCATTGAAAAAAGTTTTTTGATCGCCCCATCTAACTTCCAATACGTCGGTTCAGCTAAGTTAATGTCCGATTGGTATAATGTCAAGCTTATCTGAAGAAATGGGAAGATGAAAATAACTTCTTTTTCCTATTGCTTTTGATCCAAATATGTATATATATAATTGTCCAGTTTCCTTGCGTGTATAAACTTTAAAATACTTTTTTCTTTTGTAAGAAACCAGCAATCACGATTTGTGTTGTTTATTCTAAAGTCTCGAAAAACGATTTCTGCATATATTTTTTTTTTTCTTAGTGTTGTAGTTATTTCACTTTGGCGTTTTAAAATTGGATATTCATTTGGATTTCTAATTTCTAATTCAGGAGTATCACTGAGTTCCATTAGTCGATTATAAATTTGGAACAGCGGTTGACTGTTCTTTCTCAACAGGGATTTAATTTGATACATGAAACTCTCAAACGGAAATGAGCTGAACATGTTAATATTCTCATTTCTCTCAACATCTCCAGGCAAATGTGTAAGCGCATGTACATTAAACACGATATGATGTGCACTGTACAACTGCTTCACTCCAAATATAAATTCGTTTAACATTGTTTGACTAAGTTGAATTACCTTTTTAGGCACATCATTAGTGGAAAGCAACCGTATTGCAACATGCAAAAGTAAAAAATGATTATATTTGTCCTTTGATAAAATGTCCTTTAGGACGAATGGCGCTGCATAAAGCAAGAACGCACGATATTCCGTTCCTTTGAAATATGACAACTGAGATAATGAGCGCAGTTTTCTTTGAAATTCACTTGGTTGGAGCAATGAAATTGATTTTAGCCTTGTAGATATTGTTTCTATTTTTGATGGGATGATAAAAGTGATTCGGATGTACCGACCATCCACATGCGAAGGAATCTTTTCACTACTCCCAAGCAAACTACGTGAAGGTAATCAAATGGAAATTGATCTATCATATTTATGGAAAGCCCCTCCAATATTGTTGTGTTGTTGTGATGATTCTCGTCCGATTTATTTCTAAAAGAATAGTTAGTTCTTTTAACCGCATCAACTTCAGGGAAAGTCATCCTAGATTTGATATGTTCACCTTCCTGAGTACATTGATTACAGTCAAAGTATGCAGTATGAGACTTTACTCCAAGTACGCTACTTCTAGCAGGTGTATCGCAAATGAAATTTCCTATTTTGATCGTGATAGGTTGATTTTGCAAACTGTAATGGTCACTTAAGTTTTTTATCTCATCAACAAATGGCCGGAGGAACTCATTGAACAGCTTCGGTTTATTGTATCCGTGATAAATACCAACGACAAAAATGTATTTGGAGATTGACGATTTTCCTAGTATTAGCCAAAAACAGCTATTCGAACTTTTACTGATTGGCAATCCATCAATATTAAAATCTATTGTGATTTCCTTCGGCAAATTTTCCTGGGTTGTTAAAATTTTTTGTAACGCTATACTTATTCCAACGTGAACGTATTTTCCAGGGTCTATGTTCAATATTGTCATTTTTCTGGGTGTACTTAATACCGTTCGGCTATCTACTGGTAATCTAGGATAGCCTCGAGATTTAAAAAATTTCAAAATTTCATTCAGTGCTATCATTTTTATATTATTCTTAAGCGCCCAAGTTCTTAAAAAAAATAACAAATCTTCGGTACTTAAATTGCTCAAACCGTCACTGTGGAGGCTTTCAATTTTATCCGTTAAATTAAATCGGGATTCATACTCATCGTCGTAATTTATAGAAAGATTCATTTCTGGGTCGCTAACACTATCATCATCAAAAAAATTATCGTCTTTTGATGAAGAACTAGGCACATTTCCAATTGACGATATATTTACGTTTGATGTTGTGCTTTCATTACGCAAAATGGGGCTACAAATATTTTCAGGCAGCATCAAGCCGTAGTTAACCCTATTTTTTTGTCGAAGGCGTCGTTTAAGAGAATTTCTTTTTAGCTCCAATGCAAACTTTTTAGGCATTTTGTTAACTATATAGATATTAAACAAATAAAATGAAAAATCAATAAAATTAAAATTATTTTATTAAGATACGCAAATTGAAATAAAAAAGCAAATAAAGAAATAGAAAATAATCACAAATTAATCAATTGAAACGAAACAAAACACGCCATATTTTACATTTTAAAGACGGATTCGGCCTTATCAATTACCGTTACTTCAAAAAACACATTTTAAACCCGGATTCGTCTGTATCACAGGACCGTTATTCACAAGCAAAACTAGACTAAGATTTTTAGAATTAAAAGAAAGAAAACGTATCTGTAATTATGTCCCCAAACCAGTGGTGAGCTGCTAAAACTTTTACTACCGGTTCGCCCAAATCAAAAATCTATAGACATGTTTCATTACCATTACCAGTAAAAATATAGTTTTTATTTTAATGTACATAAGTATTGTATGAAAAATTATAAAAGTTTCCAAATAATTTCATTGTTGCTTTTGATATCTCTTTTGGCTGGAACTCGAATTCTGGTATCGTTCGCCGAATGGTGGGTACTCAACCATGTTTTTACATATTCATTAGCATTCCATATTTCAAGTGGCGGACCAATCATATTTATAGTAATTAAATACGAAATGTGTTCCACAGTTAAATTAACTCGTTTCTTTTCACAAATTATGTTCATCAGTGAAAATCCCCGTTCAGCCTCTGCTGAGCTAATTGCTATTGTATTTATTTTATTTTTTTCTTGTTTTATTGATTCGGGTACGTCGCTTTTATCTTTTCCCTCTATTACATTTTCAACATACTGTCTAAAATCGTTTATAGGAATATCATATCGAATTATTTCTATTAGATTTCTTAATTTCTCTTCTCCATTAACCCATGGACAAGTAATTTCAGATAAATTCCAAGAATTTTCCTCGAGTACATCAAATACTTCAGCGATGTTATTATTGTCCTGGTTTTTGTTGAGTCTGATGTGTCCACAGTTAAGTAATCTGCAATTTAGTTTTTCGATTATGGTTTCTATAAGTCTTTTCCTTGGGAGACTTTCAAATTTTCTGTTTTCTGCAAAAGGAATTTCTGAGAAAGAATCTGACAGAAACATTTCATCAATTTTTTTTTCAAATATTCCGAAATTTTCTTTCAAGTACATCATCATGGTAATAGTTCGTTTTATTAGTTTTTCTGCCTTATGGATAGAAACAAATCTAGCTTGTAATCCAATGGATAGGTGAGAAATTTCTTGTAGGATATCAATCATCAAAGCTAAATCATTTATAAAATATTTGTTTGCCAATCGATTTGACATACCAGAATATTTTGAATTTTTGATAAAAAATTTGTAGAGGGGCACATAAGCACGCCAAACAGCTAGACAAGACCGTAAACTGCAAGCTGCCCATCTAGGCCCTAACACGCGACCAATTTTTATTTCTCAATTCCCAAATCTCGTGATATGTTCTGTAGCTCTAATTGATTTTTGTTCGACTGATGAAATATGGTGTATATTTTATCGATAAATGATTTAAAATGATTAACTTGTTTTATTTCGCTTATTGCGTCATCTAATACAAGCTGAAGGCGATGGTTTAAACAATGCCAAACTACTATATATGGAAATTCTTGTATTAATTTGGACGCAACGCCTGACTTTTGACCAAGCATGGTACTGGCACCATCAGAACAAAATCCAATTAAATTTTGTCTTAAAAACTCCATGGAAAACCCATTGGTTTTTAATGTTTCAAGCAGAACCTTAAAAATATGTTCAGCGGTTTGAGATTCCAGATGAACTAAATCCAAGAATATTGTGGGATTTTCGTCCTCTATTTCACATTTTAAAAAAATAACCAGTACACATTTACTTGAAATGGTAGACGCCTCATCAATGATAACACAAATTTTTGAATTTAATTCGATTATTTTTCGAACTATATTGCGTTTCATTTGTTTTGCAATATGTTCTGCAATTCTAATAGCCGTAAATCTCGAATGAAGCGACACTCCAAGGTCTACGCCATTTTTAATTTGCAGTTCAACCTCTGCTTCCATATCGGAAAGCGGCCGATTTCGTTTTATTAAACTGTAAACGGTGTTGAAAATTTTACTTGTGGTTCCCATATTTTTGTTATTTATTACATCTATAATTTTGGGCAGCTCATTTTTTTTTGCTTGTGTTAGCAATTCTAAGACCATTAAGTGCGATTTTGAATTAAAATGTTCATTCATTTTTTTCCTTAAAGAAGCCTGATTAATTACTTTTGATTTTCCTGACGCACTAATTTCAAAATTTCGCCATGATTCCGATATGTGAATATTTTGTTCATTGAAAATGCGAAGGTTATCAATAGCAGAACATTTTGAACAGCCAAGCTTTTTATTTCTCACTTCTAGGCCGTCATATTTAGTTTGAATTTTTTTTAATTGAACGGCATTCCAGCAATCAGGTAAATTTTCTTCCAGGTTTGAAGTTATAATTGAAGAGGAACTTACTGAATTTGATTCTCGGTTTTGGTTATTTGATAACATAGCTTCGTTTTTTTCTTCATAACTGTGATGATTAGATTTGCTGTGAAAAAAATCACGTATATTCGGAGTATTATATTTACGCTTCATTGCACTGACTGCTTAGAATACCTGCTAAACCTTTTATGCGAAATAAAAAAATAGGAAATACACATTGAAAAATTAAAATTAAAGGAATTTAATAGCGTTTTCAGGTCTCAACTCTTACGTTTGCAATTTTAAACTTTTTGTAGTTCTTCTTTTATATTTATTTTCTTTCTTTATTTATTTTGCTTTTGTTTAGTTTCTTTTATATTGAATAATCTGTCTATATCGAATTTGACATGGCGACATTGCAAAAACACTAAAAAATACGAGAAACAAAATGAACATAGCTACGATTCTAAGAATATTTATAAAGGTCAACTTACACTCTACTTTAATTATTGCTAGAGATAACCGATAATATATCAGAAATTTATGGTTTTATTTATTTTTAATTTTATTATTATTTAGTATTTAAGTTTAATTAATTTTAGTATATGTACCTATATACAAATCGAAAAATTGCAATTCGTTTATTGAGAAAATAACAAAATCGAAAAATGTTTAACAACCGGTTCCATACACTTTAACAACCGGTTCTATAGAACCGGTGCGAACCGGCTGCAGCTCACCTCTGCCCCAAACTGGTTTAGGAATGAACAAAAAAATAACACTTGAAACACTGTTTTATTGCAAATTAATAAAACACAAATGAAAACACTTTTTTTTGCAAATTAATTACACTACTGTTACTAAAAATAATTTATTTTTTGATATTTCCAAAATTACACTGCACTCCACGAACTGAATTTTCCAACTAAATCAAAAATGTGTTAATCTTTCTTCTCTTTCATTATCGTGAAACATTTACCGTCCAATAGACGAAAACGTCTATTAATTGGAGTATAAAAAACAAATAATGGACAAAAATGACTATGTTTTGGCACTATAAGCCAAAACAAAGTCATTTTCGTCCAAGTTTATTTTTTGTTCACAGCAATTCATAGACAAATTCTACCGTAATTAGGTAAATGCATTTTTGAATTAGACATTTTCGACTCTTCAATTTTTTTACTAGAATTTTGTCCCTGAAACAGACGGAAATGTCGCGAGAGACGAAAATGGTTTTACGGGTTTCGTTCTAATTTTGTTTAATTTGTGTAGCTTTATATTTTTTTTATTATTGTAATTATTAGACATTGAAGATGCCTAATAAGTCGGAACATCTGTCTTATAAATAAATTTGTAATTATAATTAATACTGTCTATAATAAGCTGTGTTTTAACATAAAAATTTGAATAATAGACAGTTCAGGAATCATAAACAAAAACAATATTGTACTAGAAAAGGATAAAATATATTTTTAATTTTAAAATTTTGCAATTTTTTAATATATACACTGTTTTAAATTTACAATTTAGCAGAATTACTGCACTGTTAAAAATATTTTCAAATTTGAAAAAAAACCTTGTGTAGCTAACTTCATAATATGTTACGTCATTGATTTCATTTTTATTAATTTTATACTGTACATATTTATATGGCTGGCAATAAACCGGCACACAAAAAATTAATATTTGAGATACAAAAAAATAATAAAACGGCACAAATTAATGAGCAACAAACAAAAATTTCTTGGCATCACAATAATAATTTGGCAACATTTATAATTTTTTGGCACTATTGGAAGGGTACACAAAAATTTTTTTTTGGCATCGAAATAAACATTTTGGGCGACAAAAATAATTAACTGGCAACAAATTTATAAATAAAAAAATTAAATTAGTTTTAAAATATTCTGGAAAATGGAGACCCCTAATTTAACTTAATGGCCAGGGTAAGCAAACATGTCGCACTGCGTGCCGCACGTAGGAGCGGATTATATAGAATCTATTAATGACACTGCAATATTTTATATCGATCCCCCATCAAATATTAAATAATACAAAATCGATTAAATTTAATTTTTTGTCTCGATTTTTTTTTTTTTTTTTTACTACTAAAAATTATTTTTTTCTGTTCCAAAATATTATATTTGTTGCCAATTTATTAATTTTGATGTCAATGTTTGTCGCCACAGTATTTAATAATGTCCTTCAAAAATATTTGTTTGTTTTTTCATATGTGGTGCCAAAATATTATTTGTGATGCCAATTTATTATTTTTGATGCTAATGTTTGTCGCCAAAAATTTTTTCTTGTATGCCCGTTTAAATTGTCCCTATTTATATTATTTTTTACATATACATACAAAGAAAAAGTAAATTTATACAATTTTATTTTAATTATATTAATCAAATTACTAAATTTAAATTATTAGTTTTAAAATATGTTACACGCAAAGGTTTGATTTAAATATAAGCCTAAAAATGTTCAATTTAAAGGGTCGATTCGATGCTAATGGCTTGTATATCTAGGAGCTTTGGTATTTCTCACTGAAAATACTTTTCATAATACTTTTCTTCTTTATAGCACTAATTTTTTTCAAATAAGCACTAATTAGCACTAATTCGGTTCTTACGGTATGGGAAGTTTCATTCCAAAATTCGAATGTTCCCCTGCTGTAGTTACCCACACCAAGCAAAGTAATAAATTGATTTGCAAAATGTACGCTTTGTTACACAGTTATAGTATGAGCATAAACCTATAAACTTAAAAAATTTCAAACGAAAAAAAAAATTGTGATCGTATAACTAACTCACTTGTTATCATCAGTTTATTGCGAACATTCTGAATTTGTTGAAAATAAATTGGTTCAAATTTAGCCAAAAATTGAAATTCTGCAATTGTGAGTAATAAACATTGCTCCAATCAATAAGAACGAACGAAAGAGATATTACTACATACAAAGTAAAATTTTATAATGAAGAAACCATAATTAATTTTGATAGTAGCGACGAAGATTATTATCTAAAACTTCATTGGACATGGCTACCATAAAAGGAAATAAAGTTATACTAGAAAATTATCAATAAGGCTAAGTTGTAAATAGGTCTTACGTTACACAAATCGTATAAGTGTAATATATGTACATATTTTGTTGGGGAATATTATTTTTCCTGTTTAAAGCTTATTACTTTGCTTAACCCGTATAGTCTCGAATTAAGTCGAAAAAATTCGCCAGTGACTTTAGTATTACGCAATTTTAGTTTTACTTCTTTTTACTAACGTATTTTACTAGCAAGTCATCGGTGACTTTTTCGATTGAATTTCAAGAATATATGGGCCTATATAGGTAATTAGTTTTTTGTTTAAAAATCCCTGATTAGATGGCGATAATTTTATTTTGGGTTCATTTTGTCATTAATCACTGTATACATTTAGTGATAAACTGATAACTATAATATTAAAGGAAAATTGATATCATCAGTTCGAAAAAATAACAAATCGGTAATGACATTTTTTGGAACCTATGTTTTATGATGGTTATTGATTAGATTGCAAAGAAAGGCGAATACACCGTTTATTAATGTTAAAAGACAACAACATCACAAATTTAAAAATTGAATGCCTGAGTTGGGCGTTCTTTACAGATAAGCGGAATGTGTATTACATAAATTCGCGATTTGTTATCACAATAAAAAAAAAAAAATAAACGTTGTTTAATAAAACATATCAAGTACACAAAACCGCCAATAAATAGTAGATACTCGTTTATCGAATTAACCAGTTTGAAATTAAAAATCAAGATCGTCGGAAGTAAATTAGCTAAAAGTGAAAAATGAGTACCCTGTTTGTCGGTAATTTACCAGAACCACTAGAAGTTGGTCATATTATTGTGGTGACCGGTCGACTACGACAAAATGCTGAAAGGTTTGATCTAAATTTGGCATCGGGACGAACAATTAATGGACACCTTCCGCTACATATGTCTTGGCGACAAGCAGACAAGATGATTGTGCGCAACACTAAAGATAGCCGCGGCTGGGGTTCTGAAGATCGTCAACAACATCGTAATCATGCTTCACAAGATTTACCAATAAATCGTGGCCAAGATTTTGAATATACGTTCAGCGTGCAGCATGGTTGGTTTGACGTTGCAATAAATGGCAAACCATATTGTCAATACCATCACCGCATGCCAATCCAAGAGGTACGCGCAATTATAGCTGAGCGTGACTTTGAATTGATTCGTGGAATTAGTCAACGTCGTGTTCATCCGCACATGTTCCCACCACGCTCATTCCCATTGGATCAAAAGTTGGCATTTGCGCAAGATTTTCCGAATCCCCCAAAACCCGGCACAGTGATAGTAATCACAGCCACACCCACCGGCAATGCAAGAGGTCGTTTTGAGATTGTACTTCGCCAGGGTGCAGCTAAACAGCAGGCATTACATGTTTCAACACGTTTTGCTGATAGTGTTGTAGTGAGGAATACTCGTGACCCACAAGGAAAGTAAGTTAATATTGCGTAACACAACACAAATAAATAGTAAATCTATAACCACAACAATTCTATCATTTACAGCTGGGGAACTGAAGAACGACATGGCGGGCATTTCCCGTTTGTACTAAACCGTCAATTCCGTATCGCAATCGGGTTTGGAATCAATACATTCCATATTGCGGTCGATGGAAATCGTTTTACAGATTTTAGTTTCCGTTCGGCTGATGTTTACAGCGCGGTCAGTGGGCTTACTGTGAGTAACGTTGATGGCCTGAACATGATTATTACTGCAGTTGATCATGTCCGAGATCACACGCCAAATATGTTTACATTGAATCAATTGTCATCGCTTGGAAATCAATTAGTAAGAAATTTCTAGAGAAGCTATGGTGTTAAAAATTGCCGAATACGTGTCTATAAGCGAATAAAATTTTTGGTATCTATTTGAAGTGGCTTATCATTTTAATTTAATTTGTAATTTATTATTCACTAATCTTGGCTATCTTATCTAATCAAAAATCAAATAAATAAATGCTTATACTCTTTAAAGGTGATTGCTTATAAATAAAGATTATGTGGTAAGTCGTAAATGAAATCATCATTGATTGATCCCCAAATTTTACAAAAACATCAGCTAAAACCATGTACACTAAAGGCGGGTTTTGAGTTGCAGTTGTACGTTCGTTCTTTCGTTCTGAATTTTTTTTAATCAAATCAAAGGGACCCGAACGAAAAATTAACGTCATTTTTAAGAAATACGATTGATTAAAAAAAAATTCGCCTTAAGACTTCTCGTATAGAACAAAATGCTTAAGTGATATGTATGGTATAGGACAGTGCTTCTCAAACTGTGGGCCGCGATCCCCTAGGGAGCCGTGGAACTGTTGTGAGGGAGCCTTAAAACCTTGCATTAATATCTGTAATAAACTAATAAACCGCACACCTTACTCTCACCCAAATTTCTGAATCTGCATATTATCAATGACTCCTTCGGTTTCTGTACTGTTAATAGTTTTTGTAAGATATGTGATGTACTGATGTGTATTTAATTCCACATTTACGAGGATTTTGTTAGGCAAATTCTTATTCTACAATGAACATAAACAGGAATTTCAGATCGCAAACTAAATTTGAATCCTTTTATATAAAGTAACAGCATTTTTAAATCAAAGGTCGATATTCAAGTAAATTCTAGAAATTTAGAAGCTAAATTTAAACTAAAAACTGTATTAACTTAGTTCTATGAAAATTTGCGAAATTGGATATTGAAAATGTCGTTTTTAGTATATAATTTTAAAAAGTTACTCGTACGTTAATTTAATTTGAAATTTCAAATGGCAGCATGTCAAATTTGGCTTGTATATCAGGTTATGGTTGAGACCAATACCAATTTTCGGTAAAACGGTTGATTACCGAAATGTTGGTAATACTCGCCGAAAACTTTTGTAACTATCTTCAAAAAATGCCTATATAATACAAATAAGTCTTATAAATTTGTCGAAAAGTTTACTTTGTCTTTACCCATAAAATGCCATATTCGTCATTAGTGTCATAAGTTATTCTAATTTTCAAACTAAACGTCTTTTGATTAATTTGCAAATCTACCCAAATCTAAAGAGAATTCAATTAATCCGATCAATTTATCATGAAAGTTACCAAAAGTAAGCATCAGGTTTGGTGAATGAAACCCTTTGCTATTCAACGCAACACAGTTGACTAGAATTATAAAATGAGTTTAACTATAAAACTAACTTCCGTGGAATCAAAAGTACTATTTCGGCCGTAGGGCAGTTTTGCACAAAATATAAATTTTGGCTTAGTGACATATGTAATCATAACTATTGATAAGCATTGTTTAAGACTCAAAACGACCATATGTATAAAATTTAAATTAAACGTTTATTTTTATTTCTAGCGTAAAATAATGAGGTCAGTCAGTTTTCTAAAAGTTAAGAACAAAAGTTTATGCGTCAAATTATTAATAAAAACAATGAAAAAATTGAGCTTTCAATTCTGACAAATTATGTACTCAAGTGCTCACTTAGAATTTATAGAAGTAGGAATATTCTTTAATTTTTTTCTAAAAAAGTCAACTTTTCGGTAAATTACCGATATTACAATTAAAAAATTACCGAGAACCTAATTACTTCCCCTCTCCCCCCATCCCAAATCAAAAGTTCGGTAATTTTCTATTCCTAGTTTTTTAGAACGAAAAAATTTGATCTACTCCCATCTACTGAGCTATCATTTTCTATATTATGGCACGTTCCGTTTTTTTTTTAAATCTAAAAAAAGCTTTCGATAACTCTGAATTATGTACAGAAAAATTCAATTTTTTTATGTTTCATACTTCTAGAATTTTCAAAGTTCAATAATTCAGAAGAATATATTAAATTGAAATTTGGTTTTAAATACCAAAGTAAAAATAATGTGACGCAAAGTTAAAAACGAACCAAATTCGGGTCGGGTTGGCAGTCAAATTAGAAAACATACAAAAATTGAATTTTGACAAATTTAGAATAGTCGTAAGCTCCACTCATATGTCCAGCTAAAATATTTAGTTTTGGAGTTTTCACAGATATATTTAATGTTTAATAGTTCCTTATGTAAAATCCTCTCATTTTTTTTTTTAAACCAAACTTAACAATTTTCTGGAATTCTACAATTTTTGCGTACAGGAATTTTTTTACCTGAAAATCGGATGAAGCTGAAAGAATATTTTGGGTTGGTAGAACATTTTTTTTTTTAAATTGGCGGGACAAGGATATGAGAAAGACCTGGCTTTTATTTTTTAGACTTCGGAGGCCGCAGTTTGAAAAAGTTTGAGAAGCACTGGTATAGGGCACCAATTTATAGACATAAATGTGAGTGTCCATTTGAGAGTTGGGAGTGATAGAAACTCTCGAGAATACTCTCACTCGTAAGTCGTAATACAACTAGTGCTCAATTATTATTATAAAACCGCGCTGAAAATTCAACGAGTGCACAGCACGAGTTGAATTACATTGCCGTGCAAACTTTTAAAAATTTGGTGCCACTTGACAATGTTGTTTCCGAAGTAATTTTTTACGCTGAATCCGAATCTGGGCTCAGAATTGCTCTATCACGTCAGGTTTATGAGATATTCTAACCTAAAAGTGCATATATACCGTATACAGTCAGAAACATTCAGATGTATACGGCATTTGAAAGAGGAAGACTTGTACAATAAGATCCCATACATCGCTTTTATAAAAAAGTAAAAACTGCATTGCTACATAACCTCAAATATGTCAAAAAACAGCGTTTTTTGCACTTTTAGGTTAGAATATCTCAAAAACCTGACGTGATAGAGCAATTCTGAGCCCGGATTCGGATCCAGCGTAAAAAATTACTTCGGGAACAACTATTCATTGTCCAGGGGCAAAATTTTACAGGGTAGTGTTATCTACGTCGGTTTAACGAGTAAAATTATCGATCATTAATTTTAGCACGTGTTGTATTTAGTAAGAGAATACAACTTTCCGGTCAGCGATTGAATCACAATTCATCCATTTGTGTCAAGTTGTATGCAAATTATTTGACATGCTTTTGTTTGCATGGGTTTTCCTTTGGTGTTTGTATAAAAAATTCAATCATAATAAAAGGAAATTGACATACAATTACAAATTTAGCGTTAAGCGTGATTTACACGTTCCAACAATGTTGGCCAACAAAAAATGAAGAGATTAGTATATCGCGAATTGCATTTGAAAGACAAGAACAAATATATAACCAAACAAAATTTTGTTGGAGTTTTTTTTTCTTTTTTTTAAACTTTGTTTCCATAAAAAAAATTGTTTGACCATAAAATATACTCGACCCGAGTATATTTTATGGAAACAAAAATAATAAAATGGCGATTTGTGAAATTTGTTTAGCGCTTTATTTTTATTTTTTTTTTAATTTTAATTCAAAATTAAAATTTACGTTCGAAAAGTTTTCATTTTAGCCAAAAAAAGTGGTAATTTTGATAAATAAAGTAGTATCACCGCGGAATTCGTCAAAAATTACATCGTATATTTTATACCGCCAAAAAATTATAGCATGTCCGACTTTTTTGTTCTATTTTTTAAAAATTTTTGTTTAAAAATTAAAATTTACGTTTGGAAAGTTTGTATTTTAGCAGAAAACTCGTAATTTTGATAAATAAAGTAGAATCATCGCCCTATTCGTCAAAAATATTACATCGTCGATATAATACCGCCAAAAAATTATAGAATGCCCGACATTTTTGTTTTATACTTTTCTCTTTTTATCGCATGAACATTTTTTCTATTGCGTGTAGCTCTAAGTCTCCAACAAAAAAAGTTGGAAAAACATTGTTGGAACGTGTAAATCACGCTTTAATCGTTTAGGATTTTCTTGTTGCTATGGTAAAATTCGTAATATTATCGCGTTGCTATGGTGAAATTCGTAATATTACCGCTGTAATAACGTGTTGTTGTACGTATTTTGCATGGCAATCTAAATACTATTGCTGTAATAATCACTTGTTCGTAAAATTTTCCATGGCATATTTTGTGGAAGTTGTATTCTCAGGATAATAATCCACTCCCCACTTGAGAATTTTTTATAATCACGAGTTTTACTGGGAGTAAAATCTCGATATAAATTCTCTCTCGATATATCTGGCTCTGTAAGTTATTTCTGCAGATTATCTACATCTAGTATTAAATTAACAGTGAATCGCTATGGATCAATAACAAAGTGCCGCTTTCGTTTTGTTATGTAGAATTATCAAAAAAAAAAACTCAAGAAAAAATGTTGGGTAAGACCATGGATAAATCTTCGTTTACAAAAAGGAGCATGTGCATTATTATTTACAAATTACGTTTAGGAGACGCCCAACAATATCAAGTTTTTAAAGAATGTCAGCGTAACAAATTGGGTTTGTTATAAATTGTGTGTAATTCATTATCATTTCATTTTTTATCCAATATGAAAAAAATGTTATTTACTTAACTATTAAAAATGCATCCGTTCTTTGCGAATACTCTCTACTATGCGAGTTACACTCAATAGGAACTATCTGAGAGCGCTCTCAGCACTGTGCCCACTTGGATTTTTACTCTCGAGATTCTTACTCTCAAATGGACACTCACTTTACGAGTATCAATCGTCAATGTATAGTTGAACGAAGAGCAACATCAAAGGAAAATACAAAAAAACGATCGTGATGTTTCTCATTCTTCCTGTTCACAGACAATACGGTTTATTTATTTCATCACTAAAAGTGTGGCGCTAGTATAGCAACGCGGTACTGCAAAACGTCAAACAAAAAGAATAATAGGAAAGGTCGTTGTTCTTGTAAGCACAGAGGAGCGATTATGTTTGCAGAGGCGTAACTAGAGAATGGCAGGCATGGCACGTGCCATGGGCGCCAACTGAATGGGGCGCGCAGCGTCTACCATATGAATTCAAAAATGAAAATAAAAAAATATTTTTATAGATATAAATATGTGTAGGAAAAAGAAAAATAGCGGAAGCAAGAAATACAGCAGGAAATAGTGGAAGTTCTTCAGAACATAATGGACGACGAAAGCGCGACTAGTGAAACTAAAAGCGACGCAAAGCAACTCTATAATCGAATATTAACATAAGACTTTTTAACGTTGCTAGGGTTTTGGAACAAGATCTCAATTGGTATTGACCTCGTTCAAAAGAGGTTACAGGATCCTAAAATGAACTTTCATGATACAGCTTTATATTTAAAAGCTCTTCAAAATTGTTTTCATGTTGAAAGAGAAGTGTTAGTTAGTGACTCATTGAAAGAACGAATTCGAATTTGCAATGAATGGGACATTGAATTTGAAAGACGTTAAAGAAGAAAGAAAAGAATGGATGGCGAAACATCGAGAGATGCTGGTTTATCAGCTAAAGAGGAAATGGCAAGAGTTATGAAAGCCACTGTCGACCGTCTATTCAATGAATCAAAAAGTAGAAGCGTTCGTTTACAAGAAATTGATAAACATTTGGATTTTTTCTTGATATAGAAGGGTTGTCGTTTAAAGCCGAAACAAGCTACTTGAAAGAGCGTTGTAAAAAATTTGGAGAAACCTACAGTTGTTATGTGGATGGGCAAGAATTATATGAAGAAATTTTAGATTTTAGAACACTGCTAATAAGCGGTACCAAAAAAATATCAAGCCCCGAACAATTACTGAATTTTATAGTTCAGTATGGAGATGAAAACGTTTTCCCCAATATGCCTATAGCATTGCAAACATTGCTGACAATCGCGATTTCTATTGCCAGTTGCGAAAGATCAGTTAGCAAATCAAAATTGATTCTTTCATATTTGAGAGCCTCGATGGGCCAAAGTCGGTTATGTGATTTTGCTTTACTGACAATGAGCATAAAACGAGAAATGACCGAAAAAATTGACTTTGATAATATAATTAAAAACTTGCTTCAGTTAAAGCAAGAAAGATAAATTTGTAATAAAGTGTTAGTAGATTTAATTTGTGTGTTTTTTTTACCCAATTTTAAAGTAATTTTTTAGAAAATAAAACGTAAGCAACCTATCGTCGAAGAGGGGCGCAAGATCGGTGTTTGCCATAGGCGCCATTTACCCTAGGTACGCCACTGTATGTTTGGCTTACAGTATTATGGAAGTACCGGTTAGTTCTTAATTAAATCGCCTTTATTTTGATTGTTCTGAAAAATTTATTTTTAGGAAAATCATTAGAATGGATTTCTCCGACCAGTTCACTGCAATTATGGCATCAACCATCTATATTAAACAGGATGATCAATCGATGTATAACCATTTGTATGCTGGGAAAGATAAGAACAGCGAACTTCAAAATTTTGTTGGCTTTTTACCACTTTTAATATAAACACTATAATTAGCACTTTTAATAGCTCGTACCCACCTTGTCATCATTAATTTGTTTTCCGGAAACTTATCAAAGTGTAGCTCCCATTCCTTTATTTGTTTCGATTTGCATTAAGGCACGCAACAGCAAAACACCATGGTTTTTTATAAAAACATTATACCAAAAACATTAAAATAGTGCTAGTTATTGTGGAAAAGGATAGCTGGGCAATTTATTTACATAAATATATTCTTATTTTTTATTTTAAAAGAATTAAATATTTTAAAATTGTAATGAAAGAACTGAGTTACCTCAGCTCACTTACTTTCTTCTGTTTCTAATGAGACAGCTGGCTAACTACTCCACCAATTGGGCCACGGATGTTTAGTAGGTTGCGATTATTTTGTGGATATACTTACCATAATTGTTGTTTTCTTTTTCTCCGTTTGATGATTAAAAACAAATTGATGTGATTTTTCTTCTTTGACTCTGAACTATATTTCTGATATACTTTTTTACTTACTCGCGGTGTACTGTCTAGTATACAACCCCCTTAACACTTTTCTCAATAATCTTTTCAGTCTACTGACTGTTATTCTGGCTATCTACACTAACACCACTATCTCATTCAGTGATTTTTGGCATCTTTTTATACAAAATTTGGTGGCCTAAAACTACTGAATTTCCTCCACTATTTTACCCTATTGCCAATTAATCAAACTTTGTTTTAATAATTTTTAACCTAATTTAAAAATATTAAGATTCAACCAAAAATGTATTTCTTCATACTTGACAAAAATTGCTGATTGAAATTATTGGCCTAAAAATTTTCTTATTACCTACATTTTCATTGACGTAAATATTCACAACTTAAATATATGTTATTGTTTTGATATGCCTGTGTCAGCAATCTCAAGTAGTACAATTTATTTATTTCTATTGGGTTATACTATAGATACACACAAACTAGATAATCGCATATTCTACATTATCTAGTTAATTTTCCAATTTGTCACTGCACGATTTTGGCAAATCAATAGATAACTCGATTTCAAAATCTAGTTGTAGAAACAAGATAATCATGAAATATGTGCAAAAAAGAAACAATGAAAGTTTAAATGGGATAACATATAGGTATATGCAGGGCCAATCAGAGGGTGGGCCAGCCGGGCCATACGGCACGGGCCCCCGATTTTTAGGGGCCCCCGAATTTTTTGTTACTATAGATTTCTCATTTGCGCTTGATCTTCGATAGTATTTTGTCTTTATAACAAGAACAAGATGTGTGACAATTTAAAATTTGACATTGAAGAGCGTTTTATTTGCTTCGATTCATTCTCTGGAAAAACCGGAGAAGAAATTGCTGCCAGAATTCTTGAAATTTTGTCGGATATGGAATTAAATTATAATTTATGTATTGCTCGAGCATATGATAATGGTGCAAATTTGGCTGGCAAGCTAAACGGTGTGCACGCCATTCTTACGAAGCGTAATCCTAATTGTATTTTTTCCAGTTGTGGGAACCACACATTAAATCTTGTTGGAGTTGATTTAGCTGAATCGTGTAAAGAAGCTGTACAATTTTTTGGAGTTATACAACAAATGTATAATTTTTTTAGCAGTAGTCCGCGGAGATGGGAGGTTTTAAAGAAACATATCCGTATGTCTCTTCATTCGATTTCCAAAACTAGATGGTCTACTAGAATAGATGCAGTAAAACCAATAGCCAAAAATCTATTATCTATTCGAGATGCTTTACATGAAATGCATTCCTTTAATTTACCACCACACGCAATCGTTGAATTACACTCAATTGAGTAATATTTAAATAAATTTGAATGTGTTTTGCTTTCTATCATATGGCTCGAAATTTTGACAGAATTGAAGCTCAAAATGCTACACTTGATATTGAGCAAAATAATATTGAAAGTCTAGTAATGAAATTTCGCAATTTAAGCGGAATGTGGAATGAAATATTTGCGAAAGCAAAAGCTAAAGCACGTGAATATGGAGTTACATGTGATTTTGTCATTATTAGAATGATACGGACACAATCAATCGGATGCTGAAAAATACTACAGGATAAATGTGTTTAACGTAATAGTTAATTCCGTAATAGCTGGCTTACAAAGACAATTTCAATCTTTACAAAATATCTGCAATCTTTTCGGTTTTCTTTGGTCATTTCCAAATTTGACTGATGAAAAAATTGAAGCTGCAGTAAACCGTTTGCATTCAAAATACACGAGTGAGTTATCAAACGAGATACTAGATGAGGTAAAATTCCTTAAAAAAATGTATGCAGCTAATTTCAATGCGGATCCGACACCAACAAATTTATTAGAAAATATTCTCAGTAAAACTTAGCTGGTTTATTTCCGAATCTTATCATTGTCTTAAGAATATTTTTAAGTATTCCTGCATCTGTGTCTTCAGCCGAGAGGAGTTTCAGTGTTCTTGAAAGAATAAAAAATTTTCATCGCTCAACAATGGCAGAACAACGGTTAAATGGATTGGCAATGTTAAACATTAACCACGGCATGGCAAGAAAAATTAATTTTGAGCAAATCATTAGAGAATTTTCTAATAATAAAGCGAGAAAAGCTCCAATCTAATAATTTCTAATAAATTCTAATAAATACTAAAATGAATTCATGTGATATAAACTTAAGATTGTTTTATTTTATTTTTATGGGGTCCCATTTTAATAATTTGGCCCAGGCCCCCTGCTAGCTCTGAAAGGCCCTGGGTATATGTACTATGTCATTTTTAATAACTTGTATAAACTTATTGACATTATCTTATAAAATGAAAGTTTGACACGATACAAATATCGTTTATAACTAAAATTTTAATTTTTAATCGGATTTTTATGTGTCACCATAATTTGCAGATCACGGTCACGAAAACGTCATTCGAAATCGTGATCGAAGATTATCGCGATAATTTTTGTGTGTATCTATGGTATTACGCTTGTATTCACTCAAGCAGACATTTATATGATTGTTTGAGCGCCTACAAGATGACTATGGAAAATAATTAAACGATAAATGATTTTGAAAATTGTGAATTGAATTAATTTGGAAACAGAGTTTGCTAACTTAATTTTCTTGTTAAATATAGGAAAAAGTAATGAATGCCAAATGGCGTTCGTTACAGAATAATAAAACTTTATATACCGCATCTTATTTACTTACTTTGTTTGGTATTTTGGCAGTTTAATACCTCGTCACAAACGTGGCGACATCTACTTGAGTTTGACGCCATAAACCGTATTAATAGAACATTTCGTTTAAACTGTATTTTTTGGTTAAACCGTTAAATATTTTTAAGAGAAATTACTGATGCACAATTTTTCAGTTTAAAGGGAGAACACCACTGTGAACTACCATTTTCAAGTGCTTAGTTTGGTATTTTTTTTTGAGAAATGGGTTGGGTTTAGAGAAAAAAAAAACTTTCGGCTATATTTGGCATATATTTAAGTAAAAAAAAAAAAATTTTATGTAAAAAAAACACAAAATGGCGGCGCTAGAGTAGCTTTAGTAGAAGTGATTTTGCCTAGAGTCGCTCCGCTGCACGCAGTAGAAGTGTCTTAAATTTGTTCCTGGACCAAAAAATAAAATATTTTCATGAAATATATTAGTTTTAGCATCGAAGTACATGAGGAAATTAAAAAATTCCAAAAAATAAAAAAATGAGACAAGTTTGAAGAAAAGTTTCATTTTTCTACTATAATTTTCGTATATAAAGTTGTACATCTTTTCTAATTTTCAATGAATCAAAAAAAAACTCATGTACTTCGATTTTAAATCTATTTAAGAAGCTACAGTTAAATTTTCAAGTCGATTGAACAAAAATTGATTGAGTTCTGCTGCGTGCAGATTTCCAAAACACGGTTTCGAGAAAAACGCGTTTAAAGTTTTTGGTATCAATAACTTCTCAATAAGAGCTCTCAGGAAAATGCTTGAAAACCTTCTAAAAAAAAATTTTTTTAGCTATAAACGAATCTGTATCATATTTTTGAGGGTCTAAAGGATTTTTTAAAGGCAAAAAAAAATCGATTTTTTGAAAATCTCACAGTGGTGTTCTCCCTTAAATTTCCATACTCCAAATTTAGCAAAAAACATGTATTTTGAATATTGTAAAACTTTTTCTAACACAAAAACTTTCCTTGAATATATGTATATAAAAATAAAACACCTTCTTGCAATACAAAAATGTCAAACTATATTCATGTCCTTTCGGAAACGTTATAATGCTTACGAATTTTTATAACCTACTTTTTCTATATTTCATTCTTTCTTCTTTCCTCGGAAGTAGAAACTATTTTATTCATTTTATAACATTTAAGTCTCTTTCTTCTACCCTATGAACCTAGATAAATATTTATTTATTTCAAGTGATATGTACCTTTAGGCACATATTTTACTCTTACAGCTCGTCCAATCTGACTACCTATAGCGCCCTCGCTATAACTTTTTTTTTATTGATTTTTTTATTTTTTATTCTGACTTATTGTCAATTAAAATAACTTAAATTAATACATTAATGCTTAATATTACATAACAAAATAAAAATCAACCATAGATATAATACCATCGTATTAAATTTCTTCTTCAGAGTTCAAATACTCAATTTCGTATTCATCATCTAAATATTCTTCATCCCGGAATTCCTGATCATATTATGTTGTATCCCCAACTGACATCTCTGTCGCATTCGTTCTCCACTTTCTCCCCCTGACATACTTACATTTTTTGAATACAAACGCATGCTTCTGCTATCAAATATACCACCGAATGGTCTAGCCGAAACTTGATACCCTTCAATGTCTTTAAGCACGTATCTATTCTGATCTAATACTTTCGAAACACGATATGGTCCTTTGAACTTTCTCCTTAACTTACTTGTCCCACTTGCAACGTTTCCCTAATCATAACTAAGTCACCCTCCTAATAACTGACTTTTTTTCTGACTCTCTTGTCATAATATCTTTTGTTATACTCCTGTTGCTTCTCAATAGCTAACTTCGCACCTTCTCTAATTTTTCCCAAATCTCGGTCATCACCTTGGCTATGTATACTCTCAACAGTCTTAATGGTCATTCCTCTTTGTACTACTCCAAATAGCAGCTTTGAAGGAAGTTCATTAACTGCTTTATTTACCGTATTATTCAATAAGTGTTCAGTGTCACCTAACAACTTGTCCCATTCTTCATCGCGTTCGTTTACTAACTTTGCTAAAATCGGCACCAATACTCTATTGTATCTTTCCGCCTGTCCGTTGGAATTGGGTGAAGCCGTCGCTACTTTAACATGGCCCATGTTCTTGCATGAATGTTGCAAATTTATGAGATGTAAAAGCGGTACCCCTGTCCGTAATTATCCGTTTAGAAACACTGTAGTTCGAAAAATAGTATATCAAATGATTGCATACCTCGGCCGAACAACGTATACGAACAGTCGAATCAATGCCTCCTAGATTTATAGTATATTGAGGTATTGATTGCAATTTACAGGTATATTATATAAAACAAGTATAAAAATTGTATTTGTAAATAATTTGCTTGTATGTACACAAATATCTCAAACTTAATGTTTTTGTACTACTTAGATGTAGGTGGTTATTATGTTAAATAACTTATTTTTTTTTTTCGCTGGCGCTACATCTCATAGTGGGATTTGGCCGCTTCATTTTGAAGTTTCGTAATCATTTTGTTAACGGATAATGAGTGATTAATTCATTGATCCTACTCTTAAACCAGCCGTGATTTTTTCATCACCCGCGGGAATCGAACCCGGGACCTCCGGAGCGTAAAGCAAGTATGCTAACCACTGTGCCACCGGGGCGGTAATAAATAACTTATTGTAAATTTACAATAAATACAGAAGTGAAGTTTATAAAACTTAAATTTGTATAAATATTTAAAGGATCATACAATGAGAGTTGGCAAATTAAGATTAAATTTAATACTTTTAAACTAAATACAAAATGTATTTCTTTTTCTCGGGCAATTCAAAAATCAAAAAATTGGTTTATGCTAGCTGCAAAATGAGACATGGAAATTATACTCTGCAATAGTTCCAAATGACATGAGAAAACTGCACCTATGCATCAATAACTGGTTGCATTATTTTAGGTAAATTATTTAGTATTCTGAATTTCTCTTGAAGAAAATGTTTGTCTTAAGCAAAATTCACTTTAAAATATAAACCGAACAATACACCATCACAATTTCGCTTGCGTTCTCATGCTTTAATATCAGTATTAGTAAATAATATTGCTTTTATTCCGTTTATCGTGCCTCTATAGGTAGATTTTGTATCGAGTTGTGATAATCCTGTTTTACCAGATCATGGAGTAACAGAGATTGAGAAAAATAACTAGATAATGTAGAATGTGCAATTATCTAATACTACTTTGACTTTGTATAATACTCCTATAATACTATAAGGATCAATTGACTATTTCTTCAATTCTCGCTGCGGAAAAGCTACACATTTTACTGTATATGTATGCCAGCCGGACCATTGAACGATAAATTGTAGTAATTATAAATTTACAGCTTAAAAAGTTTTACTTCTGTCGCGCGTAGAGGCTACACACATAATTTTATATTATACAACGCTAACGCTGGTCTATTTATCAACAATCTTTCAATTTGTTAAAAGCATCCCAGTGTTTTCTATGAAACTCAAATTCCCGAACCTTTAATAATTCATATAAAGGCGATGCGCTATCCGACTAAAATTCTCGATAAACTTCCTAAAATAACTGGCTAAACCTACAAACTGTTGCAAAGATCTATTATCCGTTGGCACTGGGTATTGATTGACTGATAGTCTCTATGTGTTTATTACTTAAAGTTATTTGCGATTGCCTTATACTATATCCTAAATATTCAATTTCCGTTTTAAGAAAACTACACTTCGCGACTTGTAACTTTATATTGTTTTCTGCTAATTTCCTGAACAATTCCCCAAGAATATCCAAGTGTTCTTCTATACTTTCAGCTGAAACCAGTATATCATCTATAAATATTAATATTTTATTATTGTCTGTCAAGTCTTTAAAAACCATTTGTATATATTTTACAAAATGTGCAGGTGAATTAGTATACCCGAAAGGTAATTTATTAAACTCAAACTGTCCTTCTTCAGTTATAAATGCCGTATATTGTTTAGATTCCTCCTTTAAATCCACATGGTAGAAGCCATTCCTCAAGTCCAAACTACTGAAATACTTCTTCCCGCTAAGTCTCACCAAAACATCCTCAATTATTGACATAGGGTAACATATCCTCTCGACTATTTTATTCAACTGCCGATAATCTATACGCACATTCGTAATGTACCATTCTTCTTTCTAACCAACACTACCCGGCCTGTATATGCTGACTCACTATGCCTAATAATCCCTGCTCATTAACTCGTCCGTAATCTTCTTTAACTCAACTCTTTCGTAATGACTAAACCTTTTAGGCCTAACTCTGACTACCTTCTTTTCCTTCAGCTTAATCTCAGCTTCGTACCTAACCGCCTCGTTTCCCTTACTTTCACCCTTTACATAACATTCGTCAAACAAATTCGACACCTCGTTTCTAAATTTTATTGTCTCCTCCGTATCACCCACACTAACCTCATCTCTAGCTTCAATTAACATTACCTGTTCATCAAGTGCAGATAGTTCTAGCATAAGGTTAAGATCGAATGCGATTGACGGTTTGATTCTCACAGTTAAAATGCTATTTATACTCAAGAAATCCCTTCCCAAAATGAATTCATATCCATGGTTTCATTTGATACAACTAATAAATTTACCTTAAACTTATCACTAATTATAATATTCGTTCCTATCTCGCCCAAAATCACTAAACTACTCTCGTTAATGCCTTTTATATTTGGCATATTTTCGGAAAAACAATTATAATTGAATTCTTTAATTAAATTCCCCCTTACGATACTCACAGTACTTCCCGAATCTACTAGTACTTTGGTGTTGATTAATCGGTTGTCTAAAATAACCTATCTTGTATCTATATTATGCGTATCCATTAACGCTTCGATCTGCTGTACCCATTGTTCCGATGACAATCCGCTCTCATCTGTTGAATCAAAACTGGGTAAAATGTCTATAACATCTCTAATTGTAAACCTCATGTTATCATATCCCGCCTAATAACGATCTTCCTGTTCTTTTTGCTCCATATTTTGTGTACTTTTGCTCGATATATTTATCCTCGCATCTTCACATCTTGTTTCATCTTGTGCATCATCCATTACACTCCGTAGCAATCGTTGTAATAATTATTCTTTTTTGCCGTCTGTATTAAGACCACGTGCAGCCAATTCCTTCTTTAATTCTCTCACGTTTAATTCTCTTGACATCTTAATAATTATAACAACTATTACATATATGTATTGCAGTGTAGATAAGTAGATCCCACTTCTGAACTGTAAAACTTTTTCTAACACAAAAACTTTCCTTCGATATATATAAAAATAAAACACCTTCTTATTCTTTTAATTACATATACATATACATTTAACACAATACAAAAATATTAAACTATATTCATGTCCTTCCGGAAACGTTATAATGCTTACGAATTTTTATAACCTACTTTTTCTATATTTCATTCTTTCTTCTTTCCTCGGAAGTAGAAACTATTTTATTCATTTTATAACATTTATGTCTCTTTCTTCTACCCTATGAACCTAGATAAATATTTATTTATTTCAAGTGATATGTACCTTTAGGCACATATTTTACTCTTACAATATATCATACGAATAATATATTTTTCAGGTATATTTTTCAGGTGGTTCAGCTCCTGTGTATGCAGGGGGATAAACAAAAGACTAGCTTCTTGTGTCATAATTGTATATAATTACATTAAGTGCTCACACTTCCTCTTCGTGGTAGCCACTAGAAACTACTCTGTTAGAAGAGGAGGCTAAAGTGTGAGGGCTGTGGTTCTTCTACATGGGATAGTATTTGGTTAACAGCCCAACCTGTAAAACAATTTTGTTACGAAACCTCAACACGAGCCTCGAATATTTTTGGAGTCACAACAACGACCTCGTAAAAGGTACAGTAAAAGACAGCGATTTTAAATTTGGAAGATGGAACGTACTCAGCCTCCATCAACTCTTTCAACAAGCATTTACGTATAAACTCGACCTCATAGCGCTGCAAGAAACAAGACTAATCGGCAATGTCATCATCTATTATAGCCGCTACGGGCTAACCCTCTGTTACAGCAATAACATGGATAAACATGAATTTGGCGTTGGTTTCTTGATTAGCAATCGATTTCGTCAATTTGTGGCTGACTGCATGCCTATCAGCAATCGGATTTGTCGCTCAGGTTCCATGGACATCACTTTAATATCACATTTGTGAAGATTCATGCCCCCACTTGAGGAAAAGTCTGATCAAATCAAAGATGATTTCTATGACCAGCTCGAAACCGTCCTGAGCAAAATTCCGCAACAAGATATTAAAATTATTTTAGGCTACTTCAATGCTCAAATTGGCAGTGCTGGTTCAAACTTGCACCCTAAAACTTGGTGAATGCTAGCAAATACTTCCAACATAAGCGTCTTCACAAAGCCCCATGGAAATCAAACGACGGGACAGCGGTCAACCAAAGCGATCACATCCTCTTGTCCAAAAGACGTCTTTCAAGTCTTAAAAACATCAGGGGTGGGCGTGGGATCATGAAATCCTGTTGGAAATACCAGTCGTTTATAAAATATCACCGCTAGCAAAACCGACCGGAAAAGAAACCATATCATGAAATCCGGTTGGTAAAAATATTGAGCAAATTTTCGTTCAGTGTATATTTTTCTAAGTTGTTGTATATTTTGCTATGAAGTTGTCAAAATAATAAATAAAAATAACAAAATGTGTTGCTTTTACGACTGGACGAATCTTTTTTATATTTATATTAAAATGGTCCTTAACAGGCACTAATCATTATTATGTGATCTTTGAAATTGATTAAAAAAAATTTAATTTAAGTGGTATCTAATTTTTATTTCTTTGCATTCAACTCATTCATAAAATCAGGCGTGAAGTTGCTCGGAGGATTCAAGCTGACACTTGCTCTGTAACTTGCAGCTTCCGCAAATGCTCGTGTTACCTCTTCGTGGTGACTCCTGTTAACTAGATTGCTGATTTTTTCGGCTTCTAGGCTAAAACACGCGCTAAAGGAGTCAACCTTGAACCACCTACCTGAATATCCTGGCAGAAAATCCAGGACCTGCTCCGACTTGTCGGGATGCGGGCTGGCACAGGAACCAGGTGAAACTAACTGCATGTGCGGATCAGAGATCTCTTGGATTAGAGAAGGACTTGGCGAGGTATGGCCCGGAGCCAGCCTTGCTGTTAAAGCTAGGGAAGAGATACTCTGGAGGCCGAGAGCCAGGGTGCGGATCCCTTTGGAGCCTAGCGATACAAAGGTGATACTCCAGTTGCTGCAGGTTGGTAACTCAGATTTGCCAACGCACAACTGGAAAGTTGCTAAGCTCGAGGAGCCACGGGCCGACTACAGGTTAGCCGTCATAATTTTAAACAGAGAGTCACTGACTTTGCTGGAAAAAACCAATGGTATCGTAAACTATGGTTTCAGTGCAGTCACACTCAAAATCTACAAGAAGGACGCGGACAAGTCTGAGGCTCCGAAGTCTGAGGAAGCTGCTGAAAGCTCATCTGGGTGCCCTGAAGAGGGGAATAGCCAGGCGGAAACTATCTCCACTGATACGGAGATGACAATGTCATTGGAGTCATTAAGGAGGATCTCAGAGGACTGAAACCCTGTTATAGATTAATGCACACGATAAAAGATGGTAGGGTTCGGTCGTGCATTCTCGTTAAAAATAATATAAATTGTTTTCTGCTATCAAATTTCAGCAATGAAGATGTGGCAGGTGGCAGCGGTCAGCATTGAGGTCAATAAACGAAACCTCTGGCTAAGATCGGCCTACCTAGCTTACGATGAAGTGAACATTCCACCAGTCATTCTAGGTGAGGGAATTTTGGAGGCTCAAAAGCGCAAGGTTGGAGTCATCCTGGGGAAGTACGGATACAAATGAGCGAGGTGAGTTACTCCTTGATTACATCCTAAGTACTAACCTTCATATATGTAACATAATCAATAAGCCGACTTTTATAACTAGAAATAGACAGGAGGTATTAGATATTACACTTGTCTCAAACTTTTTGACGACTAGTCTATTAAACTGAAAAGTGTCGGAAGACCACTCCTTTTCTGATCGCTGTTATCTTCAATTTAAAATGGACTTGGTTTCTCCAAACAGCCCTTTCTACAGGAACAGGAGGAAAACCGACTGGGACATCTTCAGAACTATTCTGGGTAATTCACTACCAGTGCCGGTGCCTAAACCTCCAAAAACTACCGTAGAACTCGATGGTTTAGTGGACGAACTGTTCAGCGCTTTTGACGAAGCGATACTGGGCTCTTGTCCTCTTAGTAGGCCTAGGGGTAAATCTCGGCCACCTTGGTGGTCAAAGGAGATTCAACAAATACGTCAACGATGCAAAAGACTCTTTAAAACAGCAAGCAAACAAAAGCCGCTGTAGACTGGGACTCCTATAAGGAAGTCCTCAAAATTTACAAATATCAACTAAGAAGTGCAGAGAACAGATCTTGGAGACTATACTGTGGCAAAATTCAGGAGTCTTCAGAGATGTCATTGTCCAGGCTGCGTAAAGTACTATCTACTAGCACTTCCATCCCAAGATTTCTTCAAAGGCCGGATGGAGCATGGACCACAAATAGTATGGAATCGCTGGAACTACTATTGGAGACTCACTTTCCTGGTTGTTCCGAATCTGTACCTACTATATCAGCAGGTAATAGGGCAAGTAGCCTCGTAGGCCAAATTATTAGCAGAAGACAGATTCTGTGGGCGATAAGCAGCTTTAAACCATATAAGTCGCCAGGACCTGATGGTATTATCTCTGCGAATACTCAACAAACTACGGATCTAACCATTTCCTGGTTTGAGGTAATTTTTAGAGGCAGCCTAGAAGTATGTCACTTTCCCAGTAAATGGACGGAAGTGATGGCTGTTTTCATACCTAAGGCGGGAAAACGCTCACACTGCAGTCCCAAAGATCTTAGACCGATTAGCTTGTCTTCTTTCCTTTTCAAAATACTGGAAAGACAAATAGAAGCTCATATTAGAGGCACGGTTGTGCCGGCAAAGCTGGCTAAATCTCAACATGCCTATTGCAAGGGGAGATCTGTAGAAACTGCTCTTCATTCTCTTACATATTTTATTGAAAAATCTTTCGAATATGGAGACTACGCGATGGTAACCTTTTTGGACATTGAGGGAGCCTTTAACAACGTGCTTACAGGGGCTATAACTCGGGCACTTTCGAATCTAGGAGTGGATAAATCTCTCAAGGACTGGATAGATCAAATGCTAAGAGGCAGGATCATAAATGCCAGTCTGGGGAAATCCTCCGCCAGAAGATTTGCAAGCAGAGGCACGCCGCAGGGTGGAGTACTGTGCCCCCTTCTTTGGAACTTGGTCATAAATGATCTGTTGCTGAGACTGGAGGATAGTGGCTCCAAGGTGGTTGCCTATGCGGACGACGTCGCTATTGGTGTCCGTGGAAAATATCCCGGCACACTTAGTGAACTTATTCAAAATGCTCTGGGCATTCTTTCATTATGGGCCAATGGTTGTGGGTTGAATGTGAACCCACCCACACAAAACCGATTGGTTCTCTTCTCCAGGGAATATAAAATTCCTCATGTCGATCCTCCCACTTTAAATGGGTTCAACTTGGCTTTTATAGATGAAGCAAAGTTTTTGGGTCTCGTTTTGGACAGTAAATTAAACTGGAGACCTAATATTATGGAAAGAGTAAAGAAAGCTACGGTAGCGCTATACTCTTGCAAAAATGCCATTGGGAAAGGTTGGGGCTGGAGCCCCACATGGTCCTTTGGCTATACACAGCAGTAGTTAGCCCCATTCTTCTGTATGGGGTAACAGTCTGGTGGCCTGCTCTGGACAAAACTGTCAACCTAAAGTTGTTGACAAAAGTTCAGAGAACAATCTCTCTGTGGATCAGTGGTGCACTGAGGAGCACATCCACTCAGGCACTGGAGACTCTGCTATTTCTGACTCCTCTAGATATCTTGGGAAAACAGTGGGCAGCTTGCACTGCCATACAACTGAAATCCACGTTAATGTGGACCTGCAATAATACAGGGCACTCATCTATACTTTGTACCAAAGGGCTTCCCCATACCACCGACTATACTGTCCCGCCACTATCTTTTGATAGAAAGTTCCGGACTATTATCCCATCCAGAGACGACTGGATGTTGGATGCAGTTTTGGAACCAGGAGTTTTAACTTCTTCACTGATGGTTCAAAACGGGATGGAAGAGTAGGGGCTGGGGTGTTCTGCGAGGAACTCACGTTAAACCTCTCTTTTTGTCTCCCTGACTACTGTAGCATTTTTCAAGCTGAAATAACTGCGATAAAGGAAGTCGTGGACTGGTTGAGGTATGATGTAATATCGACTTGTGATATTCGCATATATACGGACAGTCAGGCTGCCATTAAAGCGCTTCAATCACACCTTCTCACGTCGAAAGTAGTCCAGAACTGTCTCTCATCTCTTAACGAGATGACAGATCAGTTCAACATCCATATCATATGGGTGCCAGGACATTTCGTTAGTACGGGGAATATAAAAGCCGATGAACTGGCTCGACGTGGTACAACGGACCACATCTCAAACAGCAAAAAGGATATTGAAATGCCTCTTGCGGTATGTAAACTGCTGCTTCAGGAGGAAGCTAGTAAGTTGACGAATGCCAGATGTTCAAATAGTACCTCATGCGTAATAACTCGGCAGGTCTGGCCAAAGTTGAACTCGACGAGATCCAAACAGCTGATCTCACTTCAGCGGAGTCAGATTAGTGTGTTTGTTGGAGTGATTACGGGGCACTGTCTCATAGGCAGACATGCGAGTAGACTTGGTTTCTTCTCACATGACCACTGTCGTAGTTGCGAGGACGAACAGGAGGAAGAGACAGTACTTCATCTTCTTTGCACCTGTTCTCGCCTGGCACGAAACAGACTGAATTTTCTATGGGCACTCCTTTTCAACGACCTGATGGAGCTCAGCAGAATAGACATCAGGAGTATCCAGCACTTCATAGCAAGCTCAAAGTGGTTTCAATGAGTTGGAGGAAAATTGGAGGAAAACCTTTCTGTGTCTATGCCTGGTCCTAGTAGACCGCCATCCAAACCTAACCTAACCTAACCTAACCTAACCTAAAATGGTCCTTAACAGGCACTAATCATTATTGTGTGATCTTTGTAATTGATTAAAAAAAATTTAATTTAAGTGGTATCTAATTATTTTTATTTGTTTGCATTCAACTCATTCATAAAATCGGTCATTAGGTTTTTCTTAATGACGTTTGTCAATAAGCTATTCTAATAAAAATTACTAAAAATTAATGAATGATTTTTTAATGAATAAACATTTTCGAATTAATTTTTATCATTTATTAATTTTTGGTTTGAAAATTTTGGATTTTTTAAAGGAAAAATCGCTATCCGTCAACTAATACCTATAGAAGGATTTTTGACGGAAATTTTCAGCAAAAGCTGTGTTCATGATACCGTTGTTTGTAAAACCGGGCGATTACTGTCAAAATTCTACCGGTATCGGATTTCATGATACCGCCGCAGAACTAAACGTGAAGGTAACATCGATTCAGACATAACATGATATAAAATTTAAAATCCTGGAATCTGGCCTATCATGTTGACTAAAAGGCAATTGCGTGAACCAGCGAGTCAGTAACAACTTTAAGTAAGAATGCGATTTAAATGTATAGTTATACCAACTACTGTGAAATCAAACGCAATCTATCGGGCAAAGTAAAACGCATAAGTTTACTACAGTTCAGCGGTCAGAACGGGAGTGAGGAACGTAACGTTTATTTAGCTCTCTTACATGAATATAATGCCCATAGGCGCACCTGCATCTATTTCACGCTTTACATTTCAACACTCCGCCTCGATCCTTTTAATCCAAAAACAATTACCAATTAATCAAATGATCGCAAATAATAAATTCAAATTATTAATTATATAAAAAAAAATTAAATTAGCGTTAAGCGCAGTTTCGTTCGCAATGTGTTTTCTGTAGCAGCTGGTAAACCCTTCGCCATGATATCCGCAAGCTACTCTTTGGTGTTGATGTACTTCACTTCGATATCTCCCCGAGCGATTATATTGCGCAGAAAATGATATTGAATATCAACGTGCTTGAGTCTGTAAGATTCCTTTCCACTCGATGCGATGACGATGCAACCTTGGTTGTCCTCGTGTATGACCGTTGGTTTATCGACGAATTCACCCATCTCCCCCAACAATCCTCGAAGCCAAATCGCTTCACACACTGCAGAGCTCAACAAAACGTATTCTTCCTCAGTCGACGATAATGCTATGGCCGTTTGCTTCTTTGTAGACCAGGAAATAATATTACCAAATACCAGAAATACATAACCAGATATGGATTTACGATCAACGATATCGCTACTCCAATCTACATCCGCATATCCGGTCAACGGAGTACTTCTCGAACCCTGCACAAATGTCAATTTAAGCTCCAAAGTCGTCTTGATGTATCGCAACATTCACCTCAAGTGCGTCCAATGTTCATCAGTTGCACATGCCTAGAATTGACTAAAATATCCAATCGCCGCGCGAAGATCTGGTCGCGATGTCGTTGCTGCGTACATTAGACAGCCAATCAATTCACGATATGGTTGTTTCGTTGTAATCACAGCATCCTCAGTCTTCTGGAGCTTCAATTTACATTCGATGGGTTTGAGATCCCGTTGCAATTTTCCATTCCAAAACGTTTGAGCACATCTTGTGAATAGTGATGCCCAAGAAGTGACGGATCTCACCAATGTCTTTCATTTCAAACTCGCTTCGAATTGATCCTCTTGATTTCATCAATTTGCTTGACCGATTTTTCGAGTAAAATTAGATCGTCCACGTACAGAACACACACAGCTTCATCTCTTCGTCCACGAATGTACAAACATTGATCATATTTCGATTGCTCAAAACCAATACTAATCATAAAACAGTGAAACCTCTCGTTCCAGACGCGAGACACTTGTTTTAACCCATATAACGACTTTTCGAGTTTGCAAACAAATTTTCCTTGTGCAAACCCATCCGGTTGCTTCATATATAATTCTTCCTGAAGTTTTCTGTTGAGTTGTTCATCCATTCATCAGCATCATTTCGCCCTCGAATGCCCTCAAACGAACAAGGAACATCGTCAACAAATGCTAATGCATTTAATGCAAAAACTGCCATGGCCTCGTTGTCCTCATCTTCCATACGATCATTAATTATTGATCCACTGACATAATCAACCTAACGAGCCGGTAGACGATGCTCTCGCCTCTCGCAGTGGTCGCGATGATGATGCATTCGTCATCTGTTGCACCACTATATCCGAATCATGTTTCTCCGCCTCATCGTCGCCGGCTAGTTCCCTCTCGACAGAAAACCATTCATCAACGCTCGCGTCATGATCATCATCAAGTTTATCTTCATTGTTGACAGGTGCCTCCGCCTGGTTTCGATGATCCTTAAGTCGTTCGACCTAAATGACCTTACTAATGTCTTTGGTCTTGATATCCGCTAACCGGAACTCATCAAACTTGACATCACGACGAATAACTACTCATAATGATTCAGCATCCTACAATCGATAGCCGTTTCTTGTATATCCGACCATGGTCATCAGCTTTGACTTATCATCCATTTTCTTGCGTAAAGCAATCGGAATATGTGCCTATGCTGTTGAATGTTGATCTAAACACACGAAGGTTCGACAAATTTGGTCCTTTGCCGTACCACAGTTCCGCTGGCGTTTTGTGATATATGCCGTACTACAAATCGCTTCACTCCAAAATTGCTTGTCCATTTTTGAATCAGCAATCATGAACCTTGCTTTTTCCAACAGAGTTCGGTTCAATCTCTCTGCTACGTCGTTTTGCTCCGGATTGTATGGTGCCGTGTATTCAACCCAAATACCTTTATCAATCACGACACAATTTCTTGAACTGATGCGATGAGTATTCACTACCATTGTCGCATCTCAATATTGAAATTTCTCGCTCGAACTGCACGGAAACCATATTGGAAAAAGCAACAAAATATTCTATTACCTGCGATTTGGTTTCCAACAGGTAAACAGCCACAAAATGTGAATCATCAAGAAACGTTACAATGTAATATTTGCCAACTAGCGTGGGTGGGGTGATAGGTTCACACACATCACTGTGGATCAACTCGAGAATTGTTGATGATCATGATCCGCCTTGACTCCAAAATGGTTTTCGCTCCTGCTTCCCGAGTGCGCAAGGCTCATACACTCCAGTCAAATTACCATTCAATTTTCTAATGCCGTTCACCATCGATGCCAATCGCCGAATATCATTGGTGTTCAAATGACCCAAACGCTTATGCCACAATTCGATGTTTTGAATTAATTTATTTTGTATCTCATATGCGATTCACCGACTAATGCTTCATCACTGAATTTGGTTGTACTTCATTTAAAACAATAAGTGATTGTCGATCGACGATGATTTCAAACTTGTATAAGCTGCCTTGTCGCTTTCCAACAATCAATTCGATCTGTCCTTGACGAACGTACACACAGCCATCCATAAACATAACGTCAAAACCGCATTCTCAAGCCGGCTCATGGAAAATAAATTACAAATTCTCCACAAACAAAACATCGTTGACTCTAGATATCCTCTCTTTCCCATTAACTACCGTGTTATCCCGAACAACACCAATTTTTGTTGCAAATATCGAAATTTCATTTTTTTCAACACCAATCGAAATCGATTTATTTAAATTTTTCCATTCGCTAAAAAAATGAATCATCATTCACGATATGCTCACTAGCACCCGAATCAAAATACCAACGCACACACGAATTGCGTTTTCACTTCAATACAGAGCTGGCAACATCAGCCAAAAATGTGATTTCATCCACTCGCAACATTCGATTTCTCTTTTTTTGCCGATATTGATCTTTCGGTTGGTTTCTAAACCAAACGTTTGCAATAATAACACTGAATTTTCGATCGATCTCCATACATCGCTATACCATCGGTTACTTTGTATGAAATTATTGCCCTTGATGCCTTTATATAGTATTTACTCTCCGCGTCCAGCAATCGACTGCGAACCAGTTCCATTGTTAAATCCTTTGGATCCATTGTCTCAAGTGCCGTGACGACCAAGTTGTATTCACTCGGCAAAGTAACCAATAACGAGACGACGGCCATGCGATCATTCGTTTCACCACCGCATGCCTTTAATTCAAACATTTATTATGACGCAAATATTTATCATGGTGATGACGATGAACACATCTATGACCCCCTGGTGAGAGTGCGGAATCCATGGCCCCAACCCACCTTTCATGTCAGACTATAGGCTAGCATGAAGCAATGCAATGTGCAGGTGGTTTAAACAAAATCGGGTCTATAACCGTACGTCCTCGAGTTGGCTGGCAACGGCGTAAGGTAGAACGTTAAAAAATTAACTCAAACGATTAAGACGAAATTCGATAATTGCGATCTAAATGGTGTTCTAAAATGACTTTTTGACGAAGTTCTGGAATATGCCAATTAGGATGGGACTTGGCTATTTCTTAACCGATTTTAATCAAATTCGAAATTATGATGAAAATAGAATTCTCAAATGATTTTTTAAATAAAGTCCTGCAAAGGGCCAGTTACTATTCTAGATTCAGCTATTTTTAATCGAATAGATAAAATTCGTCAGTATGGGACTATAACATGATTTTTAGATGATTTTGATAAAATTCGACATGTGGAATGAAAAAGGATTCGTAAATGATTTTTATTGAAATTTTGGAATATGGCCAAATAGGATGGAACTTGGTTATTACTCAACCAATTTGGAGGAAATTAGACATTTACGATATAAATGGGATTCTAAAACGATTTTTTGATGAAGTTCTGGAAATTGGCCACTAAGGATGAAACTTGAATTTTACTCAAACGATTAAGGCGAAAATCGATATTTGCGTTATAAATGGGGTTCAAAAATGATTTTTTGATGGAATATTGTAAATTAGACCATCAACAGACCATGTTGTCTTCCTCCATGTCCAGTCCTTTCAGTGCCTATATGAAAATCTCTTCGTCCAGGTCACCGTTCAAAAACGCAGTCTTCACGTCGAACTGCATCATCTCCAGAACTTCTGCTGCGGCGATCCTTAGGATGGTCCGAATGGTATCGTATTGAACCACTGGTGAAAACGTTTCACCATAATCAACTCCTTCTCGTTGTGAAAAACCTTTTGCGACAAGGAGAGCCTTGAAAATTGGACCAGATGAATTTAGCTTCAATTTATAAACCCATCGACATCCGACGACGTTGCGGTTCTTCGGACGTTTCACCAGCAGCTCCCATGTCGAATTCTTCTTCAGTGATTGCAGCTCATCCTTCATCGCTTCTCGCTATAGCCAGCTTCTGCGGAATTTAATGCTTCTTCATACATGTTTGGCTCAAACACGACAGATGAATATCCGCTCACTATCAATCGATCTGATTCATTCACTTTCTTACATAAATTATAACGTTCATTATTGCGTACGTTCTCGATTTGATCCTCATCGTCATCTGCTGTCAACGTGATATCGTTTGTATCGAGGAATTCATTATCAGGCATGGACGATGTGTTATGTCTATTGTCAGACGAGCCGATACTCTGCAGATACTGTTCCATGACTGGCGGCTTCTCTTTCGACACTTGCCTCTTGACATCATGAACATCTTTCTCATTCAGTTTTACTTTGCAGCTCACAATGACCTTCTGTGTGTCTGGATCAAACAGCCGAAAGTTCTTCGACGTGCACTCGTATCCGACTAGAAATACCTTTTTTGCCTTGGTGTCCCATTTCTTACGTCCACATTGCTTTGGTATTTGCACAAAGCACTCGCTGCTAAAAATTCGCACATGACCCATTTCTGGTCTCACGCCAAACCAATTCTCATACGGAGTTGCGGTCGGACATTTCATATTCGACGATCTATTCAAGATGTACACTGCTGTTCGTACTGCTTCTGGCCAAAAACGTTTCTGCAAACCGCTGGAAAGCAACATCGTATGGGCGCATTCCACAACGGTACGCATCTCACGCCCATTTTGCTCAGGCGTGTACGATACGATTCGCTTAACTGTTACTCCAGCATTCGACAGCACTCGCATACAATCTTTGTTGATAAATTCAGTGCCGTTGTCGAAACGCCGTTGCTTCACTGAATTACTTGTCGAACTGCGAACCAATGACAACACATCTTTGATTTTTCCGCACACCTTAGATTTGCTGGCCAGTAGATCCACATACTTGAAACTCGTTGCCTCATCCTTGAATAGAAGAAAATATCGCATTTCGCTTATGCCCAATTCTTCCATTGATCCATAAAGATCGGCATGTAAATATTCGCCCTTTGCAGCCACTCGTTCTTGCGCTGGTTTGTGCGAAGCACGATGCATTTTTCCGACATGAGTCCTCACAGAAAAATTTCGCATCCATCAGTTTGCAGCCATCCATCCTGGGTTGTCATTATCAGGAACATGCTGTACTTTCTTCAGGTGTCTCTTCTCCCATACACCGTTGACCTTGGCTTCGATTAGAATTGTGCCCGTGCCACGAATCGGTAGTCGAAGCCCGTTTGCGATTTGGACAAACCGCTCAACATCGTACCTCTTGTGATCAACGAACCATTCGATGCGAGAAGACATATGTTCTGTGGCACCCGAATCAGCAATCCGAACGTTCACGTAGTCTTTAGCTGTTCCACTCTCGTGATCCCCACAAAATGCAGCATCGCTATCGCCCTTCTTACTTTCAGACGACTTGTTACTATACTCTTCGGACATTCTCTCTTCCAATGTCCAACTTCATGACATTTGTTGCATTTTGTTTTCCTTTTTCGTTCGCTGCTGCTTCCACTTAAATTTTTCGCTGAAAGCAGCATCCGATGGCACGTCATCCACTTTATTCATTTGGTCCTCGTCCAGCTGCAATCGTGCAAGTAAACTGTCCAACGTTATGGCCTCTTTGATGTTGTACAATACCGTCTTAAAATTGCGATATTTCAACGTCAAACTGCTGATGATGCGCACCATTTTGATTTTCTCTGATAATTTTTCACCTTGGTCTTCGATTTTATGTGCCATTCGGCTCACTTTTGACACATACGCCAAAATTGATTCGTCATCAGCCATCTTCAAAGAAAAATAATCCTCATATAGGCTCATGATATGCACCCCACTGCGTTTCTCGTGAATGCTGGCCAATTTATCTGCAATTCCCTTCGCTGTTTTGCACATTAGAATTTGATTCGCTTGCTCACTATCCACCGATGAAATCAGAATCGCCATCGTTTCTGTCTTATTGACTTTTTCCTTCGTAAATATTTGATGAGCTAGCGCTTTTTGATTGGAACTTTGGAATTTCAATCAAATTTATTGACACTGCACTGTGTTGTTTTTTACCATAGATCCTTGTCCTTCGCTATTCACATTACAGTTCACTTTTTGGTCATTTAAATTGAACCGGATTCTTTGGAAACGAGGTTCTAAAATGATTTTTATCATCATACAATTTTTCTTCACTAATAAAATAAAATAAACCTAATATGCCGTAGTGTACCATATCCATATGCCATACTAAAATATGCCGTAGTGTCATATTTCATAGAGATTTGCCATAACGACCGAACCCCGTTTTCAGTAAGAGCAGCTCTAACTATTTATTAAATCAAATCTTTATTTTGGAGCCAAAGCTCCAGTTTCGGCAGTGAGTGTAACCAAGGCCAAGAGAATATGTCAGAGGATCTATTGTGACATCAGGTAGAACATTACAGGGAATAAATAAATTAAAAATGACCAAAAATGTATTTTTAATTGAATTATTATTGTTTTCATGTTTGTTTAAATAAACTTCATTATATGTATTCTTGATTTTTTCATTTTTTTTTTTTTAATTAAATTACAATAAATTTACATTTAATAATAATAATTTCCTTTATATGAAAAATATATATAATAAATTTAATTTTAAATTTTAACTACAAAAAAAAAAAATTTTAATTTGTTTCTTTTTTTTTTTTTTTTTTTAATTATTGTAAAATGTAACATTGGATTAAGGAATCGCAGAAGAGGAGCACGGTCGGCTTTTAGTTTTTGACTATTGTGGTACTAGTAGATATAATAAATATAGGAAAACTTCACTAATAATATGCTCGTCTGGGATTATTCAACGGATTCGGCCGGAATCGATAGGCTAACATCATTCTTTTACGATATGCGTCATATTCATTGTCTTCTTCATTCGGATTTATTAACGCTGAAGCACCAAGACCCTGATTTGATTCACCACGACTTGCTCTATTTTATTTGGAATAGACGAGAAAAATAATGATCGATTAAAATTCGATTCGATTTATAGATATACCCGTTTTAGCTTTTAAGTTTACTTATTTATTGGATCAACAATACCACTTCCACCCGCACCTAATCCTTGTCCTTCTTTCCAGCCGAGTTTTTGCAACATTTGAAAACCTGCGAAAGAGACAGTGTTTGTGATTTAGAAATCAGTTAGATCGGGGGCTTAAACTAAATTCAAGCTGGGTGTGTGTATTACCAATGTTATCCTCTGTTAGTTTGTACTCTTTGTAATCACTCAAATCGGGTTCTCGATTATTTTTTTTCGCATTGTATTTTTCCATAAATTTTTTTAATTCCTCAGGCGGTAAAAAATCTCCGATATGGTGTTTTCCTTCTGATTGTTTATTTAAAGCTTCTGCCCATATTTCCGTTGCCTTCATTTCTGCCGACCGTAATTTATGTTCCCACGTTCCACCAGTCGTATCCTCATCTGAATCATATTCATACTTAAATTTTCCACTCTTAGCCAAACGATCAATCTCGTCCCGTTTTTTTAGCATATCTTGATAAAGCAAATAAATTTTATAATGTTCCTCCGCTTTTTTCCAATCATCTTCGCTTAAATCAATTGTCCCAAAATTTTGACGAGCATACTGCAGAAGTGCTAAATCAGAACGTGTTACATTCGTGAGTAGCGGTTTTATTGGTTCACCTAAGACTAAATTTTGTGTATGTATTATTTGTTGTTGTGTTATTCCTACTAAGCTTGAGTTTTGTTCGTTTATTCCTAAATCAATAACTTTATCGCCCCATCGACTTTTTTTAATTTTGCTACGATTCGAGGATTTCGAATCGGATGATTCCGTTCCGTTACCACCAGCTACACCTACACCACCTTCACTACCCGCTATTCCCGTACATTTGTCTAAAAAATCATCTCGATTTTTACTATATCGACTATACCTTTCATCTTCATCGTCACTGTCACTTGTATAGTACTCATCATCATTGCGGCGATTTGTTATTTTCCTTTTTATATTCCGTAAATTACGTTCCTTCGCCTCTTTCATGTACTCATAATCAGAATCGGAATCATTGCATCCATCATCATCTTTATCGTGATAAATTTCGGATGGATCATACTTTTTATCGACTACCATTATTTGTTGTCGTTTCATTTGCACATTTTCACGATAAACTTTGTACGCTTCGCTTTCTTTTGAGAATAGAAACCTAAAATTTAAGAATTACATTCAATAAGACATAAAATGTTAAATCAATAAATTTCAATATTTTACCATAGCGATGGTGGAATATCGTTTTTAAGCGAAATAATTTTATTCTCGAATTCATCACCACATTCTGCAACCGTATCGATTAGTTGATCTAATGTTGTTGGAATAGCATTGCTATTGTTGCCTACCTCTTCTGCTGGTGAAAAAAAAAACATAAATTTTAGCATCAAAATTTGTCGAATTGCCTGTCATACTCTGAATTACCTTTAATTTGGGATAGCAACGATAATCCACCGCTCGAGGATTGGTTCTGTTGTATTGGTATTTTAATGGCATCCAAATTTAATTCTGGTTTCGGTATTGCATTTAGATCGAATTCTTTTGGTGGGGGGATTTCATTTAACGATAACGGCTTTGGTTGTGGAATTGTATTTAAATTTATTTCATTAGAATTTATTAATGATGGAATATTACTACTACTGTTGTTGTTATTATTATTTAGTAAATGTGTTGTATTATAAGCTGGGAGTTCTGAACTTATTAGTGCTGGCATTTGTGCAAAACTAACCGAACTGGTTGTGAATGCAGCTGTAGGACAATTTATGTAATTTTGATTACTCATTTCGGTTGGTTGAATAAATGGTTTTTGTTCTAAAATGGTGTCATCAGCATTCGTTCTGAATGTTGGAAAAAATAAAAAAATTATTTTCATTAATAAATGGTTTTTGTGTGAGCTCAAACATTTAAACCGAGAATGAAAATATCTTTTAAGCTTGTTCATTCATCTAAAGTGGCGTTGCTCCCGATCAAAACAGGAACCTAAGTAATGTAAATCTGAAAATCCCTGATTTATATATTACCTATACCTACATCAAAATTGTCTTTAGTAACAATTCTTTCGTGATCACTAAATAAAAAAATCCAAACAGCTTTAATTGTGTCTATTGAAATTGTTTAATCGAAATTTGAACCTGTACCTACTTCTTAATTCATAACTATTTGCTCTTGTTAAAACTTCCTATTTTCTAAAATTAGATCTGATTATACTTATTATTGTTGTTATTGTAATTAGATTCTACTTCAGGAAATTAATTATCGTCACGGATATATCGCCAGAGAAGAATTTTCATTTTGGAATATATAACTGGATAATTCATCGGAAGACGAAAGGACGAAATTTTAATTGGCTCGTCAGAAACAGATGTAGTAAACTAAGTTACACATTCTGGCCATCTCTTTGGGCTTGTCTTAAGTTGTCTGCCATCGTTTTGTGCTCTTTAATTCCCTAGTAATTTAGAGAATTTAATAAATCCCTCAATAAAAATGGTTGGTTCAATAAATGAGAGATCCGGCTAAAAACTAAACGTACAGAGAATTATTTCCATAAAAAATCCTTGTTATTAACAAACATAAGTTAAAACACGGAAAACATATTCTCCGCTTTGTATTTAAATGAAAATCAACCACAAAGGTATAAGTGAGTGCATCTAAAAACTTAAACTAGAACAAAACTGTCAAAGGAGTCAAAAGTTGAATGGCCTGTCGACGACATACCATGCAACATAAACCAAATCGAAAGAAGCAAAATCGATCAAATTGAATCGGCTAGGACAAACGAAATAAGCATACTACGGTTCGAGCTTGCCTCTCAAAATCAGTACACCACATGATTGTGTGTAAATTATACTAAACACCCGTCTCATCACACAAACACTAAACAACGTAAATAAAATTTCTACTGAAAAAGATGTTAGGCGGCTAAAAATAGATCTCAAAATCAACAGACAAACATATATGATCGTATCTCTTAACTCAACTTACCCTGATTCATTCATTTCGCTGCTTCCATCAACCAGATGATTTATTAACAGGGCGGCTTCAGCAAATTTTTTAAATTTTTCCATAAATGATCCATCATTACTGAATGTGTTACGTATTGCTGGGGTACACGTTGATGAAGCCAAAGCTGTTGTTATTATTGGTGCCGCCACAGATATTGGTGCTGCCGTAAGCGTTGTCGTCTCCGGTTGTGTTGTTGACAATGATGTAGTAGTATCTGTTCCTGTTACTATTTCATTTGTTGTATTATCAAATGTTTCATCATTTGATGTATTTATATCCTGTATAGTACTACAATTATTACCTGAACACAAATTATTTGTAGTCGTCGCGTTACTATTCGAGGACGACATATTTGCTGCGATAGTTTTTGCTATTTCGGCATTTTTCTGTTTCTCTAATATTTCACGCTTCTTTTTAGCAATCAGCTCCTCTTGTTTAGTCATTTGGGCCACCCTATCGTTACGAGTTAACAATTGTCGTGACATTTTATATTTTTCTTTTATAAATTTCCTCGCTTGTAGGAAAAAAATTTTTTCTCGTGTATGGGAAAAAAATTTTCAAAATAAAAAAGAAACTAAATAATAATAAATATCAAATACTCGTTAGAATTTTTTTATAACATATTATATTTTTAGGTTTTTATGATGACGGAATAATTAAATAAATGATTTTTTTTTAATTATATATGAGGCACAACAAATTATAAGAAAAAAAAATCTTGTAGAAAAATAATGTAGTAATCAACTTGACATTATTTATTGACAATTTAATTTATTTATGGCTGAGCAAATGTGCTATAATTTGTTGTAATGGGTGAGTTTGACTTAACTGTCAAATTATGGTTGGGAAATTTTTTTATTTTCTATTTATTGCATAGCTATTTGTATCATAATTCCAACATTTTTAATTAAAACCAATTCTACTGTAACATATAATTCTTATTAGATTAAGCTGCATATAAAATATAAATAATTATGTACCTTTACAAATATCATGGAATGGAGACATTTCCCACCAATAGATGGAAACAAATAGGTTATAGATTTTATAACAGTAAAATTATTAACACAAGACGGACTACGGCTACTAAATAATAGCCGTATTTTCTTGTCAATTCGAAAAAGAATTACCAAGTACAGCGAATGGAAAAGTTTAAAATGCACCTTACGTTCGCAACTCATGTTTTTTAGATGTACAAAACAAACGCACATGTTAAAATAAAACGCCTCGAATATGGGCGACCACTGCGCTCCCACTTTACACAAGTACGTTAGATACTTCTAGAAACACAGCCGCAACAAAAATTGTACAAAATTATTCTTATATCGTAAAATTTTGTGTCACAAATGTGACAGGGGAAACTAGCGTCACATATATGTGACGCTGAGTCAAGGTTTTATCTCTTCTCTTCCTACACGTATCTTATGACTGTGGTATCAACTAGACCTCATGGCGCATCCCCAATGAAATACTTTATACTTACAGGATAAGGCAAAACGCAAAAGTATTTCATTGGGGATGAGGTGTTACTATCAGTCGGACATCAATTTATACATTTTTTTCAATATTTGTCTTGTAGGAACGGATAATAATATACTCATAGAGCTACAAATGCATAACTATTTACCCTTTCACAATGCAAACACTTTTTACCTTTGTACGAATTTTCAACTTTTCGAAGAAAAATGTTTGCTCGTTGTTGGAAATTCATACAAACCTGCAAGTCAAAAGTAAGATTTTTCATTGTGAATGCCGTTAATTCATTGAATTTCCAACAAAACAAATAAAAATTTACTAGTTATGTTGGAAATTCTTACAAACCTGCAACGAAAGTCAAAAGTGTAGTTTTTCATTGTGAATGCCAATACGCGTTTAGACAAGAAATTAAACAAAAACTATTTTTTTGTGGCGACAGACTTAATTCAGAATCAGCAACTCGACTGATATTAGGACATCTGACTACTTAATTTCATTTTATTAATCAAAAATAAAAACTATAAATTAAAACAATAAAAATCACACTTTGGTAACATAGATCTACCATTCAGCGTCAGGCTCATCTGGAAGCGGTTGACTAGCTTCCGATCGATTCTGTAAATAAACAAAAATACATAAATCATTGAGAAAAAAAACAATCGGACATAACAATGATGAAACACTTACATCGGAATGGCCAACTCCCTTTCGTACATCCTTGCTTCCAAAGTTGTTTCGACCACCACCGCCACCTCCAGAGTATCCACCACCACTTCCAGGATTATTCAAAAACTCTGGAACTGGTTGATTTGCTTGAGTTAGAATTTTAACCAAGTCAGATACTAACCCAGAATCTTGTTCTGAATCAAACAAGGCAGTGGCCCGTCCACGATTTCCTACACGCCCCGTTCGACCGATTCGATGGACATAATCATCAATAGATTTTGGCATATCATAATTGATAACATGTGCGACATTTTTTATATCTAGCCCTCGAGCCGCTACTGAAGTAGCAATCAATATTTTCATTTTTTGTGATTTAAAATCGCGTAGTGCTTCTTCTCTTTCCCGTTGTAAGCGATCACCATGAATGGAAGTGGTTGGTATCTCAGTTTCAGATAAAAGAGCCGCTAAGAAATCAGCATTGCGTTTCGTTTCAACGAATACAAGGGTGCCGCTTGTGTCTTCTTCCTTCAAAATGTCGAGTAGTTTTTTCCGTTTTTCAAATTTGGTTACTTGGTGGAATTTCTGTTCGACATCTGCACAAGCACTGCCCACTATTCCAATGGCCACGAATATGTAATTATTTAAAAATTGACCAGCCAACCGTTGAATTTCATCGGGAAACGTAGCCGAAAACATAAGCGTTTGTCGTTCCGCATGGGCCGGCATTGATGGATGGTTGAACATTTTCTCCATGCTCGGAATAAATCCCATATCAAGCATTCGATCAGCTTCATCGAGGACAATAAATTTTAAGTCTTCAAACGAAACGAATCCTTTGTCGACAAAATCTAAAAGACGCCCAGGTGTGGCAATTAATAGATGACAACCTTTTGCGACATTCCCACTTTGATGGCGTGTTGCTGTGCCACCGTATACAATGCAACATTTCAAAAATGACCCCATTGAAAATTTACGAGCTTCATTATAAATTTGAATAGTTAGCTCACGTGTGGGTGATACAATGACGCATTGCGGTTTGCCAATGGACATTTCAGCATTATCACCCAATAATTTATCGATTATTGGTAATAAAAATGCGGCTGTTTTACCTGAACCTGTTTGTGCACACGCCATTAAATCACGTCCGTTCAATACAACTGGAATTGCGTGTTTTTGAATTGGGGTTGGTGTAGTATATTTGGATTTTTGAATATTGTCGATTAAAAAATCTCTTAGGCCTGAATTAGCAAACGCCGTAATAGCTGTCGGGATATTCTCTCCAGATACGTTGATGGGGATTTCATTAAATTTATCAAAATTAATTCCAGATGAAATATTGTTTCCGAATAGTTCGGCCTCGTCATCGGTTGGTTCTGGTGGTATATAAAATTCTTTGGGCTTTTCACTATTAAAAGTATCAGCACCCGCTTGTTCCGATTTATCGCCACCATCTTGGTCTTCGGAATCATTATTTCTCCGGCCTCCGCCACGTCCTCCACCGCCTCGACCACCACCGCCGCGCCCACGACCTCCACGACGATTTTCGCCATCACCACCATCTCCTCCTCTATGGTAATCTCCCCGATCATTCGAATTGGAATAACCGTTTCCGTTATCTTCATCTTTACCGTTTTCTGTAAAGCGTAAAAATAAAATCAAAATAAACTCGTTACAAACCACGTGTAAATTCTTACCTTCAGCATCGTCGTACTGGTTTCTCCGATTGTTTCTGTCATTGTTATAACCTCCTCTGGAACCACCACCGCGGTCGCTTCGACCACCACGATCATTATTTCTGCCACCACCTCTACCACCGCCTCCAAATCCACCTCCACCTCGTTTGGTAAAACCACCGCCATCTTTTCCGTTTCGATCATTATCTAAAATTTTCGGTAATTGAATTCACAATTAGAAAAGGTGTTAAACAATGACCAAAAATACTTACAGTTATTGCCGTCATTCGAACGATGAAAGTCGCTAGCACTACTTTCCGGTTTACCGCTATCTCCATCATCCGTCGTAAAATTACTGAAATTATTACTGGCCATAGAGATGCCGGGGCCCTCATAATCATCTACCCATTCGTCTGCCATTTCTAAAATATCACAATCTTTAAAATGTATTCTCCATTCGAAAAAAAAAAACTAGCGGCACGTGCTCTTTTTCAAATCTATTTGTGCCCCACTTACCTTTTAATTAATATAAAACTTTCAATTGTCTAATTAATTAAATAAATGATATAACTATTATTAAAAACTCAATAATTATTATGCTAGCTACTTGAAATATTATTTGATTTTATTTTTACTAACAACACAATCTAATTTATCCACTTTTCCATTCGAATTACAAATTTGGAATGGGATAGAAATTCACAACCTCCGTACGGTACGAATATTTAAAACAAAAGAACAAAGAAATTAAAATGAGACCAATATATAAGGAAGTGAGCTAATCAAAAATATTTATAACGGTTTTTTCTAATAGGAAAAAGGAAAGCGCAACAAGGACACAAATACATTTTTATGTTAACCTAAAATTTTGAAACGGAATATTTGTCAATTTGGAAATAAGTATTTTGTTTTTTAGGATAATTTTTGTAATTTAATAAAAAAAAAACATCATATTTCCATAAAATAATTTAATTTAATCGTTTTGACCGGAAAATAATAATGAAATTTACTATATTTTATGTTTATAGCACTCTCTTTCATTTTTAAAGGTACTTTTATACTGCGTTTTGTTTTTTTTTGTATTTAACTTGAATTTGTGCTAAACTAAATTGTGTACTAAAAACGACCGTTACTATTTAATTCAATTTTTTATTTTGTTAAAAATTACAAATATTAATCGATTTATCGAGATTTATGATCTCGTTTTATTACACCTCTCTAGTTAAATAAATTAACTCAAATAAAATGTAAATATGCACATCAAAAACTGTTCTGTAATATGAGCCAAAGCTGTGGAATCAGCACAATATTTTTTCAAGCATAGAACATTAGACAGAAAATGAATTTAACATAATTTATGTTTGTATGTACAAATAAGCATAAAATTGGTTTATATGTATATTATGTCTAATAAAATGTAGAAATTATAAATGTGTACATATTTTATGAGCTCTCAGCTATATGTACATACCATATCATATACATATTTAAAATATTGTTAAGCAGAGCTACACAAACTTATTTAACTCATAGTCCTAAACAATTCAAGTACCTATGTACGTACATACTACAATTACTCAATTATTAAAGTGACAGTACTGGTATTATGCTTCTCAGCTACTATATCATATCGCAATGTTTTCTTTTTATCTATATCGCGCATTCCAACAACCTATTCGCGACTTTTACAACATAGCTCAAGCTCAGCAGTAACTGTATCAAGTAATCGCCGTCAACATCGTCAATAAGGCCCGTTGTACATTTCAGCTAAGCTAAGCTAAGCGATGTGAGCTAAATTCTTATCCCCCGGTTGAAAATAAAAAATTTGAATGGGAAGATATAAAATCAGAAGTGTATGTTTCTATAAGGCTAGTTATCAGCTGGAAAGTGCAAAGGGGTGAGCGTGAGCTAGGCGAGCTAACAAAGCAAACGAAAAATACATTTCTCGCTTAGCTTAGCTGAAATGTGCAACGGGCCTAATTGTTCTATGAGCTTCCTAAAATTGATGTGTATTCGAAATTTACCAGTGTTGTCGGTTAGCTGTTTATTATGTCCATTGTTCAGTGCTTATGCTTAAAGATAGAATTGGTCAGCGTAACGATCAACGTATGACATACTTACTGTTTAGCCCGATTATTGACAAAGGGATAAACACTCGATAATTTAGCAAATCGCAATTCGCAAGTTGAAAAATATGACAACTACCTAGACCGGTATTAACATTTCTTTGTTAGCCCGAATAATACAATGAGCAACCAAGACAATGAATACTATCGATAGAAATTGGTTCGCAAATATTTTGTATATTTCATATGAAAGTTGCTTGCTTGCTAATCAATCGTGTATCTACTTCAAAGTTAGCAACAACCAACAAAACTGTTCATGTCTTAAGGCCAATTAAAAACTCCGAACAAATTTAACGAAATTTTCGTATCGTTTGCCATGCAGCCATGCCTTTAGAGCCGAAGTTCGTACACGGCTAAATTTTTTTCTAAAAACATTATGATTACTTGCCTGAGATTCATTTATTGGACAGATTACTTTAAACAACGTTTAAAATGGTTAAAATGTAATTTTGAGTCATAGAAAAAAACGACAGAAGCAACTTTTTTAGAACAATGCGCTAAAAGGAGACCTTGTGCTAATGCTACCAGTTAAGATCTATTCTAATCGGATGATTTTCGACAATTTCCATTCATTGCAGATGTTTATATGAAGAATTCGTGAAGTTAATGTGCTTTGAAAGGTGACGAAGGATCGTCAACGTATAGATGAGATTGGTTTGGGCATTGAGTTTTGGGGCGTCTAACTGTAATCAATCTTTCAATGATTACATCGTTTCAATTCAGTACATTTTTGAATTCAGATTACAATTATGAAATTCCTTCTTGTAGTTTAGCTAATTTTGACTGAAACGCGTAATTTTTACTCGAAAAGTGTCTATATGAAGAACGGATGGTTAGTGTGACGTTTTTGTTTTGAAAATTGAATTTATTTATTGTTTACAAAATTTACAAACGTGTTTAATAATTTCAGTAGACATTTCCTAATTTCTTTTTACATCAAAATAGAAAAAATCAGTTTCTAAAAAAACCCAAATATTTAAGCGATTAAAGAACATCAGGATCAATTACGTTTTATAAATTCGCAATCACGTATTTAATAAAATAAAATACGTACCTAATAAATAAATAAAACAAAATAAGATAATTTTATTTAAAAGATTTTCTTTATTGGCGTTTTCTTTTTTTTTTTTTTGTTTTATTATTTTTCAATAATTAATAATTATTATAATAATTTGCATAATAATAAATACAATTTAACATTGCACATTATTTTTTAATATATGTATATATTGTATGTATAAAAAAACACTATAAATAATATTAAAATTATAGTAGTGTTATTATTTATTATTTTTTCGACAATTATGTATTAATGTAGTGTATATTTTAGTTATGGCATAATTTAATTTTTATTATTATATTAGGAAGTATACTGTTTTTATTTTAATTCTCCATTTGTATTTTTTCGTTTAAGTCAGACATATTTATGGATTATTTGTATTTAATTTTGTTTAATTTTATTTCAAATATGGATACAAAAAAAGCTGTTTATTTTTATTATTAAAAAGGAAGCACAATTTAATATCTGAATAGTTTAATTTATATTTTAATTTAATATGGTTAACAAAAAAAATTGTAAATTAATTGTTTTTGTACCAAATAAAACCCTGGTTATTTATTATATTGTTTAATAATTTTAATTTAATTTATGTATTTTAATAAAAAGAAGTACATATGTATACATAAAAAAAAATTGTGCCGTTGACTGTTAATTTATATATATTTCATAAATTTTATATATGTACAATAAATATGTTGAATTAGTTGCTTATTATTTATTTAAAATAATGATGTATTTTTAACTAAAAAATTAAATATTTCAAAATTATTTTTTTTTTTTTAGTTTTTATTTAAATTTTTTTTTGTTTAATATTAAAAGCACCAAACTTACCCTTTAAAATTGTTTTTATTTTATTTATTTATTTTAATAATAAGATGAACCATTTTTTATTAAAAAAAAAAATCAAACTAAAAATTAATTTTATTTACAAACAACACAAAAATTGAATTCAGTAAAAATTAAATAAAAAACTTGACAAATGTTACATTGTCGTACCAGAAAAATGTGTCCCCGCTAAATTTTGAAACATGTAATTTAATTTTTAATTCACATAGTATATTAAATAATAAAAAGATGAAATAATATTTAAATTTTATTTATAGTTATTATATATTTTATTAAAATAATATGAGAATTATAATAAAGTAATTGAATTTTCATTATTTAAATACTAATAAAATAAAGTGATTCACTCATCGCATTTACAATGGTGTTATGTCCCATTGTAAATTTAGTTTTATTCGAATTTCAATTTATAAATAATTAATTTATTTATATATTTTTGTTTAAATAATTAGTTTTTAATATGCATAATATATTTTTTTATTAAATGCAATATTTAATTACTTTTTGTATTATATAATAGTAATAATAGTAATCAAGAAGGATAGGTCGCCTATGGCACTTTATGAATTGTTTAGTTTTTTTTTATATAAATTATCATTATGCATAGTTTATTTAATAGTTTTTTATATAATGTCTTATTAAAAAGAGAAATAAGATCCTCCAAAGTATTTGTGTATATAGCCCTACAAATTTATTTTTGCTTTATAAAACTCCGTTCCTTTAAATTTTTTATTTTTTTAAAAATGTATCACAATTTCTTTTATAAATTTCTCGTTAATTAAAAAAAAAAAAAAATATTTATTTAGAACATGGCAGTAAATTATATAAAAATAATCAAAAAATAAATTAATTTAAATTTATATTTGATTTCGACTGGTGGTCAATTGTGTTGATTCGCTACGCTTTGGTGGTGGAGGCGGTGGCCGCTTCTTTGTGATTGAATTGGGTGGTGTCGATTGAATGCGTGGTTGCAGCACAGATTCAGTCGACGGTACTACTACTACGGGATTACAATTATTGCTACTACTATTTTTATTACTACCTAAATTTTCATATAAACTATTTTGGCCATAATGTTCTTGTACCCAATTACTAACGTTCCCCGAATCACTGTAGAAATTCGATGAGCTGCTCACCTGAGTTAATTCATTAAAATCTCTAAATCCTAATACTTCGTGTGGTGTAGTGGCCGGTTCTAATTTACATTTTTGTGCCACTTGCCATTTTTTGCGCATCACCTTTTGTAAATCCTTTAAGAAGTCACGTGGTGGATTCGATGCCGAATCTGTTAATCGTTTTGGTGATGTGGCCGATAGACGAGTAGCTTCGGCACGTGGTGGTGGTACGGGTGCCATTGAATCTCGCGATACGGTTGACTTAATATTTGGTGTATTAGCATACAACTGAATTTCATCTTCAAAGCATACTTTACGTCTTAGCAGCACCGGTGAATCAGCAAACGTAACACTTTTTGTCGATGGTGGTGGTGGCAATGGTATAGTATGACTTCCACCATTATACGGTGGTGGTGGGGGATTTTTATATGGCGGAGATTTTAATACTCCAGTCGGTGATTTAATTGATTTTGAAACATAAATTGGTTGTGGAGGAGTTGGCGTTGATGAACGATGTACTAAGTGAATGGCCGCCGGGGAAGGTAGTGGAACTTCATCAACTACTTCTGGAATTGGTTCCGGGATGGGTGCAGGAACAAAAATTGCCTGAACCTCTAACGGTGGTGGTGGTGGTGGAAGACTGGCTAGTGAAATTTGCGATCCCGAAAAATCGTGAACCAATTCGCTGGCTGGCGGTGGCGGTGGTAGTGAATCAAGGGACATCATTGAAGCGCTTAAACTTGCGCCTAAATCATCCGGTGGTGGTGGTAATGAAAATACCGAATCAGTCATGCACGATGGCATTGTCTCCATTGGACTAGTCACTCCGTTTGAATTTAGACTCGAGTTGCTGCTGACCACATTCAGATTAAAAACTTGTCTACCCATACCGGACGGTGTGCCTGGATTACTTGGTGTCGGTGTGGACGAAGACGGTGTTGAATTAACGCTTTCTATAGACCCGCGACTAGATTGCCTTCTTTTTAGTGTACCATTACTTCCTGTACTCTCCTCACTGCGTCGTCTACTGTGTCGTCGTGTCAATGTTCCGCCACGTTCAGGCGATGTTGGATTACTATCCTCGGACGCTAGTGTTGTTTCACCAACTTCTTTTAGTTGTCGCGTCATCGTAGTGAGCGGCAAATTTGGTTTCATTGATGGTTTTCGTTTAATAGTTCCAGTTGGAAATTCAGAGTCAAAACCGTTGTTATCGTCCGATAAACAACCGCTTGAACTAGAGCTAGAAGCTCGCGATAATCGTCCATTTTGTAAAGAATTTCCACCCGATCCTCCACTTCCGGTACTAATTTGTGATGGAACCGATGATACAATGCTACCAATTGATCCGCTTCGGGCCGACGATAATTTATCGATTTCATCTCTAGCCAAATCTTCTAATAGTTGTCGATGATTTTCTAAAATTTTCTTTCCGTGCTGAAAGTAAAACGGAAAATTATGAAAAATTATGAATATTTTATAAACTCATTTAACTTACTTTAGCAATGCGGATCAGTGTAACCCATTTTTCTAGTGTTTCAGCATCTTCGGCACATAGCATCTTGACGAATCGAACATTTTTCGAATTCATCGGCAAATTTGGTGATTTAAGTGCGAACGTATAATCCGTTGGCGATTTATGTTTCTTTTTCCAACCAATACCACGGTACACTTCATAACCAACAAAAGAACTCAAGCATACCAAATCTTTTGTTGATTTGGTTTTTTCTTTGGGGAAATAATATAGGCCCGAAGCGCGCAATACAAAATGATAACGTTTCCAGCCTTTACGTGAATCAGTTTTTAAATAAAGTGGCCCCTCCATTGCTACCTGGCCACCGTTATTAAAGAATTCTTCGAGTAAAATAGATCGGGTGTGTTCATCGTGATCACTGCCTGGTGCCATTTGTATATTGGTGAAATAACGTTCGGGCATATTGAATAGATCAACTTTGTCGGGACGTTGCAAAAATAGAACGCGATTTTTTGAATCTCGGCTCCATAACATTAGACTGTCGACCAGCAACTCATGGTCTTCGTACAGACGTTCTGGAGAATAGAGAAAAACAATAATTAGTTGATGATTTAGATTAGATATTAGTCTGGCAATGGTGCTAAACTAATGTGCGATTTACGAAGAGTGAATTAAGTTAGAGTTAACATTATAAGAATTCCACGATATATGAGGTACATGTGTGTAATACAAAAGTCTTAATTAAATCAATTGAAAAATAACTTACCCATATTTAAATCAGTCAAGTGTTCGACCAACGACCAATGCGGCTCCATTTGTACATGGTTTTTATCAGCTAGCAATCGTTGTACATGTCCACAAGTCATCCGTTCATCAACCAGCAACGATTTTGATGCTCCATCCGCTGAAAATGCCTTCACAAATAATCGTCGCACTGATGCCTGCTCTAATTTTTGTAATGCTAAATGTATTTTTGCTGCTTTTGCACTATCGCACTGTGATAAGTTTGGTAGATTTTTCATATGCGTTGTACCAACGCCGCTCGATGCCGATGATTCACTCGATAGTAGTGAAACGGTATCACTAAATGCTGAATCATTATCTGGGCTTTCAGTTCTTGGTTCTCTACTTATGATAGGTATTGAAATTGTACTTTCTTTTTCACAATCGACAGCGCCACTTTCAACCGACGAGATTGTTGAAATTGTGGAATTTGTTAATCCGGAGAGGGTTGAATTTGATCGGCTATGTGATCCGCGACGCGTTTGTCGCAACTCAACAATTGAATCATTATGATTATTATTACTACTAACACTATTATTATGATGGTGATGGTTATTACTGGTGGTTCTCTGCTCGAGTAAACTTAATTCCCCTAAAATAGCATCCAATTCAGCTTCGTGTGTTTCTTCTAGATTAGCCATTGAGAAACGATAAGAATCGGTTCGATCCTGTGCTGACGATTGGCTAAGTGGACGTATTGTTGCCCCTAGTTGCGTTACAGATGTTATGGTTGCTGCGTTTGTTGAGATCTCTAGACCCTAAAATTAAGAAAAGAGAAATGATGAGTCACTATGTATAAATGATTTGATACATTAAATTAAACAAATATAAGGGATAGTTTTTATTGTATTATACTAAACAACCTTTATCCCTCGTTTTATATCTGTACATATATAATATAGTTCGCTTCACATATATATGTACATATGTTAAGTCTAACCCCAAAGGGATATTTCAGGTAATAAACCCGTTTACAAAAGATCACTTTCTTAAGATATGTATCTCTTATTTACCTAAACGATTTGCTGTCGTATTTTAATTAAAAGGAAAATTTCATAATTTTCATTTAATTTAATTTCCTTGATTTTTATCAAAACTTTTCCTAATTAATTTTCTTCGCCAACAAAAATAAGAACAACAACAAAATAAATATTTGCGCCACCTTAAAAAACATAAATTAATTTACTTATAAAGGTTTTTACGTTTCACGTATTTTCTTCAATCAAAAGAAAATGACGAATCAGTTATTTTGCGAAAATGCGAATCATAAACAGCGCGCGTATTTTTTTTACCTCCTAAATAAATTTGGTTTGACTGAAAATTTGTTTTTGATTAAGAAAAACTATTGTAAATATGTACATATAAAAGAGTAATAATACATGAACAGAATCTCCTAGGCGTCGACTAATCCATCAAAACCAACAAAAAATAAAAGTTATAAATAAAAATGCAATGAAAATGTCTGCATTTTAAGAATTTTCTTTTCATTTCATTTTTTATAAAACACGAGAGCAACAACAACAAAACCCCCAAAAAAATCTTTAAGTAATAAAGATTTACTCTGCTTTAAACATGCACATTACGGATTTTTCACACAATAGTTACTACATTCAACATAGATTTTCGCGTACAATAATCACTAAAATTTTCACGTTTTACCACACACAAAATTTATGTAACAATTTTTCTTGTTCTACATATATGTAGTTCTGATGTGAGGCACACACAATATAAAACACAAAGTATACGAGTAGAGCACCACAACCCGATGATGATTATGGTACTAGTATAGTGGATCAACTGACAGATGAGCGGTGAAAATGAAAATGTTCGTATATTTTCTTTTCCATTTTGTCACAGTATTAGTATATTAATCGGGAAAATAATGTATATGGAAAATGTGGAGAAAATCACAAAATAACAAAAAAACTTCTTTGTAGTAGTGGTAAAAAATTAAAGCAAAATGGAAAATATTGAGTTTGGTTTACTAAAACGAAGATGACGAGTTTATTTTCGGAATACTAAAATAACAGACTTTTCAACTGTTGGGGAAATTTTTTATTCGATTGGGATTCTAGTCGGCACGTGAATATCATTATAACGTTAAGGTTAGATGCACTTTTTTGATAATTTGCTTTAAAGGTTAAAAAGGTGAGTCATTGTACGCTTTATAATTTTATTTTGAGAGGGTGCCTTTCTGTTCGGGGTGGTGGTGCATTTTTTTTTTCGGGAAAATTGTAACATGCAACATATGTACATATCGTGCCCTAAATTTTTCAATTCTTATGACTTAGTTTTATGTTTCTCATCATAACCAATAAATTATTTTGAGTCAGTTTATTTAAAATATACATTGGTAACCAAGTTTTGAGTCATATGACAAGGATGATGTTTGTTATTTTGTACGGGCGATTGATAGTGTTCCAAATTAAAAAATTGTAATTTAAAAAGGTCTAAAAGTTAAACACACTCCATTTATTTTTTCTTCTATATTAGTTAAATTCTGAAATTCATCGGGAAAACTCTAAATTCTTAAATTTCTATTATAATATACTTAATTGCCTAATTCTATAATTACTTGACTGCTCGACCTAACCAGGGGTTTAATTACTAAATTTAAATTTCCATTCATACACATTTTCATCATCCGTGAATGGCCCAACCAGCGAGTCAGTAACAACTTTAAGTAACAATGCGACAAAGAGAAACTGCATGTTACTGGCCAGCGAATCTTTTAGAACTTTTCGTTCAGTTCAGCTGTCACTTAACAGAGCGAAAATTAACGCTCAAACTGAAGGAAATGTCAGAATACATCAAAATTTCCAAAGCATACTTTTCTTAAAAATAATAAATTTTGATATTCACATTACAATTTTAATACTGTATTTGTCAGTTGCTACGGATTCGGTGGCCGATATGTCAAATATTCTGTAAGGAAATAATTTCGTAAAATTCTGTAAGAATCCTTACTGATTCGCTGGTTAGCCCATTACGAGGACAGTCTGAACGACCGAATCGTAGCAAGCGTATCAATTATTTATATGTATTGTAAAACGTCAGAAGGATTTTCACCACGACAAGTTACACATCGAATCTAAAATAAAAGTATGGCAGTAATCCTTGGTGTATCATTTATCATAATAGCACCATCGCTAGGATCACAACAGTGACGACGAGGATAAAGCGAATTTATCGCTACAATTTTTGACAAGTGAGCATAACCTCGGCATCACGGAAGAACTCATCAAACGGTTGATGGAAGCTCAGGCTGAAACCCAACGACAAATAGCAGCATTGATGCAGTAAATAGTTCAGCAGCGAAATGCTCCACCAGCAGATCCAGCCAATCCAGCGGATGCAGTTCACCGACCAGCAGCGGCACAAATACATAAGCACTTATCCGATCGAATGAAAAAATTCGGGTACTGCCAGGTGAAACGTTTGACCGCTGGTACGCTCGCTATGAGCACATCTTCACAGAGGAAGCACAGAAATTGTCAGTTGGGACGATTTCGCAAGCCAAGTGAACATGAAGTGCAAAAAATCTGAGATTGCCACGTGCACAGCCGACAATTTTAAGATCCTCATGTTCGTCAAAGCGCTCACCGGAGCTGAAGACTCGCTCGTTCTGAAAAAGCTCCTCATTAAGCTCGAGGAAGTCGAAATAACTCGTACAGCAGCATCCAATCCAGACACAATGCCCAGATTGAAGCTGAACGATGTCTGCGAGCTAGCAAAGCGGTTCCTGTGTCTCAAGGACGAAAAATTGATGGCCAACACTCCAATTCAGCACCGAAAAGCGAAGTGATGCAGATGTTCAGAAAGAAAGAGGGACAGCAACAGCAAGGTCGGCAGAAATCCACACACAAATCAACGGAAAAATTGGATACGCCTCCTGACAACTGTTACTTCTGCGATGACTGCCATTGGCATAAGGACTGCCCGTATAAGGACAAAATCTGCGATACTTGACCAAGATCAAGACCAAGCAGATTCAGCCGCAGATCAGACCGCCATCAAAGTCTATCAATCACAACAGCATCGATCTCCACTCGCAAGTTTGTTGAACCAGCCATCAATGATCACAAGCTTCGCCTGCAACTGGATTCTGGCTCCGATTGGACATCATATCCGAGACAAGGTGTCGATGCTCGGAAAATTCACCGCACCAAACTTCCAGCCCTTTTCAAAAGGCATCGCTGACGCTCAAACCAGCCGCAAAACCAATTTTCCGCAACAGCCGTCCAGTTCCGTTTGCCGCTATGGTTGCAGCACTTGAACGTGGTTAGGCCCGTGCGATATTCAGCTTATGCCGCACCAATCGTCGCTGTCAAGAAAAAGGATGGACACGTTAGAATCTGCGCCGACTACTCAACTGGCTTAAATGATTCGCTCGAACCGGAGCAATTTCCACTGCTAACGCCTGACGAGATTTTCGCTCAGCTATCGCCATTCAAAATCTTCAGTAAAATCGACCTCTCAGACGCGTTCCTTCAAGTCGAGCTCGACGACGTCTCAAATAAGCCGATGACCATCAACACTTACTGCGGACTTTTCCAAGTCAATCGGTTGCAGCCAGGAGTCAAACCAGACCCGGAAATCTTCCAAAGACTTGCGAGTAGCATGATGAGCGGAGCAAAAGGCGCTTTTCTGTTCTTCGACGACTGCATTGTGGGAGGAATCGATCAAAACGTATTCAGGAAAACGGCTTCCTCCTCAAGATCGACAAGTGTGTTTTCTGTCAGAAAGAACTTGATTTTCTTGGTCACATAATCGACACTAACGGCATTACACCGAGCCCAGATAAGATCAAGACGCTCCAGAACATTCCACCTTCGAAAGACGTCAAGCAGATTCAGGCATTTCTGGGAGCAGTCACTTGGTACGGAAAATTTATTCCTGGTATCAAGAAACATCGTGGCTGATTAGACGAGCTTCTTCGATGAGCTTAAAACAATTCGGGCATCTGACCTCGGACTTGCTCACTACGACCCAATTAAGAAGTTGATCGTTGCCACTGACGCTTCCAGCTATGGAATGGGAGCAATTCTCATGCATGAGATGCCCGGCAAGTCTTTGCGCCCAGTAAAGCATGCCGCACGCTCTTTCACAGCAGTAGCAAAAAAACTACCTGAAAATCCAAAGAGAAGCTCTGGCGCTCACATTCGCCCTTAGGAAGTTTCACCGTTACATCTATGGTCAGTCGTGGCCGATTCCAGAAGCTCCATGGTCGCGATTGCACTCGACTTCGTGGCTTCTGGTATTTTGTCATCAACAACGCCTTTTCAAAATGGCCAGAAGTCTACAAGATGCAGAGCACGACACCCCAGCAGACAACAGATAGACTCGAAAAAGCCTTCGCAAGACACGGTAATTGCAAAACAATTGTTTCCGACAACGTACCGCAATTCACTTCGGAACAATTCAAACATATTTGCACAAAAAGGGGAATCGAATATATTACCACAGCGCCTTATCATCCGCAATCGAACGGTCAGGCAAAGTCTTGCGAAAGTTCCTTAAGCACTACCGCTTCACGCCGTCATACAACCTTGGATCGAAATCGCCGCATGAGCTGATGGCGGGACGACAAGCAAGATCGAAGCTCGATTTGCTTATGCCGACTACGAAATCTACAGCGGAACGAAACCACAAGATGGGACAGCAGTTCAACACTCACCACGGTGCTAAAGAAAAGACGTTTGACATAAACAGTATCTTAAAACGGGGAGAACTGTTACGAGGACAGTCTGAACGACCGAATCGTTGCAAGCTGAGACATACCCGGGTGTCAATTATTTATTTTGTAAAACGTCAGAAGGATTTTCACCACGACAAGTTACACATCGAATCTAAAATAAAAGTATGTCAGTAATCCTTGGTGTATCATTTATCATAATAGCACCATCGCTAGAATCACAATCCGGATACATTGTTCGAATGACCTAGACTTAGAAAAACCCATTCAACAGTTATTTTCTCTTTATTTGAAAGAAAACTGAATCTTTAATGTTTTAAAATGATGGCAGTGCGATAAATTCTTAGTAAATATATTCAGTAATATTTGAAAATATCGGCAACACTTTGCTACCTTTACCGTCTAATGGATTAGTGCCCAATTATCATTTTGGCTGGAAAAAGCAAATCGAATAATAAATTCGTTATCTTTTAATTTTCCACCGTGGATTGTCGCCTCCTACTGGTACCATTGGCACTTACGACAAGATAATACTGAGGCGACTATATGTTGAAGTATTGGAAATGTATCTAATACCAATTTGGTTTGATAGCCAAACGACAATTTAACAAGCCTACATTGATACATAAATAATGGCCGTTAGCTAAAACTACTTCACTTAGGAAACCTATATAACCATTAATCTTCTTTAGTTAGGTTACAAACTAACCCCTTACGGCTTGGCAGGTGGACTTATAAATCTAAAGCCTTCAAATTTGTTGAGATGCACTTACAATAATGAAATTTAATTTTATTACATTACGGTTTGCGTAACTTGGTTCAATTCGAAAACTTTTAAGGAACCACAATATTTAATAGAGTTTGCCGCTCTAATATAATTGTTCTGGCTGATAATTGAAAAATCTGATCTTTTCTGTACCCAAATCAATATCTGTTTCTTTATCTAATTGAGAATTCATTCTATGAAGTAAAGAACAAAATCTTTTTGAATACAACATAGCCTATTTCTGATAGTTATAGCCCCATTGGGATTTTATTTTAGATAGATTTTATACATTTTATTTCTGTATATCTTGTAAATACATATACATACATACATACATACATGTATTTCGGCTATGGGGAAATTCTAACATATGAGCTCGTTCTCAATGAAATAAAGAGGATTAGCAAAGAAAAAAAATACACAACATCATTTTTATTCATAATCCCATCAAAAAATTGAAACATACACCTTACAATGACTTTTTTTTTTAGGTAATTCTGTCTTATATGTATGTTAAATCATGCGTAAATACATCAGCTGAGTCAGTTTTAATTAATGGACATAATAATCGAACCTTTCTAAAAAATTTACCAATTTTATTGTCCAAGAGCGGCGCAACTATTAGATATCAATTTTCTCAAAATTTTCTTCCAGCTGTGCGCATTGTTTTGCATGTATGTACACAAAATCACAAAACATTTAATAGAATACTTACAACATGTTTGTATATTGAAAACAGCGCAGAAAATAGGTAATAAAATTGAAGAGGGTCATAAATTACACCGCACACTGAATAAGAAATCTATTTATGTATCTACACGTATACATAATATTAAATATACTGCATTTTGCACAAACAGGATTTCATCTTTTCTATATTTTCATTTACAGAAATATACAATACATTGTATATTTAGTTTTGTCGGTCTGTCTTAAAAACACCTACAAACTATTACTCAAATTAAATCAAAAACCAGCAATAAAGCGAAATGTTAACAAATCTTAATTTAGAAATCTTAAACAAATAACTTTTACAGTAAAGTATTCCAGTGTGGTACGATGTTTGTATATTATGTAGGTTTCTACTGTATTATTAGTATATTTAGCAAGCTGGACGGGCACTTCATCTATTTAGCTTTATTATAAGAAAAACGTAAACGTAATTACCCTATTTTAACGACTGGCCTCCATAATGCAAAATATATTTGAAGGTAAAACTGTTACACAACATAAAATGCAAATTAGTTGAGTGCGCGGCAACCAGATTAGAAGACGGCTGAGTTGAATTCAAAATGACTGCAATTTTTTTTTTTTTGGTATTCGCTTAACAGTAATCTCGCATTCGTGCATATTTATGTAAACTACATATATAACATAAGTAATTGTATTTAATTGAACTTGACCGCCTTACTTTTATTAATCGGTACACGATGAAGAAACAAAAAATAAAAAAAATCTGGTTTTTTGATCATTTTCTTATATACAAATAAAAACAATGCTTGATTACTTTGAATGTACATATATGTATGTATAAAATGCATATGCATATGTATTTGTGTGGCCCCAGGATATATTTACAGTAAAAGTTTAGTATACCTTGTTTATTCAAACTAACAACTTTTAATTTACGATCAAGTGTCCGAAAAAGATAAAATCGATAAAGGGTCCTAAACTTTATTGTTAAATTAACAGCACGATGTTAAATAGTCGAAGAATTTAATAGTTTTCGGCTCGATGAAGGGTGTTTTTTATAAAAAATGTCGTATTTGTTTGTAAAAGGTGACTATACATATGTGCGGGGTATCAAGTCTCAAAACAAACCGACAATACGTTTATTAATAGATGAGTAATCAAAATTCTCTAAGGGTGGTCAAGATTGAATTTGGTGGTGGAAGAAAGATTAGGTGGTTTAGTATAGTCAATCAAAACCTTCACAAATATTTGTAATTCGGTTTATTGGTCCCCTAGACAAACTATGGTTTAATAAATCCGATTTAGTGAAATTTCGAAATTTGCCATAGTTAGATTTACGGTATGGAAGTATCTTAGTTTGACAAATATTATGAAAACAATGACAGTTTAAGGGTATTAACCGAGTTTAGCTAAATCGCTATCTGTCAAGGGTATTACGGTGATATCACCAAAGAAAAATTGCACTTTAAATTGGTGTTAATGCTAAAAATCCAAAGTAAAATAAAAATGCTTATAACCAAAAATTCAAAGTTGCTCGAGGTAAAGTTTTATTCCGAAAACGTTTGAAGTAAGAGGTATCTAAAGAAGACGACCCTTGTTACAAAACTGCCCTATCTACTTAAGTACTTACTATAAAGACATCGGTAAAAATAGGAATTGATATTGTTGATGTTCTGAGTTATGTTTTACTGTTGTTCAGAGCATATTCAGTAAGTTTCCAGATTTTATCAAAACAACATTTTATTCAGGCAAGATTTAGTTGTTTCAGTCTGTCGTAGGCACGACTTATTCAGACTTGTGCGGTTAATTGCATTAAAATCAATTTAGCATATTAAATTTTACATGATGATGGCATTTTATATTTTGTATGTGCAAATATTGCAAATTTTCTTTTTTCATTTTTAAAATTTGATTTAACACCTTTCTTAATCCAGCGTTTTTAATTCTGCCCCCCCCCCCCCGGTGACACCCCGTTAGGGAATTTCATAAAATTGAGAACTCGTTTTCCGAAGGTGGCGCGACCCTGTTTCGTACAAATAACTATCTTATTCTGAAAGCCTTCGAAAAGCTTGAATAATACATAAACAACTCAACATCAAGCATCGTTGTTCTGCTGTAAATGTCAGTTTCAAATATTATTCCAAAAAATGTCGAATTAATTTACCGTCTGGAAAACCTCGTTATAACCTTGAATAATTTGGAACATTTTGAGTAATCTATAACAAACCCTAATAGCCTTCAATAATCTGGGTAACTTTCTAATTATTGAAACTTATGAGCGATTGTTAAAAATGTTGCAAATTATTCAATTATACGAATTTCTCCAGACGGTAAATTAATTCGAGATTTTTTGAGTTAATATTTGAAACTGATATTTGTCTATTTCATTTTTATTTAATCGTTTTTGATAATCTATATAAGTCTTCATCGAGGTTCCTAATATCGAAAAATGTTTATAAACTTGAATTAGGGAATGGGTACAAAGGGCCGAATGTCGAACGGCCAATGTCGAAGGGCCGAATGTGTCGAAGAGCCGAAAGTGTCAAAGGGCCGAATGTAGAAATCAAAAAAAGATTACTTTAAAATTCAGAAACTTTGGGCTGACTGTTCCTACGAGCCCTGCAGATCGAACCGGTACGCCTTTAATTGCCATTTCAAAAGGGTAGTTTATTTAAATGGCGAACAACGTCCTTATAAAATGGAAATAAATAAAATAATAAAGAGTTCTTAGAAATATTGTTTAACATTTAGGTTAGGTTAGGTGTGGGTGGCGGTCCACTAGGACCAGGCATAGACACAAAAAGGTCCGTAGCCGTACCACAATTTAAAATTTTCCACCAAATCATTGAAACCACTTTTTTTTTTATTTTTTTTTTATTAATTTTTTAATTGGGTGCAGAGCGGAGTTATTAACGGCCCTAGTTCCTTGTCCTACTTTGAGCTTGCTACGAAGCGCTGGATACTCCTGACGTCTATCCTGCTGAGTTTCGTGCCAGACGACGACTGATCGATTTTCAATATTTAAATGAATTATTGAAAAAAATCATATTTGCAGTTACATAACTGGTTTGTTTTTACGACCAAAATTAAATTGATATAGCGGTTGTTGTAAAAAAAAAGACGAGAGCACGTATTCCGTTTATACCAAGCGAATTTCGAATAACAGTGACAAACATTTTAGAATTTATTCAAATAAAGTTTTATTTCAGATTCAGTTATTCAGTTTTAAAAATTAATCAAGTTTATGTAAGATTTATCGAATCGAATTAAAAACTTTAACTTATTAAAAAACATAATTCAAAATATTTCTAAAAGTATTAAGAGTGTTCTTTACTAAAAAAAAAATCTCGTTTCGAATCTAGCCTAAAAATTTAAATTGCTATGACCACAATATATGATGCAGGGTCGCTATAGATAAATCTATACGTTTTTATCTATACCAACCCTCTATCATATATTATATGTGGTCATACTCATATTATACACTTATACAGGTTGGTTGAAAAGTATTGAAAGCGACACCTATTAACCAGTAGAGGAATCAAAATTTATACGCCATTTTAATATTTCATCTTTCATTTGAACACATGAAAATCTTTATTACGATCTGGCAATTCATTCTTTGTTTACAAGCCATTAGAAGTTGACGTACCAACGTATTCGTTTCCAATGGAGAAAACCGAATATCGTGCAGTGATAAAATTCTTTGTTTTGGAAGGTTTATCAGCAACAGAAATTCATACAAAAATGGTAAAAGTGTTTAAGGAATCTGCTCCTTCATTTCCACGTGGTCGTTTAAGCGTTGAAGATGAACCACGTAGTGGACGTCCAAAAAAGTGCAACAACACCAGAAATCATTGAGCAAGTGTATAATATTGTTTGTGAATATCCAAGTTTGATTAAGCGTGAAATTGCTGATATCATAGGCATCTCGGACGAATGAGTATTCCATACTTTACATGAAAAATTACGTATGAGAAAGCTGCTTGGAAAACTGGTGCCGCATTCGTTAACAATTCAACAAAAACTGCATCGAAAACAAATTTCTCAGCGTAATTTGAAGCGTTTAAAGCAGAATAATATTCTATGGATGAGATTTGGATCTACCACCATAATCCTAAACAGAAACACGAACGTTTTCAGTGGACTGAAGATGGTTGTTCAGCTCCAAAACAGGTGAAGTCAGAACGATCGGCAAAAAAGATCATGGTATCAGTTTTTTGGGATGCAAAATGGATTTTGGTGATTGATTATCTTTAAAAAGGTAAAACAGTTAAAACTGAATATTATTGCAACCTTTTGGACCAGTTGGATAAACAAATTCGTGCAAAAAGACCCGCTTTACAGAAGAAAAAAATAATTTTTCAAGACAATGCACGTGTTCACACGAGTCTCTTGACGATGGCTAAATTGAACGAATTAAAGTACGAATTGCTTGAACACCCACCGTATTCGCCAGATTTGGCTCCCAGCGATTACTATCTCTTCAGAAACCTGAAACAATTCCTTCGTGGAAAGCGTTTTTCGTCGAATGAAGAAGCTATTGCAGCCGTGGAACAGTATTTTGCAGAGCTTCCGGAAAATCATTACAGAGATGGTATAAAATTATTGGAGGATCATTGGAATAAGTGTATTGAAGTTGAGGGAGATTATATTGAATAAAAAAACTAATTTCATTAAAAAATTCACATTCTTTCATTTTTGCTTTCAGTATAAGTACCAAACGACAAATGGCCATCTATCGGTAATTTGCTGAACTTATTTTCACGAAAAAATTTGGTTTTTATGCGTCAATTATTTTTATTTTAATTATTTTCATCTTTCTTTCTTCTAGACACGAGATTATAGATGTAATTTTATTATTGCGAAAAAATTTGCATTTATTGTGTCATTGTGTGTATTCGCATCGAACTTGCACAACTTATCCAAGTTTGCGAGGTAATAACAAAATGTTAAAAAAAAATTTAGGGGAAAAATCAAACTAAGCACGAGTTTTAGCTATTGAACATAAAAAAATTCTAGAAGAAAATGCTTATCGAACCTGCATTACATACCCTTGTTTTAATACATTATGCTCTTAACTAAAATTTGAAATGGGATTTTCTAACATTTTGGTTTTTGCAGTTAACTTTAGTTGGGTTGGGTACGAAATCTCTCATTACAAAATTTTTTTACAATATCTCTACTACAAAAATTCTTAATTACAAAATCTCCTAATTACATAATCTCGCATAAAATTTTCCCCGTAGATATATGAAATCGCGCGATTTCATATATTTACGTGGACAATTTTATGCGAGATTTTGTAATTAGGAGAAAAGTGCGTGTGTGTGTATGTGTGTCTGTGTCGGTGTGTGTGTGTGTGTGTGTGTGTGTGTGTGTGTGTGTGTGTGTGTGTGTGTGTGTGTGTGTGTTGGGTGTACGTTTTGTTTTTTTGTTTTTTAAGGATCTGGGGCGCAAATTCATTTACGAACCCCTGGATGAGCAACCAAGGAGTGTGGGACTCCTCAATTCGACTATCCACTAAAATTCCCCAGACCCTCGCCACTGTATGCCTTGTCCTCCTGGTACCACCGTCAGGTATTTCATCAGTAGGGGGATTTAGATTACGCTATTACTCATGTATGTTTCTACGGTTCGACTCGAGCACCCGTAGACGCTTAATTACAGTAACGGCGAAGTCTCTAATCGCACTCCAATTACCTTCCGACTCCAGCATGAGCTTAATTTTGTTATTATTGTCCGGGCTTACTTGCACTCGCAGATTTTCAAACATTTCTTGCCTCGGATCTTCGAATCTGGGACAATGAAAAAATACGTGCTCGCAAAGTCTTCAGCCAAACCAAAAAGAGCATTCCGAGCTGTTTTTAATTTTAAATCCGCACAAATAGGCTCGAAAGCATCCGTGGCCTGTAAGGAACTGGGTGAGATAAAAGTCGACCTCCCCGTGACTACGGTCTATCCACAACTTTAAAACTGGTATTACTCGATGCGACCAACGGCCTTGTGTTGGTTGTGTGTGTAGTGTGTGTGTGACAGAAAAAATACTGTATGTACGTGTTCACATATGTCGCTGCCATCCCAAAACACAATTATTCAAAAGGAGGTTTTAGGAGATTTTGTAATTAGGAGATTCTATAATTTGGTGATTTTGTAATTAGGAGATTTTGTAGTTAGGAGACTTTGTAATCAGAAGATTTTTAAAAAAATAGGAGATTTTTTAGCTGAGATTATTAAATGAGCGATTACGTACCGATCCCCTTTAGGTAAAGAATTTTTGGACGAATTGAAACCAAAATTTAGAAGAAATTGAAATATTTTTTTTCTGATTTTTATTTTGAGTATCTTGGGTCGTTATCTTGAAAGCATCTTGTTTTTTTCAAATTACTAATGTTTAGATACCTAAGTTTTATGGAAATTTAACTCCTTGCGCTACAATGACGAGTTTAGCTTGCCACAAGGTTTTCGTGTCAAACCGCACTATGACTTGTCTTGTCATGCGTTAAATTAAATAAATACGAACGATTTTAAATGTAATTTGATGCAATCCGATTCTCTTAATTAGAACAACTGATTTCAATTTGACGGGGATTAACGACAACCACTTATTTAATTACACAAATATAATACATTAGGAGTACTGTATGTACTATATTAGGAGTACAAAATAATTATATAAAACAAAATAATTTTGTATGATAATATTGTAGAATATAGAATAATATGGTTGATTGTCCGCAATCACATTAAAATCAAATTGGTAAGTAATTTTAATATTTCACATATGGATTTTAGTAGTAAAATCACGAATACAGAGATGGGGATCATCAAAATTTCATATATCGAAAATACCAAATAAACATGTGCACACAAACATAATCCGTTTCCTGTTTATGTAGGTTACATATCATAAAATTTATCTATACGTATTAAAGTTTATGTAAAAGGAAGTGAAATGATTAAGTGACAATTCACGTTTATAGATTTTCTATATACAATTTTCAATTCTCATACCCATCGAGTATCGACTAATTAATATTTTAAACGCACATCGAAATCGTTTTAAATTTCCGTTTATCTACGATACCAAACTGTTTATTATGTATGTATACCTTTATTAAAAGGATATGTTTTCTAATTATGTATGTCGTTCCATAGTACACACACACAGATATTAGATACAAATGAAAATCTTTTTAAAATGAAAAATACTAGAATCCATCTTTAGCATGCTTTTCCTCTCAACATTTAGGCTAAAAATACGCACGCGTTACAAATCGATTTGATTTTTTTAACCCCTTCCCGCGTGGCATATACGTACAAATATTTATATACGAGTATACACCGGTGCCAGAATAATTAGGAGGAATGTTTTTGTTAAAACTTTACACTGTATATGTCAATATTTCATTCAACCATATAAAACCACAACAATGAAAAATATTATCACTGTCGCAGCGGCATACATACTATACTACAAAAAAAGGCAAAGAGTTAGAAGAAAATTCTTTCCACATTTTTGAGCACGATATATGACATACACACACTAAACTATGGCGGTATAGAGATGAGGTAATGCTTGTAAAATGGGTATATGATGATGTTACCCATTTTTAAGGTGAGCCATTTTTATTACAACCAAATACAAAAAAAGAAATTCTTTGAATACATTTTGATGACTTTTGTTGAACGATATAACGATTCAAGAATTGTATCCTATTTATCTATGTATACCAAGGTATCATTTTGCTGATGATAAAAAGGATGTTTGAAAAAGGAAAATTTAATTTTCAATTTTTATCAGCACAGTGAAACGATATTAAAAAAAAAATACATCCGGTGTAAATGTACGAGAAAGCGCGCTCTCAAAATTAGATATCCTTTAATATACAGGTAAATAGGATAACACAAAAAAAAACACAAATTGCATTGTTGTAGGTTGTTTCGCAATGTTACACCAGTTTACAAACTCTAGAGTGTCGATTTAATTTATGCAGGAAATTTTTTTTTTTTTTTTAGTTACATGAATATTTTAAGATGACGATAAGAGATGCTTTTTATTTTACAGTAATTTAAATAAATTCCACTTTGATATAGTATCGTTTACTGTAATGGCTATTTAACAACCACTTGAAAAAAAGTACATAAAGAAAATTAATATTAAGTTTCTGCAATATATTTTGTTGCATCAATCAAGTTAAAGTATTTGGGAGTACTCAAAATTTATTAAGAATGTTTTTTCCTTCTTTATTTCGTTAAGAAACAACGACTTAAGTAGCTTTAAGTATGTAAAAAATGTTTAATTAAATATGGTTTAAAAGTATTATTGTATTTGTAATATGAGTATTTTTGTTCTGCCATCTTTTGTAATATTGTATTTTACAGAATATAATATTAACAGTTTTAAAATGTCTTCAACTAAGAAGTGTACATAATCTCGCGCTTTATGTTAAATAAGAAAAATAAAACAAATAACAACTTCATCTTCTAAAAATTTAACCAAATATGTATTTTGTTGTTTTTTGTACAAGAAGTTCTCTTATAGGCTACTTCTCAGCCACCTTGTAACACAAATTCAACAAAAGATATGAGACTTCAGAATTAAGATATTACTGTATAGCTTTATTACGATGTTGAATAATAATAATGAGTAATTGAATCTTGGTGGATCGTAGCAAAGGTGAAAATACTTCTTTACAATTTGAAAAGAGTTCAATTTTCTGTTGAATGTAAAAGGTTTCAAATTTATAATGTTTTGTGTCAAGAGGATCATGTTTTGTCTAGGTTATTTGAAAATTACTATAGCTGAAATGTGATATGCAAAATCAAGCCTTTTCCATTCTTACGATTTTTCTAACATAGCGCGCACTAAAAATTTTAGCTTTGACAATATTTAAGTTTAATTATAATATTACAAAGGAGTCGATATATATGTATATAGGTTTTATCTTTACACCCGGTTATCCATTTACATCGGAAATTTTATTCAAATTTTCATTTCCTACTGTACTATAAAGATATAGGCAATATAAGATAACCAAATACAATACCTTACCAATTTTAAAATTCAAATGAAAGAAAATATTCTTAAATTTATTCAATATTTAATTATCTTTTGTTTTCTTAAGTATCCAATGTTTCAGTTTATAAAAAGTGGAAAATTTAAATTTATAATTTTTTTTGTTGTTGTCTTTGAAGACAATGGCATGTTAACATTTTTAAACATACGTCATTGAGATAACGCACATCAATCATTTTTCCACTTTTCAATTAAGTAAAATAGAAAAATAATTTTTTTTTTATTTTTTTGAGTGAGTGATTCATTTTGGTCTCTTTCGACTACAATATTCGAGAAGTTCATCAGGTTAAGTTTATTTCTATATAAATCGCCTTCTATTCGTTTTACAGTTTATATTGTTGTTATTATTTTGGTTAAGTGGATTCACTTAATTAAATTTTTTGTTATTTTTGTAAACTAATTAGAGTTTATAAATAGAGGATTGGTTTGTTTTTCTAATTTTATATGCTATTTGTGTGTATATATTATGTAAGATGCATAATTTAAAAAACATCTTTAATTTATTGTATGTAAATCAGTTTGAGATATATGTATGTACATACATATGCATACTTATAATATAAATGGAAACAGTTGGTGTATGCTCATATTATAAAGCCTTGCAACCAAATCCGACTTTCTCATACTCATCCTTTTCCCATTATATTTTGTGTGTGGGATTATGCCTAACTGTTTATTGGGAATAAATAATAATAAACAAAGTCAAAGTCATTGCACGCATGATGAGTTAAATTGAGTTTTAAAAAACTAGAAGGTCACGTGTGGAAAGTTTTACAATCGTGATTTTTATTTGTCGCTCGAAATTCATCGAATATTATGTTCATATCGTAGTAGGTGTTTAGATAGTTGCTGTTTCCAGTAAATTATTTACATTTGACCTTGGCTGGAAATAGGGCGCGCCCACTACAAATTAATATTAAAAACTGGACGTTTGTAAGTGTTTAGACTAGAAACCTAAAGTTCAATTACTTTTTGTAAAAAACTAAACGAGGAGTCGTCACTCGTCACATCATTCAACTAACTAAGTATATGTAAGTACTATCAAATTTAAATTAAAAAACGGAAATAGAATTATTGTTGCTTTTCTATATGTTGTATATACAGTACATAAACTCATTATAAAATACATGAGATGAATATAATATTCAAATTAAACCGGATAAGAAACAAACTATATTATATCTATATATGTACATACAATACATGGATAGTTATTTACAAATATAGTAGTACATACGTCTTATATGTACGAGTGTATTGTAGGCATTCTAATGAACTTTTGTCGTCAAAATTTTTTTATCATTTTCTTAAAGACATTTATATGTGTACAATGAATATGATATTGAGAATCCTTGAGTAGCAACGTGATATATGTTACCATATGCTCGAATATGTCGTTTGGTAATTCAATTAATATTTTTTTTTTGTTTCTAAACAATTTTTTTTAAAGATTATGTTTGGATTTCTAATTAGATGATAAATTAGATGGTATGCGAATTTGGAAAATTGTGTGTGGACGTGGAACCATAAAGGCTGTAATAAAATAATGATCTAATTCAGAATAAGTAACTACTTAATATTAAACTGGTGAGATCCAGTATAACAATTAGTTATCATTTTCAAGGCAGAGTCATTGATTAGTAAATCGTGTTGTTTCGTGATCCTGTGTTATACGTATGCGTATTATAAGAAGAAACGTAAATTACAACTCTCGTAGAACAAATAAAATTCTGATGACAAACTCAAATTAAGGGCTGCGAAATAAACGAAAAATGCTTGAAGAAATTGTACCTTTGTTGGAGATTTAGTGATCCTCTTGACACAAACCATATTTTAAAGAAATTTTAGAATTTAATCCACTGAGTGAAAATTTACCTTACGACATTCCATTTTTTTGTGATCTGACCTGATGGAATGTAATTTTGAAGATACAGTCCTATAAGCCCCTTTAAGAATATTTAGAGAAACATTTTGTAAACAAGCGGGAAGAGGAGAACAACATACAGATGTTTTATTAGAACTAGACTAAACTGACCCCACTTAATAAATAAATTCGTGTTTTGTTTGTTTATGTTTAACTTATGACATTTTTATTAATCAAATTTTTTTATATTCTAAAATCAAATTCTATACGATTATGCCAATGTGCGTGCCTGTGCCAAAACCTTTAAATTTGTTGAATGTTGTCGTCTTGGAACTAGGGCTTGCCCGTTCCCGGATCTTTTACATTCCTGGGAAACGGAATTTTGATTTTCTAATTCCCGGGGATTCGGGACAAGGCAAGTTTTTTATCCAATACCTAATAAAATATTAAAATTCAACCAAATTTAAATTTTAGATCAGAAACGGAAAGAAAAACAAGCTAAGAAAGATTTGAAATAATTAAAAAAAAATGTGATGTACTGCTTTAATCACTCAATCTATGGATTCAGTTCTCCCATCACAGAAACTCTACCGGCGTAAAACTTAAACTATAAGTGTTAACCCTTTATTTATGGAAGCCATGGCGGTTCCACACTACAATAATTTGTAAACTATCAGCATTGATTTTACTCAACATATTGCCAACAGTTGGCGGAGCTGAATGCGCTCAATGATCATATATTTCTCGAAAGAAACCCACCAATAGTCGTTTTTAAATTTAGTTGTATTTTCTTTTCTAGCTTAACCTTAGCACTTTACGTTTCCTTCTGCCAGGGTTTTGGATACAAACGCGGTGCAAGTTCAGTTTCATTCTACAGAGAGACCATGTACGTCCGTACGACAATCTTATCGTGCTACGGTATTGCTCAATATTCATACCTTTTTTCGTAAATTTTCAATTTCCGATAATATTCAATTCTTTACACTCTCTTTAATTCTATAAAAGTTGTCTTTATTTTTTATAGCGTTGCACCCTTGCACCCATCACCGGCGACTTTCTGATTAATTCCATGAAGTTAAAAAATGACGTTGAGAAGTCTTGAAATTGGATTTTGTATTCCCGGGAAATATTCACATAATTCCCGGAAACGGGAATACTTTTAATTTCTTAAATTCCCGGGAATTCCATCCCGGGAATTCCCGGAACGCAAGCCCTACTTGGAACATATGAAGGAAGCAGTTTTATGGAAATTAAATTAATTTTTTACAATTTTGATTCTTATGTATCACAGAATCTTGGCTAGGCCATAGGTTCATTCCATCATTTTCGGATAGCTGGAGTTATTCGTTTATCTGGTTGACCAACATTATCGAAATATCCAGCTCTGTTACATATTTCGAAAATTTAGAATTTACGTACAATAAATATGGTAAAATTCATCACAATTGGGTCAGGTTGACCACATATAGGCTAGTAATGGCGAAGCTATCCGAAAATGTGAGCAAGATCTTGTGAACATCAAGTTCCCCAATGGATGCTTAATTGTACGGTAGGCACCCCACAATAAAAAATTAAAATAATTTGTTTATTTATGCATCGGTAAAGCTTAAATTGTCTTATGAAGGAAAGAATTCTGGATAAAGGAGAATTCGCCAAATTTCAAATCTGGTTATGAAACAAACAATATTCACAGAATATCGAGGTGGAATCTCATAGTAGAGATAATGTACGGAAAAAACTAGAATTGTTATCAGGAAGAAAAGAGAGTTTTAATTGAAGAAAATGTACTTTTTCTTCATTTAAAAGCTAATTTTCTTATTTCTCATGTAAGATTTGTGTTTCTTGAAATGATAAAAAAATTCTTGAGTTAATTGTAATCTGAGATTTAGTTTCTTGCGTCTATAACTGCTCAAAATTCTTCATTGAAGAAAAAAAAACAACGAATGGAGAAAAATATGATTTTTTTGTTTCCAATTTTTCTTGCGAATAGAAATTGACCCTTTTCTTAAACTATAGTGTCCAATTTTCTTGGAATTGGTTATTTTAAAAATTAAAATTTTCTTGATGAACACAAAAGCAATTTCTTTATTCAAGAAACTATTGAAATGTTAATGATAAGATTGAATTTCTCTTAAATTTAGAAATAGAAGATTTTCTCAAAATATAGGTATTGTCCAATTTCTTTTAAATCACCTATTTTAAAATTACAATAAATTGAAATAAATAAATAAATTTCGTAAAAACATTTTTATTTTTTTATTCAAATTTAATTATTTATGGTTTATTTATTTATTTTATATACAAACTATTCTACGGTAAAACAACCTAATGAATAGTAACATAAAAACTTTTAAAATCACGAAATAATTTAGAAAATAAAATTTTAACTTAAATACTAATTTTTTTTTTTTTTTTTTTTTCGCTGGCGCTACATCCCATGGAGGGATTTGGCCGCTTCATATTGAAGTTTCGTAATCATATTTTTAATGGATAATGAGTGATTAATTCATTGATCCTACATTAACCAGCCGTGATTTTTTCATCACCCGCCGGGAATCGAACCCGGGACCTCCGGGGCTTAAAGCAAGCATGCTAACAACTGTGCCACCGGGGCGGCAAATACTAATTACAAATGTATAATACAGACAAAATTGGTTGTTAACAATCACACTTACGAATTGCAACACGAAAACCTCTCTTGACCTCGAAAAATCGAAAAAAATATAATATTCATTAAATATTCTAGACATAGAAGCCGTCGGTTCATTACTTCCATATTCAGTCCTGTGGAATGGGACATATAAGAATTCCCTTTGGCGTAGATTTCGTTTGGGAACATAAATGCACCAGGTAGAAGTGTGGTAACCCGTCCGCATAAAGAATCTCCCATAAACATAGCCGCGGCAATTTTACGACGTTTTTCTAAAGTATCAATACGAAGATCATGACACCTATCAACATAAGACGGCAGGTCACATATCTGTTTCCACCTAGGCTGACTACGATCAGAAAGTAACCCGAGTTTCCTTAGAATATAAATGGTAAATCGCCTCTGAACTGACTCCAATCTATCGATGTGTACTGCATGATGGGGATACCATACAACCACAGCATACTCAAGGTATGATCTAACCAAAGAGACATACAGACTTACACATGAAAATATATCATGAAACTCCTTTGTCATTCGAATAATGAAGCCTAACATAGAATTAGCTTTACGTATTATGTTATCAATATGCAAACAAAGTTACTTTAGTATCAAATATAACTCCCAAATCCGTTATTGAAGTTACTCTGCTAAGCTGAATACCGTCAAAATAATAGTTAGAAATTATAGGGTTAAAAGTCCTATAGAACGACATGACACTGCATTTACTTATATTAACAAACAATCTATTAGCAGAGCACCATCTAGATAAATTATTTATTTCAGACTGTAGTATATCAACATCAACTAGAGACCGAGTTCGCATAAAAATCTTCAAATCGTCAGCAAACAATAGAACATTACAAAATTTAAATATATCGGTGACATCATTCACAAATAAAAGAAAAATAATTGGGCCCAAGTGGGGGAGCCTTGAGGAACACCCAAATGGCAATAAATAAAATTTGATTTGATGTGATTCAATAGAACAAACTGCTCCCTGTCTTCTAAGTAAGATGCAATCCACTTTAGGAACCTTGGATCAACCCCAATCGCAGCAAGTTTTTTTATAATAATTCTGTGGTCAATTGAGTCAAAAGCCTTCACAAAATCAAAATAGATTGCATCAACCTGTGCTTTAGACTCAATTGATTCAATAACAAATTTTGTAAACTGTAAAAGGTTGGTAGATGTTGATCTACCACTATTGAAACCATGCTGGAAAGATGAGATGATTTGTTTTGTATAAAATGTCAAATGATTAGTTACTATTAATTCAAAAAGTTTTGGTATGGTAGACAAAATTGAAATACCCCGATAGTTTGATATATCCGAGCGATCGCCTTTTTTATAAATTGGAACAATGTGTGCGATTTTCCAAGCAGCTGGGAAATATCCACTCGCTAAAGATTGATTGAACAGATAACATAAAGGTGTAGTTATATAGGATGCTACCGATTTAAGAATAGACCCATCTGGTCCGCATCCATCCTTAAAATCTATAAGAGCCTTGGTAATCTTATCTTCCGTTATTATTAAATGAGGGATGTTATGTTGGGAAGCACCGATGAAGCGATTATTATCAACTTGAATATCATACGTTTTATACACTGATTGAAAGAATTCTGCAAACCCTGCGCAAATGTCAGAAACTGTGTTCAACTGTATGTTGTTATACTTCATTGTAGATGGAAATCCAGTTGTGTTGCGCTTATCGTTCACAAATTTCCAAAACTGTTTAGGGTCACTTTTAATTTTAGCTTCAATCGATTTAATGTACTGGCAGTATTTAGCCTCAAATTCAGACTTAAATTGGTCTCGAAGAATTATAAAAATTGACTTGTTATGTGCGCAATCATTTTCCCTAAGTCTGTAGTAAGCCTTATTCTTACGATTGCGCAAATTTATCAGGCTATCATCAAACCAAGGTGGGTAACTATAATTACGACTCTTTTTCAAAGGTACGAAACGATGAAAAGCTGCAAATAATAAGTTGTTAAATTTATCCACATTTACGTCTAAAATATTATTATTAAATAAAACACCCCAATTAATACCTTTAAGATAATCGGAGAGACCATAGACGTCACAGGACTTAAAATTGTAATAATAGGCATCATTCGAAAAAATCCGGCATTTATCTTTGAGACCGATAGTACAAATTTCGACTTCAATAGAAACATGATGAATATCATTCTCACTATTTGAAAAAGGTCCAAAAGATTGACGAACAGAGAGGTGTTCCGCGTTATTTGCAAATACTAAATCTAAAAATGAATCATTACTATTTGAGTAGCGGTTAATTTGTTTTAGGTTAAAACTGAATAACGAATCCAACACAAGAGAATCATTGGCAGATCGAGCGTCTGACGGAAACAAATCCAGCGATTCAGAATCGAACGACCAATGAACATCGCTTAAGTTAAAATCGCCAAGTACCATTACATTAACAACACAGCCACTCAAATTACAAACTTCGTTTATACAATCAATGTGATTTAGATAAATATCAATAAAAGATCTAGGAGGTATATATAATATTATAAAAAAAAAAAATATTCTTACAAACTAAAACCTTAACACATAAAAATTCAATAGATTCACATCCAGACACAGTAATTTGCTCACTTGTAAAAGAAGAGTGAGCTGCAAAATTTCACTCAAAAAAAATTCAAAATTACTAAATTTCTAAATTCTGAAGATTATCACAATTGGATCAGCTTAGCTTATAGTTACTTAGGCTTAGCTACCCGTCGGGGTCGGCCTCATTTTAAATATTTCACGAAACATATTAAATGTTATAGTTAACTAGAATTCGTCGCAGTTTGCAAACAGAATTGTATCAAATTGTGAAATTAAATTGAACGCCAAGTACTTCGGTCTAAAAAGACCAAAGTATTGAAATCCTGTCAAAAATGACGAAACATTTGGTTATTCCAAAATCACTTTTCTTGGCGTTTTGAAAGTCCCTGAGTCTAAAAAAGCAACAAAAAAAAATGTTCGTCCGTCTGTCTGGATGTCTGTACCCATGGCATCTTGAGAACGGCTGGTTCGATTTGGAATTTATTTTCGCCAACCTGTTTCTATGGTCAAGGCGGAGATTTGAAACTGTACGTCAAGAGGGTGGGGTCGTATCTGCCATACGAATTGACCCAAAATACCTGGTTTTAGAAATACATATTTACGATTTTTTTATAAATGCTGGTTTGATTATTGAATTGGGCAATGAATTTGGAGTTGATTTGAAAGTTAAGCTAGGAGCCAATTTAAGGGTTGATTTGAAGTTGAGTTGGGGTTGAATTAGGATGTAGTGAGCAGTTAACCAATTTTTTATATATGCTGGTTTGAGGATTGAGTTTGGCGTAGAATTTGCGGTTGAGTTGAGCGATGAGTTGGATTCTGTTTGCGGGTTGAATTAGGGCTGAGTTGGGGTTGAGTTGGAGTTGGATTAGGGTTAGTGAACAGTTAAATTGTAAGTAGGATATAAACTGGTTATTTGTTAACGGCTTTTTGTGAAATTTGACATGTACGGTGGACATGGGATTCTAAAATGATTTTTGGATAAAGTTCTGGAATATGGCCAGTTACACGGTTAGAAATATCAGTATAATTTTTTATACTACTCTCGGTGTCAAATTTTAGAATACGATTTTTCGTGTTAAATTGGATGTTTGTACTCATGTTACTGAAGCTTTTGACCTGTTTGGCTGTTGTTGTATAAGCAAATATATGTTAGTTAAAATAGAAATCAATACTGTCAAAACTGTCACACCAACTTTATGACACAGGTGAATGCTATCCCCATTGAAGATACCAAAGACCGAAGTTCTGATCACCTCGTGAGGTTTCAGCCCTTTATATTTTTGCAATTAGAATTTGACACAAAATTTTAATTTAAGTTCAACATTTTTTATTTTGTTCGTTCAAGTTTTCGTATAATTTAAGGAGGCTTATAGATTTTGGACACTTCTTAAATCAATTGGTCATTTTCTAAATTTTACGTGAAAATTGTGTATCTCGAAAGATTTCTTTTTTTAGTATAACGGAATATTCAGAGAACATAAAATTTGACTTCATTCAACAAAATCGCATTAAATATAATTAATGTTTTTCTAAGTTTAAATAAAATTTAAGAAGAGATAATTACAATTTATTATATGGAATAATTGCATTTATCCGAAATGTGTCCCGAAAAGTGGCCTTCTCGCTAGCGAAAAGAAACTTTTGAGTTTTATAAATTTAAGGTAAAACAACACTTTTTTAAAAGTATCCAATTTAACGAGACGCCTGACCGGTTTAATGCTGTACTCTAAAATTATTATTCAAAAATTTGCTCTAGAAAATATCCAAAACAATAGACTTGGTGACAGTAAGAATCAATTTGATGAGAAAGCCAATTAATATCATTTCTTTAGAATTAAAATGAAGACAGAAAACTAAAATGTAGGTACTCTTCCGAGGTTTGAAATTAGGCATTAAACGTTCAACGTTTTTATTAACTTTTTGATACGGTTCGCAAACTCGGTTCTAGAATAACCGGCTACCTGATTAACCCTTGTGTGTATACCCAAAAAAATTTACATTAGTACACACCCGACCCACCCGGGTAGCCAAGTATATTTTTTCGGTTTTTTCAAGAGATTTTTGCCGGTTCCGCTATGTTGTTGCATTTATTTAATAAATTTTGTATTTTGGTGAATAAAAACGAGAAAAATATATATCTACAATGTACATATACAGGGAATTCCCCATAATGAAAGTGGAAAACGAGAAACGAAAAAACACAAATGAGGAAAAAATTATTAATATACTGTTCGTCATACTAATAGGTTGTGGTTGTTCGTAAACAAAACATTCGTAAAAAGCAGTGATCGCAAATACGTGGCACGCGTGCTAAACCTTGCACGTTTAAAAATTGGCCTGGCACGTCAAAAAATTTTAGAGTAGGTACTCTAAAATCGTAGTAATTTTTCCAAAAAAGAGAGAAAGCTTTTAGAATTTTGATAAAGCTTAACTATTGAAATGCTGGAGAACGAGGAAAACATGAAATAAATTTGGTCATACAACCACCATAGACATTCATACTAGATTTCTCATTTCATTATAACTAAAGGAAAAAAACAAAACTTTTGATAATTCCAATGTTATCGTTGTGTTGTGCATTTTATAAGGCAATGATTTTAGAATGCGTTACAAATATAATACGTACTTATATGCAATACACCGATAACATTTGAATGGAAATTTTTTATTTTTATTTTGTGTTTTTAGTCAAATGAGAAATCTATTATGATTGTCTATGCAACGGCAACCACCTTTGAATCAAGTATTTTCGACAAATATGGAAAGTTCGAAAGTCAATTACTAGATAGGTGATAACATATTTGCAAGATTTGAAACTATTTTTGTTAGGTACCGATATATTTCAAATGGGTGAGTTTAGCGATGTTTTATTCGTAAGCTTGTAATTTTAATTCAGAGTTTATTTACATAGTACATACTACAAATTACGAAAATTAAAAAGCACTTTTGCGATAGTATTATTGATTGAAAAAATGTTATTAATTCGAATTTAAATATCAATTCATTAAAAAGGCATTGAACCAAAAGTTTTAATCAAAATTCCAGAGGAATACGATTAGCAGAAAGGTTAACTTTCACGCGTAAAGATTTGAAACTGGAAATTCGTACGATCTAAAATTCTGAATCGTTTTTCTTCATCTACTTAAACTTACTTGACTATTTAGTTGACGATGCCAGATCATCGCGTAACAGAATTTTAATACACCATTTCATAATACATAGTTGAAATAGATAGATCAAAAATGTTTGCTCCAAATATCCTTGTGGGTTCGTATTTTTATAGGTGAACATGTTGAAAAGAATTAGGAATAGAACGGCCTAAGGCAATTGTTTTGGGTTAAGACTTTAATCCCGAATTTTTGGGATAATTAAATGCATCTTAAAATATAACATTGGTGAGCCTTAATATTATATTTAATTAAATATCATATTTTGATTTGGCACGCAGAAAATCAGTCATTTAAAAAATAATTGTATTGGCACGGTAATAACCAACTATTTGCGAATACTGGTATAAAATAAAATATTTTTGAATTTTTATACAAAATTACAATGGCGGATCGCAATAGGGATATAAAATTTAAAATAAATTAAAATAAAACTAAGTCTTTTCCTTATATTTTGTTCTGGCTACCCGGGTGGCCGGGTGTGCGTTAGAAGGGTAAAGAAAATTATTCACACATAACTCCATCAAAAAATTATTTTTATCCAATTTCTATACAAAAATCGAAAACTAATAGTCAATTCTTGGATGTCAAGAACCTAGAAACGTCTAACTTCAAAATTGCAGTCCGGGTGCGTACACAAGGGTTAAATTGTTGAATTTTTAAAATCGAATATTTTTATAAAGATCTAAAAATTCTACAGTTTTTCTATCTTACAATTTTCTACAATTAAACAGTAAAAGAATATGTTTCAGATCAAGCTGAACTGAACTTTCAAATTTACAATTAAAGATACCAAAACGGTTAGGATCTAAAAGTTTCTACTTAAAATTTTAAAAATTAGGCGAAATTTTAAAACATAAATAATAGCTGTATTTTGTGACGGTTGATCTAATCCGGCTTGATCTTCAGGAAATGTCAAGCTTGATCAAGATTACCTAAATTACGACTGCGCTAAATTTCCGTTAAAATTAGAAGCTAACTGAAAATTAAAGTGTAGTATCATTGGAAACTGTTTAGAAGAAATTCTTTAGAAGGAGTTCTCTTTTTCAGTACATATGTGAATAATTATTGGAAAAGCACAAATTTGGGACAAAACACTCACCAAAACCAAATGTTGGAATTGTAAAATTAATTATATTTCAAAAATTTGCTTTTTCAGCTTCTGCTGATTCGAAGGGTCATTATTCCATAATGTTTTGTAATTTACATTATTCACAAGTTCTTTGATGTTTAAAAACTGGACTTTTGTGAAATTTTTGGAGCACATCACACATCATGTCAATTTATTGCATAATTTTCTGAATTTGGTATTTTCCAATTTTTTTAATTCAAGATCAATTACATTTGAAGAATGCTTTAGCAAGAAAAGTTTATTTAAATCACCCAAAGCCAAAACAATCAGAAATTTGTTACTACTTTGTTTTGCCGATTGGATATTCTGGAACTAAATGGTTTTCCATAATTGTGTAAATTTACTAAATAATTCTGGCTCAGTGTTCAATATTTTTCCACTTTTTTTAATTTTTAAAAAATTGATCAACTGATCATCGTTTTTTGGTATTCAGTGAATTTTGTGGAGTTCTCCCATTCTCGCCTCCTGCTTTTTGTAGGTACAAAGATTTTTTGAAGACTGGTATTGATTCAAATTTGAATGCTATTTCGAAAACTGGACACATGGGTTCATGATGGAATATTAGGTAGTGTCAATTATCGTTTCCTTCTTGATAAAAAAAAATCAAAATTTGTTGATTACCGAAATTCAACTATTGTTATTCTAGATTCTCATATAAGTTTTTTTTAAAAATAAATCCTAAAACTGTACGTTTCCAAATTCTAATGTCTTTAATTTTTAATCTTTCAATTTTATGAACACGAACGCGGCCCCACTCGACGACCATAAAATGCATTTTTTTTTTAATATTCAAATTTAATTAAATTTTTAATGAGACTATCTTGAAAATTAAAACGACATTAAATTAGTTGTTTTAATGCAAATGAATGTTAATCACAATGAAATTACAAAATTTAAAGTGCAAGACTTTTTAAAATTTCGGAGCCAGAAACGTCCAATTTAACATTTTTAGAGATAGATTTAAATGATGGATTATCTAATTTTGTTTGTGCAGAGCACAGAAAAGTTCCAAACATTTGAAATTAGAAACCATTCGAATCGGTTGCTCCTTTCAATGTGACACACCCAGTTAATATATTATCGCTATAAACCGGTGTAAATAAAATTTCATGGTTGAAAAAACTCTTGATTTACTCTATTATCGAACTATAGAGTAGATAATTAAATTATATCGAAATCAAATGACGAATACGAATTTACCGTATGGATTTAATGAAATATGATCCAGTAGTATGCGGTAAGACAAATAAAAATAAACTAAATCTAATATTTGTAGTTGGTATGTGTTAATATACCAAACCAAATGTTATCGTTTGCATTTTTGTAATGTACATACAGACAGTGCACAGTATAGAGAGAAGAGACGTGGAAAATATGAAAATAAATGCATGCGCGTACTTTTATGAAAATGGGAAATAGTTTTTCGTTGAATTGTTTTTTGGTAATTGATATGATTATGATGAAAATACTAATTATGGTGTGACAGACAATTAAGTATAGTTTGAGAAAGACAAAACACTAACGAGAGAGCGCGGGTGGGTGGTTATACTATAAATACAATAATAAATTATTACTTATATACAAACAAAAAATCTTCGTTTTCATTTCAAATATTACAATAAATAAATTCAATTTACTCATAAAACAAAAAGAAAATGAAAATGGGTTTTTGTTTTTATTAAATGAAAGGAAATTGTATAAATTTTCATCAATAAATTTTTTTATGCACACACATTTGTATTAAATTCATCGTCATCATTATTCATTTTGAGCTGAACTGCTTAATTTGTGTATATTGTATATTTTATAAGCAGAGAGTAGCTACACTTTTCCTTATTAAATATGAAATTGAAGAAAATTAAATTGAAAAAATGTTAAATGAAAATAAATAAAAAAATTATTTTCCGGTTTATTTATTTATTTAGCTGATGGATAATTTGTATAAATACTGTACAACGAAATAATACAAAATAAAGGAACACAAAGAAATTTAATGGGGAAAAAGGAGTTTTTGTGTTGGCTCTTGTTTAATTTATTTTATTGTTGTTTGTGCAAAAAACGATTTTAGGGCAGTTGTAGAGGGTTTTTTGTTCAAATACAGAATTCAAACCTCTATAAACCATAATTATTTAATAGAACAAATTATTTGCTTTAATGGCTTATTTACAATGAACTCGCGTCAAAGTGGTTTTTTGGTCTAAATTTGATTGATACATGATAATGTGATGTATTGAATATTTCACTAGTTGTTTCGTTATAATTGATTAACATTAATCAACAATTTGATCGTCATCGATCATAATATTACAAATCTTGACAAGTTCAGATCAATTGATATTGATCTCGACTGATTAAGGGTGTGAACTAAAAATATTTGAATGATTTGGAAATCAAATATGCTTTTGATAAAATGATGTTTCAAATGGCTTTTCAGGACCGAACTAATAAGCGATGTTATTAACCTACAACCGGCTAAAATTTTAGTGATTAAGCCAAAAAAGATTTTCCGTATAACAGACCCAAGAAATGCGCATAATAAGTATTTGATTTGTTAAACACCCCTATGAAACACAAAAAAAGGGTATTAATGTTGCGGAAGCGATTAAAACCAAAATAATTTCGTGACACCTTAATGGTATTGATATTATTGTCATGGTAAATTAAATCTACAATGAAAATATAAAAGTTAAATGAACAACATAACCCAGGTAATTTTTATAAAAATTCGTATCATTAATTTACTTGTTGCGCTCATTATTCACCCGGATTGAATATCTACTGTACATAAGTCCCAATCCTAACTCTAAGTAATTAACATGACATATTTTTTGTGTATTTTCTTTTTTATAATAAATGACCAATCAATTAATTGTAAGCCCTATTATTTTGACATACTTACTAAATGCTAAACTATAAAAACAACCAACCCACTGAAATCCTTATACAATCTTAAAGTTACAATCTAAATAAAGTTGATATTACCTCGAACGAAGTGACTTGATGGTGTATTGATTTTCTATTTTTATGTCTGGAGGTACTATATTCGTACATGTATAGTTTTCAGCATTTTCTATTTTTCTAGATTTTTTTTTGTCTCTGTTTTTTTTGTGAAATATACCACCACCAAAAACTTCACAAGAATGGTGCGCGCTGCTTCTCTTGCCTTGGATATACATATAAATGTATATTGTGTAAAACTATTTTATACATACTCGTATATTTTATGTTTTTTTTTATATATTGTGTACTTGAAATGTTCTTTTCAAATTAAAAACAAAAACGTTTATACACATAAAATTGTTTGGGGGAACCTTGAACCTAGATATTGCGGAAAATGTATTTCATGTAAGTATTAAGCAGAGACGAAAACAAATTTCTATGTCAATTTGTCAAATATTGATTTATCCATCCAACAGTAAAATATATTCAAGTTTACACATAGACAATTTATTCTTATACATATACCATATACAAGAGTGCCATATCTAATTTCTTAAGAAACCATAAAATTAGGAAATTATTTATTAAATTACAAGCATACTAGAAAATTGTTAAGATAGATTTCTGTACATAGAAAAAATACTTTGCCTTGTTGTTGTTCTGGTTCTATAGTATGTAATACACATGGTAGACACATTTCAAATTGGTTTTGCATTTATTTTACATACTTTCTAACTATGAATAATACGTCAAAGGGTTAATATCCGTATATATCAAATGTTTAAAGCTTTTAAAACAGAAATTATTAAACTTTACAGTTTGTTTCGATTTAAAACCGATTAAACACCATATTTCTTGCAGAAAGGTAAGGAGAAAAAATTGCCTGTCTTCAGGACAGTGCACCCGCTCAGAAGTCAACAATAATGATGACAAAAGTGCATCAATCACACTTCGAGCTGCTTTCCCACCCACCATATTCTCCAAATTTGGCACCTAGCGACTATTTTCTGTTTTCAAAATTAAAAAAAAAATGATTGCAGAGAATGAGATTTGCATCGAACGATAATATGTAGAAGAAAAATCGCTGTACAGGACACAGGAAACTTTTCAGCCCATGTAGTATTTAGTGATTGTTACCCATAATTTACAAGTTTCCGTTCGATGTTTTCTCGATGAACATTTTTTACACATTCTGTTGTATGTTATAATCTGAGAATGAATAATTTGCAGGAATTCGAAATCGAAATAATTCTCCTAGTCGCTTTGGAAAATACTCAATCCAAGCTTCCAAATGGTGGAATTTAAGACCAGTGTGGCGAATTGAAGCAAGCCCAAAGGTTTAGTTGTTCAGGGAATTTCAGGAACAAAGCCCTTCCATCGCTAAATATAAAAAGGTTCAAAATTCCTTCATATTTTCGTACTTAGAGATTAAGCTCAAGCTTAACAATACCGCACTCCGAAAATACTGGTCGTGCCAACACATTGATGGTGTTGGTGAATGAAATTTCCATTATTCGTACAGTGTTTTTATTTGACGTATCGTTAAAAATTATTTTTGTACCTACAACAAGATTTGAACGTAAAAATTTCTTAATTTTGTTTTTTAATTAGGAATCTAAAATTAATTGTTAACAAATATTAATAGATAACAGTTGGAGATGATAACAGTTTCTAATCATTTTATTAATTTTTAAATTTTAACATTGAGAATAATAAAAAATTAAAAATGGCTCAAATTAATAAACAAAACGACCTTCAGTTTGTTTAATTAAATTATTTGTCTCATTTCACTAATATGTCAAAAGTCAAAAATGTTGTGTTTGATTTTATCTTTTTGTTAAGTGAAAGCCTCATTTTTCTATTACCAAATCTCGCATTCACATTGGTTAAAATTATCTAATTTCGAGCGCCTATTTTAAACTTTGCAATTATGTATATGTTTAAGCACTCAAATTCCAAAATATTCACACAATTTTCAAACGGTTCACACCTTCAATGATTCCACTTTTACAAACTAAGATGCTTCAAATGAGGGAAACTAAGAATTGCTTCCATGAATACTACATTTATAGGAATTATTTGTTGAGCTTTTCCTTGCTTATATTACGCATAACTCTGAACTAAAATCATTATCGTTTTATTCCAAACCGGTTTAGCGAATTTTCGAAAGATTACTTATAATTGATTACTTTTAAATTGTTGACCCTTTTTAAGGAAAGGACCGGATCGATCGTTTTCTGTTTTCCTTACAGACCTCGTCGTATTTTCATAATAGGAAGAGCAGCGGGAAAAGCGTACAGGGTGACAAACAACATTTTACGATACAAATGTTTCTTAAAATGTTCCAATATAAACAAGTGATGTCCCGTTTTGCATAGTTGAAAAGGTGGTACGTCTAAATAATGCTTTATCTGGACGACCAAGTTTTTTATAATTTTAAGCCTCTAAAACTTTTTTCTCCAATTCAAACAGTAGCAGGCAAAATTTAAACAATTTGCATTACAACTGTAATTTTGGGATCAAATTCCCACAAATCCCATTTCGCAATTCCTATTGAAAACTCACGATGCTAACACGTTTTTAGGATTTCGCACAAAGTTGTTTCTTGTTCTTTGAAATAACAAACACATAGTACTACAACTGTTTTAAAGTCACTAATCGAAATTTCATCATAGCTGTTTCCATTCAGTACGTCAAATGTAATTTCAAGTAAAGCCTGTATTCCATGAGAAAAATTGACTCACAGTCACAGTAAAAAAAAACGAAAAGTGAAAAATAATCTGATGCCCCATATAAGAGACAAAGCCAACGTGTTTTAAATTATTTCAGTGTTTAAATTCAAATTTCGTTCCTTTATTTATTCTCTTTTTGCGAAAGAAGAGAAAAAATATTTTGTTTTGTTTCTTTCCTCCGGAACGAAATCCAACAAAATAAAATATCTCTCCTCTTTTATCTTTTGTGTTTTATATGAGGAGAGATATTTTACTTTTGTCCATTTTGTTCCCGGGGAAAGAAACAAACAAAAATATTTTTTATTTACTTTCACAAAGAGAGAAAAAAAAGATAAAAGAAGGGAACGAAAAAATGAATTTAAACACATGTTATAAAATAAAAAATAAAAAGAAGCGTTGGCTTTGTCTGTTATATGGGGTATACAATTATTTATCTCTTTTCATTTTTTTTACTGTCAGTAAATTTTTCTCATGGCATACAGGCTTTAGATTTCATAAAACATATACACTCGTGGACAAAATTAACGCATGCTTTTATTTTTGTAATAAAAAAAAATCCCGCTGGTCAATTTTAATACTACTAGTGTCAAATGATAGCACATTTATATTTTTATCAGAAACCACCTTGAATAAAGTCTATTGCAAGCCAATCAATTAAATTTTTCAAAAATGCTTAATCAAGAGTGCATTGTGTTTGAAATCCAACGCAACGATCGGCTTTTGTTACATTGCATATCAATTATTTGTAAATGCAGTACCACTAGTTCTTGTAAATGTGTTCTAAAGCAAACACCTAATATAAAATCCATTGTAATATGGCACAATATGGCTAAAGTCGTCACAATGTATCAAAAAGATTATACTCAAGTACAAATCGCACGAAAATTAGGAATGAACCAGTCTTCGGTTTCACAAATACTTAAGCGATATCGTGAGACCTTAGAGTATAAAAGAAAGCCCGGACAAGGACGTAAAAGATGCACAATCGCGCATGACGACAGATTTTTAAAAATGAATTCATTACGAGATCGAAAGCGTACTTCTACTCAACTCAAAAATGAGTTACTTAGTGCGCGATTAGTGAATATTTGTGCCAGAACAGTAGACGTAGATTAAAAGAAGTGAAGCTAACTCCAAAACGGCCCGTAAACGTTCCACGGCTTCTTCCCCGCCACAAATCCAGCCGTTTAGAATTTGCTCATACTCATGCAAATTGGGGAACTGATCAATGGGCCACTGGACGTAATCTTATATACAGAAGAGTTGGAGAACGCTACGCACCGTGTAATATGGTGCAAACTGTAAGCTTTGGTGCAGGTTCAATAATGTTTTGGGGTGGAATCAGTTGGAAACGCCCTACGAGGCTGGTGGAGATTGGTTTGAGGATGAATGCAGACTGGTAAGTTCGGAACATTCTTGGAGATCACGTTTTGCCATATATGCGCTTCATGGGTTATGACAGTTTTGTGCTAATGCATGATAAGGCTCCAGTCCACGTAGCTGCAACGGTACGACAATATCTCCAAGATATCGGCACTTAAGTGGCCACCAATGAGTCCGGGTGTTAATCCGATCGAACACGTATGGGGCATTCTAAAACGCCGTATTAGAGCTAGAAATCCTGCACCAGATTCGATTGCAGAACTGAGAGTTGCAGCGCAAGAAGAGTGGAATCTCATTCCGCAAGAAATGATACAAAGAATTCTACTTAATATGCCCAGAAGGATGGAAGCTGAAATAAGGACACGGGGGGAAATACTCATTACTAAATTAATCAACAAAATTGTAATAAAGCTAGTTTTAATGTTTATAAACCGCTTTTGAAAATTTAAAAAAAAACATATGATAGTTTGACACATTTTAGCATTTTGCAATGAGAAATAGCCGCTATAATTCCATAACGCCACATTTGTGCCTCTTTTGAGAAAAATATAAATTTGAGCTCATTTGATACCAGTTCCACTGAAATTGACCAGCGGGATTTTTTTTTTATCAAAAAATATGCGTTAATTTTGTCCAGGAATGTATTTTTACATTTGATTTTTAGAGAACTGACATCCATCATCAGGAAGGTAAAAGTATTTTTTTTTTTAACTTAGGGAAATTTTTACTCACTTATCCGCAGTAGTTTAGTTGCCTAGGGGGCTACGGAATTAGAAAATAAATTCGGTAGGATCATTTTCGAAACGAAAAATAAGAAACAAATTTTAATTATTAATAAAATTCTAATTCGTACAGTTCATTTCTTTAACTTACACATAAGTATTAAATCTTGAATTCAGACCTAATCTTGGCCAATACGTGGGAGTCAATTGATTGAATTGAATGAATGACTTTCCCAAATATAGTCCAACGCTAGTTGACTGGCGATACACTACATATTAAAACATTTCGCATGGAGTGATAATGTCAAAAATATGTCTTGAATATTTCATATACAAATCGTACTAACTTAACCACATTTTACTTAACAAAATTCGTATTTGTATTTTGTTTATTTAAATTATTAATTTCGTCTACATTAATTTTAAAATTTGATATTTATTATTAATCGCAACACACTCAATTTTATTAATCATAAAAATTATGTATGGGGACATCCACTTATTTAGGCAAGAAACTTATATTTGTAAACATGATTTTACTTGTTTCTGTATGTAATTAAAAAAAATGAATCAGCGCTGCCCAAGCGTGCGGACAATGAACTAAATCGATATTGGGAAAGTCCCTCATTAACCGATGTAGATCGAAGTTTATCGCTCTCGGTGGTAGAGTGGGTAGAACGCTTGCTTTATATTTAAAATTCCGAAAGCCCCGCGTTCGATACCCGGTTATGACAACAAAAAAATATCACGATTGGGCGTTGTGTTGTGTACGTAGGTATACTTGTGTGTATTGTGTGAGTGCGTTTAAGCCTTATGATCAATTTCCATCCCTTCTTTCTTCCCAATAAAAAATAGTTCTGTGTGTCTGCGGTACCCTTTTGTACGCGAATTCGTACGGGGTATTCGGAAAAGGAATTAGCTCACGGAAAGCGGTGTACCTGGCTAACACGGCGAAAGCGGTGTACCTTTATAAGAAAGTTGTCACTTTTGTCGCACTATTTCTTCTTTTTTATATTCTTTTATAGTCAATAGTCATGACTGTATTGGTGCGTCCAAATTTTCCATACACATTCCGTGCCTTATAGCATTATAAATCGCAAACCTTTCCGTACTCATTCCGTACATTTTCGAATTAAAAATAGCAACGTTGTCCGTACGAATTACGCGCACGTTTATGATTACGCTTTCCGTGCTAAGTAATCAGTTTTTAGTACCCGTTATACGTACCCGTGAATGCTTGTTGGGAAAGTATATAAACCGAATAAGCGTTGCGGTCGGCTTGCTTGCTCGTTTCGACTTTAAAGGCTAATTCTGATACAGAACAAAGACCCTAGATTTTAAAGTAGCATTTTCAATCTGGTAAAAAATTGTTCTTAATTCATTGATAAGTACTTTAGTACAGAGCAATGAATCAAATTCTCATATTCTTGAACAATTTTAAAGTCAAGGATAGAAAAAAAAAAATTCTGTTTCAATGTTCAAAAGTCCATTTATCGCTCTAAATGAATAATAATTATATTAAATTGTATCTCGTCGCTCCCGAATGAACCCCTCTTTTTCTTTTCTTGTGTACCATATAATCGGTTTTATTCTTATTCCATTTATTCCCCCAGTAAACACAAAGAAAATATTGAACATGACATTAATAGATAAAAAAATAAATTTAAGATTTTTTTATTTTTAAATGCATATCGTAATTGTATTTTAAGGGTCACTACATAATCGTTGATTATTAGTTTCTCGTACATTTTAAGAAACATATTCGGTACAAACCCTTATTAATTTATTTATTGAATTTTCAATTTATTATTTATTGTATACACAATAATTTTACTTTATATATAAATATTTAAGGAAGTATTAAAAAATCTAAAATTAAATTATATTTAGGGTAACCGTTATAAAGAAAATTATTGCGAAATAAAGAAAATCCCTTTTGTAGAAACATATTCTATACATATAGTTGTATAATAAATGCGTCTTCCGGTTTTATAAATTATGCAACTCCGCAGCATGTTGAACTTACCTGAAAAATAAAGAAAAATTTTTTTTTTTGAGTATATTGTATCTATTATGTTACGTCGCTTAAATTTAACAAAACAATTTATCATTTCATAATCTAAAACAATTAATTTAATTATCTTACAAAAAAAAAATATATTCGCGGTTCATTCACCCGATATTTATTAGTAAATAGCTTTTTATTGATTTTAATCGAGATTAGTTTTGTAGAAGGGGAACACCAGATATAGATTTGAGAGGGCAATAATAACAAATCGAACAATTTTTGCAACAACTTAATATTTCGCTTAGTTTTGTACCCTTATAGTACATATAAAACATAAATGTTCTAAAAATACATAATATACGAGTATTATTATACATATTTTATGTGTGTAATCTTCATTCTACTGTTTTCGTATATAAGCATTAATTCTTGTTATGTCTTATATGTCAAAATTGTATAAGAAATTCCCTTTTTTCTTGTGCATATACATATGTATATTCGATTGAGATATGGTAGACAGGTTTTATTGGTAAAAAAATGCATTGGGCTTATATATATATTATATATGGATATGGGCAATTATTATTTGAAATTCCAAACTAAATAAGGTTACTGAAAGTCTAAGTGGTTTTTGTATATTAGACTTTGATTTGTTCGATCCAAGTTCTTATATTTTACCGTGTACGCACGCCTTTATTAAACGATTTTGCCATAAAATACCACAAAACATAAAAAAATTGTGTATGCAAGCTATTTATTTTAAAATACAAGGTCTCGCTTTTGTCTTTTAATTTACAGGGTGCGAAATAAATGACGACATAAGAGGAAATAAATCGCATTTTTTCACTAATAGAGTAGGAGTTAGGAGATGATAGTTGAATTATTATTATTTTAAATTTTTTTTTTTTTAGGTTTTCTCGTTGTCTAGCAGTCTAATCTAAACTATCAGTTTTAATTTTTTTTTTAAACTACTTTAGGTTTATGTGCAGTGTCAAACCTAAAGTATCGATGGAAAAAATGACATTTAAACTATATCATTGCCATGACCAGGATGAAACCCCAAAAACTCAAACTCAATTTTTTGTAGGTTTTTCATGGGTGGGTAAAACCAATTCTCCAATTGCCAAAACCCAAAAACCCATAAATTGAAATATATTTTGAATTAAGTTTATTTATTTATTTCTGTACAGCTTATCATTTATATTGAAGATATTTAAATATCTTGACTAAATTATAAACCTTTTCTACGCCTAATCTATTATGGAGCTTGTTCCACACATGGCCAAATGTGCTAACTATTCTTTCAATTCCAGCCGAACTTGCTGGACACCCATGCAATTTTATCATAAATGGACAAAATACCTTAAAACTAGAAACCCGAGAAATTCTCAAAATCAACATTTGCCGAGTAAAAAATTTTGCAATTAAATTGTCTAATTTAGATTTTTGCGCAACGGATGTTTTAATTACGAAATTGTTAAAACTGGTCTGGGTCGTTAATCTACGTTTTTTTGATGGCGGAGATCATGATGGTGACGGTGAATGTGACAGAGATGTTGACGGTGAAAGTACTAGTGTTGATGTTGGCCTTGGTATTACATTCGGGAAAACAAACGAATAAGACTCATTTTGAACAGGAGTTGACATTAGTGAAGGTGAAGCAATATTTAATGCATCGCTAATCAAAATGTCGATATCACTGCTATAGTTTTCATCAGTCTCGTCGGGGAGCTCATCTTCTTGCTCTTCCAATTTGCCGTTACGCCATAGAATAATTAGTAATTATTCTATGGTTACGCGCTAAATAAGCGTCACATTTTAGCAAATGATTTTTAATGCGTTCAATTTTGTATGTAACGTTTCTATTACAAAATTTACATACGTATTGCACTTTTTTTTTTAATTGGCCGACTGTTTCCGTTTCTATGTCCATATATTGCCACTCTATTGCTAATTTGTTAATGCTCGCCCACCGACAGAACTCATTTTTAAATTCACAAGGCAAAATTAAACTTTAAATTGGGTTGGCTACATAAGACTGGTTAGCAAAATCTTGGTTTCAAAAGACTGGTTTCAAAATCTCGGTTTCAAAAGACTGGTTTTCAAATGACTGGTTTTCAAAATCTTGGTTTTAAATGACTGGTTTTCAAAATCTCGGTTTTCAAAATCTTGGTTTTGAGAAAAATATTTTTATCAATTCGGGCCGCCCGAATTGATAAAAATATTTTTCTCAAAATCAAAACCAAGATTTTGGAAACCGCTCCAGTTAATGTAACATAACAAATTATTTTGGTAAACGTGTGTGTATGTGTGTGTGTGTGTGTGTGTGTGTGTGTGTGTGTGTGTGTGTGTGTGTGTGTGTGTGTGTGTGTGTGTGTGTGTGTGTGTGTGTGTGTGTGTGTGTGTGTGTATGTGTGTGTGTGTTTAGTTGGCGCGGATTGATAACATATTTTTCTCTAACCAAGATCTAGAAAACACGTTCAACAAATTTCACATAACAAATTATGTTGGTAAACAGCAATGGTTATTAAAAACAAAGTTCGATTGGGGAAGCTAAATTGCGCAAGTTCAATTGCACAAGTGAACATGCTAGTCGAATAGCTGGGCAAAATATCGCCCATAATATTGGTTTATCAAAGTTCAACCCCTAAGTGTGTTAGTTTAGTTTTATTTTTATTTTTAATATGTTGTAATTGTAATAAAAACACCGAAAAAACTCAATAAATAAAAAATAATAAAAGAAAATTAAAAATCTTTTGAGACAATTTTAAATAAAAAAGCCCAATTCTGCCAAACTTCGGTGCATATTTATCAGAATCATCAATTTTATTAGTTTGAAATAAAAATACAAATACTCTTAATTAACCTGTCCAAAACTGCAAGAAAAACTTTATAGGTATATCACAACAAAAAAAAAAAAAGATTTTCAAAACCAGGATTTTTCAAAACCAAGATTTTTCAAAACCGTGATTTTGAAAACCAGTCATTTGAAAATCAGTCATTTAAAACCGATATTCTATAAACCGAGATTTTGAAAACCAGAATTTTTAAAAAACCAAGATTTTGATAAATCGAGATTTTGAAAACCAGAATTTCGATACGATCCCCTTTAAATTAAATTAATTTTTTTATTAAACAATAATTAATTAATTTTAGGTCCTTTTTCAATAAATAATATGAAACAACTGAACTGAATTCAAATTTATTAGTGACTTTCCCAAATATAATTGCAACGCTTGCTGACTGGCGGCTAAAATATTTCGCATGTAGTTTTATATGGTCAAAATGTTTCTTGAATGTTTCATTAAATTATTAATTTCGACTAAATTAATTTTAAAATTTGATATTTATTATTAATCGCAACATTCTCAATTTTATTAATCATAAAAAAAAGTAGGGGGACATCCACTAATTTAGACAAGAAATTTGTATTTGTAAACATGATTTTACTTGTTTTTGCATGTAAAAAACAAAAAAAAGTAGTCAGCGCTGCCCAAGCGAGGGGACAAATGAACTAAAATCGATATTGGGCAAGTCCCTTATAACATTAAAAAAAACAATGGAATGTGTATGTATTGTGTAGCTTAACGGAATAAATTAACGAGAAAAAGTAACTTTTTACTCTTTTCTCTTTCTCGTCCTCCATTGTTTTGCATCCTGAGAACGAAATAGTTATATGAAAAATAGAAACGGTTGAAATTTGGTTACATACGTATTTGTTTCATTTCATACAATTATAAAATATTAACCTTGAGATCTTACGGCGATCATATAAAAAATCCAATTTTTCCGACTTAGGCTGGCCATAACATTTTAAATGTACCATGTGCGTTCTGAGACACCATCATGAAATTCGTAACCGTTCGAATTTTCACTCTCTAATTGAATATGTAATTTCGAAAAGGGCACATCTCGAAAATTTTGACAAACCCGTTTTTTCACGTTAATGTGATGGAAATATATCCCCGCACCTATTTTGTTTGAAATAGGCACATCTCTTGTATTAATACTGCTACCAGTGTTGGTGTGTATGACAATAATTTCGAAAAGGTCACAACTCTTGGAGATGTGCCCTTTTCGAATTTAATGCATTTTACTAATCGGCGAAGGCGATATATCTCCGTCTCTTGCTGACGTGATTTTGATACATAAAAGTTTCGTAAAGTTTATATAGCACACTAGGTATAATATTATTGCAAATTCTTAATTAACTAAAAAACTGCTTATCAATTTTCAATTTTTTTTTACTTACAATTAAATATAAAAGTTCATATTTAATCACAGTTAATTTCAAAATTCATTTCTATTCTTATTTGTATATGATTAAACCTAATATGCATTTTTATTGAATAGTATTGGTCGTGTGATCTTCTTTCCAAATCACTTCACCAGCTCCTGGCATTTGTGAACGGTGATTTATTCCAAATTCGACAAATTTAAATCAAAAATTTCTATTTCTTTTTGTGTTTCTCATTGTTAATAGACTGTTACTCGATTCCAAAAATGTTCGATCGAATTCAGATCAGGTGAGTGATCACGACGTTGTAATTTGCTTAATTAATTCTGTCGTTTGCTCTGATTGAGGTATGGTTGGTCGTTGTTTTGCTGAAAATACAAGCCTAATGGGGACTTTAATTATCCGAAATGCAATGAAACATTCTTCTATTCTATAATGAAGGTTTATTAATCTTAATTATTTAGAAGGCATCATTCACAAACAGTTGCTCGAAATAGTTTGAAAGCCCGGAGACGTTCCTTGTTTATCAAACATAGTTTTGATGCCGAAAAGGAGGAAAAAAGTACTATGAATTGACAAAATAAAAGCTAATCTGTTTGGTTCTGCAGGTCGACATTATAAATGATCTCAGCCCAATACAAACTTTCGCCCTAATATACGTGGTAGTGGTCTTTTTCTGGCATGGAACATGACAATTTATTGTCCGGAAAATGGAATGATTGCGGCTGTTTACATTCATATTATTAACTCATCTAATTCTTGGTTATACCGAAGAAGGTAAACCACCACGCTTGTGTTTTCAGCAAGATAGCGACCTAAAGAATACCTCGAGGTAGCAAAATATTAGTTTAACGGTTATGAAATGGGGGTACCCAAGTCAGTCACCTGATCTGAATCCGATCGAACATTTTTAGAATCGAGTAAAAGTCTATTAACAATGAGAAACACAAAAATAAACAGAAATTTTGGAATTGAAATTTGTCGAATTTGGAATAAATGACCTTTCACGAATGCCAGGAGCACACGACCAATGTTATTCAATAAAAACGCATATTAGATCTAATCATGCACAAATAAGAGTAGAAATGAATTTTGAAATTAATTGTGGTATTTTTTTGAAAATCACTGTACGTTTATGTTTCAGGAATTTCGAAAAGGGCACATCTCTTATGTATAAAATATATAAAAAAATATATAGAATAAAGATTAATATTAAATATTTATATAATTTTCGATTACTTTTTGACCCTACATGTAACCTTAAAATAAATTGTATAAATTTATTTGCTACTTTAGAAAATAATTAGTTTTCTTCAATTCCTGAAAAATTTAATTTTTCAGACATGTGCCCTTTTCGAAATTGCATATTCAATTATTTTCGTCAAAATGGTTTCACCACCTCCGTTTAACAAGTATTTACCGTCAGAATTTGTCCAGTTTATCAAAGAGTTGATGGTAAAAATTAAAAATAATGCCATATGAATAGTTGCTTTCCAGTTTATCAATCGCTAGTACAAGCTAACAGACAAGACCGCATTCTTCTTTTACCAAAGACGGAAACTACCATTTTTGTCATGCGTTTTGAATTTTGGTGTTAAACACATTTTACAGCCTACTGAAAACAAATTTGCTCAATAAAATTACCGTGCGGCTTTATAATGCGGTTTCTCTACCGGTTGGATTTCAGCTTGACGAAAAACGTTAACCGTCAGACATCACCATCCGGATTTTATGATGCCGCCCCAGGTCTCAATGCGATGCTTTTACTCAACATGTTGCCAAAAATTGGCGGAGATGAATGCATCCATTGTACGACATTATAATATAGAAAACCGTATCTGTCTAATATCCCTATGGCTTCGCTTAGTGGTTTACATCCTCTAGAAGCCCAATTGTTTGAAGATGTTCTTAAATAAATGAAGCTCTTTCTGTTTTTTGATTTATCAAGGCATTTAGCAAAACAATATTTTCAGCGGTTGGCAGTGATGACTACACACGTATTCGGCATCTGGAAAAACGGTATGGTTGAACATTTGAAAAACCATTAACTCAAGCCCTTTTGGTTGAAATTTTAACAATTCCCTCATTAAATGCCTCCGACTAACCGACACCACAAAATTGGCCAAATTTACATTATTTAGGTCTGCGAAGTATTGAACAGCAATGTCAAACGCCATATTTGCATGAAATACAGTTTCGCTTAAAAGTTTCAATTAAGTAAATGAACAAATACGAAATCAGGAACCTTAATTCCACGGCTATTTTCGACTGTTATTCTGAAATTAAATTTTATCGACCTGTAACTGTACTAACAGTGTTTTGAGTTTTTTTTTGTTTATAATTAGTTTGCTTTTAGCGTCTTAGCTTTATGTTCTCGCTTTAGCCAAATTCGCAGATTGCAAAGCTGAGAAGCATTACAACTCCATTGAGTTCAAAACAGAGATTATGTTGTCTCTTTCAAAAAAAAAATTGTATGAATTAATTTACTTATCACTGCCATTTATAGTATTTTATACTTTCTTACTAAAGATTTCAATGTAAACATTTTATAGAAAACCATAGTCAAATGTGCTCCAAGCTCGTTATGTAATTTTATTTCTATCTTGTCAACTTGAGATGGGTTACCATCATATTCCCTAAAATAAAAAAAATAGAAAGGAAAGTGCCCTGTTAGAAAGGAAATTTTTGGCTGTACAAATGGCTTCAATAACAAATGACAAAGAGACGTTTTAGACTTTGTCATTTTCTTTAAAAACCAAATTTCAGAGAAGAAACTGAAAATCTCCGCTTAATAGAAATCAGTTTGTTATAAACGTAGTTATATTTATATAACTATACATCTCTTGAGTGTTTGAATTTTAAAGTATTTTATTTTCTTTACTTGCTAGCCTTTCGAGCATCTAGCCCAAAATCTCTCTTAAATTCATTGTTAAGCGTTTTTACTTCAATTCCCATTGAAATTCAACAAACTAAATTTATTCCTATCAATGAAAATTTATCTTTCTCCATTCAATGAAGGCTGAAATATAGAGTTTTTAGATTAGAACTTGAAGACCGGACTTTAAAAATTGTGATTAAAAAAATTGAAAGTTGAGAAAATAAAATTAAAATTTGAGGACTAAAAAATCAGATTAAATCTTGAACTTATTGTCAACATGCTTCATTCGAAATTAGTTCAGAATCGATAGCAGAGCTATACTAAGTCTGTGTGCGAAACGAAAAAAATACCGCATAAATAGTTAAAAAGTTAAATTTTTGACATTATATTCACCACAAAAACTTTAACTGGTCACAGACCAGTTAAAATTTTTATCTTGTAACATTTATGATGAACATCCCTAACTTCATAGTTCATACCTTTATGCATTTAAGTACCTCAATTTTTAGAGACTCGTTTTGGGCTCCCAAATATTACTCTTAAGTAATCATTAAAGATTTTTAGTAATAATTATTTGATACTTTCACTTTTCTTGGTATTGTAGAATTTTGAAATTAAATTTTATAATTTTGTATTCTATAATTTATTAATTAAATTATTATAAATAAGCAAATATTTAAGCCAAAATTAGTATTCGTTTTCGATATTCGAAGTTATTTATTAATTATTCAATTTTATTTCCAAAAGTAAAAACAAGCGGACGTCAAAATTTTAACTTTTTAACTGGCTGCAATTCGCACAGCAAATCGGTTAAAATTTGTGGTAAATTTTATTATTTTTACCACAGTTAAAATATTTAACTTTTTAACCGTTTCGCACACGGCCTTAGCCTACAGAGATTGGAATTTAACGTTAAAAAATTTGGTGAGTGAATTTTGGAATTCGAATTTGAAAAATTTAATTAGTTTTGAAAATGGTTATCATTAAGTAGGTACTTAAGTAAACAAATTTAAGAACTATTCATTGTTTTAAATGTGTACATGAAAAAATTCAAAAAACTGTGGAAATCGGGTAGCCATAGACTATAAAAACAAATCACTTATTTCAATGAAAATCTACATCAAAAACAATTGTTTCCATGGCAATGACAAAAAACAATTGTTTCCGTGGCAATGAAGAAAAAATTATGAAATATCATGGAATAATTTTTCAAAGCATACTTAGTGCAATTTAGAAATCGTGTTGCATTTCTTCACGATTTCATGCAAAGCATCCTTTCTGCCTTATTTTAAACAAAAAATCTTACTCGACAGCTTCACTTTTTTGCAAGTTTCAAAAATTTGCTTACTATCTTTTTGACCTTCTATTAAAGGCGGCTCATTTTTTTAGTGCAGCTTTGTGTGGAAAATGTTGAACTTCTTATGCTTATATGAAGAAAATTTCTTAATTTTATTTAAATCTTATAGACTCAACAAAGTTTCATTTGGCTGTCTTTCTATTAAATTAATTCTGAATGGATCTAAGTCTTTACGCATAAAGGTTTATGTATATTATCCATTCCTTGCAGTTCCTACACGTATCGTGTTAGACATCATTAAATTATACTATCCGTCAGAAATATTTAATTCATGCATTTTTTCAACAATATTTGTCTGTGTCGGTACGTGTAGGAACTGAAAGGAACGGATAACATAAATCAACCTTAATTCTAACAGATTTCGATGCGTTGTTCAATTTAGTAAGTAGTGTTCCGTTATTAATTAACAATCATTACTGAATACACACGATAAAAAATGGAAACAAACCGGATAAAGAAGATCAATTTTGATGTGTTGTGCAGTAAATCGAAAGTTTAAGTTTAGTTGGTTAAGTCGCTTCATTCGGTTAAACAAATATTTAAGGTTAATACTTAAGGTTATTAGTATGTATAAAGTCAAAATACTAACTAGAAGCAGAAATTGTAACTGACATCCTAAACTGAAATTCCATTAATTTTTTAATATATGTATACATATTGCATATTATCAATTCTCATTCATTTTAGCCAAATTTCCAGATTTTTAGGTTCAAAATTGTATTCAAATTCCGAATTTTTAAGATGTAGTTTAGCCAGAAAAAGTAAAATTTTGTGCTATAAGTTAACTGAGTTAGAATTAATCATTTAGTATTAATTTAAGCTTTTAGTTTAATATAAGCCTTGAAAAGGCTTTTAAGTGTATAAATATGTCAAGTTGGTTATTTCCAAATCGTTCATAGTAATTAAGTTACTTTTTGAGTCCTCCTGAACAAAACAACTCGACAATACTCAGTCAAGATTTTAGTTTAAAATTGACACAAAACTTTCAAGAAATTTAGTCAAAAATAAAAATGTATTTGTTAAAAACGAGACATCTCTAAATTACCCAATCAGATATTCAACACAGTTTAAATGAAATATTAGGTTGAAAACTTAAACCTTAACCGATATCATTATAGTAAAATAATTAATGATTCATTGGCCATCGATCTCTTTTGAGAATCATAAAAATTATGCATGCATTGAAATTCCGAATTTCTTGCGATGATATTTCACAAATAATTAATTTTTATTTCATAATAAGCTAAATCAGTTAATATTTTCAGGTATTCTGATTTCAGTGTGGGCCACTCATTCAGCTGTTGGCAAGCACAAATTTAACTATATGTACATATGATAAATGATTTGATCAAGTGTAATTATTTTGACCTCACACCAATAATACGATTGGTTAACAAAATTTCTTGGAAATTTCCATTGTGATGCATCCGTTCAAACCCCTTCAAAAAAATATTAAGAAAAACAAATTCGAAACCTTTTATTTTTTGTGTTATGTGACTTAAGTATCTTCGTAAATCCAATAGATCAAATTCTAATAAATTCAAATTAAGTTTTATGTTTTCTTATTTTATTAAATAAATTTACATTTTTACTTAATTTAAAAAGTGAATAATTTAACATTGACATACATCTTATTTTTTTCGGTTTGGATCTTTCCACATACCCACAAAGTGAACTCTGTGAAAAGCAAGCACACAGTGTATTTGTTGTTCCCATGTATTTACTTAGAATTTTCTATAATATTTATTCAGATGATTAGAATATTGAAATACAAATATTAGATAACGTGTCTACTAGATGTATTATGTAATTTGTGTATGTGAGAGGCTTAAGTAAATAGTTAACATGTATTTGTAATAAATAATATGTACATTTACTTAAATATAATAGATGAAAGTAGATTTGATTGAACTTGCTGTATGGTGCAATGTGCTCGCATAAATAAGGTTTGTATGTTGTTCATACATACGGGTTGAATACTGAATAAATACAATTTTTAATGTAGGAGTATGTACATTACTTACATATATGTATAATAAAAGAAACCTTGCATTAAACACCAAACTTAAACAACAATGTAATATTCAATCTGACAGCTGGCTTTAATTGGCGCCATCATTGTATGATACAATATTATGTTCGCGTTAAGTTTGACATTGTAGAAAAATTAAGCGAAATTTCTATAGAATTCCAGATGTCTTGTCTTTTATATGTGTACACTTATATTAATTTACACATTTCGTGCAATTTAATTATAAAATTAATACAAAAAATCTGTTAATCAATTGATCGTGCATATCGTAATTAATATAAATTAATATCATCAGACCCGCATCTTTTGTAATTAAAATTAAATTACGAAACCAACCAATTTTGGTAAGAGGGAGAAGCGCATCTGTTATTTATCGTCGTTATCCATAGTAAAGCATTAACTATTTAACTCAAAAATGGAGGAATACACAAGAAATTTTCCAACTTAAAACTCTTTTTTGTTTTGTTGTTTTTTTTTATTAATAAAGCTATCTAGTATCGGAAAATACTATACCTCTTATCAGCATCTGGAAAATATTTATATAATTTTATTATTATTGTTCTCTTTTCTTGTGTTGTCTAAGATAATAAATTTTGGTATATAAGACGTTGGAAAATTTAATAGAACGCAACTGAAGTTTTTTTTCGGAATTTTATATGGGGAAGAATTTATTGTCTTCTGCTATTTAGTAAGACAATGAATTATGTGGTACACATTTTGTGTAACATAAGGTGGTTAACGCTGCCGTAAGTGGTAAATGTAAATCCATATATATATATATGTGGATTGTCGTTGAAACGGTACATCTAGTTTATGGCTTAATTCGGTATTGGGATTTTGTGCTTTATTGTCGCTTCATCCAGATATCTAATCTAATTTTATTCGAGTACTTAAGTGGAATTACAGTTAAAAATAATAATAAAATTCATCGCTTCATTAATAAAATAATGTATTTAAAACGCTATAATTGGTCATCAAAGTAAAATGATTCATATTATGTCGAAAAGCGTGAAACAAAAAACCTATAAATTGATTGTTATACTTAGTTTCATCAATTTAGTTAACCTTGGAATAAGTTCAGCCCTGAATGTTGATGTATGTGATCGCTTTTAAACAAGTGCATGTGACTAATTACACAAAATTGCCTTATCTTGACTTAAATAATTATATAAATATACAAATAAAAAACAATAAACTTCCGTAGTTTGACAATAACATTAAAAAACAAAAAAATTGCAACATTAGATAAAATCATTAATAATAATTGTTGCTTGTCTAATCGTGGAAAAAAATTCCAGAACCATTAAATTTAACGAACTAATGTTAAAATTATCGTTTGGCTGGCAATCTCATATAATACATAAGATGCGATGACCTCTTAATTTTTTTTTGTTATTATACACGCAAAAACACAGAACTCTCTAATTTCGCGCGATTATTCTACATCTATATAGATATTCTAATTTCTAAGTACGAAATGTACCACGTTTTAAAAACAAATTTCAAGACCGCGAATATTAAAGTTGTTTTGTGTAAGTATATAAAAATAAAATTTAAAAAGAAAATCGATTATTTCTTCCATTGACATAAACTTACAATGGTTTCGTGGTTGTTGTTTTTTTTTGTCTTGTTTATTTTATAATTTTTTTTTTTTTTTATATAGTTGGAAAGGCAAACAAGAATATAATGAATGCCACGATGATGTAAAATGTCAATATCGCGCATATAACAGAACAACTATCTCATAGTTTATTTCATATCATTAGTTATTAGTGGCGAGAAAAAAAAAACAGGACAATTAACTTCCGCGTTCACCCTGTATATTATACAGTTTGAAATTTGCAAATGAGTCCAAACGATCGTAACATCAAGATCTAGTAAATAGGTTAATATTAATTTGCCGAAGAAATGTATATTATGTATTTACTTATACCCTCGTTCCTCGTATACATAAATTATATATCCAATTCACGTTTGAAAAACATGTTTTTATTGTCTAATATGCATAAATCGGTACGAGTTTGAAATTATGTAATTTAATAGTTTTGCTGTATGAAAATATAATTTCTATATGCGGTTTAATTTACTTACTTACAAGATTTAAAAACTATAAATCCTTAAAACATATTCATTTACACGATTTTTTGTTAATGTTGATGATGGTGTGGTCGGAAAAATCTATCATACTAGCATATGTCTATAAATTCACTATATGCTACCCTATTCCTCCCTCTGATCTCTACACAAATACACATTTTATAATGAATTAAGACGAGGGAGACTAGCATAAGCACAAAAATCATGACTCATATGTAAAAATATTTCACAAAAATTGAATCACTCTGCCATATCCACTCTACACTGTGAAATTAATTTAATTTTTCCCATTTTTTTTTAACCAGCACTTTATAGCACAGTGGTGGTGTGTATATTCGTCTTTTGTATCATATAATATTATTTATATTATGTATGGACATATAAAGACATCGGTTTTGCTTTCAATTTTCTTTTCTTATTTATATTTCAAAATTGTAAATGCATTCTTTATTCTTTTCAATTCACGTGCTTATTTGTTTCGTATGAGGTTGGTTTGAATGTCCTGATCGAAAAAAAACATTGGTTCAATCAAACAATATGTTTAAATGTCGCGATTACAAAAAATTATTTTTTTAAAATTGACGAAACCAAGGCTGCGGCCAGAGTTCACGCGATAAGCGAGGCGAGACGAGAAGCGATGTGATTTCGCGAGAGGAGCAAAGCGAGTGCTGTCCAAAGTGGATGCGATTTTTAAAGTTGAATAAAAGTTTTTTAGTATGAAATTATTTTGAATTTCTGAGCCTTATATTTTAATTATTTTTAATATCTTTCTATGTCGATGTTTAATAAGTAGATTGTGAACATCGATATAGATCGATATAATATTATAATAATACTTATTATTGTTATTAATATTTATTAAGGATTATAAGTAAAACTTCTCTAAAACTTTCAAAACAATAAAAAAATGAATGCTCATAATTATAGAACACTACACAAAATGTATATAAACTCGCGCGAGAACGAGCGACAAAACTGAATATGTTGAATTTTATCGCTTCTAGTTCTATTTAAATATACGTGTGCAGTTTTGTCACACGTGATCGCTTCTTACATCGCTTCTTGCCTCACATCGCTTATCGCGCGCACTCTGGCCGCAGTCTTAGTTGAATTGGTATACAAGTTTTAAAGGATTATCTAACCAAACAGTTTGTAGAATCAAATTTGATTACTGAGCACTAAAATAGGTATTGACAGTGTATTAATAGCGCAAAGTGGTTCTTGGTTACGCGAGGAACGGAATTGCTGACCAAACGATTCCGAGGGCCAGCAACCTTTTAAACACGACAAAACACTTTGCAGGTGCACACATTCGTTGACTTTTATGCACTTAATAGCGAGTTAAGCACATTTGCGTTTATTTTTATAGTATACATTATGTACTTAATATAGGGAAAAGCAAAAATGTACTCAGTTGCTATTATTGTGTAATAGTAAATACTATCACGGAAAACCACTTGGTCGCACGCTGTTAAGGGAGATGAGCGAGCAAGTAATCAACTATAAAAAACAGATGCTTTGGTCATAAAAAAAATTAATTTTACGCTTTTTGTGTAGGAAAATTATAAGATACACCAAACAAGAGTTACACATAACTAAGCTACGATTCAATTGGAGCTCAGAATTTGTGGAACAACCCACTTTCATGCCACTACTACAAGCTGGCGTAAATCAGTGCAATGTGTATTGGCGTACGCAAAAACGGGCTTATAACCGTAACCCTTCGAATTGGCTACTACATAAAGTAGGAACTGTTAAAACCGAATTGCGAAAGAGTTGGGACAGATTGGGGTAGATAGAAACAAATATTTTTGCCGAATACTTAGACAGACAGATGAAAGGTTTGTATACCAAAACATTTAATTACGGATAACCTAAAAATAAATCTAGAATAGGGTTTCATAGTATTTAGGTCGACATTGAAAGATTTAAATAGAATATTAAGTAGAGATAATTTGAATTAAGTTTGAGTTCAATTTTAAACTTAAAATTTTACTTTTGGAATGAAATGAAAAAATTGCATTTGTTGCAATTTGAAGTAGAATTATATTTTATAATAAGTTGCTTCCGCTTTTGGAGATACATATTATGTGGGTTTGCTTACCACGATATCCAGAAAATAAAACTGAAAAATAGTTTTTTCAAAAATAACATCACGAAAAAAAAAAATCTCGTAAGCCTAAAATTTCGAATTGTTCTGAGCTTTTGGGACAATGATTTTTGTAATTTCGGTACTTTTTCTACTGAGATTACTCAAAGCGATACATCGAAAAAATTCATCTTACATCTGTCTTATCTCTAATGGGAATTGAAGAACAAGCCCAATAGAGAATGCAAAACAGAATAAATTCTATAGGCTCCGAATGCTAAGGGCTTTCTTAAGAAAACCCACATCGGTGTAACCAAAAATTGGCCAACGAAGTAGAAAATTTACTCGTGGCTCATGATACAACGACATGCTGGAAACAGATGTGCAGAATTCTGCAAGCATCGAAATTAGAAAACACTACTTAGTTTACAATGGACGGAATACATGGATTCTGCTTGCCATGCAGAATTCTGCAAATTATCTCTATTTCTAATTTGCTGCGAATCAGTAGGCTACATTTCGTAAAAGAAAACAAATCTAGTACAATTTGTATACTTCCCAAGTGTAACAAAACTGAATTCACCACCGACTTTTTTTAGCGACTTTTTTCAAAAAAATCGGAAAATGATGAAAAAAAGTTGTAAACCAAATTTCATCATTTTCCGATTTTTTTGGCCAACATTCGGAAGAAAAATTCATGTTTTCAGCTAAATGTCAGAAAAATACAAAAATTGTCGGATATAAAAATACTTAAGTTTTTATTCTTTTCAATCAATTTTTTTATTTGTTGACACAAAATAAGTTTTGTGTGGCAAGTGCCAAATTGGAGGATGAAAATTAATAACTTTGTGACAAAATAAAGCATCATTCATTTACAAAAATTGTACACTAAAATTAAATATGTGTCATATCAAAAATATAGAACTGCAGGCAGCACATGTGTTTTGAATGCAAATCTGCAAGCGTCACTACACGCAGAAATTCTGCACGTTTGTTTCCAGCATTACACATAGGTATACTGTTTATGCTGAAAATAGAAGTGCAGAACTCTGCTTGCATCACAATTATAATACACTAGTTATAAGGAATGAAATACATGTAAGCTGCATCCACGTAAAATGCTGCAAGTTGTTTCTATTTCTAATTTTGTTGCGAATCAATGTCAATACGCACTGTACAATTTATATACTTATTGTCTTTACGCGAGAAACAGATGTGCATAATTTAATTATGCATGCATCAAAATTAGAATGCACTAGTGTCTATGAAATCAATTACATGTATTCTGCATGACACGCATAATTATGCAAATTGTCTCTATTCCTAATTTTGCTGCGCATCATTAGGCAACATTACGTAAAAGAAGACAAATCTAGTACAATTTGTATACTTTATATGTTTTTCAAACAATTTTTTTAATTTGTTGACAGAAAATAAACTTTTTGTGACAAGTGCCATAATGGAGGATAAAAATTAATTAATTTATGACAAAATAAGGCATCATTCACATAAAAAAGGATTAAACTAAAATTAAATGTGTAACAATGTAAATGTCAAAAAGTATAGAACTGCATGCAACACATGTGCTTTGAGTGCATATCTGTGTGAATCACTGCATGCAGAAATTATGCACATCTGTTTCCCGCATTATACATAGGTATGCTCTTTAAGCTGGAAACAGATGTGCCCATGTGCAGAACTCTGCTTGCATCGAAATTATAATACACTAGATATAAGGAATGAAATACATGTAATCTGCAGTCACGTAAAATGCTGCAAGTTGTTTCTATTTCTAATTTTGTTGCGTATCAGTATCAATACACAGTACACACTGTACAATTTGTATACTTATTGTCTTTATTTCTAATTTTGCTGCAAATCAGGAGGCTACAGCACATAAAAGAAAATAAATCTAGTACAATTCGTATATTTTTTAGTTTTTTCAACCAATTTTTTTAATTTATTGACATTATGTTTTTTTGTACCACAATGATTAATTAATTTGTGAAAAAATAAGGCATCAAATTCATATGAAAAAATTGTTTAACAAAATATGAATCACTTAAATGTCAAAAACTGTAGAACTGCATGCAGCACATGTGTTATGAATGCAGATCTGCATGCATCACAGCACGCAGAAATTCTGCACATCTGTTTTAAGCATTATGCTGGAAGCACAAGTGCCGAATTCGGTATGCATCAAAATTAGAATACACTATTACATGTGGAATGAAATACAAGTATTCTTTAAATAGGGGGTCTTCTTTTTTAATGAGGCACCTTATTTTGTAATTTTTGGGGATTTTTTTTGGGTATTGTTATTTTTGGAAATATGGTGGCATTCCATTTTTAAATTCTACATTCAATTAGTAAATTTTTGTTTGAAAGAAAATTGTTTTTCCGCCTTTAAATTAGTTTTAGTCAAATGTAAACTTAAACTGACAATCTCTTGAACACTGAAATTAATGATTGAATTAGATTCAGGGAATGGTTGAAACTGATAAATGATTATTCAAGCGAAATTAAATAAACTATATTAAGTATGATAAAAAGGAAACAATTTCACAAACTATTATGTAACAACAATTGTCTTGTTTCATAAATAGGATTTGACTCATCATAATTTTTATGCAAGATCGATTGAGACAACCTAATAAAAATTAATAAAATTGGCAGCTAAAAATATTTACCAATTTCAAGTGCATGTCTTTGTGTTAACCTATATAAGTATATACTATGTAATTACATGTGTATATAAACCAAACCATGTATAATAGGACCCATCCAGTTTCTTTTTTATTTTATTGTTATAAAAAAAAAAATATTTATCATCATTCTGAACACTTGTGACACACATCCCATATATCAAGCAGACAATTTTCTTTTATATATAATGTAAGTATCGCACCGCATATCGTTATGTACATATACATATATATTCTGGAGTGGAAAGAAGCAAAAAATCTGTTATTCTATTTTTAAATTGCTGCCCCTTTTATAAATACAAAAAGGAAAAATATTTTTGATACAATTTAACCCTGTATTTCGGCGGTCAGCATACTGCCATTACAGTATTTCTTGATTAAATTCTTAACATATTTACTTCGTCCTTATACAGCAACAAAACCTATAAATATGTTTTTAAAAATGTATACAAACATAATTTACTGATAACACAATTTGTAAGGGACTTTGGTATTCGTATATAACAATAACAATAAATAAACTGTACGTACACATATTCCTCAAGATATATTACATCAATTAAGTAATAAAAAAAATTGTTTTATGTAATAGTCATATGAAATATGTATTTAACTTTTTTTTAGATCTAACCTTGCGTAATACATTGTAATGGTTCAATTTATGCGGCATACCCAAGCAGGATATTGCGGGAATATGGTGTAAACTAAAATTTCTTCCACCCACGACACACGATTGACAAACTGAAACACGTCTCAATAAAAAATGATTATGTACAAAGCAAAATAAATACTAGTCGCGTCGTATGAATATGCTGGCCCACCACAAAATTATATTTATGCCGTCTAAAAATAACCCAATCTGCTGTACAACCACATCGTACAATGTGGGTGATTCATTCCATCATATTAAGATTATTTAAAAGAAATAAGTATAATTTAAATTATGATGGCTAAATCGCGACATGCGGTACATAATGTATGTTACTAAATAAACAAAGATTACGAATCCAAAATTCACCGAATGATTAGAACCGCGCGTTACTTAATCATTTTCATAATTTACTTGATATACCAGTAAGTATGTATGTTGAAACATCTGCGGACTAAATTTTTTTTGATTAGTTTTCGTTTATCTATTGTGACACAAATAAAATTTTTTGATCAGCTTAAACACAAAATTTTAAAAGTCTTAAACAAATATGTGGTGCTTACGCGGTTGTCCTACAAAATAAACTGTTTGACAGGCATTTAACAAATATACTTACTTAATAAAAGACATTTTCAGCAAAATATGTTTTGCTGTTTGTTTGTCTTTTATACTGTAAAATGGATTTTTAAAATCGCAAATATAACAAACAAAATTTAACTTCAATATTTAATATATGTATTTAGAACAAGCGGTTGGCTAAAATTCGTTTGAAAACAGGGGCCTAACTATGCCATTCTGCGGCTATTGTTACTCACGATTAGAGGGCATATTTGATCTATCATCTTCCGCAGGAGGCGCTTTTACTTCTTTTACTAAAAAGGTACTTTTAGGAAGAAAGGAGAAAAACATTATTTTCCTTTTCTTTATCATAGGTATAAGACGATAGGAAACGATAGCTGCCGAATCACATAGCTAGGCCCCAGTAATGCATTTTGATAAATATCTTCGAAAAATTTACTAGTATTACTTAACTTACTAAAGTATTAATATTGAAATTTCAACCAAAAATAATAGATAAATTAATTCCGTAATAGATTACGGAACGACTTAAATATTTTGACTAAATGCATCCTACAAGCTTTCTGATCATTGAATTCAATTAATATTTGTGACTTTTTCCTTTTAATATTTTGGTTAAATTTGCGAAGTATTGTAAATCATTACTTGAAATTTTGAAAGTATTGAAACGATTTTGTATTTTGAGAACAGCATTCGAAAAGTTATTTCACAAATCTAAAACTTTTAAATTTTGCAGAATTAAATAATTTCGAAGAATATTTTGTTTGTTTTGTGGAGAAAAATTTAATATTTTAGAACTTTGGATCAATAAATTTTAAAAGATAAGGATTGAATGTGTATTTAAATTATAGCTGAAAATCATCCTCTTGAATTAAGCCGATTGGATTACCAAAATTTGATGTTATAGTTTCTGTGAGAGAGACCGCAAATTGATCTTCCATTAGTTTTATGAGCAAAGCTAAACATGTTTGATGAAACACGTTATTCTTAAATAATTCCTCAATACTCAAATTATCTTGATCGTTAGAATTTTACTTAGGTTTCAATAAAGATTATAGGGAACACTAATCCTCCAAATTTTTTGATTTTTGGATTTGTAGAGGTAGGAAACTAGAGAAAAATTTACTAATAACGAATTTGTTGGGATTAAAAAAACTGAAATAAATAAAAAAACAGAACTCTCCGTAGTACATATAAAATGATTTATTTAGTTTAGTCCTTTAACTACATAGTTCAGTTGTTTTGGTCCCGATATACCTAAATACTTTTATTTTTGGTTCCTGACCGGCCTACCTTGTACCTTGACGTTCTGTTTATAAAGTGAGTAGGTTTCTTGCAATACGTGAAACTAAACGTTCGATATTTGGTAACGTCAAAAAATCTTAGTTCCGCGAAATCAGAACTTCTGATTTAGACTAATTTCAAATTTTTCAGTCAACAAATTTCGATTCAAATCGTAACTAAATTTTAATCATCAAGTCATGAAAATAGATTGTGAGTAATATAAGATTTGATTATGGGAACGGAATGAAAATTTTTGTATTATTAAGTACTTATGTACTCTTAAGATTGTTCAGATTTCTTCAAAATTTGATCAATTAAATTTGGTTTCGCAATTTATTTCAGGTCAAATTTTGATTGAAGAAGTGTGGAAATAATAAACAAGCTTTAAAATCGACATAAGTAAGCATACCTATAGTCTCAAATATAATAATTTGCAGAATAGCCCAAATTAATTTATTAAAGAAACACGTACAGTTTAAAAAAAAAAATTGTGCAAATGCGTATTTTAAATTCCTGGTCAACCCGTGTGCATTTTATGCAAAATTGCATAACTAAAGACAACGATCTTGTATTTGTACTGTAAATATTTCAATTTTTTGTTGCGCCTGTATATTTGCGGCAACTATACATACATACAAAAATAAGTTTGCAGTTTTTGTTTTTGTTTAAATTTTTAATTAATTTATTAACTTTTATAAACACGAAAGTTATGAAGTAATAATTTTTTTTGCCATAACAACAATTTATTTGTAATGGTGAATTCTAAGTATATAAAAATATAACTAAGTAGGTATAATCACTTTTTATGTCCATATGCTTTTGCTACAGTGTAAGGGTACTTGGAAGTACCAACTTTTACCTCGTGTAATAATTAATCTGATAAGCCCATATCGCTGGTACAAGCATAGACAAAGTTTCTGGAAAATCGATAAATAAACAAATTCATGTAATTATTGATTCAGGCATCGTTTAAATTTCAACGTTGCGATAAGAAAATGACCGTTGCACTATCGATTTATCAGATACGGGCATATTTCGTGTCGGTATACAGTAAAGTAGTTTTAAAATTAAAAGAGGAAATTATCAAGTAAACTTAAATCTAAAGATATTGATGCTGTATTTACCAATTCGTCTGAACTAAATGAAGAATCGTAATCCGTACAACAATTTTTCATAATTTTAAAATTGCTCTTGATTTAGGTTTACAGCTTCCAAAAATTTATTTTTATACAAAATAGTATGCACCACTTCTTTTATACTCAAGTAAAAATCACTTCACTTTTACAATCATTTCGGATCTTTCATAAAAACTATTTTATGTTATATTTTTCACTCACTTAACAAATTTATTTCATTTTTTGTTATAAATTAAACGAACAACAATTTTTTATGTATTTATCCATTAAATTGTGAAACATACTCTCGATAGTTGAGACAAAGAAAAATAATAAGTAAATTAAAAATTTTTTTTGATTTGTTCTACAAAATACAATTTCTTCACAAAACTACATAACCATCAACCACAATCTTAACACCACGAATCTAAAATTCTGACTGAAAAAAAATTATAAGAAATAAAGAAATACAAAAAAATCATTCTCCATTCTCAAACAAAAAATTATTGAGTGAGAATTTAGGGATGAATGAAATGAGAAAAAGAGAATTTATTAAATAACCACGCTTTTTCTGTTTATGCTTCAATTTTTTACAATCAAATTCACAAAACCCGCATTTGATATATATCTGTCCTTTTCCCTCTCTAGATCATTTCTTTGACTTTCTCGTTTGCGCTGACGGTAATGATTTTTATTTTCACAGATTCGAATCTTTACCATCTGTTTGTTTCAAGCAAAAATACGAAGATAGTGTGTCGGAATTGGTGCAATGTAAAATAAATTAATTTTTGTCCGCATATTAGGATTTACATTTTACAAAACCAAAATAAGGAAGGAATTTCGAGTTTTAATGTCCTTTCCAAAAATTAAGGCACTATGTAATGTAATTTCTCCTTACTCAAGATGACATGGTGGGATTTTCTTAGTTGTTTATGTACCACGTCCACAAGGCTTGTCTTATAAATAGCTTAAACAATTTAACCCGGTTTATTAAAAATTAAGTCGTACAAAATTATAAGAAGTATAAAGAATTGGATTAGAACTTGAAATATTAGAAAATTTAATATAGTATGTAGTTAGTAATAGATGAAACTATAATATTTTCCGAATTCGTAATGTTAATATTCAAAACAGAAGTAATCCAATTTTAAAAAAATAATTTTGACCAACATTTTACTTTCTTTTGCGTTACTAAAAACTTCACATTTAACCCTTTTCATAAATTGGTTCTGGCGATTTGAGTGAAAATCGGCCACCGAGAAGTGGCAGCTTCCATGGATCAGGAAGTTTATTTTGGAAATGTCTCAAGAAATATTTACACTTTAAGTTGAATGTTAATTAATTAATTCTGGTAATTTCTAATATGCAACCGGTCCTTAGATCATTTTTAATGTGTTTTACAAATTAAGACGTAGAAGTATATTAGTATTTACGAACAATCATTCAACGAAACCGACTGATAGGCAGGATTCTATGGTTTTTATCCCATTGGTATTAAATTTTAATATTTATGATTTTAATATGTTCCGAAGATTGTAAGAGAATTTAATCCAGTTTCGAACTGATGAGCTTATGATTATGAAAAAATTAATCTTCTCATCAGGCCGCGGCGACTGGACTGAATATACCACAATTTTACATTCTATATAATATGTATACAGAATGTACTGTGCAGGTTGTATTAGCGAATTTTACTAATAGAGCGAAATTCTTTTAAAATTTTTCTTCTTCACTACATTTACACAACCCAATTTCTGTGTAAGCTAATTTTTTTCTTTAATTTTGAATGTTAATTAATTAATTCTGGTAATTTCTATTATGCGCCCGGTCCTTAGATCATTTTTAATGTGTTTTACAAATTAAGACGTAGAAATATATTAGTATTTACGAACACACAGTACATTCTGTATATATAGAATGTAAAATTGTGGTATAATCAGTCCAGTCGCCGCGCCCTGATGAGAAAGTGGATTTTTTCATAATCATAAGCTCATCGGTTCGAAACTGGATTAAATTCTCTTACAATCTTCGGAACATACTAATATCATTTACATTAAAAAAGAAATATTTACACCTCAACTTTTTATAAACTTTTAAATTTCAGTCAAAGTTGTTCGCTTTAAGCCTTTATTGAAGAGAAATATGTATTTTTTAACTTCAAATTCACAATTTTTGACACAATTCAGCCTCAATTATTCCCAATTTAATTTATACGATTCTACAACAAATACTCCTCCCTTTCAAGATGTCATTAATGCAGAATAATTTTAATTATTTAAAGTTCAAACTCATAAAAATAAAAAAGTCAATGGGGGCTATTTGTGAATTCGATTCGACCGTATTCGATTCTTCGAAGTATAAGATTCGTATTTGATTTAAATAAGAAACGAATGAATCTTATTCAAAACAAATAAGAATCCAACTCTTCGAAGACTCGAATACGTTCGATTCAAACTTATAAATAGTCCTTCAGTTTTATCAAGTTCAAATTTGTTTTATTTTTTAAATTTAAATTTAGTTTAACCAGCTTCATTTACAATCTGTATATATTTTTCAATAATAAACAAATACTAACTTATAAACAATTTTTTCGAAAATGAGTTAACCATTTGTTCTGGTGTTTTTGACCATGCTATCTCAGAATTTTTGATCAAAATTGGCGTATCTCTCACAGTTTCCAAAATATTTTTTTTTCTTAAGACTTATACACCACAAAATCTTGCTGTTTATTGGGCGTTTTAATTCTATTTGGTCCTATGTGTTAATTCTTCCAAGTAGGACTCAATTATATGCCATTTACATAGTTTTTATGAGTTCTTTAGTGTCCTATATCCAAAGAAACGGACATGATAAAAATTAACAATATTTTTTTTGTGTCCAGATTTTTTTTACAAATTCGTAAATAAATTTCGGAAGAGAATCCTGTACTGGCCCTAATTGAATTTGGCATTTTTTTTTAAATTTTTAAATAAACCGAGAATAAACTTAATTTAAATAAACTGTATTTAATATTGTGATGCCAACAATGCATTACCGTGTATCTAGCAATTTTTCTTAAAATCATTTGAATGCTTTATCGATGAGAAAATTAGTATTTGCTAGTTTTTTAATTAAATTTTTGAATCCAACTGTAATACATAATATGTTCTTCCGCTGAAATTCAATTACCCAAACCAAGTCAGGTAAGCTCACCAGAAGTACTTTCGAAAGAGAAAATTAAAGTTATCGTATCCATGTGTCAAACTAGCCACAAGAGGATTACGAATTTTACAGAATCATTTTTAAATACTGCACCAACGACCAAATTAATTTAAATTTACAAACAAATTATTTAAATATTGATCGAAATATTTATATTTTATTAAATATTGATAGATTTAATTATTATTGGTTAAAGTGAATTAGTCATGTATATAAAACTTAAAAGTTTAAATAGTAATTTTTATTGTACCCAATTAAATCTGTTATAGACCTTTTATTTAATTTTTAATTTAAATGTATTTATTTATTTTAACAATTGTTGTCGCCGACATTTCGATGTTTCACATCATTTTCCAGACGGTAAATGGTGTAAAACATCAAAATATCGACGACAGCAACTGTTTAAATAAATAAATACATTTAAATTAAAAATTAAATACAAGGTCTATAAATGTAGCTATTAATTAAAAAATTAAAAATTAAAGAAAGACCTAATAAAACCTGTCTCAATAATTGAATCTGTGAATAAATTTGACAGCCACCATGATGTTTGACTCACTAAATATACTGGGGTGTGTATCTTTGCTTAGAAAATTAAATATATCACCTCACTACTTTGTATTAAATTAAATGTCTTGGATACAATTTAATACAACACCGAAAATTACCACCGTCTATTGTCGACTGTCACAACTTAATCAAAATATTACTTTGCTGTGACACAAAAATCAACTCTATATATTTTTGGTTATTTTAACTCTTAAAATATTTACACGTTATTCTGTTAGTATTTTTCCTTCTGATAAGATGTTCCCTATAATTCTCATACGAGATACACACGCCATAGCCTTGCGTGTTAAAATAAGTTTAGTAAATTACTTATTAATTATTAATTTGTTCCATGAACCAATAACGTGAATTATAATCGGGATATAATTATTAGTCCCCGTGGTGAAGCTAGTTTACAACTTAAAGTGGTGGTAGAATTTAAATTCATTTTTTTTTTGTAAATTTAATATTGTGAAATACAAAACCCCTACACCAATTCTTGGTGTAGTGAAAATTTAAATGTACATGATATTATGTTGACTATACAACTCATTGGAAAATAAACCAATCTGGGGCCCTATTCTCGTATTTCACATTCATTTTCCACATGTGGACATCTGTCAAAATTCCCTTAATAGTTCCCTTGGTATTTTTTCCTATGTATATTCCACATGCAACCAAATACCCTATTCTTGAATCATTCGGAATTTTTTATTCACCACTCAGTGCGTTGAATTTATTTTTGTAATTTTATCAAAGCAGCAATTGTCAATAAAGTCAACTAAATATGTTTAATGTTTGCAATGTTTTTCTGCTATATTTCAGTCCATTTTTTAAGAATTATTTTTTTGTTATCGTGAATTTTGATTTAAAAAAAATTTCGAAAGGATTTTTATTCACAAAATAAAAATTTTGCGAACTTTTTATTCACAAAACGTAAATCTAAAATCTATGTAATTATTGACTTTTTCGTGCATGGGGAATTTTTTCCACATGCTTATACCCATTCGGAAATATTCCCTTAGTACCGAAAAAATTTCCTTAGTAGGGAATTCAAGAATACAAGTAATAAAATTTCCGAACGTTTTTGTAAATTTTGACTGATTTCCACATGTGGAAAATAGATGTGGAATTCGGCAATAGGCTCCCAGATAGTTGAATTTCCCTTAGTTACGCTGTATTACATCGGTTATTTGCGTTGCTAAGTTGTGTTTCGCGAAACACAACTAGTGGTGTTTCGGCCGCAAACAAATAAATCATATCATCCATGAATATAAACAAACAATTAATATTTTTGATATTTGACATGGTTGATTCGTTATATAGTCTTAACATATACAACTCGAGCTTCGAAAATCATCTGAATATACAGTTGCGGACTCGATGTGTTACCTAAGAAACACAACTCCACCTGCGCGTGTTGTTGTGTTTCATAAGCAACACATCTCGTCCTATCAACTGTATATTCGATTATTTTCGAACCTCTTGTTGTATAACTAGTGATTAGCCGATACACCCCAAAGAGCCATACTTCATTGGGCTTGCGCTTTATTATTGTGGTAACTTAAAAAAAAGTAAGTTTAACATACTGCCGTGCTAAGAAGAAACGTCACATTTGCCTTTTTGTAGTTTTGAGTGACTACTAAATAACGTGATTTTATAGCATTTAATGAAGGATATTTGCTTTTTTAAGAAAGTGGAAAGATAGGTATTTGTATGCAGAATCCAAATGTGGCCCTAACGAATTTTTCGATTTTTGGCGTTTGTGACTTTTTTTTCTTAGCACGGCGGCATAGCTATGGGAATGGTTATATATCCATTTAGGCCATTTTGGCTTCAAAAAATTTTCCTTGCTTCAGTTTTAGGGATAGTGGAATTTTTATCACTGGAACATGGAAAGTAATGACAAGGCTTTTTATAAAAATAAGGAACGATTTAAAATTATTTTGAGAAGGTAACCGTATTTTTAATAAAAGTTTCAAATTCAATTTCTGAACAATTTTACAAATGACGTATAGGTCAAGAAGGAATTCACATGAGGATATATTTGGAAGTTGGAACGTCTAACGAATTCTTTGCTAATAATTTAACCTTTGAAAATAGATCAGCATCAGTGAGTAGAGTAGCAAGAAACATATAGTACTATGCGATGTACGTACTTTAAGCTTCGATAAATAGAAATACCATTGTAATATCATTGTATTTACCAAAGAATTAGGAACATACTTGTAATACATTTTAAACTGAATATCTATTGCTGCAAGGAGCCACGTTGCGACCACTTTATTCTGCGAAAATCTCACCGTATAAACTTTGCGTAAATTGATCGTATGACTACAATTTGTTAAGAAGTATGTAGGTAATAGTAAACATACCCTATGGTGCGGAACTCTATTTCCAATGAAAACGAATACCATAAATACAATATAAATCCTAGAATCAAATGGCAAACATTTTAATAGGCAGATTAAATATTTCCTTTGAGTAAAGCACTATTCTGTAGCTCCTCCTCTAGTCTTGTTCAATCTTCGAATAAATAACAATAGATATCTTGGAGGTTTGTTAACTCCACTAACTTAGGTTATTTTAGCAATAAAGTGAAACCTCGTCGTTATAACGAAGCTAAAGGAAACAGATAAAGGACATCATCCATTTTGGTTCAAATGTGCAAATGTGCTCCTAAGAATTTGTTATTATGGCACCAAAACTGTGGGACCATTGTACTAGGTTTTATTTGAGTTCAAAAAGTCTGCCTTATCTTTATACTTATTACTTATATATTATAAAGAGGTAAAGTTTGTATGTTTAGATGTATGAAGTAATCTCCGGAACTACTCATCCGATTTCAAAAATTCGTTCACTAATATTTAGAATGGACGTTCAGGGTGGACATAGACTATACATATATTATTCCGTTACAATAAAAGGGGTTTTCGTAGAGACCAATTTTGTATAATAATTATACGGCTAAGTAGTAAGAAAATTATTAATTTCAATATTATTAGAAGGCTTTGATCGAAAGATTTCTTTTTACTTTTTACTCTTTCGTACACACACACTGTTGATTGGCATAAAATATGAAATAAATTTATAGAAACTGCGGACTTTGACCTAAAGATGGTAGGAGACCACCAATCAATTGGTACACTTGCCCCTCTACCTTAAATATAAGATCTTTTATTGATTGCGGTGGTTCTTGAATATTAGCGAGAACCACTTAATATATTTCCTTCTGGGGCGAAAATAAAAACCAATTTGAAGTTCTGTCAAGTATACCGTTAAAATATATTACAATACCTGCTACGTCAGTTTCTTTAGAAAGAAATTTTTCAGCAGCCGGGGAAATATTAAGTGACCGTCAAAGTCGTTTTAAACCACAGAAAGTTAAAACGCTGGTATTTCTCCAAAAAAATGAATATCTTATTGATTAATTAAAATTTAATTAATATTTTTTTAGTTTAATTCATATGCTCAAAAGAATAACTTAAATTTCTTTAATGTACCTGAATAAAAAAAAATAGTTAATTTTTTTATTTGTTTTAATTTTAAATACATCAACTGTAAAATAAACCATAATCATTGTTGGATTATTTATAATTTTTGTATTAAATTTTAATATTATTGCCTGTCGATTTTTGTGTTACCAATGAATCAAAAGAGGATTTAATTTCAAGTGTCAATCCGAATATTGTACGTAATTATACAAATCATCAATGGTTAAGCGATCGTGCTATATTGGCAGCCAAACACAAAGACGTCATTGATATTAATATTGACATTCAAAATAAGATTTGTGGCCAAACAAAAACCTACAAATCCACTGATTGCGTTATGGATCCAGATGAAGTTATGAATTACCCAATTGACATTTTAAATTCCCTTGATTTGCCTGGAACTCCATCTCACATTCTACAATTAAAATTTGATGTGCCAATCATTATTTTGTACCGAAATTAAACGCATCCAATTCCCGGTAGTCCAATCACTGCAAGTATGTGGATTAAATCTTGAAACACCATCTTTGTTGGTAAACCGTCAACATTATGCGTATTTGCACATGAAGGAACTGTACAGATATGTGAAAAATTAATTTTTAATAACTACATTCAGTGACATCTATTTAAATCGAGAGTCAAAATTACACAAAAGGTTTAGTTAGGGCCAGCAAGGAGGACCGGGCTCAGCTAGCATGTATATATTTTTGATGAAATCAATTGTCAAAAACAAATTAAACGTCCTACCATGCCACTATGTAGCATGACATTTTGGTCCCACAGTTTCGGTGCCATAATAACAAATGCTTGTTCTAACAGAACATAGCACAATTTTATTTTTGGCCGGCTCTTTCACATTTGGACCAAAAACGTATGAAACCTGGATGATGTCCTTTATTTTATTTATTTATGTAAAGTTTGCTTGTGTTACTTCCTTATAAATGAAAATGTCATTGTTCGAGAAGAGAATTCACTGTATTTCGATATTTTGACTAAACCGTCTTCAACGATTTATTATTTAATCTTTATTTGCCTTAGTTAAATAGAATTATACACTACATAGTACTGCCAAAATGTACACATTGGGTGTTTCCGTTTATATTCATAATCAATAATTGAGAAATAATTAAGTTTAAAAATTAATTGATTTTTGCTGGCACGTGATTTAACATTTAACTAGCTAAGTTCAATGGTTCCATTTAAGTGCATATTAATATCACGAGCCGTTTCTAAAATTCAGTTATCAAAACGAATCTTAACAAATCACCGACATTATTAGTTGTACAGTAACATGTGTGACCAATTCTACGTTTCTAAGAAAATCTATTAAATGTACCAACAATCTGCTCAGAACGTAAAAAAAAAAAAATTAAAACATAATTCAATCAATTTAATATGAAACAAAATTACTCTCTTAAATCGGGCTATATCGTGATCTCATTTCGTCTACAACACCAAACTGTTTGCCTTCCCTTTCACTCTCCCTTCAATAAAATCGGTTTTATTTATATTTTTATTCATTCGACTTAGTAATTTGTTGTTGCATTGTGTATGAATGCCACTTCTCCTGCTCTTCATGTTCATGCTGTAAATTTTTTGTGTAATAAAATTCAACACAACATACACAACTACAACTTTTAACTAAAGCATTTTAATCTGAAAACCGTTTGTCTCACTCTCGCCCACTCATTCAACTTTTCAATATGTGTTGTTGTTGTTTTTTGTTTGTTTACAAACTTACCCATCGTATATTTTAATATGAATTAATATGAATGTGTATAAAATTGTATTTGCGTTGGGTGTGTGTGTATGTTTGTGTGTTTGCAGAAAGGATGAGTCATCATCAATTTTTTGTTTTGGTGGCGTAGTATGGAAAGACGAGAATGGAGATGAGAAAGAAAAATAATAGATGAAAAATACAAAACAATAGTAAAAAAAAAAAAAATTTAAAATAGAATTGAAAATATAACAACAACAAAAAAAGAAAAATTGTGCAAGGGTGGCGATTTTATTGCAGGCGCTATTTATTGTTGTAATAACGCATCATGATGTGATGTGAATGCAATTTTACATAGTTAAAAGTTTGCATGTCGCTAACGCAGAAATTGCTCCTTTGTTAGTATACCATCGTCTTTGTTTATTGGTTCGGTTTATTGTCACAACTATGTATAAAATTCACGTGACCCCGATTGTACATATCATGTTATCTAGCAATTTATCACGGTAAAGTTGTGTACAAATATTTTACAAATTTCCTTTTTCTTATATTGAATGAAAATTTTTATGAAATTTAGAATTAGTTTTGCATGATATCTTACATTCAAAATATCTTATAAGGGGTTGTTAATAAAGGAAAAGTCTTTCTCTAACAACAATAATGTAGTGGCATCTTAATACCTCTTGATCGTGTATATCTTCCAATATCACATAATTCGACAGATTTATTTATTAAGAAGAAGAATATAAATAAATATTCATTGTGAATGCGAAGTACTTAGGTTAAATTACTTACAACAATTGTGACTGGTAGAATCAGGCATGTTCAACTTACCTGAAAAAATACAAATACAAATTAATTAGAACTTAATTAAATCTGTGCTTATAAAACAAAAGAGCACAAGTCTCAAAGAGCACAAAATTTGTGATCGCTGCTTTTGGAATAAATGAAATAATGTATACAAATGTACCCTTAATAAAAGAGACGCAAACTCAAGTTACCATTCCACTCATAATGCGAACATAAAAATTGCTACTCAGAACTGCTATCTCTAAAACGAGCCTAAGGATTCCCTACCTATCGGTCGGCCGATGACTTCCGAATTTGAATAGTGGTGCGCAAAAAAGTCTGCAAAATGATAAACTTTGTCTGCAATAGCCTTAGTTTTCTAGAGTGGTTGTTCAAGCGTTCCAGGGATGTTGAAACATTACGTTCAACTCATAAATATAAAAGTGTAAATTTAAATATTTTGGTAAATTTAGTCCAATTCCTACGCTCCTCAATTTCATCTTATACATACAAATACAATATAAATCAATGATTTTTAAGTGTTTTTTTTAACAATTATTATCACTGCAACAAATATAATAAAAAATTTTAGAACTTTCTAATTTGTCTATAATATTCAGTGTCATAAAATTCTTGACAAAATTTTTAAAAGCACATTCAACAACAACAAATTTTATATTTAAAAATCGATTAATCAGCCAACCTTATCCCACAAAAGTAATAAAAAGATTTATAGTTCTTAAGATAAAATTCTATATATTATGTACTAAAGAATAGAAGAAACATTCATTATATTTTATAAATCGTATTGTGATCTTTGAATTGAAATTATAGATATTATACCCAGATATAATATACATACATGAGTACGTTTGACTCTTCTTCTTAGTTATGTATTTACTAGAGATATCTTAATAATGCATTTTGTGGTTCATCCAAGTTGTGTAAACTCCCACACACCGTACATGCCATCATGGTACAAATATATAAGAAATACATAGTTGTATTATAAAAAGAATGACTGAGTAGTTTACCATAATATTGTGGTATGAATTTGTGTGATGTAGATTGAGATGATGTTTGTTCATTTTCTTTAGTTTTTTATGTATAGTTGTATACTGTACTCAGTTGTTTACAGAAAGTATCAGTGCATTGATTTTATTTTAAATTGGAAAATGTTTTTTTTTTTAATGTAGGTATGTAGATTATTATGTACGTGTGACTGTCTATATATGTAAATGCAATTTTTGTTATGTACATATATAGCAAGGGCAGCAATATTATTTATCGATTTACTTACTATACATAACTTTAATGAAGAAGAATATGGCAAAGTAAAGTAAAAAAAAAATATTTGAAGGAATGGTGTGGATTGCGAATAATAAAACAGTGGCGGCATTTTTTGTGTTAAAGAGAAATGTAAATTATACGGTAAAGTTTTAGATTCGAGAATTTGGCCTGAAGTAAAATTACAAAAAATCTGCAAACTTCTAGCAACAATGGATTATTTTATTTTTTAAAGTTACCATATGCTCATTCTTCTTTTGATATACTTTCCTTTGAAGTCTTAAACCCTTGTTCATTGTCCCTGTATAGTATGTATATGATAGGCTGGAATACTCATATGTTCTCAGTTTATGACGTTAATTCGAATTTTTCTCTTTCAAGCTTTGAATCATTGGCGTCTTTTCCAAATTAAATGAGCCCAGAAAATTATAAAGATTTTATTTAAAAAATGGTGATTTCTTACGAAAGAAGTTTTACACTCAAAATTCAGAAAGATGAAATTAGTTATTACCCAAGTAACCACGCGTGATTGGTGGAAAATATGTGTTAACAATTTGTGATAAAATGGATAAAATTTGGTGGGTGAAGTGATTATCACGCGGAAACGATAATTTTGCGGAACAAATTTGTCGGTTTTTGGTGGAATAATTTGTGCAATGTTGAAATCAAAATGTAATTTATCACAAATTATTTGCATAAATACGTATGTCGAAAAATTGGCAACAAAAATTTGTCATAAAAAATAACGTAAACTATGTGACAAATTGGCGATCAAAATGTTTTTTTCTTTTTCGATAAAATTTACATAGATTTATTCACAAAATATTCACATATGCCCCAAATTGTCAACTTTTTTTTATGACAACAACTAACTTACATTTTGTCACAAATTGGTGTAAGATTATGTGATCACCATTCTTGGTTACTCGGTTATATTATTATAAATATATTAGGTTCTTCTGGATCATAAGCATTTTTTTTAGGAAGAGTGGAATTATGAAGAATTCGCAATTTCAATTTGTTCCTATTGGGAATTTAATTTTTATTTTTAAGGTTAAATTTAAGCTTGGATTTCAAATTAAATGAATTCCAAATACTTCCTAAACAATGCTAAAATCGACCACTTTAAAAGTTGTTGGTAACCCCTCATTTTGAACAAATATTGACTTTGAATGGAAGGGGATTTATCTTCCAGAGGGCGCTGGAAATGGTTTCTTTTTATAGGCTTTTATTTTGGAAATTGATTGCTTCTCCTGAAGTTATAAATTTGATGTTGATTTTTATCCAAAAGAATCAGCAAATTGGCAAAATTTGTGAAATTTTACGTAAAATTAGCTTATTCGCTTAAAATTTAAAACTCATTCCGCAAATGTAAAGGAAGCACTCAATAATTTGAGAGAATTTCAAAAATTGATAAAATATTGTAATTTGGTACTATTATACTGCATCGTCGAAGTAGCCGCTAAGATACAACAATTTTGGGCGATACTTCATTTTTGGTTTGGGCGATATAGTACTCGCTGTTAATATGGACGATTATTCATTTATGATGTGTGGCTCGGCTAAAATTTAAGGAAATTTTCATTCCATCCAGAAAAAAACATTCAAAACTCTTATCCAAATGGTATTCATTCCGAAAAATAAGTATAAAGAAATTGATTAAGATTTAAGAGCAATAAATATTTATTGATAGTTTCTTTGGACACAATTTACAGTACATTTATAGTGAATAAACACTAAGCGTTCTAATTTCAATTTCGAAATTTCTTGTGCCGATCTCAGAGATGTCTCTCTGAAATGCTGAATGGTTCTGACTTCTCAACATTTAAGCAATTAGAAAAAATTACCCTCATTGAGAAGTCATGGGGTTAAGGGTTAAAATGAACCGCAACGTAAATGTATAACGAAACATAATACTTACAAGGAAACACGGTCAGTTTCGAAATTTCTTGTGCCGCTCTCAGAGATGTTCCCCTAAATTGATGTATGGTATCTGACTTCTCAACACTTATGCAATTAGAAAAAACAACCCTCATTAAGAAATCACGGGGATTACGAGTGAAAATGAACCGCAACGTAATCGAACCGCAAATCAATCTGACAACATCCAGTTCAATACATTTACGTTGCGGTTCATTTTCACCCTTAATCTCCATGATTTCTCAATAAGGGTAGTTTTTTCTAATTGCTTAAGTGTTGAGAAGTCAGAAACCATTCATCATTTCAGAGGGACATCTCTGAGGTCGGCACAAGAAATTTCGAAATTGAAGTTTGACCGCTTAGTGTTTATCTATATACGAGGGCGGATTGAAAATGAAGCTACCTAATTAGGAAAACAAAATTTTTTTTTGCCAAAAACTATTTATTTCTCAACATAGTCTCCTTTTACTTCGACACACTTAGTAAGACGATATTCCAACTTTTTTATACCATCTGAATAATACGATTTCGGGAACCCCTCAAAATACGCGTTAGTTTCGATAATCACTTCTTCGTTTGAGATGAATCTTTGTCCTGCGAGCCATTTTTTCAAGTTTGGAAACAGGAAAAAGTCACTAGGAGCTAAATCTGGACTATAAGGTGGATGATCAACCAATTCGAAGTGTATTTCACGTAATTTTAGCATCGTATCTAATGCTGTGTGAACCGGTGCGTTGTCTTGAAGAAAGGGCACTTTTTTCTTCTTTAAATGTGGTCGTTTTTCCTTGATTGCATCAACCAATTGATCCAATAATGCACGATAATACTTTCCTGTGATTGTGGATCCCTTTTCAAGATAATCGATGAGCAATATTCCGTGTGCATCCCAAAATATAGTAGCCATAACCTTGCCAGCCGATTTCACTGCTTTTGCCTTCTTCGGAGCACTTCCACCAGCTTCCACCCATTGTTTCGATTGATTTTTGGTTTCAGGTGTGTAGTGGTGGACCCACGTTTCATCAACAGTAATTAATCGACGCCAAAAATCAACAGGATTACGCTTTATCATGTCCAAACACCGCTGTGAAGTGGTCTGTCGAACTCGTTTTTGTTCGACACTGAGCAAACGCGGCACCCATCTTGGCGATAGCTTTTTCATATGCAAATGTTCATGCAAAATGTTGAACACACGTTCATATGATATGTTTACCATTTCAACAATCTCACGCAACTTGACTCGGCGATCATTCATAACGATATCGAGGATTTTCTTGATATTTTCTTCAGTAACCACCTCTTTTGGCCTTCCTGTTGATGGTATTGTTGCAGTGCTTCTTCGGCCGCGTTTAAATTCAGCAATCCAATATTTTACCATGTAATCTGACGGAGCAGACTCACCGTAATGTTTATCGAGCTTTTATTTTGTCTCTTTCGCCGTTTTCCCTTTCAAATAATAGTGTTTAATCACTGCACGAAATTCGTTTTTTTCCATTTTTCAGGAAAAACAAAAGTTGCAAAAGTATATAAAAATGAATTACTGTTTGTTTGTTTGTTCCGAATGGGCGTCTTAGCCGCTCAACCGATCGCCATGAAATTTTTACCATGTACAAGTTGCATATCCAGAACCAACCTTACGATATTTTGGAAGGGGCTGGACCCCGGGGTATAGGGGCTGCGGTACAAATTTTTTCGAAAATTTTAATTTTCTTTAAATTTTTCCACGAAAATGAGTTTATGGGGCTGGTTATATGAAATTACTGACATGTTCGAATCCGAGGGACCCAGCCCTGGATCAAAAATTAATTTTTACATGTATAGATACAAATATTTGATTATTTCAAAATTACTTCTCAGTTGCTCAACCGATCGCCATGAAATGTTTACCATGCAAATGTTATATGTTCAAGACCAATCTTACGATATTGTGAAAGGGGCTGGACCCCGGGGTCTAGGGGCCATGGTACAAATTTTTTCAAAAATTTAAATTTTTTTACGAGAATGAGTTTTGGAAAGGGGTTATATGAAATAAGAGACATGTTCGAATTCAGGGGGTCCGCCCCTGGATCAAAAATTCATTTTTACATGTAAAGATACAATTATTTCATTGTTCTGAAATAACGCCTTAGCCGCTTTACCCATCGCCATGAAATTTTTACCATGTATATGTTGCATGTTCAGGACCAAGCCCTCGATACTTTTGAAGGGGCTGGACCCTGGGGTCTAGGGGCTGTGGTAAATTTTTTTTTCTCAAATTTCAATTTTTTTAAGATGTTTTTAACGGGAATGACTTTAGGAAAGGGGTTATATGAAATTAGTGACATGCTCCAATCCGGAAGTCTGCCCTGGATCAAGAATTCATTTTTACATGTATAGATACAATTATTTAAATGTTCCGAAATAGCGCCTTAGCCGCAAATTTATACACCAAAAAGGATATCTAGCGTGCGATTATTATACTCAAATCATACCTCTACTATAATTGATTTAATTATTCAAATTAATTTTATTAATTTAAATTTAAGACAATCTTTCATCACTTTAACTGAAGACAAATCTCTGAACACTTATATTATCCATACTAATAATCCATTTTTACTGATATCCTATTTATCATATCCTGTTTTGAAATGTACCATAGTCAGCGAGTTCTAATTTTCACATAACTTCAGAAATAATTAACATTCTATTTTAATCCACTATTGCAACCGGCGGCTTTTAATGAAAATAGTAGTTTCATACTAAACGCCAATAGTTTATTACTTTATTTAGTTTATTATTTAAATAATCAATTATTGTTTCATAAAATCAATTCTAGGAAAGGTACTAAAAAATATTGTACGTATAAACTGATTTACTTTGAAAAGCATTAGCGTTTTATATTTGAAAATAGCATCTTTTACAAGAAACATCCTTGGATTCAAATTATTATACGTGTAAAATTGCCTTAGTTTGAAAAAACTTCTTTTGTTTTTCGAAATGTCATTTTCAACCACAGTTCGCGGTAAAACGTATCGAGGTGGACGTAGTTTTAATCGTTTTGAATAAATTAATATTAATTTGTGTTTCGGATGCCGTTGTTCTCGATTAGTTAGCTATATTGCAATAAAATAATTGTTGGTGATTATTTTCCAGGTATTAAATATTATTTCAAGTGAATATACATTCTTGCCGCCCCGGTGGCACAGTGGTTAGCATACTTGCTTTACGCTCCGGAGGTCCCGGGTTCGATTCCCGGCGGGTGATGAAAAAATCACGGCTGGTTTAAGGGTAGGATCAATGAATTAATCACTCATTATCCGTTAACAAAAAAAATGATTACGAAACTTCAAAACTGAAGCGGCCAAATCCCTCTATGGGATGTAGCGCCAGCGAAAAAAAAAAAAAAAAAAAAAAAAAAAAAAATATACATTCTTATTAGATTTAAGTTTTCAGTTTATAAACGTGTTAATCTATGATTACTTTTTGATTGTAATTGTAGATAACATTTGATTTTGCTTTAAAAAAATTCCGTAAAGACATTTTCAAACACAGTTCGCGATGAAACGTATCGAAGGGAACATTAAAATCGTTTTGATAAATTAATACTAATTTCTGTTTTGAATGCCCGTCATTCCTGATTAATTAGCTAAACGTTTCATTTTTGCTTAAAAATACCACCGAAAAAAAGATCAATTGGGCAGGTAACTGCAAAGTCGAAGAAGATTAGAGCCGCAAGGGTGGCTGAATCAAGCGTGAAGCACGACTTGAAAATGATCGAAGCAGTACGTCTTCTTCTAGAGCTAATGAAACAACTGAACAGTGTGAAACACGACTTGCAAACATTCGAAGCAGTACATCTTCTTCTAGAGCTAATGAAACAACTAAACAGCGCGAAACACGACTTGCAAACGTTCGAAGCAAAATGTCTTCTTCAAGAGCTGATGAAACAACTGAACAGCGTGAAACACGACTTGCAAACATTCGAAGCAGTACATCTTCTTCTAGAGCTAATGAAACAACTAAACAGCGCGAAACACGACTTGCAAACGTTCGAAGCAAAATGTCTTCTTCTAGAGCTACTGAAACCACTGAACATCGTGAGGCCCGGCTGGAAGTCGATCGGTTACGATATGGACGAATAATAGAAACTTTTAGAGGTGATTTAAAGTTAGCAGCATTCAATTACGAGAAAGACTATGAATACAATGTTTCAATTGGGCAAATGGAAAACATTTGTTTGTATTGTCATGCTTTAAAGTTTCACAATGAATCGCCTGGAATGTGTTGTTCCAATGGAAAAGTGAATTTGCCTCCTCTGCATGATCCACCTGAACCTCTTCTAGCTTACGTCTCCGGAACTACTGAGTTATCCAGACATTTTCTACAAAATATTCGAAAATACAACTCATGCTTTCAAATGACATCTTTTGGAGCAACCCAAATTGTTAAGGATGGAGGTTTTATGCCCACGTTTAAAGTACAAGGACAAATTTATCATAAAATTGGATCACTTCTTCCTCTCTTTAACAACGACTCCAAGTTTTTATAAATTTACTTCATGCGCAACGAGGAGGCGGAGACTTATCAACTTTGTGCTATTAGTCCCGGAACAAAACGTGAAATAATATCAAGTTTATAGATTTTATTCCATGAACGCAATCATCTGGTAAATTTATTCAAAACTGCATTGGAGCAAATGCTATCAGATGACCACAGAGTAGTTATTCGAGCAGACAAAACACCGTCTGGTCAACATGAAAGACGATTCAATGCTCCAACAATCAACGAAGTTGCTATTGTTATGGTCGGAACGGATTTCAACCGACGTGATATTATTATCCATAGACAAAATGAAAGCCTACAGCGTGTTACTGAAACACACAGATCGTATGATGCTCTTCAGTATCCAATACTGTTTTGGCAAGGAGAAGATGGGTATCATTTCAACGTGATGCAAATTAACCCAACAACAAGTGCTGCGATGACGAGAAGGGTTTCCTGCATGAATTTTTATGCGTATCGTATTATGATTAGAGCACAATAATCAAACCACATCCTGCGAAGTGCCGTCAACTTTTTCACCAATTCATTGTTGATATGTATGCTAAAATCGAAAGTGAACGACTTCTTTTTATTCGCTTAAATCAGAAAAAACTTCGTTCCGAGGAAAATGCAAATGCAAATGATGGAAACGTTGCTGACATTGGGAAATTGGTCATATTACCAGCTACGTATACGGTAAGTCCAAGGCACATGCACGAATACGCTCAGGATGCCATGACGTATGTCCAAAGATTTGGACGTCCTGATCTATTTATAACGTTTACGTGTAATCCAACATGGACTGAGATTATAGATTTACTTCTAATTGGGCAATCATCGACCCATCGGCATGATCTGACAGCTAGAGTTTTCAAACAGAAACTCATAAATCTCATGAACCTCATAACTAAAAATCATATTTATGGAGAAACTCGCTGCTGGATGTATTCTATAGAATGGCAGAAAAGAGGCCTACCACATGCTCACATTTTGATTTGGTTAAAGGACAAGATTACTCCGACTCAAATTGATAGTGTTATATCAGCTGAATTACCCAATCCCCAAGAAGATCCGATACTTTTTGAAATCGTTAGCAAAAACATGATACATGGGCCATGTGGAGCCGTGAATCCCAATTCACCATGCAAGAAAGACGGAAAGTGTTTGAAAAAATATCCCCGAAAGATGTATCAGGAAACACAAACTGGTGACGACGGATATCCACAATACTGAAGGCGAAAACCCGATGACGGAGGAAACACAGCCACTATCAAAGTAAACAATGTGCATCATGAGGTAGATAATAGCTGGATTGTTCCTTACTTTCCGTTACTGTCGAAAATATTTAAAGCCCATATTAACGTTGAGTACTGCAACTCGGTTAAGTCAATTAAATATATATGTAAATACGTCAACAAAGGCAGTGATATGGCAATTTTTGGACTTTCGAATACAAATTCACCATTCGATGAAGTCACGCAATTTCAAATAGGACGTTACATCAGCAGTAATGAAGCTGTCTGGTGAATTCTGAGTTTTAATATTCACGAGCGTTATCCAACAGTTGTACATCTTAGTGTACACGTAGAAAATGGACAACGAGTTTACTTTACTTAAGAAAATCTGTTACAGAGAGCTGCGCAAACAACGGATACGACATTAACAGCCTTTTTTCAATTGTGCGGAACAGATTCATTCGTAAAAACGTTGCTCTATCATGAAGTTCCAAAATATTATACATGGAACACGTCGAAGAAGCAGTTTTTCAGAAGAAAGCAAGGCACAATTATTCGGGAGTACCCTGGAATACGTGGTTCTGACGCCTTGGGTCGAGTTTATAATGTTCATCCTAACAATACGGAGTGTTATTTTCTGAGAATGCTGCTTCATGAAGTAAGAGGACCAACGACTTTTCAAGCACTGAGAACTGTAAATGGCGAAGTATGTCAAACCTACAGAGAGGCATGTCTTAAACTGGGCTTACTTGAAAATGATGAACACTGGGATAGAACACTGACCGAAGCATATCTTATGTGTCGTCCAGCACAAATACGCAAGCTCTTTGCAATCATATTAACAACATGCACACCTTCCGATCCTAAAGGTCTTTGGGAAAAGCACAAAGAAAGCCTTAGTGAAGATATACTTTGGCAAGCACGTAGAACAAATCCCGATATGGAAATACAGTTTTCAGCAGACATATTTAATGAAGCACTTATATTACTTGAGGATGCATGCTTATACATTAATAACAAAGTCATTTCCCAACTTGGGTTGCCAGCACCGACACGCCATGGAAACATTGTTCGTGATAGAGATCTATTACGAGAACAAAATTACGACGTTGGTCAGTTACGAGTTTTCGCTGAGACTCAAAAAAGTCTCTTAGTGGATGATCAAAGACAGGCATACACTAAAGTGATGCAATACATAGCAAACGGTAACGGAGGAATTATTTTTCTTGATGCACCCGGAGGCACTGGAAAAACATTCCTCCTTAATTTGATACTTGCTGAAGTAAGACAGCAGAATACAATCGGGCATCATCTGGAATTGCATCCACTTTACTCGATGGAGGACGCACAGAACATTCAACGTTTAAACTACCATTGAATTTGAATCAAGCGGATAATTTTTCTTGCCATATAACTCGAAATTCGGGAATTGCCACGTTATTAAAAACATGTAAAATCATTATTTGGGATGAATGTACCATGGCACACAAAAAAGCATTTGAAGCGGTTGATCGTACTTCGCGCGATTTGCAACAAAATAACCGACCAATGGGAGGAGCTCTAACACTACTAGCAGATGATTTTCGTCAAACTTTGCCAGGCATTCCACGATCAACACCCGCTGATGAACTTAATGCCTGCCTGAAGGCGTCTCATCTTTGGAAACACGTTACGAAAATCACACTATCTACAAACATGCGTGTGAATTTACATCACGATCGTACAGCTAAAACATTTGCCAGGCAGCTTTTGTACATGGGTAACGGGAAATTGCCAAATGACCCTGTAACATGTGAGATATCGTTCCCGCCTAATTTTTGTCAAATGCTGCCATCAATACAGGACGTGGTAATGAAAGTATTCCCAAATCTGCCAAATAACTTCAAAAATCATGATTAGCTGTGCGAACGTGCACTCCTAGCTCCCAAAAATGACGGCGTTAATAAATTAAATAATGAAATTCAATCGCAACTACCCGGGCCACTAATGAAATACAAATCTATCGACACGGTTACTGATGTGGATCAATCCGTCAATTATCCAATAGAGTTTCTTAATTCTTTGGAGCCACCTGGTATTCCACCACACACTCTATTTTTAAAAGAGGGTTCACCAATAATACTGCTCCGAAATTTAGATTCACGGAAATTGTGCAACGGAACACGGCTTTGTGTGAAGAAATTGATGCCGAATGTGATTGAAGAAACGATTATTACCGGTAAAAGTAAAGGAGAAGATGTGCTAATTCCGCGCATTCCTATGATTCCCACCGATTTGCCGTTTGAATTCAAGCGACTACAATTCCCATTACGCCTTGCTTTTGCAATGACAATCAACAAAGCCCAGGGGCAATCATTGAAAATAGCTGGTGTTATTTTGGAAATTCATGCTTTTCACATGGCCAACTGTATGTTGCTTGCTCCAGAGTGGGAACGCCAACAAATTTGTTTATTTACACACCAAATGGAAAAACCAAAAATATTGTTTATCAAAAGGATTTATAATAAAAATTATTAACTAAAATATCTTTATATTTATTATTCACTTTGATCTGGTTGAAGGTTTGTAAAAATGGAGTATAATTATTTGGCAATTGGTAACAAATACCAAACCAAAATTAATTAACTATCCTCACAAATAAGATGTCCAATAATATCATTACAAAATTTCGCCTGGATGCATTGACGGAGGCACCCGTTACTGAATACAGCTACTTATAATTTGCTTTTCATATGTGATTGCAACTACAGCGAAGTAAAGAGAGAATTCTTGCATAACAATCAAGGTATTTGAATTATATACCTCCCGTGCAACGCCGGGTAACTCAGCTAGTTCACTATAAATGTACTGTAAATTGTGTCCAAAGAAACTATCAATAAATATTCATTTTACTATAATGCACTTAAATCTTAATTAATTTCGCTATAATTATTTTTCGGGATGAATACCATTTGGATAAGGGTTGAATGTTTTTCAAACTTCATTTAATATTTTCTCATGCTCCTCTTCCATTTTCCCAGTTATTAGGATATCGTGAACCGTTTTTATATAAATTTATTTACTACACTCCAAAAAAATAATGGAACAAACATTTTTTTCAAATTTTAGTGTTTTTGGAAGAGCCTGCATCTTTGTGAACAACGGTCGTATAAAGATGAAAAAATACATTTTAAAGCTTCAAATCTCTAGTTTAGAGATTTTTTAGCAGAACATTTTTGTGATATACCGTTATCACGCAATCATAAGAAATAGCGCCAGAAAAATGTTTCCATTTTTTTTAAGGATACTACGAGGGCGGAGTGAGAAGTCTGGTAAAATTGCGACAGAGGGCGCCACAATCGCAAATCCCAAATGTCATGTGGCAATACCAAATTAACATTTTCAAACAGATCTGTCATTTAGTTCAGTTTTGACAGCCATTGAAAACAGGGATCCCATTGCTTTTTTGCAAACATGGAAGAAAGTGAATTTCGTGTGTTAATTAAACATTATTTTTTGCGTGGAAAAACCATGACGCAAACCAAAACAAAGTTTGATAAATATTAAGAGGACCCTTCTTCTTCTTCTTCCGCTGGCGCTACATCCCGCATGAAGGGATTTGGCCGCCTAGTGGTCAGGCTGCTGTGTGTGCAGGGGGATAAACACAAGACTTGCTTCATGTGCCTTAACTGCATGCAACTTCAGCAAGTGCTCACACTGCCTCTTCGTTGCGGCCACTAGAAACTACTCTGTTAACAGCAGAACCTGTAAAATTTTTTTTTTTACGAAACCTCAACATGAGGACCCTTCACCATCGATTAAACTGATTCACAAGTGGTTTACTGATTTTCGTTTTGGTTGTGTACAACGGATGCCGAACGTTCAGGACGCCCAAATAAAGTCACCACACCAAAAACGGTTGACAAAATCCATGATACGGTATTGCAAGACCGCAGAGTGAAAGTGCGCGAGATAGCTGAGATAGTAGGCATCTCAGATGAACATGTGCGCAATATATTACACGAACATTTGAATATGAAAAAGCTATCCGCGCGTTGGGTGCGGCATTTGCTTACAATCGACCAAAGCCGCACACCGCCAAAATCCATGAATTACGCTTCCAATTGCTTCCACATCCACCATATTTTCCAGACTTAGCCCCTGCGACTATTTCCTGTTTCTGAACGTGAAGAAATGGCTCGGCGGAAAGAGGTTCGGCTCGAATGACGCAACAAACGCCTATTTTGAAGGGTTGGAGAAACGTTGGACTAAGTGTATCGAGCTAAAAGGCGGGTACGTTAAAATATATATATTTTTTTTAAATTATTATTCCTTGTTTCATTTATCTCACACTCCGCCCTCGTATTCCACAAATAAACTGAAAAACATTAAAATGGTTCTGCCATAAAAAACTGTATAAAGATTGAAAATATTTTGTATTTTTGTATATGGAAATATAAAAAAGTAAAACAACAAATACTGTAACGATGTAGTGTCGAAGTGGTGGTACATAAAAAAAACAGTTTCACTTGTGCTTCGCTTTGGTAACGCTTAAGCGAAACTTCGTAAATTTATTTGAAGGATACACTATATATTTTAGTCCAGTGTTTGACGGTAAAAATAGGACCTCAGAATTCTTACGGACAACACCGATTGCCGTGAAATTTGAACAATAATTAGGGAATGGATCAAGGAAGAAAAGTTATACATATAGTGCCGTATGCTTTTACCCTAGGATGGATTACGTATGAATTATTCGAAAACGACTTTTAAGGACTCCAAATGCCATCTCAATAATCTTCCTGGATTTTTTAATGGTTTAAATTATACAGTTTTTCGGCTTCCGTGGTGAGTTCGTAGGGAATGTCGTAAAGTGCGTTGAGCTTGTATATATGACCGTTACGGTTTGATTCCGGCCATCGAAAATCTAGGTCTGTAAATATAATCCGCGTCACATACCAAAAAATATAAGTTTATTAAAATTCATTGTTCGTCCAAATGGAGTGAAACTTACTACTATTTGAACATTTAGGGCATACACATTTTTCCTATTGATAAATGTGTAGCTGTCCGATAACGTTTATATTGAAAGTGGCCCGAACCCAATATGCTAAGGCTTACTAAGACCTAAAAAATTAAATAATTGTTAATAGAAAGATAGATACCAGATTTACTACGTTTGGTATTTCTTGGAAGCTCTTCCTTAAATTCCTCTATCAAAAGTTTTACTTTGTGAAACGATACCGCTTAAAAAAATTTGATCGCCACATTCAAAGGATTTTCCCGATCTAAAAATATTTTCCCAGGTACACAAATACGATTCCTTCATCTCCGCTGAATTACAGCTTCCATTTTTAATTAATTATTTCATAAATTATACACATTTATTATTACTATTCAAAGTTTTTTTTTAATCTGATCTTAAAAATACAAATGATACAAATTTATTTTCAATAATAATCTGCAGAAATATTTAGAAATGGTTGATCTAATCTAAAAAAAATTGACATCTAAAAATAGATGCGGATACATTAAAACGGTCGCAAAATTTCTACAAGTTGCTTGCTAGCTAACCAATAAAATATATCGAGTATCCCATTTTTGGAAATTCAGCAGCAAATTGGGTTGCTTAATTATCGTATATAACATTTCTAGCAAATTCGCAAAAAATGACTGCTTCTCTGCTTGCTTCAGTATCGAGTATCTAGCCCATTGCCTAGTCCGTACCAAAAATGTATTGTCACATTTTGTGCAGCGGCACCGGGATTTTTTCTGCTATTATAAATTTTTACGTGATATTTTCGAATTTTCACTTAATATCAAAATATTTTTAATATTCAATGTTATGTTAAATGTAATTCAATAGGGTTTAACATTTATTTGTTTTTTATTTAAATTTTAGGGACTGTATTAAATCAACCCCTCACGATTTTTATAAATTAATAGAGTACCTTCACTGAGGAACTGCACTAACCGGCAAAATATAATTTTCATTAGCATTTTGATAGAACTATAGATCATGTCAAACTATCACTCGTAATACAACTAGTGCTCAATTATTATCGATAATTTGTTACAAAATAAAACCGCGCTGAAAATTCAACGAGTGCGCAGCACGAGTTGAATTATCTGCGTCGGTTTTAATGAGTAAAAAATTATAGATCATTAATTGCAGCACGTGTTGTATTTAGTAAGAGAATACAACTTTCCCGTCAGCAATTGAATCACAATTCATCCATTTGTGTCATGTTGTATGCAACTTATTTGACAAGCTTTTATTTGCATGGCTTTTCCTTTGATGTGTGTATACAAAATTCAATCATAATAAAAAAAATTGAAATACAATTACAAATTTAGAGATAATTGTTTAGGATTTTATTGTTGCTATGGTAAAATTTGTAAAATTATCGCGTTGCTATGGTGAAAATTGTAAAACTATCGCGTTGCTATGGTGAAAATCGTAAAACTACCGCTATAATAACGTGTTGTGGTACGTATTTTGCATGGCACTCTAAGTCCTAGTTTCCACCGACAATTCCGTTGTATTTTTTACAATGGGAAATATTATTTTTTTGCGGTTGTATCGATGTTTCTTTTCTAAATGTATTTGTAATACAATTATAATTGTAATTGTATTAAACCTCAAAACTTATAAATACATAAACAAACGAAATACCGACGCAATCGTAAAAATAAAAAAATTTCCCTTTGTAAAAAATACAACGGAATTGTCGGTGGAAACTAGGACTAAATACTATTGCTGTAATAATCGCTTTTTCGTAAAATTTCCCATGGCATATTTTGTGAAAGTTGTATTCTCAAGAAAATGCTACTTTCGCGAACGGTGCCAAATGACGCCACTAGTTGTCACTACTAGTATAAAACCGACTACGGTAGAAAATAAAATAGTATTATACTATTTTGCTATTATACTATCTATGGTGTACAGCCAGTATATGTGTGTTTTTTACTATTTAATAAATTATTAATAATCGTAGTAAAATTTGAAAGAGAAAGGTGTGATACGTATGATAAATGAGCGAAGATTTTACCACTGGTGTCGATTAGTGCTGCGATCTTTTGTATAACGAGAAGTACTGTCGTTTTACTTTAGTAGTGACAACTAGCGGTAAATGTACTTACCATTATACTACTTTCGCTCGATCTGCCCTCTTTCGGAAAACATGATCTATACATTTATATGATTTCGCTGAAAGTGCGTTCACACGTCTGTTTATATGATTTTGCTGAACGTGCGATTGAAAATTTGTAATAAAGTTTAATGTAGTATCGGCGCATTCTTCAGAGGTCGATTTCCTTCACTGTAATTACGGAGCTACACTTACGGTTCTACTTCTATATTCTAATATTACATACCAATATTTATAAATTTATAAGGAATGTTAAGTTATATTGGATCTGATGGTGACAAGTAAAAATACCACGATTAATTTACGACCGTTGCTTGTAAGTCGCTCTAAAAAAAAGAAAATATGTATTTACCTTTGGTCTGCATGTTTTATAGATTGAATATTTCTACAGAGTATAGACTACGAACAATATGACAGATCATATAAAATCAATGAACCAACTACAATAGCTTTTGTGGTTTTGAACAAACATTTATTGTTTGTTTTGGTACCCGTGGTGCAGACACACAGACAGAATTATACATAGAATTTGGTAATTGGTAATGTTATTAAATCGAATTATGGAGCATATTTTATTGTGTAATTATTCTGTTTCACATACCAAAAATGCAGTCATGTTGTTATCTTTTTGTTGGTTGTGATTGCGAGGTATGGGGTATATAACATCAGAATTTAATGAATACCATTTATGTTGACATTGATAATTGGTTTATCGTTTTAAAGTGTTATACACGAGTACTACCTATGTACATAGATATGATTTATGAAGAGAATTAATCGTGTGCTTAACAGATATTCATTTATAAAGCTAGAACAAATGATATGATTATATATGTAGATAATTCCTGTTAACCTCTCTAAATGTTAATCCTGAAGAAAGTAAATAATCGATACATAATATTCCGGATCATATCTATCCTATAAACATTCAATAGTTTCTCCCCTTTTATACATTCAATATATTATGTATTTGCTTGACAAGATTTTACCCTATCCATTTCGATATTCGTATATGAGTTGCTATTTTGCTTAACTATCAGTATATCTAATCAGCTACATGCTTAGACTGATTGCAAAAAAAAATTATTTTTTTTTTGGTCTGTATGGTAAGGGAGTCAATAACCGGAGGAATTATATTCATAATTTTGATTTACTATTTCGTTTCGTTATCTTGATTGCCTAAGTTTTTTTGCCGATATTTTGAGTTAATTAGGAAAATAACAGGTAATTGGATGATTCATGTTGAGAAAACTTAGGTTTATAATTAAAATAGTCGAATCCTAAAACATGTAGTTGACGTAAAGCAACAAAATAGAAATATGTTATACTAAACATTGGGGTAAACTCTCCTTAGTTAATTTTAGACAGTATATGGTTCTCAAATGATTATTACTACAAAAACCTTTTGAATATGATTGTAATAATTATTTGCACTATAGTTCCATCTGAATTGGTTTATGATTTCTTAAATCTTTTAAACTTTCTGATTGGTTTGGATTTGCATTTCAAAAACTTCTACAGTTCCATCTAATTCTCAAATTCCGAAGCGAACCGCGTCTTCCTAATTTCTTTATGTAATCTTTTCTGAATTTTGTTTTTATCTGTAATTAAATCTCTCAAATCTGTTAATCAAAAACCACTTGAATCCATTCACATATCGTTTGCAATTTTATTACGACTAACCCAAATATTAGTCCCGCACTCAACCAAAACAATACATAAGAAGTGTCATTCATTGCGTTAAATATAACAAAACAAGCTTTACACACACGTATAAATACAAAAGTCGTTCATTCCCCTAATCATCGTCAATAGTACAACATAACGTAACACAACAAGGTACGTTCAATTGCTCGTAAATATAATGCTGTAGTGCCTATACTTATGTATCATCACATCATTGTTCGGCAGACAAAAACACAAAAATGTCTCAATCCCGTTTGAATAATGGTTTAGTTACCTGGAAAATAGGTAAACCGAACAAAAAAAAAAAAAAAATTATTATAAAAGGAATTTTCCATTTTCTTTCACGGATTTGATAAGAGCATTGATAAGAAACATCATACGTATAAATGGTAGAGGATTTAATCGATTTTCTTTATCTGTAAACCATCGTTCAATATGCTTATTTAAATCAGTAATTTTGACAGTAGGGTTTATCACACTTTTTTCATCTTCAACATTCAGTTGATTTATTCGAATTGGCATATGCAGTTTTTGAGTTTGGCTGAGGTGGGGTCGGACTTTCAATTTTTCATTAAACCAACATAAACACATTATATATAATTCATCGAGTATTTAGAATAAATTTTAAATTTTGTTTATATTAAAAATGAAAGCAACGAACATATGGCCATCATTTGGTATTTTGTCTTTTTGTATATGATCTTAGTAAATGGGTCAGTTATGAAGTGATGAACAGGAAATTAATGATCGAGGGAGGCAATTTTATAATTAGAAATTAGTTTTATGTTTTGTTGTTATAAATGTTTTAATCAAATGTTTTCTTTAATGGCTAACATATCCGATGGAATGCACAAATTGATAAGATCATTAACATTATACTCTATTCAAGGACAACATTTGTATAGTGCACGATAAGGGCGAGTACCTCTGACATTTTGTCTTAGTCAATTGAATGCAAGGCAATAATTTGTTTCTGATTTTAATTTTGCTGAAGTTTACTAAAATATTTCGATATACATAGTTGTGTCGGCGTTAAATTTTCCGCTCTAATAATTCGGGCCCTACCAGCCTTATTTTAGACAACACAACACTACTTCTTTGAATGACAGGATTGGATTCGCACCGCTGTTTGCTTAAAAAAATATAAATTTAGCTAAAAATTCCTAAAGGGAATTTGAAAATCAAAATGGTGGATTGGTTGTTAAAAATTCCACGTTATTCGAAACTGTGCAAATCATATTAAATTAGGGAATTGGTCACAAAAAATGACAATTTAAATTTTTCATTTTGAGTTGATAACGAAAATTCAATTTAAAACTTAACGCACTTGCACACCGACCGTGAGGCATGGTGCATGAAAATGTACGAGGTACACGGTTAAATTATAGATTTTTAAAACCAACTTTTCTGTTCAACTCAGAATATTGAAATAACAAACAAATTTCCTGCTCAATTTTATCCTGTATCCTTTAATATTAGAAAAAATTTCGTAATAAAAAAAATGTTAGATAAAAATTGATTTGAAAATATGGCCGACAGCCTCTTATTAAAAAAAAAGCAAAGGTTCGGGCCTGAACTCTAGAAGTATTTTGGTTGTGTACAACACTATGCAGATAGTTAATAAGAGAATAAAATTATTCGGGATACCAGTTAAAAGTTTTTAATTTGTTTGTCTATTTATTAGTTGACCCCATTTTATAAAAATCAACTAAGAAAAGCCAAGTTCCATCCTAATCGACCATATGCTAGAACATCTTGAATTTGAAGGTTGCTCAAGAAAATCCTTCGTATTTTCCAGAGTTGGCATAACGAAAAAATTCTCAATCGTTATGGTATCAGTTACACTCATACACTAAAATTTCGTTTCTGTTACGGGTTTGGGTTTCTAACCAAATAATTTTTATATCCGTTATGTTATAACGTTACAAACCAAAAAAAAAATTTGTGCAAGAATGATAATTCTGCAAAATCAAAAATGTTATAAACGAAATTTATAACGAAAAAGCATCTTAGCTCAAACAGTATACTTAACTGAAACGTTGAGTTGCTAGATGATGGTTGAGGGCTTTCGGGATTACCCCAGATTATTCAAAGTTTCAGAAATATTTCGAAATTTTTGTGATAATTCGTGAGTCTTGTAATTTTCGAAGACTTTTTGAAGATATTCGTCAGTTCAAAGAAGGAACACTATAAATTATTCAACATCTCTTGGGTTTTTTAGGTAACATGCTTCCATATTTATGAGCAAAAATAGTTTTCGGGATTTGGAAATAGTGTTCGATATTACAAAACTGGCGTTAAACCGCGATAGAAAAAATTTAGATTTTTTCGGGGAATGAATCCTTGACTTATGTAAAAGTCCGGTACACTGAATAATTGATGTTTTTGGTGCGTTTCGATCGTTGTTGACAGATGGAGGTTGCCTTGAAAGCATGAGAAGAAGAAAGAGAGAATTTTTTTAATGATTATTACATTCAATGAAATATTCGCTTGAGTCTGTAGAAATATTCAGTAGAGATCATATTGTATATAGTGTGCAAAGAAAAGTTGGGCGTGCCTAGGACCCCAGAATAGATTGCAAGCATTAAAGGTATAGTATTAGTATAGTAGGAAATGTGATATACTGAAACGAATCTGGTAATATTAATAACTTTTTAACCTTAAAGATCATTTGCTATCAGCTCATCATCCACCGCATAACTTAAAAGTTTACTATACAAAGATATTCAGCAACCTTTTAGCTTTTGTGGTTTTAAAATGATTTTGATTCATGTTTATTAATAAACTTTAATTTGTACATATTGGGTGTAGTCCGTGGAGCCGCGGGCATTTAATAATATGATAAATTAAAAATGTTTATTTGCTTAAGATATCCATTTTTGCATGACAATTACCTCTTCATGTCAATGGAACATCCAATTTGTTCCCTAACTCCTTCTTATTCTGATTGTCACTCCAATTCACAGCGTGACATTGTTAGATTAAAGGAAGATGTGCGATACTTAGACATTTAATACTATATCATTTGTGGTATAAAAATGACAAACATTCTTGTGGTTCTTTATGAATAGTTAAGATTGTTGGCTTTCCGGATAGTTTCGTGGTTTCTTATTGTCACGATAGAATTAAGAATATTGATTTCCCTAGATTTCTTAAAGATTTTATTGACGAAACGGAAATATTGAAAGTGCTTGGCTACGATTGTGGGAATAAAAATATGAAAATACAATCGAGGCCCCTTATTTATGATTCCGAGGTGCAAGATTCTTTGCCTAAAAGTTCATTCGGGTTATTTTTACTGAACAAAGTACCTATATAATAGTCAAAGGGTTAACAAGGGGCATTTAGTTTTTCCTTATGCTCAAACTTTAAAATCCAAAGCCGGATCAGATATGAGTTTTTATATTAGGGTACATGGTTACATACAGAACATCAAAAGCAGGAAGAACTTACTCCGTTAGAAAGTATTAATTTCGGTTCTATTTCTCAAGTGCTCATCGACTTGATGCATTGCGGACTTTTAGGTAATACAAAACCAGGGAAGGAAATCAATGTTAGAAAAAAAGCCATTTTATAAAACTTTTGTCTATTTCCTAATAATTATTACCTCGATGCCACTCGAATTCTTAAAATACTAGTCTCTATTTTCAACATTATCCAATTGAGTAGTAACCATTTCATGCAAGTTGAATGAAGGATAAAGAAAAGAATCCCCTTGAAAGTACCGTTACTTTTCTACCCCTACAAGTATTTTTATATTTTTTATTTAATATTTCTTCATTTTTTTTTTAGTTTATAAAAAATGCGCTCAAAAGCAAAAATCTTTACTCTCAAGATAAAGTGACTTAAATCGATTTAAATCAAAACTGATTTTAGTCCGCAATTGACACTATATTTCAATTATTTAAATTTTACACCGACTTCGATTTGTGTCAATATTCAATAAAAATGTGCAAACTAGATGAAATTATTGGGATATCTCTTGTAACTGTGTGGATAAACATCATTAAAAGATTAATAAACTAACCCTCCTGAAAAATTAACAAATTTGAAAAAAGTCACTTTTCCTTGAGAGTAAAGAAATATAAAACTTAGGCTCAAATAATAAGTTTTTGGTAAGGGAAAATTAATATAACCCTCAATCCATGAACCAGGGTCGTTTTCGTCCTAGCTAAAACTACTTTCATTTTCTGCTCTATATGAAATTAAAACAAAATATTAGTTTTTTTCCGGGCAAAAAAACTATTGTTTCTTGAATAAGGATGCCTAAAGATAATGCATGAATTATTAAAGGATTTTTATTGATAATTGTTGATTTTATAGCGCAAAGACGAAAACGACCCTGGTTCATGGAATTAAGGTGCCTAAAATACTTTCATGGATTGAGGGTTAAAATCGCGACCATATTTAATCAACCCGAGAGTAATAAATTCATCGTTTTGCTTTCCCCACCAACAAAAATATCCTTAATAAACAGGAGTAAGAAAAAATTGTGTCTATCCGACTCCAACTCCTCGAACGATACTTTTCTCACAAAACGTCCATTGTAGGTCAACAAACCAACCGCATTTACATTTTACGAAGACGTTCCTTTATTTTGAGCAGAGTCCTTAAAATAAGTTATAGTTTTTATTAAATTTAGAGACCTCCGCAAATCTTCTATTCTCAAGCCGCCAGATCACATACTCACAATTAATGTGAGATTATTTAGAACTGAAACGTGTTGAACAGCATTCGCCATTTTGCATCTTGGAGCTTTACGAATTAGCTTTATTTATACATTTCTAGTATACTGATGAAAATCCTTAAGAATTTACATTCTCCATTCAGAGAGCAAAATTCACAGAAAATGTTCAATATTTCTGTTCTGAAAATTTGTGCCGTTAGTTTAGATCACAAGATTAAGTGAGCAAACTGAAAATGGACGATATAATTCTTTACTCAGTGCTTCAGTCTGGACGGAGCATCGCTATGGACCTTTCGAGAATAAAAAACATTAAACACAAATAATACAAAATTAAAATTAACGTCAATTATCTTTTGTGACAGATATCCCACCTCCTTATGGCATAACATTCCATTTTCTATTTCTCGTACCGCCTCTGTTCTCAACCTTCCCCGCCCTAACAGCGTGATATTATTTTAAGAGCGCCCCTGAAATTCAATACCAAGAGAATTTATTATTCAGAAATAATACCTTTAAAGGCACCCTTTATTAATGCTTGAAACAGATGTTCGAAATTTTTGCCTGTAGTAACACGCGCTTTTCCGCACCCAAAATGGTGGAAACCACTGAGATATATACATGGAGACGGCATGCAAAATATTTATCATAGTAAACAGCAAAAACGAATGGTACAAGTTTTTTTTTAGTTGTACCGCTCATTTTATATATGCCTCACACTCTAAAAAGCTAATTCCGAAAAAGGGCCGTACTGGATTCGAAAATAATTTTGTTAACCTTAAACTTGCACTTGACTCATTAAACATACATAGTATTTGAGACTGATTAACTAATTGAAGCATTATTTGAACTATTCACACATTGCACTACTTATCTTCGGAAAATATTTAAATTATTTCTTACTATTTTCCCTTGAAATTTTCAATACACACCTGGAAAATAAATAAAAACAAAAAAAAAATTATTTTGAAACGTCAAACTTTCGAACATAAACAAACTTGTTTACTAAACATTTGTAAAAACAAAAATGTGAAAGAACAATTTAGTGTATTGAAAAAAAAAACCGCGCATTTATTGATTCGAAGGTCATAGCCTACTATGTAATTATCGTGGTACGAAGGTTAGGAAAATTCGAAACTAATTCAAGAGAAGGAAAATAAATACGTTCTCTGTCACACAGACGCAAGCTTTTTTTCTTCTTCGTTTTTTTTCTTGTACCATGAATTTTTGCCTATGCCGTATCCATGTACATATATATCTCAGTGGTGGAAACAGATGTGCGGAAAAACGCTTGCGTTTAAATTAAAATACAATACTTTAAATGAAATGAAATACATGTATTCCGCATACTAATGCTGAGATGTTCTAACATCACTTTTTTCGATGTTCGATAGTATTCATGTCTCTCTTTTCAAGAATAAAATTGTATACTATTTCGACTTTTGAATTAAGCTTTTTCTATTGCGATCTCAGCATGCTTACATAAAACATCATTCTATTTCTACTTTCATTCATCACTCTTTATCACCAAAAATTTTGTTTGCGCTATTTTATCGATGTGAAGAAAAGGAAAAGTATATACAAAAGGCTGAGATCGCATTAGAAAAATTGTAATGAAAGAAGAAAATAGCGTACAATTTCGTTCTTGTTACAAGAGACAAAATACTATCGAAAACGAATCGAAAGTGATGTTAGAACATCTCAGCAAAGGCGGTTTTCCGCAAGTTGTCTCTATTTCTAATTTAGCTGCGAATTGGTAGGCTGCACTACCAAATCAAGTACAATTTTTCTACATTTTCATTTTTTCAGGGCAATTTTTTGTGTTTGTTGACTGAAAACAAACGTTTGCTGACAATTGCCATAATGGAAGATACAAATTAATTCGTTTGTGATGATACCCGGTATGGAATGGCGAACTGATGGCGCCATAAAACCATCAACTAATAACCACAGGCAAACTGAGCGTCACATTTCCGGGGTCTCCAGGTAGTGAGTGAGGGGCCCCTTTAAACGGGATACCCCCTTGAATGATGAAATGGGTCCTATTGGTTTGGGATATCCATATGGATGGGTGAATGGTTGGGTGAAAGATGAATAGGGGCGGGGGTGCTGGGATGTGATGCTTGGTGAGCCAATGGGCTGGATTAAGGTGTTATGCGACCCGTGCTGATGATCAGCTAGGCTGGGGGCCCATTTAACAAAGCCCAGTCGTTAACGGAGCCCTCTGGATTCCTGGCTACCTCCAGTTGTATTTAGCCTTACCTGCGTACACGGATCTCTGCGCAGGTGGACCAGTATTTCTCCGACACTCGTGGGAGTTTTATGGATCATTTAAATAATAAAAATGAGGGAGCCGGTACCCTTGAAAAACCGGAAACAATGAAGGAAGAAAGTGGCTCTTACCTTAAAGGTGGAGCTACCTCATCAGTGGCAGGGGTAAGTGGCACCATGGCATCAAAGCCAGGAGTCAGCGATACCAATTCCAGGCAAGAGAGCGGGGGATCGGGAAGGATCCCTCCTGCAAAGCGACGATACAGGGAGAAACGGTCGGCGCATAAAATTCTGGATAAACTGGCTGCAACCCCTGAGGGGCAGCTTACAGTAGAACAGAAGCAATCGGTGGCTTGGGCGAGGGAGATTGTCGGCCGCGACAGCTCGGATAGGGTCCTTGTGCCTAAAAGGCCGAGGTCTCAGGATGAGCTCGAAGGGGGCGACAGCAAACGAGCCAAGACCGTCACTGGAGCGATATCGGGAGATCCAAAGGAAAAACCGAAATTGTTCAGTGAAATAGTAAAGGAGAACGTACTGGTGCTAGCGGTAATTGACAGAAGTCAAGAAGATGGGAGCATCACGGCAGGAAAGTGGAGGGAAGTGTATAATGCACTAAACTCCATTTTCATCAAGGTCCTGAGAGAAAATCCAGGACCCCCTCCGTTCTATAGAGATGCGGGATGGCATCAAGGGCGCGTAAAGTTAACTGCGTGCTCGGATCAAAGATCGGTGGATCTTTATAAAAAGGCAATAGCCGAAGTAGGTGAGGTATGGGAAGGCGCGAGGCTTGAGGCAGTTCGAAAGGAAGAAATTCCGAGTAGACCAAGGGCCCGCGTCTGGTTACCAACCAAACCAGAAAAGCCAGAAGAGATCCTTGAGATTATTCAGGCAAGTAATCCAAATCTTCCAACGAAAGATTGGAAGATTGTCAAACAGGAGGAGGCTAAAGGGGGCTTCAGAATGGCAATCATGCTGCTCAATAAGGAGTCCCTTACTCCCCTGGCAGAGACAAAGGGGGTGATCAGCTTCGGTTTCGGGTCGATCACTCTCAACGTTTTTAAAAAGGATGAGGTAGGCATGCGCTCGGAGGACGGGCCGGAGGTGGACGTCGGACGGACCCAGCGGCAGACAGTCGAGCAAGCGCATGGGGTTATAACAGACGATGACGTGGAGCTGCTATTGGAGAGAGGCGGCCATCTCTCGCTTGGATCCGATGGGGACACCCTGTCGGAATCTGAACGAAGAGAGGCTGGGGATTCTCAAGGCAGCGAAGCATCAATTATGGGGGGTGACACGGCGGATACTAGCGGCCCCCCGGAGGAAGGTAGCATTAGCCTGAAACAGGGAATGCATGAAGAGGTAAGTGAGATAATGCATGGTGATTAATATTGTGCAGATTAATCTTCACCATACGAAGGCTGCTTCGGCGGCTCTCGTTCTCAGACTGACTAGATCAGGAGAGGAGCTAGTGTTAATCCAGGAACCTTGGATTAACAAAAACAGGATCTGTGGCCTTAATGTGAAAGGGTATACAACTTTGTACTCAAGTAACTCTGAGAAGATAAGATCTTGCATTTTAGTGAAAAATACTTTAAAAAATTTTCTACTTTCTCAATACAGTAGTGGTGACGTTACTGCGATCAGTATGGAGGTTGGCAGAGACAAGTTTTGGCTGGTCTCTGCGTATATGGATCGGGAGAAGGAGATCCCGCCGGATAACCTGGGGGACCTGATCCGAGAAGCAAGGAAAAATAGGATTGGTGTGATACTCGGATGTGATGCAAACGCGCATCACACAATTTGGGGGAGCACTGATATTAATGAGAGGGGTGAGTTATTTTTTGATTACTTATTAAATACTAACCTTTCAGTCTGCAATGTTGGGCAGGAACCGACATTTATCATTAGCAATCGGCAGGAGGTTCTAGATGTGACCCTCGCCTCGGATACTATTTTTCAGTTGATTAGGGGATGGAGAGTGGCGAAGGAGCACTCATTCTCTGATCATCAATATATAACTTATAACCTTAACATTCACCCGGTTACTCAGAAGCCTTTCAGGAATCCTAGAAGGACAAACTGGGAGAAATATGGGGAGGTGTTGGAGGAACTATTGCCGGAGGTCCCCGGACCTCCGGAGACAGTGGAAGAATTGAATTGCATTGTGGATGTTGTCACAAGAGCATGCAATCTTTCCTTTAATGCTTCTTGCCCCCTGATAAAGCCAAGGGGCAGGCAGAAACCGGCATGGTGGTCCATGGAGTTGGAGACCTTTCGAAAGGCGTGTAGGACAGCCTTTAATAAGGCAAAGAGCACGAGGCATGTACGGGACTGGGACTCCTATAAGGAGGACCTAAGAAAGTACAAAAAAGAATTGAGGAAGGCACAGAGGGGATCTTGGAGACTCTTTTGTGGTAGAATGGAAGAAGTCTCTGAGACTTCCCGCCTTAGGAAGATTCTATCTACTAACCCAACTAGTCCTAGTTACTTAATTAGACCAGACGGGTCATGGACAGCTTCAAGTGCGGAATCGTTGGAGCTTCTCATCGATACCCACTTTCCGGGAAGCTTTGATGACTCGATGGAGCCTGGAGCTCATCGAGGAACACCTCCAATAGATATGGAGGGCATATTGGATAGAGAGCGGATCAGGTGGGCGCTGCAGGGTTTTAAGCCTTATAAGTCGGCGGGCCCGGATCGGATTATACCAGCAGAGATTCAAAAGAACTCGGCAGCCATCATCCCCTGGCTAGAGGTTATCTTCAGGGGATGTTTGAAACTAGTCTATATTCCTAGGAATTGGACAGAGGTCAAAGTAGTCTTTATTCCGAAATCGGGAAAGAGCTCACATGCTCGTCCAAAGGACTTGATGCCTATAACTCTATCATCCTTTCTGCTGAAAACCCTGGAAAGGTTGATAGATGTGTTTATTCGATCAAGAATTGAACCCAGGAATTGGGCAATGTCGCAGCATGCGTACTGTAAGGGAAAGTCGGTGGACACAGCTCTGCACGATCTAGTACGCACAATTGAGAAATCAATTTACTTGCAAGAGTTTTGCATGGTAGCATTTCTCGATATTGAGGGTGCTTTTAATAATGTAAAAACGGAGGCGATCATGGAAGGATTGTCTTTTTTGAAAGTGGACTGCTCTATAAGTAGGTTAATAAATCAGATGCTGGTAAGCAGGACTATTACCTCGGAGCTGGGAGAGTCCAAGATTAGAAGACGGGTGGTTAGAGGAACCCCACAAGGAGGTGTAATGTCCCCCATTCTCTGGAGTGCAGTGATTAATGGATTGCTGCTGGAACTAGAGAGAGAGGGGATAGGGGTTGTAGCATATGCTGATGATGTAGCGATAGCTGTCTCAGGCAAATATCTAGATACGATTAGGGATGTTATGCAGAATGCACTCCTGATCGTTACGAAATGGGCCAGCAAGTGTGGATTGGGGATTAACCCGTCCAAAACAGAGCTGGTACTATTTACTAGGAAATATAAAATTCCGGTGGTTAGCCCTCCTATCATAAACGGCAGCGGACTAGTTTTTGCTGACCGAGCGAGATTTCTGGGCATAATCTTTGATAGTAAGCTCAGCTGGAAGCCTAACACTTTGGAAAGAGTGAATAAGGCTATTGTAGCCTTATACTCGTGTAGAAACGCTATAGGTAAGAGATGGGGCTTGAAACCGGAGCTGGTATACTGGCTCTATACCGCCGTGGTAAGACCTGTGCTAATGTACGGGGTGGGCGTTTGGTGGCCAGCTCTAGATAAGGTAACTTATAGAGGTATGATGGAGAAGGTGCAAAGAACGGCCTGTATGCTTATAAGCGGGGCGCTTAGGACAACACCTACACGCGCTTTAGAGGTTATGTTCCACCTTATTCCAATCGACCTTTATGGTAAACAGATGGCAGCCAACGTGGCTACGAGGCTCTTGGCTGTCTCTCAATGGAAGTGTCTTCAGGTGGGACACTCGACGATAGGTAGATTCGCTGGCGAAGATCTGGCGAATCTGGATTATATCACACCAACGTTGTGCTTCGATAAGGGTTTCCGTACCATCTTTCCCTCAAGGGAATCCTGGAGAAACGGATCAATCTTGGAAAACGAGGCAGTGCAATTTTTCACGGACGGCTCGAGGCTAGACGATCAGGTAGGAGCCGGAGTCTTCTGTGATAAACTTAATGTTAATATTTCTGTTCGTCTCCCTGACTACTGCAGCGTGTACCAGGCTGAAGTGGTGGCGATCGGGCAAGTCATGACATGGTTGAAGCATAATGTGGTATCCGGGAGGGATATCGCAATTTATGTGGACAGTCAGGCAGCGATCAAGTCACTTGGGGCAGTTTGTCTGAAGTCGCGGGTGGCGCTGGATTGCCGATCATCTCTTAACGAGATGAGCGAGTATTTCAGCATCCAGATAATCTGGGTCCCGGGTCACTCGGACGTCACGGGGAACTGCAGGGCGGACGAACTAGCTAGGTACGGTACGACTCTCCAGATGCAGCCGGAAATGGTAGGTCTGGGGAGGCCTATGGCAGTGCTAAAATGGGCGCTCAGTAAAAGGGCAATCGCCTTGACAAATGAGAGGTGGATCAACACTCTCACGTGCAGGGTAGCAAAGCAAGTTTGGCCAAAACTGGACTTGCGGCGCTCCAAGGTACTAATATCCCTGGGAAGACAAGAAATAGGATTGGTCGTAGGGATAATGACAGGTCACTGCCTTTTTGGGGAGCATGCGAGAAGGCTGGGGATACAGACGAATGACTATTGTAGAAGTTGCATGGACGAAGAGGAGGAGGAGACTTTGGAACACTTCCTATGCTCATGTCCGGCGCTATCATACAGAAGGCATAAGTATTTGGGTGTGTACGGTATGGACAGCCTTTCGGAACTCGCGGACTGTGGAGTGCGAGATTTATTACGCTATATAAATAGCTCTGGTTGGTTTCAACGGGAGTAATGGGGGAGATGGGATCCTGTGGTATCACAACGGGCCATTGCTGGCCTAAGTGTGCGATAGCAGCCACTTCAACCTAACCTAACCTAATTCGTTTGTGACAAAATACGGTAAAATTTATTACGAAAAATTGTATATTAAAATTAAATACGTGTAAAATAAACGTCAAAAAATACGCAGTTTTAAGCGGCACATGTGTTTTGGCTGCGGAAAACTGCGCGTTATTACAGGCAAAAATTCCGCACATCTGTTTCCGGCAGCAAATCACAAATAATGTATCGACCAACATGTCGTTGAAATTTCACAAAATGTAGGTAGATGATGGATTGACATTTATCATCAACTGCAACCCCGTCTATTCTAGACTCCAATGGACTCAAAAGTTAACACAAAGTGCTTATTACTAAAATCTATCTTAGTACAAAAATTCTACCAAAACTATCAATATTTGTGACAATGGTAGGTAAAACAAAAACGACGGATACGATATTTTTTAATCGATGGTTTGGGGTCCTGGTGAAACATTTTTTTCGCGATTGCAATACTTATCCAATCAATATTATAGTGGGAAAAGTAAAAATAATAAAACTAACATGGACATTACCGTAAATTCTTAAAAGTTTATTGAAAGAACGTATTTTGGATTTCTGCAATATTTTTATATTTTTTACCCAAATAATGACAATCGACAAATGTTACTTTTCTTCGTTTTCAACATCGACTTTTGTGAAGTTCGATTTGATAGAATTAGATAATGTATATGTTACTCTTCCAGTGGATTTAATATCTTTTGAAGGAAAACCTAGTAACGCTTTATTCACATACGCAACACCCAATAGTAACAAATTTGTTCTTGTCACCACTGGGGATCGAACCCGGGGCCCCAAGTTGCAAAGCAAGACTCTACCCACACCGAGTCTGGCATTACACCCCAATTTATAAATTTCAATTTCTTCTTTAGGATGTGTCCGAATAACTTCGAGACAGAATATGAGGCAATGCAGGCAATGAAGTGACACCGAAAGTGAAAATTACACCAATATCGATCGTACAATGATATTTTAATTTATATACGACTTCCTAAATCAATTTTGCGTGAATTAATTCAGCCGAAAAACAAAATAATTAACAAAATTAATTACAAAATAACGGCCTTTTTGTCGCGAAATAAATTCATCTTTACTTTTTTATTAAATCTGCGAATACAGTTTTTAAAAATTTGATGTCTCGGATTTTAATCATATTGAAATTGAATTAATTTGGTCATGCGAAATTTTCGTCGAAATTAATTCGTCCCCCGTTATTTATCAGAATAAAATTAATTTATTAATTTTAAGATAATTTAAAATTAATTATCTACTATATTTAACCGCCATAAAATTGTTTATATGTTTGTTTGTATCATGGGTTTCGGAAACGGCACGTATCGGTTTTGATAAAAATTGGTGAGGGGGATTTTCAAGTGGCAGGAAGTGATTGCGACTTCTCTTGATTTCAGGAAAATTCGTTTAAGGGGCCCTCCAGCGGAGCCCGGGTCCCATTTTTGTTAAGAAAAAAATCCAATTATTGTGGTTGCGTTGTTTTTTATTTTTTTCTTGATTTGTGACTTGTTACAAAAGGGATTTCTGCAAAATAGCCTAATGGGATCTGGAAAATGGCCAGTTTGAATGGAACTTAGTCATTTCTCAATCGATAGGGATGAAAATCGGTTTGTATGATAAAATTGGGATTCCAATATGAGTTTCAAATGTGGTTCTGGAAAACCAATTTTGGCCAATTTAAATGGAATTAAGCTATTTCTCAACCGATTGGGATGAAACTCAGTGTTTACGATGAAAATGAGATTCTAATATGAGTTCCGGATGTGGTTATGGATAATGCCCAATTTGAATGGTACTTAGCCATTTTTCAACTGATTTGAATAAGACTCGGTTTGTATGATGAAAATGAGATGTCAAAATGAGTTCCGGGTGTGGCTGTATAAAATTTCCAGTTTGAATGGAATTACGCCATTCCTTATCCGATTGAGATGAAACACTGTGTGTTTGATGAAAATGAGGATTATAACATGAGTTCCTGATGTTGTTTTGAAAAATTACTAATTTGAATGGGACTCTGCATTTCTCAACTGATTGCAATGAAACTTGAATTTGTATAATGTATGTAAATGGAATTCCAATAAGAGTTTCAAATACAGTTATGGAAACTGGATTATTTTGTTTTGTTTCTATGATTGAAATTTGATTTCAGTATGAATTTCGGATGTGGTTCAAAAAATTGGAACTAACTCAGTTCGTTACAGATTGGCATGAAATTCGTTCTAGAAATTAACTTACCAATTTAAAAAGGTTTGTAATGACAATTTGAACGGAGTTAAGAAATTCAGACGTGAATTGGAGCGCCCCTTCTATCTGATCTTTGACTTAATCAAAGCTGTTATATACTTTCGAATCTCCAGTCAGCTGGTCGATAATTTTGGCATTGATCTTACCTACGTCTTAATTCAGTGGCGCTAGTATAGTTCGATTCTTCATTTTTCCATAGTTTTGATTGGCGAGGCAATTTCCGAACAGTACGTTAATTATATTGCCATTAGACCATTAGACTGGAGATCCTCCAGTAATTTTATTTCATCAAATTGGTTCATCGGAAGTTTTCCGTCTCCCAATTGCAACAAATAATTTGCTAATTCTATCTGTGCGACATCGACATGCATATTATCTACCAGTGAAAATGTAGTGAAGTGACTCCAGAGGTTACTTCGTTTAATTGATAGATCCAGCAGCACACTTTGGTTGGCTCGTGGCTGAACGGGCAAGCACTGACGGAAATCACCTCCCAGTACCATAACCATTCCTCCAAATGGCAAATTAGAATATTTTGGTAGCATAGGTGCTTCATCCATTAAAAAACCGTGAAGTTTGGCAAATTTGGCTGCTCTAGCTGATCTCAGTTTTATGTTTGAGATCGATTCAGATGCCAATGGTATACCTTGAGTCCAAAGGTCTTATGTGCAGTTCGTCCATAAGGTAGCAAAATCGACGCAATTCCTGTGAAGGCTATACACTTGACGATACAATTTTAACCCTACAGGATGTAGTAGAGTGCCTTACAGGTAAAAGTCTTGGCTATGCCACCAGGTCCACCATTAAAGAAACACTTTGGACTAAGGTTCGTATTTGTTACTGTGTCTAAGATTTTATCAACATAAGTTCGATTTGTTTTCCTTTAAGCATCTCGTACATGCGTTTGCCAAGAGTGTTGTTCGTTTAGCTGATTCTCATGATAGTCGTTAATATTGTCCATACCGAATCGCTTCACCCACAAGCGGAAATTTCTGCCTTCTGTTGCTTCTGTGTTTATAGCTTGTATGCGATGCTCCGATACGCGCGTTCAATTGCTTCTTCGTCAGACATGCCAGTTCGTCTGGTTCTTGGATAAAATCTTTACACAGTCTCGTTTAAACATCGCCCATAGGTGTTTTGGGTTTCCGGGAGAACCAAGGATCAAGATCTGTACGAACAACGTTCTCATTACTCTTGGAATTTTGACACGGAAGATTCCTGCAAACCTTCTATCCACTATTGATCGTCGTATACGAGTCCTTGGGCAAGGCAGGCTTGCTTGTATGTCGCATATTGAGTGTTTTTAAACATTAAAAGATGATTGAAACTTGTTACGATCTTAACGTGATACAACAACATGTAATAGAGTCGCATGTAATAGAGTTCCGGTTGGGCAGCGAAATTTACATTATGAACTCTGCCAATGTTCTGGTATCTGCTAATAATAATGGTTAACTATTTCCGAATTTCTATTTAAACGACGGACTTCTTGTGATGTAAGAAATAGGCGGCTAATGTTAAATTCTTTTGTCCGATTTCTGCCAAATCTGATGTCCAATGGTTGAACGAAGTTACTCTTCTTTTGGATTTCATTACCGAATAATCGCCAGCATGCTTCTGTAAGAAGTAATGCATCTACCTTTTACATAAGTGTCTGCTTTATTGTAAATAAGTCTTATTTCATCTTCTATTATTTTGATAAACGCACAATCATGACCCTTATAAATCTATTTATACAGATATTTTACGGCACACATAGTTCCCACATATTCTACATTTATATGGTAATCGTATCGTTTTATTCGATGACCATTTATGTCCTTGCGGTATACGGCATGCTCATGTAAAAATTCGTTTCAAGTTCACGCATCTATTTCAAGTTCACGCATCTATTTTTGTTCATCATACAGGGTGCATCTGGGTTCAGGTCCCCACATGGATTATGAATCATCCATTTTAAAACTAGTTTTCGCAATTCAGGATCATCGTTGCCAGGAATTTCAGCTGATATTAGATCGTCTAATTCTTCTGCATTATGGACTTTGTCTTAAGGGTTCATAATCAGCAGCAAGTGCATGTTTGGGAGACCTCGCTTATGAAATTCTATTGTATGTATATACATAAGCAGCGACCCTTTCGAAGAATTAACGTTTATCTATTTGTTGATTTGATGATTTCGTCAAATTTAAGTTTCGCAATTCTAGCGACGAGGTCAGGTCGATCTTGGGTAAGCTATTGTAAGGTAGTTCCATCGTCTAGAGCAATACATGACGCTGCTTTAATTTTAGGGCAATTGGGATTAAGTTGATAGTAATGAAGAAATCTGGCGATCCAAGACGGCGAACAATATAGCCATAGCGTCTTCAAAGTGTTCTGTGTAATATAGAGTTGAATCATGGAATGATGATGGCAGTATTATTTTCTCACTAACAACAGCTTTCTTTTTCTTAGCGAGTGTGTTGATAAAGCGGTTAACTCCGGCGTAATTGTCGCTGCGAAGCTTTATTTTGATTGAACTTGATCCACTGAATGCGGTCACGTTCCACCCTAATATACATATCAACGAGGTACTGTTGGAAAAGTTGTCAAAGAGTTGAACCTGACTTCGCATAGATCAGGGTCCAATTATCTGTTTCTGGTGGTATTGTGCCAATTCAAGCCGCTTAAGATATTGATGGCTGACATAAGGTTTATGTAGTTTGATATCTGAAAAAAATCCGTACGTTACTTTCGGGTGAAACAACGGATAAGTGAAATGCTCTACACAATTGTCAACTGAACTACCATTTCGCTCTCTGGAAAACTTTGATCGGCGTTTCACTAAAAGAGAATGACACATACTTTATTTTTGATGCAGGAACGTTAAATCTTCTATAATCGGCACCTTCTGGTAACGTAAACAGGAGCCGAACATGTGGAGGTATGATTCCGGTGGTATTGGCCAGCTGGTAAACTAATTGGTCTACTTCTCGCAATATCATAAAACCTTTCACGAAACTATTTTGAGATCTAATGATCTGTTCCAGCAATTCAATTAGAGCTTGACTGATTCCATGGTTAAGCCGATATCCAAGTCGCTCGGCAATAGCTGCATTGGGGTCCAGGAAGTACATTTGGCCGTATGGTGGTCGCCCCAATTCACCTTAGGCATTTGGTGTTGGATGAACTGCCATATTCAATTTAAGGTTAATTTGTCCGCTTACGATAAAACTATAGATATCATAATTAAACGAAACTAGAACGAAGCAAGGGTTTAAATTTCCGATTCTTTTATGGAATTCCTTCGCATGTTGATGACGTCGTAAAAAGATGATTTGATTTTAGAATATATTAGAATCTTTAAAAATAACGTAAAGGAACAGAAAATTGTTTACCCACATTCAACTTTTAGAGCGGAGCTCGGTGGCCAGTGACTTTAATATAATGATCAAAAACACAAATGGGCTCATTTGTGCCTAATTTAAGACATAAAATCGATACTAATGTGATACTAATGTAACGTTAAATGGCTCCCCATCACCATTGCACTACGACAATGCCTGCATATCTTTGTAAGCGACTCTTTTATATTCGGACAATACCGATTTTTTTAACTCTTTGCATAAGGCATTGATATTTGCAAACAGCAGGTGTTTCTCAGTCAAGCACCAAACAAGTTGACAGCTTTTGCTCTATTGGTAATAATTCGTTAATTTCTGCTTGATAATTTCGCAAACTCAGTCCGTGTTCACTCTATAATTGTGTTCATCTAAGGGTCACTCATCTTTAGTGCTGGATGCAAAGTATCTAATGAACTAAACTAAAATACCGTATAAATAAAAAGAGAATAAATTGCAAATAGGTATTTACTAAAATCTAACGAACACTTGAAACAGGAATATTTTACTATATTATGAATTACTAATTATAATTTTTTGGAAATTAATTAGTTTTTGCGAACATATTTGGCCCTTAAAACCTAAATTTAACATATCAATTATATCTGTATTCGTCCCTAATTCCTTTATATTATACGACCCATAATAATTCATAAAAAAATGTAAGGAAACTTTTTGAAAACACTCGACCGTCATAAATCACCGAAAACAAAACGAAATTTATGAGTATCCCACCCGTCTAAAAAATCTAATCAAATAAAAATCTAACCCAGAATATAAACAATAAAGATATGCCTATCGTCTATGATCATAAAAAAAAATGTTTGAATACTTAATCTTTGTACATCCATACGAGCAACTCTTCTTCTGTAAACAAGAGACAATTTCCTTATACTTAGGCGAGTATATCCCAAATACACAAACTTACAAATCATAATAATTTATCTAAACAAAAATTCTAAAATCAACCTTCTAAATTAGATTAACGACATAAATCAAATCGAGAACAAAACGGTTATCCTTTCATTAATATTTCCAGTCAAGATATTCAACATTTTTTTTTTTTTGTTTGGTTTGACGCTAGGGAATTTCAATTAAATCCATAACACCATACGAAGTTGTACAATAAGTATAGTTTTCCTACAGTTTTAACTTTTAAAAATAGAAATTTGATATTTAATTCAAGATAATCAAAAATAAATTAAAATACTGTCAACTATAAATCATTTAAATTAAACATTCACAGTCACGTGTAGTTCGATCGTTTGCATTATATGGTTCTTACAAAGGTTAGCGGATAAAGAGTAAGAAAATTAGAAATTCTAACATTTTAATCACCTTGACGCAATAAAACTTATATGTCGTTTAGTTTTTCATATGTTCTAATTAGAATATCAATTTGAAGTTTATGTTTTACAAGTGACATGACTAGCGAGAGTGTTTAGTATGTTGAAGGCTGCGTGATATGAGAGAAATGACTAATTAGTTCATGTGTTTAGTACAAGCGACATGACATAATACTATTATGAAGATTTTAATCGATTTACTACTTATTACTGAATTTTAAATTCATTCTGGGAATTATTTGTTTTTATTACAAAACTACAATGTGACAATGCGATGATTTGTGAATAATTATGTTTATAAATAGAAATGGTAACGTAATTCATTAGGTCAATAAAGCGGAGATAAAAATGTTTGACATTCGAAAGGTTATAAATTAACGATTTTTAAACAGAGTCTAAAAGCTACGTGATTTTCTCTTTTTTCGCACTTTGCAGTTCATAAATTCATCAGTGGATCATTTTACTTCTCGAGAAAACAAAAAAAAAAAAAAGAAAAACTGGAGATCATTTCTGAAAAAGTGTTTTTTCACATTGTGGGACATAAATATAAGACAATAGTTTCAGGTTCCATATACATAGCTCTGTTTTGATAATTGCGGAGAGCCCCTCAGAATAATAGTTGCTACTGACTGCTTTATACAGTTGCTACTGGTATTTTCATAAAGTGATTTTACGAATAGATAGATACAGGACCATTTTGGTTTGTCACTGTTCACCATAGGAATTATAGCTGATTTACATTGAATCCTTTCGTTCTATCACAAAAGAATAGAAACACGAAGAAAAGTGCAAATACATTTTATCGATATGTATATAAAAATGAGACGGGTATACCCAAAATTTCACTTTTTCCTTCCAAAATTTTACTATAATTTTATAAATTTTGAGCAACATTAGAGCAACTTTTACGAAAAAAGGTAAATTGGTTATTCATTTTAGACTTTTTTTTAATCTTTTTCACCAAAAATAGTTGTATGTTGCAGTAAATAGTATGGAATACTACTTTTTGAGTATTCCTTATCATTTTCATTCAAGAAAACCATACAAAATTGCACTTTTTATACCTTTTGTCTTTTAGTAAAGAGCAAAAGATTAAATTTAAATCAGCTATTATAGCCGATTTATATTTAATCTTATCCACACGATTTGTTTGAAGCATTAGTATCCAGAAGAATCTTCCGTGTTTGCGTCCTTCATTCTTTTCTTGGATGTACGTTAGGTAGCATAATACCTCCCAAGGGCCAAGTCGTATACCTTTAAAAGGCTGCGGTTGCATGATGACGACGCCTGTGAGCCCGTGTTCTCACTCTGGCACACCTCCGATACTGCGTTTTCGAGTCGCTGCATCGTAACAAATTTATCTGTGCTTGCCATGATGGCATAAAAGCTATTAACCACAAGGATTCTGCCAGATAACGGATCGCTCCATTCCCCACCATCACCACATGGAAGTGCCTTGGTTGCAGACATAGCATAAGGCTTTGTCAACCACATTAATTGGTTTTTCATTGATATGTATAGTTTAAGTGTAGCCTTATTAAGGCGTTTTAAATCAGGTTATAATAAAGGATTTTTATACTTTCCCTCACCTCAGAAAGTTAGTTAAGTTTGCAATAAAACTATCAAAACTAAAAGACTAGTTCTATTAGATTTATTTGATACATTTATTTATTTATTTAAGTTGTAAAACATATTTATAGTTTACACAAAATGTTGATAAGCATCGTGGTATCAGGTTCTAGTTCTAGTTAAGTAAATCGAATAAGAAAAAACACCGAGTTGTTTACGGTTTCATGGAAGGTTAAGGAACAAGTCTGCGCGTAGATTAACATCAACAAAAGAAATCTTTACATCTATTCAGCCTACAAACGTGACATGTAGTGATGCCATTAGTGAACTTATAAATAAACCAAATTCTTCGGATTTAGTATTAATGCTTGGTGATTTCAATCTGCTAAATGACATCTAGAAATTCGACCACGAAGTGAAGGGCATAACATTACTGTTGTTATTCCATAACATTTCATCGGAGCGGAATGAATTTTCGTCGATACTATATGCGTTGCACCAACTTAAATCAAATCAATAACATAACCAATGAACGTGAACATTTTTTAAATCTTTTCTTCATCAATGAAATAGATAAATTTAAAGTTATATGTAGAATCACCAACGCCATTTGTCGTTAATGACATTTAACTCAAGTCGATGCAAATTATTTAATAGGCTAATATTTTAAATCCGTTTAAAAAAAAAGTGATTACGAAACTACATCATGAAGCGGCCAAATCCCTCTATGGGATGTAGAGCCAGCGAAAAAAAAAAATATTTTAAATACTAACTACGTTAACCAATTTTATAAGATTCTTCAATTCGATTTTGTTAATCATATTCCACTGTGCTTCAAAGGAACCACTAGCCATAAAAATTAAAAAAACTGGGCTGGAATCGGATAAGCTAATCTTGCTCAAATACAACGATGAGTTCAGTGTTTACTTAGGGTTAATATACACTTATTGTCTAGCTGGTGTCCAAGAAAAAATTAAAACAACTCCTAAACAATTTTGGAATTGCTTTAGACCTAAACAATAAATTGAGGGGTACCCGTCAAATATGGTGTTATTGTAAACCATCAGGCACTAACGCGACTCACTAACGTTGAACAACACCAATAATAAATCGATCTTTCCTCCTAGTATTACTGATGAAATAATTAAGTATGTCTGCACTGATAAACTTTGGCGATGGTTGTGGGCCGGATAACATACCATCATCTATTTTAAAGATACATGCAAATATGTAAACTTGTCGTTAGTATCCGGCGTGATTGAGTTAGATAAATGGAAAATATCAAAAATCACACCAATCTTTAAATTGGGTAGTAAAAGAGATGCGACTGAGCTTTATCTTAAAATCAAACTAGATTTAACAACAACAACAAAATTGTATGATATATGTATGTATTTAAAAAAGTATACATTCGGGCGAATCATTACAAAATATTTTTCTATAATCAAATATATTTATTTAATGTCTAAGAAAATAGATATTTCAAGATTTTCAATGATAGGCAAATATGTCGTCGGCAGGCCTATGTGTGTACTTTAATCATGCCAACCCGTTTAAAAGTTATTGGGGTTTACTTAGTTAATATTAGAATATTCGAAAATTTTAAAATTTTCATCTTAACAACATTTCTAAGAAAATCGATATCTCGAGATTTTCACCGATCGGCAAACATGTCACTATGACATTTCGGTAGGCCTATGTGCCTATGTATATCATAGTGAGACGTTTGCCGATCGGTAAAAATCTTGAGATATCAATTTTCTTAGACATGCTGTTAAGATAAAAGTTTGCCACATTTCCGAATAATCTAAGATTAACTAGAGAAACCACAATAGCTTTTAAGCGGGTTGGAATGATTAAAGTACACGCATAGGCCTATCAAAATATCATAGTGAAATGTTTGCCGATCGGTGAAAATCTTGAGATATCGATTTTCTTGGACATGCTTAGATTTTTTTTTTTTTCATATTTTAGTATAATCTAAGATTAACTAGGTAAACCCCAATAACTTTTTAAAAGGATTAGCATGATTAACGCAAATACATACGCGTACCAAAATATTATAGTGAGATGTTTGTCGATCGGTGAAAATCTTGAGGTATCGATTTTTTTAGACATGCTTAAGAAAACATTTTTCACGTTTACGTATAATATAAGATTAACTAGGTAAATCCCAATAACTTTTTAAACGGGTTGGCATGATTAAAGTACACACATAGGTTTGCCGATGACATGTTTGCCTATCGTTGAAAATCTCGAAATATCGATTTTCTTAGACATTAAATAAATATATTTGATTCGCATATTATTATAGAAAAATATTTTGTAATGATTCGCTCGAATATATATACCTTTTTCAACAATACATATACAATTTTTTTTTGTTGTTGTTGTTTAATCTAGTTTTATTTTAAGATAAAGTTCAGTCGCATTAAAAGAGAAGGCGTTACATGTTATAGAGGGATCTCAACGACAATGCGATCCATTTCAAAATTATTTGAGTTGATAATTTGTAACACCTTCAACGTTATATGGCACGTCATACATCGCCAAGCATAGATTCATTCCAGGCAGGTAGATGAACATCCACAAATTTAGTGGAAGTTACTTGTGAAACGATCAACGAAATAGACAAGAACTATCAGATGGATGTAATTTACAGAGACTTCAGTAAATCATTTTATTATATTTGTAATAGTCTTCAAACATTTGGATTTTCTTTTAAATTTGTGAAATGGTTCAGCTCGTATTTAACAAATTGCACTCAATATATATTAATTGGAAGTAAAAAATCAGAGTTAGCTCGGGTGTTGCTACAAGAGCACACGTTGGGCTCTGCATATTTCTTGTTTTCTTCGATCGACTTACTGAGGTTATACAACTTTTTAACGTGCTCATATTTGTAGATGTGTATCAGCTCATATTTGCAGTTGATGCAGGTCTTAGTGAGTGGTGTGATCGCAACTTAGTACCATATTCGAGATTATTTTGAGATTTCCAGATTAATCCAAAATTTTCGAGACAAACTTGCTCAGTATTTAATTTAGGGTTCATTAGTAAAACTAATTGTTTAGATAACATCTCTTTCATAATAAAAACTGACCAGTAGCGTTTTGAATCAATTGATGTTGTATTCTCAAAAGATGTATAGCTAAATTCAAATTTATTCAGCTGTTTCAAAATAATGTGAGTTCGTAAATTGTAAAACGCATATTTATTTTTTAATTGGAGAGAAAAAGCAATTTGAATTCTGCATGCAAGTGAGAATATTATACGAGAGAAAATTTTATTATTTGTACAATACATCTTTGACCGAAATTTTCTTTAGTAATATTGAGAGTTTAGACTACAAAAACAAAAGATTTAGATTAAATTAAAATTGTAAAGAATTTTTTCTTCAAACTTGATGACTTATTGACGATTGGACTTTGATAATCGTCAATTGCACTGAACAATTAGCTGTCGCATTTTGTCTTATAAAACACTTTCCACAATATAATCAGAGATGGCACTGAAATCATTTTACCTAGAAGTGTCAATAGAGTACAATTATATTGTTGTTACAAGAGACCAAATACTATCGAAAACCAGGGCCGTTCTTATATATTTAGGCGTCCTGGGCTAAAAATATTAGGCGCCTTTGTAGAAGCTAAAAAAAATTTCCTAGTGCAGAATCATCTTCTGTTTTAAAACCAGTACATTCGACACCATGAAATTCTAGAGAAAATACAAGACATGAAGTTCAATCAGCATTTAGAAAGAGAGGCAATTAATTCCAGAAACGAAAAAAAGTTAGTGATTTCGACGATCGGAGACGATTCAATGAATAAAACGAGAACACCGGATGATTGTGAAAATGCGTACTATAGCATTGATACCTCTATCAATAGGCGTTGAGACCTGTAATTGTCATACCAATGGCCATTTGGATCGGTCGAATATTTCTACACTTTCCGTGGAAAATTAAATTTTTCTGAAAATCAACTTAACTATATACCGGGTGTTTCTTTTAAACTGAGACGATCAAATATCTCGAAAAATAGCCACTCTACGGAAAAAATGTCCATAATCAAAATTGAATTATTCCGCGGGGGAAATACATTAGTGTTAAAATTAGTACCCTCACCCCCTCCTTGTAGATGGGGGTACTAATTTTAACACTAATGTATTTCCAGCGCCATCTATCATGAATCGATAAAAATGTTTCAGTCAAATCCTACGTATTTTTAGCCGTAGAATCCGAATCTGCAATAAAAAATAGGGGTTCCTATCTTAGTTTCAAAGTTACCCCGCGCCCCACCTACATGGAGGGGTGAGGGCTACTAATTTTAACACTAATGTATTTCCCCCGCGGAATAATTCAATTTTGATCTTAACCATTTTTTTCGTAGAGTGCTTATTTTCCGAGATATTTAATCCGAGATAAAAATTGAATATCGTCAATTACAGCGCCATCTAACATGAATCGAAAAAAAATGTTTCAGTCAAATCCTACGTATTTTTAGCCGTAGAATCCGAATCTGCAATAAAAAAAAGGGGTTCCTATCTTAGTTTCAAAGTTACCCCGCGCCCCACCTACAAAGCGGGGGGTGGGGCACTATTTTTTTGCACTAATGTATTTCCCCCGCGGTATTATTAAATTTTGATTATGGACATTTTTTCCGTAGAGTGGCTATTTTTCGAGATATTTGATCGTCTCAGTTTAAAAGAAACACCCGGTATAGCCCACAAATTCAGAGCCACAAAATTCGAAAATCTACGGTTTGCATTTCCTTTGAGGTGAAAAATGAAATTCAAATAAAAAGATGTTCTCTAAAATTGACTAGGTCTTGGACATTTGGTGGCCCCTAATAATTCGGCGCCCTAGGGCTGCAGCCCTTATAGCCCCATGGTAAAGATGGCCTTGTCGAAAACGAATCGAAAGTGATGGTACAACATGTCACCCCAGCACGCAAGCCAAAACGAAAAGTATTTACACGAAATTTCAAACAGTAAGCCTGGTTATTACCGACAAAGAATAATAACTTTCGGTTGACGTTCCAAAATCGCTGTTTACCCCCAGACGCGCTACAGCACGCATTGACAAAGTGAACGAACACAGTACTAAAATTAAATTATTTTCAATATTGCACGCAAAACGGATTGAAGTGTCACTTCCTTATGAGAAAAAAAATACAAAATGAAAGACGTTCTTAGGAACTAAACTTATATAAATTAAAATAACGCCAATCACATTAAACGACATATTAGCTAAATTATTAGTTGTTAACTGTATTAATAGATTTTATACTACGACGGAAAATTTAAATCGGTCAAAAACGGGGGTTTACAAAATAGGGTTTAGAGCAGTGTTGCAACTAGTTGGTTATTAGCGTGCCAATAAAATTATTTTTTTAAACAATTGATTTTTTTGCGTGCCAAACTAATTCCGTAAAATAAATTTTTTCTTGTGTACCATTAAAGATCAGTCAGAATCGGGCCATGATACGCCAGATTTTTACTTTTGTTTTTCAACGCAAATTTTTATAGGAAGAGAACGAATAAAATAACTTAAGATAAATGTTATTATCTCTGAGTCGCGTCCAATATCTTAACCCATCAAATTACGAATTTGTGGCCATCAAAAAGTTTTAGTTCATGTTAGATAGTTTAAGATTATTTTAATGTTAAAAACGTACGTCGAAATTGTCAGTTAAATTTTTATTTTTACAATACTAATTCTGTTCAATTTTCTCGGCCAATTAAATATATTAAGGGATTTTTTAAATTGAAAACACTATCGTCCTTTACACACAGCAAATTTTGAAATTTACATAAAATCTAAAAAAATTCACCACATTTTGAACGAATTTGGTATGAAAATTGATTTCATGTTGTAAATGTCGCCATAGTTATCTTATGATCATTATCACGCATCACAAACAAAAACAATCGACATTGAGTACTTTATCATTGTACAAATATACACATCTTAATCAAAATGATAATTTATTATCACAAAAAATTTAAGACTCAAACAATTTAAAGAATTCCATATCTAATTGACTTTTATTACTACAAATATGTTTGTAAGTATGTATATCGTTTTCAAGCTACATTGATATACGTTACATTAAAACGCAACGCGAAAAATTTTATATAAAACCGCGAACAAACCAACCGCAATTTGTATGTGTTTACAGAATTTATCTACATACATTATTAATTCGTTTAACAGGCAGGCAATCAGGCGGACATGCCACTGTACATATAAACTCATTTCTAAAGGCATTCCTCGTTTTATAAATGTACAAAGAATTTTTTTATTTCGACTAAATATGAGATAAATGATGTCAGCTTTGTTTCTTGACAGATTACTTATCATGATTATTATAATTAATCTAAAATATTTATAAAACAAAACAAAAAAACCAAAAAGCATTCAACAAACATTACGCCAATAAAACTATGTATATACTTTATTAAACAGAGAAGTCTGTCTGCAGCATATATTGTGGCTAAAATATTAGGTTTTAACTACTGTATACGAAATTATTGCAAAGTCATGATTATTTTGGCTAGCGCTCGCACACAATCAAACATGTACATATTTAGGCTGTATAGTGCCTAATTAATCGTCTTTCAACTTTTTGAGGTTTAAGTGATTTCAACAGTTATAATAAGACAGTTAATTCATTTTTCGAAGCAGCAACTGGGTTTGTTTTGATATAGGAATTAATATTTTTTATGACAGTTTTTCAATTTGCATGAGAAATATTTTTATTTAATTTTTTAATTTTTAAGTGCAGGAAGAATTATGTTGTTAACTTCAAACTTCAAGATTGGGTTCTGTCTCCGAACTATTATTTATTTATCTATATTCACAAAATATATGTAAAGAGTTGGGATTTCCGTTTTATTATATACTTATTGAAATGTTCCACTTTAGTCGATTTTATGTGCTTCGAGATCTTTAATAACATTACAAGATTAACGGTTATCATTGTTGTTTGTCTAAATTTATGACCCATTATCATATGCCAACCACCACACAATTATTAAGACAAAATATAGAAAACTACTGTAATAAAATTTCTTTGGCGCCTTACGGTTGTAAAAAAATGTCTTCTCGCATTGCTGAGTCATATTAAGATGATAGACTCTATTGTTATTTGAATACGTTTTGAATTTGGTTTTTAGAAAAACACATGTTAGCTGCGATTACAACTTATCGTAATTTTCTTCATTTAACCCATTCAGGTAAAGGGAAAACATTTCTTTTATATAATTTTTCAACTTTCAACATGTGTGAAATCATTAATTTGAAGAGAATTTTGAAATTCCTGTTTACTATACACTAAATTCGCAGATGTAAAATTTCTTGTAAAGTAAAATTACCGTGATTTTATCGGAATTTGCAAAAGTTTTTGACACTAAAAATCTTTGAAGTTTCATTTTAATAATTTTCACCTATGCCGCATTTAATGTTTTTGTATATTTTTGGGTTTACCAGAATTCTGAAAGATTTAAGAAAAAATACGAAATTGTCGGTTGCATCTTGCAAGCTCCAGCTTGAAAATAGAAATTGTCATACTGTGAAATAAAATGTATTAGTAGATCGGTAGGGTTTTAATCGTTTTTTGCGAAGAACTCTTTTCTAAAAATCGGTTAACATGTTTAGTTGTAATTTTAGTCAGGTGGAAAACATTCAAAGCCAGAACCTTCTGATCTTTTGAAAATTCAACAATCTTCTGAATGTCTCCTGCAATCGGTGACTGAATAATTACAGAACTTATTGAGATTGCATGAGTCGATGGAGTATCTGAAATAACCACGACAATTGATGCAAGTTGGGCCCCTCCAACTAATGATGCTTTTAAAGGTACTGGTAGGGCTTAGAAGAATTATTTAATAAACTCCGCAATACTATAACGAAACTAGAACAAGGTGGAAACATTTTACAATACCGGACCCAGCCCATTTCGTCGAAAGCGATGCAAAGGCGGCTGTTTATGTAGAAGTTAAAGAATTCCATTTAGATTGCGGCATGATACGAAGCTGTAATAACATATATATTATAGGCAGTGGCAGTGGTTTTATAAAAAATAGTTTCTATAATTAAATATAATGCATACGATTCGTTGGCTAATTCATCGAGGACACTGTCTATTGATATATCCACATCTGTGTGAATATTTAATAAGGCCTATTCTTTAATCCCTCCTCGCCGATTGTATTTCGTAGGTAACTCTTAAGGCGCTTGAGAGAACTGGAACTACACGGAAAAAAATAATTTCTAATATGAAGAAAAAACGGATTAGTTCAAGAAAATTTGTACATCATTTTTCAGCTAAACGAAATTTTTCTCACCACAATCTTTACGTTTCTCAATTTGAAATTCTGCTAAAATATTAAAATAATCTTTATTTGTTTGATATGAGAAAACTAATTTCTTGATACAAGAAAATGTGATTACATCGAGAATATGGTTTTTCTTCATGGTTAATTCTTATTTCTTAAGTTAAACAAAATCGGTTTGATTGTAGAAACCGATTCTTTTGATCGAAAACTAGAAATTTTTATGGTGAGAAATATCGTTTCTTTATGTAAGTAGCATTTTCTGTAAATAAACAGATATTTTCTTGCTGGAAGACACATATTTTCTTGAGTAGATTGAACATTTACCAATCTATTGTTTGCGTTTTCTTGTATGCATCGGTTTTCTTCTTCCAGGGAACTTGAATATTCTTCACTAGAGAAACGCTTTTCTTGTGACAAAACACTATTTCTTCAGGTGTGGTTACGCAATATTCTTGGTTTCAGGAATATTTCTTCAATTTGTGAAATGGTTGGTTATAAAATAATACAATTATATGACAATTTATTTTTGTGTATTTTTATATCACCATCAGATACAGAAAATATTTAAATACAAATTTGATAATTTCGATTGTTATTTGTTTCATTATATTTAAATATAAATAATTATAATTTTATAAATAATTTTCACTTAGAACTAATATTATGATCGTTGTAGTTTAATCATAGAAGAACTACTAGTTTAATATTAAGTTTAGAATTTCAATTTTTGTTTTTTAACTAAGAATCTAATTATCAATCATTATTACAAAAAGTATCAATATATGGAAAAAATTTGTAGATTTTAAATAGATAATAAATTTAGTTTAAATATTTCAATTCGATTTGGAAGTGTAAAACAAATGATTTAAATGTATGTTGTCTTTACATATAATAAATTCATATATGCCTTTCTTCTGTGCCAACATAATTACTTGACTATTCAAAAACTTTGTACTAATAAGAAAGAATTGTTAGTAGTGTTTAGAATGTCAATAATTTTTAGCAGTTTCTTTTTTCTGTAAAATAAAGAAAATATGATTTTTTTAAAGTATTTATTTATATTGTATTTAATAACAGAAATACTTACATATGTTTTCAACATCTGAGACATTTGAATATCGAGCAAGGCGAGAGAAAATATTAAAAACATTTTTAAATGTTTCTAGTTCCAGAAATCCTTTTTTTTTTGTCACTTTACACCACTTTGAAGTGGAAACACCACCGTTTAAAAAATCTAATTCGGTTCACTTTTAACAAAAGAAAATGTTCACAAAATCCTACTTTCAAAATCACAAAACTTTTTTACGTTTCTCACTGTTGAAGGTTCGCGATAGAATGCTTTTTTTCGGTACGAACATCCATTATATAATGGTATTTATATACGTACAATTATATCAATTTAATGATAATTTTCTCGTCTGAAGAAAGGCTTACTTAGTTGAAATACTTTATTCTATTGATATGAGAAACAAGCTTTTCATATTATGAAATAATTTCTTAAATTAAAAATATTTTCTCAGATTAAGGAATTTTTGTTCAAATGAAAAATGCGATTTTTAAATAAGATCGTTTAAGAGGAGAAAATGTTTTCTTGTCCTGAGAGACGTAAAATAATAGTTTTCTTGTTAAGAGAATTTATTAAGAAATAGTTTCTTCAATTGAAGATTTTTTCTTAGTTCAAGAATAACATAAAAAATTGGTTGTTTCGAAGAGAGAGTAAACTTTTCCTAATTAAAAATAATCTAAATTATTCGGAATACTCTTCTATATTTTCCAAATTATTCCATATTCTGAACCATACTATTATACCGGCTAATCAAATTTCGAAACATCCAACTTAGGTGTGTACCTAATTATTTCAGCTATAAAAAAGAACAAAGTTAGCAGAATGTGTACAAAATGCCCTAATCTCTCATTGCATACTCTCCACAAATGTCTGCAAACCATAAATAATTAAATTTGAATAAAAAAATAAAAATGTTTTTACGAAATTCATTTATTAATTTCAATATATTAAATTTTTTAAATGGATGATTTCAAGCAAATTGGATAATACCTATATTTTGAAAAAAGGTTCTATTTTTAGATTTAAGAAAAATTCAATCTTATCATTAACATTTCAATAGTTTCTTGAAACAAGAAATTGCTTTTGTGTTGATCAAGAAAATTTTTAATTTTTAAAATAAGCAAATCCAAGAAAATTGGACAATATAGTTTGAGAAAAGAGTCAATTTCTAGTTGCAAGAAAAATTGGGAACAAAACAATCGTATTTTTCTGCATTCGTTGTTTTTTTTCTTCAATCAAGAATTTTGAGCAGTTATAGATGCAAGAAACTAAATCTCAGATTAGAATTAAGCAACAAATGTTAACTCAAGAAGTTTTTTATCATTTCAAGAAACACAAATCTTACATGAAGAAAAACTTGTCAGAAATAAGATAATTAGCTTTTAAATGGAGAAAAAGTACATTTTCTTCAATTAAAAATCCATTTTCTTCGTTGTAACAACTCTAGTTTTTTCCGTGTACCTAATTGGAGAGATTATCCAGGTACCTACTAAAAGTCTGACAAATATTTTCTGCTAATTTTGTTATCATAGGTAGAAGCGTTCAAGATCTAACTGATTGCTTTTTAAACATTTTAAATAACTTCGCTTAGGTAAATTCATTTTGACATAATCTGGATAAAAGATCCACCTGGCTAAAATTATGCCTCTTTGTCATGATGGTTTGGCGTCTATTGAAGAGGGGGACCAAAGTTGAGTAGATTAATCTTCCCGCTCCCAGTAGGGGTTATCCCTTTCCCCTTCCCTACGCCACTGAATATAGGTCGAATATCAATCATCCTTATGCACAAATGGGCTGTACAGTTAGCTAAAAATCAAATTAGAAACTGGCGTGTTGGCAACTTGCTAATTTCCGGAACAGGAAGATAGAGAACCATTGTGAATCCAAGCTCTTTTGTGATGATGGAGAGCGCTAATTTGTTATAATTCGTCTTTTTGAGTGTCCATATTGCTATCCATTTTACCATGTATTTTCAATCGGTTTCACTGTCGTGATGAATAGACGTAAAATCGATGTGCGCATAATAAAATTAAATTAAATTAATCAAAAAGTGCAGCTCTTTTTAAATATTTAATATTTTTTTTATGTATTGTGTGTGTGTGTGTTTTAAATAAAATAAAATAAAATAAAACAAAAACAAAAAACAATAAGTGAATAATGTGTAAGCGATTAGCCAAACTTCGAGTAACGGGACTAATATAGAAAACTCATGGCTATACAGTGCCCCTAAAATGAGCAAAGTGCAACACAGCCCAAAGAAACAATCAATAATGCACGAGGAAAAAAATGCACAATGGACAAATTTAACTATACCGCCGTTTGATTCAACACGAAACCGCGAAGAAAAAATTGCTTCAACAGCAAATTTGATAAATTCTAGTTTAATTGAAAACAAAAATAATGAACTCAGTGCGTCGAACTCATCCTCACCGACAATATAAATTATGATAGTGACCTAGGTCAGTGTAATGTACAACAATTAGTACAAATGGGAATAGATAGGTATTTTACTGTTCAGGCCAAGCAAAAACGAAGTCCAAGATCCGCGCAACTCGCTAGCAGAAGCAAAGCGACAAGGATGGAATAAACTGCAGACCAAATACCTCTCAGCAACAGGTATCCCAGTTTAAAAATAGAAGCTCCCAAAGCTGCGGCAGATAATGCTAAGAACGAGAAACCGCCGTCAATTTACTTAAGAGAGGCATCAAATAATGAGCTTGTGGAAAAAATCAAGTCACTAACCGATTCAAAATTTTACATTACTTCACCCAAGAGGAGTAAGATAAATTTAGCGAAGATACAGACATTTGAAATTAATGGGTTCAGAGCCTTAGTAAAACATTTCGACCAAGCCGATAAACGGTATTACATATACCAGCTAAAAAGTCGAAAGGGTCTAACTGTTATCATAAGAGGAATTGAGAGCTCCGTTGTAGAGGGAAGCGAAATACACTGTGCTCTTAGGGAAAAATGTTTTATGCCAAATCTATTACAAATATCCTAAACCGCGAAAAGATACCTCAACCTATTTTTCACCTAGAACTTGAGCCAGATGCGGGAAAAGACAAAGAGCGCAATATATATAACCTAAAATTATTTACTCTATATTCAAAATCACGGTCGAGGCACTCAAGAAAATAGCCGGAACAGTTCAGTGCGGCAAGTGCCAAGAACATGGCAACATGAAAGCTTACCGTGCCTTACACGAAGTTTGTGTTATATGTGGTTAGAATCATCTTGATCTAAATAAAGCCGGTATGTGAAAAATGAACTTAAAATAAGGGATATAGAAACACTAAAAATTCATTTATTTTCCTAGTGTTTGTATTAAATAACGCGATTTCGATTGACGATAAAACATGAATTAAAAGTTAAACCCAGTTAAATAATTTTTTATGAAATCGCTAACAAACAACTGAATGTCTTACTCATTTAAAACACAGATTCTCAAATTTCAATATTTTCCAGGAATAATGAAAAGAAAATAAGGGAAATTAAATAAAGAGACATTCTATAACAACAACAATGTGTATTAAAAAGAGAAAATTCAGTTTAATGATGTCATCATGTCTGCATCTAAAACCAATGGTAAAAAAAAAAAGACAACACGTATCCGATCAACAATCAAAATAAAATAAATCAGGGTGGGATGTTGTAACAAGTAACATCACTTTCGATTCGAATTCGATAGATTTATTATGTCTCATGTTTTAAGAATAAAATTTTACTCTATTTCGTTTTTCAATTATTCTGTTATTCTTGCTATTTCAGCTTGGTCGAATAAAAAATCAGTCTATTTCCAAGATATACAGAAAATAAGGTATAATATTGCACATGCTGTTGCTATCCTTTTTTCACAATCTGACGTTACGTGAAGACAAAATTGCTGATATTTATATGGAGTTTCGTAATATTTTTATTAATTTTTTAAATAAATGGAAAATAAATGAATTTTTTTTTATTTTTGCCATTAATTATTTTTCGACTTTATGTTAAAATTAAACATTTCAATTTTGATTTTAGTTATATACTGCAATACTTTCGGAATTAAATCGCGAAAAGAGGCATGTTTTAATATTCGTGTCTAGAGCAGACTGTTTGAGCACATTGCATAACAAGTTTTGAAATTTATGAGTATAATTTTTTTGTTTAATGCAGAGAATGATTTGATTTTAATTATTTAATTCAAAAATTTGGCAGTGTTCGATTTTAAATATACTAAATTTGAATAATTCCTATTGCAGCAAAACTATCAATTGTACTTCTGATAAGAACACATATAGAACACTAAACAGTGAATGGGTGTTTTGATTTAGTTGTAGCGAAAACCATAAGACAATAAATGAAATAAGCCAGAGATTTAATTTTAATTTATACTGAACTGAATTTTTATTTAATATATTTTTTATTATATTTTTTTTTTTTTTTTTATTATATATTATGGATATAATATTTGAATAGGTACGTGGATAGCAATAATTTGCAGCCAAGCGAAAATATGTAGATGGCAAAAATTTGAGTACATAACGTAAAAAAGAAGTTTTAATAATTGGTACGTAAATGACCAAAAACATTTAATAATTTATTTGTTTTATGTTATTTATTCATAATTTTGTTTACCCTTATTTCCATTTATCTTAGACATTATACACTCGAGAGAATTATTTCTCAAATATTTGGACCATAAAAAAAATATAAAGCATAAAAAGGGTCTCGGTAAACTATCATTATCAATTGTAAATACGGTTTGTTAAAAAAAATTACGATTATTCTTGATTTATTTAAAAAATTAATCAAAAAACCGCCAAACTTCATATAAATGTCTGCTTTTTTGTCTTCACATGACGTGATGCGCAAAGATAGACGAAAATGAGACACGGGAATATACTACCTCTTTTTTCTGTATATCTTGGTCTATTTCTACTTATACTCATGATTATTTATCACTCAAATTTTTGTTTAGTGATACTATATCGAATTGAAGGAAAAGAAAAGTACGCAACAAAAAGAGATCACAAAAGAAAAAGCGTAATCAAAAAGCGAAATAGAATACAATTTTATTCTTGAAACATGAGACATAAAATCTATCGAATTCGAATCGAAAGTGATGTTACAACATCCCATCTAGAGCCAAACAGAAAAAAATAAATAAATACAATGAGTGCGAAGAAAAAACAAAATCAAAACAATCTAGCATGCTTTGCAAATTCAAAATAACTATTGACGATTGGAGCAGCACGGATTCCACCTAGTGGTATATTTTTAAACTGAGCTACCTGATAATTTGACGTTCGAAGTTGTTGTAAATAATTCCAATTTTGATCTGTAAACACAATTTTTACTTACCGGATTGCTAATAATTGTAAATAATTCCAATTTTGGACTATAAAAACAATTTTTAATTACCGCATTGCTAAATTTTCTTTCGTCGCATTTGTGACAAATGTCATTTTATCAGGTGCATTATTTTAACTATTGTCCTCGAGAGGCGCTTTCTTTACTTTTACAATCGTCAATAGAAACATATTTATTCGAATTCAAATTTGAATGGAGGCAATGAAAGAGATGATTATTGGGCATGTTTTTTTTTGATATCGAAGTAATCTGAGAAATAATTTAACTGTCAAAATACAGATATGCGTTTTTTTTTAGTATCCGAGGAAAAATGTATTTCTCTGTGTCGTTTTTTTTACGCTCGGATAATTTTAAAATTGAATCTTTTTTCTCTGAAAAAAAGTTCAGATTGTTATTTGACAGACATTTATTTTAAATAAAAAGAACACGATAATATTTATTTGGTAATCTTAAACTGACGTTTAATTTCTACGACGCTAACAAAATTATCATTTATTTTTTTCGGATACATCAGAGAAAATATTTATCGGATTTCTCCGATATATTATCTATCTGTTCTCTCTTATTTCTCCGACATTAAAAAAAACACGCCCATTGTATTGTTTATAAATTTCGAGTTATGTTGATGACGTATATTACAAAAACAACAATATTGTAAATTTCAAAAATACCTTATTTTTCATGATGATTTTCACTAAGAAATAAATTCAATGTATTTCATGAACATTTTCATATAAAAACAAAACAAAACCTCACATTTCTAATAAACTAAAACTGTAAATGAAAATAGGCGTTTCCCCATAAAGTGTCATAGTAAAGAAAAAATTGTATGTACCTTGGTACTGGTGAACTTCACAATTCAAAACACTGCAACAAGTGAAAAACGATCCTACAGTAAAACGCTGCAGTAACTGAGGCGAAAATCACACCGCAAAATATAGATGGTGCCCAGTGTACTTGGATTTAAAGCGTAAAATGAATCCAAAATTTGCTATATGAGGACAGAGTGTACAAGGCAAACTACAACCAAAGAACTTTGATGCCACGAACTTCAATTGTTTAACAAACCGGAAATTTTGGGATAAATGTCAACAGTTTTTCGCAACCTGGGATCTCCTACGCAAACATTCTGAAAGGTGCCGCTTCGAAAGCAACAGTTAATTTTATTGAAGATGAAGTCTCAATTCATTTATTTTATTTATTTATTTATTTATACAGAGAAAAGTCTACAAATTTGACTTGAATTTATAACAATATTGAACAGGGTAGAATAAAAATTAAATGAAACAAAAAAAGAATTAAAATTAACGTACTTATATTTTCAGGTTGGTGCATAATGTTGCTTCAACCTACGTTTAAAGCTGTTTTTGCTTAAGTAAAAGTCGAACAGATGGTCGATTTTATTAAAACTTTTCGACATCATGTTTGCCGGTTCATTCTTACCATAGTTTGTTCTGTGTGTAAAGCCACGAGATAGGGTAGGCGTCTTACTACTTGAGACCCAATTCCTCTTATCCCACAATGTGTATCCTTGTTTACTGTGTTCGCTGTATCACGTTGAGTGGACTGTATAGTTGTATAAAATCTCGAAATCCAGTTGAAATCCAATTCCAATATATTCCTTGTTGCGGTATCAAATCGTTGTCCGGGTACAGAGCGATGTCAAATATAATGTGTGAAGCGGTGTGCGAATAATCCAGGTACAAATGCAGCGTAAAATATAATGTTCGAAGCGGTATGCGGAGAATCCAGGTGAAATGCGATATAAATATAATGTCGAAGCGGTATGCGGATAATCCAGTTGAAATGCGGTAGTATTTTTAATAATCACTGTTTATTTCCAAATAATAAAAGAACGATTCACTGTTTATTTATTTTTTATTATTTATTTTCACTTTATCTATTTTTTAGCTGTTTACCACATGAAAGTCACTGCCAGAATGTTCTAATTTTTTCATTATTATTTTTCTTTTTACTTTATACAATACAAAATCGCAAGTGACATCTGTTTAAAAGTATTTTAACAATAATTTTTAGTACAACGAGATTGATTGTTTAGTACAATTTATATTCTTATTTACAGTGCAGTGTACAATATATGCACATAATATATTGTTACCCTGTTATGTATTAAACGTCAAACACAAAATGTAAATAAATAAATTTTTAAGATAAATTTGGTGAGTAAATTGATTTTATATAATGCAAATTAGATTAAACTTATAATTTTACATTTACAGACAACGAAATATTAGAGAAGAAAACAAACTTTTCGTGGATAAATTATTAGATAAGTATAAATATTAATTATATAAATAATCAAATGATTCTTTGTTTTGTTCTCTTTATTTTTAGGTTATGCTTCTTAACATACTCCCCGCCGTTAACGAATCGTCGTTAACCAACAGGTAGTTTACAAAGTTTGATGATTGGACGTTGTAATGTTGAGCTGGAAGTTTGGATAGTTACCACTCTTACTCGATCGTCGTCGCCGGGATGTATTTTTATTATTCGTCCTAAAGGCCATTTGCAAACTGGAGTGTTATCGTCTTTAACCAACACTATATCGCCGATTTCAAGATTAGTGGTCGGTTTCTGCCATTTATGCCTTTGTTGCAGGTTATTCAAATAGTCGATGCGATATTTGTGCCAAAATGTTTGCGTTCTGGCTTGGATTCGCTGCCATCTGGTTAATGTAGTTTCCGTGGATGATATATGTTTTTCAGGAAGAGAATCAGCTGGCGCTCCGATTAAAAAATGGGCTGGTGTAAGTACTTCGTAGTCATCATTGGTGGACGTGGTGCATAATGGTCGCGAGTTTAAAATGTTTTCAATTTGGCATAATAGGGTTGCCATTTCCTCAAACGTCAAATTTACGTTGCTCGTCGATTTTATCAAATGCGTTTTCACGGATTTGACCGCCGATTCCCATAATCCCCCGATATGAGGAGATGCAGGTGGAATAAAATGCCAACTTATTCCTTTTTCACTTAGATACTCTGAAATAACAGAATTGTGATTAATATTTTGTATGAGTTTATGTGCATCACTTAATAATCTCCTAGCGCCGATAAAATTAGTGCCATTATCGGTATATATGTTTTCTGGAACTCCTCGTCTAGCCGTAAAACGTCGCAGAGCGGCTAGAAATGACTCACTAGTTAAATCGCTGACTGGCTCTATATGTATAGCCTTGACCGAAAAACATACGAATATGCACAGATATCCCTTGATTGGTTTTGTTCCCCCTCTTCCCTTTTTCGTCGCGAAATGAATTGGACCGGCAAAATCGATACCGCAATTTGTGAACGGTCGCGTTAGTGTTATTCGTTCGACTGGCAGGTTTCCCATTAATTGATTGCTGGTTTTACGGGCATATCTGGTACAGGTTACGCATTTGCTAACTATTGTTCTCACTTTTGTTCTGCCTTTAATTATCCAATACCTCTCTCGTATTAAATTGCTTGTTAGTGTAGGACCCGCATGCAAATTTGAAGAGTGTGTTTCCCATATCAGCCTTTCCGTGAAAATATGATTCAACGGCAATATAATTTGATGCCTATTTTCATAATCGAAGTTTGCGTTGGATAGCCGCCCTCCCACTCTCAATATGCTAGCTGTATCTATAAACGGGGCTAGAGATAATAGGTTTGACGAATTATTCACCGTTTGATGTTTCTGAAGATTTGTAATTTCTGCTTTAAATGCGGTGTTCTGAACCCATGAAATACAGATCATTCTAGCGTCTTCAACCTCCTTTGCCTTTAGCTCACCGGAATTCCTCAGAGTAGGATTGCGGGTTCTCGAATTCGTCAAATACCGTCTCACATATGCCACCACTCGTAGTATCTGTCGCAGTTTCGATTTTCGATCAAAAAGATTATTCAACCAATCGTCTTGTAGCGTAGCTTGAAAAGAATGTATTAGTAATTTGGATTTGCTAATTTCTGCGTCAATCGCCGTTGCATCCATCGTCGATTCAGAATCGGTTGAAGGCCAAAGGTTTTCTGCTAATTTCAACCAATCTGGACCGCGCCACCATTGCTCCAATTGCACTAACTTTTGTGGATGTATGCCTCGTGAACCATGGTCGGCTGGGTTGTCTTTCGATTTCACGTGTGCCCAATGTTGTCTGGGTAACTTTTCCAAAATTTCACTAGTGCGATTTGCGACAAACGTTTTCCACCTCGCCGGGTATGTCGACAACCAGGATAACACTATAGACGAGTCTGTCCATGCATAACAGATTGCATTGGGTGCAACCGTTTCCTTCACTGTACACATAAGTTTGGCCAACAAATGCGCCGCACATAACTCCAGTCTTGGTAGTGAGATCTTTTTAACGGGTGCGACTTTAGTTTTTGATGTTAGTAGATTCACCGATATTTCCCCATCTTCATTTATTGTCCTGCTATATACCACAGCGCAATACGCTACTTCGCTTGCATCCGCGAAACCATGTATTTGTGTTTGTCCATAATGATTTACGAAACGCGGTATTTTGACCTCTTGAAAATATATAAATGCCTCCCTGATGTTTCTGTAAATTTCTGTATAATGATCGGGTAATTTATCATCCCAATTCAACTTTAGAAACCAAAGCCTCTGGAATAATGTCTTCAATAAGATGATCGCTGGAGACAGAAATCCCAAAGGATCAAAGATGCGAGCAGTTTGTGAAATAACTTGACGTTTTGTCACTGCGGTATTACTTTCGGGGCTGACCCTGAATATAAACACGTCTTCAATCGGGTTCCAGTTCAGTCCTAAAACCATCACAACAGGAATACTTCCACTACTGCTTAATTCCATTGTTGACTTGCCGCTATCCTCTTCACATAAATTTTCGATGTTCGATCTCCAAGATCTCAAAAGAAATCCTCCCTTTTGTAATGCGTTGATCATTTTGCCTTTCACTCGATTCGCGCTTTCTATGTTTTCGGCCCCAGACAAGAAATCGTCGACATAGAAATCGGTTAGTGTGTGGTGCTTTACCTCTTCATCGCCGCTATCATGAGCCAACTGCTGCAGAGTACGGATTGCTAGATACGCTGAACATGATAAACCGAAAGTAACTCGGTTTAGCTTATAATGTCGAAGTCTTTCATTGGGACTCTCTCGCCATAATATTCTTTGGTAATCGGTGTCTTCAGGAGCTACTAAAATTTGCCGATACATTTTTGCTATATCAGCTGTTATCGCTATTCGGTGTTCTCTGAATCTCATCAGAGTAGCCCACAATGTTGGCTGTATGGTTGGCCCGATCATTAATCGATTGTTTAATGAAATCCCACTAGATGTTTTGCTCGACCCATCAAAGACGACTCGTACTTTCGTCGTGCTGCTACTTTCCTTAATCACTGAATGATGTGGTAAATAACATGTAAGTGACTCCTTAACCTTATGTTGTATTTCAGGAATTTCGGTCATATGTCCCATATTGATGTATTCTTTCATCTGGTCGATATATTGCTCTTTTAAATTTGTATCTTTTAAGAATTTACGCTCCAGTGATAAAAAACGTTGCGTTGCGGGGATTAATGAGTTGCCTAATTCTGCCGATGTCTTTTTGAAAGGAAGCTTAACCATGTACCTTCCATCATCTAACCTTTTGTGAGTCGCATCGTAGAACTTTTCGCATTCGTCATCTTCTGGTGTGAGTTTGTTGACATTCGATACATCATCGATCTCCCAAAATCGCCTTAGTGTGTCATCCAAATCTACGTCAAGTTGAACATTTAACGCCATACAACTGTCTAAGCTTCTATCTTGGTTTGGTGACGGTTGTCCAGACACTATCCACCCGAATAGTGTTTTCTGTAATACGATTGACTCGAACTTTCTCTGTCCACCTTCGAGGACGGCAAAAAACTTATCAGCTCCGATGATAATGTCAATGGGGTGCGGCTTATCAAAATCAGGATCGGCTAACTCTATGTTTTCTAACACGTTTCTGTTTTTCATATTAAAGCGATACTTTGGTAATTTAGATGGTAGTTGATTTATTACCAATGCGTTTAATTTTACTTGTACCGAAGAATCGTACAGTGAACCCATGCTCATATGAACTCTTCCCCTTGAAACTATCGACCCAGATGTTATACCCGTTACTTGAACATTTGCTCTCTGGCGCGGTAGTTGTAAACGTTGCATGCAATTCTCCGATATATATGAACACTGCGAACCGGAATCAAGGAGTGCTCGACATCTATGATGTTGCCCAAACTTGTCTGCTATTAGAACACTTACTGTGGGTAGAATTGATTGTGCCCCCTCAATTACTGGTGTTGTTGTCTTCAATACTGCATTAAAACTGGTTTGCTCGTCTTGATTACTCGTGTCTACCATTTTCAAATCACTTTTTTCATTCACGATTGCGGCTTGAGCAACTGTGGTTTCAGCCGTTATAGATTCGGGATGCAATAAGAAATGGTGTCGACGCCTGCACTTTCTACAATTATATTTAGATCGGCATACAGTTGATTGGTGGGTAGACGACAAACAATTAAAACATAATTTTTTGTCTACCGCTACCTGTCTGCGCTCTGTACTTGACAAATCGGTAAACTTGCTGCATTTGCCCACATAATGTCCCCCTGAACACAAAGAACAAATAATTTCGTTGAATTCAGATACCATAGAACTTATTCGCTTTGATGTACTAGCTCTCGTTTTTTGAATTGAATCAAGACTCTCTAATGCGTCACTCCTTTTGTTGAGAAATGTAAATAATTGATCCATAGTAGGAAAATCGATGTTCGCAGTCTCATGAGCCCATGCTTCCTTCGAATCCGAGTCCAGTTTGTTTAACAAAATAAATATCAGCCATGGGTCACGGCTTTCAGCATCTTTTTTGAGCACCTTCAAGCCTCGCAGAACTTCATCGGACACATCACTTAAATGGCGAATCGCTTTCGCGCTACCTTGAAGAACAGCTGGTTGCTCCATAAATTGCTTCAACAAATTGTGTACCACGTGTTTTTGCTTGTCATACCTGGCTTTGATTTTCTCCCACACCTCGTCATAATTAGCTTCCGTAATGGCTATGTGATTAACTAACGCATACGCTTCGCCTTTCAATAAGCCTTTCAAATATTGAAGCTTATGTACTTTGGAAATATTAGCGTTCTTGTGGATAGAAGTTTCGAAAAGATCTCGAAACGAGGGGAACTCTGAATATTTCCCATTGAATATCGGAATGTTCACTCGTGGTAGGCGCACTTCATTTTCTCTTCGGTTCACTGTAGAAATCTCATGTATAAATTGACTCTGATTTAATAGCAATTCTTCCATGCTAGTATTCCCGTTCTGGTTTTGTGCTTGGTTTACCTCGTGTAATTTTCTCCACTCTAAAAGTTTTCTTTTTATATCCAAATGATCGGCTTCAAGTTTGTCCACGGCTGGTAAATGTGCGTCATCAAACTTTCCCTTCACCGTTCTTTCTAAAATTTGATACTCCTTCCATTCGTCCGCAAGAAGGATAAGCCTTGCATCAATCTTACTTATGCACGTGTTCTTTGTGAATGTTTGTACTTGGGCTTTAATATCTTCCACGCATCTCACTAAACGTTTTATGGCTCTAGCTTCCGCCATCTTGATAAATCACTTTCACTGATAACTGTTTTATTCACCGTTATGTATACCCGTTATGATGCCGTTTGACGCTTACTAAAACATGCGTTAATAATCCGGCTCAAATCACGATTTTTGTTTTATTCGTTTTAAATTTAATACTCGTTATTTATTGAATATAATTGTTATATATACTTTCAATATATTGGAATCAATTGTGCTTTTACTCACCGTTTATTCAAAGCGCCAAGATCCGGCTCGAAGGACCAATGTAAAGCCACGAGATAGGGTAGGCGTCTTACTACTTGAGACCCAATTCCTCTTATCCCACAATGTGTATCCTTGTTTACTGTGTTCGCTGTATCACGTTGAGTGGACTGTATAGTTGTATAAAATCTCGAAATCCAGTTGAAATCCAATTCCAATATATTCCTTGTTGCGGTATCAAATCGTTGTCCGGGTACAGAGCGATGTCAAATATAATGTGTGAAGCGGTGTGCGAATAATCCAGGTACAAATGCAGCGTAAAATATAATGTTCGAAGCGGTATGCGGAGAATCCAGGTGAAATGCGATATAAATATAATGTCGAAGCGGTATGCGGATAATCCAGTTGAAATGCGGTAGTATTTTTAATAATCACTGTTTATTTCCAAATAATAAAAGAACGATTCACTGTTTATTTATTTTTTATTATTTATTTTCACTTTATCTATTTTTTAGCTGTTTACCACATGAAAGTCACTGCCAGAATGTTCTAATTTTTTCATTATTATTTTTCTTTTTACTTTATACAATACAAAATCGCAAGTGACATCTGTTTAAAAGTATTTTAACAATAATTTTTAGTACAACGAGATTGATTGTTTAGTACAATTTATATTCTTATTTACAGTGCAGTGTACAATATATGCACATAATATATTGTTACCCTGTTATGTATTAAACGTCAAACACAAAATGTAAATAAATAAATTTTTAAGATAAATTTGGTGAGTAAATTGATTTTATATAATGCAAATTAGATTAAACTTATAATTTTACATTTACAGACAACGAAATATTAGAGAAGAAAACAAACTTTTCGTGGATAAATTATTAGATAAGTATAAATATTAATTATATAAATAATCAAATGATTCTTTGTTTTGTTCTCTTTATTTTTAGGTTATGCTTCTTAACACTGTGTTTAATCAGATGAAAGAACTCATGATCTCTTAAATTCCTACTCGGTGCCTTTATTTTAATTGATTCCAGTATGGATGGTGCATCGATTTGATCAAGTAAAATATTGCCAATAAACGAACACTTTAAAAACTCTTGTGTATTTACCAATGTTGTCAATTGATAGGTTTTACATCCAGTTGCATATGCTGGTAATAGTTTTAGGTTAACGTGGTGCGGTAAGTCATGGTCGTAATCCCATCCATCTTTCCACGTTATATACCGTATAAACTTTTTTTGGACAATCTCGATTTTTCGGATAGGTTCGTCGTAAAGAGGACACCAGACGTTGACAGCGTATTCAAGTTGAGATCTGACCTAGGCATAATACAGGATCTCGATTTTAACAAGGTCATAAATATCCCCAGTCCAACGCTTAATAAAACCAAGCATGGGATTGGCTCTAGCAACGCATTGCTCAATGTGCTTAGTAAAACGCATTTTTTCAACGAAAGTAACCCCTAGGTCTTTAATCTCGAATATTTTTTGTTAAAGTATGCCATTTTGGATATTGTTGTATAACAGGGTTAACTTTCCGATGGAACGATAAACTCTTACACTTGATGATGTTGAAACTGAGGAGATTAGACTCACACCATTTCACTATATTTTCGATGTCCTCTTGTCGCTTATGGGTATCGCCGATGTTTTCTACAGTTTTAAAGATTTTGAGATCATCTGCAAACATTAATACCTTAGAATGTTGTATTACTTGAGTAACGTCATTGATGAACATTTTAAAGACCCAAAGACCAACATGAGAGCCTTGTCGTACCCCTGAAGTAGCTTGCATTAATTATGATCTTCTATTACTAAGCTCAATATACTAAAGGCGAATCTGTATAACTGTTCCAACGTTTTACAATGACTGTTGGAGTCAAAGGCTTTGGCAAAGTCGGTATACACCACATCAACTTGCTTATGCTTTTCAATTTCTTTAATGGTGTTGCTGGTAAATTCAATAAGATTCGTTGATGTTGATCTCTTGGGTATAAAACCATGCTGATACTGTGAGATGAATCGAGGAACCAAAGATCTGAATGAGTTGCATACTACCAGTTCAAATAATTTGGGTAATTACTCTGTAACAAAATTGTCTACTGAATATTCCTCTTATCACTCTGGCAGATATTGATGTGGCAGCAGAAAATATAAAAAAATTCCCTGGCGTTATTAGCTGAAAAGAATTCAACCGTCATAAGTAGTTCTGAAAAAGTTAATAAACTGTCACATAATATTCAGGAACTTATCCAGGAAAAGCGAAAAATTCACCGTCAATGGCAACAAACAAAATCACCGTCATTAAAAAGGAAATTAAATCGATCTATTAAGACTCTAAGATTTGCTGTGCGGGAAGAAGAAAACCAGAGCGTCCAGAATTATTTAAGTGAACTTGTTGTTGTTGCCTGCAGGCTGCAGCATCTAAAAACACAAAGAATCATTTGGACACAATTAAATAGATGCTATTTTTACTTATCTGAGAGCATCAGCGGATACAACAGCGGTACGGCATTATGCAAAATCAATCTTTTGATTTTAAAGCATTAAACAATTATAATTAATTTGTTAATTTTTTAATAATTTATTTGTTTATAAAACGCCAAGTTTTATTGTATTAATTTTGACACTTTGTTATTTTGTTATGATCAAGTACAAGTACCAACCTTATAAATTAAATTAATCGTAAATAATTATAGTAAAACACGTACCAACTTGATTATAGCAATTTATCATGTGAAATGCTAGATGGCGATATAAATTATATTATGTATAACACAATATTAGCATTGTATAACACTTTTTTTTAGTATAAAAAGGTGTTCTATAATATTCGAGAAACATTGTAAAAAAGGTTATTGTGAATTAAAGAGTCAAAAATAAAATTATTGCGCATAAAAAGTATTTTTGAATTAAAAACAGTGGACAAGTTATATTGTGAAATAATTTGTATAGTGATAAAAAAAAAGTAACAAACGGCGAATATTTGTTAATAAAACCTTATAAAATAATAAAATTGTGAAGATCGGGTATTTTTTATTTAATATAAACAGCGACCATAAAGAAGCCCCCTTCAGCCCGCGATTCAAAACTTTCGGCAACCGAAAAGACAGGGTACTCTTTGTGGAAGGCAACAAAATATTTAGAAAGAGCAACAAACTCGAATCCACCGATCAGACTTCCCACTGGGGATTGGGCAAGAAGCGATGAAGAAAAAGCAAATGCTTTTGCTGCTCATCTAACGACAGTATTCGCACCACACAAGGAAACAAAAACTTTCGTGCCGCCAGAGCAAATGGATGATGGATTGTCTTTTAAACCTATAAAGTATAATTGGAAGAAAGTTAAGAATACAATTAAAAATTGTATAAGCCCGAAAAAGGCACCAGGGCATGTTCTTATTACTGGAAAAATGATAAGGGAATTGCCAGACAATTGCATACAACTAATAACATTCATATTCAACGCAATCATGCGAACCGGTTATATTCCTCAAAAATGGAAGGTATCGGTGATCACTATGATTCTTAAGCCTGGAAAAAATGAAACACAAATTTCGTCATATCGTCCAATAACCATGCTGCCCACAATTTCCGAGCTATTCGAAAAAATGTTACTAACGAAATTGAAACCAGTACCATAGAGCAAGTACACAGAATTGTAAATGCAATCAACAGAACCTTAGAGGGAAAGAAATATTGTTCTGCTGTCTTCTTGGATATCGCTCAAGCCTTTGATAAAGTTTGGTATGATGGACTAATTTACAAAATTAAAGAACTTCTATCTAAGAAATTTCACTAAATTCTGGGAAACTAGTGCAACTACTTGCTTTTATGATATAAACGCAGGCGTCCCAGAAGGCAGCGTCCTTTAGGACCAATATTATGTATACTCGATGTACACAGCCGATTTGCCTGTAACCAACAAAGTAATGATATCAACATTTGCTGATGATACAGCCATCCTGGCGTCACATAATATTCTCGAGACTGCTTCAAAGGAATTACAGAATCGTTTGAGCAAAATCGAGAACTGGCTGAAGACATGGCGAATAAAACTGAACGAAAATAAAACAATACTCGTCACATTCACGCTGAACAAACACAAATGCCCACCAGTGATATTAAACAATATCAATATTCCTCAACAAACCAAGGTCAAGTACTTAGGTTTGTACCTGTATAGAAGGCTGACGTAGAAAAAACATATTGAAGCAAAGCATACAACAATATTGAAGCAATACATATAACGTTAGCTATTTTAGCTTTATTTTTGAATCTTGCTATTTGTTTCTTCTGTAGAAAGATTCAAGAATAAATAAAACCATTGGCAGCATCTTGGACTAGCCATTGGGCTATATCTCAACAATCAAGAATTTAATTATGATAAAAAGTTACTAAAAGGTTTATTTAAGTCAGAAGTAATATGGAATAAATAATAAAAAAAACTTCTATCAGTAAAAATTCTATTATTGGTTTAATGCTAACAAAATATTAACATGTCTCTTAATAAACCTCAAATTTATTAAATAAACTATTTTGGCAGAAATTTGTGCTGCGGATAAATTTGTGACTTTGTGACAAGTTTTTGGGTTTAGTTTGACTCGTTTCTGGCATTCTACTCAATTTTGTAGGAAGATTAAGTTTTTCCGGCACTAACAACGTGATCGATTTTATTTAAGTTGTTTTTGACAAATGCCGCTTTGGCTTTGCACTTTGAATGGAACTTTAGCTAGAGTTAAAGATCGAAATCTTGCAAGAGGAATTATTCGATTATAGTTTAAAATTAACTAGATATTTTGTTTGAATGCACTCTTCAAAATGAAATTCACAAAGACAATAATTTTCGATTTTCCTAAACCTAAACTCGAATGAGTTGTGCACCTCATATTACCCTATAATAATATACAATTCCCTTTTCATAATCTATACGCTATGCATACATAAATTTCGAGCTATTTTCATATATACTCGTCATACATGAATATTAATCAAAACTGACATGTATTATCGCGATGATTACTTGATGATGATGGTTATGATTACCATTAGGAGACGTGTAAACCTAAATACAGCTTACACACACATATTCCTAATTAAAATTAATTAGAAAATATCACACTTCATGGTGAAAAGTGCGAGAGCGAAGAACAGTACGTATGTTTACGGGGGATGGGGCTGGATAATTAATAATTTAGTTGTACGAGTATACGTACAAAAGGAAATGAACATGAATTAATTTCCCTACTTCTATATTGTTTTAAAAACAAACTCATAAATTATGCATAAATTATGACGGTATAATTTATGTAGTTTATGATTTTAAATTATAGCGCGCGCACACTGTGCTCATTTTGTCCTTTATTGTTTTTAATTAATTCTAATGACTTGAATATGCTGATAAGGATGATTTATATACAGTTCGATGCCAATAAGGAAATGGGAATACACAAATATATTATTATTGATGGATTTGTGAATTTACGCGGTTGTAAATGTTATGTATTAAAGGGCGAGATATTCAGCCTCATGCGTGATAATGGAACATTTAAAATTAAACTGCGGCGCCACATTGAATCAATGAATAACTCTCCGCGCACCGCCCCCATAATTATCACAAGATTACACTTTGCTAGTACTTTATACAAGAAATCACTTTAGTATTAAGTGTTCTCTGATGTATATCTCAGAATTTATGTCCCCAAAAGTAATTTAAACGTCATTATTTACTAGGGTTTGGGGATGGGATATTTCCGTGCCTGTTTTTCACCATCTCTATATTATATCGCATAAGTTTTATTGCGTGATTAAAGGAAGTAGTTTTTAATTTATAAAAACAAATAAAAAAAATAATTGATGTAACATTAGAACAAAATATGAGGCACATATTGGAGGGGACAACAATTTTTTCAAGAGTATTTCAACATTCTAAACATAAATATTGAAGATCCATCTTCGCGTATACGAACAAAAAAAAATCCATTAATTTAAAATCAATGCCATCAGAATTTGAACTTATTTTTGTTATTCTATATCCGTTTATCTCACTCTTCTTATGTATTGTACATATTTATAAACGCTCATGTCATATCAAGCAAAAATATTCAATGTCAATTAAACTGTCATCACCCAAGCAATAATCACAGTAATAAATTATCAATCTTGAAGAAACAGATTTGTTGTGACAAAAAAAAAAAAAGAAAAATTCCGAGGGATGTGTCGACTCCTTTCCCGGAAAAACAGAATATACAATTTTGTTTTTCTTTAAACCAACAACAACAACACCATGATGTGATCAACTCTCTTCAAATAATCAATTTTTTAGTTGTTGCTGTATTTCAATCAATTTCCGAAAAAAAATTGTTTGATGGGTGCGCATATAGAAGGCGGATGGTAATCGATTTGAAAGCAGTGTGCGAGATATGTTTATCGAACATCAGTGATTGATAGATTAGGGCGGATATTTCAGAGTTCAGGGCGATTTTTAATTATAACCTAAGCATTTTGGTGTGGGTAAGTGATTGATTGTGTAAATCCGAAGCAGTACATTTGGTTTTTAATGCAACTTTAATACCCTTCTTTGATCTAATGGTCCTAGGAAATCAATTGATTAACTTTGTAGATCAGTTTGATTTGTTCAAGATAATTGATTAAAACATTTGGAATTTCAGGTCTTCAAAACTACACGTAAAATGTACCAACAATTAAAATTGCACATATGTAAAAAATTGGGACAGTGGCCTCTTGGCTCTTTATTACTTTTGTTGTTTTTCTTTCGTTTTGAAGAGATCAAATAAACAAAATAAGTGTGGCAGATGTTTTTCGAGATTTCCTTATGATATTCAACATCATTAACAACAAACAAACAAACAATAAAGTTGTTCTTGATTTTATTCATTTTCTGCAAATAGCGGTGTTAACAACAATTAAAAGAGAACCCAAAAAGATACAGGATAAGAGGCAACGACGAAATGTTTGTACTTAACCTATAAAAAATGTATCGAGATTCAAAAAGAAATAGGAGGAAAACAAAAGATGTTTATGATATGAGCCATTGTATAAGAATGAAGAAAAATTTATGACGAGTACACAATAAACAATTTTAATGATATCGTTTATTGATTTTGATTGATTAAATTTACACCTGGACCCAACCCATATTAACGCCTGCGTCCATTGATTTTATGACTTTCGCATTCATATTGCTGGATACAATATTTATTTTCTATAATTATTGTGATTTGTGTTCTTTTTAGAAGTAAATTACATACACTATTCGACACTACAGGTGTTTAAAAAGCATTCGTAATCGAGGTTATATCGTAATTTTTATTTATGGTAACGAAAATTCATTCAACTCTGGTAACGGAACTTCAGAGAAACGACACCAATTTGTAGGACCGAACTACTGCACCACAATTTTGACACTGAACTAATGAGTGCTTTTTGGCTTTGTATTCGGTAGTGACAGTGAACAAAGTTGCGGGGCGCGAATTTAGCATTTATATGGTTTTGGCTGTTCAAATTATATAATTACATTTGTGAGGTTTCAACTGTCAAAAATGAGTGTATACAAATTATTTCAGGTCATTCATCATTTCAAGAATTCACGTACAAAAGATTAATGAATGAGAAGATAAGTATTGAGTTGGGACATAAAAAATTAAAGTGCATTTTTACTGTTAAATATTCTTATATGATTTTTAGGTTAGGTGTATGTACATACATATTACATATATAGGTTAATTTGTTTTAGGTTACTGTAATAATTGAAATGAAATCTTGTTGAGGAATCCAAATTCAAATTTGAAAGCTAGCAGCTAGTCTAATAATTTTATATGATTAATTATAATTAATATTTTGTTGAAGGTGACTAATACTAGTGTATTCAACGGTTGCTTTAAAATAAAGTTCGGCTTGTCGAATGTATCCATGAAAATTGTATGATGGACTTCGTAATCGTCAGATAATTGAACCGCGACCGGTGGGAGAAATAAGAGTGTAGAATGTGTAAATGAACGAACTCTTTAGACTAGATATTCACCACGAAACGGGAAGCTCCAGGGTAAGAAGATTGATAGCAGCAAGTGTGGTACAGTTAGGATCAGGGTTTTCCACACCGAATTGTAGCTTACGTAGTGCTTTATTAATTTCCTCCAATTCGAAAACAGTAACAACTATCTGTTGCTTATATTCAGTGCCGGATAAATTGGACCCAACCCGTTTCTCTTAAATACATAACTGGACGATAGTGAGATCGTGCTGAAAAAATTATAATATTATTCATTGTTGATATGGCTACCAATTATACAAGTTTTTCGGGTACTACACTCTTATCCGGAAACAACTAAACCAACTATAAGCAATTAAGCATTATTGATTTTCTCACTTTATTTTTTTAAGACTCTCTTATCATGGGAAAGCCAGCGGCAGGGGGAAGATTCAATCAGTAACGATCCAAAAAATCAAAAATTGAAATTATCATTGCCAGTCGAACAGAATTCAAATTAGCTTAAACGGTATTTCCACAAGACCTAATCACACTTGAATACAGAAACTTCTTCTCTTCGTAAAATATTTCTGTATCTGGAAAATATCAGAACAACTTAATTTTTGGATTAGAAACAACACGTTAAAAGGATATTACTAAAATATGTCGCCTAAGGATGACCTCGTCCATTCAGTGATAGTTAAAGAAGATACAAATAAAACTCAACAGCTACCAATCCCACAAAGCCTAGACGAAATTGTACCAGGGAAAACAACCACGCAGGGAGATAATCGGAATGAAGAACAGACTGCAGCTGCCCATAAAAGACAACGAAAAACTAAGAATGCAGTCTCACATACACGCAAAGAATGGATGTAAGGGAAATCATCTTGCATTAGTAATACTCTCAATTTGCTGCATACTAGGCGTAATCTTATGGAACATATTTGGAAATCTTATCCAATGCGGGGCCAACCAATATGAGGCCCTATTTGAGAAAATCAACAATAACGAAAATCATCTAATGGCATTAATGAGAAATCAAACGACAATAATCGACATTAACGCGATATTACAGTTCTAACCTCGCGATGATATCATTGAACAATATAGTAAATGATCAACACAACTGAACGAATGTCGAACATATACGAGGAAAGGGTTCACTTAATATTAATAGGCGTGATCGAGTAGGCCTTAGCATTAAACAATTTAGAGGTTATGCAACACGTCCTACTTGGTATTGTTTGTTATGCACATCACCGTCTTTCGCATCCATCAATACTCCCGCCGTCACAATTAGAAGATAAACACACACCAGTATCAATAACCATCCCTTGTAGATGTAATACTCTTATTTGGACATGACGACATGACCTCCTTCTGAAATGTGATAATTGAAATTATTGTACCGTTGTCCTTTGCAGTGGATTATAACCTGCTAGCTGTCCCGGTTGCTGACATCAATCATATCAACACTAAATTAAGCATCATTACTACAGAAAAAACGTAAACGGCTGAACCCTCACGAGGTGATCAGGACTTCAGTCCTTACAAATTAACTCAACTTCAATATCAAGCCTTAACTGAACCTCTTAACTTAATCTTCGGCTCAATCGCCGTAGACAACTTAACCTCCAACTCAATCGGAGCGCAATCGGCAAAACACCAATTGAACCCCAAATCAACCCTTAACCTAAACTCAAACGAAGCGCCCAAATAGATCCACTAATCAACTCCCAAATATTTCCCCAATCGACCACCCACTCAACTCCAACGTTGGCTAACTAACCCCCAACTTAACTTTAACTCATCTTAGCTCGAGCCAAATCTAAACTCAACGGCCAACTCAATCCCACCAACCTCCCACTAAAACGTCAACTCGACTTCAAATTAATCCCCAACAAGAGTGAATCTCTCACTTAAATCCAATTCAACGTCAAATCAAACCCTATCCAACCTTAACTCGACCTCAAGTCAAACTTCATCCCAATCCTAAACTCAACCATAACTCAACTCCAACTCAATCTTCAACTCAACCCCCAACTCAACCCTCAATTCAACCAAAAATTCAACATTCAACTAAACCCATAAATCAACACTTTTCGAGAACTATTGGGTGTGTGAATTAATTCTTAGACTCGACATTTAGATGTCGCTACGTGAGATTGCGTATAGTTTGGCAAGCAATTCCAATGGGGCATACTTATAGTAACAATATTCGCCGCTGTTTTTATATGCAGCACCCTCGTTAAAGGTTAGAATGTCAAATGGTATTAGTGTTTTGTATCGAAACTGTATTGTGAATTTAATAACACAAAATAATTTTTATATTTTGAAATGTTTATAAGTCGTTTAGCGATGCGTTCGAACTTCGTAGCCATAAAATATAACGTTAAACATTATTGTAACCTTTATCACGACGTTAATGACATCTGATATGCGGAAACAAAAACAAACTCTTTTTGCATGCCCCATTGCATTTTGTAGCTGTCACAATTGTCAATCTAATTCAGTGCAGACAGTGTTATTTTTCATATTACGTCATTTTTTTGCAATCGATTTAAAATGGATCGTGATAAGTTGTTTTTTCGAAGGGTTCTCCTTTTCTTTTTTGATTCCAAGAAAACTGCCGCTGAAGCTCACCGATTGCTTTCTGATACTTATGGTAATTAAGCTCCAATGAGAGCAAGCTGTTTCAATTGGTTTCATCGATTCCAAAGTGGTGATTTTGACTTGACAGACAAAGAACGGCCAGGTCAGCCAAAAAAGTTTGAAGATGCCGAATTACAAACATTATTGGATGAAAATGCATGTCAAACGCAAAAAGAACTTGCAATGCAGTTAAACATTGACCGATCAACCATTTCTCATCGTTTGCACGCAATGGGAAAGATTCGAAAGCTAGGAAGATGGGTCCCACAACAACTGTCCGAAAATCAATTGAGAGCACGAATTGAAACATGCAAAAAAAATCTTGCGGAGTACAAAAAACATAGTTTTTTGCATCGAATTGTTACTGGCGATGAAAAGTGGGTCTATTACGACAACCCCAAACGTAAAGCAGCTTACGTCGATCCAGGCCAAGCAGGACCATCGCAGCCAAAACGAGATATTCATTACGATAAGGTTATGCTGAGTATTTGGTGGAACCAGAAAGATGTGGTGTATTATGAGCTGTTAAATCGGATCGCTACCGACGCCAACTGGATAATTTGGCACGTGCATTAGATGAAAAACGGCCAGCAATAGCGAACAAAAGCTATAAAATTTTGTTTCATGATGACAATACCAGACCACATCATGCAAAAACCGCCCAAAACAAGGTAGAGCAACTCGGTTGGGATTGGCTTGAACAACCTGCGTATTCTCCAGACCTTGCACCTTCCGACTACCATTTGTTTCGATCAATGCAAATAGGCCTGGCTGACGTACGCTTCCGAAACGCCAGAGAAGTGCGAAATTGGATCGATGGCTGGATAGCTGGGAAAGTTGAAGGCTTCTTCAAACGAGGAATCTACAAAGTTCCCAGGAGATGGCAGGAAGTCATATAGCTAATGATGGCGAATATATTGGATAAAATATACTGTATCGTTATCTTTTAATAAACATTTCTTTTTTATAAAAAAAGTCTAAAAATTAATTCACACACTTCATACATGACTGATGTTCCATTCATACATGACTGATGTTCGGAGTACAGCCAGCAATGATGGAAAAATACTTGGCATTGGGCGCTTTCAGGTCTCACAACACGTTGTCTTTGAAAATTTACTGATAGAAAAAATGACATTCGATCTATTACATTGCCATGAGATTTTCGATAAATCGGTAGCATTCAGAAAACAACATGTTCATTTTGCTCAACATGGTGACAACAGTTGGCGGACCTGAAAGCGCCCATTGTGAATACATAAAATTATTTTTTCAGTGACATTCAGCCATTAATTCAATAATTTCGTTTACAATATTTTTTCGACAATAATGAAAAGATAGCTGATTTATTAAGATTCGACGAACGTGTTCCTGTATGACGAGGTTCAATTTGGCAAGTAATTCAATTAGGCCTAAATATTTTCCGTTGTTCTTGGTATGTAACTTATCAGAAAGTCCGCGGAATGCCATATTATGTTGCGCAAGATATAGAGCGATACTCATCAATCTATTTCAAAATTATTTTTCAATGCTCCGTTGTTGTTCCGCTCGACCGATTGTTGATCCTTATTTCAATCTTTATCCACGTTTGGGAACATATCATATGATTTAGACCAGGGGCGTCCAAGCCAAATGAGTATTTTTGGCAAATTTTCAAAATAGCTACAGCAGTAAAACTGTGATTAGAATAAAAAGCCAACTGGACAACGCGGTAACTATTTATATATACATAGCCATAGAATTTATTACTCTGGGGTGAGTGTGACGACCACCGCAATTTTTATTCCATTTTGAGGCGTGCGGCCCGCGGGCCGCATGCTGCAATATGTAACAACTATTGCGGTGATCTTCACATCTATTCCGGAGTGATGAATTCTTTGGTTTTGGATACATAAATAATTACCGCATTGACCAGTTGGCTTTTTATTCTAATCGCAGTTTTAATGCTCTAGTTATTTTGAAAATTTGTCAAAAATACTAATTTTGCTTGGACGCCCCTGTTAGACTATTTCCATGTGGCTTAATCACTTTAGATATATGTATGAATTCAATTATTGTAACCAATATTTGCTAAACTCGAGTTCGAATTCGTACGACCTCAATCAAAACATAAACAACAGAAACAAAATGCGCGGTCAGCAGTATCAGAATATAATATCCGTCGTCGCGGTACAGATTTGTTATTAGCGGAACACTGGAGAAATGATTATTGGCGAAATGAGCAAGTGATCAATAATTTTATGGGCCATCAAGCTTGGTTTGAAAAATTTATTAAGTCTAAGTCTGCGGAATTGTCAATATTTAATTGGTCAAAGGGTTGCGCCCTGCGCGGTCTCGCACCTCAATCACACCTCGAGCTGGTTCTGACATAAAGATGTTACTAGCTTTTCAATTTTCCACCTTGACCATAGAAAGGGATTGGGGGAAAAAATCTAAGCCGTTCTCGAGATATCTTGAGTTGGGACAGGCGTACATCCATTTTTTTTGTCTTTTTCGGACACAGGGACTTTCAAAATATCCGGAAAAGTGTACCAGGGTACATTTACCGTTGGTCTTAGAATTCCTGATTCCATTTGTTATAATTTTATTATATTGGTAGAGGCGGATTTGCGTTTTTGCCGCCCTAAGTCTATGATGAGCTATTTGTCGCCCCATAAATTTTCAGGTGTTGTTACGCAGTACGCTATGGTTAATAAAAGTAATTTCTAAATTTAATATAGATTTTTTGAATAATAAAAAAAAAATTAAAATACATAAATGGTAGGCTCAACTCTAAAAAATAAATGAAGTTGTGAACTGTAAATTGGCAGTTATATTACAAGCTTCAAGGAAAAAATGTACACCACGAAGTTAGCTAATTGAGTTGAATAATTCTCAACTTGAATAATAATTTAATCAGGGTTACACTTTTAGGTTAAAAATGTAACAACAGTATACTCTGGGCTGACATGTTTGTACCATCACTTTCGATTCGTTTTTGATAATATTTTGTCTCTTGAAACAGGAACAAAAATGTACTCCATTTCCTTTTTTCAATACGGTTTTTCTAATGTGATCTCAGCCTATTGTATACTTTCCATTTTCTTCACCTCGATCAAATACCGTAACCATAAATTTTTGTGATAAAAGGTGATGAATGAAAGTAGAAATAGAATGTTGTTTTATTCGAGCAAGCTGAGCTAGCTTTAGAAAATGTATAATTGAAAAAGTGAAATAGAGTACAATTATATTCTTGTTACAAGAGACAAAACACTATCGAAAACGAATCGACAGTGATGATGCAACATGTCACCCCTGATTCTCTAAAAATCAAGGAAAATTGTAATGTGTTATATTGGCACTCTTAAGTTGTATTCTGTAACAATTATTTTTACATAAGCTAAAATTATTGTCAACAACTTTCAGCAAGACCGATCAAACGGCTCAGTGGTTAAAGCTGTGGTGTTTGGATTGGGAGGTACCGGGTTCGAATCCCGATAGGGGCGGGATGCAAAAGGGATTTTTCATTATTTGATTACGATCGGTGATGACGATCAACACAACTATGACCCACCTGTTGAGAATGCAGAATCCATGGGCCGACCCACCTTCAATGTCAGCACTATAGGTTGGCATCAAGCAATGCAATTTGCAGGTGGTCCTCGATTTGGCAACTACTGCGTAAAGTAGGACGGTAAAAGTTAACTGCGAAAGAGTTGGGCTTTGGGAGTGCCTTGAGCCCCAGAAAAGATTGCATAGAATAAAACGAAAAAAAAACTTTCAGCAAGATAAAATCAAATGTCAAAACTTCAATTTTTGATGTTATTTTTAAAAAAACAATGTTTGCAGATAATATTTGGATACAGCATTATAAACGTAAGTAGCTAACTTCGTGCTGTACATTTTTCGCTAGAAATGTACCATGTACGCATCTTCAAAAGCCACAAACTTATGCAATATGCATCCTCTAAACGCTTAAACTAAATTTCGATGCATTTTGGAGAGTTTATTTGCCAGAATAAAAAATAAAAAAATAAACCAATGAAATCCAATGGTAGAATGGTATACATACAGGGTTACATCTACTACAATATAACAGTTTCATTGATATTACTTTTATTTAATTTGTTCCGAGTGCTATTCTGTAGAATTTGTTTACGTTATAAAAATGAAACCATACGGGAAATTTTGTGAAACGATTTATAAGCTTATTCGATTAGTAGACTAAGTTATGCCTGATGAAAGAAATGTGGAACGTGAACTAACTCGATTTAAGACAAAATTATCAATTCAAAATTTTCAGCCTCCATTAATCTTAAAAAAAGTAGTGAGTTCAAATCAAAATGTCTGGTTTTATATTACGGTGATGATGGTTTCAAGTATTTTGGATCCCTCGTCATAATAGAGTGAGAGGGGATTTCGTAAGAAGCTATGTGACATTGTCAATCGCATTTCCTTTCTTATTCGTTAACAGCTATGTGCTGAATATATGCTGAATTTGCGGGTTTTGATCAGGCCCGTAATCCTGCTTTAGTATGAGGGATGGTCGCGGAAGAGTACAAAAAACAACGAGCGAGTTCACCCTCAACTCGCAAAAGATTTATGTGAAAACTTGTGTGTATTAAATGTTTATTAATTTATTATATTTGATGTTATATTTCAAGCAATTTCGATAAGGCTCAGAAACCCCTCCATAAAGACGGATGTTGTTAGCTCAGTTTAAAATAAATTAAATAGAGCGGTTCTATTTGGGCGCACTGATTAGTTTAAAATAAATTAAATAGAGCGGTTCTATTTGGGCGTAATGTTGGCTGTAAAATCATTGCAATTGGAAGACAGTAGCACGAAACCCCCATAATCAAACTCACCAACAGCATGAGCAATACTAATAAGAAAGCATACCGATTAAACATTTTAAAATTATTATTTTATTATGTACGTACAATTTTCACCGCTCGCTATTTCCATTTAAATATTTAAACACTACACAGCTGCTGCGACCATATATAGCAGATACTTTCACAACAAAATTAATTAAAGTAGGCGATTTTTTTTTGTATTCGGCTCACGATGTTTTTGAAATGCCGGATGATGTTGTATATTGCATTTGTATGCGTAGATTTTGCATTGATTTTACGTTTTATTTATTTTTTGTTCTTGTCGATATTCACACATACCTACAATATTTTTTGTTCGGCACTTTTATTTCCGTAACCCGATTTCTATACAATTTTTTACTTACTCCTGCCGCTAAAGATGTTTTCACATTTAAAAGGCCTGAAACCTTACGAGAGAAGTCATTATTATGGTCTTAAATGCGACAATGATCCCACTTAGCGATTTATGTAGAATCGCGAGAGGTTGTATTTAACACGATTTCTCGATATTGATTTAGGTGAGGGATAGTAAGTTTATTTTGACCTTTTCAAATTAAATTATCTGTTAAAAGTATTTGCAAATTATATTTGGTATTTTATTTCATTTTTACAGTAACAAAATGCGCCAATTACAGGCGTTGTTATTTATACGTTTAATGTATTTTTCTGCTAAACAAGTGCAATGTTTTCTGAAATAATGTAGGAGTACAGCAAAAATAACCGGTTAACATTAAAAAAAAACTCTAAATCTAGAGTTAGTTATAATCAGAGAAAAATACTTCGAAAGAGTAAGAACTTTCGACTTAGGTTAAGTCTGCCCTAGACAGACTATGGTTAAATAAATCCGATTTAGTGATTTTTTGAGATTATCCGTAGTTAAATTTACGGTATTTATGCTTTATTTTGAGTTTATTGACTAAAACCTCTGCTAAAACGATATAATGGGACTGTATCAGTTTAACAAATTTTATGAAAACAATAACAGTTTAAGTGTATTTGCCGTAATTTAAAACGAGTTTAGCTAAATCGGATTTAATAAATCGCAGTCTGTCAAGGGTATTAATAAATTGTATTTAATTAGATTGTGTGATTTCAATCTTGTGAATTTGCTAGCTAGAATGTATTTTTCACATGAATAATATCAAATGTATTGTAAAAAAATAAATCTTCTGCATTGGATAATTAGGACTCTATAGATCATGTTCAAATGTCAAATTTTCAACAACCGCAAGAGCTACCATCTTTCGTAAAACTCCGAAAACACAAGCAACTTTCACCTAATGCCACTAGGTGTCACTAAATATATGCTGTCAAAAATTGTATGACATATTTATGTGTGCATTTTGTAAACATAAACAAAAATATTTTCGTGTTATAAAAGTGATTATTATTAATACGTGATAATTAAATGGATTTTGACTATCCCCTTTTGAAAAACGACAGACATATTTTTTTGATTTTGTAGTGACATCTAGTGGCAAACGCTCTGTACTTCTTTTTTGACCGTGCTGCCTCTATCGGAAAACACTCTGTACTTTTTCAACAATCGTGCTGCCTCTTTCGGAAAACATGATCTATTTTATTGTCTCTTACCTTATTCGTGAGTAAGTTGTCAAACTTCGGTTGCAGCCGAAGTTCTATTAGCCGATATAAAAAGACGCCTTCTTAAAAACCCTATACACTCAATATATTTTTACAAACCCCAGTTACATTATTTATAACCATCATCACAAATGTTTGTTTACCCAACAAAAAAATTATTAATTATGTATTTTACAGTAAAATGTCTTTAATTCAATAGGATGAAATAAAATATCGCAAAAATGCCTCCGTAACCACACAACCAAAAAATATAAACCAGACCTATCCTATCTGGTTAATTCTATGGAATATTATATTATAATTTATCGTTATCACTTAATCAACAGGGCTATTTATTACCATTTGTCTGTATGCGGATCGAATATTATTCATTTAATTTATCAATATTTATATACGTATTTATAAGGATATTAAATATTTAATAGGGATTAAATTCATTTAAATAATTTTTATACATAATATAATTGCTGCCTCTCTCTTTATTATGATGTACTATTTATTTGAATTTAAAACAAAAAGTTGAAAAGGGTTATGTAAATTACAGATTAAAAAAAAATAAGGAACGACAATTTTTATTTTAAATCTTCGTCTTCCTCTTCATATCACAGGAATATAAGGATTATAATATCGAGACAATTGAATTGGATTACTTTTTCTTTTTATACAATACGATGTTAAGTTATGATTTTATTCCGTGTTTATGTTGTGACCGCATTATAAACGTAAGCAGCATATGAAAAACAAATATTTAAAATCACGTAAATTACGAATTAAAATACCTATGTACAAACAAAATATCCAAGGATTAAAATTGGGTTTATGTGTGTTTACATACATACATATACACGACCCAGGCGAATATTGGATTACAAAGAATGTATCGTCGTATGGTAAACATTGTATGTGGAACCTTCTGCACCTTTATCATTAACACTAACTAATTTATTTAATTTTTATGTTGCCTTAATTTAATTGGTTTAATCTGGTTGCGCGTTTTATGTACAAAAAAAAGTCTTAAAATCACATTTTTATTTAATTTGTCGTTGTTGTTGTAGTAAAATCAACAGAAATTAAGTGATCCTCTCGACAGATTTCTTTTTTTTTTAGTTTCAAGAAAGCGGCAGCTGTTAGTTGTAATCATTATGCACGCACACACATTTTGTTTTAGGTTAAAACCAAAATATATTTTAATAGTTTTGATGATCCCATCGACCGAATATTAAATATCATACCCCTACATTATATAGAAGAAAGGTGCCTCGGTTATATTTGTATAGGTTGATCAGTTTGATCAGTTGACTATTTCCAAATATGTATGAAATATGCTTTTAACGTGTTTTTTTGTTTATGCGACACAATTATTTAATATCAGCATGCGCTAAGTAATCAAATCAAATCAAGATATCCAACTAAAGCCTGATCAAGACACGCGTACGTGAAGTATCAACCCTAGCAAATGCTTGATTTGCAAATCACAATATTATAAGCATTGAATTTCAGCTGCAGGAAGGACAAGACAATTCTGGAAGAGAATAAGACAAGAAATATTTCAAGAACTCAAACCTCTGGAAGGGTCAAACGTCTGGAATTGCCACGAAAACCCAATTTATGTAACTCGAGTTAGCGATGGTTTATCGCCCCCAACAAGATGATGATTTATTGACATGTTAACATCAATAGTACCCGTATCTGCCTCAACACAAGATGATTTAGGAAATTGTTTTGAACATTTTTCATATATCACATGTAATTTGGGTTAAGTTCCTCACATGGACCATTACATTATTTGCAAGGGTCACAACATAAAGTAATGAATTTATGTTCATTATTGAGCGTAAATAAACAGTGAGCTTGAGGTAGTTCAATTTTTTGGTGTTCAATTACGTAAACGTAAGATATAACCCGTCTGTTAGTTTTGACCCGAGCGTAGGCATAACTAAATATTGCTGGAACAATTTACCACAAAAACGAAGAGGGTTACACACCGCTCTGCGAATAGTAATTTTATGTGAAAAAAACTAAAGGTCTGTTATTTTATTCTGAATGGCAGTGACATGATCGACGGTATGACTCATATTTTTAGCCCAACTAAATTATCCAGTTGGAAAGTATGGAGGAAATATCATAGTGTTTCGAAAGAGAGCTAATACGTTTCAGAGTTCTAGCCTCACTGGGATGCACATAGAAATATATATGTATACGCTGGAATGTTCCCTTACAAAAACTAAAGCAACATCGTTTGAATTTTTTGGTGTGTTATAAGCCTTTTGCTTATCATGTAGATTTTGAGCGAAAATTATTGATTCAGGTTAGCATCTGCTACTCCATTTTGATTTTAGCTTCTACCATATGGATTCTTTACATAACAAGTTGTTGTCATTATTTCCCCCTTGCACGAATAATTGCCTAGGTATTCATACGGATATTAATAGCTGTATCAGTATCAGTATCATAAAGAAACAACTCAGTATAACATCGATCTACGACGATCCAGATAATTATCAGAATTTAACGAAAAATCAATCAGAATGATTTTCAACGATTAAAGATACACTTCCCCAGATATTTTAAAGCAACAAAAGCTTCAGCAAATCCTGAATTTGAGCAGCATTGAACAAAATGGCGTACAATATTGTACGACCGAATAATTTGACGGAAATTCATACTCTTAGCATCCAAGACAAAATGAGTTTTGTAATATTACAACTTACACTGTGAAAATATTCATCACTTTGTATCGCATTCTAACATAAATGACATCATATGTATATTGTGCACTGATGATGAGGTTATTTCTTCGGGTTTCCCATCCAATGTCAGTAGTGCCGAAGAACAAATTTTCATTGATTCTATGTTATGTTTGAATTTGCATCAAGTTTGTAAAGTTGCAAATCTAAATGGCAAAATTCTGGACCTAGTATGTCTGAATGACCCTAATTGTGGATCGGTTACAAAATCAATGGAGCCATTTGTTCCTGATAGACTTCACCATAATGGATTGGATATTAACTTTGATTGCCAGGAACTATTTTGTAAATTCAACAATACTATACCACCGAGGTTAAGCTTCAATTTCAATAAGGCTAATATTACTGTACTCCAGGACTTCTTCGAAAATGTGGACTGGGATGGAATTTTAAGTCTAAATGGAATGACGTTATTGCTCTAGTTGATTCTTTATATTCGGTTATGTTTGAAGCTTTTGACAAACATGTGCATAAGAGCTGTAAACGTAAGAATAATTATCCTCCGTTGTTTGACAACAATTTGGTCAATTTAAGGAACAGAAAAAATAAGGCTCATATACTTGCCAAAGTTACTGTTGGCAACTTGTTTTATGTTAATTCCTTCCGGCAACTCCGCCGAGAATTTGATAATCGGCAATGGCTTGCATATAAAACTAATATTTCACGGCTTGAAAATAATTTAATCATAAACCCTAAGCTGTTTTGGTCATTTGTTGATGCTAAATGAAAATGTTCTGGGTATCCCCAAATGATGTTGCTGAATGATGCTACTGCTTCTAATGCTGAGGAAATAAGTGAATTCGGTTAATGTTTCGGTGGATTCTCATATTGAGTATCAGCATAGTGTAATAGGAATACCTTATATTTCGGAAAATGATGTCAGCCAAGGTATATCTAAAATGAAATTAGGTTGTGGATTTGATGGTATACCTGCAAATGTTCTTAAGCACCTCAATAGGTTATTATCACTATACCATTATCTCTATTTTTCAATGCACCCCTAAAAAATGGTGTATTTCCTTCGATATGAAAGAGGTCAATTATTATTCCTATTTTTAAATCTGGAAAACGTAGTGACATTAAAAATTATCGTGGCATATCGTCTTCGATTCCAAAATTATTTGAGCTCATTATATCTGACTACTTGTATTTTAATGTCAAATCATCATTAGCACTCGAACAACATGAATTTATCAGACACCGTTCCATCACTACAAACCTGTTAAGTTTATCATCTCGAGTATTTGGGGCCTTTGACTCCAAAAGTCAACTTGATGTGGTTTTCACGGATTTTTCGAAGGCAGCAGTTTGAGCTAATGCTTGCCAAATTGGACAGATTTGGAGTGAATACATTAATTTTGAAGTGGATTGAATCGTATCTGCGAAATGTGGTTCAAATTGCCGGTGCAACATCTAAGACGATTGAAGTTCATTCTGGTGTTCCTCAGGGTTCTCACCTAGGGACTGTGTTGTTTAATATATTCATTAATGATATTGTTTCTTTGTTCCAGAACTGAGAATGTGAGTTATATGCGGACGATTTGAGGATTACAAAAACTGTAGATACTCTTCAACAGTATTTCGAAATGCAGAGTAATCTTGATTTGTTATACAAATGGTTGAGTTTTAATAGATTACCATTAAAATTGGACAAGTGTAAGACTATGAGTTTCTTCAGGAAAAAGGATGTTATTGTTCATCCATATCATATTGGTGATCATCAGCTTGAACGAGTAATGCCATTTAAGGATTTAGGAATTGTGTTGGATCATCAATTGAATTTCCGGGACCATATTAATTTAATTGTGGCTAAGGCTAGCGGTCTATTTCGATTCATTCGCCGTGTCACTAAGGATTTTCGTAATCCTCATTCCATTAAAAGCTTGTACCGTTCTGTCGTCCGGTCTAATTTGGAATATGCGTCGATTATTTGGCATCCAGCGTACAACAATTATATTGATCGAATTGAAAGAGTACAAAAGCAATTCATTATTTATTTTCTTCATAAACTGAATTGGCCTTTTGATCCCAACATTCCAATGTGGCTAAATAAAAAGAATTTGCCACCCTATAGCGACCGATGTAAATTTGCTAATTTACAATCTTTACTGGAAAGACGTAAAACTGCTGCATCTATGTTCATCGCTGATGTTCTAAATGGTACTATCGATTTCCCAAAACTACTTTCTAATTTAGATATTCATGTGCCCTGTTAACCTGTGCGGATCAGGCATTTTATTTATTTGTCCACATTTAAAACAAATTATGCATATAATGCTCCTATCCCGGCGATTTGTCGACAGTTGAAAGTTAATTTTATTGTAATTGATTTCCATTTATCTAAATGTCTCTTAAAAAAACTAATTAAGAATTAAAATAAAAATTGCATTTAATTGTGATCAATAAAGGATTTATCCTGTTGGTGTTAATAATAAAATAAAATAAATATCAATTTGTAAATGTTCCTGTCATATAGGTAAATTTCTCAACTTCCCACTGTGTCAGCAGCTATTTTTAAGTTAATTTTTTATAGAAAACTGCATTACAGTGGGAACATGTAATAGATAAATTACCCAGACTTAACGAATCTGGATAAACAAATTTATAAACCCGAATAAAGGTGTTTTAAACAGCACATTTTGGTAAATTTTTCCCGATGGGCTATTCGTTCAGGTGCCCTACCTCTTTTATGATTATCAGAATTTCCAAGCCGAGTGCGCTATATGGTTCTGTTCTATGCAGATGGTTGTTTTCTTCAAAACGACCTTTTCGATCCATATTAATATTAAAGTTATTAAAAAGTATTGTATTAAAAAATTTTTTTAATTATAAAGTAAATTATTCAATTAAGTAAAGTAGAGTCGTTATTTATAAAATTTGTAACAAAATCCCCCAAAAGGGATTTTGTTGAACAGAACATAGCAATAGAGGTCTGGTTGCGGTATTGCACTGGCTGAAGCTCGCCGCTAGGCGTGGGGGTTACCAGACATATTACTATGCTTGAAAACCGCATAGAGATAAAACGAAGGGGACAAGAAAATTATTCTACTGTGCCACGACCACAGTGGTAGATAATCATAAAAACAAAATTTGCGTTCGACAGGGACGCCGGTGCCACTCCGGCGACCCTGCTCAAGGCCTAGGTCAGCATAAGGCCGCCCATCCTCACACGATCACAAAGAACTAATTAATTACACATCACTAAAAACTTGAAAATGATAAAAGAGGGAAAAATCTGTAATTACGCAGGAAAAACCCAAATCGAAAAAAATGAAATGAGAATAATGAAATGAGAAAAACAAAAATTTGAAAGAAAAAATGAACCGTTAATGAAAATAAAACCAGAAAAAAAACGTGGTGTGAATCGAATTTGGGGTGTGTCGCATGTGACGCCACCCGAAACCTGTAAACCGCAAAATTTATACAATTTAATAAAAAAAACAATATATTAATAAAACAACACCCCACCCCTCCGTCAAGTAAGGATTACAAATTTTTCAAAATATAAAAAAAAACACGCGGTGCCCCTGGTTTCTTATATATTTTACCAAGGTGACACCTTACCTGAACAAATAAAATTTTAGGCCCGTCCGACCCAAAACCGCCATCAATCAGCGCCGACGCAGGAACAATCCGCAGCCCCCTCGCACCGTCCTCAACCCACCGCAAGGTTAGCTGCCACACAAAATTTCAATTTTAGAAACTTTATTCCACAGAATTACTGGTCTGTAATACCAGCTTTCAATAAGATATTTAAACTTGCGAAATACACCAGCCGATTTTCGAAATACAACTTTGAACCAAATCACCAAAGTAAATAAACGTTGTAACACATTAGTTTATTGGTTTTATAATTAGATTTTATTGATTTGTTTGTTTTTATTTTTATTTTTTTTCTAACTTTTATAAACTTTAATTATTAAACTTATATTATAATAACACAAAATTTCATAAAGTCTTAGATATCACGCTATACAATGGGCGTGTATTATATCTATTTTTTTTTTTTTTTCCGTCTAATTTAATTTTTTAATATATTATTTGATTTTTTTTAGCTTAGGCTTATATTGTTTTTACATCATTCTGCTCATACAAAATCAATTACATCAAGTTATATAAAAACTATCGTGGAACTATAACGACTTATCATCAACTTTTACACAAATTATCAATTTATAAAGTAAGAATATCCACGATAAAAAAAAAAATTAAATTACACACATTGAGCTTAATTAACAAAAACTAGACTTTTTACTTTTTTTTTTGTTCTACTCAAAACTTTTTTTTTTTTCCAAACTGGACTTCATTAAATCCCAAACTTGACTTTTTTTTCTATTTTTTAAAAAAAATATTGGTCCTTCGACCGTACTTATTAAAAATCAAAACGAGACTTTTTACTTTGAAATTCAGAACTAGACTATCCAAAATTTAATCGACGCGTACCAAAAAAAAAATAAATTTTCCCCCACCCAAAAAATTATTTACTAAAGAAAAAACCCGACCGATTGATTTCGGCTGACGTACACATACGACATCACCCAAAATCGATTCGCACACACCAACACTATTTAATTTAATCACTGGAACATTCCATTTACATGGAAAATCCACGCGCTAACCAAAACAAAACAGATGAAGCAACACACCAACCACTACACGTCATTACATACCATCAAACAAAAAATGATAAAACGAATCGAGTAACAGACCAAAATACGGAGAAGTATAAAATGCTAAATGGTACACTCTACCAAAAAAAAAAATATTTTCTATTACAAATTAAGCCAAAGAAAGAATGACGTGTAGTGGAAGAGATTTTATGCAGCGCAGTGGATAAACATGCAACCTTGTTGGGATTTTCAACCGTAATTACAGATTTAAATTAAACAGATCATAACAACCACAAGCGGTTGTTACAAATTCAAACAAAAAAATCAGATATTGTTATAAGAATAGTCAATGTACTATCAAAGGACTATTGTTATAAAACAAACAGTTTTCATTTAAAATGTTGACTGATTATACGAACCAAACACATTATTGAATAAATTTTAAATCGATATCAATGGTCAATTGTACGGGCTATTAGATATAAACGTTTAAAAAAGCACAACCTCAAAATTATATGAACTAAATACAATTTTAAATTTAACTATTTAAAAGCGCACTATGTACGATGTAATTCTCAATCAAATGTTAATCCGAATGAATGAATATGAAACATTGTATTTCAATTTCAACACGAAAATATATTGTATCGTATACATTTATTTCATACTATACCGAAAATCAATGTTTACGTGATTGATTTCAGTCCGGAAAATGACTCATTCCGGTACAGAAAAAAGTGTCCGGAAAACGAGCTATTACAGTACAGAAAAATATAATACCAAACAAAAAAAAAATAACTAGGGTATTTGATAATTTGAAAATCATTTGGATTGATTTTCTTTAAATTTCAAACTCATGTTTTTACTCGTACCTTCCGTGAGCATTTGGTAGGAGGCCTGCTAAATCTAGATGTTGATTCTCCTGTAACATATTTGAATAAGCATCTGCTTATAACTAGAAACAATTAAAATGACCAAAAGATACTTAGAAAATGTATAAAGTGTTACTCAAGTATATGCAAAAGGAAAAAGTATGTGAAGTAGCAAAAAGCGAGCTCCAATGGTTTTTACATACTGCGGTTAGTGCTCAGTTTTACCTCAACTTTGCCTGGAATGCTTTAATTTAAAACATAGATCTAAAAACAATTAGTTGTGAAGTTTGTAATGGAATTTTCTAATGTAACATAATGAATTAATGAAAGTGGATCTTCAAATTTTTATTTTCATGTCTTTCAGTACTTTCACAGCTATTTCCAAAAACCAACTACAAACATACATTTACGAGAGGCTACTAGTTAATAATATGCCATTACATTTCCATGTAACGTTATCCATAAGTGAAATAGGAATATTTTTATTCATCTGTTGCCGTCATACACATATGTATGACGTTGCCTACTACGATAATCTATTGTCATACACATATGAATGACGTGGCACGCAATGTGTTAAAGATTAGAAAGTGAGCGATTTTCATTGATACACTTCAAGCGGTCAGTAATAGTAAAAAAGGGGTTAGCAATGAGACGTAATCGGTCAGTAATGAAAGCATTACCATAAACAATCATAATAGATCTCTCATTTGACTAAAAACAGAAAATAAAAACAAAAATTTTCCATTCAAATATTATCGGTGTATTGCATATACGTATTATATTTGCAACGCATTCTAAAATTATTGCCTTATAAAATACACAACACAACGATACATTGGAATTATCAGAAGTTTTTGTTTTTTTCCTTTAGTTACTATGAAATGAGAAATCTAGTATGAATGTCTATGGCATTACTAACCCGTGGGGGGCAATTATTGTCAATTGTGAAGCGCCTACTTAGTATTAATATTTTGCTAAAATAAACGATAATATTATAGAATGGAATACTTTCCGCCTCGGTATGTAATCCACTATTAATACTGTTTTGCAGTTATTTGATGTAAAAAAAATGCGCAAACAATAGAAGTCTAGGCCTCCTTAGCTACACAAAATATTCGCGGCAAAAATACTCGCTAATGTGGCATAGCTAGTTACATTAGAATGCGCATAATTTTAGAAACAGCCAAAACCATTATCTATATGATTCTATTAAAGCTAAGCAAATCGAGGATTTGCCACTGTATCATGCCCAATTCTAGAGCTATGTAGTTAGTAAAACAAAAGATTATTTTGTTCACATTTGATAGTGTTTGCGATGGTAGCGACAATATTAAAAATGTATTATTCATTTGTAGGGACGGGTTATAGTTAAAAAGAATTAAATGAATTCATTTGTCGTAACTAATATTATATTTTCTTTTGCGAACAGGGAATTTTGAGAAACTTATTATGTAAATTTCTTACAAATTTATTCATTTGTATTTTTTTTTTTTTTTTTTGGAACCATTTAACATAGTTTTTCTGTAAACCTTACAATTTTGAGATATTTGTAAAAAAACTTTCGATTGGCCGATTTTCACTAAAATTCACTGGGGCCTCCTAATTTACGAGAAAACCTTAAATATGACGTATCAGTTTGATTAGTTAAGCCATCTGGGCTGTAGAGTAGAAAGAGACATGCTGACAGACAGACACCACTTCGAAACCCTAATGTTTGTACCTCACATACTAAAACAGTGAATTTGTCAAATCCCCTTGTCATTCGTCTTCTGTGCGTAAGGATGACAAAAATTATGTAACAGCCTTTTGTCTTTTTATTGTGGTTAATAAAAATTTAATGAGTTTTCCTTGGGGCACTTTGTTTTTTGAGATTTTTTGGGGATTTTTATTTTTGGAAATATGCCCTCGTCCCATGATACACTACATTCTCTGCGCATGATTGAAGAGATGCGCGAATTCCAAGAAAGTAGTTTAATATGCTTAAACAACCGAGGGAGATATAGTTTGCAGTTTAATATAAACCTTTTCCAAATTAAAAGTAACTTTTTTCAACCAAATTAAACTATTTCCAAACTAAAATGATCTCTTGTCAAGTTAAATAAATAAATAAAAAAAATATTGGTTTAGCTAATCGTTTGTTAGCAATTTTAATTTAAACTTTTTCAGGAGAAATTTTCCATCCGAAATTAACGTTTTCCTATTTGATTTTCAAATTTGACTAGCATCATAGGTTTAAAATGTTGCAAAACTTCCAGTTTCCATGAGTAATATTGTCAACTATTGTATTTATATTCCAAATATCTTTTGAACCGCTAAACAGATCATAGCACGAACATGAAATAAAAACAGGGGTTGGCTCTTTTGAATCTTTTTGAGAAAATGTATATTTCTGTTCGCCTTCAACCGCAGTTCAATTACTGCACGTTTTAAAAATTTGGCGTAAAAAACTTGAAATATTTATTAATTGTACTGTTTCCTTTATTATTTTGGTTTTCTATATAGCAGCTGAAAAATAAACAGATGCTAAAGTCCCGTTTTCACTTTAAATATTTTTGCCTTAATGCTAAGGCCCATATTACACTATTACATTTCTACGTCGTAATATGGAAATATAATAATATTTTTCAGGCGTTCTTTTTTTCTAATGATATTTAGCTTCATGCAGCTAAATACTATAATATCTATTTTGACAGCTGCTCAAAATGATGGAAAAGTATGCCTGGAGTATGCTGATTACCAAAAAATGGATTATGGAATATGAAAATAATGAAATATTTATTAAAATAGACATAACACAAATTGCAGATATTGTAGCTGCGCGAGCACATATATTTTTTCTCCATTTTTCCACTAATATGATGAAAATGTGATTGAAAAATACGACATAGTGTAATATAGCAAAGTATATAGTAATAGTATTTCTAAAACAGTCTTTATGTCGTATAAAAGTAATGAAGTATTTCAACGACGTAGAAATGTAATAGTGTAATATGGGCCTAAGTCCATCACATTGGCGAAAAATACCGTAGTATTCATTTCCTAATTCGGTTCTCTTTTGTGTATGTATCCACAGTTTAACTTTCCTAAGTTGGCATTTAATTATGTAGGACTTATTCTTGGTATTCTTATAAAATATGGTCAAATTTGAGTAATATCACTTTGAAAGGGGATGAAAAGTACTTGCATCCGATTTTTCTTTGAAGGTGTGTAAACGATACATGTCAAATGGTTGCTAGGTTTGTAACCCTGCGGGTTAAATTTGTGACCTGTGAACCAAAATTGTTGCCCTGTGAACCATTTTGGTTACGTTATGTTAGAGACTCTGGCCTTTTTTTTTGTTCTAGTGGGAAATAATTTAACTCACTCAGCTATCTTCGTGGCGTACATTTTTTCACCAGAATTGTACCATGTACGCAGCTTGAACTTTTAACTTGAGCAGTTCAGGAAATATTCTAATTAGAAAATTATGTTTTAAGACATGTTGTGCAAAACAATAAAAAAAAAGTTTAATTTCAATTGGAAAAATGTTAATTTTGGGTGGAAAATGTTTAATTCGAATGGATAATGTTTAATTTAAAATCGGTAATGATTTAATTTAAATTGACGAATAGCGTATTTTGTTGAGAAAAAATTAATTCGAATTATTTTTTGTCTTAAGAAAATAATTAGCCAATTACATACTTTTTCGATTTAATGTGTGTCTTTGATGTTGTTAATTCTTATCATTTTTGGTCAAATATTTCCGTATTTTATATAATTGAGCTTGGATTAAATAATTCGAATTATATTATGCCTAATGGAATTTTTGTTGTACATTTCTCAACAAAATACGCTAAAAAAATCATTTTAGTTCGGAAAAAGTTTAATATAATTTGGAAAAAGTTCCGTTTAATTTGGAAGAGGTTTAATTTAATCTGCAAATGCTTTAACTTAATCAAGGGATCGACACAAATCAGTTGGCGACATGCTTTTGAATGGTTTAATGCTGGCTTTTGGATTTGAGACTATAAGCCAAGGAATTGAAAAGTTTCCTCCCAAAAAGTTCTTAAAAACAAAATCAAAAAATTAAACCGACCAAAAAGCCAAAAGACCGAAAGATCAAAAAGATCGGAAAATCTTCTAAAAAATTGAGATTTAATTTTAAAATTAGAATTTCCTTCGTCCAAAGTATTTGTAAATTAAATCTCCTCTTCGAGAAACTAGTTTTCAATCTTTTTGTTCTTTCGGTCTTGCTACTTTTACAATATCTTTGATCTTTCGGTTTTTTTATATTCGATCATTTGTTCCGATCTTTTCATTTTCGATCCAATTTTTTCGAACTTTTTTCGTGGTACCAATTAAACTAAATTTATTTTTGCGAATTTTCAATATTTCAATCCTTTAGGAAAATTTGCTATCACAGATAGAAACAAATATATTAGCCGCATTTTATAACATCAAATGAACCGGAACAGATCAAAGTTTATATTGAAGGCACCAACAAAATTTGAGCTGCTTTTTGTTTTTGGCTCAACATGTTGATCCGAGTAGAAGTTTGCTTTTCTTTGTGGTTTTATGAAACATGATTTAATCCGGATCAGATCAAACGCCATGGAATACAGCTGTTATACTGAATTGTAAGATTGTTTCCTATAAACTGAGTTCTGTAATAGCAACTTCTCCTATAAAGGAATTTTTTCCCTCAGTAGGAAAGAGTTCTGTAATAGGCCTGTTCACCATCGGTGTAACCTTTGTATCATCCTTTATACAATTTTAGAAATATGAAACTTCGATCTCGTAATCCCATACCCAAGAGATCAAATTTCCCCAAATGAACTTGTTCTTTCCACACTTAAACTTTACAGAAGACGTCGTAGGGCGTACATTTTGTCTCTCACAACCGTGTCGCCTCTAATTTATTTAATAAAATTGAATGGTGTACAACAAAGTAAACAGACAACACAACTGGTTAACGATAAATGTTTATTTTAGCTTTACCGATGAACCTCTGTCAATGGACTGGGTTTAACCATTATGAATTTTAAGTACAACGGAGTAAGTTCGGTCCCACCCCAACTTTTGCCTTTGCTATTTCGAAGAATAGGGTTAAAAATTGAAACTTGTATGTTGAAATTTTACTTTGCTCTCGGACTGATTAGATTTCCCCTGTATTCAATTATACATACTTCAAAGTTTACCTACAAGTATTTAATAGTCAAATGTCTTCCACCTGTTCATTCAAAGTAAACTTGTTATTCTTATATAAATACGACAAACACACACGTATGAACAAACATGAAATAAAGAAGGGTCACCTCTCGTTATAAAAATTCACATAACTTAAAAGTTTTTCAACCTTTCGCCGAATAATGGGCTTCTTGGTTCAGTGAGTAAATGTAAACTAAAAAACTGCCTCCTCGGCATTAAAAGACGTTTACCACAAAATTATGTTAATTTTAATGTAATTATCTTTAATTTTTGTGTTCATTAATTTCTTATTCCGATTTCTTATCGTGGCTTCCCCGCATACATAAACGTATACAAATTACTTTTGTAATGCATACATAAAAAAATTGTTTTATGAACACATTCAAGTGCACGGTGATTAAATTAAACCGTATCAGAATTTATTTATAAAAAAAATCATTACAATAAATAATGGCGGCGAATTAGCAATAAAACCAACCGAATAGATGGCCATTTAGATTTGTATCCCATGGAAATTTGTTTATATTAGCATCATAATAAAGAGATTCGGAATCAAATTACTACATTATTTGAGTTAATTACTTCTTGAAACAATTTTTTGTGCCATTTTGTTATATTCACACTGTATCTAATATCTAATTTTTAATTTGTTTTAATTTGGCTAAAACATTAGAAAACAAATAAACATCCATCAAACATGTGGCAGACAGATTTTATCGTTTAATCTAAACGACTATGTGACATTCATTTCATTTCAAAAATTATGATTTTTTTTTATTTATGAATTCCTAAAACTTTTTTTTGTTTTATATCTTTAAAACGTCTTATTCTTATACTCCTTCTGTGTCTTCTTTTTTGTATATATGTACAATGTACATACATACATTATTATTATTTTAAATGGGTTTTCTTTTTATGTATAAATTTTGTCATAAATGTAATATAAACTCCCTCGTATATTTTTAACTTAATTATTATTATCTAAATTATTTATTTATTTATTTAAAAAATTTAATATCTTAAAAATTATTTTGGTTGAATATCTTGGTGGAATTTTGAGATAAAATAAGCGAGCGTTATTTGCTCAGCCATATTGTAACTAGAACCATTAATTATGTAGGTTCTCAGAACCAAATCAAGCAAACATTTTACAATATTAAAAATTAAAATTGTGATTTCATTTTAAAGCTACATACTCGTATGTAATGGTGTTGTAATGTAAGGTCGAAAACTCTAATATGCTTATTTATTTTCTAATTCGATTAATAAAAGGCGACAAAACAGGAATAATAGTGGCTTTCCAATCGACCACCTCAAGTACTTATAAGCACTTATGGTTCATGTCTTTGCTATAATAACTATGTAAATCTAGCAAAGACATGATCCATAAGTGCTTTTAGGTACCTACTTGCGGTGATCGATTGGAAAACCATTTATATGACGAGCCAGTTTACAAGAGGATTCAGCATAACACTATTGTTCATAAAATACTCCTATGGATGAGTACAATTTTTCTTAATAGTTCTTATTGAAAGCATACTCAAAGCATCTAAAGCCCTAGAGAGACTGCGGTTAATAATTCAAGTGCACTCGTTCTATGCAAAACAAAGCGATTAGCTAAAATTGAGGTTGCCATACTACGAGTAAACTCAAAAAATTCACTAAATCGGATTTATTAAACCGTAGTCTGTAGTATTATGAGTCATAATTATCAAAGTTAAGTTTTTTTTTGTTTATTTTTGTTATCTAAAAATGTCATAAAAATGAAATTTGATTACTAAGTTAACAAGAGAAATAATTGATAAATAAATTATCTAAAATCCATTAAATGGCTGAGACCACAGGTGATGATCAGAACTTCGGTCCTGAAAACTAACTCAACTTCCAAATCAATCCCTAACTGAACCTCTTAACCCAATCTTCAGCTCAACGTCCAACTTAATTTACAATTCAACCTGCAACGCAATCACCGAGGCAAAGACTAAATTAAGCACAAACCCAACCCTCAACTCAGTCTCAATTCAACCAGAAATCAATTTTCAAATCAACAATTAACAATCCCAAACTCAATCAACGAATAAAACCCCAAGTAATACCCCAACCGAATCCCTCACACAACCACAATGTAAGCTAACTCATTACCAACTCAACTTCAACTCAACCTCGAACAAATCTCAACTCTCTACTCAACTAATCAGTCAACGGCCACCTAAATCCCAGTAAACCCTCAATTCGACACCAAATTAACCCCAAACGACCCATCACTGAACTCCAATTCAACTTCAACTCAAACCCCATTAAACTCTTATTCGACCTCAATTCAACCCTAAACTCAACCAAACTCCAACCCAACTCAACATTCAAATCAAACCACCACTCAACACTCAACTCAACCCCAAACTCAACGTTCAACTCAGTTCGAAAACTACATGCGTACGTGAAGTCAACTTAATTTAATTTCCACCTCACCCCCGACTCAATCTTCAAATAAATCCTGACCCGAACCCCATAGGTCAACCCCAACTCAACACTCTACTCGACAACAGCTCAACCCTCAACTAAGCGCCCAACTAAATCCTCAAATCAACACGGTCCGAAACACTACACGCGCATGTGAACTCAACTGAGATCAAGTCAAGCTAACTTCAAACTAAAATAAATAAATTCTCAACTGAACAGCCGAATGAACCACAACTCAACCCCATACAAAGTTTGGTTAAATAACTCCAATTCGACCATAAATTATACTCAGCTCTCAACTCAACCCCAAACTCAACGCCCTAGTCAAAACCCAAATCAATGTGGTTCAAAAAAATACGTACATGAGCTCAACTCAAGTTAATTTCTCACTCAACCCACAACTCTCTCAAAATAAATCCGCAACTGTACCCCACATTAAACCTCAATTCAACGCAAACTCAACTCCCAAATTAACACTCAACTAACTCCAAACTCATTTCGATCCTAATTCAACCTCTAGCTCGACCTCCAACTCAACCCTCAACTTAACGCCAACTCAACGTCCAACTCAATCCTTACATAACCACGATTCGAAAAACTACATTCGTATATGAACCCAACTCAAAACAATTCAAGCTAACTTCCAACTCAATTTTCAGCACGACCATAAATAAATGCCCAACTTGACCACTGACTTCTACTCAACTCAATTCAAAGTCAACTCCAACTCAAGCCCAACTCAGCCTTAGTTCATTCCCAACCCAACTCGACCTGCAACCCAGCCCTTAAACTAATCCCAATTTCACGCACAACTCAACTCCCAAATCAACATAGTCTCAACTCAAGTAAACCTAAGTCTAATTCAACCGCAAACTCAACGCCCAACTCAATGTTCAAAGCAGCACACCCCATCCTCCTGGCGTACATCTTAAAAAAGCTATTCAATTCTCCGCCTTGACAATAGAAATATGTAGAGTTGCGAAAAAAATTCCACATCGGACAAGCCGTCCTAGAGCTACCCTGGGTACAAATAGGCATCCAGACAGATGGACGGATAATTTTTTTTTTTGCATTGCCGGAGTCAGGCATCCAGACAGATGGACGGATAATTTTTTTTTTTTGCATTGCCGGAGTCAGGAACTTTCGAAACGTCGGGAAAAGTTGTTTTCGACCAACAAATTTTTTGATCATTTTTGACAGAATTTCAATAACGTTGCTTGTTTGGTTACCTACATATTTTATTGAACTTTGTAATTTTGTTAAAAACTTTATTTAGAAATTAAAAACAATTTGTATAGCTAGCTCATGATGTCACAAATTTTGTTCATGTTTTTCACTAGCCATTAGTGCCACCTACTTATCAACTCGACTACGAAAATACAAAATACATACATTAAAAAATGAAAACTTAAGTCGTTGTTCCCGTATTTAAATTCAGATAGGAGCAATTTTCAAATTGAAGAAATTTAGATTTCAACAAAACAATTTTAAAATAAAGTCGTTTTTCATAATCAAAACGTTCAATGTTGGTGATTTACATTTACAATTTCCAACTACATACATAAATCATTATGAATGGCGGTTTTTTCCTTTCTCATTTTGTAGTGGTGTTGGAAGCTGCCGACTGAATACATTTATTGAGAGGTTCCACTGCTTCATCTAAATCACTTTCCGTTTTTAACTACTTGATGTTTGTGTTTAAATTCTCTGTTACTTTATATCTGAAGCAGTTCCAGTCGGTTTTATTGTTGCTTAACATTGGTTGTTTCTGTGTATTCACTATCTTTGTTCCCAAAAAAAAAGTGATTAAGACAGGCGAGTGGTCCGACGACAGATCCAAACATAGCATCGCTTTGTTATAATTACATGCTATTCCTTTGGTGACGCAGAAATCTATGACATCTGGGATCTTTCTTCTATCTCTTGGCCAATAGGTAGGTTCACTGGTTGATATATGATGGAGATTACTTTTTTGAATTGATTTTAATAATTCTCGTCCTTCCATTGTCACCAATCTTGATCCATTGTTGATGTTTGGCATTATAATCACCCGTGCTATGAAGCGATGACTCAAAGCATTAAAAAAATGATCAAATTGTTCCATTTTTATTACATGTTTTGGTGGGCAGTATATGGCAGAAATGGCTATAGGAACTAGTCAATCTTCTATTACTACAGAAGTTGTAAATGCTCTTTCTTATACTGTTCTACTTCATGGTATTTAATTATGTTTTTGATTATAACTGCAGTGTCACCATGAGCTGTCCCATCAGGATGATTTGTGTTATATACCATCATATCTGGGAATTTTTGGGAAATTTTTGCTGGTGTTATGCGTATATCGGATATTAACATGACAACTATTTCTTGTTCTACCAAGAAACTGTTAACTTCTTTTCCATGCCGTTGACATTCCAGATGGCTAATTTAAGGGTTCTGGAGATTGAATGATTTGGAGACAATAGTCGGTAGAATATTAAGTATAGTGTCCATTTTGGTCATTAATTTTTCCATCATAATTTCCAACCGTTGTGTAGAAGATTGCTTGGGTAGTTGTTGAGGTTTTTTTGAGTTATCCGTTGATTGATTTTCTTTGGTACGATTTCCTTCCAAAGTTTTACCTTTAATTGAATCTTTGAGTTTCTGCGCATATGTTGTCCCAGTAACTAACTGATAAGATGAATTCGGTTTTGTAGCGGACTGTGGCTTCTCCGCTATTTTTCCTCTGAGAGGTGGAAATATGCCAGTTTGAACTTCTTTATACACACTACAACCTCTATAGCTGGCTGGATGGCTATTATTACAGAGCACGCATTTCACATCTGTACCCCACGTTTTCTTTTCACATTGATTTGTGAGATGTTCACCTGTACATTTCACATATCTGGGTTTGTGATTGCAATAAGATTTGGTATATCAGAAAAGTGATTTTGAACAAAAAAAATGTTTGGACGGGAAGGTTTCAGCACGAATAAATGCCCTTCCTGTACATTCGATTCTACAATATTCGGTCTCATTTAACTGTTCTTAACTTTACCTAACATCACGCCAGTTTGCGCAAATATGCCCGCCCACTATCAAATATTTCCACCAATGCCAACAAGATCAAACTTGTTTTGATATTGCAACTAAAGAGTTGCGCAAATAATAATCACTGCCTTCTATGATCAAATGAGTGTGTACAAGCAAATAACTTAATTTTTGACGTTCGAATTTTAACTTTTGACATCCTGCCGCCTATATCAATTCGCTATGGTTTCATTAGTGTCTGGTAAAATTTAACTTAGTTCAACTTTTAACTAGATTCCATAGCAAACAGTGGAGTTTGAGGATGTAGTTTTGGCCAAAGTAAGTCATTATTTTTGATTATTGTAGCCTTTAATTTGACCATCAACCACCAAACGTAGTAAACAACACGTGATGTAAATCTACGACAAGAGAACGTTTCACTCAAGATATTATAATTGTAAAAATTATATACATCGAAGGTTCTAGCTATAGCCAGCAAGTTAATGCAGGTTCGTAAATTTATCAACTATTTAAACATGTTGCATGCCACACTGAGTATATAATAATTTATAAATCATAATCTTTAATAAATATACCGACAAACCCCCACAAAGCTTAAAGAAAAGTTAAGTGCTGACTAATGGATTGAATCGAAACTAAAGGTGGGAGAATATCATATTTCTATCACATACTAGCTTTAAAAGGTGTATTTGGTTTTTACACATATTTTACATTATGCAAAAAATTCGTAAAATCGTTAAAAGCTCTAATTTTTTGACAGATCAATGGCATAAGAAGGCAAAGAGGCTTTTTATTGCGTGTAACAAACGTCCACGCCGCATATTTTGATCATAATATTTACCAATTCCAACTTTTCACAAAGTAGTTATTTTCTTAACTTGTGTAAAGAAAGAAATACCCTTTGTTTTTCTGGCTGGAATACCACAAAATTACACAACAGACAGCAAAATATTTATGAATTCTCCGCTGAACTGCTACTTCATATAATAATAGAAACCAATTCTGACAGATGATACACACAATTAACACCAAACCGTAATTAGCCTTCCATACACAAATTAATTTCAACACATTCCACCAAAATAAAATATTTCCATACCGATTACCGAACTATACATATAAACAAAAAAACATCACCAATGTCATTCTAATTTTAGATGTTTACGTTATACAAAAAAAAAAAAAATACTCAAAAATAAAATTAGATCTCATCTAATTCGAATATAGCTACTATCTAATATTGCCTCGTCTATAAATTATTTCCTCATTAAGCCGAAAAATAATAATTAATTATGTACGACATACATACAAAACGCCACTCGAAAATTTAAAACACTATTCCCATGAAGCCATGACATTATCTTCACCAATAATGTATTGCCACAAAATATATAGGCGAGGTGAATACCCTTACGTCGATTTAAATTAAACTGTGACCTATCCCCGCCAAATTCTCACTATCACAACATTTTTTGTTTTTCCTTTTGACATGCATTATTCACTATAAATTAAGGTTTTAAATTGTAATTACAGAAACCACGCGTATCAAAAATTCAAAACGTGCCTTTTGTTTATTTCTATACTCTTGTATATGCAGGGCACTGTTCCCCTTTTCATACAAAGACACCTAAATTTGAATAAATTATTTGGTTGATTGTCCCTAAGTTATTAAAACTTAGCATGTAGTCGTCAAATTCCGTCCTAATAATAAAAACTGTTTCCTAGTTATACTTTTAGTAATGTTACTATCTTAGTATACCGTATAATTCAAATAGCAAATTCGAGCGGCTGGAGTGAGAAGTACATGCAAATATCGCATAGGCATAGACAACACACAGCGAATACACTAAGCCAAAGAAAATTACTTTACTACACACACACAAAACAACATAAATTATATTTTATTGACACAGGTCACGTGACATTGTTATATGTACATCGCGTCGGTGTATGTTGTATTATTGTGTGTACGTTACATTTTGTATATGTACAATGTCAGAGGTTAGGTTTTTCAACCAACAAAAATATTGATTTTTCGTTTGTTTTTAACTCTTTTAGTACATAAATATCACACACAACACAACCAAAGTTATTACGGAAAATGAAATTTGGTTTATTGTGTTGCGAAAAAAGTGATTGGTTTATTATTGGTTGTTTGGTTAACAATTGATTTTTGATTTGATATTCCGATTTCCTCAGTAGCTAAACTAAACGACCGATGCTAACTGGTTGCGACCAGATTTGATGAGTTCATTTTAATCTAATCGACAACAATATTTTATTTGAAAGACTATGTTGAACTGTTAACCTTCAACAAGCTGCCTATTAACCAGTCCTTTTAAATTTTAAATACTGTCTCGCTGACAAATGAAAGATAAATTATAACCCATTATTAGAAATAGCAGATTATATAACGAGGCGGAAAGTATTCCATTTATGCCGAGAGAACTTTAGTTTACCGAGAGGCGTAGCCTTGAACTTCGGAAGCTACTTTTAACTAACTCAAGTGTACATAATATGGAGCAAAAATCGAGCCGAAACGTTAATATCAGAGAGGTCCAATATTTTTACGACTACTCTAATGCGTTTAGTGAGCGCCAACTAATAAAATAATTAGGTAGCCATTTTAACACGATCAGACATATTGTTTTGTTACTCCGTTGAAGAAGTAAGGTAATCATAGCGATTATAGATTGAGAAAATATGAAACCCGAATAAAATTAAGATGCGGGATAGGAACTTATTGCATAAACATTTCACAATCGACAGCTCTTTGAAAACACTTTTTCCATAAAGTTACCATTTTTTGTTGAGTACCTGTTTAGAAAATGGGATCCTGCAAATCAAACAAAATATTCGAAGAGTTGATTTAGAAATCCGGTAAGAAACATTGTGTTACTGAATCAGCAGAAATAATAAGTGATTTAGTTTCTACTATTTCCTGAATATGTAAATTAAATTATTCTTTGGTCAATTAAAGATGTTGAATGTCCCTTTAACAAGATAAATAAAATTTTGTTTATTGGGCGCATCTAAATTGCTTTGTAGGCTACCAAGAGCTCACGAGCTACCGGTTGGACATCGACATCACTCTTCAGATTTTTACAATCAAATCAGTTGTATCCTGAGCGAGACAATAATAAAAATGTGTACGCAGCATTCAAGTTGAGTTTAGCTAGAAGTTCCGAATATTTGTGAAATCGGTAACCTAAAATTATGATATGTTTTCATTCTCCAATTCACAAGAAAATGTGCTGTAAGCGGTACCAGTATTACAAATAAATACATTTCTTACTGGTAATGTTGGTGCTGTTTACAGAATATTTTCTTGTGAGTTGGGGAAATCGTTTTAGATTATCGCTTGCTCTTTAAAGCGTTTTTGTTTGCCACAATTATTCAGAACTTCTAGCAAAGATCATCTTCAGACACTTACATATCCTTTCCTTATCATACTTAGTTTCCTGTTTTATTACATTAGATTTACGTACGAAATCCATTGATATAATCCACTTTTGACTTTTTTAAGACTTTTTCAAAGCAAATTACTTGAGATACCTCAAGCTGAAGTTGCCGCTTTTCCAATTCTGGCAAAGAGAAATTTGGGAGGAAAACGCAATGAGTCCTAATTTTTTCCAAAAATCATTATTTTTTAGAATTCTCATCAAAGTGGGGAGCAAAAGAATATTCTGTCTGTGGCGCCAAAAAGTTTAGCGACGGCCCTGCGTGTAGGTAATATAGACAACTACAAAATCAGAATTTTCTAGACACCAGTGTGATTACCTGTCAATGACCTGTCAACCCCATCTCCTTTTTTCGTGTAGAACATGTAGAAACACAGTCACGTAAAATATAAATCGACGTAAAACAAAATAGAAACGACCAATACGCAACATTTTTGTGAGGGATCCAGTGTTGGCACGTCTGAACTTTTTCTTGGACGGGTCAATTAAATATGTCTCCGAAGTTCGGAACTTTTACAAATTTATGAAATGATCAGATAAAAATGGAACATAAGTTACATTTATGAAATGATCAGATAAAAATGGAACATAAGTTACATGTGTGACAGCCCGCGCCATCGAGAAAGACATCTATGTTGATGACTTAATGACAGGAGCGTCTACCATACAGCAGTTGCAAGATTTAAAATGCAATATCATTCGAATCTTATCCAGCGGTACAGACGGAATTTCCTTTTTAGGAGCAATTTTTCAGTATCAAAATCTTTTTGATTTGACAGAATATTCTTTTATTTGATGTTTTGTAATATAATGTGCGACACTTAGAATCTAAATTATTAGATTAATTTAAATCATAATATGCAGCATAAAATAATTAATTACGGTAAAATTACTGTTCCAAGCATAAAATATTAAATAAATATACATACATACTTATATAGGGTGGGTTTAAAAACAGTTCAACTATTGGACCGATATTTGGGACATTTGGGATGGGGATTATTTTACTTAGCTTCCACTGATCTGGATAGGAAAATGACGTGAGAATAAAATTGCCAATATGTAACAAGTATTTTGAGACGAAAGAGAAAACATGCTTAACGAATTTTAAATTGAATGGATAACTTCCAGACCTAGAAGATTCCGAGTTAGCCTTCCAGATAGCAGATTGTAAATCCTCGAAAGAAATATTTCAAAAAGAAAACGAATTAGAGGATGCATTAGAGAACAAATCGACGGTACTACTGACCGAGTTCAAACTAAAGCAAAAATAACTAATTGATGTCATTGAGTTTAAAACCCCAAAAGAAACGCTCTTGCATCTACCTAGGATTAAATAACGAACGTTACGCCAGAAAACATTGGGAGAAAGGGAGAGGTATTCTTGTCCTTCAAAAAATTACATTAAAATTACGTTTCAATCCGAATTCACCCTACAACTCTATTAAGAGCCTACTTATAATCTAAATTAGACTGACCATTAGGATACCTTTTCCATAAACGATATTTACTACCTCTAATACTAATGGCATTCGAAATTTCCCGAGACAACCAAGGCGGAGATTTCGCTTTGAAAGTAACCTTTTCAAGCGGAACACAACTATCAAAGACCAAACTAACAAACGAGTTGGAAAATTCTATTTGGCTGGTTGCAGAACTAAGTCAAACAATATCCTCCCAGTGAACCGAGTTACAACCTAATTAAGTAATGGTGGGAACTATCAATGCTAAAAAATTTCTAAAGCTTAAACTACACTGCGCCAATTAAAAAACGGAACAGAAATTTTCTTCGAAAAAAAACCCAGATTTGAACGCTTGTATCTTGGTGAAATAACACCTTTCAAAAAAAAAATTTTGTTTCTAGTTGAAGGAAATTTTGTTTTCTTTTCGATACTGGAACCCGTTTTATTTTATTTAAACCTCAATAACTCGACAAGAAGTAGCCGCACAAAATTTTCCTAGTATCATTTTGCAAGTTTTCTAAATTCTCTATAAAATGGCCGATTTGGATTTTTGAATGAAATATCGAGCAAGTTCGTTTACAGTTTCAAACAGCAGCAAATTTTTTATTTTAGACACCTTTTGTTTTACTCAAAAAAGTCATAAAAAAAACAAAATAAAATAAAACGGGTTCCAGTATCGAAAAGAAAACAAAATTTCCTTCAACTAGAAATTTTTTTTTTTTTTGAAAGGTGTTATTTTACCAAGATACAAGCGTTGAACGCTGGGTATTTTTTCGAAGAAAATTTCTGTTCCGTTTTTTAATTGGCTCAGTGTATTAGGTTTAGGAAGAGAGTAACTGTTCACAGAAAAATCTAAAAGACTATGATGTGATACCATACTGAGAGACAACTGATTGAAAATATTAGTAAAAGAGATGATATAGTCAATAAGGGAATAAGAGGTGCACCAGCGGTTGGATAACAAAACGTTCGTGAAGAGAGCAGTTCAATAAGGAAAAGGATAAATTAATACTATTTAGATGATTCAAATAATCCCGAACGAAGGTGAAATTTTGGAGTACATATATCGAAATTAAAGTCACCATGGCCCTATTCTAGTAACTCCCGGGGAATAGAAATTTTAAATTTTGTAGCAGTTTTATTCCCTTTTCCTCAAAGTGAATAAATTATTCCCAATTACAGCAGTTTTGACGTTTATTCTTCCATACCTATTTTATGAAAGAATTGATGGGGAATAGAGTTTTTAACGAAAATGTTTGTCTATCGATGTTGATATTAATAATATTAATATTATTTATAAGGGTTAAAATACCTAATAATTTTAAAGTAGATAGTGTAGTAATGAATAATAATTATTATATAAACTTCGGCCGTCGTTATCACCATTAACATAATGAAGATTGAAGGATTCTTCGCGGATCTTTAATCATTTTAATGTGATTTCATGGCAAACCCCTGTATAGTTATTGCCTAATTGACAGAATGCACTTTTGTAAAATGGGGAATAAAAAGTTGGAATAATTTACCTGGGGAATAACTGGTGTAAACAAAATATGCCCTATTCCCCGGGAATTACCAGAATTACCAGAAGGGAATTACCTAAAGGCTTGGAGTGGGATTTTGCACAAAAGCGAGAAGCGAGTTTATTTCGTTTTTTTAAAGAATACATTTTAATACATTTAAAATTTAAAGGGAAAAAACTCCCTTACTTAAAGGTACATTTTTAATAAAAGTAAATTTCCAAAATTTTAACACTTTATAAATCACTACACTATTCTAAATAACAATTTTTATAAATCTTGGCACGGGTTGGACTACCCTAGATGTTGCCCGCTAGTGCTGTACTCGATTAAGATGCTTCGGGCATTACATTCGAATAAACTATAGAAATTTACCATTTGAAATTTATTTCCCATTACCAATTTGTTCAACAATATGCAAAATCCTTTTATCCTTAAGTTCGTATTTGCTATATGATGACATTGATGTCTGATAATGGTAATATTTCTTTAGACATTGAAATCCGAAAACTAATTGCCAATAGTCATTTTCTCATAAAAACAAATAAAATACGAACTGATGAATGACATATTATGTGAAATTATTTCATCGTTTTCACTTTTATTTTATAAAATTAATTCATTTAAATCAAGTAATAAAAACTAATTTTTAGGTTTTTTGCACATTTGCGTAAGGATCTTCATTTTTGAAAAATGCGTCCTTTAGTTTGGACATACTAAAAATAAATTAAATAATGAATTTAACATTAATTAGTAGTATCATTTTAGCGTCATTTGAATTTGGCACCAGAAATGATCGGTTGTCTACACTATTATTTACGATTTATCTTGATATTTTCGAAATTTTACGGTATTTTGAATTTTTTTAGAATTGGTTTTTTGACTTTTGAGGTTCATAATTATACAAGATTTTCAATGTCTTGCTTATTGATTTGAGTTGCTTAACTTTGAGTAGCTAAGTTAAACATTTTCTAATATAAAACGAAATTTTCCTAAACTTTAAAGATGTTTTAAGGTAACCAGATTTTTTGAGTTTTACCGAGATTGTTGAGGATCCTGATTTTAATTTTTGATGGCGGTGTTGAGTTTTAGATGTTGCCTGGATAGTGTTTCATGGTGTTTAATGATTAGCGCTTGGTATTGAATTGCACGTTGTTAAGTTTTATTCAAGCTTTCCGATGGCATTCCTAAAAGAGTATCGTTAAATATGCCAAATATATTCGTATATTATTCAAAGAATGAGATCTTGATTTTATGAAATTTCTAACACAAAAAAGTTAAGGTGATGTTTTGAAAACCAATAACACGTAAAAGTAGAATCTTTATGTTTGATTTTAGAGCCGATACAACATTTTTGCAAGCGGTGAATGAACTCTCGATTTACAATTTAGCTACACACTAAAAATAACTTTGGTGGGGTTTTTACAGCCAAAAGCAATATTTGCGTGACACTCTGCACCAAAAGAAACAATTTAGGTGGAACTCTGGTTGGACTTCAATATTGTAATCTACAATAAAAAATAAATTTTGTCGCACAACAATAAAGTTTATTGATGTTCAAACTGATCAAAATTGCGAAAAATTTAATATCAGGATTATTTTTTATAAATCGTATTATTTTAGACTGTGACCGAAACCTGTGATAAATATTTTTTAGTACAAATTTCTGACATTTATTTGAAAAATATTCCCCTACATTCACAATTTTTTATTATGCTGTCCGAATAGTGTAATAATTTTTTGAAATAATTTTTGACATATTTCTCCTTCTCATATTTATTATCACAGTGTAAATACAATAATTTCCGAGAAATGGGAAGATGTTTTGAGAGAAAATGACGTTAATAATACCTACAACACAATTAACATCAATATTACTTTACAGTACCTTCTTATATTGTGGCTAGGTAGTGGTCTATGTACAGGAATAAGACTGGTTGTTTATTTTTATTTAAAATTAACGTTTATTAAATAATTCTAAATTTCAAATGTATGCTATTGATTTGTTAGTAGGTGGTCAGAAAAAGACATCTTCACTCATTGTTAATATATAATCCGGCGTTGCGGGAACAATACTCGGTAAACAATATTTATGAAAATTGGATTGTGGTGCTGAATAAGTGTATGCAATGAGAATAGAATGAAGTTGGCATCTATTCGCATCATTGAATTTCCGATTTCTGGATATCGGATGTTCGCGACACTAAAAGCACTTAATTAGGCGATTTAAACCTTGATTTGAACCCATCAAAAACTTACAGCAAGGAAACTACAATACAATCCCAGTTGAAAACATGCATCCTAAAACAGCGAAAGAGGAAAATCAATCCTTTGTCATAAAGTACTAAGGCGACTAGACCAATTACGCAATGAATTTATTTTGTATATGTCAAAAATTATCATAGGATTTGACTGTAATAATTTGGGTGTGTGCGGTTTTGTCAAGTAAATGTCAAAAATTAGTACTAAAAAATATTTATCACAGGTTTCGGTCACAGTCTTAGGCTGCGTACCAATAGTCGGGTAAATCATTTAGTACAGTAAATTTCAATTTTAGTACATATTTACCTCAATTGGCGTACCAATTCTCTAGATGTAAAAATGGTTTGATGGACACAAATTATGGTTCGGAGGGTTAAAATCGCTGGCTTTTAGGTACAAAATGAAACGTCAAATATTTTTTAATATTTTTCTTTTGTAAAATAAAAATCAAATTTATTTTATTACCATTGAGTACGTATATTATTATAATAAAAACACGGAAATTTTAACAAAAATCACTGAAACGTCAAAAAGTTAACAACAACGTCATTAGTTTTTTTTTTCATTTTTAACCCAACTTTTTAGTACAGTATTTCAATTTACCCTGTACACTGCTAAAAAGTAGGTAAAAGAGCAATTTACCCGACTACCCGAGTAACCAAAAATGGTGATCACAAAATTTTAGACCAATTTGTCACAAAATGTAAGTTTCTTTTTGTCAAAAAAAAAGTTGACAATTTGGAACATATTTATGCGGGTATTTTGTGACAAAATGTACGTTGAATTTACCACCCAAAAAAAAAATATTAGTCATCAATTTGTCACAAAATGTAAGTTCCTTTTTGTCACAAAATAAGTTGACAATTTGGAACTTATTTATGCGGATATTTTGTGACAAAATGAATGTTGATTTTACCACCCAAAAAAAACAAAAATTAGTCACCAATTTGTCACAAAATGTAAGTTCCTTTTTGCCACAAAAAAAGTTGACAATTTGGAACTTATTTATGCGGGTATTTTGTGACAAAATATATGTTCATTTTACTCCCCAAAAAAAAAAAAAAGATTTTGATCATTTTTGATTTGGTGAATTTATATGTAATTCGCTAAGTCACTACGTTCTTGCCTCATACTTGATGTATAAAGTTGGAATTTTATTTTTATAGTTTGTGTTTGGTCGTAACTACCTGAGTACCTGATGAGTAAACCGAACTTTTTGTTTGTGCGAGTTTCTCTGCACGAAACCAAACTACCACATAGAAAACTCATGGAAAGTTTTCATTTTTTAAGAGTCGATACATTTTGTATTGACTCTCGGCTCGGGTTAAATTACGGGGGGATTTAGATATTTCTACATTTTTGGTAGATATTTTTTTAAAATAAATAACAATAAAAATATCAAATAAACCATACAATGGAGTATTTTTTACAAAATTATTTAAGTAGGGTCATAAAAACTTTTTTTACGCATAATTGCATCAATAAACCAACAAATATCCACAAAATTGTTGATAATTAGGTGACACTTTTATCATAAAAAAACTGGCGAATTTGTGACTAAATTTTCAACAAATATTTCAAAAATATTCCACCAAAAACCGGCAAATTTGATTTACCAAATGTTCGTTTACGCGTGACAATCGGCGTCAACCCCATCCACCATTTTTCATCCATATTGTGACAATTTTTTGTCACATTTTTTTCCACCAATCACCATTTTATGTGAAATTTTTGTCGCTTTTTTGTGACATGTGGTTACTCGGGTATTAAACTTGTTGCCTCTAAGGTATTTGTATGTTTTTAAAGTATTGAAAATGTTTTTTGTTCGTAGCAATAGTTATCATAGTCGAATATACCACGTGTATAATATGAGAAATCCAAACAATTTTGTCGGTCTTCGTTGTAATAGTGAAAGGTTTAGAAGATTTTATTTATATATGGCACCTTATTGGTTCCATCTCTTACCTAAAAATGTCAAAATGCTTCCATCTGCGCAGAAACATAAATTTAACAGGGAAATTCGGACTTGGTTACTTGACATCGATGATATCGAGCAATATTTTTAGTATAAATGTTAAATTATCATACATTATGTTCTAATGTGCCGTCGTGTAGTTAAATATATCTATTTTAATAACTGAGCTTGTATTTTGTTGAAGATTATTGTTAATTATGTAAACAAAGAATATTATATAAATTTTAATTAAAATTTGTTTTAAATTGCTCCACTACAGACATAATGTCTATAGGAGCTGTACTTTATTTCATATTTTATAATGTTGTTTCAACTAGATTTTAATTTTGTATTTATTTTATTGAAATAAAGATAGTAATAATAATAATAATAATAATATTGGTACGCAGCCTAATGGGCTGGTTATATAGACGGAAACGAAACGAAACGAAACGGACTAAAACGAAAGACAAGAGACATGGTTATATAGACGAATTGACGAAAACGTTTTTTGGCGTTTTGAAAATGGTTTTATTTCAAAAATTTATTCGCGCGCACAAAAACAAAACTTCATAAAAAATAAAATAAATACATTTCTCGAAAAAATGGATGTTTTTTATTAATCAATATATTATTGCTAATAAAAAAAACATGTATCGGCGTGTAAAGCTAAATAAATCAATTCAGAGACAAAATGGAATTTTTAATACTTTCTAAACATAAAACACGACTACACAGAACAAACACGGGGCCAAAGACACGCTTTTTCTGCAAAAGTAATTAATAATTCAGTTATATACACTGATTTTCGGGACTCAATCTATTTTTTTTTTTCAAAAACCTGCATCGATGCATTCTACCTAAAAGTCTGAATCCATTTTGTATTTTATTTAGTTTGTTTTGACAATTTGACATAAGTGCTACTAAGGATAGCAAAATAAATTAAAACCGATAGTGCATAACCGCAAAGACGAAACGAAAGCAAATTGAATTGAATCAATTCATCCGTTCGTTTTCATTCCGTTTCTTCTGTATAATTAGTCTAGTAGGTTTTCATACAATCAATTCGTTCGTTTCCTTTCATTCCGTTTCGGTTTCGGCTATATAACTAGCCTATAAGTGTTTATTGATTAAAACAAAATAAAAAAATGTGTATGTGTGTATGTATGCATTGGTCAAACAAGGAGAAAATTGAGGTTTAAAGAACATGTGGCCGTTACTTGAAATCAAAATAACAAGGCCAACTGTTACAGTTCATCATACATTGGAATCATAAATTTTCTGTTCACAATATTCGTCTAATTAGAAAAGTACAAAACTGGTGATTATGGGACGCTTCCGAAAATATGTATCAGTTCGCTAACAAAACAAACAGGCTTTCTAAAGAGAGAATTTTAGAAGGTTTTGAATACCGTTTGCCGTAATAACTAGAGCAAGAGCAAAATAATATTGATAACGTTTTTATTCATCAGAGCAGAGCATATTTATTTTTTCAGTATGGTTCAACAACAGAGGGAAAATATGGTAATAGAAACGCAATAGCGGAAGAGCAAGAGCTTTATAATAAAAATAATGCTCCTGTTCTTGAGAGCGATATTTTTTTTTTTACAATATCGCCCCTTATGAAGAGCCTTTTAATATTTTTTATTTTCGCTCTTGATAAATGTAGAGCGAAAAGCGAAATGCCATCCTTTTTTAAATTATGTTAGAATCTCTTTTATCCATAACTTACAAAAGTAGTGAATTTTCTCACAATTTCTGGAAAAAAATCTTTAAAGGCGGAAATCCTAAACGCCGGAAAATTTTGCGGTCCCGTCAGTTTCCGGCTTAGAGGATTTTCACTGTAATTTTAAATTTTAATAATTGGTGATTATTTTTTAATGAAATCATAAACGATAATCGAAAAATCGATTTCTTTACTTAAATAAATTAATATCGTAAAAAAAAATTTGTTCATAAATAGTTTTAACTGCTTATTTTCGAAAGTGTCAAATCGAGCGATAAATAGGGTTTCTACGCTATTACCGACATTTACGTGCAGACAATTACAAAGTAGGCGAAGACGCACAACGGTCCTGAGGATTGAGCGCTTTATATTGTAATTTCTAAAAACGAAGATGATGTTTAGAAAATGTGGTCAAAAACAACTTTCCGCATGTTTAAAATTAAGTTGCACGATGACTTAAAAAATCTAGCACCCAAAAATTTTTGCGCTCAAAGCGACTATCTGAACATCGTGTTCATCTAAAGCTGTCTTTAACCTTTGCTTTAACATTCTCTAAATAGGAAATTATATTATTAACCAGAATACTTAAGTATGTATGTAGATACATAGATTATCATTCAAACTGAACTTTACTGATTTAAATTGGTATCATATCGAAGATGCATGCATTGGTAGCTGTAATATGACTTTGCTTATATTTTCCCTATCAAATATGGTATTAAAAACAGAGTAGAAGTAATGTTGGTTCCTCCAGTCGAAAAGGGATAATTTATTTCGGGGACCTAATTATTATTAATATAGTCACTACATCTACGCAGCCTTAATAGGAACGCACGACATATCCTTATTTCTGTAATAAATTCAGTTTTATTTTTTCACAATATATAAATATGAATTTCATCAAACACACATAAAAACTATTTCTCCTGTTTACCATCTGTATTTTAGCAGAACGCCTAACAAAAAAAAAAAAGAACGAAGAAGAGCTGTACGCTTTGAATTACAAACAAAACAATAGCAGCAGGAACCAAACCAAACAAACCTTCTAAAAAGGAACAGATGTCCTCTTTACAATGTATATACTTAAAACCTTGTTAAAATTAATCAAAGAATAATCTGTTGATATTTTATTCTTATATTATAGAGTGCGTCCCTTTCCTTCTTCTTAATTTTAAAATTTTTTTTTTTTCTGTATTATGTTAATGTCTTAAAGAGGCAGGTGTTTTGTTCATTTAAGAAATATTGATCGATATAAATACAGAAAACCCAGCATTTTTACATTTAAATTGTATACAATTTAAAATTTAAATTATGAAAGCTATCAAGCTACGGGTGCCACATCTCCAAAATGACGAAACCGTAAATGTAAAAAAATTCGTTTTCATTTTCATTTCAATGTTGTTCGTGAATGAAAAATTGGCATCAAATTTTTTTTTTTGCCAACGGTTTGTGTATTTGTTTATACGTTTCTGGGAAATTTTGGTTGTTAGTCAAACATTTTTATTATTTTATTTTTTTTATCCGAATTTTAAATTACAGAATATTATTATGATTTTTCACATTTTCCCGAAAATTTTTATTTTTAATTTTATTTTTATTAGCCTTGTGGGAATTTATTACTGGTATTACTGATACGCGTGGAATATGTATCTGTGAATTTGATGTCAAATCGGACTTGCGTCTTTATGATTCACATAATTGCGGAACTGTTTTGTGAAAATCATGTGTGATTGCTTATTTAGAAATTTTTAAGAGTCATATCTTTAATTTTTTTTTTTGGCAAATTGTGATTTAACTCACGCATGTTATCCGCGTGTTCCAAATTTCCGATGAGTTAAATTTAAATGTGGTACATTAGTGATGATATAGGTGAATGATTTCATTTTTTTCGGAAAATTATATTCATGCGGCATTTAAAATGTGAGGCAATATAGTTGAATGACCTAAACGAAAGTAATTTTTACTTTCGGATTTGAACCTGCCTGTGCTCATTAAATATTGACATCCGTAACTACTGGTTCTTTAGTTCAATGTATGATCTATCATATTTTTCGGCCTAATTTTTTAGTGAAGTGAGAACCATGAAAGAGCTATTAGATGCGGTTGGAAGTATGTTTTTGATCTGTTGTTGATAAATGAGTTGAAAAGCGAGGTTTGACGCAGCACAGTCACTGAGTGTGACGATCTGTACTTATTTATCTGTTTCGTCAATTTGATTAATGTTGCCCAAAATATTGTTGTAGCTTCGGTGAAGCGAGTGTTTATTGTTTGTCGCGTGTGCGCTAAACTAAAAAAGATCCATCATATCCTCCCCCTCACGAAAACTATACGAGACAAAAAAACAATAAAATTTAATCATTATTTCGAAGAATACTTGTCATCAACTTTCCGTACACAAATTTAAAACCCCAGAACAAAACTTAAGTGTGTACATATTATATATTATAGTACATTATTTTTACGATTTCTAATTAACGTTAATCAAAATAAAAATAAAAATATTTTTAAGTTAAATACACGACATCGACAATGAATAAGAATAAGTAGAAGATGAAATTAATTTCACAGCCATATCATCATCACCATTAAAATACGTTTCTCTATTAACAAAATACAAAAAAGTTAAAACACGTGCTCATTTCGTTCTCATATCTTAATTTTGTCTATTATAATGTTTACCATTCCTAAAACCCAAAAACATTCAAACACAAAAACGTACGTACAGAATTCATCTTCATCATTCATATCTAATCAAAATGTGTATTAAGAAAATTAAAATTGAAATAAAAGAAAACGAAAAGGGTTTGTTTTATTGTATGTTCTTCTTATTTTGGGCCTCATTCTCTAATTGTCTATTTTAAGACTTAACATCTTTCAAACAAAAAAAAAAAAAAAAAAAAAAAAATACGTAATAAGAATTTATCGTTCCAACCATATTTGGGTCGATGTTTCTTAATAGACGTCGTCTTTACTCCACTTCTACTCTATAATAAATTTTTACGATTTTATTACAGTGTTTTGTATAGTAATTTAGTATGTGGTTTGCTGGTTAGAGTATACCTACATACTTTTGGTGCAATCACATTTCCACTAAAACAACAGTTCTTGCCTCCTGAAATATTAATACTCTATGAAATTAATAAAAACATGGTAATATAATGTTTTGCCGACGTAACCGAGCTTCCTGGCAATTATTTTTGTAAAATTATTTATAAATCGACCATTTAGTCGAACCCAAAAATTAACACAATAAGGATATTATTATCCTATTGAGCAGCTCTACGATGATAATTTAATTTTTAATGAATAGACGTTTGTGTTGTAAGTTTATCTCAAAGAAATCCCAAATTATATACCTCGCTGCCATAAATAATTTACCTTTTTCCTATATACATACATATATATATAGGTACACACACGTTACAAATGGTGTCATATTCCAATCGGATAATACAAATTTTAAATATGAGATAATGTAAAGAAGAATTTCCAATCCAAAAGAAATGAATATGATCGAGCGATCAAGTCGCGTGCCACCTGCTTCTAGTTTCTCGATCTTTTTTGTATACAACCGAAAAAAAAAAAATTTTGAATTTAATTTTGTACGCTTCGTTTTTTGTTTGAGGTAAAATAAAATCAAACAAAAAATGGATAAGGTAATGTAACACTTTTGCACCTGGTCTGATTTATGTAGGGTTTTTGCTCATAACATACGTTTCAATGGATTAATCTTAATGCGTTTATTTAGAAAAGGAGAAGGCTTGTTTTAAACTAAATACCAACAAGCGAAAACCCATCTAAATTCGTTTTCTGGCGCTTGTCAGCTCTTTCAAAAAGAGAACTTTACCTTAGGATAGTGAAAATATTACCAGTGTTAAGTTTTCCACATAATTCCGACGTGTTTGATTCTGATTTCCGCACTTTAATTTTATACAAGTAAAGTGTTGTGGTCCCTTTTGACCAGTTACTAGAAATCCTAGAGATGTCTTATGTCTAAGTAAATCTGAGAAGGCCATATTATTGCTTGCTTTTAGTAAAACATTTAGGCTAAGAGTTATTTCATCGTAATCCTCAAGGGGGTGAGATATCGCATTTCCACACTTTTGTGTTATACAAGTAAGGTGAAGTGGTCACTTTTGGCCAGTTACTAGAAATCTTAGAGATGTCTAAGTTAATCTGAGTAAGCCAAATTATTGCTTGCTTTTAGTACAATATTTAGGCCAAGAGTCATTTCAACACATGAAGTGAAGTCATTTGGGTTAAATTTAAGGTATTCTCACAGAATTTTGTAGTTGGCGTTCATTACATTACTCCTGGGTCAAATTTAGACCGATACAAAGAGCATTGTAATATAATCACGAATACTTGTAAGTTTGGATGATAATACAATTGTATTAGTTTTTGGAGATTTTAATTTACCCCACCTTGGGGTGAATTCTCGTTCTATGAAAAAATGGAATGAAAACAATCTTTCCATTTGGTTTCCATCACGTCTTTCTCATTAGTATCTTTTCACGCAACAGCAATGTGTGATTCTCGTTGTCCAAATGAAAAAGAACGATAAAAATACGCGGAATACTACACAGCAAAACATATTTTATCAAGTTTCATATATATTTCCGCTAGGTGCGCTAGGTAAATGGTGCAAATAGTAGCTAAATAAATGATAAAAGAGATTATAATTTGTAATTAGATTTAATCACTCTCTCAAAGAGAGGTAAATAGAGAGTTAAACCAGTTTTCGTCATTCCTTGTCAAAACATAAAATAAATTACTAAAATGGCCAAATTTTATTTAAATTAAACGAAACTAATTATTTAGGGATTTTTCTTAAATGAATTGAAATTTGTTTAATAATCTGCTTATAAATTAGTTTTAAAGTGACTAGTATTATAGTTTGGTTGCACATTTAACATTAAAATTGCAAATTTAGGTGTTATAAAACTGAATTTCCATATTCATTTATATTCCCACGACCAAAATACTCGGTGAGAAAGTTTTTTTCATATGAGAAGATTTTGACGTCATTTTTTTCCTTCTCATGAAACATGAATCGGAAATCACTATTTCTCACTGAAAATACTTTTCATTGTACTTTTCACAGAACGAGAATTGACCCCCAGTAACTCTTTTTCTGCGATTGAATCACGATTTATTGACACCATGTCGTCATTAGATTTATTACAAATCAATAATGTATTTAATTCTCGGGCGCGTTTACTTGATTTAATTTTTGTTTCAGGTAATCTTTTTGAACTACAGCATCTTCTTGAGGAAAGCGACTATTTATATTTAGTGAAAAATGATGAACATCACAAATCTATTTTGTTAACTTTGGAGATTGCTAAACCGCAGTTTGTAAATACTGTTAACCACTCATTTTATGATTATTCTAACGGTAACTTTCTAGGTTTAAATTCGTTTTTCAATTCTATTAATTGGACTGAGATGTTCGACTATTGTGATTTAAACGGCGCGGCGCCGTAAGTAGATTCTGCGAAATGGTTTTGGTTGGAATTGAAAAATTCATTCCGGTTAGAATTAGTCGTCAGTTAAATAAAGCTCGTTGGTTTGATAACGAGCTGCGTTCTAGCAAGAATAAAATGGATCGGTTACGTAAAAAATTCAAGCACCATCCTGATGCTCTTTGTTATCTATCACTTCAAAAGGCACGTCGTGAATTCCGTAAATTGCATCGATGTAAATTTCGTCGCTATATCAATGGGGTTGAAGATAAAATCAAAAGCTCTGCTAAATCTTTTTGGTTGTTTATCAATTCTAAAAGAGGAACGGTTGGTCACCCTCGTACTTTAAAATTAGAAGCTAAGGAGTCTGAATGCACTGCTGAGATTAGTGAAATGTTTTCGATGTTTTTCTCATCAAATTTCTTATTATCAACTGACCCCCTCATTGTTGAGCAACTCAATGTCAGTTGCTTAGGAGTTAGTAGTTTGGGTTCTATTTATTTGGATCTAATTTAACGCTAAATCATAATCCAGGTCCAAATTTAGTTCCTGCAATTGTATTACGCAAGTGTGCCCATTCATTAGTATTCCCTCTGGAACTAATATACAATAGATCACTGTCTGTAGGTTACTTTCCTGATTCTTGGAAAACTTTGTCGTGTTGTCTGCTGCCCCAAAAGTTTTTGAATCTATGGTTCGCGACATAATGTTTAATGAGTTTGGTAAAATAATTATACCACAACAACATGGTTTTTTCCCAGGTTGGTGAACTGCTACTAACCTCGTTGAATTTGTACATTTCGTGATAAATTCAATTGAGATTGGCTCGCCAGTTGATGTAGACTTTAAAAACGCATTTGATAGAATCTCTCACGAGATTTTGTTATCTAAATTGCAGAAAGTCGGCGTTGACTCACACTTGTTGTTATGGTTAAAATCGTACCTCTGTGACCGTAGACTGTTTGTCAAATTTAATGATTGTCTTTCAAGCGAGTCTAAACAAACGTCTGGAGTTCCCCAAGGCAGTCATTTGGGCCCGTTGTTGTTTTTATTGTTTATCAATGATGTTGTTACCTGCATTCATTCATCAAACTTTCTGTTGTATGCGGACAATATGAAAATATTCATTAAAATTGACAGTGTACGCGACTGCGAACGTCTTCAGCAAGATTTAGATAGGTTTTTCGGCAAGTGCTCCTGTAGTTGCGAATACCGGCTACAGAAAACATTTCTGTATCCGCTGTGACCCAAGCAAAGGTCTTGGTGGAGTTTTATATCAGACAACGGACGATGGAGTTGAATGCCAATCTCTTTCTTTTCGCAAAAGCTAAATGTTGCTCAAAAGAACTATACGGTCACATAGCTGGAATGTTTGACTGCCGCTTGCTCTAAATAAAAAAAAATCGACAGTATGTTAAGGACTACAGATTCACGGTTGTAAGGAACCATGCCAGTCTAAAATGTCTGATGGTAATGCGGGATCTAACTTCAAAGCTAGCATGATGGAGCTTATACTTACTGATTTTTGCCTTTCAAATCGTCCACCATAAAGGTAATAAAAATTTCATACCTGGTGCCTTGTCTATAGAGTGGATTACGATACAGTTAATGATCTAAACCAGTGTTCACAAATAGTTGATTATCGGCGTGCCAATAAAATTATTTCTTTAAACAAGCTTTTTTTGCGTACCAGCTAATTCCGTAAAATAATTTTTTTATTTCTAATATTAGGGATCAGTCAGAATTGAGCCATAATACGCCAGATTTTTATTTTTGTTTTTCAACGTAAATTTTTACAGGAAGAAACGAATAAAATAACTTAAGATACATTTTATTATCTCGGGGTTGGGTCCAATATTTTAACCTCAGACAATTTTCTTTGGTCGTTCGGTTCCTAATTATTTTTATAATATTCATCTGTAAAATACATAGGAACTGACAACGATTTGTCGAAGGAAAATCTGGTAGTTCAGGTATTGTCAACAGGCACGCTTCATTCTGTTATAAATCGCTAAGTAAGTTGCAGTAGATGAAGTATAACGATTCTGAATTTTTGGTCTTCATACGAACTTAAAGTTGAAAATCTCCTCGAGCAGGATGCGGTCCAACGCATCAATTTATTTGGATTAATTTGAATCATCTACCAACGCTGTTCTCCAACCAGTGCGCAAGTGAATCACCAACCATAGTATTCACATCCAGTCCAAGAAATCATTGACCAACTGTGATTTAAATAATCAACAAACCGGTACTAAGTTAGGTAATCTGTTTTTTGTTCCATATCCCATTTTAGTCAATAAGTTAATTTTATTTTATTGCGTCATAATTTATTTAACCAGTCGATTAATTAATCGTCTGTACGCATGCATAAGATTACTCCACACCAAGTACAGTGAAATCTATCCAGTCGAGTATTTAATCGAGTCACATGTGCATAATTTTTCGTTATTACCAAGAGCAGTGAATTCCAGTCTGTTAATTAATCGTGTTCACGTCCAACCACCAACTAATAAATATTCCAATTCCAATTACCAGCCAGGCACCTTTTGGCTAACCCAACTTTTAACAAATTAAGTATCCCTTTATATGTAAGTTATAATATTGTTTAAAATAAATAATTTGTTTTGAAGTGCGGGTTTTTTTGCCTTATTGTTTGTGGATGTATAAATCGTTCAATATTTATACAATTTCTGGCCCGTCAAGCCTTGATCAGGCAGTACCGGGTGTAATACAGCGCATCCTCATTATTTTGTGTGGAATGTATAATCACTCTTAGATTATACATTTTTTTGGTAGGATAATCGCATTTCTCTGCTTTTTTGATTAGATCTTTAAAAACTCAGAAAAATAAAAAATGTCCATACAATTTAAATATTTTATTTAGGAAATTAAATTCCAGTCGTACAAAAAACGTACATCGACAAATGTATGTTTTCCATTTGGTGCTGGAGGAGGAAAAAATTGGACCAAAATTGGCAAATCTATAGTTTTTGATTTAAGCTGTCGACTATAATATATTATATATTAATATTATTAGTACGGGTAGTGTTTCAAAATACATCATACCGCCGGGCGGTATGTTTCAATATAAAATATCTGATTTAGGCTCAGCCTTAAGGCCGCAAAAATCCTTCAGGCCATGAAATAATAGGTTTTTTATTAGGAACTACTTAAAATATCTACAACATATTTCAGATATCAAATTTCACTAGAATCCGTCAGCAAATATGCTTTTCCCATACATTTGATGCTATAGAGACTGAGAAGAAAGTCTGAATTGGCTTAGTATATAAAAATAAATTTGCCAAATCTAATTTTTCATTTGATATCTTTTGAAGTGCTCCGCAATATTTCTTGAATTTAAGCATACCTTTAAATAAGAAATCTGACCCCAGATGATGTGGCGGAATGATGTGATGTGAAGAGAATACTTAAAAAATCAACTGTACATCTCAAACCTCTGAAGTAAATTTTTATTAAAATTATTCCACAGAAGTGCTACCTAATTCGATTTTGAGCTGGAGATGTAGTAAACTTCTTCGATTGATTGTTATTGTTAAACAAACATTTGGTGAAGCAACTTTTTGATTAAGGCTACCAATCATAATAACATTAATGTGTTCCGCAACATTCTTTGGCTTTGGCTTTTATTTTATTTAAAAAATCAGACCTCTACCGTCTTCCCTCGAAAAAAATGATTAGTCCTGAATAGAGATCAATTGGTCCTGAATAGAGAGGTTCTCTTTGTTCGAGGGAAGACGGTAATGATATGACCCAAGGAAATTCTTCAGAACGTGAATAATGCAATGTTATATTAGGAACCACTTATAAAATCAGCTGAATAACTCAGAAATAGTGATATAGACGTCCGTGTTCCATGTGGTGCTGGAACTGTAGATAAGGCCTGGATTGGTTATGTATTGAAAAAAGAAAACAAATTTCTCTTTGGTAAATCTAATTTTTTGATTTATGGTTCAAAAGTACGTATGTGCCAAAATATACTAGCAGCGTCGTGGAATATTTGTTAAATTCTGTTCATGTTTTATTTAAAAAACTCGATTCCTTCTCCAACCGGAACTTCGCCGATTAAGCACCAATTCCATTGAAATTTGGTATCTGACTTAATTAACATATTTGTTGGTAAATTAATTAATTGCGGCATATTCAAATGATGAATCAAGGTGGCGTTTTTTGAAACTTTTCTAGACGAGGTTTCACTACAAACCTGTTTTTTAACCAGTGGATCGTCGTCAGTCGTCAACATCAAACCAATTTTATTTTTTTGTCATAAACATAGCAAACTTCGACACTTAAAAACTGCTTTGGTTTTTTTAAGTCGAAATGTTCTGGAATTGGTTTAGAGCGGTTTTTGCGAGAGGTTTGAATGTTTGATCAGACACGTAGAAGTTTTAGCTATCGATAAGTTATATGTGGTTTGTTGTGCTCGGCGATTTTTTACTTGTGGAAACAATAGAATAAAGAACCTGGATGAAATGTACAACGGTTTTGGTAATGTTGAATGTTTTGGCTTCTATGAATGAAACAAATATTTACGAGTAGTACAAACGATTTAAAAACAGCGTCATAGACATTGAATATGACGAGCGCGTTGAACGCCCTAGTACACCAACAACAGACGATATCGTCGAAAAGTCAGCAAAATGGTTATTGGCAATTGCCGAATCACTATCATAAAGGTTACTGACGATGTTGGCACATATATCATTTGGACCATGCCCCACACTTTTTTCCAAATGTTTTGGGCATGCAACGTGTGGTTCTGGTAGCATAATTTGCTTCTATATTGTTGAATTTCGTGTGTGAAATGAACGACACTACTCGAACGGGTCTTAACTGGTGATAAAACAACTAAGGCCTATAATGGGCCTAATAGAAGCTTCCTGAAGAGGCACGACCACAAAACGCTCGTTATGTTCGAAAGAATATGAAGGTTCTGCTCAACAGTCAGCTTCGATTTCAATGGCATAGTATACCAAGAGTTCTTCCTACCAGGCAGTAACAATAAGGAGTATTACCTTGAAGTTACACTTCTCTGCTTGTTCGTACATTTTTGGCCAAAAACGACACCGTTAGAAATATCATGATAGAAATATCATGATATATAACAAAAAAAAACTTGTAACAACTAGACATGTAGCCGCCGAAATTCAAAAGTCACTGAATGTTTTGATCCAACCATGTATTTTATCACCTAGTAGTTTTCTTTCGAGTTTTCCGTATTTCTCGAAAATATTTGGTATTAGTAAAGGTAGTTATAATATGTTCCAATTAATTTCATTGTTTCCCATTTCCTATAGTATTTCAATATTTGAACTTTATTAAAACTCTAAAAACGTCTTTTCCATTTTCTTTGTAAGAATAACTGCAAAAAGGTCGATTTTTGAAAACTCAAATTTTTTTTGGCGTGCCAGACAAATTTCTAAACGTGCCAAGTTTGGCACGCGAGCCACGTATTTGCGATCACTGATCTAAACTCTTCTTTGACACCTAATAATATTGACATTAATTCACCTGCTTTTAGCGTCCCAACTATTAAACCAAAATTTTAAATAACTCTACCTCTGGATGATCGACTGTATTTTAGGATTGAACCTAAAGCATTTGAACTTTTGAGTGATGTAACGGCTTGGAAATTATGGATGGGCCTCAGATGTTCTCTGGATGGAACTACGTAAATTATTTTACTGGCCAAAAATGGGAAAAGATATTTAAACGTCTCAAACTGTGATGTGTGTAAATAAACCAATCAACATCATTTCAATAACAGAGATGGGTCTTACTAAATTTGTAGAAAGGCCATTTCAAATATTCCTCGATTATCTCGGGCTATATCCACGCCCTAAAAATGGTAAGACGATCATTTTAGTTGCCCTGGATAAGCAAACTAAATTTCCGTTATTGAAATCAATGGCCACGGCAACTTACGTCCGTAATCAATTTCCTGACAAATCTTTCGGAAAACTCCGAAAATTCGAGCAATTTTCACATAATGCCATTAGATATCACTAAATATTTGCTGTCAAAAATTGTATGACATTTTTATGTTTATGAATGCATTTTGTAAATATAAACAAAAATATTTTCGTGTCATAAAAGTGACTATTATTAGTACGTGATAAATTAATTGATTTTGGCTGTCCCTTTCTGAAAAAATTCAGTAATATTTTTTTGATTATGTAGTGACATCTAGTGGCAACCCCTCTGTACTTCTTTTTTAACCGTGCTGCCTCTTTTGGAAAACGCTCTGTACTTTTCCAACAATCGTGCTGCCTCTTTCGGAAAACATGATCTATTGACTCAAACAGTACTATACTATGTAGTAACACCATTGAACACAATATATAGTGACACCAATCATCATAAAAACATGAACCAAGTTCTGCGATATTTTGACAGCACTCAATACTTAATCAAAAGTATGATTACGGAAAATATGAGCCGTAAAGCTCACAAAGTAAGGTATTTAAGACAAAATCCAAAATTTAGTTCAGTAGTAAATGTCTTATTGACATATTATACAAAATGTCACAATGAGTTGAGATTTAAGAGCGATACTTTGATAACCAAATTTTTATAGAAATCATACTGCCGAACTTACACGCGAAAGTGATAACCGCACGAAGAATATGCCGATTAAAGCACGGTATGAAAAAATTCCAGAGAGTGCGATTTTATATCAAATTTATCAAGAACAGCTATATAAATTGAAAACTTTTATTACCACACATTCATCAGATAATCTATTCGACATTAATTTACAACCCTGTTAATCTAATCGCACCTACATATTGCAGCTCTATTAATTATTACAAGCAAACGTATTAGGTTATTTCGATAAAGAGCTTTAGTTAGTCTATCATAGTAGCGTCTTATATTCGGTATATAGAAGGTTTTTTGTAAGATTCACACAAAGATGTTCCATCAACTTTTAAAATTCACCTCATTCGTTATAATCGCAATTGCAGTTTCAAGTGCAAGTGTTAGTTTCTGAGTATTTCAATTTTAATTAGGGTTTGATCAATTATAACGGTTATATAATTTTTTTTTCGTTTATTTGTTATATATTTGAAACATAGGCATCATCGATTGGGGGCCGAGTACAAAACGGTTTTGATGCTGTTAGCCGTGATGCTTTTACCGTACGCGTACATAGTATGGTAAATCGGACAGCTCAGTTTGCTTATTTGTCGACTGGTGTGGCAATTTCGGAAACTATTGTTGTTACCGTGGCACAAGCAATTGAAAATTATTCGTTATGGTTTGTATACTTTGGCGGTGTTGTGAGCGCCCAACAAGATTCCCAAGAAAGTCAGAATGGCGTTGCACATCCCGATTTTAATTCGGTCACTGTGAACAATAATATTGGAGTTATAAGACTTAACAGAGCAGTAACTACATGTATGTATACGATACTATAGCTAATTATACGTATGATATTTTAAACAAAACCAAATTTATTTCAGTTATTCCAATCTCATTTGGTAGTACAATGGGTTCATTTCAAGTATTCGGTTACGGTTTCAACGCTCAAAATCAACTACCAACCATTCTACAAACTATGCTATTGGTAGGGATCACGAATAGCGCATGTGCTAATATTTATGGCAACACTTTAGTTACTGAAAATAATTTTTGTGCTGTCGCCATAAATGATGGTAATGTGGCCAACGGTGATCAAGGTGGTCCAGTAATACCGCTGTTCCTGGAACTTCAAGTTATAGGTATCATTTCATTCTGGGGACGAGATCCTACGTTACCGGTTGTTTTTGAACGCGTTTCCGCGTATAACGATTTTCTTGGCAATTTTTTGTAATAAATCAACATTTTGAAATGAAATAAAAAATTCTTGATAAAAAATTGTTATACATGTACATATGTATATAACGTGTTTATCTTATCGGAGAATTGGACATAACCAATTCGGCCTTCTACGCAAATAGTAGTGAATTTAATTCTTTATCCAGTTGGATTCGAAACCCGGAAAGACTATCAAAACTATGGAGATTGCACAACAATAAATGGGCCCTATGGTTATCAATATTACTAGTACTTAGTTCGCCAATGTCGATACAATGACAATTTGAATCAGCAATTTGGTTGGATGGAATAAAGGCAAGTGTACATTCCTACGACGACGCCAAAAAGATGTTACAGGCAGCTATTGGAGATGAGCGTACAAAATACCTGATGATACAGGAAAATTACAACGTGAAATAAGGATGATACGCGAACTGGAGTTTTTGTTACCAAAGTATGGGTGTTGTTTGCAAAACTGTTGCGAAAAATTCGAGAACGAGTCAAGCAGACTAACATTGAATTTTACAACAAAATGTTAAAACTGACCCGAGCTGAAGAACTTTTTTAAACGATTGAAAATTGGCGAACCTAATTATTAAAGTCAAAGTCAAATCAGAGCAACGAAGGACTGATGTGGAATCATCTCGAAAAATCGGTGCAATTATTGGAAGATCGAAAGTCTCACTCACACCAATGAAAATTGTTTTAGACTGAATAGGCCACACACACACACACACACACACACACACACACACACACACACACACACACACACACACACACACACACACACACACACACACACACACACACACACACACACACACACACACACACACACACACACACACACACACACACACACACACACACACACACACACACACACACACACACACACACACACACACACACACACACACACACACACACACACACACACACACACACACACACACACACACACACACACACACACACACACACACACACACACACACACACACACACACACACACACACACAATCAATTTCAATAGTTTCGACACTTGTGCAAATGAGCTGAAATCCCGAGGCAGACCTATTTTAAATGTATATTGCTCTTTTAGGCAACAACGGAATTATCGTTCTCTAGGTGCAGCGCCAACGACCATGCATCGCTAGTGTTTTAAGAAAATGGTCTGTCGTTCACCGAAATACGGGTTATGTTAAGCTGACGGATGGGTCATGTCAGAAAAGGTAACTTGTATTTTTTACTGATTGCGACGTTTCGATACAGGTTTTACACTTCAAATTGAACCTTTTACAATTCAAATTCAATTACTTCGGTCTAAAAAGAGCAACGTATTGAAATCCTGTCAAAAATAACGAAAAATTTGGTTGGTCCAAAACCACTTTTTTCGACGTTTTGAAAGTCCCTGAGTCTGAAAAAGCAAAAAAAAATGCCCGTCCGTCTGTCTGGATGTCTGTTCGCGTGGTATCTCGAGAACGGCTTGTCCGATTTGGAATTTTTGTTCGCCAATCTGTTTCTATGGTCAAGGCAGAGATTTGAAAAGATTTTGGAGACTGTACGTGAAGAGGGTGGGGTACCTGCCATACGAATTGACCCAAAACATGTAGTTATATAAATATTTACGATTTTTTTATAAATGTTTGTTTATATATGTCTGCCTAGGGTTCGCAAACCCGGATATCGAGTACCCGGTTACCCGGGTAATTTCATGATTTTTCAACTATTCGAGAACCGGGTATTTTCATAAAATTACCAGGTTCCTCTTTTAACGCAAATTTAATAATATACATCATACTAGTGCATTTTAGTTACGAACTCTATTAAAAATTAAAAAATATTAAAAGCTTCTATTTTAAGTACACGAAAAATACATTATTTAGCTAAGGACACTGTAGAACGCTTTGAAATAATACAACAGTTTAACAATGCAAATTAAAAGTAAAATTTAATATAGCTTGTGGCCATGATTCAATAAAACAAAAGGTTAGTTCGAAATATGTAAACAAATGGCCATCTTTTTTTTTTGACGTCACTCAATTCTAGAGGATGGTAAATCCCGACAAATACTGAATCCCGGGAGTCGGGATTGAGAATTCATCAATCCCGGGAATTAAAAAAAAGCAATTTCCTGGTCAATTCACAAAAATTGTATGTAAAACTCACTAAAAACAGCAGTTTCAGTTGAAATATTTTCTTTTATTGTTCATCGAATTATCACAAACATATTGCGATGAAAGATTTGTTACTTATACCAGACGCTTCTTACTGAAGTTTACTTCAACGCCTCCAAAAAATTTGACTAATTTGAGGCCACCATTATCTATTTCTTTCGCAACCACTGTCATGTTAAGGATAAGTTTCCTATACTGCTGCCAAATCATCAGTCAAATTTTCTGATTCGAAATCATTTCAATCGGGTTTCGGGTTCTTCGCTCAGTATTTCTTTGTTTTAAGCTTTAGGTTACGTGATATTTTGACAAATAATTGTATTGCACACAGCCACGTAATTTTAGAAAATGAGCGATATTTCAGTGCTGTTCTACCTTGTTTTACAGTCGAACAGTAAATTTAATACTTTCCCACGGGTAGCTTTAACATGATTCTGTAATAACGAGTTCTATCACTTTTCAAAGCGATGTTATCCAAATAAGAACTCACAGGGTTCACAATACAATGTATCCCGAAGTATTATTGATGCATATATTTACTTTTTCTATTTGAATTTTTTCCCAAATTCCCGGGAATTTTAATTAGAAAATCCCGGGAATCGGGTTTGATCAAATATGTAAAATTCAGAGAACGCCTCTTCTGATAGGAGCAATGCTAATCTCAATTTCTGAGTAAAGAAACTGTTGCGGATAGTTTAATTGAAAAATTTTAATTGAAATTAAAATCCGCACAATAGCGATTTACAATAGTTGAGAACATTGTATAGAGAGAGAATCTCTCATTTATTTGTGCGTAAAGAAACTGTGGCAGATAATTTATATTAAATTAAAATAATTAATATCAACATCTTATGAACGTATCACGCAAAACAGCTACGGCTAAGTAAACCACACAGCCCATCCCGAATTTTTTTGTGAAGAAACGCACAGCTCTCGCTGTTTGTCGGCCTGTAAGGTTTTTTGTGTGATACCCAACATAATGTATGTAAAATCTTCCTTAAAAAACCTTACTCTTTGGTTTAAGGTCTATTTAAGGTACAATATAGTAAGTAAAGGCCTTTAATCTCGAGTTATTCCTTCTCGGCTAAAAACTAGCGGCTAAAAAAATATCAAATTGTTAAATGGCGATTATAGCAGCGGCCGCTGGACAAATACATTTTATATTAATTGTTTCCGTCCTAGTTTTTTTTTATTTATTTTTCTTAACTACACTAAAGGAACACGGGTACCCGAGTACCCGAGTATTGCTCTGTGGAACTATTCGAGAACCGGGTAATGAATAATGTCGGGTATTTGCGAACCCTATATGTCTGCCTGTATACAAATAATTATTATCCATCGTGGTTCCAGTCAAAAATGTAATGATCAAGTTATTTGAATGATCAAGAAATCCGGTCACAGTATTCCAGGAGGTGAAATTGATTTCCCCTCACCAATATATGTATGTTTTGCTTTCAGAACTGTTTGGCCACTTTCCTGAACTAAATCAAAAAATCAATTTACAATCAATTCCATTGCACAAGTCGAATTTCACCATAATTGGTTAAGAAACGGGCAATGGATGATTAGACATATTCTAGAACTTCATCTAAAAATCATTTTAGAATCCCATTTTCATATAAAACGTGAATAAAACCTTCTGATTGGTTTTAAAACTATGCCGATGACATTTATTATACGTTATTCAATGATGAAGTGCCAAATAGAATTCTAAGGAATTGTTATAGTCTCGGGAAAGAGGCTATTTGAAATTTGAAACGTGTCAGCACCTTGCCTTCTTCAATAAATTTGAGCCAGAGGGAGACCCAACTGAATCGAAGTTGCTATTAAAATGAAAGATGCGAATTAGAATCCTGTAGTCGTCCCGCCACACCAAATTTGTGGAGCCCGCAAAGCAATTTTAAAGAAGAAATTAATAAAATGGTTGGTAGCGACGCCCCTAAAAAGATTAACGAAGTTTTTGTGTGCAAGGATTGGACATTTTTAAATTCGGTCACAGCACTCATTGCTTCGTTACGTAATCGACGAGCTTTTGCATTTAGCCAAGAAGTCCTTATGCATGCCAGCGACTGATTTAAGTTTCAGCTACTGGCGGGTTAAGGTCATCAGTGAAGATCCGAAGATATATCATTTGGTATAACACGGTTTCGAACAATCCCGTGTGGTCAGAAGAATTCAACGGTGACATCTAATCGACAGATTTCGAGCTGGTTTGCCAAACGTCACCATCCTAGCTTACCTTCTTGATATAATTTTGATTTTAAATAGTTTCAACTAATATTATACACGACCTTATTGAACAAGGAGTCTGCGATTTTGGACATGAGCCCACGTGAATCTGTCACAGGTTCACACCTTTTTACAAACCTGTTCGTGCGGTACACCAGTTCGTCCGTTAACCAATTTGACAAAACCCCTCTGTGGGCTTAGAGTAACGCTTAACTTCTGCTTTTGAAAGTTTGAAGCGTTTATTGACGGTTTGTACTTCTTATGTAGGGTTGCTGAAACCCATTAGTATGTTTCTTAATTATGAACATTAGTTTGATATCAATCAAGATATCTCGACCAATGGTTGGAAGATGAAAACGGGATGATAATCGTCAATTCGTTATTCTCTGAGTAGATCTTAAGAACTTCGAGTTTATAACTAGTTCCAACTCTTACCTTCAGTACGTTCTTGAGAAGATCGTGTTCAAGATCATCTCTGGACCGTTACTTTTATTTTCGTATGACTTTTTTGGCTTTTATCATGACTTCCATGCTTGATATAAAACAGATCAAGTTGAATTAAGGAAGTTGCTTGCTATAATACCGCCACTGATGTATGTGTCATTCAGGAACCTTTAAAACTCTGTCAGTAAAACAAGAGCTTGCATTTATATTTCTAGTAATATAAATGCATCTTTTACCCACGCAGTGCTTCACAATTTGTTAAGTCTGCCCTGCCCGAAGTGATTGATAACAGTTTGTGTTTGATGTGTATTGTCGATTTAATTTTAAACTGGAAGGTGACGAATTGAATTTCCACCTCTAATCATAGGTGCATCGCTTTTAACAATAACTTATTGTGAAAAACTACGGTTTAAGCCATATCGTAATCAGAAATTAACCGATTGAGTACCATTCTCTTCCAAGCTTGTTTCAATTCTTAATCCTTCAACTAGTGTTCGGTTGGCTAAAGGCGTTGAATTGCAAGCATCGGAAACTCGTTGACAAGAGTTTGTTACTAAGCAAACAATTTGGAACAAACCCTTTTGGTGATATAACCTTAAAAAAATAGGTATAATCTGATTGGGATAGTTTCATAGTAACACAAGAAATCTTGGAGAAACTTCTGTGAGGAAAAATGTTCAGGCTAAAAATGACGTTAGTAGAGTTGTCCTTTGGGTTCCTAATGTCAAATTTACCTTCTCGTAACGAGAGACGGGTGGACTGGTTCTATCTGTGCACTTTCCTGGTGATGACACAATCAATACTGATTATGGTGCCTCCGTGGCCACTAACATTTGTATAACGCTCCTCGCCATTGGGACTAAGCAAATCAAATTATTACGCCTGAAGATCTGCATTGGAGTATTTTCTTCTTGGCACCGTTCAAAACCGGTGATGCAGTTGGGATTTTTCAAGCTGATCTTCAGCATTACTTCTCTCATTAGGGACCAGTTATTCACCTTTAGCCAGGGCTTGCATTGCTTTTAGTCCTGTCCCACCTTCTTGGAATAGGAATAGAAACTCCCGAGAAACTTGGCAACTCTGATTATACTGACTCTAAGGCATTTCGGTCTAATAACTTTTCCTCAACCTTTCAAGGAAGCGTTTACATGTCAACCCATCAAAAACTGATTTAGTTGTTTTTACTAAGAATAGACATATCGACGATGTATATGTTCCGTCTCTTTTTGGTATACAGATTATCAGATTGACTAGGTCAAAAATTTAGGTGTCACCTGAGATAGTAAATTTTCATGGAGGAATCGCTTGGATTGAAAACTTCAAAAGGCAACTGCTTTCTTTTGGCGATATAGAAGAGCCTCCGAGAGTAGTTAGGGTTTATTTCTCAAGAAGTGATGCTTCATCTATAAATCGCTGTTTCAACTTTCTATAGGGTGGTGGACGGTGGTTAATCTACAATGTTCTTTTATTAAACTGCACAGCTGCAATCTTATGCATTTCGCTTGAAGGGCAGTGGGGCGTTTAATTTCTTGATGCCTGAATGCAATTTCACTAAATCATTTTCGGTAGTTCTATATCGAAAGTTCAATGCGGGTCGTAGAATTATAATAAATGATTGTCGGAGTCTTGTTTTCTGACAGCTCTCGCTCTAAACTTAATGCAGAATTCTTCGTCTACTGTCCTTCGCTTGGTATTACCTAATTCATTAGTTCAATCAGAAACAAATGCAATAAAATATGCTGTAATTGATGCTTTGAATCACGATGAAAAAAATTAAAATATTATTCTCTGTACAAATAGCAAATCTATGCTTTATTGGTTAGGCAACCCTTTGACTTAAAAAATTCATTAATCTTCATTCTTCGAACAAGAGTATTTCGATCATGTGGGTTCCTATGGGTTACCCAAAGCTGAAGAATGCGTGATAAGAATGCGACAAGAATTTCAGTCTGTGTGAGGTGAAACAGATTTGGTTTGTTACCTTGAAGGTTCACTTATATCGCATGAAGTTGGCTCGGAGCGTTTTATGCGAGAAATGTCTCAAAGATGATGTCGACAGCATTCATTTCGTTTGTAGTTGGCCTGTTTTCGATACAGTCAGGTCCCTTGGTCCAGATAGGGTCTATATGTGGCATTTAGTGCTGAACTTGGTGGGTTTTAACCAATTTTAATAATAATAATGAACGATTGACGTTCGTATTCTGCGTCAAATCGATCCGAAAAAGCCATTTATCCTGATGACTGATTCAAATCCTTATGAATTTGGTGCTGTACTAGTACAAGGTGATATATATGATGGGAGGCCAATCGAATACACCAGCCGCAGTACTGCACGAGAAGCATTCACAGCAGTTGGGCACTAAATAAGTACCGAGGCTACCTAGAGGGTACTGAAATCGTAGGACCGGTCATCAACAGCTGATATTGTTCCTGATAATGAAATTCCCGTTTAGCCAGTTGGGCTATTTAATTTAACAATCGTTTATACCGCAGGTAATTCGAGTGTGGTGGCTGACACTCTGTCCGTACTACCTACCACTAACGAGCCGAGTGAAGTGCCTTCGAGATTGATTCTCCCCAGAAGAAGTGTGTAAGAGAAGCATGATGACCCAAACTACGAAAACTATGTTTAACGAGACTATTTTTTGGAGCAAGGGGTATTTTACAGCTATAATAATGAAGAAGTCGAAGAAGCTCAGCTAGTGCAGCCTGGCATATCCATCTTTCTTTAGAACCATATTTTAATGCCCTACCATTCCGATCTGACCGCTCTGTGGAAAGGTTGAAACTTAAAACCGAGCGAGCTTTTCAAACGAACTCATGATACAATGAATGGAAGTTAAGGATGCCGATTCTTTACAACATTGCCTGTGGCTGACAGTGGAGGCAACCGCTCTGGGCTGTACGAAAACTTTGATTGACTTGGTGTTCTTACGTTAAGATACCTACCAAGGCGACTCTATTCTATCAATAAATCCCGAGGCCAATCCGCTGGAGCGATGTGACAGGGATCTGAAACCTCAATTGAGAATTTTAATTGGAGATCTTCACACTGAGAGACCGAACATTAATCCAGAATTGGAACACCATCATATTGAGGCCACCGATAAAACACCCGCCTTCCCAACCTTCGAAAGGGAGTTACGAACACTCGAGGGTGAGTGAGTGTAAGACCAAAAACTACGGTTTCTACTTATTTGAGGAAGTTGCAAAGTATGATGAAGGATGTTCGTAAAGCCAATGAGCAAGAGCAAGATCGGCAAAAGGAATATTCAAACAAGCGACGTTAACATCGAACATTTAAAGTCGGTCGCCGGCTATTGGTCAATTCCCATGTTCAGAGCAAAGCAACCAAAGGATTTAGTCGGAAACTAGCATGCCAAACTGCGCGCATCTACAAACTTGTCAACTCAATTACTCATGAAGTGGAAACGGTTGACTGAGACTATACTCTAATTAGAATAATCATATTGCTACTCCGGGGATAGCGCCTCATTTGTGCTTACAAATTCTATTCGACGCAGAGGAAGCGCGATACAGACGGAAGTTTTGTGTTTAAACTTTAATGAGACGTTTTAAAATTAAAAGTTATTGTTACTTTTTTTAACAACGTTATATGCATTATTCGAAGTTGCGCTATTGAGACAGAAAGAGGAAATAAACTAAATTATTGTTTAAAAGAATTGTGAGTTATAGGCGATAAACACACAAAAGAATTTAAAATTATGACAGTTTTATATGAATCCATTGGGAAGTTGGCAGATTCATAGAAGATTAGTAGAAGTTGAACCCATCCGGTTGAACCCGGTTGGCCTTAGATCTTCATCAAACTTTTCAGCACACTAAGTTCTTAAGAGAAAATTGCACAGATGTGGCTGGGCTTCATGACGAAGTTTCATAATCATTTCTTTTAACGGATAATGAGTGATTAATTCCGGAGCTTAAAGAAAGCATGCTATCCACCGTGCCACCGGGGCGACCATTCGGTACAATAATAAGTAATTGTAGGTAATTAATTGAATTGCTTCAATTGCCGCCCCGGTGGCACAGTTGTTAGCATGCTTGCTTTAAGCTCCGGAGGTCCCGGGTTCGATTCCCGGCGGGTGATGAAAAAATCACGGCTGGTTAATGTAAGGGTCAATGAACTAATCACTCATTATCCGTTGTAAAAATGATTACGAAACTTCACTATGAAGCGGCCAAATCCCTCCATGGGATGTAGCGCCAGCGAAAAAAAAAAAAAAAAAAAAATTGAATTGCTTGTATATAATTACTATTAGTTATTTGTTATATTAAAATAAATGACATATTGTCCTACTCAACGGTGAAATTACAATCACTCAAATGTTAATGATTGTTAATGTTAATGACAAAAAAAAGATTTACGATACCACATTGCAAGCAAATTAACAACTTTGCTATAGCTAATATTATAGCTAATATTGAAACTAGGGGGCCCCTGTGCAATTGCACAATTTTATTATTTGTTTGTTTATTTATTTCTATGCAATAATTCTGGGCCTCGAGACATCCCCAACTCATTCGCAGTTTACTTTTGACGTCCTAACTTATGCTGTAGCCTAATCGAAGACGTATGGCTATATAGGTCCTATAGTACTAACATGAATGGTGCGCCGGCCCATGAATTTTGTACTTCAACAAAGGATCATAGATGTGTTCCTTGCCATTACCGATCGTAATCAGGTGATCATAATTCCATTTAAGCATCTCTTCCCAATGTACCGGGTTCTCGTCAGGATCCTAACCCGCAGCTTTAACCACTGTGCCGTTTGGTTGGTAATTTTTATTATTTATATGGAACAAAAATTCAATTATTGTTCAATTTCATTTTTGATTTTTCCGTATTTTGCTTTTTTTATTTTCTTTTGAGTATTTTAAAATTTTCAACAATCACTTGACTAAATACAACATTTTTCCTCACAACTACCCCCGTCGATGTTTTCCTTCTCTTGGGGTCTCCGAAATTTTAACTGGGAGTGCATCAGAATCAGTCATTCTGGAAAATGCGGTATAGAGTTGTCCATGAGTAAAACATGGCTGAGGATGAAATAAGCCAACTTTTTTGAAAATTTTACCCTGTGATTTATTTATAGAGGTAGCGTAAGAAAGCCTAACAGAGAGGTAGAGATAAATCATTAGCTGCGTTTAGTGGAATTCTTGTTATAAAGTGAAGAGTGCCACAATGTGCCCCAGTAATAATTTCTGCTTTAATACAATTTCGACTAAAATCCTTCAGGACCATCCTAACACCGTTGCATAGCCCATTTTTTATAGAAGGATTTCTTAGGAGCATATCTATGCAACCTTTCTTTAAATTTAAAATGTGGGGGAGGAGAGGGGGGGGAAGCAAACCAGTTGGGTTCAAAGAATTCAGGTATTCAACTTGGAAATTTACCACCTGTCCCGTCATCAGTTTTTATTGTGTCAATGGATGAGTAGGATAGTTTTTCGGAAACTAATTTTTCAAGAAGCTCTTCATTGAGCTCTCGGACTTCATCATTTTTTGGACACAATATAGCGTACTGCGATATAAAGAAATATCATTGGTTATGAGCGATTCCCCAAAAATATCAGCAATTAAATCCTGTGAGACTTATTTATCTAGCAAATCTACAATTTCAGGTGCGATACCATCGGTCCTTCATCCCATATAAGACAGTCAATTGATGATAAGAATTGTCTTTTTTAAGGATAGTTGGGGAGCAGATTCGGAGCAATCCCAGTCCAAGCTACACTCATTACTTTTTTATTACTATTAGAGATCTTCTGCTTCAATGTCAGATACAAAAATGTTTTTCCACTAACGCCGGGACCATCGAGGTTAAAATATACATATATGCGGATTAAACTCTAATACTGATGCCGCCGAAAGTTGATCAGTATTTGGAGCTTCCTAAAACTTATTTTCAGCAATATTGTTAGGTGGCAAAATATTAGCAATATTCAATATTTCTGAGACGTTTGGTATTGCCAACTACTGACAGAAAATCAAAACCTATTTATTTTACATTGAAATTTTAAGTCTAGCATACAACTACTAAAAGCTGTATTATGGTTCATGCCTTGATGAATAAAATCTTCCATCATATTACATTTGAATCCAATGAAAAATTTTAACGGATGCAGGATTGCAATGGGTCAGGATAGTCACAAATAAGGATCTCAAAGAATTAGGTAACATATGCTCGCAAGCCTCAAATAAACAGTTCTTCCACTACCATTAATTAATCCACTTGCTCTTGCTCTTCTTTATAGGTTAGGTAGGTTTTCAGTGCTTCAAATGATGTAGATTCAGTATCTTTAGCTGAGAGACGAATTAGTCGAAGATGGTAACGCTGTTATTGAAACTGCTATTATCCTGCCAATAGTTTTTCCAAGAAAATGAGAATTTATAGATCGCTTTCCCATTTCGAGTTTTTGAATATATATTGATTCGGGATGTCGCTATAAAAAAATTGATGAGCGTCTGTGTTTATAGGATTAAGTTCAAAATATGTCGTCAAAGTGGTAACCGCGGCAAATTATCGGCACAAAGCACTTTTTATATTGTTTTTCTGAAAGTGAACCTACTGGCAATCTTTTAGGTGAACAGAAAACATCATAGTATTGTGAGATTAACCGCATGAATGGGGAATTCTTGTAGATTCCAAGCTGCTTCTTGTGAGCTTGTATAGTGACATTTTAGATATTGCGATATTTCATCATGTTGAATCGCCCACTTCAGTTATTATTTAATGAGTTGATTTGAACCCCAACTCTTGCACAATCAAGTCCTTTAGTTAAATATTTATGAATTGTATTTAATAGCTTTGACAGTAGAGCATAGTTCAACATTTATATGTGCGTAATATTTCAAGCTTAAATAGGCATTGTTTGGAACTATAAAACGTTTATCAACAGGAATATTTGATCGCAAGCGGGGAAAATATTCTGGTTAATTAGAAGGTAGAAGCCTTCTATATTGGGATAACTTTCCATATACAGTCTCTCGCTAAAGTCTACATACACCTCCAAAACTTTTCTTTACGCGTTGAGTACCTGTTCTGGATAGGTAGAACGATAACAAAGTACGTTGAGGACGTTTCAGGACATTCAGGACAGTGCATCCTTGGGCAACTGTAATCAACTTCAATAATTTATTACATCCGAACCGGGACGTCGATTGTCCTGAAACGTCCTCAACGTACTTTGTTATCGTTCTACCTATCCAGAACAGGTACTGGCTTACTGATGACATGTATAGTCATATATTTATACACTTTCTACCAACATGCTGTCTCGACCTGTATCCTTGAGCAACTGTAATCAACTTCAATAATTTATTACATCCGAACCGGGAAGTCGATTGTCCTGAAACGTCCTCAACGTACTTTGTTATCGTTCTACCTATCCAGAACAGGTACTGGCTTACTGATGACATGTATAGTCATTTATTTATTCACGTTCTACCAACATGCTGTCTCGACCTGTATCCTTGGGCAACTGTAATCAACTTCAATAATTTATTACATCCGAACCGGGAAGTCGACTGTCCTGAAACGTCCTCAACGTACTTTGTTATCGTTCTACCTATCCAGAACAGGTACTGGCTTACTGATGACGTATATAGTTTTTTATTTATACACGTTCTTAGAACATGCTGGCTCGACTTATCCGGAACCTCAACTTCACGCTTCTTTGTAAAATATTATTAGGAGGCCTAGCGGCCCGGAAAATAGTCAGCTTTATTCGTTATCGTCTCATCTATTCAGAACATGTACCGTTTTGCCCATACGGGCTGTACTTTCTGATTTATAGTCATTTTCGCACATCGCTTCTCGCTAAGTCTTCTCCATAGCAGTATCCCATGGTAGAAACTCGAAAATCGACGTTTGAATTTTTTATGCAATTTTTGCTTTTCCAATCGATTTCTAAGGCCATTCTATGGATATGTGTATCCTTGGGCAACTGTAATCAACTTCAATAATTTATTACATCCGAACCGGGAAGTCGATTGTCCTGAAACGTCCTCAACGTACTTTGTTATCGTTCTACCTATCCAGAACAGGTACTCAAAGCGTAAAGGAGAGTTTTGGAGGTGTATGTAGACTTGAGCGAGAGACTGTATGTATGTATATCTGTTTCAAAACAAAATTCTTTAGGAAATTGCTTTGAACATTTTTCGTCCATCATACAAACAGGATATCGACTAAATTCTCCACTGCATGGGGTTTCTGATGTTCAATAACATAAATATACGACACGATCACACGACGTATTCAAAAATTTGCTGTTTTACGATATCACTAGTTAATTCTATTTTTTAAATTACTCGGGTTACGATATCAGGACGATCTGAAGAATTTTGGAAAGTTTTAAGTTCTGACTTTATTTCTTCCCCTGCCGGATGACACGTAAAAATGATAAATAAGTCTGGACGGCCAAACTTCCTAACAATAGCCATAATGTTCTGGCACAATTTGTACATGAACCTTGGACCACCGATAAACGTAGATGGTATAATATAAACTAAACAACTGGCATTATTTTCAAGACCATCGCTATTTACGTAATCCAAACCTCTGTAAGATTCAACACGAAGAGCTTTTTGATTATGTCATATTAACTACTAGCAACCCGGTTAAGTAGCTTCAACTCGAGCGTAGGCAAACACCAAATATTGTTGAAATAGTTTGTCACCATAATGAAGCGGATTAAAGACAGTTTGATATACTGAAATTTTACATGAATAAAATTGGCGGGACGTAGTTTTATTTCATACAGCAGTAGCGTGATTGCTATTGTGATGTATATGGGTGATCACTCTTGGGAAAGAAAAGAGGAAATGTCATCTGATCTATTACTGAGATAAACAGCGAACTATTATTGGGATAAACAGCCTGTCGTTGTCAGTCGTCATGAAGGTTCCGAGTAAAAATTAGTGTAGGACGACAGTTTCGATTAGCATCGGCTATTTCGTTAAAGCTCAGAATCATAAAATTATAAAAACATCTCTGAACCGGAGTGCGGTATCCTGCAAAATTAAAGCATATCTTCACAAATTAATTTGTGATATCATGTTTATTAAACCAAACGGTATAGTTGAGAACTAAGCTATTTCAGAAGTCAGCACCAACTCAAATGCAATGTAAATTTGTATCAGTTCAAAACGGTAATTTTTACGAGCTCTTACTATTCTTACAAACTCATAAATGTACTAACATATCAAAAGTACTTCCAAAATAATATTTTATTTCAGGGTCACAAAACATACATAAAATTTTCACAGATTTCAATTTTACATTTTAGTGTTTCTTTAAACAAAATAAATAAATAATTTGACAGGTGGAAAAGGTATATATGTACATACGTATTATACATGTAACAATAACAATAAAAACAAAATAAAATGAAAAGAACCATCCACCAAATCAGTGAACGATGTAATCAAAACACAAGACACAAAACAGATGTCTTGTCCATTTCCTTTCGAGTAATAATTCTTTATGCGCGTATCTTGGTCAAGTAAGTATTTTTGGGTTTTGCTTACACCGGTCGAACAATTTTAAGTTGTTTGTTTATTTTATTGTATTAATGACAATATATTTTATATGATTATCTTTTATGATTGAGATATAAAAACGAAGCTCAACAAACATTAAACTTAAAGACATCATAATGATACCGAGTCCATGTGTGTTGCTTTGTGTACTTAACCTTATGCCCTAATTACTTAATTTTAAATGTATATAGGGTATAGTACAACACAATGTAGGTAAATAAGATTATGTCGCACTAAACAAATATTGTGTCGTATATTATATGTATATGGTATGTATATCAAGGGTTAATAAAAAGGGTTTTATACCGGTACCGGAATATACATAATATAGGCTTTTATATGGCACGCGTAATACCTTCTGTTAGTATTACGTTTTTTTTTGTTTTTGTTTTTATGAGTTTGGATTAAAAATTCCAGCGTAACCAAATAAATAATTTTTTTTATGATCGTCTTGATAAGCATGCATTAACGTCTCGTGATTGTAATATCAACAACAAAATATTATAACGACAACAAGAACCCTTTTCGTTTTTTATTTGTTTTCTGTGTGTTTATGATTTTGTGTCAGATTAGATTTGTTTTTTACTTTTTTAGTACTCGGCTCAACGACGTTTATGAGTAGGAACTTGGGAAAAAAAAGGTGAAAATAATTTGCATAAAATGAAAATTATTTAAGTAGCAGCAAATTTGAAAGAGGTATGAATTTGATGTAACAGTGCGAGAGTGTCAAGTTTAATTTAGAAATTTTTTCGAAATACGATATAATTCGTCACGTTTATCGCCGTGCGTAACGTAATTTATTTACTTGTACATACAGTGATGCAATTTATTATTCGTACACCATCAAACATTGTTTTAAATTAATTTAAAACACCTCTAAGTATTGTGTAATCAATTGTTTATTAATATATTACTGTGTACAGGTACATGCCAATAAATTAATAAAATAAAAAATTGATCACAAAAAAATTAAGTGTTTTTAATTAATTAAAAGAATATCAATGTTTGATGGTGTACGAATAATAAGTTGCATCAATGCATAGTGCTTTTAAATTTTCTTTCGATTATCTGAAAATTGATTCTTTTCGGTGACAGCTCCGTTAATTTTTTGCAGATGGAGGAAATTGTTTCAATTCCAGTGAAAACCTATCCAAGGGATTCGGAGCGAAAAAAATAGAGATCCAGCTCCGTACCACTCATCCTGAAATATTTAAGCGAATTGAAGACAATGTCTGATTTCTAGTATTTAATCTCTGAAAATATGATGGACAGTGACATAGCTATATCAACAAATACCCTTCGATTCATAAATAATCAAACATTTTTCCGGCGGGGGTTATACTGCTACAAAAAATACTTTCACTCCTTTCTAATTTTTAATGGAAGAAGGCATTCATTTGGAAAATTTTAATAAGCTGCCTCGTATAATATAATAGGGAAAACACAACAAGCACTACAAGGAGACTACAAGCAGTCCTCCTGTGGAGAGTTACTATTGGGTTAATAGCCAGTAAAACTGCATTGTTAAGAAACCTCAACTTAAGCAGCTAAGAAAACGCTCGTTCTCATAGCGCTGCAGGAAATAAGACTAATTGATAATGACTTTCTCGATTGTAGTCAACGGTTTTTGTTCATGCCCTCACCGTAGAGAAGCTTGATCAAATCTACGCTCAATTTTCTACGGCCAGCTCGAAACAGTCTTGAGCATTATTCAGCCACGTGACGTTAAAACCGTTTTGGGCGAGTTATATGTTATAATTAGTATTTATTGTATGTTTAATTTCATGAATGGTTAAGTAATCTAAAATAATAATCATAACGTGGAATCTATTTTAGAGTTCTTCGAATTAATTCATTTTTCGGGGGCAATATGTTTATGCAAAAGTATAAACTAAGTTTTAAAGTAACCAACACTGCTCCAAACAACTTTATGTATTCACAGATGCATCGGAAAGAGCGTATGGAGCTGTATTATATTTGAGTGCAGATAATCAAACGAATGGAATAGGTATCCGAATGGTTGCAACAAAATCTAAAGTAGCACCCATAAAACAGCTGTCACTACCATGGTTTGAGCTTTGTGAACTAGAGGTTTATGGTTGGACCGACTCGATGATAGTATTTTCCTGGCTTACACCTTCAGGATATTAAGCCAAATTTCGAAAGCTAGAAGATCGCACCGAACAGGAGTCCATACAAGTACATCATGCAATATTAACAGCTGTGCACCTAAATGTGATTTATTAGCATACACACGGCGATGTATTCAAAGACTAAAAACGGCAAAGCAACTAAGAAGCGAGAAAGTACAAGTGCAGAAAACTTACGAATTATTACGTAAGGGCAGCATCCGTATAACAGACAGTATCGCTTCAGCTTCACCATTGGGCGTGGTTGAACTCAATTGAGCAGAAAGATTATATATCAAATCGGCACAAATCGAATTCAAGCAAGACGTTGCTGACATACAACGAACAGGGCATGTGACTGGATTATTGTTACTTACATCATTTCTCGACGAACATGGTGTACTGCACGTTGGTGGCCGATTAGAAAATGCATCGTGCTCGTTTGAAACTAAACATCCGGCAATTTTACCAAAATGGCGTATAGTAAGCAAGTATCTAATTGATGAATATCACAAATGCTATTTCTATGCTAGTTTGGCTTGGATTTTGGATATTGGATTGTAGAAGATTAGTATAAGGTTAAAGTATATTACCTGTTTCAAGTCTAAACAGCGTCAAAATAGCCAATTATTGGGAAATCTTCCTAAATTTCGAGTGAACGTAAGTTGCCCATTTCAATATACGGGCGTCGATTATGCTGGCCCTATTTATATGCGTATAGTTGTCAAGGTCGTGGGTAATTCAAAATGGTCAAGGTTATATTGCACTATTTATATGTAAGGTCGTGAAAGCGATCCATATCAAAGTAGTCACTGACTTGAGCACCTCTTCATCTATTGCTACCCGTTGAAGTGCACCAGACGATGGCACAAATTTCGAGGCTGCAAAAAGGAACTAGGAGAATTATTTCGATTGTTTAGTAACGAAGTACATTTCATTTTAATTAACGAATGTTTATCTCGAATGTTGTGGCAGAACCTGCCGGTGCGAGTACAGCCATTTAAAAAACGGTGGTCACTTGACTTCCTTATTTCACTAAAACTTCGACCTAAGTGAAAACAAACACGTTTAAATGTAGATGTGGGTCAGCTGGTTTTACTACGCGAAAACAATTTACCTAAATCAACATGGTTGTTGGGTAGAATAACAGCCGTTCATATCTTTCCTACATACAACGTAGTAAGATGGCAACTATTAAAACAATGAATGGTGAATACAAACGGTCAGTTGTCAAACTTGTCCCATTGCTAGTACTCGATGAAGAAGTCCAAATGGAAATTCGTCATGGAAAACAATAACATTTTCGAAGTTTATAGTTTCACAAATTTTCATTATATGTGTATCATTATTTTAATATGTATAATTATAATTAGTATTTATTGTATGTTTAAATTCATGAATGGTTAAGTAATCTAGAATAATAATCGTACCGTCGAATCTATCGGAAGTAGGATTGCCCTCTCGAAGTCCATGGGTACCAATGCTATCGTCTTTGTAGCAGAAGTACATGATGTAGTAAACATCTAGGAGGGAGATCAATGAGCCCAGATAGTAAATATCGCATACCGGCCGGCAATATTATCAGGTTTATTAAGAGCCTGAATATTGACTGGACGGATAATTAAGCAGGGTCCAAGTAAAAAAAGATCTTTTAGGTCGCAGGGCGAGGAGACTGAATGCCCACATGGCCCTGCAGTAAGAGTAAGGGAGTAGCCTTTCTCTAAAAGTTGGTGGTTATTAGTACATACTTCCCTAAACAACAGTAAACCAAATTGACCATATCCTTTAATAGATATTTTTCTAGCCCCAGAACCAATTGTGGATCTAACCTTGAATTAGACCTCTTCTTCGCTACAACGCGTAAAATCAACGTTTTTAGCATATAACTCGGTTGTACTAGGAAACTTGGATAATAAAAAACAAAATAATCGAATGTGAAAACATTGGTCTGGAGTGAAATTAAATTTTCACTAATCTTCTAATAACGTGAGAAAAATTGTTTTTCGATTTTCGTAAAATTTTTAGATCAGATTACTTGAAGTTACAATCTATATTTGAAAATATAAAATTGGATGCAGTAGGCGATTGAAAAAAAATTCATAGCAAGAAACACGTGTAGAGATAAAATAGAGACCTCTATATTCTAAGACGAAAACCCAAATTTCGCTAGCCAAACCGCGTATTACAAAATGAAATTTTGCGGTAAAATTTTAATTTTCGATTTCGGCTGTGAGATTTTTATTTCTAAAATTTAATTTCATTTCAACTGCGAACTAGGCTTACATATTTAAAATACAGTGGGCAATTAAAATAATAATAAGAAACTCAAATGATGAAATGTCAAACTTTAGCTTCACATTTATCGTACACGAAGATAAAACACAGTGAAAAATTTGTAGAAATAAAGCAGGGACATCTACTATTATACTACACTTCGCTTTTTCACCTAGACTCCAGGATTTTTAAGACCTAAGGTGATGATTATTCGCGGTATACACCAGGATACACCAACGGAGGACATAAAAGCTGACTTAAATGTACTGGGTGAGCCATTTTAATCGATGGATAAAAGTATCTCCTAAAATACGCCAGCTACAAAAACAAATGGACTAGCACAAATTCTCAAGGACAATCCGGGTCATCTTTCTGTATACATACTAGGTTATACATATTCCGGTGTCAAAAATAGGGTTTTCGATTAAAATAGCTCACCCAGCAGGTATATAAAATCAATAAATACATCAAAAACAAAATGGACAAGATAAAGTGGTTCAGCTGCCGTGCTTCATGGCTACTTTTGAAGCTATAACTAGAAATACCGACATTCAGCTCATTCATGGGTGCTGTGGATATAGAATAAGTTGGGAAGTCAAAAAGAAGGGTCCAGTTCCTCAATGCAAAAAATGCCAGTCTTACAGCTGTAACGTGAACTACAGGTGCGTTAAATACACAGGGTCACATCAGCGAGGTGACTGGCCAAGAAATAATGATACAACCATTGAAGTCAATTGTGTAAATTGTGAAGGAAGCGATGTAGCCAGCTTTTCCGGGTGCGCAGCACGAATAAATCATAAACAAACTTTTTAAAGACAATGCTAGAAGAAATTGTAACGGTTTGGTAGTATTGGCGAGACGCCTGAAATTGATTTTCTGGGCAGACATAATTTGCACATAGAGCGTTGCATCGTGTACTCTTGTTAGGAGATTCATTAGGCATTGAAACCCCCAAGCTGATATTCGCTAAAATTACAGCTACGTCTGGTTGCATTGGTGATGGCCGAAATTCGTTTATGCTAATATCTATCCATTTTTGAAGATCGGGACCTCTGATATTACATTTCTATTTAATTTACTACAACTTGTCTGTCCAACTGTGACTTTAACACTAGGCACCCTCTATGGGACAGCCACGGTATAAATCAGAATGGTAGGAATCTGTCAAATTTTTGTGAAAAAAATAATATACAGATTTGTTCACCATGCTGGCCATAGGGATGTTGATATTGGTGAGACGCCAGTTACCATGAATAAGTGCTGCTTGAATCTCTCCCCGTATTATATTAGGTATCGGATTCCTGTAGGGTCATGCAACATTGCAAAAAAGTAGAACCTTTGTATATCAAAATGTTGACTGGGATGGATCCAGGCATTTCGTGCATCACATGCTTGACTTGCTGTCAGATAGATTCATAGCGATTAGCAAATTACATGCAAATAATAAACACGGCTGTGGATAAATTTGTGCCTTGTAGGAACTCTGAACTGAAAAGCTTTCCACCAGATATTTTTCAGATGATTAAAGTCAGAAACTATTTTCGAAATATATATCGTAAAATGCCGATCTCAATTCCACCCTCGTAAACCGGTTACATACCGGTTCCGTACAAATTTGAGCGACACAAAGTCAGACAAAATTAACCTGCAGTTATCATTGAAGCTCCTTACAAAGAATCAAGTTGGTTTGGAGGATACTAACGAACCCGCAAGTTGTGTCGATCAAAATTGAGGTCTACTACGAGAATACTGATTCTGTGGTCAGGACGATGAATTCGATTTTTCCATAGATATGTAGGTCAATTATTTATTTCAGCAGTTTCCATATGAAACGCCTTTTTTCCACTGACCCAGATGAGGTAAAAGACATAATCATAAAGGTCTAAAATATAAAGACTTGATGGCGTTTTGAACAGGGCCATTAAAAATCTATCTCTTTCTGGTGTGCTTCAGAAAGTATTGTTGGCCAGTTATGTGCTTGCTTTCGCTCACTTTCCAGAAAAATGTATGCTGCCAAAAAACATACTCAACCAAAAACCGGGAAAAATAGGGACGCCAGGAAATACAAGACCGAACAGCCTTCTGAGTGGCTTTAGCAAAATAGCCGAGCGTATAGTCTCTCGTAGATTTTGAGAGGATGTGCATATATTGATACCAAAGGAGCAGATTGGATTCGTGTTCAAAAGTTCGACCACTGATGCCTTAATGAGTTTGACAAATCGACTGAAAACGCCAAAAGATATCGTAAAATCACTGCTGCATCGTTCTTGGACATTCAGAAGGCGTTCGATACAGTATGGCACAAAGGATTAGTGTATAGTATCTAGGGTGGTCTTTCGCCAGTTTTGATCTCAATAATAAAATCATATTTACTAAACCGCCACTTTGTTGTATGTTTGGATGGTGTGAGCTCGGGTTCTAGAAACATTGCGGCTGGTGTTCGATAGGGTTCTGTCATTGGACATATCCTATACATATTCTACATACTTGACATCCTGACTCCTACAATTCCGGAAACTAAGCTACTGTCCTACGAGGCTTCGCTGATGACACTTTCGTGTTCAGCACAAACTGTAGTGAATACCAGTACTCGGTCAAAGTTGAGGATAATTCAAATTCCTTAAATTTATATTTTGAAAAGTGGAACATTAGGTTAAACACGGCCTAAACTCAGCTATTTATATTTATCCAACTAGAAGGTATACAAACAGACTAAATAAGGCCATCCAGTGGCCTTAAATGGTGAAGCCGTAGAAGTGACTAGGTCTGCAAAGTATCTTAACATTACCGTGAAAAGCGACCTTTATTAAATGTGTTAATAAATCCAATACAAAATTATTTTTATCATAAAAAATCAAAAACATTTTTTTTTATAATACAAATTTTTGTTCTTGCTTTGTGATTTTCATGGTAAAGTGGTTTCTCGTCCCATGTTCAAAATGTCAAGAGGTAAGCTCTTGCAGCCTCTTGCAGCCCTAAATTACTTACGACCCGGCAAATAAAACCTAAAAGGTCCTAAATCATCCAGCGAATGCAAAATAGATCGCTTAGATTTGCTTTAACGATTAGTTGGAACTTGTTGGCAGCTCCGTAACTTACAGCTTCCACAAGTGCCCATGTTACCTCCACGTGGTAATCGCTGGTAACTAGATTACTGATTTGTTGGCGTTAAAGGAGTCAACCTTAAACAAATCACTCGGCTGATCCGATGGATCCGAATACCTGGCGCCCTCCAGATTAAGTAGCCTTATCTGTGTACTGCGGATCTCTGGACAGACGGACACCCTTTTCTCTGCTACTCGTGGGACCTAAATATGGATCACAATATAAAACAAAAACAGAAAAAGGAGCCCGGCTCTCTAACAAATCCGGGAAATGTGAATAAGTAGACTTGGGTCTGTAGGCTTGCCTCTGTAGGGAGGCCTCCCTCCAGCCAAGCCTAAATTAACAAAGCGGAATCAAAGCGTGAAGGAAGCTGGGTCCTCAAGACCGACCTACAACACTAGAAGAAAGGCCTGGAGAGTTCTACACAAAATAAGTAATATCTTGCCGGAAGACAGGTCGGAGAAAGACAAAGCCATGCTTACGTGGGCACAAAAAATCACTGAAGAAAAATCGGAAGGCCCTTCAGCTGGTCTACAGCTAAAAAGAATAAGATCTCAGGAGGAAAGTCCTAAGATCGCTAAAAGAACGAAGCTTCATGCTACCATTATTAGGCCTTTTAATGAGGTACTCAAGGATCAGCTGGTTGTGGCTGTCATTGACCAATCTCCAGCGGATGACAGTATAACGCCCGTTAATTGGAGGAAGGTGGAGGGTGCCTTAGCAATCCTTATGGCCTTAGCAAAAGAGTGGAGCTCTATGCTACCAATATTAGGCCTTATAATGAGGTACTCAGGACCTGATCCGACTTGTCGGGATGGGGGCTGGCACAGGAATTAGGTAAAACTGACGGCTTGTGTAGGTCAGAGATCTCTGCTGCTTTATACTAAGGCAATGCAGGGAGCTGGCGAGGTATGGCCCGGAGCCGGCTTTGCTATTATAGCTAGGGAAGAGATCCCCTGTAGGCCGAGAACCAGGGTGTGGATCGCTTCAGAGCCTAGTGATCCAAATGTGATACTCCAGTTACTGCAGATTGGTAACTCAGATTTGCCAACGCTCAACTGGAGAGTTGCCAAGCTCGAGGAGCTAAAGGCTGACTACAGGTCAGCTGTATTAATTTTAAACAGGGAGTCACTGACTACACTGGAAAAAAGCAATGGTACCGTAAGCTATGGTTTCAGTGCAGTAACACTCAAAATTTACAAGTAGGCCCCGGGAAGCCGGAGGCGGCGAAGTCCGAGGAAGCTGTGCTTGAAAGCTCATCTTTGATGATACCGTAAGAAGGACTTTGATGATACCGTGGGGGAAGAGGAAGGTCTAAAATGGTAACAATTTTACAAATAAACCTACACCACTCAAAGGCTGCATCAGCTGCTCTCACTTGGGTCACTGAAGACCGGTTACTTGACTCAAGACTCCCTATTATGGATTAATGCACATGGAAAAGAAGGTAGGGTTCGGTGGTGCATTCTCGTTAAGAATAATGTAAGTTGTTTTCTGCTATCAAATTTCAGCAATGGAGATATAGCAGCGGTCAGCATTGAGGTCGATAATCGGAACCTCTGGCTGATACCAGCTTACCTAGCTTATGATGAAGTGAATATTCCACCAGTCATTCTAGGTAAACTAATTTTGGATACTCAAAAGCGTAATGTTGTAGTCATCCTGGGGAGTGATGCAAGTTGCGATGGACTTGGGTTCTCCAAAAACTCCAATCTAAGGAACAGGAGGAAAACTGACTGGGATACATTTAGAACTATTCTGGGTAATTTATTACCATTGCCGGTACCAAAACCTCCAAAAATTACGGCAGAACTCGATGGCTTAGTGTACGACCTGTCCAGCGCTTTTAATGAAGTGATACTGGACTCTAGTCCTCTTAGTAGGCCTAGTGGCAATTCTCAGGCACCGTGGTGGTCCAAGAAGATTCAACAAACATGTCTAAGATGCAAAAGATTCTTCAAAATAGCAAGGAAACCAAGAATCGCTGTAGACTGGGACTCCTATAAGGAAGTCCTCAAAATTTACAAATATCAATTAAGAAGTGCCAAGAACTGAACTTGGAGATTATACTGTGGAAATATTCAGGAGTCTTCAGAGATGTCCAGGCTGTGCAAAGTACTATCCACTGGCCTTTCTATTCCAAGTTTACTTCAAACGCCGGATGGAGCATGGATCACAAATAGTACGAAATCGTTAGAACTTCTACTGGAGAACCACTTTCCTGGTTGTTCCGAATCTGCACCTTCTACATCAGTAGGTAATAAAACAAGTAGCCTCGTACTCCAAATTATTAGCAGAAGAAAGATCCTGTGGGCGATAAACAGTTTTAAACCATATAAGTCACCTGGAACTGATGGAATTATCCCTGTCGTTCCATGCAAATGAGAGTATGTTAAGTAACTATATCATACTCTCAAATAATCGTATAATTGAATTCCCTGAATATGATTTTATATTATGGCAATTTTTCGTAAAAATCGAAATCCTCCCTGATGGTTAAAAACAACAAAATATACTCTCATTTTCTTTTCTGCTATACATTTCTCCAAAATAAAAAAATTCAAACTCCTTTCCTGAAAAATGACATTTTTGACTTATCATACTCTCATTTGCATCGGACGATGTGAATATTCAACAAACTATGGATCTAACCATTTCCTGGTTAGATGTAATTTTCAGAGGAGGGCTAGGTAGAACTATGTCACATTCCTAGTAAATTGACGCAAATGAAGGTTGCATTTATACCTATTTTAGCTTGTCTTCTTTCCTTTTTAAAACACTGGAAAGACAAATAGAAGCTCATATTAAAGGCACGATTGTCCCGGAAAAGCATTTAATAACGCCTTTTTGAGCCTTTAATTACGTGCTTCCAGGGGCTATAACTCGGGCGCTTTCGAATCTAGGAGTGGATGAATCACTAAAGGACTGGATAGATCAAATGCTAAGAAGCAGGCTCATAATTGCCAGTCTCTGGGAATCCTCCGCCAGAAGATTTGGAAACAGAGGCACGCCGCAGGCGGCGTATTGTCTCCCTTGCTTTGAAACTTGGTAATAAATGACCTGCAGCTGAGCCTGGAGGATAGTGGCTTCAAGGTGGTTGCCTATGCGGATGATGTTGCTATTGGTGTCCGTGGCAAATATCCCGGTGCATTTAGTGAGCTTATGCAAAATGTCCTGGGCATTCTTTTATTAAGGGGCAATGGTTGTGGGTTGAATGTGAACTAAAACAAAACCGAATTGGTTCTCTTTTCTAGCAAATATAAATTTCCTCATGTCGATCATCCCACTTTAAATGGGTTAAGCTTGATTTTTATAGATGAAGCGAAGTTTCCGGGTCTCGTTTTGGACAGAAAATTAAACTGGAAACCTAATATTATGGAAAGGGTAAAGAAAGCTACGGTAGCGCTATACTCTTGCAAAAATGAAATTGGGAAAGGATGGGGGCTGGAGCCTCACACGGTCCATTGGCTTTATACCGCCGTAGTCAGACCCATTCTTCTGTATTGGGTGACAATCTGGTGGCCTGCTCTGGACTAAACTATCAACCAAAAGTTGTAGACAAAAGTTCAGAGAACAATCTCTCTGTGGATCAGTGATGCACTGAGGAGTACATCCACTCAGGCACTGGAGACCCTGCTATTTTTGACTCCTCTATAGACATCTTGCGAAAATAGTTGGCAGCTTGCACTGCCATACGACTGAAATCTACCTTAATGTGGACCTACAACAAATATCGACTTGTGTCTCTCATCTCCTAACATTCATATTATATGGGTGCCAGGACATTTCAATAGTACATATTGAAATGCCTCTTGCAGTATGCAAATTGCTGTTCCAAGCGGAAACTAGTAAGTTGACGAATGATGGTCAAGTAGTACCTAATGCGTAATAACTCAGCAGGTCTGACCAGGCAGGTGAGTCAGATCAGAGTAGTTTTTGGAGTGATTACGGTGCACTGTCTCATAGGTAGGCATGCGAGCAGACTTGGTTTCTTCACACATGACTGCTGTCGCAGTTGCGAGGACGAAGAGGAGAAAGAGACAGTACTTCATCTTCTTTGCACCTGTCCTCGTCTGGCTCGAAACAGTCTAAAGTTTCTAAGGGTACTCCTCTTCAATAACCTGATGGACCTTGGCAGAATGAGCATCAGGAGTATCTAGCGTTACGTAACAAGCTCAAAATGGTTTCAATGGGTTGGAGGATACATTTTTAAATATGGCTACGAAACATTTTATGTCTATGCCTGGTCTTAGTGGACCGCCACCCAAACCTAACCAAACCTAAGAAAATGTGAAGAATTATTGGAGATCAGAATTTTTAAAAGTCTAAAAATTGTGGTAATCGGTTAGCGAATAAAAGTTTTAATTCGTTCTAAAATTGTTCTGAATTCACGAGTAAAATTCGGAAATATCGCTTGACAGAATTTATTATTTTTATTTTTTATCAATTAACCCCTGTTCAACCAACAGTTAGAAAATGGAATAATGAACTTTTCGATGCAGAGTAAATGTGTATTCTACTTCTACCTAATAAGGATTTATAAAGTAAGATATTGAATCGAAATATCTTTAATCCCCTTTGGTATATTGACCTGCCAATAAAAAGAAAAAATCTCATTCAATCGTGACTTAACACCAATTTTCGTTCAATAATTTAATTTGGATTAACGAGAACCAAATCGAAAAACGGCTACAAAAAATATAAAAATAATTTCACGCTTATCAATAATCCACAATAATAATCGTTGCTAAGGATTCCCATATACCGAATACTCTCCTTCCACAAAAAAATTGTTATTGTCATACGAAGATTTGTTGCTTTTTCCAATAGTATATGTGAATATGCTCCAATAAACTATTAGGATCCCCCCTTATACAAACACATTTATAAACGGATTTATTGAATTAATATCAGTTTTTTATTTCCTTTAAACATACACCACTACAAAAAAATTGATTTATGGCCCCATTGAATCGAAATACTACATTATACATAAAATGCTCCTCTTTACGGTTTATTTTTTATTCGAATTGTATTTGATTGAGCATCGTGATACCTTTTTAATGTAATTCGGTGGAGTAGGAGACGTGCACATATAAAATTTATCACCAAAAATAAACAAAAACTGGTATATTGTTGGATCATATTCGAGGTTGATGAAAATTCGCTAAAATTCCCATACATCAAAGCACGTCTGCGGATATATTCGATAAACGGTACACAATAAATTTGGATTAAAACACAAAATCACAGTAAAATAAAAATCATTTTCCCCAAATTTTATATTCGTGTACCAGCTCCATTCATTGGAAATATTTTTTTTTTGTTGTAAATTTCACTTTTAATCTTTCCTGTTTTTGCCCCAAACAACGACCATTATTATTATTATTAGTTGAGGGCCATGTGGGCGTTCAAGCCACCCCGCACTGCGACCTAAAAGATCTTTTGTGCATGGACCCTACTTAATGAGCCGTCCAGTCAATATTCAGGCTCTTAATGAACCTGACAATACTGACGGCCGGTATATGGTGCATACCATCCGGGCTCATTACTCTCCCTCCTAGATGTTGTAACCTTTTGCAGAAAATGGCTGGGCAATGGCACAGAACATGTTCCGCTGATTCCGCTTCCATGTCACAGAAGCGACATCTATCCGTCGGACTTAGGCCCATTTTCTTAAGGTGATACCTTAAGGGGATGTGACCTGTGAGGAAGCCGGTAAGCAGCCTCAACTCAGGTTTCCTAAGTACGAGACATTCCTTGGCCCTGGCCGACGAAGGTGAAATAAATTCCTTCGCCTGTCGCAAACCTGGAATTCCGCGCCAGTAAGAGGACTTTTGCACATCCTCCCAGCGTTTAACTGCTGCCCTAAGGTGCCCCTTAGAGACGCCGCAGAAGGGCTCTGGTCCAATTAATGGAAAGGCAGATCCCTCGCGGGCGAGGACATCAGCTGCCTCGTTTCCCACAATTCCAGTGTGCCCTGGCACCCAAACAAGTGTTACCTTATTTGAGCTTGCCAGCGATTTAATAACCTTCAGACAATCCCATACCAGCCTTGACTCAATGGTAAAAGACCTAAGAGCCTTTAAGGCCGATTGGCTGTCTGATACGATATAAACCTTTGCGTCGTTTAGGCCTTTAGAAATGCCTATCCTAGCACAAAGTTCTATAGCATGCACTTCTGCTTGAAAGACGGTTGCATTGGTACCCAAGGACTTCGAGAGTGATACTCCACTCCCATGTATTCCTACCCCCGCCCCATCTTCCGTTTTTGATCCATCTGTATACCACACCAATGACCCTCGCTCAAAGGATGGTCCCCCTGTACTCCACTCCTCCCGGTCAGGTAATCTAACACAAAAGGGTTTGTGGAAATCCAGTTTGGCTGGCATACAGTCGGAAGGCATTCCTATAGTGGGATCTGTCTGAAACTCCTTAAGGATCTCCAGATGGCCCACCATATTGCCTGGTTTGATGTTACCCTCCGCCTGCATCTTAAGGGCCATATTAACAGCATCCTTTTTTACATGCAGATGCAATGGAGTTAGTCCTAGGAGTGTCTCCATTGCTGCGGTCGGACATGTTTTCATTGAGCCCGTAACCCCAATGCAGGCCATACGCTGAACCTTATTCAATAAAGTTTGCGCTGTCCTTTGTTGAGTTTTAGGCCACCACACTAACGATGCGTAAGTGATCATAGGCCTAATAATTGTTAGAAATGACCAGTAGATCATTTTTGGTTGTAGTCCCCAAGTACGTCCATAGAGTCTCTGACAGGCCCAAAAAGCCTTAGTGGCTCTATTATGAATTTTTTGTATATGTTGTTCCCAGTTCAGTTTATTATCCAGGATAACCCCTAGATATTTAACCTCTTTGGAAAAGGCAACAATAGTACCGTTTAACGAGGGAGCTACAAGCGAGAGCTTTCTCCTCCTCGTAAAAGGGACAATGACAGTTTTGTTTGGATTGACACTAAGTCCTTCGTTGTTACACCACTGCCATATCAAGTTGAGTGCATTTTGCATGAGATCAGAGATGATATCATCAAACCTGCCTCTAATCACGATAGCCACGTCATCCGCATAGCCCTGGACATCAAACCCATGGCTATTCAGGAGGACCAGCAGTCTATCAATAACCAATGACCATAAAAGAGGAGACAGTACACCTCCTTGGGGACAGCCCTTTACGGCCCTGATGGTTACTGACTCGCCACCTAGTGTGGCTGTAATATCGCGATATTTCAGCATGGAGCGGATCCACCTAGTTGTAGACGGCGGAACCCCCTTCTCCGTAGCTGCCCTCTCTATTGAACCATAGGAGGTATTGTCAAATGCCCCCTCAATGTCCACAAAGGCACACAGGGCAATTTCCTTAAAAGCCACCGCTCTTTCAATCTTCGTGACTAGACCACTAAGAGCCATCACAGTGGATTTGCCAGCTTGATAAGCAAACTGGTTCCGATGCAGTGGGTTATTTACAAGGATTTCATTTCTTATTTGATTATCCAGGATTTTTTCCATCGTCTTCAATAGAAACGATGTTAGGCTAATTGGCCGATAAGCCTTGGGCTGGGTGTCCAGACGACCCCCTCCCTTTGGTATAAAGACCACATTTACTTTCCTCCATAGTTTCGGAATATAGTTAAAAGCATAACTTGCCCGAAACAACTGGACCAAGCTGGGGAGTATTTCCTCAATACCTCTTTGAAGTAAAGCCGGAAAGATACCATCCCCTCCAGCAGATTTGAACGGTTTGAAAGAGCCAATAGCCCATCTCACCTTGCTGGGTGTGAACATTTTTCCAGAGAGGCTCCAGATCCTACTGTGGGGTGAATAGTCTACCTCACTTGAAGGGTCATGCGGGTCCTCCTGGGTACCTACCACTATTGAGTCCGGAAAGTGGGTACCTAATAGTAACTCCAGGGTTTCCTTCCGGTTTTCAGTGAACATCCCGTTTTGCTTCTGAAGAAGCCCCAAACCATTTGAGTGATCTCTAGCAAGGACTTTCTGGAGACGAGCTGCAGAGGGTAATTCAATAATTCCCTCACAGAAGTTTCTCCAGGTAGCCCTTTTGGATCTTCTTAATTCCAGATTGTATTCCGTTAAGGCCATCCTATACTCGCCCCATTCCCCGGTGCGTTTAGCCTTATTGAACAACCTTCTAGATTTTTTCCTCAGCTTACTCAGCGCCCCGTTCCACCAAGGGACCAACTTAATGGACTCTCTTCGCTTAACTGGGCAGCTGTTTTCGTAAGCCGAGTGTATAGAATTATGCAGCTGGTTTGAACAGAATTCCAAGCCCTCTGGAGACTCTATGTTCCCCATTACCGAGGGCATTTCTGATTCGAGTGAGACTCTATAAGAGTCCCAATCGGTCAGTTTTGGAATTCTTATCTCCTGCCGCTGCATGGCCTCGGCCGCCAAATCGAATCTGATGTGCAAGTGATCCGATAAGGAGGCCTCTTCAGACACATGCCAATTTTTAACAAAATGACTAAAATGCGGACTAGCGAGGGTCAAATCTAGGACCTCCTGCCGAATCGCATTTATGAAAGTAGGTTTCCTTCCCCTATTGACAATATCTACATTATTAGTAATTATATACTCAAAAAGGTACTCACCCCTATTATTGATGTTTGTGCTGCCCCACACCGTGTGGTGCGCATTTGCATCGCATCCTATTAGGTAAGCCAGCCCATTGCGCTGGCAATGAGCTATGAGCCGCCTAACTTCAAGAGGAGGTATCGTTTCCGAGTCTCCAGGAAAGTAGGCGGAGGCCATTATAGCCTCCTGTTTCCCTCTTTCACCCAGAACCTCCACCATTACCGCCACTAAGTCCCTGGAGATGAACTCTGAAATGGGAATAAAATTAATTTGCGAGCTGGCCAAAATGGCCGCCCTTGGACTCTCAGTTCCATTACAATAAATCAACTTACCCATTTGTTTTGGTATACCTTTAATTTGGTTACCTATTACCCATGGCTCCTGTATTAGAGCCATGCCAATTTTCTGGCAGATAAACCTACGACAAAGGACGTCCGAAGACGCCTTTGCATGATGCAGGTTTATCTGTAGGCAGGTTAAGTGTGCCATCACTGCAGCGACGTCTGCTGAAGGCCTGCATTAGCCTCCTTGCTCGCACCGCCATTGCCAGATGGCGAATCCATGTCCTCCATCTTGCTGCTGTTGTCCACAGCTGACTGAGAGCCACCAGGCTTCACCAGTGGCTTGCGCGGGGTGACCCCTCGCGGGGCCATTCCCCGTACAACCGCTGACGCCTTCCTCTCCCTTTCCCTCCTTCTCCTCGCCTGTCTCCTGGAAAGGGCCGCCACACCAGTGGTTTTAACCACAGGTGTGGCCCCGATAGCCGCCACAGGTGCGGCCTCGATCGCCTTCACAGGTGCAGCCACGATGTCCTCCACAGGCTTGACCACTTGGGGCCCGCCCCTGGAACCTAGCTTTCCACCACCCTGGCCCCCCTTGGGGTGCAGTTGGACAATCCCAAACTTAAAATTGATTTTGAAGTCAATTTGTTTGAGCTTCTCAACCGATGAGTGGTCCATGGAGAACGTGCAAAAAGCTGAAGTGCCTTTCGCCTCTCTCCTGACCACTCTCCAGTTGATCGCCTGCATGCCCTCGTTTTGGCTTCTGATAAAACCCAGAAGCTTATCCGTGGGCAATTCGGCACTGTTTGGGAAGGTACCAAACACGATCCTAGCTCGAGGCAGGTTTCCCGCCTCAGCTACAATCAGCTCTGCACCTTCCCATGGCTTAATAGTGCCTATGGTCTCCCTGAGCCACTGTACAGTGGCCCGGTCGGCACAGGTCACTACCAGCCAACCAAGCCGAAGCTGACTGCCAAGGAACTTAGGTTTAAGCTCCTTGGCCTCCTGCTCCAGCACCTTATCCAAGATTCCCTCCTGGACAGCTTTAAGCTGCTCTCCAGTGAGGGCAACCTCAGGAAAGCCAGAGGGTAAGATCCCAATGCTCTCTGATTCCGCAGCCTGCCTGAAGGTAACTCCAGGCCGGACCGCAGAACCCGAGGCCACCAGGACATGTTCTTCCCCCCTGGCCTTTTTTTGTGCCGGTGAAGTGCCGTCCTCCGAGCGGTCCCTCTTTGGCGGTTGGTCCATCGTAGGAGCGCAAGTCTCCTTCCGTGGCCGCACCGCCAGAAGCCTTGTCTCGCTACCGGGCGCTTTGCCCTCAGCCAGAAGCTTCCTGTACCGCTTTTTCGCAGCCCCACACATTTTTTTCACATGAGGAGCCGCAGCAGGTTTGATGATGTCAACCTGCTCCTTCCGACACTCCCCGACGTCCGCACTTTCCCCTGTTTCCACAGAGGAGATCCCCCCACTTACGGGGGCCAGTTCCTCATCTCCTGAGGTTACCATATCGGAATTGAGATTTAAGTTCTCAATCTCCGAACGGATTTCCCCATCCGATGTGTCAACCATTGAGGATTCCACAGCGGAGAGAGGACCTGAGCCCTCGAAAGCCACCGCAGAATCCTCGCTGGTCCGTGACGCTTTAGGAGCGTTACCATCCTTATCATAATTTTTTATTTTTTTAGGCATTTTATTCCCACGAGTATTTGGGAAATGAAGGTCACCTGTGGGACACCCAGCTACCACAGGAAGGCTAAATAAAACTGGAGGGCGCCTGGTATCCAGAGTCCGCATATTTGGGACTGATTAACCTATCAGTCATTCATCCATCGGCATATGCTGTTCCACCTTAGATTAGGGTTTTTTGTTAAGGTTTTCTCCTTTAGCGCCGTACTTTGGCCTGAGTCAACTAGAACAAAACTGTAATAGACGACATCAGTTACCGACGATTGCCACGTGGAGGCAGTACGTACACCTGCGAATTGTGGCAAGGTTACCCCTACCACAATCGTACTCATCCCGCCAGCTGCCTGAAACATGACCAGAACAGCTCACGTGAAGAGCACCCTACTGAAGGTTACGGAGCTGATCTAATCAGCTGATCCCCCCACCAGCAGACGCCAAATCGTCAAACAACGACCATACTTAAATGTAAAAGGGATCATGTCGGAAGACCATTTATTTTATTTCACTTACAAAATATTATAAATTCGGGAGATTATGTATATATGAAAAGTTACAAATTTTAGCGCGCGATTTTATTTATGGTTTTTAACAACTTACCCCAATTAAATTTTCCAATTCGCCAAGCCACTCGTTTAGCAATTTATCTGGGTCATCCGATAAAATATCCAGTGACATTTTTATTTTTTGTTGTTGTTGCCGGTTTATTTCTAAATTTTTTGTTTTGTTTTGGTTGAGATTCGTTGTATATTTTGGAGATGGTGTTGCTGCCTATTTTGTTGGTCCTTTTTTCCTTACGTATACTTCACTAATTTCAGACACTAATCCTGTAACAGAAAAGATTTTATTTTTATTTTTTTTAATTTATAGATTTTCATTTAAAATTTTTACAGTCGGTTATAAAAAGTTGATAAAATTTTTTATGGTGGTAAAATGAAATAAAAATGCTTTTATGATTGTATGAAGATTGTTCGCAATTTTTTATGATTATCCAGCCGGAAAATTAGAGTAAGACATATAATAACTATACAGTACTCTTATACTTCCTGTGGTGTGAAAATGAGTAGATCTTTAGAGATATGTACATGAGTTTTTATGAGGCCCTTAAAATAAATTTTTTAAATTACATAATGTTTGGGTGATTTTCTCGAATTTTATGGCGTATTTTAAGTTTATGTGATTGAATTATTAGTCATTTCACTTCCAGTAATTTTCTATCTGTATTTTATAGCCATCATACAGAATTAATGTTCATGTTAATTTCCTTTTAACATAAAACATTTAAAATAACAACGGTTTACCTACGAGACGGAAAAAAGTCATTATTTTTGATAATTTTTTGAATAGAAATTAAGTTGCACAAAAGGAATGAACCATCTTCTCTGCCACAAACTAAAAAATTCGGGGTGGCTGTGTCTTCTATAACGTTTATAAGCGGTGCGAGAAATGGCACGATGTATGGATTTCATGAAATGAGAGTATAGTGGTTGTTTCCAAACGATCAAGTACTGGGCGATGGTACGAGAAGTACGATATGAAGGGCAGTGTGTTGGAGACGCAGTCTAGGTCGAAGGTGTTCTTCATGAAGTGCACGAATTCGGGTTTAGCGATGACATCGATGTTGAAATCGGCACAGAGCGCAAGAGGTATATCGGAGTCCACACTGGCATATGGCGGTACGTACAGACTCCGGAAGAATGCCTCAACTGCTCCTATCAAATGAGGCATTCACCCTTTACAGTGCTCTCTAGTATTGTAAATTACCACTTTGTACTTTGTAGATCTAAATTTTAATTAAAATTTATGTGAAAATTAATTATTTTAATTATCTGCGGCAGTTTCTTTACGCACAAATTGACACCAGAATTGCTCCGGTCAGATAAGAGGTTCTCATGGTTGATTGTAAATCGCTATTTTGTACTTTGTAATTTTAATTAAAATTTATGTGGAGCTTAATTTTTTTTAATTTAAAATAAATTATCTGCCACAGTATTACTAAACACAAATTAATACCCGAATTGCTCCGATCTGGATAGGGCATAAGTCGACTTACGCCTCAATTCTTAAGTCGAGATGGTCTCCCATTAGATTTATTCCACCAGGAACAAAGTTTTGTTAACTCAACTGGAGAAAGTATTCCATAATATGACACCAAAATAAAAAATTTGTGATTATATTTTGATGAAATGTGCATAAATAAAGACCTTACTTTAAATATATTTTTAGACCGCGTTGAAGGGTTTTGTGACGATGGCCGCGAAAAAAAAATTAATTGGCAACGTCACTTTTGTTATTTATGCTGCGCGGACTGGTGGACGACTGGAAATATGTTCTCAGCCATATTTTAAATAACAAATCTGCTAATCCTTTATATTTATCAAATTTAATAAAATAAAATATAAAGATTTGCAACTATATGTTGAAATTTCATGTTGTTATGGTAACTTGGGATCATAAGAAGCTACTAACATCACTACTTGCAAAACACTCGGTGACTCCAGAAGCACTTCTTTTTTTTTTGTTAACGATACGCAAATTCTGGCTCAGTTCGATCGGTTAGAAACGTTATTTTAAAAAAAAAATTCAACATTCGGATTTTGGAGTGGCCGAGGTTAATGTTATTGGATAAATATTCGAATTTGACACGAAACAAAATGTTACACAGGAAGGTTTAAATTTCTTGTAATTTTTAAATGTTCTTTGTGTAATGCTAACTGTCTTCTAAGGTGAGGTGGTTTAATATTGGACAATATCGGCAGCCATGGTAATGGTGTTGTTTTAATTCTACCCTAAATAATTCGCATGCAACTATTGAGTTTTGTATTTACATGATTTGTATGGACACTATGTTGCCAGACAGGTGAACAATATTCAGCCGTTGAATACACCAGTGACATTGCTGATATACGTAACGTTTTAGCGTTCGCACCCCATCGAGTTCCAGATAGTTTTTGAATAATGTTCACTCTTGATTTAATCTTTTGATTGATTGATTTAAAGTAACTCCCAAATACATCGGATTCTGATTAAATTTGATTAAAATTCCATCCATGTAAACATTTAACCGAGTATTCAACTTCGGTTTTGGTGGGATTCGCCTTCAGACGCCAATTCTTGTAATAATCATTTAGTAAATCCAAATCCAATGTCAAAGTGCGCTCTGCATCACCCACCGCTCTGTCATTGTAAGGAAATTGGTAAGCTATTGCCAAATCATCAGCATAAAGAAGCTTTCTAGATTTTGTTTCTGGCAAATCAGATGTATATACATTGAACAAAACAGGAGCAATAACTGAACCTTGAGGTAATCCATTATTCACACAACGAATTCTACTTTTCTGATTTCCCGAATGTACAACAAATTTTCGATTCGATAACAGAGCAGAGATCATGTTTAAAGTTTTTGAACATTTTAATATCTTACTTAATTTCAATATCAATCCTTTCTTCCACATCGAATCATATGCTACACTTAGATCCACGAACGCAACAGCCGTTTGTAATTTGTCTTGGAATCCTGCTTCAATATGTGTCACCAGAGACAAAACTTGATCACAACAGTTTCTTCCTGGACGAAAACCGGCTTGATAATTTGGAATATTTTCTTCAAGTGTTGGAAAAATTTTGTTATAAATAATTTTTTCGAAAATTTTATAACCAATGCACAGCAAAGATATCGGTCTATAATGTTCAGGTAGATGTTTGTCCTTTCCAGGTTTTAAAATGGCACGAACTTTTGATAAATTCCAAATCGGAGGAATTTTGCCACGATTATAACAATCAGAATAAAATTTCGCCAACCAATTACGGGCGTTTTTTGATAGATTAATAAAAAATTCGGAAAACACCTCATCCACTCCACTATAAGCTTTTCTTGGTTTTAGATATGTTAGTACCCTATTAATTTCATCTAAAGATACTGCCGAAGCCAATGGAGAATCCGTAGTTAACTTCTTTGATCTTCTCCATATATTTTTAACGTGTCGAATTTTATCTTTGGGTATACGAAATTTTGAGTTTTTGACTAATCTTGACGCAACATCCTTCGGATGTACTGTTGTAATGTTAACCCCATTCTTATTACTAGAATCACCACTTTTCTTTAATAAATCCCATGCTTTTCTGCTTGAACGTGAAAAATCCATTGTTTCAACTAAATTTATCCATTTCGCAGTACGCTTCTGATTTAATTCATTGATTAATTCATCTGCACATTCTTTAGATTCGTTCTCTTGATACAACATCCATAATCATTCACATTCACCGGGCCAATTTGGAATGTATGTTCTTCGAAACCCTCATGGAATAAATCGTTTGGCCGTCACTATTAGGAGTCCCACAAATCTATTATAATTTTCAACAACCGAAGGAATCAATCTGATGTTCGAATCTATCGCTTTGGCAAATTCTGTCCAACTACCTTTTTTAAAGTTCCATCTCAGTTTCGGCAATGATTTTATTATTGGAATTTTTATTCCAACTTCTAGAAAAACACATCGATGTTGACTTCTTGGAAATTTATTACTTATAGTTCTTACAGCAGATAAGACATTTTCATCTGTTGAAACAAAACATAGATCCGGGTTATATCCTCTGTTCCATCTACCAGAATGAAATGTTGGTTTATCTTTAGCATCAAATAATAAGTGTAAACGGTTTCTGTTTGCACAATCAGAATTAATAAATTAATATTTGATGATGGTCGCGCAGGAATACACCAGTTTGCTCCCTCTATTTTCATATCCCATATTGCTATATTCGAAAATAGTTCATTTTTTTAATCTTGTTTTGATGAGAAAGAACTGTAAATGGTCTACAATAAATAGTGAATTTTCAAAAATTAAAACTCGTTTCGCTTCACGACAAGCATCAAGAGAGCTTAAAATATTAAAAAGTTAAAAACAAATTTTTGAAATATTTACATTAATACGATAATTGGTTAGCGCGAATATGATTTAATTTTAATCAACGCGAGCTGTTTTTGTCTCAAGCCCCTAAATATGCCATTTTCACAAAAACATTCAAAGTTCAGACAAATTGACGGCACGAAATTAATAACCTTTACACAACAAACAACCAAATCTTATCTTTATCGGAAATTATCTAAAAAAAAAAAAAAAAAAATTAGGTATGTTAAAATTCTACATTCTGATAATCTCGCTTGATCGATGCTAATTGCATTATTAGATTATGTTTGTCAGTGTCCTCCACAGAAAAAGAATGCTAATTTGCGGCCACTGGTTCAAATCAACCATAAGTAAGTTTATAAGAGGGAAAATCAGCGCCGGCTCCAGACATTTGAGCGCCCTGTACGAGAATTATTGGAGCGCCCCTGTTATTTTTTTTAATTGATAAAAAAATGAATTATGAAATTGAGAGTTTGAGAAGAAAATAAGAAGTCAAATTTAGAGCAAGTTGCAATCTGACATTTTATTGGAACTATCTAGTTTTAAAACTGCATAGGCTTGAAAGAGGGAAAACCTAATGTAAGCCTTACATTGTAAGGATGTTAAAGTAGGGAATTGGTTAGAAGGAGGGAGGTTAGATTAATTTGAAATTAATAGTAAACACTATAATTTTATTTTGTTGCTTTTAGTTAATTTTATTATGTAGGGGCAATAAGAGTCAAATAGTATAGTATTTCATAAATATTTTATTTAATAAAAATATTTGCAAGGAATAATTTTATTTATTCATATTTATTTTATTGTATTTATAGGTACAGGTTTAGGCATAAAGAATATATTATGTTAATATTAAATTAATAATGAGTCATTAAACACAGTTTTCTTTTAAAAATTAACTTTTCGCGCTTTTTTACTTGCGAAAGATTTTATTACTTCGGAGAAATCAATACTTTGGGCTACATCATTTTCAATTGAAAGAATTGCTAATGAACCAACTTTTCTTGCGACATAGTTGACCTCAAATATGTTTTAATTAATTTTAATTTTGAAAAACTTCTTTCACCACTGGCAACCGAAACAGGTGTAGTTAATAATATTCTTAAACTAACCCATACATTAGGATATAAATCTTCAATTTTATTTTTTCTCACTAACTGTTAAAATCAACTGAAGATCGCTACAATGCTTTTCAAGTTCTTCTCGGTTTGGCAGATTTTTTAGGTCGTAGAGGAATCCCCAGGTTGCGGCATGCTGGTTAATCAGTTCAAATCTTTCTTTAATCGACATCATTACAGTATCAAGCAATATGTTGAAAAATTCTATTTCAAATTGTTTTTTAGGCGTTAAAATGGGCTCATCTCTGCCCTCATAATTAAATTGCCGTTTTACGTATCTTATTCGTTTTGTTGATTGAAACTCAGTTTCAGCATCAAGGAGTCCGGCAAGTTCTTTGGCGACTAAAATAGCTTTCTCCAAATCGGTTTGTTTGTAATCTTTGAAAAAATTCATACATCCTTTGATTAAATCCGCAGTTTTGCTGACATCGATATTTTGATCCTGCATAGATTTACTGACAATATTGATTTGAAACAAAACGTCATACCAAATGATCAACGATACAAGAAAATTAAAGTCCTTTAATTGACGAGCTAAACTAAACGCTTCGTGTGCTATTTCTGTATCGTGCTTCTCTTCCTTCTCACCAAGTTTGACAAGTGCATCGTGAACATCTCCAATTTGGTAACGTACAGCCTTAACACTAGAAATTTTTGCTTCCCAACGTGTGTCGCTAAGTCTTTTTAATGTCAATGATTTGACATGATCGGTTAATATTTGCCAACGATTAACAGATGCGGCGAACAAAGAATAAACCTTCCCAATATTCCAAATAATGACAAGGATTTTAAAGACCAGGTTTAAGTTGTGGCATCCACAGATCATTAAAAATGCCAATGGATTTTGATCCAAAATTCTTTTTTGAACTCCACTGTGTTTGCCTTTCATATTTGCGCCATTATCGTATCCTTGACCTCGGCACTACTTCAATTCGATTTTATTTTTTTTTTCAACAAATTTAAAATCGTATTGAATAAACCTTCACTGCTAGCATCAGATGACGCCGTAAACCCTAAAAATCTCTCACATATCTCGACTTTATCATTTGATAAATCAACAAATCTTATAGTCAGAGATAATTGCTCTATATGACTGATATCCAGGGTACGGTCAGCAATGATGGAAAAATACTTTGCATTTTCAATACATGAAATTATTTTTTGAGTGACGTTTTCAGCCATCAATTCAATTATTTCGTTTAAAATATTTTTTCCACAATAATGAACAGATAACTCGTTTTTTAGGATTCGACGAACGTGTTCCTGCATGACGGGGTCAAATTTGGCAAGTAATTCAATTAGGCCTAAATATTTTCCGTTATTCTTGGTATATAACTTATCAGAAGAACCGCGGAATGCCATATTATTTTGCGCAAGATATAGAGTGATACTCATCAATCTATTGAAAACATTTTTCCAGCGCTCTGTTTCCTTTTCAATTATAAACTGTTCCGCTCGATCGATTGTTGATCCTGATTTCAGTCTTAATTCCGTTTCTACCCACGTTGAATATCTTATCATATGATTTGGGCTAGTATCATGTAACTTAATCGCTTAAGATATATGGGCCCAATTATTGTAACCTACATTTGCTAAACTTGATTTCGAATTCGTAGCACCTCGATTAAAACATAAACAACAGAAACAAAATGCACGGTCGGCAGTTTCAGAATATAATATCCATCGTCGCAGTACACATCATTATTAGAAAGTACACGGAAGTAATGATTATTGGAGGAATGACGGTTGGTTGCATCTTTAGGATATCGTGTAAGTTGAACTTGCCTGGGACCTTGAACGACCAAATAATCAGTAATTTTATTGTTAAGAGTTTTAGGGCATAAAGCTGGATCTGAAAAATTTATTAAGTTATTTGCAGAATCATCAACGTTTAATTGGTCAGATACAGATGGGGTAATAAACTGGCCTTCTATTGAAGGGCTTTCGTTAGAATTTTCGATCGGAGGAATTTCTGACAAATTCGAATTATGAAATTCATAAACCTCAACACTATTGTTTGCTTCGGCTAATGAACTAATTAAGTTTGAAGGCACTTCTTGTGTAGGCTTGGGTATAGTTGCTGTGAAATATTTTTTAATATCTAGACAGTTTCTTTTATGTTACTGAATATAAACATCTTTCGCAGCCCGTTTTTTCCTAAATTCTGCACCCGATAGTTTGAGTTTCTTTACATTTTTCGAAGCTGTATTTAAATCTGGAATAAAAATACTACACATAAAACAAGGAAACTATTATACGAGTTTCAGATGTTCTCTATTTTTGTGGTTAAACTGCAATTGATTCAGTTTATTTGAATCAAGAATAACTTTTTATTCAACATTTTTAATCGTTTTTAATTCATTTCCTTGAATTACACAACTTATTAATTGTATATGAAAATCTTGCTTTTTATCCAGATATGCTATCGAGACTACAGATTTTCCCTTGTATGAGTAAAGACACACATTAAAAATTTGTATTTTAGCATGGAAGCATACTAAGGTCAATTTTTAGTACATCTATCATACAATAGGAAACTAGAAGCTGATTTACATTTAATCTTTTGCTCTATTTTAAAAGACAGAAGACGTACGTTAAAAGTATTCATTTTATTATTATGTGTTATTTACTGCTATTTACCGCAATCCAAAAGTTTTTTTGGCGCGAAAAAAATGGAAAAATCGAAAAATCGAACCTGTTTGTCATTTTTCGTAAAAGGTGCTCAAAATTTGAAAGATCATAGTAACATTTTGAAAGACAAAAACGTTTTAGTGTGTCCGTCTCATTTTTAGATATGGATAAAATGTATTCGCACTTTTCCTCATGTATGTATTTATGCTTTTGGTAAAACAAAATAATAATGAAAAAATGACATAGCGCTGTCAAAATAAACACAAATTCTTAGTGCTGCGAGTGCCAGTATTTTTAAGTGGATGATAGAAGTAGTTACAATTTCCCATTTTTTTTTTTGGCAAATATCTGAATAGATCTATCGAAACTTATAAAAAAACGCAGCATATGTACATATATTTTGATTTACTTTTAAAAAATCTGTTACAAAAATTGTATCTGTTCGGGTATTACAAAAATGAACAAATTTCATTTGAAATTTGACAACTATAAAAATAAATACACAAGCCTTGTAAGTTTTATTTATTCTTATTATTTATTGGGGGTTCCCCATTGTTTTTTATTTTATTCTTTATTTCCTTACCGCAAGCCGAATTGTTTTTAACTTCACGCTAATTATGATTGTTTCACGATTTAACTCAATTTATGTTTTGTAGTAACCATTCAAACATAGCGTAACATAAACGTAACATTTACGAAGGCTTCCTAATACTAAACTCTTCGTAAACGTAACGTATTTGTGTAATAGAAATGATACGTAACCGAAAATTTGTCACAAGAGAAATGAAACAAATAAATGTTACATTTTGTATTCACTTAGGCGTAATATAATTGAACAGTTTCTGTGTAACTTTTACGAATAGCAATTATGTAACATATTTGACCGGTGTGAAGTATTTCACACAAAGTGTAGCTACACAAATTAACGAAAAGTGTAAGTGTATGGAAAAAGTGTAGGCCTACATAAAAAAGTTTAAATAACCAGTATAGCAAAAATGTAACAAATTTTTTGATATTTTAGACAGGTCAAGCTATCCGAAACAATTTCTGTTATTAAGATAAAAATGGTTGGCCATGTGCGAAGATATTTTGAAAATTGTCAAAATCACTTAAAATGTTCAAACCGGGTGCTACACTATAGCCGTTTTGTAAAATCTCAGAGATGTTACCAGGTGTGGGCTTATATTTCCATAAAGTGGACAGGTCTAGCTATCCGAAACAGTTGTTGTTATTAAAATAAAAAGGGTTGGCCCTGTGCGACGATATTTTTTATGGAAATATTAGCCCACACCTGGTAACATCTCTGAGATTTTAGTAAATGACCAAAGTGTAGCATCAGGTTTAAACATTTTAAGTGATTTTCACTATTTTCAAAATATCGTCGCACAGGGCCAGCCCCTTTTATCTTATCATCAAAAATTGTTACGGATAGCTTGATCTGTCCACTTTATGGAAATATAAGCCCACACCTGGTAACATCTCTGAGATTTTACAAAACGGCTATAGTGTAGCATCAGGTTTGAACATTTTAAGTGATTTCCACAATTTTCAAAATATCGTCGCACAGGCCCAACCCTTTTTATCTTAACATCAAAAATTGTTTCGGATAGCTTGACCTGTCCACTTTATGGAAATATTAGCCCACACCTGGTAACATCTCTGAGATTTTAGTAAATGGCCAAAGTGTAGCATCAGGTTTAAACATTTTAAGTGATTTTCACAATTTTCAAAATATCGTCGCACAGGGCCAACCCTTTTTATCTTAACATCAAAAATTGTTTCGGATAGCTTGATCTGTCCACTTTATGGAAATATAAGCCCACGCCTGGTAACATCTCTGAGATTTTAGTAAATGGCCAAAGTGTAGCATCAGGTTTAAACATTTTAAGTGATTTTCACAATTTTCAAAATACCGTCGCACAGGCCCAACCCTTTTTATCTTAACATCAAAAATTGTTTCGGATAGCTTGACCTGTCCACTTTATGGAAATATTAGCCCACACCTGGTAACATCTCTGAGATTTTAGTAAATGGCCAAAGTGTAGCATCAGGTTTAAACATTTTAAGTGATTTTCACAATTTTCAAAATATCTTCGCACAGGGCCAACCCCTTTTATCTTAACATCAAAAATTGTTTCGGATAGCTTGACCTGTCCACTTTATGGAAATATAAGCCCACACCTGGTAACATCTCTGAGATTTTAGTAAATGGCCAAAGTGTAGCATCAGGTTTAAACATTTTAAGTGATTTTCAAAGTGATTTTCATAATTTTCAAAATATCGTCGCACAGGCCCAACCCTTTTTATCTTAATAACAAAAACTGTTTCGGATAGCACTTTATGGAAATATTAGCCCACACCTGGTAACATCTCTGAGATTTTACAAAACGGCTATAGTGTAGTATCAGGTTTGAACATTTTAAGTGATTTTCACAATTTTCAAAATATCGTCGCACAGGCCCAACCCTTTTTATCTTAATAACAAAGACTGTTTCGGATAGCTTGACCTATCCACTTTATGGAAATATAAGCCCACACCTGGTAACATCTCTGAGATTTTTGTAAATAGCCAATGTGTAGCATCAGGTTTAAACATTTTAAGTGATTTTCAAAGTGATTTTCTCAATTTTCAAAATATCGTCGCACATGCCCAACCCTTTTTATCTTAATAACAAAAACTGTTTCGGATAGCTCGACCTATCCACTTTATGGAAATGTAAGCCCACACCTGGTAACATCTCTGAGATTTTACAAAACGGCTATAGTGTAGCATCAGGTTTAAACATTTTAAGTGATTTTCACAATTTTCAAAATATCGTCGCACATGCCCAACCCTTTTTATCTTAACATCAAAAATTGTTTCGGATAGCTTGATCTGTCCACTTTATGGAAATATAAGCCCACACCTGGTAACATCTCTGAGATTTTAGTAAATGGCCAAAGTGTAGCATCAGGTTTAAACATTTTAAGTGATTTTCAAAGTGATTTTCATAATTTTCAAAATATCGTCGCACAGGCCCAACCCTTTTTATCTTAATAACAAAAACTTTTTCGGATAGCACTTTATGGAAATATTAGCCCACACCTGGTTACATCTCTGAGATTTTACAAAACGGCTATAGTGTAGCATCAGGTTTGAACATTTTAAGTGATTTTCACAATTTTCAAAATATCGTCCCACAGGCCCAACCCTTTTTATCTTAATAACAAAGACTGTTTCGGATAGCTTGACCTATCCACTTTATGGAAATATAAGCCCACACCTGGTAACATCTCTGAGATTTTTGTAAATAGCCAAAGTGTAGCATCAGGTTTAAACATTTTAAGTGATTTTCAAAGTGATTTTCACAATTTTCAAAATATCGTCCCACAGGCCCAACCCTTTCTATCTTAATAACAAAGACTGTTTCGGATAGCCTGACCTATCCACTTTATGGAAATATAAGCCCACACCTGGTAACATCTCTGAGATTTTTGTAAATAGCCAAAGTGTAGCATCAGGTTTAAACATTTTAAGTGATTTTCACAATTTTCAAAATATCGTCGCACATGCCCAACCCTTTTTATTTTAATAACAACAACTGTTTCGGATAGCTTGATCTATCCACTTTATGGAAATATTAGCCCACACCTGGTAACATCTCTGAGATTTTTGTAAATAGCCAATGTGTAGCATCAGGTTTAAACATTTTAAGTGATTTTCAAAGTGATTTTCACAATTTTCAAAATATCGTCGCACATGCCCAACCCTTTTTATCTTAATAACAAAAACTGTTTCGGATAGCTCGACCTGTCCACTTTATGGAAATATAAGCCCACACCTGGTAACATTTCTGAGATTTTACAAAACGGCTATAGTGTAGCATCAGGTTTAAACATTTTAAGTGATTTTCACAATTTTCAAAATATCGTCCCACAGGCCCAACCCTTTTTATCTTAATAACAAAGACTGTTTCGGATAGCTTGACCTGTCCACTTTATGGAAATATAAGCCCACACCTGGTAACATCTCTGAGATTTTTGTAAATAGCCAAAGTGTAGCATCAGGTTTAAACATTTTAAGTGATTTTCAAAGTGATTTTCACAATTTTCAAAATATCGTCCCACAGGCCCAACCCTTTTTATCTTAATAACAAAGACTGTTTCGGATAGCCTGACCTATCCACTTTATGGAAATATAAGCCCACACCTGGTAACATCTCTGAGATTTTTGTAAATAGCCAAAGTGTAGCATCAGGTTTAAACATTTTAAGTGATTTTCACAATTTTCAAAATATCGTCGCACATGCCCAACCCTTTTTATTTTAATAACAACAACTGTTTCGGATAGCTTGATCTATCCACTTTATGGAAATATAAGCCCACACCTGGTAACATCTCTGAGATTTTTGTAAATAGCCAAAGTGTAGCATCAGGTTTAAACATTTTAAGTGATTTTCAAGGTGATTTTTATAATTTTCAAAATACCGTCGCACAGGCCCAACCCTTTTTATCTTAATAACAAAAACTGTTTCGGATAGCTCAACCTGTCCACTTTATGGAAATATAAGCCCACACCTGGTAACATCTCTGAGATTTTACAAAACTGCTATAGTGTAGCACCAGGTTTGAACATTTTTAGTGATTTTGACAATTTTCAAAATATCTTCGCACATGGCCAACCATTTTTATCTTAATAACAGAAATTGTTTCGGATAGCTTGACCTGTCTAAAATATCAAAAAATTTGTTACATTTTTGCTATACTGGTTATTTAAACTTTTTTATGTAGGCCTACACTTTTCCATACACTTACACTTTTCGTTAATTTGTGTAGCTACACTTTGTGTGAAATACTTCACACCGGTACATATTTGATACTCTTTTGCGATTCGTAAAAGTTACAGCAAAACAGTTCAATTCTGTTACACCCAAGCGTTGATATAAATGAACAGTAGCCTGCACATTCAAAAATTATTTTATTTAATTTAAAAGGCAAACATGATTTAGTTATAACTTATATTTTATTTATATATTTAAAAAACAATATGTAATCTAAAATACACAAAGTTTTAATTTTATAATATACTATAATATACTTTTATAACACTATTACAAATTTATTTAATACGCTAAGTATAACAAAGCACAATAGTAAAACTACTTAATACTAATACAATACTTAATCAATTATGTATTAATATTAAAAAATCTATTAACTTCAAAAATTTACTATAAACACCCCCTTAAAATTTTAAAAAATTTGTATGAGTATCAGCGGCATCAAAATAGACGGTGTTCCACAATTAAATTTTTTACGTACTACAGCGAGAAAAGCAAAAACGAAAATGGTTGTCATTTTTTTACGTATATAAATATGGCTGCCTTTTTTACCACTCACGAGAGGCAGTGCTGTAGCTTTAAAAAAATGTATCAATTAACAATTTTTTAATTTAATTCGTGTAATTTTTAATATGCAACCGATGCCGATCCTAAGACCATTTTAATTTGTTTTACAAATAACACGTAGAAGTATAGTAGTATTTACGAACAAGTATTTATCACCCCAAAGATAGATAGGTTTCAATATTAATGATTTTTAAATTATTTGAAATTGTGGTATAATCAGTCCAGTCGCCGCGGCCTGATGAGAAGGATTGATTTTTTCATAATCATAAGCTCATTAGTTCGAAACTGGATTAAGTAGGTTCGCTTACAATTTTTCAGAAATAGTAACTTCAAATAATTTAAAAATCATTAAAAAAATGTACGTAAACGTAACTTTTATGTTACGTATTTGACGTATACATTTTTTTGTTGGGAGGGAACTTTAATCCTCTAATGCATAACTCCGCCTAAAGGCGGACTTTACGTTATCTTTAATTGTGTAACTTTACGTTATCATGAATATTTTTGATGTGAAAACATCTTTAGCGGCAGGAGTAAGTAAAAAATTGTATAGAAATCGGGTTACGGAAACAAAAATGCCGAACAAAAAATATTGCTGGTGTGTGTGAATATCGATAAGAACAATAAATAAATAAAACGTAAAATCAATGCAAAATCTACGCATACTCAGGCAATATACAACATCATCCGGCATTTCAAAAACATCGTGAGCCGAACACAAAAAAAATTAAAAAAAAAACCGCCTACTTTAAATTATTTTGTTCTGAAAATATCTGCTATATATGGCCGCAGCAGCAAGTGTTTTTGAAAATGAAAATTACATACGAGTAAAAGGACCACAAATTATGCTTGTGAAGTGTAATAGTTACGTTACAAGGGCGGTAAATGAGTTGTTACAGTACGAGTTCGATGTTTATTTGAGAATGTTGAATGGGTACTGTAACGATCATTTAACGGACGTGTAACCTGATTTTACTTTGTTCAGTGAGTTTGCCGTGACGATTTACTACTATGGAGGTTTAGGTGATTAACTTAATAGAACTGTACTTTGCTCATGCTTAATTATTGTCAGTAAGGTTCGTTCTCCAAATTCAAAATAGAATTATAACTTACTGACTTTTTGAACCAAAAATGTAACTTAGTTTAAATACTGAGCGAACAACATCCGCCTTTATGGAGGGGTTTCTGAGCCTTAACGAAATGGCTTGAAATGGTTCAATAGTTATACAAAAAAGTTTTCACATAAATATTTTGCGAGTTGAGGGTGAACTCGCTCATTTTTTCTTTAGTTTTTACATCAGTTATTCTCTTTTAAAATATTCTCGTCATAACGGGTTGGTTTTTGTTGTTGTAGTATGCACATTTGTTCAACAACTATGAGCTGAAGTCAAAATTTCGATAGAAAATGATTAAAAATTCATGCATTAGAGGGTTAAATTCAGCCCGCACAATTATTAATGTAATTACACTTTCCTAGTGAAATTGATTATTTGCTAAATGTTTAATTTGTTTTATTTAACCGAAAAAATCACATGTGACACTGCTATAAACATTGACTGAGAATTGCATTAAACTTAAACATGAAACATAAAAAAAACTCCAGAGAGAAATTATTACAAAATTAATATGCAGCATGCAACAAACAACTATTAATAAATACTATAGATCATGTTTTCCGAAAGAGGCAGCACGATTGTTGAAAAAGTACAGAGCGTTTTCCAAAAGAGGCAGCACGATTGTTGAAAAATTACAGAGCGTTTTCCGAAAGAGGCAGCATGGTCAAAAAAGAAGTACAGAACGTTTGCCACTAGATGTTACGCAATCAAAAAAATATTTCTGACGTTTTTCAAAAGGGGATAGTCAAAATCAATTTAAATATCATGTATTAATAATAATCAATTTTATAACACGAAAATATTTTTGGGAACAGCTATGTATATCAGAGCATACCATTTTTCGCGCATGCGCAATTTTTGCAAGCGCCATTGTTTATAATGTGGAATTAAGGTAAACTACATTTTGGATTGAGTCTTGGCTAAAAAAAACGCTTACTATTAGCACAGACATTCATACTAGATTTCTCATTTCATAGTAACTAAAGGAAAAAAACAAAAACTTCTGATAATTCCAATGTATCGTTGTGTTGTGTATTTTATAAGGCAATGATTTTAGAATGCGTTGCAAATATAATACGTATATGCAATACACCGATAATATTTGAATGGAAAATTTTTGTTTTTATTTTCTGTTTTTAGTCAAATGAGAGATCTATTATGATTGTCTATGCTATTAGACAGCAAACACCTTACTATGGTTTGAGTCTTGAGTTTAAAAAACTGGTTTGCTATGTGTATTTATTAAAATAAATTTTGAAATCTAGTAAGCGTGTTGTTTTTAAATTACCTCATTTTCCGGGAAAATTTTCCTTTTTTTTATTTTTCAAAATTGGGTAAAATGTGAATTTTTTGATAATTTTTGACGTTAGAATTGTAAATTAATTAATAATAATTGCTTCGTCAACCTTGCAGACACAAATCAAAGAGTTTTTTCGCCCTTATCGCTTCTTCTGATAGTACCACAAATGTTAAAATACATACTTAAAAAAAACTTTTTCCAAACATTTTTTATACTAGTAAAGATTAATATTTTTAATATTTTTATTAATAATTGCATCGTCAACCTTGCAGACATAGATCAAAGAGTTTTTTTCGCCCTTATCGCTTCTTCTGATAGTACCACAAATGTTAAAAACAGCATCTTTTGTAAATATAACAATTTTTTTAATGTAATTTTAATTCGTTGTATACCTTAGAGGATGGGGCTGCCGCCCCCAAACCCCCGCTTTTCCTGAATTTATACAATTCTTCCTGTTATAAATTTTATTTGTAATTTTAAACTAAAAAAAAAAAAATTGAAAAAATTGCAAAATTTTCCTGGAAAAATTGCCAAACTTTCCCAGAAAAATTACTTGCACTGTCGAAAAACTGTTGAGATACAATCCTAATATCAAAATTTTTATAAAAATCGCACATTTTGACGTCTTTTGAAATTTCATCTGACAATCATTTTCCATCGTACCAAAATATCCGAAAAATAATGCATTACATACTAATAAAAGTAATGCATTACCTGCAGTTTACAAAAAAATCACAATCATTTTTTTGGAAAAGTGGCATTTTTCTTTACATATTTTAGTTTTAAAAATTAGCACTTTGTTAAATATGGAGCTATTTTCTAGTTGAAATTATTTATACCATTATAAAAATTGGCGCTGTGTGACATGGAATGCTCTGCTATAGCTAAGCCTATTTTTGTTTATGTTTACAAAATGCACACGTAAAAATGTCATTCAATTTTTGACAGCAAATATTTAGTGACACCTAGTGAAAGTAGCTTGAAAATTTGACATTTAATAGCCACACAATCTCGAATTTTTGTTTTTGTTTGCTTTTGGAAAATAAAATACTAATATTGTGAGAAGATGAGATGACATGATACAAAAATACTTCTACAGGTAAGAGATAACCTGATATCTAACGTTCAAAGGGGAAACTAAATCCTCTTCTCTATCTAGCTACCTAGCTATACCATTATCATTATCAATCATGATAATGAACAAAAAACACACGACATGAATATGAACACATTAAAAATAGTCGTTTCGTATACTTTTTGTTTTTATTAATTACCCGATTGTGAGATTTTTGTGTTTTACCTTAATACAAAAGTATAGTGAAAATAATATCTCAGCGAAACTCATTTTTTCATCGTTGTGCGCAGCCAACAGTGAAGTAGTTAAAATAAATTAAAAATTCAGAGAAGGGTCGGCTGAGTAATAGTTTTAAAAACAAAAAAAATTATAAATAAAGATATGTGAAATTTGATTCCATTACATAATGTAATTTATATTGGAAAATATTAAAAATTCTCATTATTTTATAGGTAAATTCTAAAATAACATGTGAAATTAAAAAAATATAAAAAATATTAACAACACCACTGGATATGTAACGTTAAGCTGAATTCACCAGATTTGTCCATTGAGCTCGTCAAGAAAATGACAACTTGACGGAGTTAAAAACCGAGTTAAAAATATGTTATCTCGCTGGACACAAAATTTCAGGGATACCAACATTGTTTTTTCTTTTGCTTATTCTCGTTTTAGATATATTTTATACATTTTTAATTATGTTTTTACATATTTTTAACTCGGTTTTTAACTCCGTCAAGTTGTCATTTTCTTGACGAGCTCAATGGACAAATCTGGTGAATTCAGCTTTATATTTAAGGTACGAACTAGGCATATTTAGAAAGAAATGTCATTTTTCGTGTTAAAGCAAAACAAAAAAAAAAACTCGATTTTAAATTTCAATTTGTTCAAGGTAAGCTAATGACATTAAAATTATATTAAATGTTATCAAAAGTTCTAGTGCTAGAGTGTTATCTAAATTAAAATTACATTAATTATTGTGAATGAATTTGAGGAAAAACATAATTCAAAATAGACAAATTCTAACCTCAAAATGTAAACAAATTAGCCTAAATACATCGCTGTGTTTACGCCATTTGTTGTGATGCGCGAGAGCTGTCAGAATTTCGCTGAGATATTATTTTCACTATATGTACATACCTATGTATTTGTGTTTTCGTTTATTTAACCCATTGAATGTCATTTATTGGTGTTGCTTGTTAAATATTTAAATTGCATTTACAAGTTAGCAGAAACACATTAAAAAATTGGTTTTTCTGAAATACATGTAGTGGCATGGTGACATTAAAATGCAATACAGGATAATAAAAAATTTTCTTATTTCATATTCAACATTTAGATTTAGCAAGTTCGATCACCTCTCGAGCCGGGCCTGGGGAAAATCATACTTGGACGTAAAATTGATCGCTCTTTTCGATTCTGTCATCAAAAATAGGGGTTCTAATTTAAAAAAATGACTTTGACCTCTAAATTACCTTGAAAATGAAGACCAAGGTTACAACCAAGCTAACCATTAAATTCCTTGTTGAAAATTACCTAAAAATAAACCTTACTCATTTTTTTTTGGGCTGAACTCTGCGAGATTTTTAGGGGTTTCCATACTTTTTCCTCACCCTGCATGTATTGTACCATAGTTAATACATAATACTACCATCATACGAAAAAAGTATTTAATTGGTGAAGTTCCAGATGTCGCATCGATCGCATGTAATCGCCTAAATGAATGCAAGGTTAAATAAACATCCCCTGGCCTACTCGTCTCTAACACATTACGTATTATTTTAGTGCAAATATATACAAAATGTACATGTATTTTTGTATAATATTATTTATGATACATACAATCAAATATCAATTTGTATTATTTTAAATTCTGAAAGGTGATTCATGAAATTTTTCAAAATATTTACAAACCCAAATTTTTTTGATTTGTTAAATTTTTTTAAAATTATTACAACTTCTCTTTAAATCATACAAAGTAGAAATTATGTACACAAAAAATAAAATCATAAAATTGAACAATGAAGATTTGTACTGTTTGTGCTTTTTAACAGAAATCTAGTTTAATTTTTACACTTTCTGCCGTAGGCACTTGGCGAAACACACTTGGCGAAAGACCCATTTTTATTTTTTCTAAAAACACTTGTTAAATATTTCGCAAAATTACAAAAGGTTTAACAAAATCACTCGATCGATTTCGGCTTGTTAGCCAAACTGAAATAAATGGTTTTAGTTATATTTTGACATTTATCTGAAGTGCAGAATACCAATCGGGCAATCGAATAGTATCTTCTCTTCAATAGCGCAATTAAGTGAATAGTAACTCAATTAACTGAAGTGAAGGGTTGTACTCTTCTGTCCAATCGAACGGGTTTGATTTTACGTTTTATTTATTTTTGGTTCGTATCGATATTCACACATACATGCAATATTTTTTTTCGGCACTTTTTGTTTCCGTAACATGATTTCTATACAATTGTTTACTTACTCCTGCCGCTAGAGATGTTTTCACATCAAAAATTATACTAGCTCCAAGTTAAATACAAAATCATTCAAGCAGATATCAATCTAAGAAATCAACCAAGGCCCTTCTATTAAAAAAAATTATTTGATTAATTTAATCATAAAAATAAAATTATATGGTTGGATTAAATTTAAACGATTTCGATTTATTCAATAAAATTAAGAAATTCCCTCCACCATATTTATCTTACCCACTGTAGATGTATGATCTTTGAACTATATACAAATCGGAACACATTTGGATTTTGTAACAATTCCCCAAATATAAATCGGTAATTTTTAAAACAAATATCTACTCGTCTTCTACATTACCTGCCCCCCCCCTCCCCCTCCCCCCAAAAAAAACCATTACCGAAGAAATCTCTGCAGAAAACCACTTGAAAATCGAATGATTGTATTTACGAACGTACATCCCATTTTATAAATGTATTCAGATCAAATAACCAATTTGAGTGCAATGAACCAGACATAAAAATGAAAAATATGTATTGTGTACGAATGAAAATATTTGAAATACATTCGATTCTGTCCAAATTTTTGGAACGGTTTTGTGCGGGTGCACGAAATACAAATCATCGTTTTATATATAAGCTATACATAAAAAAAACACCTTCTGCTGGTGTACTACTGTAACGAATGGATAAATGGAAAACATTTCCATTCATATATGTATTATACGGTTTGAAAAATTATTTTCGATTTTTCATTTGATCTAAATGTGTATTTGTATGGTGACTTGATTGATTTTATACCCTCCCTGCTATCAACACAAATCTGCCGTGAAAAATTGAAATCAAACAATGATGAAAAGATGAAAACGATAATGAAATGTAATTTTAAAGCCATGATGTTGGGGATATTTGTACAACCAAAAAAAACTTACTTCCCTAGTCCATATGAAGTCGTCATAAAACACAAAAGTAATTTATAGATTTTTATGTAATTTAATTAGGGAACCATAAAATAATTTAATTAACGCATTACTTAATATAGAAACTAATTAATGTTACTTTTTTTCTATATGGAAAGTAATAAAATCTTATATAAATTTGTATACTTCGTGCAACCAGCAGCCCCGATCATAAATTATCTGTGTAAGTAATTTTTGAACAGTTTGTTATCAAAAAAAAAAATGTAATTTCGTAGTTTTAATGACTCGAGATATTAGTATGCGTAAAGGAAGAATGAAATTATAAATTTACGAGCACAAGAGGTGAAAAATTTATAAATGGGCTCTTTAGGTAATTCATGAGTATCCATAGATGTACTTCACGAAATATTAGATCGATAGAATTTATTTATTTTCGTGAGAACTTAAACATCTAGATGAAAAATTAGACATTTAAGGTTTAAGGTGTAGAGCACGTCAAATAGAGCAATAAAACTGCGAAAAAAAACAATTGGGCAGTGGGGTAATTATTTATGCTATCGCAATAATTATTCCATCTTGGGGTCCGCAGGCCACCTGAAATAAATAATTTTAAATTGTAAATTTTAATTCAATATTTTAGATGTAAAAGTGGTCAAATTATAGGTTTTAAGTTTCTTCTTATACTAATCAAAATACAAATTAAATTACTAATTGCGATAATGGAGGCGGTGGATTGGTTGAGGTGTAATGTAGTATCTGTAAGGGATATTTGCATTTTTACGGACAGTCAGGCCGCTATTAAAACGCTACGAGGTTATTTCCTAACGTCGAAGATAGCCCATAGCTGTCTCTAACGAGATGACAGATCAGTTCAACATGCACCTAACGTAGGTGACAGGGCACTTCAGTGTTACGGGGAATGAAAAGGCAGATGAACTCGGTCGGCAGGGTACAAATTGCTTTCTGATGATAGTTACAAAATTTCTAAATTCTGTGTGTTACTGTAAAGTTCTCCACAGTTCGAGATATATAGCCTATAGGTATCCAAAGATGAACGGTGGGTGCCGTGGCGACAAGTTTCGGTTTGGAAGTACAAAAATATTAAAATCAACGAATATCAGTATGTAAGAACCTATTTTCTGTAGTCAAAGTGCGTTGCTCCGAAAGATCCCATTTCAAGCAGTACATGTAAGTTAACGTTTAAATACAGAATTTACTTTTAATTTATCCAACATTTTGATCTGAACTAAACTATTTTTAGCTTGATAAAGGAGTAATTAGTCGTAATTTTTTACCAACCCAATAAAAACATTTTCGTTAGATTTGCTCATAAAAATATCCAACCAATTAGTAAAGATTTTAAAAACACTGTTGTTAAATTAAAAACCAAAATTTTTTCATCTACTTTACATAAATTATATAACGGAAAATTTATTTGCCTCGATTTTGACAGTGAAGAAAAAAACTTTTTCGTTTTGCAAAAATAGCAGAAAAGTTCTTTGGGGGAGTTTTTAAATATATATTATGATTTAGGACAATAACCACCTCAACCTCACCATCACCCCACAATAATAATTCATAGAAAAATAAAAATGCGTACAACCGCAAAAAAATTAGGATAAATGAAAAAATTAAAAAAAACGAATATTTTCATAGAAGATGGAAATCATCAGCATAACAATAAAAGATAATAGTACTGTAATAAAGAAAATGTTGTGACAAGTTTTCATATTCTGTAATGATGGCTCGTGTTACCAAGGCGCGCAAACGAATTTGACATTAAACAATATAAAAATGAGGTTGTGCGATGGTGGTTTGAAAATAAATATTCTTTCTAGTTCAGTTTTCTATGCTAAAGTTTGTGAAATGTAGCTGCGATAAGTATTCCAAAGCTATGTTTGATTGACAATTTAATTGGAATTGTTAAGTTTTATTTTGGTAAATTATTCAGATGGCATAGTGTAATCATGCTCTTCGTGAAAATCTACCCTCATTTAAATCGAATTTCTTTGTTTCTTACATATATGTACATATACATAAATAAAGCGGAAAACCTCGACTTTCGATTTTTTTATTGGTCGTTTAACAACTCATCAACAACAATTAAGAGTACGAGTACATATTACACAACCTACATTCCGTTCTTATTTATGTACATATATTAAATGTGAACAATGTACATACATAATCATATTACGACCGTATATCATCATTCGCTCTCAATTTCATTTGTTGTTGTAAATATTTTCTTGATATTGATAAAAATCGTTACAAGATGTATTGTATATTAAAGTGGAAAAAAATGGTTCAATGGCGTTGAACACAAATTAAAAATAATTAAAATGATGGCACAATACAATACAAATAAATTAATCGCGCGCACTTTATATAATAATGAAACTAAAAGATTCCATAATCTTATTTCCGGCTTTGTGCATAATTCGAGGACCAGCAACATGCAGGAGGGCATATTTTGGTTGAGAATGTATTGAAAATTCTTGATTAGTGGTTCACATACTATTCAAATTTGTGTTCTCATTTAAAACAACTATTATTTATGAAGTTTAGAGTAATCCTCATCATTACTGCTCCCCTATAAAACGATAAGGAATTTCTTCATTTTTTTTTTTTTTTAATATTGTTTATAAAATAAAGATAAGAGTTTACCAAATGAATGTCGTCGGTTACAACAGCAATAGAGACAAAAACATGAATTGTTTATGTTAGAAGAAAAGAAAAAATGACTCAAGGCGTAAGCACCAAAAATTTGACACGATTCCACAAATGGGATTCTCAAATTATCTTTAGATGAAGTTCTGGAATATGGCCAAGTATGATGGAACTTGCCCATTTCTCAATCGATTATGATGAAATTCGACATGTATACACACAAAAAAATAAATGGTCACCACAACACCGAATCGGTGTTAGATAGTGTCCCACCGATCAAAAATGGCATAAAATACATTTGGATAAAAACTTTTACACCGCATAAAAACCAAACAGGAACATTCATCTTTAGGAAAACACCTAGAGGTGCATTTTATTAAATCCAAAAGGAGTTTTTATAAAAATTTATCTTTGCGGATAGATAAAAATATTTATCCGTTGATGCGTATTTAATTTTATGAAACTATATTCAGTTGGAGAAAAATAAAATACTTTTTCGGATAAAAAACCAATTAACACCGCACATTTTTTGAGTGTATGGTTTTTATCCCATTGGTATTTTATTTTAATGTATGAATCTTCTCATCAGGCCGCTGCGACTAGGCTGATTGTATCACAATTTAAAGCTTTAATTAGCCAAATTCTCTTACAATTTTACTTTTTGACGAAAACTCCAAACGGTGTAAATATTTACTCCGATGAAACGAAAATAATCTCTGGAAAGTTCCTTTTAAAAAAATCCGCTGTTGACAACTTTTACGTTTACTCCAAACGGTGCAAAAGTATTCTGTTCGACCCTTTTGGATATTTTAAAATTTGTACCCGATCTTGCGGAGTTAATATGGTACTATTGGATAAAAAATAAAGTTTTTTTCGGATAAAATACCATTCACACCGCGATATTTTTTTGTGTGTATTGGAAATGGGATTCTAAAATGATTTTTGGATGAAGTTTTGGAATATGGCCATGTATGATGGAACTTGCCCATTTCTCAACCGGTTATGATGAAATTTGACATGTGCGTTGGAAATGGGATTCTAAAATGGTTTTTGGATAAAGTTCTGGAATATGGCCAAGTATGATGGAACTTGTCTATTTCTCAACCGATTATGATGAAATTCGACATGTGCGTTGGAAATGGGATTCTAAAACGATTTCTGGATAAAGTTTTGGAATATGGCCAAATATGATGAAACTTGCCTATTTCTCAACCGATTATTTTTGTTTGATTTTCATATAATATTGATTTCGCGTTGCAATTTCCTAAATTTATTTTTCTAATACATTTCTGCTCATAATACGAAGAATTTTATAAATTAGTTGAGGTTGTTTCTTGTTTCGTTGCATCACATAAGGAGAAGCTAGGACTTTCGTTTGGATTTCAATCGTCAGCTCTTGTCAATATCTATAGATTGCGTATATAAAACATTAATGTGAAATAGTTATAGTTGATATATATGGCGTTAAATTAAAAAATCAAAATAAATAATGCAATGTCGGCCTATACCAAAGCAACCTTGATTATACAAGCCATAATCTAAAAGCGAAGCTTTTATAAGAGAATTAAGGCCGATTTAGATGAAGAAAAATGTTTGCCCGACAAAATTTTTGCATGTCGGTTAGAACTGCACGTAATAGAAAAATAAACACTGGTTAAAACGAGAAAGATAATGTAAACAAAAATGGCGATGCTATAATTTTTGAAGGCTGATAATATGACGCCATATTTTTTACATTTATCGGTAGTGACATAAATTAAATTAATTGTGGGAAATTAATCAAAATAAAATAAATATGAAAGCTCTTAATTAAATTTTTGTATTTCAAAATTTTCAAAGATAAATGGTTCACATTCGACATGTCTGTTTTTGAAAATTTGGTTTTGCCTCCTATAAACTTTTGACGTCTAGTCATTGTATGGGTTTTCATAATATACTTTTATTGTGTCTAGATTGGTATGTTACTATAAAATATCAAAAAATATTGTCGGGTCGAATATATTTTATAGTTAAATTTTCATTTCTATAGTAACAATTGCTCAAAAAAAAGAAACAACAGCCTTGCAAAATTTTGCATGTTTATATTGTCGTTCTTGTCATCCAAACGAAAATTGTAATGTACTAATCTCTTCTTTTTTTGCAAGGCAAACATTTTTCTACATCTAAATCGGCCTTTAGAACCGAGGAAAAAACCAAAATTTCCATAGTAAAACCAGGGGGTCAATTCTCGTTCTATGAAAAAATCCAATGAAAAAAAGTCTTTTCATTTACATCTTCTAGTTAACCATTTTTATTTTTTGAATGCAAGAAAACAAATTGTATAATTTTCACAATACTGTGGGCCGATTCTGTTTCCATGAAAAATAAAATGAAAAAATTTCTCAGTGGAAAAAACCATAATTCGAAAGTGTTTTTTATGAATACTTGATTATTTTTGCCAAAATATTCTCATATGAAAAGAATTTATTCATTGAGTATTTTGGTGGTGAGAAAGTCAATAAAATGTGTATTAATGTCCCGATATACCGATAAACCAAAAGTTGTGTCCCAAATCGCAAAGGCTTGCCCTACAACTATTTGTAGTATATGAGAGCAAGCAAACTTGGTAGTTTTGATAGTTTATGAAAATATTAAAAAATGGAAATAAATTTTGTTCATTTCCAAAATCCCAAACTATTTCAAATGTATATTTTGAATTTTTTTAATTCACATTATTGTATTGTACAATGGTTTTAGTTTCGAAATATCTCTATAAATAAGCCTCAAATTTCTTATTGTAAATTTTTTGAATTATTAAAATCGACTTAATTCCTAAATTTTCAAAATAGCTCTTTTCGGTCTTAATTTCCAAGTTTTTTAATTCCCTAAACTTCTTTAACTCATTCGAGCACCTGATTTCTACTCCTATTTTAAAAATTTGTAATTTTAGAATATCTTATTGAATCTAGGATTTCAAAATTATGTCATATACAAATAGTTTTTCGAAATTTAATAGTTTTACCAAACAAGAAACTAAAATGTTGTGTTAACGATTTTATAATACTGCTTCACACACTTAGAATATAATTGATATTTGAATATTCTTCATATTCTAGACGTTTTAAAATAAAGATAATTTGTAAATTCAAAAATACTTACAACTTGAAACTACTGTACATGGAACATTTTAAATTTTTAGAAATTCCTAATATTGCATTTTCATAAATTTGACAAATTAATACAGATTGTTGGTGAAATTGTCAAATTATTGGTAAAGTTGTGAAACTATGAATTGTTTGTACTCTTTAGGATTTAAAATTTCGATATAACTTATCTTTATTGTTCAGTCAGAATGTAAATATTTTAATATTGTGTATTTCAAACTCTGTTGTATTTTGTCCTGGTACGAATTTGAAAAGCGAATTTTAAGTATACAGTGGTAGACATTCGTATAAACGCACTATGTTTTTTGAATATAGTTCTAAGAGTAAAGTGTTTTGATTTTTTTCAAGTGGTCTAAATTGTGTCTATCATCTTAAATCTGTTGCTAAGATAAACCATTAGTAAAAATTTTAATGTTTTACTTTAATAAATTGAAAAATCTAAATTTCAGGTGGACATTCGTATAAACGCACTTCTAATAATGTACTAAAATAAAAACCAAAATTAGCAATTTTTCATATATTATTTTATTTAATATTTGGTCTGGCCCCGACCTTTCTGAATAACTTCGAAAATTCGAGAAGGCATTGAATTTGTTAAATTTTTGAGGGCTTTCAGATCAATTGTGGCCCAACATTCACGGATGGCACTTTTCAAATCTTTAATTGAATTATATTATATTTTTTAATTTGACCAGAACTTTTTTTTATATTTTGGTTTAAATAAATCAATTATTACATACAAGAAAATGAAAACGATTTACTTAAACGAGATTCATACATATATGTTGAAATTCGAACATTTATGAAAATATTTCAGAAATCATAATTAAGAATTTGCAACGTTTTCATTTAGAAATTTGTCTTAGGAAAAAAAGTGATTTCCCATATGTTTTATGTGTTTTACTATGGAAATTTTGGTTTTTTCTTCGTTTCTAATTCCCTTATAAAAGCTTCGTTTTTTAGATTTTTGCTGGTATAATCAAGGTTGCTTTGGTAAAACACATAAAACATATGGGAAATCACTTTTTTTCCTAAGACAAATTTGTAAATGAAAACGTTGCAAATCCTTAATTATGATTTCTGAAATATTTTCATAAATGTTTGAATTTCAACATACATATATAAATCTCGTTGAAGTAAATCGTTTTCATTTTCTTGAAATAATTGATTTATTTAAACCAACATATAAAAAAAAAGTTCATAACAACAGCTTTCTGGTCAAATTAAAAAGAAAAGATTGCTACAAATCGTGTGCATTAAGTGAATATACATAGATGGCAGTGGGTAGTAAACATTTTGAACAATTGTACCAAAAATTGCGACCTGGGGAAATTTGAGTTCAAAAATTGTAGGAAAAGCAAAACAAATTCAGAAAATACTAAAAACGTGTCATAATTATGTGATTTAACAATTTTTTTTCGTATTTCTCTGCCAACAATTATAGACATCTAACGTACACTAGTAAAACTAAAGATAAATTTAGCAAGTATTATTTAAATTTGTCAGGGCCAACTTTGATGTATTTTCCAAAATGAAAGTTCGAAAAATATATTTTAGAAATAATTTAATTTTAAAATTTCTGCAATTAATATTTACTTAATACCCGTATACCCTTCCTGTATACTACTGCTAAAGATATGTAGAACACTTTTGTATACAAATTTTGTAACATTTTTGCGTTTTTCATTGAACAACTTGAAGCTGACAAACACCATTTTTACTATGGATTCCATAGGAAATCAGTGAAATGTTGTACCACTAAAAAAGCTTCTAAAAAATACGTCGTAATGATTATGGCTCTATACTCTAGAAGGCTCTGGTAACACACGGCTGTATCTACGACACAGTTACACCAATATTTTTTGAAACCATTTTTTAGTGAACAAAAAATATTCCTGGTGCGAGTTATGAAAATGTTTATTTCTTAGTGAAAATCATCATGAAAAATAAGGTATTTTTGAAATTTAAACGATTGTTGTTTTTGTAATATGTTTAAAAAAAACTTATAAACAATACAATAATCATCTCTTTCATTGCCTCCATTCAAATTTGAATTCGAATATGTTTCTATATGATAGTTATTTTGAATTTGCAAAGCATGCTAGATTGTTTTGATGTTTTGTTTTTTTCGCACTCATTGTATTGATCTAATTTATTCTGTTTGGCCTCTTTTTGATTTTTTTTAAATGTTGATTGTTGAGCGGAGACGTGTTGTCTTTTTTCTTACCATTCGGTTTAGATGTGGACAAATGATGACGACATTAAACTGAATTTTCTCTTTTTAGAATGTTTTTTAATTTAATTTCCCTTATTTTCTTTTGCTAATTGCTGGAAAATAAGGCAAGTTTAGGATCTGTGTTTTAAATGAGTAAGACATTGTGTTGTTTGCTAGCGATTTCAGAAAAAATTATTTAACTGGGTTTAAGTTTTAATTCATGTTTTATCATCAATCGAAATCGTGGTTTTTCAAACTAACATTATGAAAATAAATGAATTTTTAGTGTTTCTATATCCCTTATTTTAAGTTCATTTTTCACATGCCGGCTCTATTTACATCAAGATGGTTCTGACAGTACAAAGAAACGATTTTTCTTTAAAGTCTAATTAAAATAGGGATTTAAAAGTAAAAGCTTTATTATGTTCTTTATCCCTCAAATATAACATACAAAACTAAGTTTAGAGCCCAATCGCTTTCCTGAATTTAGTCAAAACAAAGAAGCAGCAAGATGTAAGTTAGAAGGTTGTCTTCAGCATGCACGTTTACTGTGGAAAATGTGCTACATATCTTTGTTTATTGAAAGAATTGTTTTTTAAAATTCCATAAAAAATGAATGTGCTTTATAAAACTGTGAGACTGAAGTGTTCAAATTATTATTTATTTTGTTTTTATATTTTGAAAGAATTTGTTAGTTTTACTAGAAGTAGTCTATATATTTTGAATTATTTTTGAATTAAGCAAACATTGAATGGAAAGTAATAAAGGTTTTATTAAATAACAAAGAAAATTCTTCTTTTGATATTTAATTTAAATTTCTGTAAATTATAAGTCAAGGTTGTCCCGTCCGTTCCATCGGGTGGTTCGTCAAAAAACGAATCTTTTAACTTAAATAGAAATGAATAAATAGAATTTATTCTCAAACCTAGCATCTCTTTTGAATTAGAGCTATGAACACTGGAACCGTTTAACGTAAAAAATGGAGAGTAGTTACCAGAGAACACGTTGGATTCAAACTTCTGGGGATAAAATTCAACTCTGTTAGCATCGCCCCCGTTTGAGTATAGTCATACAAATATCTCATAAAAAGCGAGCAAAGGAACTCTTTCATCGAGAATGTTGTTTTGCGAGCAAGTACATAAGAGAAGACGAAAATCAGTATGACGAAGAGACTAAGCTTATTAATGGATGAGTGGAATACGTCGCCCCATCGACCACCACTCGGATTTTGCCACAGAAAAGAAAATTTTCTATTCCTGAAATCAGCAAGATTGATTTTTCAAGATCTAGAATTTTAAATTTATGCGAGTAAATATTTATGAATGTCGAGATTATGCAAGAATTTTAAGATCAAACGTCATTGTCTAGAGCTTACTCATGTTTCTCGATATTGCACGAAATTTGTAAGGGTTTGGAAGTTACATAATCAGTGATTTATATGCCTTTTAAGCTTTTTCAAGATTTGCATACATTTAAGATAAGTTTGGAGGATGTTGCATTACCATTAATCTAAATTGCAAATTTGAACGGCGTTTGACTGCTTTTGACAATTTTGTACAAGGTTTAATTACTCGCTTCATTACTCTTAAAGACCGGCAGCAGTTCTGCATTATTTGCTCCAGGCAAATCTTCTCGCATTCATTCGATCATTGTTTCAAAAGTTTGTGTTGGTTGGGATATCTTAAAGTATTGCATATAAAATGACCGCCGAAACGTTTTTTCGAGGTCTGTTTTACTCTATTAGCCTTACTGGACTTAAGGATTTTACCGTGTTTTTGCGGATATTTTCATAATTGAACTCCTTTATCTATACTAAGTGGTAACCGAGCTTTAGCTCTCTCTACCATGTTTTGTACTTAGAAACAGAGGTCTTAGGTTTATTTGTTTCGTTTTGGAATCCCGCTTTGACCTATTTTGATTTTCCCTACTTTTGAATTCTCTAAACGGTTTATTTTTGAAGATACATACAATTTGGAAAAAGGTTTTTTCGAGAATTGAATGAATTGTCATTTATGTTTTACCTTTATTCATAAGATGTCATCGGGCTCGTTCGATTGATACCTTATACGTGCGATTTAAATGAGATCTCACGGAGCTATACACTTAAATTTACCGGAAAACCAGCTGTAACTGGCTTTTTGTCCAATTTATCTAGTCGTCCGGAGCGGTCACACCGGTTTCGTACACTTCTTTGTTTACAAATTGGTATATTTGCGTTTCAACTTCCTTTATGTGTTTAAAAGTTATAAATAAGCGATTGTTATTTTTTTTGGCCGATATTCAGATTAATTTATAATAATTTTTTCTTGGGTTGAACTTATTACACTTTTGAATGATCTTAATTAACTTTCACGGCGAAGAACCCAGGTATGTTTCAATTAAACTACACTTTGGTTTTTAACAAAATATAATTTTTTTTATTTAATTAAGTTTAATTATTACACCTAACGTTTCGAGCTGACATCCAACTCATTATCAAAGGTTAACTATTAACAAAAAGAAAACATTAACATTAATATATTGAAAATTTAAAAAACTTATGGTTATTTGGTAAACTATTGTACTTAATTATACTTACATAATAACTTAAACAATATATATTTTATCACATTTAAAAAAAACTTTAAAATTATTAAACATAAACTAGGCTTAAAACTATGTATTCTAATGTGTTATCCGTATAAATTGAAAGCTTACTAGTTAGTACGACAATTGTAACAAGAATGTTGACAAACAAAAACTACACTGGGGGAGAAGTAAAAATTATTGCTGATATTGTGGGAGGGTTAACTAAAATATTTACTAAAAGCTTAAACAATTATTCAAATCGGAGGGTTGAAATTTAACCTGATTTAATATAATTGGGAAACGAAAAACAATTGTGTCAAATAATGTTATTGTAAAGATCGGTTAAAAGAAGACTGTCTGTTTGTCGGTTCATAATATTTTTGGACGATTTTATGTGAATCATCTCAAGGATGTTCCGTTTTTTGAAATTGGTTTCTCTGTCTAATATTTTTACATTTGTAAAATTGGGGGAGTGATTTAACCGGAGGGAATGATCTACTAATGCGCTGTGTTGTGAGTCTTTGATTTTTATATGGTATTTATGATCGTACATTCGTTTTTTTAAATACTGTTTTGTTTGCCCTATGTATGTTTGATTACAATTACTACATGGTACTTGGTATATTAGACTTGATTGAAGATTTGTTTCCGTTTTATCTTTAAGTTTTGAAAATGCGAGTTTGTATATTGTGTTTATTGGTTTAGCAACTAATTGAATGTCTTTCGCCGTGAAAGTTAATTAAGATCATTCAAAAGTGTAATAAGTTCAACCCAAGAAAAAATTATTATAAAATAAGCGATTGGTTTATAACATTTTTTGTGGTAATCGTTTCTGATCGATTGGAACCCCATACAAATCAAATACAAAGATATAGTTTTCGGTTAGGAGATATATCTTTGTCTATCCGATGACTTTTTAGTTTTTTAGCAAATCATGTTCAAAAGTTAAAAGTAATTTGAATGTAACGTCTTTTATGTTTCACTTGAAAATCTCTATTCCATTTTTTGTACGGAAGCGATGAGCATTGGCAGGTTTGGTTATTATTTGGATCTTTTCTGCTGTTTAGCTCATCTCGAATTTTACGTATTCTCAATTTTTGATTATGTAGGTATTTAAAAAAATCTCAAACTGCAATTTTTATTTTTTGAATGAATATATGTAAATGGCTGAGGTCTGACGTATAGTATTGCATCGGATTTCCAAAAAGAAAATACAAAACCCTATGTTCCACATATGTATCATTTTCCTTGACAGTTGAAAATCTCCCAACGAAAACTACATTATACACTATCAGATCCTAGGTTCCGTAACTAAAATATAAAGGGCTGAAACTTCACGCGGTGTAATATTTAGGGCAAATTATTTTTGGAGCTTCAAACCATACAAAGTGAAATTGATTTTGCCACATACATTAACAACTTGTGAATCCCATTTATACAAATTCCTAGATTGTTAACATGATTCATAAAATTAATTTTCACATTATTGATAAAAATGTCAGGAATCACTAGTTCGTTTTAGAAATAAAAATTGCTTGTGTTTTTGCGGTGCTTAGTGAGACTCCATTAGAACTGGGCCAATCAAGTATGTATGATAGATCCAGATTGATATTATGGAAGGTTTCCAAAATACTTTCATTAGTACCACAAACATATATTTGACAATCATCAGTATACAAATAGTATTTGGAATATTTTATTACGTGAGGTATGCCATTTATAAAAAGAGAAAATAGAGCTGGACCAAGTAGTATCGTTCCTTGAAATACACCTGACATTATACGCTCAGGTTCCGATTCTTTTCCATTTATGATGACTTTTTGATATCTATCTGTTAAATAATTAAACATAAAGAAAAGCATTATCTTCTGTAATAACAAAACATGATTTAAAGAGTGAAATGCTTTTAAGTAATCCACAAGTATAAGAACAACAAATGAGTTTATCTTGTCAAGGTGACAAGCCAGATCATCGACAACATGATAAAGGGTTGTTGTTGTACTATGGTTTGATTAAGATAATTAAATTTAGTAAATTGATTAAGATAATTAAATTTAGTTAAATGCTGGTTGATCTAGTTACGAAGAATGATTTCAAAATTTTTGATAGAATTGAAACTAAACTAATCGGTCTATTGCCCTCCTTTTTTATAATCGGAATCACTATATTCATCATAATAATTTCAGCATCCAACTGACTATAGTTGTAGATAAGCCTGTAATCCATTTTAATGCGCTTTGATTCAGCTTTATAAGAGATCGCCAGTAAATCATGGTCTGAAATATCAGGTAACGTATATTGACTAGACGAAAATATCCTAGAGTAATCTGATTCAGAGACAATAAATTAATATACTATAGTTTAAAATGTGCGATGATAGAAATTCCTGAAAATCGTCTAAATCGGATTGCGTAGGAATTTACGGATTGTAGCAAACCACAATCAAAATAGTCATAGATGGTAGTATCGTTTCAGCCTTCAGAACTTCAGTTTTACCATAAATAGACGAATGAACTACTTTAATCTTGAAACACTTCTTATAGTAAATGCAAGCATCCTCACACCTCTTGAGTTTTGTCGAATCTCAAGATGTTGTAACCATTCAGCGCACCAGATTCATTATAAGTGTTTACACTTTTTGTGAGCTATATTTTTGTAAAAAACTTCACATTAGATCGTATACCTCCTCTAACCCCGAATTTTGGTTCTATCTAACAAGACTCTTCACCTTTTAAAAAACTATATTTTCTTATCTAAAATGTCTTTTAAAATAGAAAGATTTGTTACCCTGTAATACATTGGAATGAATAATTGAATTCATATGGCATCCTCCAGAACCTCGTACTCGAAATGACAACCCCCACATTTTGAATGCAATCGATTACTTTTCCAAATATGCAATTACTCAGCCAATGCAGAAAGCCACACCAACCGAAGGTTTCTACAGAATCAAATTATATTCACAGTTGAGTTTCCAGAGGTTTTGATATCAGATAACGGAAGTTGCTTAGAATCGAAATTGCTTGATTGATAGTTTATATAGAGCAAATGTTGAATCAATCAGCTTGTAGCTAAAACACGAGTTTTGAAAATTCACCTCTCCCAAACCTGTATCTTACCAGCTCAAATATTTGGTATTATGCGCTAGTGGAAGATTGTCACTTTTCCTAACAGTAATCGCCAATATCGTAAACGCTTATAACATAACCGCTGAAATGCTCAATTGCTAACATATAGTAAATAGAAATTGATATTTGAAATACGCTTTAAAACTCGAATCAAAAGATTTTTTGGTTGTGCAAGCAGTTTTTGTAAAAAGCGAACCCTTCACAGTTATCCTTGTGTTACCCAAGTACGTTATTTATGTTCAATAGGCCACTTTATAAAAATCTAAGGTAAATAATGTAATCGAATGATTTTATAAAGGCCTTTAATTAAGAATCACGACAAATAACTATTTTACTCACTTATATCCAGGTTAAGCCGCACGAAACTAGCACCAACCCAAAAATTAAATACATAATTGATAATTCTATCACCATTCACCTAATTTTATGTAAAACTCGTAGAATCATAAATTTATGTATTAAGTTAAATAAATTGTTAAACTAAAATTCTAGTTTTAGCTTTAAGTCAACTTACGCTCTTGCTAGTTTGAGTCGCGGAAGTCTAATACATACATATTAACAACATCCTACATTATCTCGTTTCAACTTAAGTCACATGATTTATTTTACCAAAAATTACAAAATTATGAAATTTAACTTAAGCCATACACATTTTAATTCAGATGGAAAGCAACAAAAACTTACAATTCGCATATTTTCACAGAAAATGAAAATTATTTTCCAGTTGTTCAGTTTAACAATTTCCACAAAAATAATAAAACAACAGCTATAAAATGACTTTCAGTTTATTTTTTACATTTTGTTTTTTTTTCTGGCATAAAAACATATAAATCATTAGTGGCCATTCTGCTATGTTGTACAATTTCAAACGTACATATATTATGTTATGTACCCCTTAATTTATACACTTGTCTTCATCATTTGAAAACGTAATGAAAACATAAAACATAAATTTAAACCAACACAAAAAAAAAATTCTGTACAAGAGATAACATAAAACATTAAAGAATAATAAAAATTATGTTGTATTTATATAGTGGATTAAAAAAATATACACAAACGCATAAACAACATATTCAATTCTTTTACACAACATTTTGGCGTTGATTGATCGCATTTCATATACATACAGTAGACAATATACACAACAAGAGAACGCCTAAATTCTGATTACATCACAACTGTTAATGTACGCTACTATTAAATAGTAATCCTTTAGGCGTAAAAACTTTTTTGTTATCGTGTACGCGCCCAAATATTTCTACTACATCATTATATTCAACTCATTTAATTTTGAATCAATTTCATCATTCAATTTTTTTCGCGCGCGCTTTTCTTGTGATTATTTTACTTTTATTATTGTTGCTATTATTACTGTTTATTGTTAAGTAAAGTTATTTAGATAAGATGAGAATGAAAATTTTGTGTAAAAATGATAAAAGGGTAGGGAAATGTTTTGTTGTTGTTGTTATGATGATGTGAATTATGTAAGCGCTATATATACATACATGAATATGGTGTTAAACAGTCAACACAGCAACCGCATCATCATCATCACATATATGTAAGAAGAAAATGAAAATGAGCGAAAGAAAATGATTGAGAAAAATTTGAATGATGTGATGTGTTATGTATGTATATTACATACGTACAAGCGCACAGCGTATTAGGAATGTTTGTAGAATGTACAAAAGAATTTTGATTATTAGTACGCGAGTACATAATATAGTGGAGCATGTTAATGGAATGATTGATGGGTTTGGCTCAGAGGACTGCTTAGTATTTGTTTAAATTGGTGGTTGTTGAATGATCTGGCAGAATGTATGTGTACATTTAATAGTAAATTACGAAACTAACTGTGTCACAATCAAAAGTTTTGTTTTTACTGTATATTATGGCAGAGTTGATCTATTTAAATGGTTAGCCTGTACCTACTGTTTTAATTGTTTGTGTTTAAACTGGATCTATTAAGATCCGAGTAGTGTTTACCTCAGCCATGTATTCATTTTTACAAATCTTTTACAGTTGATAAATAATATTCAAACAATTTTGATGCATAATAAAAATACCAGAGTTATTTCAGTCAGTACAACATCTCTGCACTAGTCACCTGAAAATAGACAAACAAAAAAATTGATTTAATCAAGATCCGATAAATTAAAATAAATAAATTAATTAAATAAAAGTATACTACGAAACGGTTGGAAATGGTTCAATAGCACAGTTCGCGAAAATAAACAACCGATAAAATGACAGGGTTGGTGTAATTCATCAGAATTGTAAGCACATAGGAAATCTCGGAATTTACCAGAACGTTAAGTCTTAGTAAATCAGTAGTAAACATTAAAGTATCATTTATCATGTTAGGCTACGCATCTGTACTAAATATAGCACTAAAGCTTGTGGTAGATTAAAGAACTGCAGTAATATGATTGTTTTACGAAATATCTGTTCCATATAGACCCTCGTGCGCTCAAGAAATATATTGCAATGTTAATTGTTCCTTTTGAAGGAACTAGACCGTTTGTAAGCAACTACAGCAGTTTGAACGTTCTTATATTCAATTGTTCAAAAAAGGAATTTGAGAAAAATTTGAGAACAACTAATAAATATCTGAACAGCATGACATATGGCTTGGAAACGATCGAAACAGAACTTCTTCTTCAAGAGCAATTGAAACACTTGAACAGCATAACATACGACTTCAAAATTTTGCTTACGATATCTTGAAACTCAATCAATCGCCGTAGAAGAACAAACGACGGCTACCCAAAGGTTTCGAGAGTTAGCAGAAAGTGCATTCAGTAATGTAGCAGCAATTCCTGATTTTTTTTTGGATTAATGGACATCGTGTGCAAACATTGCTTTTCGCTTAACTTCGTAGAAGAAAAAACTGGAAATAGTACTAAAGAGTTTACGCGACGTGCCCAGAAGGGCCAAGTTAAATTATCTCCGCTTGATAACTATCCCGAGTATTTAGAAAATCTTATTTCCAATGCTCTGCCAGAAAGCAAACAATTATATAATATTTCATTTGTGTTTACCTCGACTGGAGCTAACATTAAACCACCTCAAGGAAAGGACCGTCTTGTAGACGAAATAGTTCATCGTTCATAGTTCATCCTGAAGGAAATGAAGCCAGAAAATTTGCCCAGATATACATGTTGGACCCTGATGATGCAGTTTACCAACGAATGAACCTTCCAGAGAATAAGCAGTGCTCAGAAATGATCATGAGAAAATTAACTGATATAATTATCAAACAGCCACTTGCAAAAGCAATTAAAATGCTTCATGAAATGGAAAACAAGCTATTTAACCTGTCGAAGTAGATGGCGTTGAGCCAACCAAGGTGGCATTAGTACTAATTTATGATGGAGACAATGACCAAAGGCGGTACAATGTTCCAATGGTTAACGAAGTGGCCATAGTGTTTCAAAGTAAAGATGGAGAACCACCTTTTCATCGGGATATTGTTATGCATTTACGTGCTAATCAGCCTGACCAACCAAAATTTGAACGGATTGATATTTGGGTACCTCATTTAGATACTATAACGTACCCGATTTTATTTCCGACGAGTCAGGAAGGATGGAGCACACAAATTTGTCGCTGTAAAAAGAACGAGACAGATAAGCGATCCCGAGTATCAATGAAGGAATATTTTTCTTATCGTTTGTCAGTTAGAGAGGTGTTTTTCCAGTTGCTGAACGCAGGATGTTTAACCTAGCAGTATGTAGTTGCCGCTTAAATTCGCGCAGAGTCAAACAATCTTCAATGGATCCGAAACAATGAACCGGCATTGAGAGCAGATAGCTATAAAGCTTTAATGGAATACTTAAATCGTGACGCAGATTCTGAAAACAAGCAGGTTGGAAAATATGAAGAAATCGTAGAAAATCTTGAGACTTGGCAAAAAGTGGAATATCGGCCAGACTTGGTAGCTAGAGTTTTGCGGCTAAAGTTAAATAATTTAGTAACGGACATTATGAAAAAATCTCTCCAAAAGCGAGGATTGCCACATATGGTCACATTTTAATCATTCTGGATGACGATTCAAAATTACGAACTGAAGAAGATATCGACAAAATTGTTGCTGAAATTCCTGACCAAGAATTATCGCCTCATCTTTTTTAAATCATTATTAGAAATATGATCCATACACCATGGGGCAACCGTAATTTAAACAGTCCATGCATGGTGCATGGGAAATACGTTCCAAAGGTTTTCCAAAAGAGTTTCAAGATGTTACATTGGGAAATGTCAACGGATACCCCAAGTATACAAAAGAAGAGAGACAATCGAAATAGAAATTTTTCCCAGTCGTCGCATTGATAACAGTTGGGTGGTCCCATATAATCCATATCTTTGTCTAAAATATAACTTGCCTACTGCTTTCGCGTAGAGAATATACAGCATGCAGCAGATCATGCCACTTCAAGAGATACAAAACTTACTGCTTGGTTTAAACTCAACCAAAATCCAGATGATCCAGATGCAAACCAGTGGAAATATTGGGAAATTCCCGTTCACTATGTCTGGGACAACAAAAACACTTCCTGGAAATAGCGGCAACGTGGTGGAAATAAAGTAATTGGTCGGATGTATACTGTTAATATCAAGGATTCTGAAAGATTTTATCTTAGACTCTTGCTTCAACGTGAAACGGGAGCTAAATCATTTGAAGACGTTAGAACGATTGCAGTTAGCGGCGGGGTCAAATGTTGTGAAACATACCAGGAAGCAGCAAAGGAAAAAGGATTTCTTTTTGATGATTCAATTTGGCAAACAACTCTGGAAGACGCCAAATCGTATGCTATACCTGCCCAAATGAGACAGCTTTTTGCATATATGTATGTGTGCCTTTTCCTCGCCATCTGACCCGTTGTTGCTTTGGAATGAAAATAAGGAAGACATGACTGAACATATATGCCGTAAACTCCACGGTTGGGATGACCCTTGTACCAGTTGCGAATCCTATGCTTTAAAGGACATTCTATCCAGCAATGGGATTTCCGGCAATGTTTAGCTCAATCAAGCTTAAAGTATTCGCAAAACTGGCACAATTTTGAGAAGCTGAGTTTAATAGAGAACATGAGATGCGTTGATCAAGACTATTATAATTGGTTGTTAGGTTGTTACAGCTTGGAGCTGGAACACTTGATTGTGGGAACAACTTACCACCTGACACTATTGAAATTTCCGAAAATTTTATTTGTGGCGATGATTTGGTGGCAGAATATTTTGGAAAACCAATTTCTTTAAATGACAACCTTTCCTTATCGAGGAAAGTAATTTTATGCCCAAAGAACGTTGATGTGGACAGAATCAACAATCAAATTATTGACTTGCTTGCTGAACAAATTCGAGTGTATTTAAGTACAGATGAGGTCGATACAGAAGATGAAAGTGAGCGTCTTAATTTTCCACTATAATATTTGAATTCTACCAATCCGGCTGGGCTACCTCGACATAATCTGAATCTTAAAGTTGGAACTATAGTCACGCTACTTCGGAATCTCAACACTAAACAAGGATTATGCAACGGTACACGATTAGTTGTGAAAAGCATGAAAGATAACGTTATTGAGGCATGTGGGTAACATCGTTTTAACTTTAAGGATAGATCTTTTAAGTTCCGACCTGGAGTTACCTTTTAAACTTAAAGACAGTAAAGAGGAAAACACGCCTCAGTGGGGCCGCGAGGAGACATCTGTCCCACCTAATTCGGTCAGGGGTCCTCCGCGACGCTGCCTTGCAGCAATGCAAGGAGAAGATCAGCGACAGAATTGTCCCAGCAAATAAAAGAAGCAGGTCGGATGACGACTCTACCCCACAAGGGATTGCAGCAAAGAAAGGGAAAGTTTCCAGTCCTTTACCAAAGGCACTGGAAGCCGCTCTAAAAGATGTAACAGAGGGCGATAATAAGGAGAGTTGCCCCGAGAACAGAGCCGACACGGACACTACTTATAGTAATGCGGTGAAGGCTATCAGGCTGGAGATTACCGACCAAGGCTTCCCGGAGATCAAACTGGACATTGCCCAGATTCTGGCGATACAGGATGCGATAATGGACACAGTGGCGGAGCTGTCGTTAGATGGTGTTAGCCCAAACTTCCTGGGATGTCGCAGCAGAAACGGTTGGCTCTCGGTCAACTGTGCCGATGAAGACACGGCAGAGTGGCTTGGGGTCACAGTGCCTTCACTTAAACCATGGGATAGGGCATCCCTGAAGGTAGTTGTGGAGGAGGAATCGCCTCGCCCAAAAATTATGTTTGTATACCTGCCACGAGGTGGTAAGGAGACAAATGATAACATACTGCGTCGTCTGGCGATCCAGGACCTAAGAGACGCAGATTGAAGAATCATTTCGAGGAAGGAGCGAGAAGGCGACTTCCTTCAAATTACGGTATCCATTTCACACAAAACGGCAGAGATACTCAAGGGCTCCAACTATAGGGTCAATTAGATGTTTGGCTCTGTACATTTCCGCCCAAAGAAGGAGGGGGCGGTGGATGCAGCCAGGGGGACGGTGGCGGAGCCGAATCTGCCCGGCACGTCGAAGACAGCTTTGGCTGAGAACTCTGGCCGCGGTGGTGGGCCACTGGGCCGGAGGAGGCCAGGAGACCTGGCACCTCCGGAATAGGAAGACTGGCCAAACCGGGCCGAGGAAACAACAACAACAAAACTGAGGTTCGTGCAGATTAATCTGCATCGATCGAAGACGGCTACAAACAACCTAAATCGTCTTTTTATGATTAATGACTGGGATATAGCGCTCATACAGGAGCCTTGGACCAACAATGGGAAGATCAAAGGTTTTGCGGCCAATACAGGTAAGCTAGTATACGACACGGCTGCTGATTCTCTGTCGCTCAAGGTACAATGTCTTCTCTATTAACCAATTTATTTCTAGGGATATCACGGCTGTTTCAATAGAAATGCCCTTACCCAAAGAAGGCAGGAGGGTGATTAACATCGCTTCTGCATATTTTCCAGGGGACGAGAATGACCCCCCTCCAGAATTGATACAGAGCTTCGTGAATTATTGCATGATTCATCATGAAAATTTCATCATTGGTTGCGACGCTAATGCACACCACGTAGTCTGGGGAAGCAGCAACACCAATTTAAGAGGTGAGCAACTTTTTGAATTCTGTCTTAGTAACAACTTAGCAGTAAATAATAAAGGGAGTGATGCAACCTTTGTGAATGCAGTTAGGAGAGAGGTACTGGATCTTACCCTGTCTGACATGGGTACCTCCAGTGCAATTCTCGACTGGCATGTGTACAAGGAAGCATCCCTCTCAGATCATATGTACACCAGGTTTGATATCAATATCCCTTCGAGACAAGAGTTGATGTTAAGGATACCCAAACGCACCAACTGGCCAGTCTATAACGATAGACTTTTGGAAAACTTAGCTGGTCTACAGACCTCGATAAACTCTGTCGAAGACCTCAACAGAGTAGCAAATGAAGTTACAGAGGCAATAATTAATGCCTACCACTCAAGCTCACCACTGGTGCGTATCAGAGGCACAAGGGATGTTCCTTGGTGGAACCAAAACTTGGAAAGCATGAGACGAAATGTAAGAGTAAGACTTCTGTAAGAAAATAGACAAATTACCTACGGCGTATCCGCGTATCGACTACAGAAGGCACTCTCCTTGGAGCACAGGAATCCCTTGGGGTCTGTAAGGAAACCAAGTGGAGAGACAACCATAAACAGGGAAGAGACTCTGGAATGTCTAGTGAAAGGTCAGTTCCCGGAATGTATTTTACTGAGGGATCAGGAAGAATCCAACGCAAGTAGTGTACATCCGTATCTGGTTCCAAGGTGGGGTCAGAAGATCTCGAGGCAGTTTTTTACGCCGGAACGGATAAGCTAGGCAGAGAAAACTTTCGGACCTTTCAAATCACCGGGAGGGGACTGCATATATCCCGCCTTTCTACAGCAAGGCCTGCAGACTTTGCTGCCTTATCTTACTATACTTTTCAGAGCCAGTTACAGCTTGGAATATGTTCCAAAACGCTGGAGAGAAGTTCGGGTGATTTTTATTCCAAAAGCGGGAAATAGATCCTCAGAGGAGATTAGGTCTTATAGACCTATTAGCCTCACATCATTTCTACTGAAAACCATGGAGAAAATTCTGAGACTTTGTATTAGATCCAATACCCTCCAAAGATACCCTCTGGACTCTAAGCAGCACGCATACCAAGCAGGGAAATCAACAGAAACAGCTCTACACGAACTGACATTGGGAATCGAAGATACGCTCCGGAATAAAGAATTATTACTATGCTTCTTCATTGATATCCAGGGAGCTTTTGATCATACTAGTTTCGAGGTAATTCAGGAACAATCACTAACAAGGGGCATATACCCCTCCACCGTAAGGTGGATAATAAACATGCTGAAAAACAGGAGGATTACGGCCTTCTTTGGAGACAAAACCATCACCATAGCGGCCACCAGGGGCTGTCCCCAGGGAGGTGTCCTCTCTCCCTTATTATGGCTGATTATGATGGGACCATGGGACTAAGAGATTTAGACTTCTCAAACATTACCTATGCGGACGACCTAGTCTTGATGGTTAGGGGCAGATTCGCAAATACAGTAGGGGAAAGAATGCAACAAGCCCTACAAGTAGTAAATGATTGGTGCACGGAGGTGGGCCTTACGGTAAATCCTAATAAGGTCAGCTGCACTCTCTTTACTAACCAGAGGAAAACTTCCCTCCCGCCGATAACCCTGGGGGGTGTAACTCTCCAACTGACGAAGGAGGTTAAATATCTGGGTGTCGTACTTGATCAGAAATTGACATGGATCCCCACTTAAATCATATTACAAACAAGGCCAATAAGGCCTACTTCACCTGCTAAAGAATGATTGGCAAAACGTGGGGACTGAGCCCACCAATGTTGGTTTGGCTCTAACGGGCCATCATAAGATCTATGGTCTCTTACGCTGCGTTTGTGTGGTGGACAAGATCCAAAGGTTAATTTGTGTGGGGGTAACTGGGGCAATGAGGACTTGTGCAACAGCTGCCCTTGCGAGAATACTGGGGCTCTCACCACTGCACCTATATATTAAAAAAGTAGCCGGTCCAAGAGGTTTGAGCCTAAAAATTACTGCAAAAATTAAAACCATAAGGCCAGGACACTACAGTATCCTACATAAATTAAATCTCAAGGAGGAATTGATCCAACTATCAGATTTGATGGTAAGGACAATCGACTGTCGGAGGAATTTGACCATCAGGTTACCGGATAGGGAACTGGTAGAGAATAATTTCTCCTCCCTCCCCAGCCATGCTTCTGTATGGTATACGGATGGGTCACAGACGATTGTGTACCGGTGCAGGGATAGTCGGGCCCGACCTAGAACTATGCATACCACTGGGTAGCACCCCAACAGTTTTTCATGCAGAGACCCTTGCTATTGAGGTATGTGTGCTTCAATGTCTCAAAAAGAAATATAAGAAGACCGAGATCTATATAATCTCGGACAGCCAGGTAGCTCTGCTAGCCTTAGGAGCTTCAGTGTTCAACTCGAAATTGAACTGGAGCTGCTACTGCAATTTATTGGAACTGGGTGATGTAAACAAAGTCACCCTTTTGTGGTCCCCTGGCCACTCCATGATTAAGGGAAATGAGGCAGCAGACCGCTGTGCAAAAATGGGAGCAAGCCGAGATTTCCTGGGTCCCAGTCCTAGTATCGCTTTTTTAAAAACCCATTTGGCAGATGGTATAAGGAACTGGGAGCAGAACTATAGGAATTTACTCTGGGAGTCCTCCATTGGGATGAGACAGGCTAAGAAATTACTCAGTTACAATATTATACCTAGTATTACCTGGTTTATAACAGGGCACGGCCCTTTTAATAGCCATCTACATAAAATGGGAAGGTCCTTTATGGACCAGTACAGATTCTGTGACTGCGGTAAGGAGACATCGGAATACGTACTCTTCACATGCCATGCTATCATCCTAAAAAGATTCAAGTTTCTCAATGCGCACACAATCCAGACCACAATGCCGACCCACTGGATATGAATCAGGTAGCGGCGTTTATCAAGGACATAGACTTACATTTCAGCTAAGAACTTCTAGGGATTCGCAATAGGCCTCAATTGTTGCAGTGCTCTGGGCTACAAACACCCACCCTATTTCCTCCCCCCCCCCTTTCCCAACCCACCCTGATTTTCATAGACAACAAACAAACCATTGAAAAGGGTGCACCTGCACACTACTAATGCTGCAATTTGGCAATCAGAGGAATACAAAATTGAAATTTATGGGATTCTCTTAAAAAACGTTATCAAAATTAAAATGTACTAACCTGGAAGTTTCCAGGTGTAAACTGAAAGTTTCATGCCGTTATGTTCAGTCGTTCTGTTACAGTCGATGGAATAACAAATACTAGGTAGTCGAATTTTGAATTGCGGGAATTTATTAATTTCTTTACTAAACAAAGAAAAGTGTTTAACATCCAAAGTGAAATGGGAGTAGTATATAGCCACTTTGGCCCAACCATGTGACGCCACAACATATGAAAATATTAACGTCAGGGAAAATGATTGCATACAATTAAAGCGTATGGTCCAAATGTATAAAATATCAGAAACAACTGCTTTCTACATTACACATAATCACTGGGTAAGTATCAACAGAATTGTCACTTGAGGTGAAACATTGGTTTATCATCCAGAATGGAAACATAATTCCAGCCTCTAAGAAGTTAAAAATTATGGCTTCTGCTGGAAAGGTTAAGGCAACAGTCTTTTTGAACTTGGAAAACATCCTCTTGACCGATTATAAAAGAAAAGGTATACCACAGTAATGGGACCGTAATACGCTAACATTTTATATATTTTGAAGGAGCAGATCCAGCGAACTGTTACTACAAGACAATGCGCCGATTTATAAGGCCAAAAATGCAATGAGCGCTATGATGGATTGTGGTATTAAAGGAATTGAGTACGCACCGTATAGTCCAGATTATTTCCTATTCCCAATCCAGTGATTACTTCCTATTTCCAAATTTCAAGAAAGATCTTTGTGGACATGCTTTTGACAACAGTGGAGCACTCCAAGCAGCGTTAAATGAGCAACATTTATATCAAGAAATTAATTCAAAAAAGTCACAAATTTGGCCCTCGTAGATACAAATCCCGAAATGTTTGGTTCAAAGTTTGGACATCATAAAGTTGCATAATCCAAATTAATCAATTTTTCATAATAAAAGTTGCCAAAATTGAACAAACAGATCACAAATATAGAAAATTTTCTAATCATTTTATAGCTTACACTACTGATTCAAATAAGCAGTCAATTTGATATGTGGTGATCACCAATCGATGAGCCACATTAAATTTAAGGAATTCCTGGAAGAATGCAATTCGTCGCTCAGCAGAGGAAAATGTTTTAAATGATTTTTCCAACTATTTCGTGACTTCGTGATGTGTCAGATTTACATAACTCTTTGTTTAACAGAAAAATTTTGAATCACTGTTGCATTTCTGGTAGATAAGTGCGGTTACCTGAATTCACTTAATTTGGCTTTACAAGTTAAAGACTTGAATGTTTTAAAATTAGTATTATGAAAGCATCAAATTATAGAAAAAGATTTTACTCATTTTAATTGACGCTCCGAAATATATTAACGTGAATCACCTACGAAAAAATACCAAACAAGTTTAATTCAGCAATTTGAACAAAGATTTGAAGATACACGTCAAATTAGATTTAAAACTGATTAGTGTGCGATGTGCAAAATAACAGCAGTTTGCGATCTTATACGTTTGCGAAAGTGCATTTCCCGCATGAACCTAAAAATATTAAAATATAGAAGCCGTTAACAGATTTGAAATTAGAAGCAAGTTTGAGAATCCAGATTTACAATAATACCCCTCATGTCGAAATCATTCGAAATATTTTTTTTTAATTTAGAGGTATATGCCTGGTATAAAGTGTCGGTTGTCAGTACACAAATCATAAGGTATTCATTTGAAAAACAAATATCACTTCCTAATAAAACAAAATAAATGTAAATATGGAAATTGTCGTAAACTAACCTAAAATCAACACTTCCGATAGTTTATAACGTAAATTTAGATCATTATTATTCATGTAATTATAATAATTAAATTTCCAAAAAAATTACAAACTTTTTTCGTCTCTTTATATGTAAATCAACGTGCTTCTATGCGTTAAACTTAAATTAATTGAAAATCCATTAAATTTCAGCACATACACAACTATATAGACGACGCACACATATTTTACAGTAATGACAATCAAACATGATCTTTTGAATAATAATTAGAATTAATTTTTTATTACTTTCATAATTTACGTGAACTAAATTCGTAAATTATTTGTAATTAATTAATAAAATTTTTTAAAGAAAATCTATTAACACAAATATGGACAGGAATGTTGTGTAAAGATAAGCACACGTGGTCAATACAAAACGACAATTTAATAACAAATAATTTGCATAAATACTATTTTTGATTAAAGGTTATTCAGAAAATTTCAGGTGCCTATAGAATTGAGATGTTTGAGAATAAGCGAATATCTTGTCATTGGTCGTGTTTTCGCAAAAAGCGGTTGGCGCCAAATATCGCGTAATTTATTATTACTTAAAGCGTGCGTCTAAAACATAAGTCAATACATATTATGTACCCGTATGTATAATACAGAGATAAAAGTGCGACTAGACTAATCGACCAGCCTGCCGATTATAAATTTGTTCGCAAATAGGTAATTTGTGTAATTGCACAAATGCGTTTTGTGTTGTGTTGCATTAAACGTAAGTATATTTTGCAATTGCGTCCATTATCTGCATTATCTAATGGTTATTTGTTGTTATTGCAATACTGAAGATATAAGGAAATAGTAATAACAATATAATGGCCGCGGTATAAATAGATAGTTTTATAGCAATGATGCTATTTTTTTATTTCTATAATTAAAACGGATATACGTATCGTAAATCACAAATGCATTTTCTAGAGTGCATTATCGCGCACTCATTTAGTATTGTGCAAATACCTCGGAAATGAATGCAAATACTTAAAGACGTGATTTTCATGTTCAATTGAAAACTTTATTGCGGCATCTCTTTTGTATACGTAATCAGTTATTCAAGGTAGCAGCCACATATTTGTAGTTTGCCAGTTCTTTTATATTTTGGTTTTAATGAATCTACTGTACGCAAGGAAATGAGTCAGTGCAAATTTTCTAAGTTTAGGAGACCTTACATAATAAAAGAGTGGCCATAACAGTGTTACAACTTTGAAAAGTTTTTTTTTTTTGGTGGCTTTATATATTTCAAAGGTCACGAAAAACATAAGAAGCGCGAATCCCTAATATTTACTCGTCATCTTCTACTTCCGTTAGGTGTGAAGTGTTGTAAATACATATTTTATATATATACATACCTATTTTAATTTAATTTAATTTAAATGAATAATTAAAAAGTTTCGTGAGTGATTTTTTTGGTTTGAGTGTGTATCGTGGTTTTAATTGCACGCGTAATAAGTAGTTTCGCTTAAATTAAATATGTCGCGTGTGATTTTGTTTAATTAATTTTATGTGCAGTGAATATATTAAATGAGATGAGTGTTTGTTTCATAAGGAGAAATGTATTCAAAAAATACTAACGGTTGAAATTTACAATTTGAAGTTTAGAATTTGAAATTTGGAATTTGAAATTTGAAATTTAGAATTTTAAATGTGAAGTTTCAGATTTGGAACTTGAAGTTTGAAGTTTAAATTTTGAAATTTAGGATTCTAAATGTGAAGTTTTGGATTTGAAATTTTTAATTTAAAATTTGGCATTTGGGATTTGAAATTTTGTATTTGGGATTTGAAATTTGACATTTGAAATTTAGAATTTGGAATTTGAAATTTAAGATTTAAGATTTAAAATTTGAAATTGGGAATTTGAAATTAAACATTCTAGTTTTAGGTTTGGAATTTGAAATATGAAATTTGAGATTTAAAATTTCAAATTTTCGAAACGTCGTATTTTGTATCATAGTTTGTTCGTATTTCTGCTGTACAAGGGCATCGAGCACGATCATGTTCCTCTATCCAAGTACAGTAGACTTGTGATAATGTGAACAAAATAAAACCAGGCAAATTTATATTAAAGAGTAAGAGATTGTTCATACTTGCGGGAGTTAATTTTTTTCATATGAAATTTCGATGTCCCTAAGTTTACATCCAAATTCTTATTACAATCTGGCCCATTGGCTGAATGACCGGTGTATCATTTGAAACACCGTTTGATTTTATTTCATTTTCAGATGGATTGACTTTTCGAAAATGTTAGTACCTAATTTGATAAAATGTTAATCTATTGGTCAAAAAGCATTTTTTACTAAAATTCTTTTAGACCAATAAATTAACATTTACCTGTGGTACAAAAGATTTATGGAATCTATCTTTAAGCAGCTGTCATCCACACAGTTTTTGAGTGTTGAAAGTCAACAGGGCAGTTACAATTTTTAAATGATCGGGAATTTCTCGCTTTTAAAATTACTAACTTTATAATTTATGAAGCCCATTTGCAAAAGTATAATATGCTAAAGTACAAGCCTGTTTCATTTGCATTATAAAATTGGTTTACAGACAGATTAATTTCAATTGTTTTGGGTTGCTGTTATCTTTTAAATGGCCCCACAAGCCCAAGTTGAGAGGACAACTTCTCTCCAGTAATTTTAAGTAATCGTACACCAAAACGAATTTTAAAACATAACCAGAACGTGCTCTGTTTGCTTTTGTTTTTCTAAGTAAAAGTTTTGCGTTATCTTCAAGCATATCGCCACTTACAAGAACACTGTTATCAAGCTGCCGAAGAAACCAACGATATAAGATCTTCTCAATTTTAGGGTATTCTGACAGTTAAAGATGTTGTTGGGCGCATTTAAAATTCTCTCACTTTTTTGTTAATTGCAGAAACAGTGGGCTTATCAACATTGTAGATTTTCGATAAATTTGTAATCTTGCCCCTTTAGAAAATTATTCAAAAATTCCAGATTGCTTCTTTAATATTAAAATTGTTGCTTTTTACCCAATTTTAATTAGGAACTATTAATCACACAGCACATACAACTATTTATAAACTGCCCTATAGTTACCACACATAGTAAGTACTGATGCATTTTCAACTTGACTCGATTCAAATTATGAAAAAACGAATAAATTGGGAATCCCCGTATCATAAGAAAATATATTACATATGCCCCATATTAAGAATAATTCTTAATATGGGGCATATGTAATATATGTAATTATTATATGTTCAATTATGGACATACGAGAGTGTATAAAATCTAGTTCACGCTATCGAGCTTTCTAATTATTGACGTTAGCGTGTAGTACATGTAATTAAAAAATCGTTCACTTTATCCGGGTTCACGGTATACAGCGTTCATGTTATCGCGAGTATACTGAATTTGTAAGTGCTTTATAGTTGAATAAGACGAGTACGCACACGAAATACTCAATTAAAAGTATGTTTAGACATGGATTAGAAATAATTTTGATGAAATTCGTTGACAGAATATAAAATTTGAAGTTTGGGATTTGTAAATTTGGAATTTAGAGTTTGAAATTTCTAATTTGGAGTTTGAAGTTTGAAATTTTGAATTTCGAAATTGGAAATTTAGAGTTTGAAATTAGTAATTTGAAATTTCAGATTTAGAATTTGGAATTTATTTATAATTATTTATTTATTTAGCTTGAAGCTATTTAGTTTTCAATATTTGCTTTACATAATTATTATAAATTTAACAATTAATATTTATCTAAGGAAACTTAATCTATATTTTCTTTTTCAAATTTGACTAACAACCTCTTAAATACATTTGTACTAGGGCAAACTTTAACATCACTTGGAATTTTGTTAAATGAATCAATTCCCTTATAAAACAAAGAATTTGAGATTTGAAATTTGGAATTTGGGATTTGCAATTTGGAATTTCAGCTTTAGAATTTAAAATTGGGAATTTGAAATTTGGAATTTGAAATTTAAAATTTGAAATTTACAGTTTGAAGTTTAGAATTTGAAATTTGAAGTTTCGAATTTGAAATTTGAAATTTGGATTTGAAATTTAAAATTTAAAGCTTGAAATTTGAAATTTAAATTTAAAATTTGAAATTTAAAATTTAAAATTTGGAAATTTAAATTTAAAATTTAAAAATTTCAAATTTCAAATTTAAAGTTGGGAATTTAAAATTTAGAATTTAAAATTTAAAAGTTGGAATTAGGAATTTAGAATTTGAAATTTGAAATTTGAAGTTTGAGGTTTGGAAATTTGAGTTTTGAAGTTTGAAATTTAGAATTTGAAATTTAAAGTTTTGGATTTGGAATATGGAATTTAAAATTTGGTATTTGGAAATTGAAATTTAAAATTTTGAATTTGGGATTTAAAATTTAATATTTGAAATTTAGAATTTGGGATTTACAAATTTGAAATTTGAAATTTGGGATTTGAAATTTGGAATTTGGGATTTGGAGTTTGAAGATTGGAATTTGAAGTTGGAAATTTGAAATTTAAAATTTGAAATTTAAAATTAAAATTTAAAATTTGGAATTGGGAATTTGGAATTTGAAATTTAGAATTTGAAGTTTGAAATTTGGAATTTGATACTTTAAAATTTGAAATTTGGAGTTTGAAATGAAATTAAACAATTCAAGTTTGGGATTTGTAAATTTGAAATTTGTAGTTTGACATTTAGAATTTGGAGTTTGAAGTTTGGAATTTGGAATTTGAAATTTGAAATTCAGAGTTTGAAATTTGAAATTTTGAATTTGAAATTTCAAATTTAGAATTTGAAATTTAAAATTTTGGAATATGGGATTTGCAATTTGGAATTTCAGATTTAGAATTTTAAGTTTGAGATTTTAAATTTCGAATTTAAAATTTGAAATTTGAAGTTTAGAATTTGAAATTTGAAGTTTGAAATTTAGAATTTGGGATTTGAAATTTGGAATTTGAAATTTTGTATTTGGGTTTTGAAATTTGACATTTAGAGTTTGAAATTTAAAATTTGGAATTTGAGATTTAAAATTTATAATTTCAAATTTAAAGTTTGAAATTTGAAATTTAAAATTTGGAATTTGAAATTTGGAATTTTAAATTTGAAAATTGAAATTTAAAATTTAGAATTTAAAATTTAAAAGTTGGAATTAGAAGAAGTTTTCAATTTGGGATTTGAAATTTGACATTTGAAATTTAGAATTTGGAATTTAGAATTTGAAATTTGGAATTTGGAATTTGGGATTTGAAATTTGGGGTTTGGAGTTTGAGGTTTGTGATTTGAAGTTTGAAATTTGAAGTTTAAAGTTTTGGATTTTAAATTTGGAATTTGGAGTTTGAAGTTTGGGATTTGAAGTTCGAAATTTAAAATTTAAAATTAAAATTTAAAATTTGGAATTGGGGATTTGGAATTTGAAATTTAGAATTTGAAGTTTGAAATTAGGAATTTGATACTTGGACTTTAAAATTTGAAATTTGGAATTTGAAATTTGGAGTTTGAAATTTGAAATTAATCATTTGCAGTTTGGGATTTGTAAATTTGAAATTTGTAGTTTGATATTTAGAATTCGAGTGTGGAATTTGGAATTTGAAATTAGAAATTTAGAGTTTGAAATTTCGAATTTGAAATTTCAGGTTTAGAATTTGAAGTTTGAGATTTTAAATTTGGGATTTAAAATGTGAAATTTACAATTTGAAGTTTAGAATTTGAAATTTGAAGTTTGGAATTATTATTATTTAGACGTCTCTCATTTATTTTGCGTCATTATTTGGTTTTTTATTTTTTCTTCTATTATGTTAATTCAATTATTCTTCAGAGCTACGATTTAAATTAACCATTAATAACATTCTTTTTTTTCTGTTAGATAACTGATTGGTATTTATTTGGCCTTAGATTGTATATTTTTCTTTTCTTTTTATTTTTTATTAATTTTTTATTTTTTTTTTGCTTTAAATGTTGTTAAAAGAAGCAATGCCGCTTCTGGATTATTATCCACAAGGCAACTATTGTCTTATTAATTGTTGTTAAACTTGTAATAATTAATTAAATAAATAAAAATAAATAATTTAGAATTTGGGATTTGAAATTTGGAATTTAAAATTTGGAATTTGAAATTTGGAATTTGAAATTTAAAGTTTGAAATTTTGAATTTCAATTTTAAAATTTTGAATTTGAAATTTCAGATTTAAAATTTATAATTTCAAATTTAAAGCTTGAAATTTGAAATTTAAAATTTGGAATTTGAAATTTCAAAATTGAAATTTAAATAAAATAATTTTATTTGGTTTTTTAACTTAATATTTCATTTTTTATTAATTATTTAATAAAAACCCGACGTTTCGACGGTACATTCCGTCATTCACAGGGGCACAATTTTTGCTGTTCCACAATAAAACTTAAAATTTAAAAGTTGGAATTAGGAATTTAGAATTTGAAATTAGAAATTTAGAATTTGAAATTTAAAGTCTTGGATTTAAAATTTGAAATTTGGAATTTAAAATTTGGTATTTGGGATTTGAAATTTAAAATTTTGAATTTGGGATTTGAAATTTGACATTTGAAATTTAGAAGTTGGAATTTAGAATTTGAAATTTGGAATTAGAAATTTGGAATTTGGGATTTAAAAATTGAAATTGAAATTTAAAATTTAAAATTAAAATTTAAAATTTGAAATTTAGAATTTGGAATTTGAAATTTAAGATTTAAGATTTAAAATTTGAAATTTGGAATTTGAAATTTATAATTTGAAGTTTGAAATTTGTAATATGAAATTTGAAATTTGTAGTTTGAAATTTGAAATTAAACATTTTAAGTTCGGGATTTGGAATTTGAAATTTGGAATTTGAGATATAAAATTTAGAATTTATTTTTTTAATCGTCTAAGGTGAGGTGTTTTTGGATTCAAATAGTTCGTTCATAACATTGTTGGGTGGGTCAAGGTTAATCAAATTTTAGATTTTTAAATCAAAATGATTCTGAATTTAAATTTATATATGTTCTTCTAGCGGGACTTTTGTTTAGCAGATTGTGCGTTTAAAATTAAAATTAAATTTATAAGCCAAATCATACAATACATTTGTGCTAATTGTTTGTTATATGTTACTAATAAGATAAATAATAATGTGGATACTCAAATTATTTATTTTAATTTAGTATGGGCAACTCAAAGCTGTTATTATTTAATGGGTTTCAGATCTAATTTAAATAATTAATTCCTTGTATCATGGTGGGGATTTAAGCAGAATAGCCATAAGCAATTATTTATTTTATTCAATAGCTAGCTATAGATGAACAAACTAGATGAAATGCGTCAGAATACATCAAAATTTGCGCGGCATACTTTTCTTAAAAATAATAATTTTCCTATTCATATACATACAACTTATTTCGGCACTCCTTAAACACTTGTTCAACAAACTAATAAAATTACAACATTTAATTTAGATTTTAAAAATTTGAAACTGTGTTTCCATCATGATTTTAAAAGTATTTACGAGGTAGTACAATGTAGTAACAAAAGATTTACATACAAATTGTTGTCCGTTTTGTAAACGTCTCATTTTGGACAGTGTGTGTATATGTACACCATTTCCTGACCTACCTCAATGAGAACATAAATTGGGCAACTCATTGATAGGTTGCCATTTAAAGGCCAAAATCAGAATTTAGAATTCTTGTTTTATTTTTTCGGATGTACCAGCATTCTAATAGATCTAGTAACCTACTGTCTCTTACTTGTTTTATTAGGCTTATGCTAGACATATCAAAATTATGACCGGATTCCATTATTTGTTTGGCTACCGATGATTTTCCACTTTTGTTCAATTTAATATACAGGACAGATGTTCTTTGTATATTTGGGATATGGCTCGCCTCGATTGTCCGATGTAAATTTTATCACAATTATTGCACTGTATGTTATAAATTCCACATTTATCTACATTTTTGGTTTCATCTTTCGTGGAGCCTAACGTTTGTCCTAATTTTGATTCGTTACTTTGCACTAGATCCACTTTAATATGTTTCCATTGTTTCTTCAATAATTAAATTTACATCTCACTATTGGTTCAGACATGTGGGACAAAGTTGTTGCATCCGTTAAGGCATTTTTCCTCAAACAGGACCGAGTTATTTGGTCCACCATTTCAGTTGTGTAGCCGTTTACCATCGCGATTTGTTTTTTTGCAGTTCAGCCTCATAATCTTCCAGATCTTGTGGAAAATCCAAATTGTTTTCTTATGTAGACATAAATGTAGAATTCGATTAACTTTAAATGGCAACCTGTCAATGAGCTGCCCAATTTATATTCTCATTGATGCAGGTCAGGAAATGGTGTGTACATACACACTATGCTAAATGAGACGATTTGAAAACGGACAATAATATCTATGTAAATATTTTGTTACTATATACATTATACTCTCGTAAATACTTTTATAATCTGATGATGGAAACACAGTGTTTTCGAAAATATATTAATTTTTATAGAATCCAAATTAAATGTTGTAATTTTATTAGTTTGTTTAACGAGTGTTTAAAGAGTATCGAAATAAGTTTTATTTGTGACACGTGTTGTCGTCCACAAATTCAAAATCTTCCTATTCATATTACAATTTTAATACAATTATAAGGAAATAATATCGTCAAATTCTGCAAGGATTCTTACTGATTGGCTGATTATCCCTTAAGTGACACGTCATAACTTGGTAAAATCAGAGCCTACTGTATAAATAAGAGCCTCCAGTATCGACTGTATTTTTTACTAAGCTTAAAATAAGGTACAAACAATTTTTCCTTTACTATGAAACTATATGGGGAAACGGTTATTTTCATGTACAGTTTTAGTTTATTAGAAATGTGAGCTTTTGTTTTGTTTTTATATGAAAATGTTCATGAAACATGTAATATTATTTGATTGAAAAATTGAGTCTTGAAAATGTTTATTTCTAAGTGAAAATCGTCATGAAAAATAAGGTACTTTTGAAATTTTAAATATTGTTGTTTTTGTAATATACTACGTCATCAACATAACTCGTTTATAAAAAATACAATAATCATCTCTTTCATTGCCTCCATTAAAATTTGAATTCGAATATGTTTCTATAGCTAGTTATTTTGAATTTGCAAAGCATGCTAGATTGTTTTGATTTTTTGTTTTCTTCGCACTCATTTTATTGATTTATTTTTTTCTGTTTGCTCTTTCTGATTTATTTTAGTTTAATTGTTGAGCGGAAGCGTGTTGTCTTTTTTCTTACCATTAGTTTTAGATGTGGAGATATGATGTCGTCATTAAACTGAATTTTCTCTTTTTAATACACATTGTTGTTGTTGTAGAATGTTTTTTAATTTAATTTCCCTTATTTTCTTTTGATAATTGCTGGAAAATATGGAAATTTGAGAATCTGTGTTTTAAATGAGTAAGACATTGAGTTGTTTGTTAGCGATTTCTTAAAAAATTATTTAACTGGGTTTAACTTTTAATTCATATTTTATCGTCAATCGAAATTGCGTTTTTTCATATAAACACTATGAAAATAAATGAATTTTTAGTGTTTCTATATCCCTTATTTTAAGTTCATTTTTCACATGCCGGCTCTATTCACTTCAAGATGGTTCTGGTAAAATACACTAACGAAAAAAAGTCAAGGCCTCCTTAGCTATACAAAATATTTGAATACAATTTTCAATCTTGAAATGTTAAATGCCTGCAATTTACAGTGCCTCGCAAACTTTTTGATACTGCGGCCCCCGAAATCGAAAAAATAAACCCCAAATATTCAATAATAATAAATTTACAGTCAAGCATTTTGGGCATTCTTGTTCAAATATCTCAGATATCTCAAATCCGTGTCCCGCCAATTTGAAAAAAATGTTCTACCAAACCAAAATATTCTTTCAGATTCATCTGATTTACAGGTAAAAATTCTACATAAGGAACTACCAGGATTCTACATAAAAATTAGATGTAGCTCCGAAACTAAATATTTTAGCTGCACATATTATGAGTGGAGCTAAAACTAAACTAAAGTTAAACCTAAACATTTTTGAGCTTACGACTATTCTAAATTTGATTTACGTTTCTCTAATTTGATCACAACCCGACCCACATTGGGTTCGTTTTTAATTTTTGTATCAAATTATTTTTATTTAGGTATTTAAAACCAAATTTGGATTTAATGTATTCTTCAGAATTATCGAACTTTGGAAATTCTGGAAGTACTTGAACCATTAAAAAAAATTGAATCAGTTATCCAAAGTTGTTTTTAGATTTTTTCAACTACCAATTTCCAATGTAATTAACCAATTTGAAAACTTTGGCCCTCTTACCAATTTTACATCCAAAATTTGAAATTTTATTTATGAGGAGTTCTACACAAAAAAAAAAAAAAAACGGATCGCGCCATAATATAGAAAATGATAGCTCAGTAAATGAGAGTAGTAGATCGTTTTGTTTTAGGTTCTCAGTAATTTTTTAATTTTAATATCTGTAATTTACTGAAAAATTGACTTTTGTAGAAAAAAATTAAAGAATATTCCTACTTCCCTTATAAATTCTAGGTGAGCATATAATTTGTCAGATTTATAATTTGCTCAATTTTTTTATTGTTTGTATTAGTAATTTGACGCACAAACTTTGGTTCTTAATTTTTAGAAAACTGATTGACCTCATTATTTTATTGAGGTCTGCATGTGCTAGAATAAAAAAAAAACGTTTAAATTAAATTTTATACATATGGTCGTTTTGAGTCTTAAACAAAACTTAACAATAGCTATGATGATTATATGCCACTAAGCCAAAATTTATATTTTGTGCAAAACTGCCCTATAGCCGAAAAAGCACTTTCGATTCCATGGAAGTTAGTTTTATAATTAAAACGTGTTGCTAGGCTAACTAAAAAAATTCCTTGAAATTGTTTACTTTAAACGAAACTGCTACTCATTTTATAATGCTAGTCAACTTTGTTGCATTGAATAGTAAAGGGTTTTATTCTCCAAACTTGGTGCCTACTTTTTGTCAACTTTCATGATAAATTAATCGATTTGGTAGATTTGGATAGATTTGCAAATCAGTCAAGAGTTTTAGTCTGAAAAATAGAATGACACCAATGACGTAATATGCCATTTTTATGTGTAAAACCAAGGTAAAGGTTTCGACAAACTTATAAAACTTATTAATAATTTGTGTTTTATACATTTACCAACATTTCGGTAATCAACCGCTTTGATCCAAAATAAACCGAAATTTTTGTGTCTATGCCTGGTCTTAGTGAACCGCCACCTAATCCTAACCGAACCTAACTTGAAGCTAAAAAACTTAATTTTTACTATGGTTCCTATGGAAAACAGGTGGAAAGTTATATCATATAAAACATAACGTATGTATGATAGAAACATGACGTAAATTATAGCGAATGGCTCTCTGCTCTTCTTAATGCATGTTTAGTTTGTTATTTTCTTTCAACATAAAAATAAAAATTACGAAATTATCCGAATTGTTTACGTTTTTAGAGATAAAAACCTACATAATATTCTTTAATTAAGTAATTAAGCTCTGCGGTGATTTAGTTTTGTTCCTATATATGGACATAAATGAATATTTTGGACAAACACCATAATTTCTGAATGATTCTCACACTTTAACATGCGATGTAATGTTTTGGAGGCATTAAAATGTCAATTCATTAACCCGCGAAAATGATAAATGAATACTTTCTTTTAACACGATTACTGTTAAAAAAGGCTGTAAATATAATTAATTAAAAAACGAACAAGATATCACCTCTCACACGATCATTACCCGCATCGTCTACTAACTAACAAAATTATAAAAAAAATTAAATTGGACCATAAATGAAATCGTAACTTCAAGTCAAAAAGATCCGACATTATATTTAATCGGTAAATGATGCCAAATTGCATAATTACAGTTCAAAATTAACTGGTGTGAGTTCAATGTGTGCAATAAAATCGCACTTTATAATTATAGATAATTGGAAACAATTTTTCATCTTAAGATACCGATGTGTGTCCAATTTGATTCAGACCAATTGTTTTTGATTTTACATTTCTGTATATACAAATTTAAAATTAAAATTAATTTTAACAACAAGTTTTATACGCAAGAATACGACGAATGGGAAGAAATAAAATTCTTAATCTTATTACCCAAAAAATACAAAAAAAAAAAAAAAAAAAAATTGTACATCACTTATATACGACTATACATACTTATGTACAAGACGAGAAACTGAAATCTTATTATCTTAAAATTTAATGATGTGTAAAAATTCAAGATGATTATGTTTTCAATAAAACGATAAATTCTTGTGTTCGAAAAGTTGGAAAATAATCTGCCCGACTATTCCATATACATTGTATACATATTTACAAAGATGTACTGCTTGTGGAAGTAGGAAGTAATTTTCTTTCTGTGTATATAACACTTTGGGATTATGAATGTTAATATTTTTAGAAATTCCTTGGGATTTATACTCTTTTACTCGTCATTATAAATATTTAAGTTTTTTTTGTTTATTTATGGGGATTAAATATTTATAAATGATTTGGGATGATTTTGGACTAGTTAGTTTGCATAATGGTTTAATAAGATTAAAATAGTTTGAAAGTTTTAGATGACATACGGAGATTTACAATTATTATTAATAGAAGAACATAAATTTCTTTTACATGGAGGAATTTCGTTACAGTAGTTAGTTTTACACTGGTTTTTTGTTTGCATTAAATTAATAAAGCTGTTTATTTTTCAGTTCATTTTAATGAATATACATATGTATTACTTTCTGTAAATTGCCGAGTATACATACTCAAATTAGATGGTATTCCAACTTCTAATTCAAAATTGTGTGTTATCCACACTAGCTGAAATATTGTCATAATTTTGTCTATCTTCAATTATTCCAATAGCAAAGTTCTGGATTTCAGACTCAAAATCCTTAATAAAGGCTAATTTTGAAATATTGAATAATAATTTAATTATTAGGAATACTCATTCAAATTTTAATGATTGTGTAAAATTCTAATTTCTCTTTAATCTAAATGAGTTAAATTTCTCAAAGGTCGTGTTAGTAGTTCTCATACTAATTCAAATTGTTCAAAATTTCGGTCTTTGAATGCAAAATATTACACTAATCTAAATTTTATTGTTGCATACATTATTTTCTAAATATCTCATATAACACCAAAACAGTAAAAGTAGTAATTGAGTTGAAGTTTTAATGAGAAATTAGTTCTCACTCGCGTTCATCCATTTAAAAATGGTGGAAAATTCTAATTTCAACTTTCAGCTGCACTTCATTTCAAATTTTGAGTACTACCACCCATTGAAATCTTTACTAAATAACGGATTTTGACGTTAACTAAAATTGCAGTACCTAAGTGAATCGCCTCTAAAACGAACCTCATAACCAAAATGACCTACTTCAAATATTTATTCATTTTTTCAAACACAAAATGTTATGTAACTCGAAATTTTGAAGGCTGATCATCACTCTAAATATGATTTTTGCTTCGGTCTGATATCCATCTTATTGAGAGTCCACATCCTTACATTTTTAGTTACATAAGACTTTGTGTAAGTAAAAATGTACAAATGTTTGAAGTGATTATATGGGCCATTATGGCTATTAGTTCACAATCACTTCTGTCTGAAACGCTGCTAAAGATGGAGATCGGATCTAATTGAAAATCATTTTGAGATGTTCGACCCCTAAAATTTTAAGTTATATTAGATTTTGTGTAAGTAAAAATGACGATATGTTTGAAGTGACTATGCGGGCCACTAAGGCTATGAGGTCCCTGTCATACCTAGCTGAGGTGTTGCAACGGTAAAGATGAAGATCGAACCTAATCGAAAACCATAATTAGAGCTATAACTAAACCTAAAAAAAATCTAAACCAACCCCCACTCCCCTCCCCCCCCCCCCCCATCCTACCAATACGTAAAATTTTAAGTTACATAGGATTTTGTGTAAGGAAAAATGAACAAGTTTTTGAAGTGATTATATATGGGTCTGTATGGCTATGACGTCTCTATCTCATATGGCTGATATATGCATAATTAAATAAATTATTTAGATTACAGTTTTGAAATTATTTTAAATTCATTTCTTTGGTTTAGCTTAGAGATATTTTTGAGCTGACAGTTCAATATATATTGTAATTATAGTGATAGTTTCATCTGTCGTAACTTTTTTGGGCTAGCTGTGAAAATCGTATCATGATACATATAATTTTTGGGGGTTACACTTGGGTTAGGTTAGGTTTAGGAGGCGGTCCACTAGGATCAGGCATAGACACAAAAAGGTAAAATTCAAGGTGAATAAACAAATTAATTTTGAGGTGATTTAGAGTTCTACTGTCTCTCCGGAAAAGGCGAATGAAGCTAAAAGGAGAAAATGCGCCAATAATTTGAAACTCAAATTCTGTAACCACCAAAAAAATAAAAGACAATTATTTGAATGTTTGAAGCACATTTTATTGTAAACTATCGATTTCTTCATTGAGTTTGAAAGAGGCTTTGGGAATTTTTTGCAGAATTAAATGCTGTGTTTTTTTATTAACAATTAACTGAATAAATGTTCATAAATACAATTAATACCGGTGATGATTCTCTAAAAAATAAGATAATATGTAAACGGATAAACTTGTGAAAAGCAAAGTTTACTTTTATGATTTTGGAATTTTTCGATATTATTTTAGTAGTAAGTCAAATCGAGAAATTGCAAACTCTTTAAAGTAACCTTTACTTTTCACAAGGTTACTCGTTTACACATTATCTTACTTTTTAGAGAATCAGGGTACAGAGCCTTTTAGTATATAGAACCATAATCACCAAGACGTATTTTTAGAAGCCTTTTTAGTGGTATAGGTTAGGTTATGTTTAGGTAGCGGTCCACTAGGACCAGGCATGGACACAAAAAGGTCCGTAGCCGTACCACAATTTAGAAAATTTCCTCCAACTCATTGAAACTACTTTGAGCGTGCTAAGAAGTGCTGGATACTCCTGACCTCTATCCTGCTGAGTTCCGTCAGGTCGTTGAAGAGGGGTGCACCTAGAAACTCCAGTCTGTTTCGTGCCAGACGAGGACAGGTACAAAGAAGATGAAAAACTGTCTCTTCCTCCTCTTCGTCCTCGCAACTACGACAGTAGTCATGTGAGAAGAAATCAAGTCTACTCGCATGTCTGCCTATGAGACAGTACCCTGTAATCACTCCAACCACCCACACTGATCTGACTCCGCTGAAGTGAGATCAGCTGTTTGGATCTCGCCAAGTCCAACTTTGCCCAGACCTGCCGCGTTATTACGCATGAGGTACTATTTGACTGTCTGAGGTACTAGTTTCCTCCTGAAGCAGCAGTTTGCTTTCCGCAAGAGGCATTTCAATATCCTTTTTGATGTTTGAAATGTGATCCGTTGTACCACTACCACGTCGAGCCAGTTCATCGGCTTTTATATTTTCTGTACTAATGAAATGTCCTGTGAATGTTGAACTGATCTGTCATCTCGTTAAGAGATGAGAGACAGTTCCGGACTACTTTCGACGTGATGAGGTGTGATTGAAGCGCTTTAATGGCAGCCTGACTATCGGGTTACACTAAAATATCATAAAAATACAAATTAAGTGTTGTCTTAGCATTTTGTGGGCTACTTTTTGGGGAAACTTCACTTACATCTAAATAAGAGGCTAGTAATAATAGGTTATGTTAAAGATAATGCTTTTAAAATATCACTAAATGAAAAATTAAACAATTAAAAGACGCCCGAATTAAGTTAGTATACAAATAATTTTTTTTTGACAGATAAAAAAGGTTAGGTTACGTTAAATTTTTGGGTTATGGTTTACTCTTTTGGTCATATTAATTATTTTGCGTGAGTTACAGTTGACCAGGACAAAAACTCATTGTCAGGTAAACTGAAAGGGAGGTAACTAATGTTCTATGTTTTACCACTTGCGAATTTTGGCTATAGGAAATAATAAATTTCATATGGTACATTTGGAATTTAAGCAAATAATGGTGGAAGTGTCTCTACAAATCGTAACCACTTCTATGATAAAATTGGCCAAAAAGTCCTTAAAACAGTTGCGATAAACGAACTAAAAAATCTATATTTATCCCAAAAAGAGGTATTAGCAGCAATTTTATTAGAGTATGTACATTTGAATTAACTGATTTTAAGGACCTGCGGATCTTTCTGCTCTGCAAGTATAATTTGTTGTATTTTACTAATTGTTCCCAGTTCGCCATTAAATATATCGGATAAATATATCGGATAAATATTTATTTGGCGAATACTTATTCAAAATAGTATGAAATACTCAAAGCATATTAATCCATTTCGAGCAACAAAGATCTATACCCTCAGTCTAATAATTTAGAAACCCATCGCTCGTATGTACATATACATATAACAATTTCAATAGACGCTCTCCCCGCGAACTCCATGAATCGCCACTACACCCGCGAAAGGTAACTGGTTGGTGCACTTTATTGGCTAAAGGTATTGTAATTGTTATTGTCTATACTTAAGCAAATTATTTGGAGCTGTTTGATGAACACTTTATTCCAACACTAATGGGAGAAGATGAATTTAACGATCCATGGTCTATGCAAGATGGTGCTCGTCCGCATACTGTAGACGTAGTTTTGGATTACCTGCACGATCTTTTTTTGATGATAGAGTAGATGCGAGTGAATTGGAAAATGCGTTCGAACGAACGTAAGTGAAATTACGACTGATCTTCTCCTCCGAGGTATTAATAGCTAAAAGGCTAGAAAAAATCCACTAATGAAAAAGGGACACATATTGTAACGTAGTACACGACTTAGTACACGCTTTTATAAATATTTTACAAAGAAGACACTTTGTTAAGAGTTCCGCAATTCAGTTTCGATCTGTGAGGATTATGAAAAATAAATCATTTTTCAATCATCTCATCAGCCTATAGCGGCTAAACTGCTAACTTATTTCTCTGATTTTTCCTATGTATGTACTTATAGCATTAGCGAATTTTATAATACCCTTTAAAATCCAGGATTTCTTTTTCACAATCCTCGCAGATCGAAACTGAATTGCAGAACTCTTAACAATTTCTCCTCTTCGTAAAATGTTTGTATATCTGGAAAATACCAGAATAACTTAATGTTTGAATATTTATAAATTTCAATTGGTTGCTATATGGTTTTAAAAACAACGTAGAGTCGCTTTTTGAATATAGGGTAGCCTGTAGTTAATACTATAACTTTTTTGCTTTTGGTAAAATTTTGGCTATTTCTCCACAAGAAAAAATATAAATTTCAAGCCTTGTTTTAAATTTAATGTCTTATGATAAAATTGGCCCAATATCGTAAATTTTCCAGAGAATAATAAAAGATTTAATTTAGAATTAAAAAGAAAACTTTATAAGAATAATTATTTATGATGGAATTCCATGGCCATAATCACACATATTAATTATGATTTATAAATTGTATGTATATAAATTAGTTGATCCACCATTTCATTTCTAAAATTGAAGAGCAGTAATTTGATCGTTGCCACCTTGATTTTAACCAACTTGAGCCCCTGACCTATCAATGTCATCTTCAACTAAAATAAGCTCAAGAAGTACGCTGTCTTTTGTTCTTATGCAGATATTATGGAATGTACATCAAGCGGCCACAGTTTTTACATAATTTACGATCTTTAATTCCAGTGATTTCTTAAAAATATTTCGCCATCTCACCTTCAATTGGCCGAACGCACATTCAACAGTGTTTATTGCTTTGCAGTGCTTATTATTGAACTTTAATTGCTCTGGAGTGATGTGCTGATTAATTTTAAACGAAGTTATTATCCTAATTAGTTGTAATCTACAGAGGCACCCAAAAATTGCAAATTAGCATTACAAATTGCTTGGTATTGAATGGAATAATCTAATTTCCTATTTTTGTATTGGTCATAGACTCATAGAAATGAATGGTACATAAAATACTAATATGGGTCCCATCGATTGCACGGACCACATTCTTAAACACCGAAGTTACGGCTCTTCTACTGAACTGCAATCCAACTTTGTGGAGTTCAACAGTTCTTGGAAATTTAATTACTGGTAGCATAATGTGATTCACCGTATAGCTAGCAGGTTGTGTTTATTTCTGTGATTGTTGTTCTGGGTATTCCCATTAAGGCTCCGACCATTCTATGGCTGGTGCCACTGGCTAGCTAGAACATAAATGTCATTAGCTCAATTTCTGGTATCCATCCATGCGTTTTACGGTAAAAAGGTGGCTATTTCTCGAAAACTGGTTGAAGAAATCCTTAAATGTTTCCTAGTTTCAATTTCATAATATGATAAAATTTGAGCTATAATGGGGTTGTGAGATCGGGGAGTATAATTTAACCGCTACAATTAAAAATGATGCAATATTTCATTATAAATAACACTATTATAAATCTTCTCATTGAGTTAGTTAGATATACCAACCGGTCAAAATTACCGGTTATACTTTTATTGAACTCCTTTATTTTTACTTTTCCCACTATAACGAAGTTATATTGGGTAAGTATTGTAATCGCGAAAAAAATGTTGTTCCAGATTTGCACATTTCTCGACGAAATAGGTTACCAGGACTCCGAAACACCGATAAAAAAATGTCGTGTCCGCCCTTCCGTCCGTCCGTCCTTCCGTCCTTCCAGTCGCACATTTTTATTATTTTTGTTTTGCCTACCATTCTCACAAATATTGATAGTTTTGGTCGAAATTTTGTACAAAGATGTATTTTAGTAATAAGCAGTTTGTGTTAACTTTTAGGTCCATTCGAGTATAGAATAGAGGGGGTTGCAGTGGAAGGAAAAACTGCCAAACAGATTTTCTCAAGAACGAGACCGACGATATTTTTGATATCTTGGTGATAAATTTGACAATTCATCATCTACTTGCTTGTTCACAAAATTTGAAGTCGATTGAAGCATTAGCCGTCTTCCAATGGGCAAAATTTGCTACTTGGAAGTACTTGCGAGTAGTTACCAAATGGAACGAGAAATTGAGTAACACAAGTAAAACACAGCCTTCTGTTTAGTTGTTTTTTTGTCTTTTGTAAAGTTGTTTATTATAGTAATGGCGATATTTAAAATTAGATTCAAAATATGACAAAAAAAAAATGGACATGTAATAAAAGGAAAGCATTGATATTTACCGCATTGATACCTATTTAAACACATTTTTCTTAAAAATGTATCATCAACAACAAAATAATTTTGTATTAATTTTGACATTTTACATCATCAAAAAATAAAAAAACTCGAACGTAATAAAAAACTCTCGAAAAATATCGAAAAAGGTCTAAAAGCCATCTATTGGAATTTTTGCAACTAAAATCCACTAGCGCAAATTTTGTGCGTAACTACTTCTGTTTTCTACACCATCGTATGATCATTGGTAGTTGTGAGTAGATACAAGTATTTACTTGCAAGTAGTTTGCTTTCGCCAATGAACGCTTAATATCGTCAACATTTAAAAATAATTATATCTAGTGAGCTTTTAAATTTAGCAAGATATTCCCATTTCTATGACATTAATATTTCTGACATTAACATTTCTGTGACGTTTTATTGACATGTTATGACATTTTAATGATTGAAATATCCACGACATGATGATCGATACATTATTTGTGAATTGCTTTAATAAAATCGCCTTGAAAGGTATTATTTCTGAATAATAAATTCTCTTGGTATTCAAAGTCGTATATAAATCCTAATTGCAAATTACTATGGGATGCTTTAAAATAATATCACGCCACTAGAGTGGCGCAGTTTTAGGAGAGCTGGGAGATATATAAATTGAAATGCTATATGACAAGGAGGTAGGATTCGGTAACAAATGATAGTTAACGTTAATTCTGATTTTGTATTGTTTGTGTTTCACTATTTTGAATTTTCGAATGGTTATTTTGTATTTGGTTTGGTGGTCTTTAACGGATGCTTTATGGGAAAAGTGTCGTTCGAGAGTCGGATAGACCCAATTTTTTATTATTATGTAAGTATTGTTTTGGAAATTTATGTTGAGTTTTAATATAATCCTACTGTGTTTTCATATTAAAAAGAATCTTGAATTTCCAAAACAATACTTACGTAATAATACAAAAAAAAAATTATTTCAATAAATGTACAACCGGTCATTTTGACCGGTTGGTATATCAAGTGTTAAGAAAATGCCAATATATAAAAATAATAAAAATATTATTTGTTGATCATTTTCATTCATTTTTATTAACGTAATAAAATAAAAAAATTAAATTTAAATTTAAAAAACCATAAATGAAAGCTGTTATAAATTCAAATCAAATTTACACAACTAATGTCAAAAATAGTATTCGTGCAGTAAAACGGGAGAACAAAGCAATTTTTCATAACAAATGTCAAAAACTACTACGATAAAACAATTTCTACAGTATTCGAGCAGACCCTTAAAGCAAATAAGGTTTTAGTGAAACACTATTATGTATGTACTCAAAAACTATTACTATTTGCTAGGTAGCCGTAGTAGCTGAGAAGATCGCGCGTTTGCATTAATGTACATACAAAGATCGTCGGTTCGATCGTCGGTAATATTTCCTCAATTGATAATTTTCTCATGATCTACTCCTACATTGTGCTGCCCCGGTGGGACAGTGGTAAGCATGCTTGCTTTAAGCTCCGGAGGTCCCGTGTTCGATTCCCGGCTTCCCGGCGGGTGATGAAAAAATCACGGCTGGTTAATGTAGGATCATTGAATTAATGACTCATTATGATACTTTAAAAATATGATTACGAAACTTCATCATGAAGGAGTTAAATCTCTCTAAGGGATGTAAGATGTAACGCCAGCGAAAAAAAAAAATTGAAGCGTAGATCTTCACAAATATGCCAATTATGCCTAATTCCCTTAAGACATCCACCAAATATATCTAAACAGTTAAATAAAGAAACACACATAGATCTGAAATATTTATTAAATATTTATATATAAAAGTAATTTTATAGTGATATGAATTTCATTTTTAGAAAAACGTTATTTTCACTAAAGGCACTGAAACTGAGGTACGTATCGCTTTTTGGTTAAGCGCGGCAGTATGCCAGGCGAAAAATAGTCGGATTCAGAATACTGAAAATACTAAAATTTATCGTATATTCCGGTACCGTAGGACTCAGGGTCTAAGCAGGAATACAATATTAGTCTGCTCTGTAGAGTATTGAACTATTTGTCAGGAAAAGTTATAAGGGTAAATTTAAAGAAAACCACAGTTAAGTTCTAATGTTGTCTTTCTTTAAAGTCTACAATCTGATGATATATTTCAATTTCGTATGAAATCAGTTTCCCCACTTGCTGAACTTGAGTGTCAATAAGTTCAAATATATCATACTAGATGCGTGAACAGTTTGTAGCATGACACATATATGGAACTAATATAAATAAAAATATAAGCGTACTAGAATATTCCGTCCTTCATGTGAATGAATAGCAAATTTCGGTTCACCGAAAAAACAACACAAGGCAAAACGACGCATGATAAAATGACATCAGGCGTCCATCTCATTCTTCCATAATTCAACCTAAAAAAGAAAGCGAACCACCCTATCTTGGATGTTTAACACCATTTATCCAGCATCATCACCGAAGGTCGACGACTATGATCTGCAAATTTTGTAAATATCAGTATAATTTTTAATGGTGTAGAAATCGAAAATATCCTCCTGTGATTGTGGATGGTTTGCTCTTGTCGACCGTATGTGATGCATCACCATATAATATTTGAGCCCTGCTCTCTTATCCCTTTTTATTTATTGTTATAGATTCAGACTTCATGTGGTTGGAGATGGTTGTTTGGCGTCTATTGGAGGGCGGGGGAAGGGGGGTCCAGTAGGCGCAAGTGTTTCCAGTAGGCGCAAGTGTACGTACTGCCTCCTCGCAGCAACCACTGGTAACTGGAACCATTAGGCAGAATGTGGCCTTTTGGGATAGGCTAAAGTACGGCGCAAAAGGAGATAACCTTGACAAAAAACCCTAATCTAAGGTGGAACAGCACATGCCGAAGGATGAATGGCTGATAAAATCAGTCCATATATGCGGACTCTGGATACCAGGCACCCTCCAGTTGTATTTAGCCTTCCTGTAGTAAAGCTGGGTGACCTACAGACGTCTTTTTATTCCCAGCAACTCGCAAGAGTACAATCAAAACGGTAGAGGAGGCACGGGTAGGAATATACGGGAGTGGGACTGCCCTATCAACCTGCGAGTTCTTCGACACGCCAACCTTTTCGATAGCCAGGTTCCTTCAGATTATCTTGACAGTTAGGTGATGCAATGATTTTTTTCAACTCATTCGCACACTTTCAAACAACACTGCCTATATAAAGTGAGAAAGTTGAATTATAACTAAACACTTAACAGAAGGGGTCAGCTAATTTTGCAATCCATCTAAGAGAGGGCAAAAAATATTTATCTACTCACGTACAGTATGCTTTACAAACTTTCAAATAAATAATTTTACAAACTCAAAACCGCTTTACTTCTTTTTATTCTTCTTCGTATTTGTACACGAGTATTTTCATAAAAAACGTATCTTATACATAGAGGTAAGAATACAGAGGAAAAAAAATTGGAAAATGAATTTTCTTCCGCACAAGAGTTTTTCTATTGTATATTTTCTATAATTATTTGTTGTTGTTATTATTATTGTCATTGTCAAAGTTGTTATAATTTTCCTCAACGATTCATCACAAAAAAATATTTCTCTTCATAACCATTCCTCTTGAGAAGTTTGATTAAATTCTTTCTTGTGGAAAATACATTTTTCTCTAGATCGTTCTTCGTTCGTTGTTTGTTTATTTGTTTAGTTAAAGTTGTTTTTTGTTCTGCACACAAAATTTAATCGTATCGAAATTATTTTATTGTTCCACAAGAAGAGAAGCACAAAAAAAAAAAAAATACAGAAACTGGGTGGAATTTGCACCTCACCCCCAAACAATAAAAAAAACTAATAATAACTCGCAAAACTAAATATGAAAATGATTCAAATGGAAATTCGTATTACGAGCAGCTTTATACAACTTTGTATAAACTGATACCAAAAAAAAAAAAAGTTTGTTTTTGTATTTCCCGCATATTCCATCATAGACATGTAGCTCTTAGTGACAGCATTTTATTTCATATGTCGTGGAACGATGATGACGACGGCGGCACAAAGTAACAGCCATCAAGAAATAAACAAACCATAAATATTAGGGTGGAACGTGAAAATTGAAAATTTTATTTTGGAATTTTTCTATTTATTGATTTTACGTCTTAACCCATTGTTGAGGTAAATCTCTCTCGTCTTGCCTTTTGTTAAGGTAAAATTTAATATTGCTTTTGACGGCAGTAAACGGATATTTGGTTAGGTATATGTAAGTAGGAATTCTGAAATCGCGAGATCAATAAATAAAAATTAGTATCGCGTGTTAAACAATAAAAGTCAGTGGAAACCCGAAATTAAATTTTAAACTAAATTTTGGTAAAAACTTAATTCGGCAACAGCCTACATTTTATTCTTCGGCTTAACAACAATAAAAAGTAATTACCATAGGATGTATCTCTTTCATTCCGTCTATTATACCTAAAATTGGTATCTGGAGCTGTTATATATCCGCAATCCAATGAAATACTTTTTGATTCTTTTTGTAATTTTCCTAGCTATTGTATTTGTATAATACCAACATTTACCCATTGGCTTAACTGGTTGCATCAAGACGTTTTCAACAAACTGTGACCATCTCGTAGTAACCATGAGCATTTATAATTAAACTATCTCCTCAGTAAATCATTTAATGCTCTATGTGTTATGTGATAAGCTAATGCCCATTTTCTCAGCTCTTTTGTAATATGTATATAGATTTTTGTTCCTTAGCAATGATGAATTAAGGAAAATCCGGCCGCTAGCCCCTAGGTCAGTTTTCTCAAAACAATAAAAAAAATCCGGGCCCTAACCAAGATTTTCTTGGTTAACACAACCACGACTATGCAAGGTGGATATAGGGCTTTTGGTAAATAATTCAATCAAAGTGGGTTATTTTTAGTATTTTGTCTATTTATTGGATTTTATTAAATTTTAATTTATTTCGTTTGTGTTTTAGTTGTAAAATGACGAAATCAAATTTTTATAAATAAATTTTTTTACAAAACCATTATTATATCAAGTATTTCTTCCGTTGGCTACTCGGGTACTCGAGATGATTTTAAAAATAGAGTAATCTTTTGCATATTGGCAGTATAAAAGTGGTCCCATAACAGGTGGCAATTGCAATAGGTATTCTGATAAATTAACCCAAAAGGCCATACGCATACAACAATTTAAAATTTAGGTTTTGGCTATATGAACATAATTATAAGCTATGTTTAATTACAGTTAAAGATTTTAATTTCCTTAGAAATTTTATTTCCCAAGGAACCAAGAATTTTATGCCCCGATGTATTTTTTCTCGAGAAATCTTCCGGAAATCTCCTAGATATTGTTTGAAAAACATTTGCTAACAGAGATTTTATGACTCATTATTATTGTGCATGCTACATTTTTATACTTTTTACACTTTCTGCCGTAGGCACTTGGCGAAACACACTAAAGGCCGGTCTCCACTCGCCACAAACAAAAAAAAATTGGCACGAGCTTGTGCACTGAAAAAAAAACATACGCATATTCAATAAAAAAAATTATTGTGGCAATGATTTTTTTAATAACTTGGATCCTTAAACTTGGTTGATTGATTGAATAAACTGAATGTTATTAGATTAGAATAGCATTCATTAAAAGCTAACAAATTAATATATACAATGTAACTATTTATATTTTTTGTCAAAAAAATTAATAAATTTTTTAATTAATACAACGCAACACAAAATTATCATTTTGTAACTAATTTGGTTGATCTTACAACGTTTTATTGAATCAATGTACTAATTTAATAGAAGTTTCACGAAATGTTATGATGTGGTTTATATTATTGATGAATTAGTTAATTAATTTTACTAGTATTTATGAAACAAAATAATTGATACAACACCTACATTTATTAATTTAAATAACTAATTCATTGACACAATGTAATAGATAATATCGAATTGGTAACCTCATTTCACGATGTATAAACTTTGTGTTTAAACCAACGAAAAAGTTAATCCAAATTGTCGCAACAATGAATGGGGGGGGGGGAGGATATATATATATATATATATATATATATATATATATATATATATATATATATATATATATATATATATGAGCTTATCCATTACTTTTTTAAAAAACCGGGCGCATGCATTTCATAACATTCACCGATTTCGCTGAAATTTTTTTCAGGAATAGTAGTCGATGAGAAACTTTGTTTTCCAAAATGTTACCCCTTCATGGCCCCTCTTTTTCGAGTTATGATTTTTTAAAGTTAAGAAATTGAGTGATTTTAGGCTCTTTTCGATAGGCAACCATTCTACTTAGGTTGCTTTGTTTTCAATGATATGGGCCTCATTCTCTTCGTATTTTATTGAAATTTTATTTTAAAGCAGTTTCAGAGCTAAATATTTAATATTGGCCAAATGCGACACAAAAAAGTAAAATTATTTTTTCTTAAAAAACAGCATGCTTTAAGATGGTCGCCAAATTTTTGGATTTCAACTAAAATCCATTAAACTAGGCTCATGTTTTCAACTTTTCATGATCTTTCCAAATTTTTTAGCCACATTTAATTAAGTCAAAAACTTCTAAAGTTACAAGGCGTCAGAATACATCCAATTTTTCGGAAAACGTTATATTCACACCTCTGTAACTTTTGTCGTTTTACTCCAAAAGCCACCAATTTTTGGAAGAAAATTCTTTATTTTCTCCCCACTACACCCCATGAAATACTTTTTTGGATATTTAGATCCTAACTGCAGTATATTTTTTTCTAAAACAGCTTATAACCCTTTAAGAAATAGAAGATCAGGAGTAGTAACGTACGATTTTTTCAGTATTTCACAAATATCTCGACTTCAGGTAACCACATTAAAAAATAACAAGTACATATTATACCACTTTATTCATTGAGAGTTTGCCTTTAAGTCTAGATAGGTCTAACAGAATTGGAATTTTAGAAAAAATTATACCGAAATTAGGATCTAAATATCCAAGAAAGTATTTCATAAGATGTAGTGAGGAGAAAGTAAAGAATTTTCTTCCAAAAGTTGGTGGCTTTTGGAGTTAAACAACAAAAGTTACAGAGGTGTGAATATAACGTTTTCCGAAAAATTGGATGTATTCTGACGCCTTGTAACTTTAGAAGTTTTTGACTTAATTAAATGTGGCTAAAAAATTTGGAAAGATCATGAAAAGTTGAAAAAATGAACCTAGTTTAATGGATTTTAGTTGAAATCCAAAATTTTGGCGACCATCTTAAAGCATGCTGTTTTTTAAGAAAAAATAATTACACATTTTTGTGTCGCATTTGGCCAATATTAAATATTTAGCTCTGAAACTGCTTTAAAATAAAATTTCAATAAAATACGAAGAGAATGAGGCCCATATCATTGAAAACAAAGCAACCTAAGTAGAATGGTTGCCTATCGAAAAGAGCCTAAAATCACTCAATTTCTTAACTTTAAAAAATCATAACTCGAAAAGGGGGGGCCATGAAGGGGTAACATTTTGGAAAACAAAGTTTTTCATCGACTACTATTCCTGAAAAAAATTACAGCGAAATCGGTGAATGTTATGAAATGCATGCGCCCGGTTTTTTAAAAAAGTAATGGATACGCTCATATATATATATATATATATTTATTATATATATATATATATATATATATATATATATATATATATATATATATATATATATATTATATAAATATTCAGGGATATATGGTTTGAATTTGAAGGGTAAAGTTTAAAACGCTTGGTTTAATGTTTACCATTTTTTTTTTTTATTTTCACTTATTATAATAGTTAACAATATTTTCAATAAAAATATTCAATATTGTTCAATTCACAAAATAACAAAATAAAACAATAAAAAAAACTAATTAAACTTCAATATATAAATAATAAAAAATAAAATTGAACAATAATGTTAAAAGCACTCCATTTTCTGAAATTTAATTTACTAATTCAATTTATTGACGAAGTATTTCGTTCTATAAAACTACTTTGGTATTAGCAAGTTTAACCGTTTTTATCCCATTATGAAGATCCTATTTGAAACAATAGAAATTCGCAGGAGCGGCTTGGAATATTTTAAAACATATGTCGATTGCCCGCTTAATGTTATTAAATTGGAATCGAACACCATCGAAATATACAAAGGTCTCAGTAATTTCTTTATCAAAATTTTCCACAGCCAAAATTAAAGCTGAATTGGCGCTTTTTTAGCACTCAAAACCGGAGATGATCTTCAATCTCCTCTATTGTCGTTCATAAATACTCTTGTGAGTCTTTAATAGTAAATTTGGTAACCGTCTTTTGGCCCGTGTTTGTTTTTGTTACCATTTTCTGTGTTGGCACTAAATAGCCATGTAAAGCCCATAGCAACAACGAGTCCAAATTATCTGTAAATATAACCAAACATCATATTATGTTAATGCTATTAATGTATTTATGTATGTCGAGTACTTTGGGACCAACAAAACCGCATTAAGTCAATTTCTACTATGCTCCGGCTTTTATTTACATCAGATTTTTGGTCCCAAAAAATTCGACATAAATACAAATTTTAATGTAATGTTTCACTTACTTTCCGAAATATCCTTTTCCCCTAATTTGTGTAAATACGGAACAACCCCCTGTCTTTTACATTTCCAGCAAAATCATGGTTCTGTAAGAAATTTTTTAACTGATATTTTATATTCCAGCCATTTTATTAAAACATCACCCGTCTCTGCAAATATAATCTTGAAATCCATGTCAATCTGGAAATAAAAAAACATTTTGTTTATTATTATTTTAATTCTTCTGCAAATTTAAAAACTTACTGATATCCCAAAGGCTGTTTGTAGAATGGGCATTTTCCAAATACCACAGCGGTGCTGCCTAACTGTTGAATATCAATGAGCCTATAATGGCAGGAAGGTTGCCAAATATGGTCAAATTCTTCGGCGGACCATTTACCCTATTTTAATGATCTTTCATAGCACTCTGCGTCTGTTTCAGGTACTAATATCAATTAGAAGATAAAGGAATAAAGCATGATTAATAATAAGTGAGATTCAAAATGCGACCTTATGCAATAAACGTGTGGAATTATTACAAATTTAATTTCTACCGCGACGAAAATTAACGTTTATACAGACAACCATACTGCCGTGCTAAACATATTTTACCTAACTAAATTTTTGGCCAAATTGAGATAATGATGCCAATCGATAGCTAATAATAAACTTTATCATTAGAAGTAAAAAAAAATAATAAAAAAAGCGAGAAATGCGTAATAAGGAAAAAAGTTTTCATTTTTGCTTCAAAATACACTAATTTTAAAATATTACCATTGATTCAAACCACATTTTCTGTAGTTATTTAAAATGCAGCATATACAACACGATTTTTCCTTTCAAAGATCAGGAAACATGCATTTATATTTTATTTTCAAGCACTTTTAATATTATAATACTGTAATAATTTTACACTTACCTTAATAATTAAATCTGCGTATATAAATAATTGTATATAGCACATATCTATTTATCTGAATAATTGGATTTTAGATATTAACTTTTTCACAAAACACCTTTTCAATTAAACGCTCAAAATCGAAATGAAAAAGAACGCCGAATGCGGTTATTAGACTGACCAACAAGACAGCGGCCAACACGATTGAACAAGACGTAAAAAAGCAAAAAGTCGTTACAATTTTAACTTTACAATTCATTAGTTCAATTAAAATTTTAATGTTGTTAACGAAAATATTTATTGACTTTTAATAAGCTTCATTGAATTCATTAAGTAATTTATAAAATTCAACAAATAGTTTAAAAATTTATTAAAATGTTATTATTTGATAATTTTTTCCTTTAAAGCCATTAAAAAATTTATTTAATTTATAATTTTGTTTATTATGTGTATCAAAGTATGTTAAGCAGGTGCATTTTTTTATAAATGTTAACAAATATTGTATTTTAATATGTAGCTTTTTTGGCAAAATTTTTCATCTGTTTTAAATGAAATTGGTACTTGAAGGAGAATGAAATATTAATTTGTGCGTTACAGGTTTAATCCGCGGATTCTGAATACAGTAAAACCTGTTTTTATGCGACTTTTGGGCGATTTTTTTATGCGGTATATTGAATTTTTATAAAATAAAACAAGCATACAAGTTATTTGTTATTTATTAAAATGAAGTTCAATTATTCAAAAAATATTTTCCACTTTTAACAACTTTTCTTGGCTTACGGCCGGTTTCCGGTATTACCTAAATAAAAAGAAGTGCGAAACCAAATGCCTACTGCATGATTTCAATTGTCCTTTCCTGTAATTACAAAACGAAATAACTGCGACTGTAAAATACTGCAATCAGAGTTAACGCGATCAGATAGGAGAGACAAGTAGGACGCTAAGACGAATTCATGAGACGCAAACTAGAAATAGACTCAAGCAATATGTTATATATTCTAGAGTGTTGTGGTAATTTGCTTGTAGTCGCATAGCTTCTTGATTCGCATCGCTTTTCACATGTACTCTGGTAAACGATAATAAAAGATTTTTTTAGGGAATTATTAAATACAAGTTCGAAATCAGGCTAAACTAAAACCTCATTCCAATTCTGACTCTGTATTGCGGTCAAGAACACAATTTCCACCAGACAATTTATTTGGAAATTTTATATAAAAATCAGTTTAGATTGACGAATGTTTTTATATAATTTAAGAAATATGTTTTAACATAATAAAGTGTTAATACCCAATCACGACTGAATAAGAACAATCTTAAAACAATTAAATAGTTTATCGATTCAACGAATTATTCTTTCAGAAAATCATTAAAATACGTATACTTAATCCATTAATCATTTTTCAGGCCGAATAAACTGGTTTTTATTAGTTTTTTCTTATTAACTTAGTTTATAAAGTTGTTAAAACTTTTATTAATTTCCCTAGATTTCAGGATATCAACGAGAAATCGGTCAATAAATGGCTATTAATTGAATTGACAACCCGGTTATTAATTTATAATCGTGTTTATTTTAGAATTAATATGACCAGTTAATAAAATCATTGGTTCAAAGAATTTTTCTTCCGAACAATTTAATGAAATGGATTCATTGAATTTTTTTTTTCAGTGTGCCAATTATTGTTTATTGGGTAAAATTGGTATGAATACATAAACAAAACTGATTGTGATCATGCGCATTACTCATGACGAAGAGAACTAAAACATCACAATGGGCTAGATACTCGATACTCAGATAAGCAGATAAGCAGTTATTTTTTGCGAATTTGCTAGAAATGGTATACACGATAATTAGCAATCCAATTTGTTTCTGAATTTCAGAAAGTGGGCTACTTTAATGCACTTTAACGTTTGTGCTGAATACAAAAATATATTTTACTTTGCTAAAATAATCGAGTAGTTTACGCAAACAAATTTTCGATTAGCAAATCCGCCATATTTGCAGAGTTGCGAATTGCTAAAGTATCGAGTATCTAGTCCATGTATCCATCTTCTTTGAAATTTTGTCGTGACGAAGTGAGCGTAATTTGTGTTTTACTCTCAATTATTTGTGCTAATGCCAAAAATATTTAATAGAGAATTAATAATAATTGTAACAAAACAATAACAATAAACATAAATGAATAATTAAATTTTGAAAATGAAATGTTACTTTTGAATTATTTTAATTTAAAATTGTTTTTGTAACAAGACTTGGCTCATACATAAGTTTAATTTGCAATTTCAGTTAGAGAATTTTATTTGATCGCTGTCGGTGGCAAAACGCGCGACATCCATGTTATTAAAGGTTTATTATACATTTCTTTCAGCTTGTCAGCAGCTTGAATTTAATTTACTTAAATAAAATAAAAAATCCTAAAAACTGCAAATCTAAATGGGAGACAGGTCTAGATTTGGTATATTTTATTATCTCACTATCCAAAATGACATTTGTAAATAGATTTACATTTTATAAACAAAAACAGAGAAAATATAATTATTTGTCATGATAAACCAATTTAATAGGTATGATTGACAGCTGTTTCAAATTCGTCTTTTCTTGCGCATCTCGTCATTCGGTGCGATAAAATCACAAGCATTCGTTGTTTTCACAAAAACTATCACCGCAAAACAATTCGATTTGTTTTTGTTTGCTATGAACTAGTGATTATAAAAAAAAGTATAGCAAGAAAAAAGCACCGAATGACAGAATTTTTCTAGTGAAAGAGATAGGCAATACATGCGCTTGATCATACCTACTTTAATTGGTTTATCATGATTATTTGTTATGTTAGTAGTTGTAAGTATAATTTCAAAGCAACCTTGATTATACAAGCCATAATCTAAAAAACGAAGTTTTTATAAGGCCTGTATTAGACTATAAAAGATCTTTGACAAAGATATTTGATAAAATATATTTGTCAAAGGCTTTTGATAGTGTAATATGCATATTTTATAAATTTTTTTGTTTTATCAAATTTCTTTTATTATATTTAGCTTCTTGCGGCTAAATATGATAAAAGATTTTGACGTTGCATAATTAATATTGTTTTTAAAAAATTGTATTTTATTGTAAACATGGCGGAAAATACATTTAATTGGAGTGTTTCAATAGCCAAATGTTTAATAAGTGGATATGAAGCAAATGAATTTTTATAAAATACAAAAAGCCTAGAGTATAAAAATAGGGAAATTTCCACTTTTTTCCTTCAAATTTCTTGAATAATATGATAAAATCTTTGACGTAGTGTAATATAGCAAAATATATGTTAAAAGTTCTTTTATAAAATAAATTCAATGAAAATGTTTGATAAAATATCTTTGTCAAAGATCTTTTATAGTCTAATACAGGCCTAAGGGAATTAGAAACGAGGAAAAAACCAAAATTTCCATAGTAAAACACATAAAACATATGGGAAATCACTTTTTTTCTTAAGACAAATTTGTAAATGAAAACGTTGCAAATCCTTAATTATGATTTCTGAAATATTTTCATAAATGTTTGAATTTCAACATATATAAATCTCGTTTAAGTAAATCGTTTTCATTTTCTTGTAATAATTGATTTATTTTAACCAAAATATAAAAAAAAGTTCATAACAATAGCTTTCTGGTCAAATTAAAAAGAAAAGCTTACTACAAGACGTGTGCATTAAGTCAATGTACATAGATGGCAGTGGGTAGTAAACATTTTGAAAAATCGTAGCAAAAATTGCGACCTGGGGAAATTTGAGTTCAAAAATTGTAGGATAAGCAAAACAAATTCACAAAATATTAAGAACGTGTCATAATTTTGTGATTAAACAATTTTTTTTCATATTTTTCTGTATAAATCTGAGACATCTAACGTACACTAGTAAAACTAAAGATAAATTTAGCAAGTATTATTTTAATTCGTCAGAGCCAACTTTGATGTTTTTTTCAAAATGAAAGTTCGAAAAATATATTTTGGAAATAATTTAATTTTAATATTTCTGCAATTAATATTTACTTAATACCAATATGCCCTTCTTGTATATTGCTGCTAAAGATATGTAGAACAGTTTTGTTTAAACATTTTGTAACATTTTTGCTGTTTGCATTGAAAAACTTGAAGCTAAAAAACACCAATTTTACTATGGATTCCTATGGAAATCAGTGAAAAGTTATACCACTAAAAAAGCTTCTAAAAAATACGTCATGATGATTATGGCTTCTATACTCTAGAAGGCTCTGATAATATACCAATTTTTTCATGGCATCCTGACAATTTTAGTTCGTCGCGACACAATTTCAGTTCGTCGTGGCGAGTGGAGACCGGTCTTAAATACACACATTTTTAATTTTTTTTAAAAATACTTGTTAAATATTTCGCAAAATTACAAAAGGTTTAAAAAATCACTCGATCGATTTCGGCTAGTTAGGCCATCATCAGGAGAGTTTAGTAGATAATCCTGATGATGGCCTAACAACCCGAAATCGATCGAGTGATTTTTTAAACCTTTTGTAATTTTGCGAAATATTTAACAAGTGTTTTTAAAAAATTTAAAAATGTGTGTATACATTTTTATACTTTATTTAAGGTAATTATTTATTGGTCAAGATAATAAATCATAAAAATGAGGGTATGCAAATGGTAATAAACTTTATTATCAGCATGTGGATAAGCATGTGGTCCCTTTTTGTTTTTTATTATCTTGACAAACCTATAGTTCTCCTTTAGTACATAAAAAAAATGAGAAGTGAAAATTATAAACAAATTTAAAGAAGTTACAGCGAAAATTTCTGAGGAAATATTTAGGCTTCCGTGCAGTTCTGTGCATGCTGTCACTGACATATGACCGGCAATACTATTGAAATAATTCAACAGTTATGAGAAAAATATTATATTTTTACAGCAAATAATGAAAAGTATGTATGTATATGACTTTAACATCGGTACCAAAAAGCTGGCCCGTTTGGAAAATTGAAGATGAGTTTGATGTGTCTTACTATATGGCAAATAGAGCAAAACAGATTTAAAAAAAAATGGTATCACGTCAACACCGAACATCAAATTGGGATCAACAATTCTTAATCAGGAAATCGCATTATTGGCGCAGAAATTTTATGAAGATGACGATATAAGTCGGGTGTGTGCTGGGAAGCGAGATTTTAAGACCATATTATCAGATGGGGTTATTGAAACAAAGTAGCGTAGGCAGGTTCTTTGTAATTTGAAGGAGGTTTATCAAATATTTAAAAAAGAACTATCCAAATACAAAACTTGGATTTTCTAGTTTTGCTGCACTTCGTCCAGGGCACTGCGTATTAAAGAACTCTAGCGGTACACATAGCATTTGCGTCTGCATATAATATTAAACTTATGTTTGTTAAAATAAAATCTATAAACCTTCTATCACACGAAGTAGGAAGTTATCAAGATTTAATTCGCAGATTATATGCGCTATTCCAAGCACAAAATGCCATTTAAACGAATGTACAACCTGCCCGCAAACTGATATTATTCGTGAGGAATTATCTGCAAAATTTCTACAAAATTATATAGATGAAATAATATTCAAGCAGTGACAGAAAGTAGATCGATACACCATGGAAACTATAACCGTATCGTCATTGGCTTTCACAGATAAACTCGTTTATTGCAAAACAACAAGCAGATTACCCAAAATATAGAAAATCAAGTGCAGCAACTGATGAATGTATTGTTATATGTGACTTTTGTGAGAACTATTCATTTGTAGTTCAGGATGCGGTACAAGGGTTTCATTGGTCCAATGCTCAATGTACAATACATCCATTTGCAGTGTATTATAAAAACGGAGAAAGCAGCCTTACGATGAAAAACGATAGTAGTTTGGAATTCACAAGCTTGATAGCTATATCTGAGGCAACTAAACATAATCATGTAGCTGTGAGATTGTTTATTACCGGCCTAGATAATTTTATAAAGGAAGAATTACGGCACATTAAGAAAATTTGCTTCTTTTCCGATGGATTCGGGATCCAGTACAAATACAAAATGAATTTCTACAATCTATGCAATTTTAAGGAGAATATGGAAGCAGAATGGGATTTTTTGCAACTTGCCATGGAATAGAACCTTGTAATGCATTAGGAGAAGTTCTCAAGAGGAATACTGCTACAGCGAGTTTACAAAGACCTTCTGAAAAACAAATAACTACGCCACGTGAACTTTGTACATACAAGGCAAAAACTTTTCGATATTGAGTAATAAAGATTATATTAACAATTAAATTATGGTTTTAATGCATTGCAAAAAGCGGTTGAATTGCAAAATTAAAAAATAAAAATTAATTAAAATCATAATAAAATTATCAGCGGAGAAGTTTGAATAATTTTTTCTGAATTCTCGTTTAAAATATTCAGATCTTGACATATTCAAAAAATCATATTTTAAAAATGAAAGGTATCACTCGCGATTTTATTTTTTTAATTGCTTACAAAATGAATAAGCTTTCAAAAAAAATTAAAACATCGATAACTCGTTTAAGTCCAACATAACGGTAAATCACATTTTCCAAAAAAACACGTTTTTTCTCTAAAATCGAATTTTTTTTAAAAGTAAAATTGTACCGTTATTTATAAGATCCATTCATTCCCTTTCATTTGAGATATAAATTGTTAAAATCGGTTAAGTGGTTCTCGCGACAGAGGCCTCCAAAAATTAGAATTTTTCAGAAAAAACTGAAAAAACGTAAAACGCCGTACGCCCCTGTTTCAAAGAACAGTGACGCAGAAGGAAATAAAAAAATACGTGTCGAGTTATTTGATATATAGATCATTTTTGGAAAGTTTCATAAAAATCTAAAGGGGTCAGGACAAAATTTACGTTTTTTTAATCGGTTTGGTATGGAATCGCTGTATGATGATAACGCACATTTTATGTTCAGATGAGGTTGTACAAACACTGCAACAAATTGGTAAATTCGAATGTATCGGAAATACGGATGAAAAAAATTATTTGAAGTGATCCTGAAACCATTGCATAAGCACTGTTGAATCCAAATGCTGATTTGTGGAGAAAAGCAATGCATGAAGAAATAAAATCACTAATAAAACCGTGAACAACGCAGATGGTGAAGTTATGCGATACACGGCGAGATTGATAGTGAAGAGTATTTCGGACAAAGTGCCGTCGTCTTCCATGAAACATTTGCGATTCGGTTTCTATTGGCGACTTCAGCGAAATTTAATCTAAGCGTTCGTCAAACACGATAAAAAATAAGCTGGTCCTCAGCTAAGAAAACGGAGTTTTAATACAAGAAAATGTACTTTTTCTTGATTTAAAAGCTAATTTTCTTATTTCTATCGAGTTTTTCTTCATGTAAGAATTGTGTTTCTTGAAATGAAGAAAAACTCGAAAGAAATAAGAAAATTAGCTTTTAAATCAAGAAAAAGTACATTTTCTTGAATTAAAAGTCCGTTTTCTTAGCTGAGAACCAGTTTATTTTTTTTCCGTGAATGGGTGCAGTTACAGCTTTTCTCAACGGCTTAAAGCTTTAAGATTAAAACTTCAAACTACAACATTTGGTACAATTTGGTACATAATTTTGGTACAATACAAGTTTCGGTTCTCAAATTTTAAGCACACAATTTTGTTTATTTTGGTATACAACTTATTATAGCTTTATTGATGCATAAAGGATTGTTATTAATTAGAGGCAGAGAAGTGTATATGTAACATAAAGTACTTCAAAGATAGGCTAATTAGGTACGTTTTGGTTAAATAAAGGGATATAACATTGAAGCAGAACTAATAACCCAAATCCTTTAAAGTTTAAATCCCTTCCACATCAGCAAACCACAATTCATAATACAACTTTTGTATGACTAACCGGAATTTTTTTAAATCATCGTTTCATCTCCGCTGTGGTATTAGTTATTCAAAATAAGGCAACCAACTTTAAGCTGAATCATCTATCATCAATATTATACGGCTGTGATATAAATAAAAATGATAAAGAAGACAAATATTTGTTTGCCGAATTTTCTCAGTCTACAAAAACATGATTTCATTATTGAATTTTAAGGATTTTCCCTCCTTACAATGTAAGCTATATACGGATATATACATATGTATATACGCTCGGATGTTGATTAATAGGTTTTCACTATGTATTTTTTATTATTAAATCGATAGTTTTATCAATGGTAATATAATACGAAAACTTTTAAAAATTAACCCACTAAGGCGTACGCCTTCACAATTAAATTTTCACATCACACCTTTTCAATAGTGCTCGCGCTACATAAAACAATCCTCACACTAAATAATTTATTGAGAAAACTAAATAAATTTTATGTACAAAATGCTAAATCACATTCGTAAATAAATACAAAACCCAGACAACAAATTAAATTTATTGTCATCTTAAATCTGTATCCCAACCCAATTCTGGATAAAAACACGCCACACCATATTCATGTAACCTACCATTGTGTTGCTATGTTTACTGTGTATGTCTCTTGTGTGTTGTGTTGTATGTGCTTTGTTGCACGGTATTTCTCGTTCGTTTTGTTTACCCAAAATAGTCTTTTTTATATCCATACCTAAGATCCGTACATACATGTATGTATACATACATATATGGGATATTCGGATAATTTATCTTATATTTATTTGGGATCTTCTAATACGAGTGTGTATAAAATGGATATTGCTGTATCATTCAGCAGCCAACAACAAAATTTAATACAAGAATAATAATAAAAGAATTAGAATAAGTAGATGGGGAAGGATGAATAGATAATGGCATAATATTATTGTTATGAATCCTTGTTGAATCCTTTTCAACAAAACTATATATCCAGATTATTATTACCCGAATGGATATGTATATTACTTTGCAATAAGTATTTTTATTAAATGTATGTATAAGTAATGTTGTTGTCGTTTAGTACAGTTGATAAACAAATTAGCCCGCCATTTTGTAAAAAGTGAACCTATACGTGCAGGTCAGTTTTTTTTCAATAAAAAATTCGTTTAAACCTGCATTTATAGAAGAAGTTCAAAAATAAAATGAGGCAAAATCGTTTGCCTCAGAATTGGAAATATATGTAAGGCCAATTGAATTCAGCAAGTTCAAGCAAACTGAATCCGCCCGAAGTGTTGTTAGAAAAAGATGGTTGATTTAAAGTGTTAACCTCCAATAATTTGTGTTTGACACTCAGTTTCACGCTTTCTTGCTAGATCAAATGGATGCCTTCAAAAAGTTGACATATATCTAGCATTTAGCCACATTTAAATTTGAATTAAAATTTTATGATTAAATGGCTTTTATGTATTTCTTGTGAGCTTTGCCCAAATTTTATAGAGCAGAGGTGTCCATAAGGTTGATCGCGATCAACTGGTTGATTTTTGGTCAATCGCCAATTAAATTTCTCCAATCGTCAATTTAATAAAATCCAATTAACAGTTTTCTTTATTAACAGCTCAAATTCATCAATTATCGACGTTACGGAGGAGCCACCGTATTCTCCGGATTTAGGCATTATGTATTGCCATTGTCAAAGTCTGAAATGCATTGTTATTGTAGAGATGCTGTAACGGTAAAATCTTAAATTCCAAAAAAATGGGCCAATTGTGATCACGACGACATTTAAAAAATATAACACTTAAAATATACTTCTGTAATTTGTATAAAGGCCTCAAATTGTTCATATAAATCCCACCCAACATGGCAAACATTAAGTCAATCGGGACTCAACACAAGTGTAATAAAAATTAAGCAAAACCTGTGTGGGACAAAATTTACGTAACAAATAAATAGCCAGTAGGGCAGAATTAAGCTGTACCTTAATCTTTTGACATTGGATTCCCCAATTTAGGTTAGCATCAATATCCAAGCCGCCCCGGTGGCACAGTGGTTAGCATGCTTGGTTTAAGCTCCGGAGGTCCCGGGTTCGATTCCCGGCGGGTGATAAAAAAATCACGGCTGGTTAATGTTGGATTAATGAATTAATCACTCATTATCCGTTAAAAAAATGATTACGAAACTTCAAATGAAGCGGCCAAATCCCTCTATGGGATGCAGCGCCAGCGGAAAAAAAAATATCCAAGCCTAGGTACTTGAATGAAGTCACCGGATCAATTTTAAAACAAGAACTATCACAATGAATTAAATCGCAATTATATTTGAGGTAGAAAACTTCAGGAAAATATCCCTGATAGGGATCACCCAATATTTTAAAGAACCTGACCTTAGGTTTTTCATTTAATAACAAAAAGTGAGCATCAAACCATGAATTTAGGACTCTCATATCGGAATTAATGATATTAGCTAAATCATGTGGATTCGTTTCACGATAGATCAGAGCAACATCATCAGCAAATGCAATAATTTTTCCATGAAGGTTCAAAGAAAAAATCGAATTAATATAAATTAAAAACATAGTTGGACCCAGTACGGAACCCTGAGGAACAAAGTATTCAATTCCAAATGGAACACTATAAGAATTACCTATTTTAACGATAACGGATCTATTTTTAAGGTAAGATTCAAACCAACTCATTGGTACTTCTCTTAATCCAAGAGATTGCAATTTAAATAAGACCAACATGTGATCCACCATATCGAATGCTCGCTTAATATCAATGAAAACTGCTGCAACATTATTTTTTTCATTTAGATTGACGTTCATCACTTAAAAAATCAATTAACGCTGATTCAGTACTTTTTCCGGCAGTAAATCCATGTTGATTAGTACTAAGGACGTTATGTTGCTTTAAAAACGAATCCATACGAACTTTCATGGCCTTTTCCATGATTTTAAAAATCACAGGTTGAAGTGCAATAGGTCGGTGATTGTCCATAATAAGAGTATCTCCTATCTTAAATACAGGAATGATAATTGCTGTTTTCAAAGCATCGGGGATAGTACCAATAACAAAACATTGATTAATAAAATTAACCAGGACTGGTGATATAATATTAGCAGTACTTTTTATCATTGAGAGTTATTTTTGAATTGCTTTCTGTGTATACATCAAATTATTCGATACTTTTTGATTCGATCATTTATTCCCGATTATTCAAGATTTTGAGATTATTCAAAATTATATAGTGACGGTGACCGTAGCTTTTCTTGATGTTTAGGATGTCGAGCCCTCGAGATTTTTTGAATTTTTGATAATATTCGAGGCTTTTAGATATTTGAGATTGCGAAGATGTGCGTTGCGTATCATACTTATGAGTTACTTGTTTTGTTCGAAATGTTTCGATTGAGTTACCGAGAGGGCCCGTATTATTGAAATTCACCAGAAAAAGTTGCCGATAATTTTCTGGTGAAATACGTCTTTTCGATTTAGAAAACTGATTTTCAATACAGTTCTGGAACGTGGCCAAATGGAGCGGTACTTGGCTTTTTTGTGATAATTCAATATATAGCCGTGCGATGGAAAAGGGATTATAAAGTGATTTTTTGATAAAGTTCTAGAATTTGGCAGGTTAGGATGGAAGTTGGCTATACCTTAACAGAGTCTAATGATGCTAATGTGGTCAATTGGGGTGAAACTGGGATATAAGTTCGACATGTGCTTTGTAAATGGAATTCTAAAATGAATTTGAGATGAAATTCTGAAAGATAGTTCCGATTTGTAAACTTGTAAAGTAAAATTTAATGTGGGGTATTTGGAATTATGGATAAGGCGATCAGACGCTCTATTTTTAATTTTATTTTCAACCAGTTTTACCATAAAAATAACTGATTTACAAATATGGTTTGATTTTCAAGCTTTGCCGATCAGCACTGGACGGTTCAAACCAACGTTCACTAAGGAACAGCTTATGAAGCTCAAACAGTATATTCACGATTTGAATAAAAGAGCTTTCGGTGTCTCTAAATATACCTCATCAATTTAATAAAGAAAAAGAGAAAGCCGGTAAAGATTTTATTCATAGCTTTATGGCTAAATTTAAATTTTCCTTTAGAAAGCTACCTCTGCGGCTAGATTATCGACTTTTATTAAGCCAGGTATTTTAGCTACTACAAATTACGAGCCTCATCAGATATACAATGCGGATGAAATAGGCTGATCCACTGTTCCCACGAAGCTACTGCTACATACTGTGTTAAGTCAAACGGGACAGCGCCGAGTTATTAAAGTATCGTCTGCCGAGAGAGGTACGAACGTCAGCGTAGCGTGTTGTTTCAGTGTTGTTGGCAATTACGTTCAGCCGTTCTTAATTTTTCCTGGAGTTCGGATGCAGCCGCATTTTTTAAACAAAGCACCCTCTGGATTTTCAGGTGTGTGTAATGAGTCAGGTGGATGAATTCTGACGCTTTCGTAAAATGGTTAGAATATTTCAATAAAAATGTACGGCCTAGCCATGGGAATTCACTACTTTTAATAATGGACAATCATCATCTCACGTGACATTAAATGCCGTCAATTTAGGTAGAGAAAATCACATGCTTGTAATAGGTTTTTCTCCACATACGAGTCACCGAAGGCAACCGTTGGACGTCGCGTTTTATGGTCAGTTTGATACCGCTTACAGCCGGGCCTGCAACGATTATGTAACTCAAAATCTGGGACAAATCATAAATATAAAGGATATAGTTGGGTTATTTAGTGTAGCCTATAGTAGGGTTACCACAATAACAAATGCAGCACAAGGTTTCAGAGCTACCGGTTTAGTTCCAATTAACTCTCAAATTTTGAGCGACTTTGATTTTGAGCCGTCAATGGCTACAGAAAGTCCTCACAATGCTGCCGAAGTTTATGCCAACCACCCAACGAGGGAGAAGAACCGTTACTCCCAAACAATAGCCCACAGTAATTCAGCTGATTTAAATCGTGGATAGCTGAGCCAACTTATAAATCACCTTTTGGTCTACCTAACTTACTCCGTGCTGCTCCGAAACAACGAAGGCGGAAGAAAGATTTGCCATCTATGCCTAGTCAAAAATACTTTATAAGTTAGAAAAGCGGACAATGAAGCCAAAGACCAAAGGAAAATACGAAAACCAAAAGAAAAAGGCAGAAAACAAGAAAAAAAGTGGAAAGGAGTGAAGCACATAAAATTCATAGATATAAGATTATTTACGTGTCCAGTAATGAGGAATCATCAGATTCCTCAATATCAGTCAATTATGTCGATTCAGATGATGACAATGACAATGATGTTATCGTGGAACACGATCATTGTCTGGTGTGCAATGATTCTGGCAAACGTGAGACCTGGTTCGAGTGTTCAATATGCCAGAAGTGGGCTCATGCCGCATGTAGTGGACTTACTCGGCAGAGGCAAAACGACTCCAGTTAAGACTTATTATTTTTATAGCTTAAGTTATTTATGAATTTTTGTTGAATCACTTTGAAATATATTATTTTATTTGATTATCTTGGTTTTCCTTTTTCTTATTCATCGTCATCTTACCCACCCAATGAAGTCATCTTACACGCTTATGAGGACAAGATAGAGAATTTGATATTATGTTACAAAAGTTTAAAAAACTTGTACACTGTTAAAGTTGTGACACCTAGAAAATTTGTCGTGGAAAGTAAAATTACAACGACTACCAATATTAACAAACCAAGGGATTAGAGCAAATACATGAAAAGAAAAAAGTAAAATGGCTTACTATCGTCATCTTGCCCTACCCTTCCTTAATAATCATTTTTTTCGCTTCGTCGCATTTTCGATAGAATAACGGTATTATAGTAAATATATGTTAGTGGTGTTCTGGAGGGCTGGCGCTACTAAGGAACCTTTATGTTACCCAGTGTTTCACCCGCTAGGGAGTGTCGGTTTCCTGGAGCAACAGATTTTTATAAGTTTTTTATATTTTTATCAAAGGAAATCAGAGAGGGCTAGAAGGGCGATGATGGTTTGGCGTTTGGATGGTGAAATGATTTCGCAAAGTATGCGATGTGATATTTGTTGAGAGGTAGGAGTGATGAAAAGTGAGTGACATTTGTTGAGGGGTAGGAAATGGGTGATGTGAGGTGTTTTTGAGTTTGAATTGCAATGGGGTTTGGTTGTTTCATGAGAGTGTTGATCGTGAGAACTGGGTTTGTAGGTACTTTCTTCTGTATCTTCATTTAGTTTAATTAGAAAATTGGGTTAAGTGGTTTGCAGTTACGGACATGTTAATTTTTATTTATAAATCGTTTCAAGGTTTAGGATGATTATGTGGTTTTTAATTAGTTTAAATTGGTTTGTTTTAAAAGTTTTAAAAAATTTAAAATAAAAATTATAAATAAATGTTTATGATGTTACTGATGGATAAAATGTATCCTTCCGGAACATTTCTCAGGTTTTATATCAAGGGAAATCAAATTTTTCCTTGAAAGTACGACTTTTTTCCCATAATACTGCCAACTGTACTTCCAAGGGATGCTCGTGTTCATTTTTTCATCACTAGTTTTCTTTCACTTTAAAGAGCTTGAAAAATGTTTTAGTGCTAGAACATTCCCAATGATACTCTTACGACGGTAAAGAAAATGGTCCAAGGCAAAATATCATTATTAAATTCCATTAATATTGTGTTCTCAACTCAACAACACAACGTTGCGTCTGTTGGTAAGCACACCAATACCAAGCCTAACGAGAAATCCAGCAAAAATGCTGCCAGCAAATTTAACTTGGCGGAGAGATGTCCTGGCGTGATGAAGTAAATGTTTTGCAGAATATCGAATATAATTAAACAAAAGCTAAATTTATTTAGATTCTTGTTGGTCCTTTATGAATTGTAGAAAATTTGATGAATTATGAAATAATTCTAATAATTTAGTGACAAGCAATCTATTAAACATCATAAGATTTTCAGATTTTTGTTTATAATCAAACTTTAAGGCAATTTCCGAACCTACATATATTGAATAAATTATGAGATATAAAAAAGTTTTCTTTTCACTCGCTGAAACTCACATGCGTGATCGATGATTTTAAACCAAATTTAGTTTTTTTGGAAAGAGAAAATATTCTGCGATATTAATTCAAATCTATAAAGTATGAGTTCGTTCGCACACAAATAATTTATATTTCTTATCCTTAATTTATATTTCTTCCCTTTATATTATAGCAATCTGATTTTCTTGTTGGATTTCCACATAATTAAATTTCCGTCTAGAAATGGTGAAAAATTGCCGGAAATTCCGTTTCATCTCTAATTTACGAAAAATTTATATATTTCCTGATTCAACCAGATTTCCTGCATCCCTCGCATCTCAATATTGTCTACTGAAACTCCCTCATTCATTATATACACATAAGATATAACCAAACTCATTAGCCAAGGGCTTAATATGCATAATCATCATCACTGGTAAATACGAATCAATAAATTGCTGCGGAAGTCATTATCATCGATCGTCTGGCTGTGTGTTATCAATACATCAAGGATAACATGTTGTAGGGTTGGGACTTGGGTGTAAACATTGTAATGCAGTAAAATATAATACATGTATATGCCTATAAGTATGTAGGTACAGATAAATAGAAAATTTATAGTTTTGTTTTGTACATATTTCGATTTGTATATAGTAAAATTATATGCTGCATTTTAGACGATTTCTTAATTTTCCATGCAATTAGTTACAGCTACACCAAGCGCAAGTATAAAAAATCAATTTTTGTCTTATGTGCTTGGTGTTGTTGTGCTACAATTTATAATCCGCGATCTCGATTTAGATTGCATTAGTTGGTTTGCATCCGAGACGGGATTAAATTAATTACTTTTATAGTGTTTTGTTTATTGCAACACTTTCTTTATCGTACAAAGTAATTAGTTCTTAAACTAATCTCTTTTTATTACAATATCTGTCTGCACATATGTACATGTATGTTTGTATGTATAAATATAAAACAGAGACGAGATTAAGATTTAAATGTGCACACGAATTAAATCAATTTAAGAAATATCATATTGTGGTATCGCATTTATTTCAAACCCACAAACCTAATAAACGATTATATCGACTTTCTAAAACTACTTGTCACCGATCTCGTGAACCAATAAATGTCGATTTTGACTCATCTCGCAAAAAGCAAAAAAACTAACCAACTCCATAAACGAGCAGATAATCAAGTATCATTACACGCCAACTCGACTTAGGAGTAATTATTTACCATAATAAATATACAAAACAAAATGTTCAAGTGTCATAACTTATTAAAATTTGCATAAACATAACACAATAACATAATAACCGAACAGCACATGAAATAAAAAATAAAAATAAAAACTGGATACAGTTCATGTTTTATAAATTGACGTGCCTATATGTACATACATATACATAATAATTTCATGCCTCCTAATGTGTGTTTTAAATTCGCGAATTTCTACTGTACCCGCATCACATATAAGAGTTATGGTGTATAAACAAATTGGAATTGGAAGGCGCCTTTTGATTACTAATCGCGTAATTTTTCTTATGTCGAACATGAAATTCAATCATTTTATGTATATTTTGGTTTGATCATCGGAATGTCAGTGGTTTTAATTAAAGGCGGAAAATTATTACTAAATGAAGGCAGTCGCGCCTTTTGAGAAGATTGACATTAGGTTAGGTTAGGTTAGGTTGAAGTGGCTGCTATCGCACACTTAGGCCAGCAATGGCCCGTTGTGATACCACAGGATCCCATCTCCCCATTACTCCCGTTGAAACCAACCAGAGCTATTTATATAGCGTAATAAATCTCGCACTCCACAGTCCGCGAGTTCCGAAAGGCTGTCCATACCGTACACACCCAAATACTTATGCCTTCTGTATGATAGCGCCGGACATGAGCATAGGAAGTGTTCCAAAGTCTCCTCCTCCTCTTCGTCCATGCAACTTCTACAAAAGTCATTCGTCTGTATCCCCAGCCTTCTCGCATGCTCCCCAAAAAGGCAGTGACCTGTCATTATCCCTACGACCAATCCTATTTCTTGTCTTCCCAGGGATATTAGTACCTTGGAGCGCCGCAAGTCCAGTTTTGGCCAAACTTGCTTTGCTACCCTGCACGTGAGAGTGTTGATCCACCTCTCATTTGTCAAGGCGATTGCCCTTTTACTGAGCGCCCATTTTAGCACTGCCATAGGCCTCCCCAGACCTACCATTTCCGGCTGCATCTGGAGAGTCGTACCGTACCTAGCTAGTTCGTCCGCCCTGCAGTTCCCCGTGACGTCCGAGTGACCCGGGACCCAGATTATCTGGATGCTGAAATACTCGCTCATCTCGTTAAGAGATGATCGGCAATCCAGCGCCACCCGCGACTTCAGACAAACTGCCCCAAGTGACTTGATCGCTGCCTGACTGTCCACATAAATTGCGATATCCCTCCCGGATACCACATTATGCTTCAACCATGTCATGACTTGCCCGATCGCCACCACTTCAGCCTGGTACACGCTGCAGTAGTCAGGGAGACGAACAGAAATATTAACATTAAGTTTATCACAGAAGACTCCGGCTCCTACCTGATCGTCCAGCCTCGAGCCGTCCGTGAAAAATTGCACTGCCTCGTTTTCCAAGATTGATCCGTTTCTCCAGGATTCCCTTGAGGGAAAGATGGTACGGAAACCCTTATCGAAGCACAACGTTGGTGTGATATAATCCAGATTCGCCAGTTCTTCGCCAGCGAATCTACCTATCGTCGAGTGTCCCACCTGAAGACACTTCCATTGAGAGACAGCCAAGAGCCTCGTAGCCACGTTGGCTGCCATCTGTTTACCATAAAGGTCGATTGGAATAAGGTGGAACATAACCTCTAAAGCGCGTGTAGGTGTTGTCCTAAGCGCCCCGCTTATAAGCATACAGGCCGTTCTTTGCACCTTCTCCATCATACCTCTATAAGTTACCTTATCTAGAGCTGGCCACCAAACGCCCACCCCGTACATTAGCACAGGTCTTACCACGGCGGTATAGAGCCAGTATACCAGCTCCGGTTTCAAGCCCCATCTCTTACCTATAGCGTTTCTACACGAGTATAAGGCTACAATAGCCTTATTCACTCTTTCCAAAGTGTTAGGCTTCCAGCTGAGCTTACTATCAAAGATTATGCCCAGAAATCTCGCTCGGTCAGCAAAAACTAGTCCGCTGCCGTTTATGATAGGAGGGCTAACCACCGGAATTTTATATTTCCTAGTAAATAGTACCAGCTCTGTTTTGGACGGGTTAATCCCCAATCCACACTTGCTGGCCCATTTCGTAACGATCAGGAGTGCATTCTGCATAACATCCCTAATCGTATCTAGATATTTGCCTGAGACAGCTATCGCTACATCATCAGCATATGCTACAACCCCTATCCCCTCTCTCTCTAGTTCCAGCAGCAATCCATTAATCACTGCACTCCAGAGAATGGGGGACATTACACCTCCTTGTGGGGTTCCTCTAACCACCCGTCTTCTAATCTTGGACTCTCCCAGCTCCGAGGTAATAGTCCTGCTTACCAGCATCTGATTTATTAACCTACTTATAGAGCAGTCCACTTTCAAAAAAGACAATCCTTCCATGATCGCCTCCGTTTTTACATTATTAAAAGCACCCTCAATATCGAGAAATGCTACCATGCAAAACTCTTGCAAGTAAATTGATTTCTCAATTGTGCGTACTAGATCGTGCAGAGCTGTGTCCACCGACTTTCCCTTACAGTACGCATGCTGCGACATTGCCCAATTCCTGGGTTCAATTCTTGATCGAATAAATACATCTATCAACCTTTCCAGGGTTTTCAGCAGAAAGGATGATAGAGTTATAGGCCTCAGGTCCTTTGGATGAGCATGTGAGCTCTTTCCCGATTTCGGGATAAAGACTACTTTGACCTCTGTCCAATTCCTAGGAATATAGACTAGTTTCAGACATCCCCTGAAGATAACCTCTAGCCAGGGGAGGATGGCCGCAGAGTTCTTTTGGATCTCTGCTGGTATAATCCGATCCGGGCCCGCCGACTTATAAGGCTTAAAACCCTGCAGCGCCCACCTGATCCGCTCTCTATCCAATATGCCCTCCATATCTATTGGAGGTGTTCCTCGATGAGCTCCAGGCTCCATCGAGTCATCAAAGCTTCCCGGAAAATGGGTATCGATGAGAAGCTCCAACGATTCCGCACTTGAAGCTGTCCATGACCCGTCTGGTCTAATTAAGTAACTAGGACTAGTTGGGTTAGTAGATAGAATCTTCCTAAGGCGGGAAGTCTCAGAGACTTCTTCCATTCTACCACAAAAGAGTCTCCAAGATCCCCTCTGTGCCTTCCTCAATTCTTTTTTGTACTTTCTTAGGTCCTCCTTATAGGAGTCCCAGTCCCGTACATACCTCGTGCTCTTTGCCTTATTAAAGGCTGTCCTACACGCCTTCCGAAAGGTCTCCAACTCCATGGACCACCATGCCGGTTTCTGCCTGCCCCTTGGCTTTATCAGGGGGCAAGAAGCATTAAAGGAAAGATTGCATGCTCTTGTGACAACATCCACAATGCAATTCAATTCTTCCACTGTCTCCGGAGGTCCGGGGACCTCCGGCAATAGTTCCTCCAACACCTCCCCATATTTCTCCCAGTTTGTCCTTCTAGGATTCCTGAAAGGCTTCTGGGTAACAGGGTGAATGTTAAAAGATTGACATTATATGATTACAATTTTTTTCTGTATGTTACTGAACAAGTCGATTATTAAAAGCTTTAATTGGTTCCGCAAATACTTTTTGACTCAATTAAATTAATGGGTGTTGGGTGCGTCTCAATAGGGTAGGGGTTGACCGTCTATAGCCATGTATCTCGTGGTCTATATTCCAACGCTGCAACTATGTAGAAACCACCAAATGTGTCTAGTATACCTCCAAGTGGTAACACCCGGGCAACGATGTGAATACGTCGGCTAAATACTAGATGCGAGTGCAGTACACTATAAATGAGCAATGAGCGGAACGAATATGGAAAATAATACCCCAGGTGGTACACCTGTTAATCAGGTAAATCCACCCTCTTCGGAGGTCGGTCTCGTGGATTCTGGGGGAGACCAGCCATTGCTAAACTACAAATATTTTAACAAATCACAAGATATGTTGGTGAATAAACAAGCTCAACTGAGCGAATCAGAAAATAATATTATAAATCCCTTCGATAGGAGTAATAAAGTATCGTATTCTCCGATAAGAGGCCGTAGTCCTTCCATTGGGGCCAGTAGCAAGAACATTCGTTCTACAAACGAAGAAAAGCTTCACAATGAATTGTGTAGAGCTAATAATGCACTAGTTGAAGCCAACAATATTAACAAGCAATTGAATGATACAATTGCATTGATGCAGGAGCGTATGAAAATGCTTGAAAACGAAGTTAAAGCTCTTAAGCCAAAGGAGGCAATCTATCCTACTCCTAGCCAGTCTACAATTGAACAAGAGTACCATACGGATGAAGACGAACTAGCTCGAGAAACTGAGTGGATAAGAGTTAAAGGAGTTAGAAGAAAAAAAAAGAAAATTGAATAATACGCCCTCCCCACCTCAATTAAAGGATGATGTTCCTAATATTATCCAGAAACCATAAAAAAAAATACCTCCACCACCACCAATAGTAATAGATGAAGTCAAAGACTACGATCTACTCTATGAAAAATTAAAAAAAATTACTACAACTGATAACTTTAATGCAAAGGTGATGAATGGAAACACCATCAAAATAAACTTGGAAGATGGTGAAACTTACAGAAAAATGACAAGTATGTTAAATGAAGAAAACCGTGCTTGGCACACGTTTGAAGATAAACAAACCAGACCAATAAGGGTTATGGCTAAAAATTTACACTCTACGTGTAAACCAGAAAAAATAATTGATGATCTGAAAGCAAAAGGATTTAAGGCTACTGAAGCATCAATTAAGCTAAAACGGAGAGGCAAAGTACCTCTCAACATGTTTATGTTGACCTTCGATAATGATGAAGATATCGAAAAAATCTATCAAATTAAGTACATCTTAGGGTGCAAAGTAGTTATTCAGCCTCTAAGACGGTCCAAACTTATACCACAATGTAAACAATGTCAAGCCTATGGACATACACAAAAATATTGCACCAGGGAACCCATGTGTGTCAAATGTTTAGGTAAACATCATACCAAAGATTGTGTAAAAGATAGAAATGTTCAGCCTAAATGTGTTCACTGTGGAGAAAACCATCCGGCTAACTATAGAGGATGCAGCGTTGCCATTGAACTGCAAAACATCAAAAATAGGAATGTGATTGCTAAAAATCCAAGATTATTCAGGCAGCAGGCAGTTAAGATGACCCAACCCGAAGTAAATCGTAGAGAGTTGGGAACTACTCATGGACAATTGGGTAAAATGACTTATGCTCAAGTAACGATGAGTAACGGAAATCCAGGGAAAACTGGTCAAAATGACGAAATAAGTCAAACACTTAAATTAATTTTAAGCAGGCTCAATACATTTGATGAGCGATTACAGAAATTAGAATACAGCACTAAGGGAGCCATCCCTAAACAGAAAAATGGCAGGTGATCTTAGAATCTTATGTTGGAATGCCAATGGACTTATGCAACATCAACAAGAATTGCAAGTGGTCCTGGACACAGAAAAAATCGATGTATGTCTCATCACGGAAACACATTTCACTAGACAAACAATCATTAAATTTAAAAATTATCATATATATCATACCATTCATCCGGAAAACACTGCTAAAGGAGGTAGTGCGGTTATAATCAGAAATAGTATCCACCACTATGAAGAGTTAAAATATGAAACAGAAGAAATACAAGCAACTGCTGTTAACGTCAAAACCAAAAATGGTTCTATTTGTATTGCTGGTGTGTACTGCCCACCGAAGCACTCGTTGAAAGAAAAGGATTATCTCGAGTTCCTCAGTAAATTAGGAAAACGGTTTATACTTGGAGGAGACTTTAATGCCAAAAATGTCCACTGGGGCTCCAGATTAACAACAACTAAGGGTAAAGAACTCCTAAAAGCCATTAGGAAATGCAGTTGTGAAGCTCTCTCAACTGGAAAACCAACTTACTGGCCTACTGATCCAAATAAAGTACCAGATCTGATTGATTTCTTTATAATAAAGAAGATATCTGTAAATTATATACAAGTAGATGAAAGCCACAACCTAAACTCTGATCATTCACCGATACTTTTAACGTTAAGTGAAAAAATTATTCAGAAAGAAAGGAACCCTTTTCTAGTAAATAATCACACTAATTGGGAATGCTTTAGACTATCGCTAGAAGAAAAAATTAACTTAATGGTTCCATTAAAGACCGAGGAGCAATTAGACAAAGAAGTTCACAAATTTGTAGACGATATACAGCAATCAGCTTGGGAAAATACCCCTGAGGTTAAAAAGAAAATCAAGGGAAACAACTACCCTTTGGAAATTAGGGAACTCCTAGCAGAAAAAAGAAGAGCGAGAAGAGTATGGCAACAAACAAGGGCCCCTCAAAATAAAACTAATTTGAACAATCTCACTCAACAATTAAGAAGAGAAATGAAAGAATTGAAAAATGAATCAGTCAGCAACTATTTAAGAAAATTAACTAATGATAGCAGTACTGATTATTCTCTTTGGAAAGCAACCAAAAGAATTAAAAGACCAATAATACAGAACCCTCCAATAAGAGTAGCAGGTGATAAATGGGCTAGGAATAATGAAGACAAAGCTCGAGAATTTGCTGAACATCTTGAAAAAATATTCCAGCCACATCAAGATGAAACATTAGAAGCCGAGATAATATCTGAACAAGCTGTGCAAGAAAGTAAAGAAATCCTACCGACAACAACAAAAGAAGTCGCGTGTGAGATAAAAACTAATATGAATATGAAAAAAGCTCCTGGCTACGATCTTATTACAGCAGAAATCTTAAAAGAACTGCCAAGGAAAGCTCTGGTAAAGCTCACCAATCTTATAAATGCAGCATTTAGAATCAAATATGTACCAAGCTTGTGGAAAATTGCAGAAGTAATCATGATCCCAAAACCTGGGAAACCACCACACATAACCTCATCTTATAGGCCAATTTCGCTATTGCCAGTCATGTCCAAACTCTTTGAGAAGCTTCTGGTAAAAAGGTTAAATCCGATAATCGAGAGTAAAAACTTAATCCCAAATCATCAGTTCGGTTTTCGTAACCAACACTCAACAATTGATCAAGTTCACCGAATAACCAGTATAATTGAGAAAGCACTAGAGGAGAAAAAAATCTGTTCAGCAATATTTCTAGACGTTGCCCAAGCATTTGATAGAGTGTGGCATGAAGGACTTAACCATAAATTAAGAAATCTTCTACCAATCCAATTTGCTAATATACTGGAATCTTACTTAAAAGATAGATTCTTCAGGATTAAGTTAGATGACACTTTCTCTGAATTGAAAGAAATCAACGCAGGAGTTCCACAGGGCAGTGTATTAGGGCCGGTTTTGTACCTAATATACACTTATGATCTTCCTGTATTAGAAAACAATACAGTGGCGACTTTTGCAGATGACACGGCGATCTTAGCTGTTGGCACAAGCAACGAAGAGTCAACACAAAAGTTACAAACAGCAATAACTAAAATTTATAAATGGACAAAAAGTTGGCGAATAAAACTAAATGAAACTAAATCAGTTCACATCAACTTTACAAACAGGCGATTCGAACATATCCCGATTACCATAAATCAAGAAATAGTACCGTATGCGAACACAGCTAAGTATCTCGGCATGACCCTGGATGCTAAACTGCGATGGAAAGCACATGTCAAGAAGAAAAGTGAAGAACTAAGAATTAAATACAGAAAGATGTATTGGCTGATGGGAAGGAACTCTTCTTTATCAACATACAACAAGCTGCTACTTTATAAGCAAATATTGAAACCCGTTTGGACGTATGGTATTCAACTTTGGGGTTGTACCAAACAGAGCAACGTAAATATCATCCAAAGATTTCAGAATATGGTATTAAGGAACATCGTTGATGCACCTTGGTATGTCAGGAACAATGATCTCCATAGGGACCTTAAAGTGAACCTCATCGTAAATGAAATTCAGGAGAAAGCACGGAGACATGAAGAGAGGCTCCGGCATCATGTAAACATTGAGGCAACTCAGCTTCTAAGCAACACGAATTTAATACGTAGACTTAAAAGAACCAAACCTTTTGAGTTGGTGTAATTGTTAGCTTAAACAGCATTGTGCTGTGTACAGCCCACTACAAAGATGTGGTTTAATTCAATTTACCAGACTCTATGGAACGCCAATGGGAAGAAGCCATAGATTAATATTAAGTTAGTAAATTAAGTCAGAAACAAATTGCTCATTAGTCCAGGAGACTAGATTGTAATAACATTAAATAAATAAATAAAATTTATTTTAACAAAAAAAAAAAAAAAAAAAAAAAAAATTAAATTAATAAACTCTACATGCGGACGATTTATTAAACCTACAGTAAAGTACAATCGGTAATTAAGAAATTATAATAGGGGTATAATACAAATTTAAATAATTTATTTCTAAACGAATTTCTTGACATATTAAAATCAAAAATTTCAAAAACAGAGGTAAAAATTCGCGACATTTTTAAGACTGATTCAGAAACTGCTTAGGTTGTAGTAACAAAATCAATATGTAAGAAACCATCGCGCACAAAAATAGATGATGCTACGTCTCTTCGGTGATCTAATCGTTGTAATTTTAATAAATTACTGCCATAAGTGGAAGAACTTAGTTATTCACTCTTCCAGAAGGTAGGCCACGAAGAGAATATGGTACAAATTGCTTCTGAAGGCTTGCAATTCTCTCTGAATGACACTGATAAAATGGTGACCAGATCTGAAAAGCGAATTCGAGAATGGACCGAACGAAGGACACATATAAAGATTTTAGTGTAAACGGGTCATAAAAGTTTTACAATTGCGCTTAATGAAGCCTAACATAATGTAAGCCTTAGCAATAATAGAATCAATATGCTTTGTAAAGAAAAGATCAGAAGAGAAAATATACCCAGGTCAGACATGAACTCAACTCTGTCAACCGCCATATTATCAAGGAACTACTGCTAAAGTATAGGTGGTCGCTTTTTAAAAAAAGAGATAAGAGATAACCTAACATTTTGCCACATTCAACAAAGATTTTTGGTTAAATGACCAACTGCAATAACCACATTGTAATTTTATAAATACAATCAGAAATTGAAGAAATCGGAGTGAATATTTTCATATCAGCTGCGTAAAGAAAGCAGTGTGTAAATTCAAAACGCCCCACAATATCATTAATAAATTATGAGTACCTTGTGGTACTCCAGAAGTTATACGAAATAATTGAGAATGAGAAGCAGCAAGATAAGATTACAACCACGGTTGGGTAAGTAAATTACACAGTTTTTTACACGATTTGATATATCATCTCAAGCCATGAGATGATATGTCAAATTCTGATAAGACCTTTCAACTTCTGACAAAACATGTCAAATTTTGACCGAATATGTCCAATACGGAAAAAGTTAAAATATCGACGTGACATATAAAATTTGACTTGTGATATCGAATTCTAAAACCAAAAATTGAAATTCTGATATAACCTGGCGAATTCTGAGATAATATATCGAATTTTGAGATGATTTACGGAATTCTGAACGCTTCATGCCAGATTTATCAAATTGTGACAACCTTTCAAATTCGGGAATGACATAACGAATTCTGATGTATTGAATTTGGATATAAATAATTCAAATTCTGAAAACGAAATAATCTTGTTTTTGTGAAAATCGTGTAATGACAGACAGGCAAAGCAAAAATCCTTTAATAATCTGGAATTCGCGATTATTCGTTTTGAGTCTGCCTACGGTATAAGATATACAATTCTGATTTTTAACGTATGTAGAATTCTGATATATAGAATTCTGACACGAAAAATTCAAATTCTGATTTCAGACAAATCGAATTCTGGCTTGATATATCGAATTCTGACATAACATACATAAATGCGAATTCTGATATGACATATCGAATTCTAGAATTATTTATTGAGTTTTCCCTTGGTATTTTAAATTCGGACTTGATATACCGAACTACATACTACATCAGATCATTACATATCGAATTCTGATATGATTTACCAAGTGTTGGCATGATATATCGAACTCTGGCATCATAAATTCAAATTCGGACTTAACATATTGAACTATGCCATGATTGACAAATCGATTGAATTCTGACATCATATACATTCAAATTCTGATACGACATATCGAATTCTGGCTTGATATCATGATATATCGAATTTTGTCATCTGATATTTAATTTATGATATGACGTATTGAATTCTGACATGAAGTAACGAATGGTACAATTTATCGGATTCTGGCATAATATCTCGAATATTTGACATGTCGATTTCTAGTATGATATATCGAATTCTGGCATAGTATATAGAATTCTGACATCATAAATACAAATTCTGATATGAGATATCGAATTTTGACATCAAAGATTTAAATTTTGATAAGACATATCAAATTCGCTTATGATTTTTCGAATCCTATGAAATATCTATTTTGGCATCAAAAATTTAAATTTTGACGTGACTTATTGAATTTTGATATGATATTTCAAACTCTGAAATTTCATATTGAATTCTGGCATGATACATCGAATTCTGACATGATGTTCCTAATCCTAACACCAAAAACTAAAATTTGGACATGATATATCAAATTCAGACATAATAATCGAGTTCTGACATCATAAATACAAATTCTGATATGAGATATCGAATTTTGACATCAAAGATTTAAATTTTGATAAGACATATCAAATTCGCTTATGATTTTTCGAATCCTATGAAATATCTATTTTGGCATCAAAAATTTAAATTTTGACGTGACTTATTGAATTTTGATATGATATTTCAAACTCTGAAATTTCATATTGAATTCTGGCATGATACATCGAATTCTGACATGATGTTCCTAATCCTAACACCAAAAACTAAAATTCGGACATGATATATCAAATTCAGACATAATAATCGAGTTCTGACATCATAAATACAAATTCTGATATTGCAAATCTAACTCTTAAATTATCAGCCATGTACTTGTAGTATCAAACATGTACTTGTAGTATTAGCGAATTTTACATTTTCCCTCAAAAACCCTTAACAATTTCTCCTTTTCGTAAAATATTTATCAATCTGGATATACCAGAATAAATGTTTGTACAATATCTTAAATTTTCAGTTAATTACTTATTATTATTTGTTATTTTTAAAATGTAAATTTATTTACATATAATTTACAATTTAATGTAATTTACGTAGATTTTTACATTTTTTACTTGTAAAATGTAAAAAATGGCTTTTTACACGAATATGCCCAACTGTAACTACAACATTTGATAGGAATGAACTCAAAATTTAATTTCTCTAGCTTATAGATATGCATAGGAATCGAATGATCAATTTTATCAAAAGCTTTTGAAAAGTCAGTGTAAACTACATCTACTTGTTGCCAACCCTCGATCCTGCTGTATAAAGGACTACAGAACGCGACAAGGTTGGTAGTTGTAGATCTTCCCGGATAAAATCCATGTCGTGCAGGCAAAATAAAAGATTTCATTAAAAAAAACAAAAATCTCTGCACCAAGGCTTCGAAAAGTTTGAAAATGGCAGAAAGAGTAGCAATTCCTTAATAATTTCTAATTTTACATCTTACGAAGGTTTCAGTGAATTTTAATAAATTATAACCAGTACGATTACAAGCAAGTGGAGACGTGTTATGTGATGGAAATGACATCGCGGATGGCTCGCAAATATTTGGTGAATAGATTACCAATGAATTCTGATAAATCATCGGTGAAGGAAACTCAACTGCGTTCTTTTTACCATTTAGAAAATTCCAGAATTTCCTTGGATTGGACGTCAACTCAACTTCAATCTGCAAAATGTAGTTATTATATCGAAACCAATTTAAAATTGTAAATTCCTTTCGAGCTGCATCGAATCTAGAATAGAACCCAGCGCTATGTAACCTACGTATATAATGAATGCAATTTGTTACGCTGTTTTTCCAGGTGCAGTAGTTTCATATTGTACCATGGTTCATGAAAGCGAGGTTCATTTTTAATTAAAGTTATGTCTATATCTTTTCTAAAGATCACGTAATCTGATGGAAAGTATTCTTCAGAATTGAAATTTTTTGTGAGCCATGTTTCACAAATAACTATGACACCATAATCGTTGTCAAGAACGCCCTACAGAAATAATTTAGATTTCCCTCGAATACTGATTGCATTATGGAAATAAATAGAGGATATTGTAGTTTGATATGTACCGGATCATCCTGTTATTTAAAGCAACATAACTTAAACTCTGGAAGTTTTGCTTTCTACAGTTGGGTTTTGGGGATCAATTTACCAACATGGAGAAACTTGTTCCCAAACACTTATTAGCCAGAGCTAAGACATCATCCTCGGTTGTTTGAGGATCTAGTCTGGATAGATAAAGCCAATATTTATGTAGTACTGTTTTGATAATAATATCTAGCAAGCTATTAGAATCTCGTACTGCTTATTGATTCCTTAACTTCGACTGGGTAATAGCTTCGGATATTTCCCCAACATTCGGGGGGCTTTTAAGGCAATTGTTCTCCGGTTTGGTAGTTGATGCTTCTGAATCTCTGTTTAATCTATACTTGGGGTTGCTGTTCATTCTGCTGGAATCGTAGTGCCGCAAAGGTCATTAATCGCTTTTACTTTGCCTCTTGTTAAGCTTTTTTTGTCGATATATCGGTATGTTTCATTCTGCTGTATAAAAACCTTATCTGCAATTAACCTGAATCAGATTAGAAATATACCAAATGAAAATGGGCGGATGCTGGACTTGATATTTACCAATCAGCTAAATATCTTCAGTGTAGCACAATCTTTATTTCCTTTTGTTCTAAATGATCCGCACAACAAACTTATGTTAATTCTATATGGTGTGCATGAAATGTCATTAAACAGCAATTACCACACGAGAAAGGGATCATAACATACAACTTTAGGAAAATAATAAAAACGAATTCAATGAACAATTGAGAAACATCAATTGGCAGGATGATGAACACGAAAGTTGAAAAATTCTATGATATAATCTCTTGCGCGTTCGAACGAACAGTACTATTACAAAAGATTCAACTAAACAAAAATCCTCCGTGGTTGGATGACGTTCTAGGTAATTTAAAAAATTAAAAACCAAGGCTTGTTGAAAAATAAAAAAATCAATTCGGGAACAGATAAAGTTGGACTCAGCAACATCAATTCAGACATCAAAATCACATCAAAAATGTTCAGGATGCGGTTAAATCTGATCCAAAATACGTTTGGAAATACTTTGCTGCCAAACATGAATTTAAAGGATATCCTGCAATACATAATTAGGGGAATCTAAATTGTCTTTCTCTCAAGGAATAGCCAATATGATTGCAAACTTTTCAATTGACAAACAAGCAGGAAGATATTCTTGACTTGAAAAAACGACAACCAGCAAATTACAACAGCTCCGCTAATGCACGTAGGTCCAACCTTTCAAGACATTCAGAAAATGTTCAGATAGATCAAAATTTGCAGGATGCAAATCAAGATTAAGCATTTTTTGATTATATATTTTTTAACGATTTTTAACGAATGCTCTGGTGGTTTGAAACAAATAAGCCAATAAGCAGTTAAAGATTAAAAATTATCACCTATGGAACAGCTGCTACAACTATAATTTGGCTGCAAAAAATTGCAACAATTAGCCATTGATGAAGCGTCAAGATATCCAATTGGTTCAAAAATCTAGAGGTAACACAACACCAGAGGCAGTAGATGTGCAAAAGGAGTTACTAAATCTCCCGGTGGAGGTTTTAACCGAGAAAATGGTGCAGTAACAAAAATACAATATTAGAAGAACTTCCCGAAATCCTGACTGAAAGAAACTGGGCTTCATACAACATATTTTAGTAATATAGCAAAAATTGTTGGACTTCTCCAGTACTCTTCAACAGATACTTTTCAATTTAAAGAATCTTTGCCAGAAGCTAAAACAACAATATCAATGAGTGTGAAGTTTATGCTAAAAAAAATAACAAACAATTACACTGTTAAATTTAGAATTTTGAATAATTTTGATGGTTTTATAAATTATTGTATCACCGATCACAGAGATGTCCACAATGTCTCACCTATATTTTCGGATAACTTGTCCATGTGCCAATATATGTGGCCAACCTAACCCAATTGTGACGAGCTTTACTATACTTTACAGAATTTAGAATTTTGAATAATTTTGATGGTTTTATAAATTATTGATTCTCCGATCACAGAGATGTCCACAATGTCTCACCTATATTTTCGGATAATTTGTCCATGTGCCAATATATGTGACCAACCTGATCCAATTGTGACGAGCTTTACTATACACTTCACAGAATTTAGAATTTTGAATAATTTTGATGGTTTTATAAATTATTGATCTCCGATCACAGATATGTCCACAATGTCTCACCTATATTTTCGAATAAGTTATCCATGTGCCAATATATGTGGCCAATCTGATCCAATTGTGACAAGCTTTACTATATACTTCACAGAATTTAGAATTTTGAATAATTTTGATGGTTTTATAAATTATTGTATCTCCGATCGCAGAGATGTCCACAATGTCTCACCTATATTTTCGAATAAGTTATCCATGTGCCAATATATGTGGCCAACCTGATCCAATTGTGACGAGCTTTACTATACTTTACAGAATTTAGAATTTTGAATAATTTTGATGGTTTTATAAATTATTGTATCTCCGATCACAGAGATGTCCACAATGTCTCACCTATATTTTCGGATAACTTGTCCATGTGCCAATATATGAGGGCAACCTGATCCAATTGTGACGAGCTTTACTATATACTTCACAGAATTTAGAATTTTGAATAATTTTGAGGGTTTTATAAATTATTGTATCTCCGATCGCAGAGATGTCCACAATGTCTCACCTATATTTTCGAATAAGTTATCCATGTGCCAATATATGTGGCCAACCTGATCCAATTGTGACGAGCTTTACTATATACTTCACAGAATTTAGAATTTTGAATAATTTTGATGGTTTTATAAATTATTGTATCTCCGATCGCAGAGATGTCCACAATGTCTCACCTATATTTTCGGATAACTTGTCCATGTGCCAATATATGAGGGCAACCTGATCCAATTGTGACGAGCTTTACTATATACTTCACAGAATTTAGAATTTTGAATAATTTTGATGGTTTTATAAATTATTGTATCACCGATCACAGAGATGTCCACAATGTCTCACCTATATTTTCGAATAACTTGTCCATGTGCCAATATATGTGGCCAACCTGATCCAATTGTGACGAGCTTTACTATATACTTCACAGAATTTAGAATTTTGAATAATTTTGAGGGTTTTATAAATTATTGTATCTCCGATCGCAGAGATGTCCACAATGTCTCACCTATATTTTCGGATAACTTGTCCATGTGCCAATATATGTGGCCAACCTGATCCAATTGTGACGAGCTTTACTATACTTTACCGAATTTAGAATTTTGAATAATTTTGATGGTTTTATAAATTATTGTATCACCGATCACAGAGATGTCCACAATGTCTCACCTATATTTTCGGATAACTTATCCATGTGCCAATATATGTGGCCAACCTGATCCAATTGTGACGAGCTTCACTATACTTCACAGAATTTAGAATTTTGAATAATTTTGATGGTTTTATAAATTATTGTATCACCGATCACAGAGATGTCCACAATGTCTCACCTATATTTTCGAATAACTTGTCCATGTGCCAATATATGTGGCCAACCTGATCCAATTGTGACGAGCTTTACTATATACTTCACAGAATTTAGAATTTTGAATAATTTTGAGGGTTTTATAAATTATTGTATCTCCGATCGCAGAGATGTCCACAATGTCTCACCTATATTTTCGGATAACTTGTCCATGTGCCAATATATGTGGCCAACCTGATCCAATTGTGACGAGCTTTACTATACTTTACCGAATTTAGAATTTTGAATAATTTTGATGGTTTTATAAATTATTGTATCACCGATCACAGAGATGTCCACAATGTCTCACCTATATTTTCGGATAATTTGTCCATGTGCCAATATATGTGACCAACCTGATCCAATTGTGACGAGCTTTACTATACACTTCACAGAATTTAGAATTTTGAATAATTTTGATGGTTTTATAAATTATTGATCTCCGATCACAGATATGTCCACAATGTCTCACCTATATTTTCGAATAAGTTATCCATGTGCCAATATATGTGGCCAATCTGATCCAATTGTGACAAGCTTTACTATATACTTCACAGAATTTAGAATTTTGAATAATTTTGATGGTTTTATAAATTATTGTATCTCCGATCGCAGAGATGTCCACAATGTCTCACCTATATTTTCGAATAAGTTATCCATGTGCCAATATATGTGGCCAACCTGATCCAATTGTGACGAGCTTTACTATACTTTACAGAATTTAGAATTTTGAATAATTTTGATGGTTTTATAAATTATTGTATCTCCGATCACAGAGATGTCCACAATGTCTCACCTATATTTTCGGATAACTTGTCTATGTGCCAATATATGTGGCCAACCTGATCCAATTGTGACGAGCTTTACTATATACTTCACAGAATTTAGAATTTTGAATAATTTTGATGGTTTTATAAATTATTGTATCACCGATCACAGAGATGTCCACAATGTCTCACCTATAATTTCGGATAACTTGTCCATGTGCCAATATATGTGGCCAACCTGATCCAATTGTGACGAGCTTTAATATACTTTACAGAATTTAGAATTTTGAATAATTTTGATGGTTTTATAAATTATTGTATCTCCGATCGCAGAGATGCCCACAATGTCTCACCTATATTTTCGGATAACTTGTCCATGTGCCAATATATGAGGGCAACCTGATCCAATTGTGACGAGCTTTACTATATACTTCACAGAATTTAGAATTTTGAATAATTTTGATGGTTTTATAAATTATTGTATCACCGATCACAGAGATGTCCACAATGTCTCACCTATATTTTCGAATAACTTGTCCATGTGCCAATATATGTGGCCAACCTGATCCAATTGTGACGAGCTTTACTATATACTTCACAGAATTTAGAATTTTGAATAATTTTGAGGGTTTTATAAATTATTGTATCTCCGATCGCAGAGATGTCCACAATGTCTCACCTATATTTTCGGATAACTTGTCCATGTGCCAATATATGTGGCCAACCTGATCCAATTGTGACGAGCTTTACTATACTTTACCGAATTTAGAATTTTGAATAATTTTGATGGTTTTATAAATTATTGTATCACCGATCACAGAGATGTCCACAATGTCTCACCTATATTTTCGGATAACTTATCCATGTGCCAATATATGTGGCCAACCTGATCCAATTGTGACGAGCTTCACTATACTTCACAGAATTTAGAATTTTGAATAATTTTGATGGTTTTATAAATTATTGTTACAAATTCTTAATTATGATTTCTGAAATATTTTCATAAATGTTTGAATTTCAACATAAATAAATGTCGTTTAAGTAAATTGTTTTCATTTTGATATATTTAAACTAACATTTAAGAAAAGTTTCGTAGCAGCATTCTGGTCATATTGAAATAAAAGCTTTCTACAAATTGTATGGTTATTAAGTCAATAAGCGTCTTCCATTGGCGAAAGCAAACTACTTGCAAGTACTTGTATCTACTCACAACTACCCATCCTCATACGATGGTGTAGAAAACAAAAGTAGTTACGCGTAAAATTTGCGCTAATGGATTTTAGTTGCGAAAATTCCAATAGATGGCTTTTAGACCTTTTTCGATATTTTTCGAGAGTTTCTTATTACGTTCGAGTTTTTTTATTTTTTGATGATGTAAAATGTCAAAATTAATACAAAATTATTTTGTTGTTGATGATACATTTTTAAGAAAAATGTGTTTAAATATCAATGCGGTAAATATCAATGCTTTCCTTTTATTACATGTCCATTTTTTTTTTTTGTCATATTTTGAATTTTATTTTAAATATCGCCATTACTATAATAAGCAACTTTACAAAAGACAAAAAAACAACTAAACAGAAGGCTGTGTTTTACTTGTGTTACTCAATTTCTCGTTCCATTGGGTATCTACTCGCAAGTACTTCGAAGTAGCAAATTTTGCCCATTGGAAGACGGCTAAATATAGATTACATAGATCGCAGTAAACATTTTGTAAAATCGTAACAAAAATTGCCACATGGGGAAATTTCAAGTTCAAAAATTGTAGGAAAAGCAAAAAAAAAATTTCACAAAATATTAAGAACGTGTCATAATTTTGTGATTATAGTTATTTATGGTACTAGTGAGCAAATCGAGATATTATCCATGAGGGATAAGTTTGTCCCACGAGGCGAGAAAGATAATCGCGTTAATGCATCACGATAATGCAAATGACAGCTGCTGTCATTTGTTTTCGCTCGGGGTCTTTTTTTTTCTATCAACTGGAAAACCACATTAGAATAATAAAAGAACAAAAAATATAGGTCAAACACACGTAACGGGAAATAAAAACTAACGAAGCGTGATGAGCAGATTTGAATATCGGGGAAATACTTTGTCTAAGAAGGCGGAACATAAAATAACATAATAAAGATTTCATTGTAACGGAATATGAGGCATTCTTTCCATATCGTGTTCTTAACATATGTTACATTTTTTATAATTAGAAACCCGCCGAATTTGTTTGCATAAATCGTCATGCTCCTCCAATTGCCCACTAGGTCTTTGAATGAAGCTCGTTTCGTTAAAATTGGATCAGGTTGGCCACATATATTGGCACATGGATAACTTATTCGAAAATATAGGTGAGATATTGTGGACATCTCTGTGATCGGAGATACAATAATTTATAAAATCCATCAAAATTATAAAAAATTCTAAATTCTGTGAAGTATAGTAAAACTCGTCACAATTGGTTCAGGTTGGCCATGTATATTGGCACATGGATAACTTATTCGAAAATATAGGTGAGACATTGTGGACATCTCTGTGATCGGAGATACAATAATTTATAAAACCAACAAAATTATTCAAAATTCTAAATTCTGTGAAGTATATAGTAAAGCTCGTCACAATTAGATCAGGTTGGCCACATATATTGGCACATGGACAAGTTATCCGAAAATATAGGTGAGACATTGTGGACATCTCTGTGATCGGTGATACAATAATTTATAAAACCATCAAAATTATTCAAAATTCTAAATTCGGTAAAGTATAGTAAAGCTCGTCACAATTGGATCAAGTTGGCCACATATATTGGCACATGGATAACTTATTCGAAAATATAGGTGAGACATTGTGGACATCTCTGTGATCGGAGAAACAATAATTTATAAAACCAACAAAATTATTCAAAATTCTAAATTCTGTGAAGTATAGTAAAGCTCGTCACAATTGGATTAGGTTGGCCACATATATTGGCACATGGACAAGTTATACGAAAATATAGGTGAGACATTGTGGACATCTCTGTGATCGGAGATACAATAATTTATAAAACCATCAAAATTATTCAAAATTCTAAATTCTGTGAAGTATAGTAAAGCTCGTCACAATTGGATCAGGTTGGCCACATATATTGGCACATGGACAAGTTATACGAAAATATAGGTGAGACATTGTGGACATCTCTGTGATCGGAGATACAATAATTTATAAAACCAACAAAATTATTAAAAATTCTAAATTCTGTGAAGTATATAGTAAAGCTCACCACAATTGGATCAGGTTGGCCACATATATTGGCACATGGACAAGTTATCCGAAAATATAGGCGAGACATGGTGGACATCTCTGTGATCGGAGAAACAATAATTTATAAAACCATCAAAATTATTCAAAATTCTAAATTTAACAGTGTAATTTTTTGTTATTTTTTTTTAGCATAAACTTCACACTCATCAATATCAAAACGAAAAATCGTATCAAAGAAAAGCAACCTTGATTATACAAGCCATAATCTAAAAAACGAAGCTTTTATAAGGGAATTAGAAACGAGGAAAAAACCAAAATTTTCATAGTAAAACACATAAAACATATGGGAAATGACTTGTTTTCCGAAGACAAATTTGTAAATGAAAACGTTGCAAATTCTTAATTATGATTTCTGAAATATTTTCATAATTGTTTGAATTTCAACACATATAAATCTCGTTTAAGTAAATCGTTTTCATTTTCTTGTAATAATTGGTTTATTTAAACCAAAATATAAAAAAAAGTTCATAACAACAGCATTCTGGTCAAATTAAAAAGAAAAGCTTACTACAAATCGTGTGCATTAAGCCAATATACATAGATGGCAGTGGGCAGTAAACATTTTGAAAAACCGTACCAAAAATCGCCACTTGGGGAAATTTAAGTTCAAAAATTGTAGGAAAAGCAAAACAAATTCTCAAAATATTAAGAACGTGTCATAATTTTGTGATTAAACAATTTTTTTCGTATTTTTCTGTATAAATCTGAGACATCTAACGTACACTAGTAAAACTAAAGATAAATGTAGCAAGTATTATTTTATTTCGTCAGAGGCAACTTTGATGTATTTTTCAAAATGAAAGTTCGAAAAATATATTTTAGAAATAATTTAATTTTAATATTTCTGCAATTAATATTTACATAATACCAACAAACCCTTCCTAAATATTGCTGCTAAAGATATGTAGAACACTTTTGTATAAAAATTTTGTAACATTTTTGGTTTTTTCAATGAAAAACTTGAAGCTAAAAAACACCATTTTTACTATGGATTCCTATGGAAATTAGTGAAAAGTTATACCACTAAAAAAGCTTCTAAAAAATACGTCATAATGATTATGGCTCTATACTCTAGAAGGCTCTGATCAAAGGCATCAAAGCTTTTCGTTCCGGTATAGAATGGTTAGCACCAGTAGTGATCCAGGCGAAAATTCTTCAAGATTTATGGGCTTCTGATGTAGGATGGGACAAAGAACTGCATCTAAATCTTGCAAACAGACTATTAAACTACAAAATGGAATTACCACACTTAGAGGAAATTAGAATACCCCGTTGGATAAATTACACCAGCGGCGCTAAAATTGAATTACATCGTTTTTCTGACGCCTCTAATCAAGCATATGCTGCAGTGCTATAAAGCAAAATAAACAACAAAATTACATTAATTATAACGAAGGTTGCACCAATAAACAACACAATATTGCACGTTCTAAACTTATCAGAAGTTTAGACTTTCACCAAAAGAACGAGTAACACCAGCACCACCGTTCATAAATAGCGGGGTAGAATGACGTCGAATTTCATCATAATCTGTTAAGAAATAGGAAAGTTCTATCATACTTGGCCATATTCCAGAAATTCATCAAAAAACATTTTAGAATCCCATGTCCTCATTTCCAACACTCATGTCCAATTTCATAATAATCAATTGAGAAATGCAAGTTTCATCATACTTCACCATATTCAACTTTTTCCAAAACTCATTTTAGAATCCCATTTCCAACGCACATGTCGAATTTCATCTTAATCGATTTAGAAATAGTCAAGTTCCATCATACTTGGCCATATTCCAGAGCTTCATCCAAAATACAAGTTAGAATCCCAATTCCTGACTTTGAAAACGTCGAGAAAATTGGTTTTGGACCAACTAAATTGTTCGTTATTTTTGACAGGATTTCAACACTTTGGTCTTTTTAGACCGAAGTAATGTAAAAGTTTTGCTGTTGCTTTCATTGTAAACTTTGATCTGATCCAAATCACTATGCAACAAGAAATATGGCTAATATCATCAATGTATGCATGTAATTAGGTCATTACTATTTATCAGCTCCATGAACACTATATTAATGAACCTTAGAAATATAGCCGGTAATATTTTTAACCTACATTGAACTTTGTTGTTGAATTGTTTGTTACCTTAGTAAGAAAGAAACGCTGTAAATTTTTTCGAATGTTCATCCACAATTCCACAGGTACATGAAAGAACCCATTTTTTAGTCCTAAAGTGGCAAAAACTTTCGCTTCTACTAATTGGTCCGGTTGCTCCTCGATTATCGGTAATCGATGCAAACTCTAAAACTATTATCCTTCTTCTTGACACCACTAGACTACTATATTCGGAAGTAGATGCCCTGACAATTCCTTGCTGGAACCATTGCTCTGCTTCTTGCTGAACTAAATGCAGTTGGCCTCCTTGGCCTTGAAGAAGTAGGACTATTATTACTCAGAACGATTTTCAATTATATGAGCCTTACAATTGCGTCATTTGGCTTGTGGTTTCGAAAAGAAACTTTAACGATTTTCGCGTATTTTGGCGGAGCTTTTAACTCCTTATCTTCTTTCACGTGGATGTTCATTATACTTGCTACATATGCATTTTACACCGTTTTTTTTAATTACAATTCCATCTTGGCATATCAAGTCATTTCCCAAAATTAAATCGACGTTGATTGCGTTGTTTTTAACAATGTAACATATTTTTTTTTCATTTCAACATTATCCACTTTTGGCATTGCATCAAAAACAAATATTGTCGAACTTTCATTATTGTCAAAACCTGCAAATTTTGAGTTATCTTGATGCCGCTCGTTATTTTACTTAATTCACTCATTAATAAAAAACTTTTAAGTTGTTGGCTAAAAAGTTGGATAAACTAATACTCCTGGATTACAAAGTGCTGGAGAATTAGTCCAAAAATGGTTCCACATACATACAATTAAAAATTTAGACTGGTAAGCGAAAATTACTTCAAAAGAACGCCGTGATGGTTGAGACTAAAAGATTCACGCTATTAAAACAAGTTTTAAACTAAATAAAGCTAAATTATGCTTGTATTTTGCTCAATCAAATTGTAATTCAAACTCAATTTTTAATTTAAGTTTCCATCAACTGGCCACATTTAACCTTCATTTACAACGTTTGATACTAAATAAGTTCGTTTATTGAGAACATATTTCAATCACTATAATTGTATAATTGTAGCTTAATCTTTAATTTTTCTCTTGCCGGCCAATTCGAAATATAAACTCAACTTTTAAACTAAAAACTAAATTGAATCGGTCTGTGCGAAAAGGTCACATTTACTATCTTTTCAGAAATACCGCATTTCTTTCTACTACACTCTAAATGAATAAACTGACATTTTTAGTGCAAACGGGAATACTTGCAACAGTTGTGGGTATTCCCGTTTGACTAGAAATGTCAGTTTATTCATTTAGTGTGTAGTAGAAAGAAAAGCGGTATTTCTGAAATAATAGTGATGTGACCAACCAAAGCTAAAGTTGTACCTCAAATTTCTAATCAAGCACATTAAGATAGCACAAAATTTCTAGCTTAATTTCAACCATAATTTTGTATTAATTTAGTTTGGAATTGAAACTCAATTTTTAAATATTTTTTAATTAAATTGCATCCCAAATTTTTGCTCAAACCCTATTGAATTTTTAGTTCAAACTGTGTTTCACTCCGTTCTAAATAAAAATGTTGCTCGAATAATTTTAACTAAATTTTTAAAATTCACTCAAATTGTTATTAAAGGCAGTCTGGATTCGAGTCTCAAGTTTTAAGCTATAAGCTCATGTATTTGCTTAAATCAAATTGTAATTTAAACTTTATTTCTAATGTAAGTTCCTACTTAAGATTTTATTCAATTATGGTTTAAAATTGAAATGATTCTCAGTCACATAAAGTGAATTAAATATTTTGCTAAAAATATTTTCAAAATGTGTTTACCAAATGCAATAATATAATGAAAACAATTTTTACTTAAAATTTCACTCCAATTCATTATGTCTAGTTTATAATTCCAGATAATTTTCTCTCTTTAAAATTTCGTTCTATTAATCAATTTCCTCTCTGTGAATTGTGAATGCAGTTGCCCAATTTATACTAGATTTATGTTCAAAATTCCATTTATCATTTTGTTCAACTTCAAAAACCGCTTGGAACTAAATTTCTAACTAGAAATCTATTTTTTTAGAATCAATTTTGTTTTTAAACTAAGTTACTAGTCTGAATACCTCACACCACTTACATATTAAAAGAAAAATTACAATAAACAATTAGTAGAATACCTAATTATTTGTTAAAATTTTGTTAAAAGTTTAAATTTCACTCAAGTTTTTATTTCAATTTAATTCAATGAGTGTGATCAAAATTACAATCAACATTCAAGTACAGTTTGAAAGCTTAACTCAATTTCGGATTAAAATAGCACTGAAAGTTTATTCTAGATGGAATTGTAAATACTTATTTTATACTGGATACTCATCAATTTTCAAAGTTTCATTAGAGCCCATTAAAACTATTTTCGTTTCCAGTCTAACTGTTTGATCCAATTCAAATTAGTTTCAAAATATGTATTTTGTATTTCCCTTGCCATATCTATTCTTTGCTCCACCTACATAATTTGCTCTCATTTTTTTGTTTTCTAATTCAAAATCCACTCAGTAGATCTATTGTGCAATCAAAACTTATGTTTCTCTCAAAATTTTGTGAAATCAAAATTCGAGTTGTAAATCAATTCCTATATACAATTTCATCAAAGATTTTATTTGGTTTGGAATGCCAAAACCATTTTTTTAAATTTAAATTCCTAATTCAAATTTCACTGAAAATTTCCAATACAAATTTCTAAACTAAATTCAAAAGAAATTTTGTTGTTTGTTTGAGATCAAATCTCGTATTGCAAACTAATTCTTACCAAATTGCAATTAAAATTATGTTTAAATCTAGTTTGGAACACGAAATGTACAGAAACATTTTCTTAATTTCTACTTTAAATTTCACTCAAAATGTTGTTGGCGTCGTGGTTCGAATTGTAACTCAATTAAAACCGTTTCTGTTTAATTTCAAACTGAAAATTTATTGATTTAATAACGGAGGTTTTTTTTTAAATCCATTCAATATTTAGTCAATCCCTGGTTGGAATTTTTATTCAAAGATTGGAATTCAAACTCTATTTATAACTAAATTACTGCTGAAAACTACGATTAGCTTATGATACATCTTAAACACAAGATATTGTTCAAATCTAATTTGTAATTCTAATTCAATTTTTAAATCTAATTTAAGTACCTATTCAAGAATTTATTCAATTACATTTTAATTCAATTTAATTAAATAATTAATTCAAGTTAGAGTGGGGGAAAAAAATTATTAAAAATTTGGTTATACAGGAATAGCACTGTGTGAATGTGACGAAGAAACAAAAAATTGTAAGAGAATTTGGTTGGATTAGTATAATTCGCTAATACAACCTGCATAGCACATTCTGTATATATAGAATGTAAATTATGGTAGAATCGGTCCAGTCGCCGCGGCCTGATGAGAAGATTGATTTTTTTCATAATCATAAGCTCATCAGTTAAAATCAAATAAAAATTTTTAAAGCTTAACTAAATTAATTATTTGTAGGCTTTTCTTAAATAAACGGAAGAGTTTTTAATAAATTTACTTATACAGTCGTTGGCCAAAAAACTTGCGCGCCTATTGAAACCACATAAATATTTGTTTTAAAAGTCGATTACACTGTTTAAAATTAAAAAAAATATGTGCAGTTTTCTGGCTAGAGTAGTATAAGATTGTTGCCCAGTTCCAATGACAGCGGTTGCGGCAGATTTTACTTGGTCGCTGATGTCCTTTCCACCCATTTTTTCAAAAAAATAGAATTTGGTAATGTTATACACAATTTCAATTTGACACCAATGTACGTAAGATAAAAATTTTAAACTTACCTCAAAATATTGCAAATTATCACGTAAACAAAATACAAAAAAAACGAATTTTTTTATGATATATAAACAGATTTTTAATGGTTCACATTTACTCTCTACACTTTTAAATAACACCGAGTCATACCCCGATCTCTGTAAAAAAAATCACGTGTATACATGCTCAAGAGATCGGGCGTTTAACACACGTATAAACAAGAGCACGAAGATAGCATAAACAAAAGTTGAAGCAAACTTAAAGAAGAAGGGAAAAACAAAATGTAATTTTATTTAAAAACGTTGAAATGATGGAGTCGCGCAAAATTTTTGGCTCACGATTGTAAGTGTGTGGTCAACAATAAAAATTCGTGTTCTTTATGTTTTGTTTACTTGACATTTCTTCATATTTTGAGGTCAATTTAAAATTTTTATCTTACGTACAGTGGTGTTAAAGTGAAATTTTGTATAACATTACCAAATTCTATGTTTTTGAAAAAATGGGTGGGAAGGACATCAGCGACAAAGTAAAATCTGCCGCAACCGCTGTCATTGGAACTGGGCAACAATCGTATACTACTCTAGCCAGAAAACTGCACATATGTTTTTTAATTTTAAACAGTGTAATCGACTTTTAAAACAAATATTTATGTGGTTTCAATAGGCGCGCAAGTTTTTTGGCCAACGACTGTAAGTTTAAAGTGAAACATGTTTCAAATTTTCAATGCACATTTAATACTAAAAATACAAATTTAGTTTTTATAGAATTTTATTTCCGTGAAAACGGCCAAATCGTTGGTGAGAAAGTTTTGTTCATATGAAAAGATTTTGACGTTAATTTTTCGTTCTCAAGGGACATGAATCGGAAATGTGTATTTCTCACTGAAAATCATAATACTTTTCACGAGCATCTGATTTTTAGCGAAATTTTCTCAAAAATCGCCACCGACATTATCATCGTTGCCATGGTCAATTAAAAAGCGTATCACCATAAAAGTTGAAATGGGAGGAAATTTTAAATAAAAATGCTTAAGTTTACAATTTCTAGACTCTATTTTATCACAAAGAGCTCGACGTGACCTCCCCCTTAATAAAATCTTTTCTTCCATTAGCGTTTTATCCCATATGTTGAGAATTCGCTGAGTTCAAATTTTGTTAGGGTGTTTTTTTCAAATGGTCATGGCCACACTGTTAACTGTGACATTTTGCCCTTCGCAAACAAATCACAAATCATATTTCTAGAAAACATCTCAATCTCAAAGTTGGATTTATTAAATTTACGTTTTCATTTCCTTTGTATTAAAATCGTCCAATGATTCCTCAATAATGAAACTATCATTAAACCTATTTTTATTTAGCTGTTCATTTAATTGTTCATTATGTTTCGTTTTTATAAGATAAGGACAAAAACTCAAAATTTAGCTTACATAACCTGTATTGTTCCATTTCCATTCAAATGTCCTATGTAGTTACCTGAAAACAAAACAAAAATATGAACGTTAGTTTTCTGAATATTCTTCGGCTTATTGCAAACATTTCTAAAATCAAAGTACTCTCAATAGCCTCATATACAAAATGTTAAAAAAAATTAACACAACTCCCCCATCCACAAATTCATTTTCGAAAATCATAAAACTTTATTTCAAATCTCAATTACATCGTAAAACTCTTATAAAATAGAATCTTGTCTCGACACAATATTAATTCGTTTCCCCGGGCATCACCATTATAAATCGGGAACAAAACATCGTTTACCTCTTTTCCTACCACCATCGGCAATACAAAACTTAACAATTTAATTATTAACAAATATTAATCCAATCACTGTTTTGGGGATACCCAATAAAAATTAAAGAAAAGTGCTAAAATTTGCTACTTAAGACATAATTTTCATCACAACTCTTGCGGAGTATAAAACTCATAAAATAAAGTTTTTTTCCTCCTTTTCCTTCTTAGCACCATTTTCATCATGCTTGATGTACAGGTGTAGGTACGAGTACATACAATGCCAACAAAAAAGGTATATCGAGAGGAAAACCCATTATAAAAATAAAATAAATGATTCATAAAATTTTTGTTGGTAATGGTTTTGTTGTTGTTGAGACGAAAAGTGTGAAATTATGATTTCTCTCGTTTTCCGGGAGGAGCGCGGTGTGTCGATGGAATGTGGCTTGTATACAATTTTTAAATATCTCATAAAAATTTTTATTCGAGAAATACGAAAGCATTTACACGTATGTCGAAGGGTGCGCAGTCTAGGGTTAAAATATAAATGGGGAGGAAACCCAAAAAAATCAAAATTCCACTTTATTCTCTCCCTGATGCAGATGAATATACGGGGAGGATAATAAAATCGAAAATTATTCAAATCACATAAATATTTTTATTCTGTTTTGCAGGAACTTTTCAGTATTTTTTAGACTGTGCTATTCAGCAGCATAACCCGTTGCATTCATACTTTTTAGGTTACTGCACCACCCTATTTTACACATAATTATGCAAAACATCTACATTATTCATGTCGGAAGATATACTATATGCCCTAACTTATCGATTTCTGGCCAAAAAAAAAAAAAACAACTGGTGAAATTATAAACTGACGCAAAACAAAAAATTAATTCCTATTTTTTACTCATTTCGTGCTGCTGCTGCTCTCTCAGTAAAAAAAAACCTCATAACATAGCACAACATTGAATTTGAAATGTCCATCACGTATTTTCCCGCTCTACTGCCAACAACAACAAAAATAAAATTAAAATTAATTTTTTATTATATTTTCATTACGGTATACGATGACAATGACGATCAACATGAAAAATTTGTGCTTGCTTTTTTACAACTTGGCAAAAGAAAATTGGGAAATTTTTTAACTTTTGCTGTGCATACGATATACCTAACAACATTTTTGGGAGGGTTAAAAGAGGTGGAATTTTATTTTCGATGATGTTTTTTTTTAATGTTCAATATATTATGAAAAAATGTCAATTATTCGAATTTTCATGATGTTTTCATGATGATGCGGGAAAATGTTTGATTGTGATATATAATACATGGAACACCCGAAGGCGACAGAATACTTTGAATATTTAAATTAATTAAGCAACTTCCAATACAAATTTTGAGTAAAAACTATCAACTGATTCTAATAATCGGACTGCAGTGATGAATCGTCCTGCGAGTGAAATTTCTATCGCAAATTATATGCTGTATATTATATTTGGAAAATTATATCGAATACAAACACAAGTCAACGTATTGTCGAAACCGAATTCTTGTTTTCGATATAATTTTAATTGATTTTTCTCAATTGAATTCAATTTACGATATAGAATTCAATTCAAATCCATCATCAACATCCTCCAAACACAAAGCACTAAAGAAAAAACGCTAAATTCAATTGAATATGATGATGAGAGCTAAACACAATACACATTTAGATCGAAAATTGAAAATTTATCACAATTTAATTGATTTGGTTAAGAGTGCTGTATTTGTACATATGTATGTGGTGTTTTTAAAATAGATTTTAGATAGTAGAAGCATAAAATCATAGAAATTAATTGAAATGAACATTAAAACAAAAATGTTTAGGGGGGCGAGGAGGGCGATGTGATAATCACCCTCATCATCAAGTAGAAGTAGCGCGTAATTATATCGTAAAGCGATTAACATAAGTATATGACAATTTCCGTATATTTACGTATGATATATGTTTGTATATACGATGCCATTCACACGTTTACCAGTTAATTATGATGGATTGCCGCTGGTCTAACCGATACCGTTTTCATTTTGTTGCTATTGCTGTTGAGTTTATATTTTTTGCTCTAGAGCGACGTTTTCCTATTTTGCTTGATTTTTTTCTTTACTTTAATAAGATTTCTTGTATGTTACAGATCATTAACGAAGATTGCAATTAATTATTATTGATTAAGAGCACAGGTTTTTGATTTATATGTATGTACATGTGTCTATATACTTATTTCTTAATTGGCCACCCAAAATACACTAAATTAAGAGGATTTGATTATGATTTCAACTGTGAATTTAATGGTTTGAAATTATTAAACGTGACCTTAATTAGATTTCAACTGTTGCGAATTCGACTATGGGATTTTGTTTTCTAGTAAATAAAGTTGTGAGTTCTGCTTAAATTTCAGCCATCAACCTTCGGATATATTGATTATTTGACAATTATCATGCTTTTATTTGTAATGGTTTGAGTAAAGCGACAATATACCGATATTATATATCAATTCGGTACCCTTCCACAGGTAAGGCGCGTACTGTGTCAGTAATTTGGTTTCATCGAGCAAGCCAAAGTGGCTCATGATTGATTGATTTTAGGATACGTCCAAGCCTAAGCTAGACCCCTAGATAACGCCGGGCCCATTTTTACACTCTATAATGTGTATGACTATTGGTGTTGTCTTTACCTTCTTAAAGTAAGCCGAAAGATATAAATTGTCGGCAATTCAGATAGTATAGCCGAAACATATTTCATATAAAATGAAAAATCGATAAAACAACCTATAAACTGGAATTTACATATAGTGAATTTATGGCTGGATACAGGCTCATTTTTTTGTCACTGTTTGCGATGGCAATTACAAGTTAAGTTTCATGAGAGGAGCATAATATAAAATTTAAAAATTTGTATAAATTCAACCCTTTAAGTGTCATGTCTAAAAAGTGGTACAATAAATGTGTCTAGCCAAGAGTTATCTCTAGAGTAAATTTCTCGTTTTCCAAAATAATTTTAAAGAATTTCTCTCAATTTTGTTCCAGAATATGTTCTGGCTCTTTCCCAGAATTTATTACTAGAAAGAGCAGTAAATACCTCCTTTTCCAAAATATTTTTAAAGAACTTCACTCAACTTTTTCCAGAATCTAGTATGTTTCGGCTCTTTTCCAGAATATAATACTAGAAAGAGCAGAAAATTACCCCAGAATATGTCTCCGCAAACTTTGTCCACCAAAATCGTCAGAAAATAAACTTTTAACGTCACCTTTTCTGGGACTCTGTTTTGAGATGGCATCTGCATGGCTCGAGTATTTCCACTGAAAAAGGGGACATTTTTTATTTTACGACAGATAAATACCAAAGCATATTTAATCCATTGTTATCAAAAACATGTACGTACGTTGTACATTACTAGCGCGTCATGGCCTAAAATAACAAAAATGATAAATTCTGAAAAGAGCGAAAGGGGTTTCATGATATAGAAATGCTTGAAATGGCTAATGTCACAACGCGATTTGCATGGAAGATTAGCCAGATGGAGTTTAAAGCTACAAGGGTTTAAATTCCAAATAGAGCACCAAAAGGGGAAAGATAATATAGTGCCCGACGCTTTATCCCGTGTCTATCGTGATACCCTCGAGGAGTTTACTCAAAATATCAAGACGCTTGATTTAAACAAATTCAAAAACACACATTTCGAGGAGTAAGAATATGCCAATTTAAGAAACGACATACTCTCCGACGAAAATAGTTATCCAGCATTTAGAGTTGAGGGCAATTTGGTAATATTCATTAGGCTCGAAAAAAAAGATTCTCAGATTATCTGACTTATCAGTTTGGAAGTTGTGGATTCCCCATGCAATAAGACAGGAGTTGATTCAAGAGGCGCATAATGAACTTTTAAGAGAAACTTAGAAGGTATTATTTTTGGCCCGGTATGGCAAAAGAGGTACATGAATATGTAACACATTGTGTTGGCGCCACCACTGAATACATGACCGGTGCGAGGCCTGGTGGTGAACATCTTGAAGTAACCAATTTCCCTTCGTCAGGCAACACCAAAAACAAAAAGGAAAAACGTCAAACTACACGAAACACGACGTGTTTTTAGTCGGTCTTCTCTCTTCGTCATCAATAGTCATAAAAACAACGACCTGTGCATCAAGACAGTGGCCATTTTAAATAAAATAAAAATTAAAACATAATCGATAATAATCTCGTGTAATAATAATAATCGTTTTTGAAGAAATAATAACAATTAATAATAATTATCAAGTGAAATAAAAGTAATCTGGAGCCTAACCAAGCGCAAATTTTAGTGATAAATAAAAAAATTATTATTTGGTTGTAGTATGCTAGAAAAACGTACGTCCCCATCAAAAAAAAAAATTTTTTTGTAGCAAACGTATGTCTATACTTATAATGTTTTTTGTTTATAAAATATATGGTACTTTGATAGTCTTGTGTAATTTGTTTATACGATTTGTTGGTGTGTTTACATTAATTCAATAATTACGAAACAATGGCGATATATTTTTCCTTATGAGTATCTCTATACGTATCACTAAAATATGTTTTGCCTTAGTGATATTTTTTGTTTTGTATGGATGAAAAATAGAACTTATAGCAGTTTTAGCTGCATACAGTTTTTTAATAAAAAAATATTTTTTCAAAGTAATTTTTTTTTATCACTAAAATTTGCGCTTGGTTAGGCACCTGATTTTCGTTTTAATTAAAATATTTTATTTATCTGTTTAAATCAAAGTGCCCCCTTTTTCGTGAATACTCTCGTCCATTCGACAATCGCAAATCTGCTAAGCCATCGTGGTTAACACATTGTATTACCTGCAAAACCACCAAACCAACCAATCAGCAGACACGACGACCAATGGGTAACTTATTTAAAGTTGAACGACCATGGCAACGCGTTTATATGGAAGGAAAAGCCATGATATTAATAGTATTGTACCATTTAACTAAATTTGTGCTACTCAAGGCATTAACAAAAGGCACCACTCAACAAATCACACAATTTCTACGGGACGAGGTATTTTGTGTTCATGGTGTGCTAGAAGTTATTCATTCTGATAAAGGAACGCAATTTATAACTGCAGAATTCAAAGCTTTATTAGCCGAGTTTGGGGTGAGTGACTCAAAGACAGAAATTTACAGCTCACAATCAAATGCATCGGAAAGTGTATACCGCTCCATTATATGTGCGATACATCAGTGGCACGTACAACACATGGGATCGGTATTTACCAGATATAGCATCAGTAATGAAGAATAGTATTCATGAAACTGTGAAGAACACACTCCATTTCCTATTATTTGATTATCATAAGGTAAATCAAGGACATGATTATAAACTTCTTCTAAAATTGGAAGGCATCTCAGAAGGCGAAATCTTGCTACCGCTGTCGGCCAGGTTATCATTACTACACCAACAAGTCAAAACCAATATTCAACTGGCTTATGAACGCTATTTATATCCAGACGCTACAATTTGAGAACACGTGCGATTAACTATTCAGTAGGCCAGAAGGTCTTTGTTCGAACACATCCACAAAGTGACGCGGCCAATAAATTCTGTGCTAAATTTGCAGCACAATTTGTGAGCGGAATAGTGTCGAAGAAAGTTGGAAACGGTATGTATGAGATTAAGGATGACTCGAATAAAAGTTTAGGCATCTTCCATGCAAAGGACATTAGAACGTAAAATTAACAGATTTTTTTTTTTTTTGGATAATATAACATTATCTAAGGGATACAGTTAAGCACCTGGGTTAGTTCTTCTCAGATTCATCTCCTCTTTTCACGATGCCTCAATTGAGATGAGCCCGTGTTGTTACAGGTGATCAATACCTGGGGTATGCGTGAGATAAATGCGTGATTCTGGAGATTTTTCATCCGCATCATTTCATTTGATTGTGATCAATAATACCAAATAGTTGTCGTTTTTTTTTTTGCCTGTGTAATGCATTTGTTTGTTTTTGCATTCTCACTGTACGCGCTATCATTGTGTTTTATTAGATTACTCCATTACTGTCATATTTACTATGACGTCAAAATTGGGATTCTCCACAAAACAAATAATTTCGTATTTTGGTTTATGACTAATGACAAACAGTGGTAAATTTTTGGAAGTTATTGTTAAAAGTATCTATGTATGATAGTACTTTTGGCGCAAAGTAGGGTATATATATATGTATATACAAACGTACGATACGTCTTCAGCCAGTTAGGAGAATTTGCATAATAAAAAATAATAATAAAAATACATTTGAGTAGAGGCTACCGTGCAGAGCACTTATTTAATTATTTGTATAAACAAGTTAGACGCTTGTTAGGTGAATTTGGTATTAAGTAAGATCCATACTACCAATCGCCTACGAAAATAAAAAAAATATTTATACAAATACTTAATTAAACGAAATTCCAACCATATTGGCGGTAATGCTGGTAAGTTTCTTTCGTTTTATCGTTTTTTTTTTGTGGTTAGTTAATCCATAAAGACGCGATTTTCTTTTTGTTGTACTTTAGACAAGAAGGAGATACGGGCTAAATTGTGGTAACTAAGTCACGTATATCGGTTCGGATTTTAGTCAGGCGAACAACAGCATTAGCAGAGCCTCCAATTTGTTTATCACGCCAGTTTTAGGCCTTTACTTAGCCACACCTAAACAACCGTATAATAACGGATGAATTATTGACGATTGGAGCATCACGGATTCCACCTAGTGGACAATTTTTAAACTGAGCTACCTGATAATTTGACGTTCGAAATTATTGTAAATAATTCCAATTTTGAACTGTAAACACAGTTTTTACTTACTGGATTGCTAATAATTGTAAATAATTCCAATTTTGGACTATAAAAACAATTTTTAATTACTGCATTGCTAAATTTTCTTTCATCGCATTTGTGACAAATGTCATTTTAACAGGTGCATCATTTTAACTTTTTTCCTCGAGAGGCGCTTTCTCTACTTTTACAATCGTCAATAAGATAGAAAGGAATTCAACGATTAGCGGTATACGCCGGTGTAGCAGATAACATCAGATTGTGCATATTAAAAAAAAAATTATTTGTTTTTAAGAACCACAACATAATTATACATTTATGAAATGATGGCGTTACAGTGATTTTTTTTTTGATTTTATGTGTTTGTGTTTAGTTTAGTCATCTAACTTTAACAAAAAAAAAAAAAAAAATAGAAATTTCTTGTGATTTTGGAGAAATTGTGCATGCTTGAAGTGAAAAAAAAAATCTTAATAATTTAAATTTACAGCAACCCTAACCATAGCGAGCAGAGAGTACTCTTTGGCCGTGTCAATAACTCAGTTTGGTTCAAATGGAAAATGACTGGACACCGTTGATAATTCTCACTTTCGGCAACCTGGGTGCTTGGTTCTCAAAACTTATGGTAGACCGCAATAATAATGGTCGGTAATTGGTACAAATTTCTTCACAGCTTGGTACAACGGTAGGTTATTAAAATAAATTACATGCACTGGTTTTGCAACGCTACAATACTTATTTTTATTTATCTAATTCATTCAAGTGGACTGTATTTAACACATGACATTTTGTCTCGATCCTTCTTTTCTGTTCAACTTCAAATTACACAGTGATTTTTATGGATACAATTTTCAATGAATTTACAGTAAATTATATAATTTCTAGTGCATAATGCCGTCTAAACCAGTGGTTCCCAATCCAAATATGACCGCGGACCGGTGAAGTTCAATTCCATATACATACGTACAAAAAAATATAATGTAGCAGGAATGCCGACTCATATAAATATGTCGTTGCAAATGGTAATATTAAGTTTGCAGCCTTTTGGAATAATACTGGGTATACTTCCTTTATGTGTATCAAAATCTGAGCTAACTTCATTTTTGCGAATAACGATTTTAAAATTTAATCTGAACTGAGATCATTCAGCTCTAATTCTTCTTCGTGTTAGTTTATTGGCTTGATGTTCCACGAAAGGATTAGGAAAAATTTTGCGGACCGTTGTAATATTTTCGCGGACCGGCAGCGGTCCGCGGACCGGTGGTTGGGAACCACTGGTCTAAACTATGGTTTATACCCTTCGAGTAAGTACTACTACATGATAAACCAATTGAATAAGGTATGATTGACAGCTGTTTCAAATTCGTTTTTTCTTGCGCATATCGTCATTCGGTGCGATAAAATCAGAAGGCTTCGTTGTTTTCACAAAATTTTCACAAAAACTATCACCGCAAAACAATTCGATTTGTTTTTGTTTGCTATGAACTAGTGTTTATAAAAAAAAGTATATCAAGAAAAAAGCACCAAATGACAGAATTTTTTAGTGAAAGAGATAGCAATACGCCATGCGCTTGATCATACCTACTTAAATTGGTTTATCATGGTACTACTATTCTCACTGTAAAAAGTCAAATACTACTATTCTCACTGTAAATCGAATTTTACAATATACCCGTCAAACAAAGTGTTACGTTTACGTAACAGTAGCGAAGAATTTTGTTCATACAACTCTTCGTAAACGTAACACTTTGGTGTTGCAATAACGAAGCAGTTATGTCGTTCCCGTCCTATGATAATTAGACTTTTTGCGAGGAGTTATCAATGTGTTAGTAGTTCGTAAACAGTTCGCTTGAGGTGGTGCATTTACGTCACATGATTAGTGAAATAATAACGTAACATTTTTATCGATATGGATTTAATGCATTTGCAATTTTTGATTTGCAATTTTCCTTAAAAAACTTATACATATGTGGTTTCTTAAGTATTTTTGTTTTTATTTAAAAAAAAAATATTAGGCCACAAATAATATTTTTCTAAATCAAATTGGGACATTAAATATTTGCTTAGTTATTTATTTAATTAAAAAAAATTGATGAACACAAAAATACGTAATGGCGATCGAAAACTCAAAACTAAATGGTTATCGTTTCTTTATATTATTCCATTAATTTTCGTAAAGGAATTTGGTGTTACGTTTACGAAACATCAGCGAAGAATTTTGCTATATTTTATAAAAGTATGAGAATGTATTAGTGCAAAGCAAAAAAGTGATACGTTAATAGTACGCTTATGCGACGTATTTTGCGAATTCGCTTAAATTGTTTAGCGGGTACATATAAACTTCTATCAAAATGTCAATCAAAACAAACAAAATTTGCGCATTATGTACGCAGATTTAGCCTAGTAATTACATTAATTTACAAAAGTAGTCTAAATAATAAGATTATTTTCTAATTTCAGGTGAAGATGCAGGATGTAGTTGTGTGTAAATTTAATAACTTCTTATCCAATTAACTTCTTAAAAGATTGGTCCCTTTGTGGTTATGTTTTGTTTATTTTTCAGGTTACTCGTCTGGCTGCAGTGATGACTTTACCGTCAATCCAGTAGGATTGAATAGGCCGAAAGTATGGATGGTGACTTTTTGTTATAAAATGTTCTGTATTACTTTATAATACTCCCAGCTTACATTAATTTGTTTAATTAGCAGGAATATGAGGAATAATGAGTAGGAATCTCACTTTTCTATGTAAATTTATGTAATAGAGTCCATGATGGATGCTTCCACTCAAGTCATAATAAAATAAAAAAAATAGCCAAATGCCTCATCATCTAATTAGTGACGTGCATAAATGGATTAACGAGATTCCCACTCATTTGTACACCTTACCAACCGTTGCGACATCTCTATTAAAATAAAATTTTAAGAGTTTAAGTCTTGGATATATAACCTAGACTAGAGTAGAATAGAATAAGTTAATTAATAGCGCAAAGTTTAGTGCAGGAAAAAGGTTACAGCTAACGCATCAAAGAACTAATATTATAACTACTGCATCTCAGTCGGCCGAAATCAAATACAAAACGTTGAAAAACTTGAGCATCTACAATTAACTGGTCGACTTAAGAAAACCATTGTCATTCTCATCGGCGCTGACCAGTTCTTTAATTTTATGAGACAAGGCCAATTAACTTTCTCGTCACACTCCCTAATTAAAGCAAGAGACTATTTTTGGGTGGGTTGCCTGCGGCCAATCACAGCGCCATAATTTACGTAGTGTTCATTTAACCGTGACGGAAAAACCAAACTTAGATGGCATATTCAAAAAATGTTGGGACCATGAAGACTTAAATGTGAGGAATATTTGGCCAATGTTCCATTGCTTGGCGGTGCCATTTGAGCAGCAAAATGTAGACTGCTTGCCATGGAACGAATAATAGCACCAAATTCTGCCTTTGGGCGAATGTCACGAATTTCTTCAAGAGTAAGAATCACTGGGGCATATGGCCAAATTATCATACGGAACCTAAACACACCACAAGAAGAAATATGTTATTTATAGTTGTCTTTGACGGGTCATGTCGGGCTTCAAGCGAAATATCTCTCAATGAAAAATTATTAATCGGTCCTACCGTTCAACCAACATTGTGGACAGTTTTCCTTTGCCGACATCTAATGTACAGACAGATTCTGATGGAACCCAGCCAAACCAAATATCAACGCATCCTGTGGAGAACATCTGAAGATCAGCCAATTGATCATTTCGAGTTCAAAACCGTTACGTATGGCACATCAGCAGCATCGTTTTTTTTACCTACGAGAACATTGCTATTAGTGGCTGAAGAAAATGAACCAGAACTTCCTAAGGTTGCCAAGACAATCAAACTAAACTCAATTGAAAATTGTTTGAATAATTCTCTTCGGTTATTGTTTGAAGGTGATCAATTAACAAAATTATTTTTCCATCCTAAAAAACTGATGGCATAACTTTCTTTGCTTTATATCATACACTTTAGAGTTTTTTTTATGGAAAAAACAACACCAAGTTTGCACTTGGTCCTTATTAACTTCTAACTCCTTTAAATTTTGTGTAGTAGGGTTTGTAAAAACCCGGTTTTTGTTTTTTATTATACGTAAAACCCGGATTTTTACAAACGCTATTGTGTAGTTTAAGTAAAAACTATCATTTACGTTGGCCCAATTTTTAAAGAACTTGAATGCAAATTTTCAGGCCGATCAATTAATCCAACACTACTTTTCTGACTCGGAAAGTCAGAAGGTTCGAAAACGAATAAATCTGCAAATTTCTCAAAAATGTCCAATGTTACAGTGCATTCTTTATTTACTACAAAAATGAAAGAAGAAGCAGCAGCAAAATGTATCATATATTCAATTTATATCTATCAGAATAATACGGAATCCCAGACTTACTCAAGAACTAGACAGCTTACAGCATCGCAGAGATGTTGCAGAACTCTGCGACTTCTACAGATGCTTACATGGTAAATGTTCTGCAGCACTATCGGAGAAAATACCACCATTCGTTACAACAACAAGAGTAACAAGAGGAACAACCAATGCACATAGGTTTACGGTGAAGCTCCCGAAACCTCGAACTGAAGAAATCAAGCGCGAATTTATATACCGAACATCAAAAAAGTGGAATTCGCTAATACATTTCAAATTTCCGAAGGAATATAAAATGAATAAATTTAAGGTATCTATTAATCTTTACTTGCAGGATCGCGCATTGGGTGCAGAAGCTCTGACAGTTACAAGGAGCTAGGACCGTTAATAAGTCCGCTCTGCACCCAATTAAAAAACTAATTAAAAAAAAAAAAAAAAAAAAAAAAAAAAAATTAACGCGAAAATTTAAAACTTTATTAATTTTAGCAAAATCGCCGAAATTTATAATCTTGATGTAACAATAACGAGCGATCACAAGTAATAGCTTACAAGGGATCGTTAGTAAACCAAGTTTCACAATCAATTATGATATGAATCGTTTTCCAGAACATTAAGTACTTTAGATTAAGATGGACACTCGAGAGGATGTGGATTGTGGAAGCGAAGATAACTTGTTTTGCCCGTAAGACCTGGTCCGTTCCCCGGTATAATAGGAGTAGAACGTAGAAGGCGAAGTATCCGATGCTGATGGAAATTTATATCATCGACAAAGTTAAAACATACTTCGAGTAATTAAAGTCTAAAGGTTAGAATTCAATAGCGTGGAATATTCCGCTCGATCATTTTCAATGAAAGATGGAAAGTTCAACCTTCAATATTAAGAAATATTTTGTAATAAAGGGAACAGCCATAAGGCATTTTTAAGTTTCATCGTGGTAACATTTGAAATACATATATGTACATCTTTACACAGAAGTTGTAAGTGTAGACTTGAAAGATCTTAAGTTTAGAAAAAAAAAAATGCGATTCCCTTGATCTGCGTGTTGGAGAGGTGATACACATTGAAACATTATTAAAATAAACACCTAAAGAAAATTGCAGTTAATAATAAGTTTAACAACTAAAATAAAACTTAACTACCTATATAATTAAAATCTCAAAAGTAAACTTTTTACTTGAAAAGTCATAAACTCTACCGCAGCAGTATTTTGAAAAGTATAAATGTGTCAAAAATGCCAAATTTGCATATTTATTACGTTTCATTATAGGTTTCCTAGAAAACGTTTTTCTTATTTTTCTTAAGGTGGATTTTGGTTATATACATAAATGTAAGACGTACATCCACACGTAACGATTATACACAGCAAACGACCAAGGTGAGTATAATTTTAACTGTCACGTACAAAATTTTATTTTCTAAAGTCCTAATTGTTTTTAGTTAAAGGTTTAATGACACAGCTGTATAATAGTCATAATTAAAACTTTTTTTTTATATTTTTTGAAATTAAAAACTCCATGATGTGTTACAATGGTGGTGGAAAATTGTAGAAACGTTTGTAGCTTATTGATTTAATTACCAACCATATATAGTACAACCAATATTTAACTCTGGTTTCTATTCGTTTTTTATTATATTTAAGAAGTCAATAAACTATTAAATGATTTTTATTTAGTTTTCGTACTGTCATTAAATTCAATTGTTGGAAAAATTGATTTTTGTTATCAAACCACAAAATTTCATATAGAAAAACACCCACAAAAATGTTCGGGTTGATGTACTAATGGAATGGAGGAAATTTGTGGGAAAAATTATTATTTTTTTTCATCTCTCTCAATCAATTTTAATTTAATTTGTTATTGGAAAATTTTGCGACAAACATATTTATATTAATTAATTTAATAATCGAATTAAATTCTGATATGTGTGTAATTGCATCTCGATTTTGTAACGACATTTTTCTGGTTTTGTTCGGTTTTTAATCGATACGAAAGGAAATTCAATTACAAATTTTGATGAGCAATCCAGCCAGTCAGTGAGTGCATAGTATAATTACATATAGTAGTACCATCATACGAAAATTAATATTTAATCGATGAAGTTCCAGATGTCTCGTCGATCGCAATGAAAACTTTGGTAATCGCCTAAATGTAGGCAAGGGTTGCTAAATGTTCAGGCCTACTCTACCCTATTACTTTACGTACACCAAATACTAGTACAAGTTCATAAGGCACCGCCAAACACAGGTCATTAAAATATTAATAGAAGGCACATACATATACAGTACACCTCCTACATTTCGTCTGCCGGAAAGAGAATTAAGGAGATGCCGAGGAGATGTTTAGAATCCGAAATCATTCAGCATGCTCGGTTCTGAACTCGGTTGTATGCAGTCAGACGGGTCTTCGGCGCGCTTCCCACATATGATTCATACATTTATAAAAGTTCCGAAGAATTAAAATAAGAATAAGTGTAGGGATAGGACGGATCTCTGATCAACACCAACATTTAATGTATGAGGAAAGAAAGTTTTGCCATCCACCACCACATGAACTCTATGGCAAAAGAAAGAATCTGAGACCAACCTTCTAGGAAGTTCAACTGCTCTCAACTTGTACTTTAAACTCGTGTACCTTGCACCACGTATTGGTGGTCTAAACTGTTGAGGTTCTTTCAGTATTTTGTCAGAAGGAAATGGATTATTGTTTGTAGCACCTTAGAAAGAACAGAGGCAATGGTTGTCGAGTGACAATTCGAAACGGCTTTTCTGGTTTCTTGCGCACAGAATGAACATTAATCCATATTTTCCAGATCGCAGTGGACCAGAATAGCTAAAAGTTTAGTCAAAAATGTGTAATAGTCAATACCATTGGAGCTCAGGGTAGTCTTAGCAAATTTCAGTTCCTTGGGCTAATAAAAAATAGGCTCCTTTCATGATATTTTCTAAGAAATCGGATTCTATTGATAGTACACTAAAACTGTTATTCAATTTAATTTGCCCCAAAGACGACCTCAGGTAGTTCCCTTAAGAGTGGAAATGATATGCTACCACTGCAATTTATATGCACGCAATACTTAAGTAAATTCGTAAAGCTGCAGCTGTACTGGGTAAAGTCAACAGCCGACCGACTTGTCAGATAAAATGACCTTCCACTATAACCTCTGAATTTAGATACGTTTAAATTTTAAAAATCCTCAATCTATATTCCTTCTATAAACCACCATCTCAGGGTAACTTGACAATTTTGTAATTTAATAATTTCCAATCCCTACAAGTTTACAATAACATTTTTGGTTCCTAGAAGAAAACTAGCCGGATGATTTTTTAAATCTCTACGTGCCTATGAGCCGCTTGTTCATAGTTAATGGGACATCCTGTAAGTGAAGAATGAACAATGAATCCTGTAATCACTTTAACAAAAGTGCCCTATACCTCCAAAAATGTTTCGATATGGTTTACTACCTGGCATAATGGTAGAAATGTTAATATAAATCGAGCTTCGTTGTTTATTAACGAAATGTGTACTGGCCATAGGTAACAAAAATTTTATACGTTTATACGTTACGTAAAACTTTGTTTCTGCACAGGAAAGGTAGATTGATTTTAAGGATCATTAGTCTATTTTCGGTGTTTTGATTTTTTTTTAGAATCACATATTATCAGAATTTTCGAAATTAGTGTTGGGCTAGGTAATAAAGATTAACAATTTTTAAATATTGCTTTGAGTTGCCTGACTTTGTTTTACAATATGTTAAATTTTTCTAACAGAACGAAATTTTCCAGAACTTTCAAGGCGTTTCGAGGTTACTAGATTATTTGAGTCTTATCGAGATTTTTGGGAGTCCGAGTTTTAGTTGTTATACGTTGCTTAGCTTCCTCATGGTTCGATACATTCGAGTTTTAGAGTGAAGGTGCTTACTTGACGTTACATGTTTTATGCAACTTTCGAAATTATTAGAAAACTTAATTTGTGTTGCATAATGTTCTGTGGTGAGTGCTTGACGCTGAGTAGCATATTGTTAAGTGTTACTCAGGCTTTCCGAGAAGAGGAGTATCGTTGGATATGGCAAACATATTTACAAGGCCTTCGGAGAATGTGTTCTTAAATTTACGAAATTATCCTAAACCAAAAAAAATTTTGGTGAGATGGGGTTCAGATGCGATGCAACATTTTTGCATGCAAGGAATGAATTCTTGATTTATAAATCTGATACAAACTAAGAATACACCTTTGGCAGAGTCATTTACAGATAATTAAAGAGGTATTTAGAACTAAACAAAGAATATCTTCATATTGAACGGGTGGTGATATATGACCAAAATGAAATATTGTGGTAGCACTCTCCATAAAAAAAAAAATAAGGAGTGACTTTGTTTGAAATTCAATATTGTAATCTGTAATAAAAATACGTTTGTTAGAACAGCAATAAAATTTACTGATGTACAAACATCCACTACCTACGCACATGAAAATTGTGTAAAAATTTGATTTCAAGCATAATTTTCAAAATCGAATTGCCGGTTGAACAAAAACAATATAAAAAAATGTCTGTGTATTTATGACCAGAGACAACGTATTTATCATAGATTTCTCATTTTACTAAAAACATGAAAAAAATAAACTTCTGGTATTTCCAAAATTATCGTTGTATTGCGTATACTATACATAATACGTATCACATTTTAAAATTTTTCCCTTATAACATAATCCAATATAAAGATAACATTTGAAGAAGTTTATTTTGTTTCATGTTTTTAGTGAAATGAGAGATCTACGATACAAACGTTGTCTTTGGCATGACTATACGTAGCTCTTTACTTTTTTTAATTTACGATTAGAAATAAATGATGACATTTGGGCATATTTATTCGTACATATATTTGGGCGAATTTAAATATATTAATATTTTGGAAAAAATGCAAAAGGATATAGTATCGCCATCTAACATTTCACCGATGAACTTCACATGGAAATACTATACATAGAGTGTGAGGAAAAAGTGTGGTAACCCCTAAAAATCTCGCAAAGTTCGGTCAAAAAAAATGAGCAAGGTTTATTCTCAAGTAATTTTCAACAAAGAATTTAATGGTGAGCTTGGTTGTAACCTTGACCTTCATCTTCAAGGTCATATTGAGGTCAAGGTCATTGTTTTATAGGGAAACTCCTGTTTTTGACATCGGAGTCGGAAAGAGCGATCAATTGTACGTCCGAATATGTGTTTTCCATGACCTCCCAAGGTCTCCTGAAGAAACATATTTTAATTGTAAAGCTTATGATTTGCTATGAAAATTATAAAAAAAATAAAAAAAATATAAATTTTAAAAATAAAGAATTAATTTTTTTAATTTAATTTATTTTTAATTTTCGTAGTAAATCAGAAGTATTATAACTAAAATATAGCCCTTCAGGTGACCTTGGAAGGTCATGGAAAATACATATTCGGACGTACAATTGATCACTCTTTTCGAATCCGATGTCAAAAACTGAAGTTTCCCTTTAATAAAATGACCTTGAACGCAATATGACCTGAAGATGAAGGTCAAGGTCACAACCAAGTTCACCAATAAATTCCTTATTGAAAATTACCTAAGACTAAACCTTGCTAATTATTTTTTTACATACTCCTCGAGATTAGGAATCTAGGGGTTTCCATTCTCCCCTAGGAATCTAGGGGTTTCCATACTTTGATCTCGCAATGTATCCTTCAGATGATCTTAGAAGGTAATGGAAAATACATAATCGGACGTAAAATTGATCGCTCTTTTCGATTCTGTCAGCAAAAATAGGAGTTCTAATTTAAAAAATGAACGTGACCTCCAAATGACGTAGAAGATGAAGGTCAAGGTCACAACCAAGCCCACCATTAAATTTCTTGTTGAACATTACTTGAGAATAAACCTCAGCACAGCTACCAAAATATCGGAAAACGTAATATAGCATTTGATAGATAATAGTTCAGCCTTTCAAACAAGTGTATCGTGTTTGGGCGAGCCTAGTTTAGCCACTAGGTAACTCCAAAGTTGAAAAAATGTAATTTTGATCATTTGTTTTACATTACGATTTATGTTAATTGAGTAGATAACGCTACCAGTGGAATTTTCAGTTCTGAATTTGACAACAACATATCTCTAGTGGAAATACTGCTAACATATTATTTATTTTTTCGTTGGATGGCTTGAATTTTAAAGTGAGAAATGAATTAATTGCAGTGCATTAAAATCAGTGCAATTTTCGACACTGACCCAGACAATGAACTGATATTTTTATTATTTTATGATACAAAAATGAGAACGTATTAACGGTTGTTGCTGTACTTTATCAAATTTATCAACAGTTGTTTCAAAATTTAAATAAATAGATTTTTAGTAGTTGTTCATAGTAAAGCAAGAAAATATTATAAATTTTTTAAATTACTGGAAATGATGAGGTGTATAACTAACAGTGTAGCTACGCCCCTTACATTATTGGCCTGGTTTTTTACTAAACCTAATGAGAAATTAATGACCCGGAACTGGTTTTGGTGATTCATCTAATGCCTAGCTAGGATGAATCATCGAGTACCTGTATGACCTGCGTTATAAAGTTTATTTTTATACTAAAGTTTTAAAGAGTACCTGTACGTGTTTTATGATCTGAGTTGTAAAGTTTATTAACCTGTTTACCCACAAAAAAAAAATAAATAAATTTGACTGTATGGATGTATTACTGTCAGTTTTGTGTACTTGTCATATAAAATTACACATTTTACCACTCGTTAGTCACAATTGGAAAGTGTTATTGAAAGTGAAACTTATTGTTGAGTGGTACGACTTCCGAGTAATATTAAAGAGAAAATATAATATGGTCCATCCGCAGTATTGTAATCCTTTTAAGTTAAAAAATCACAAATACCTTAAAAATAAATCTAGAGCAGTTAATGTTAAGTTAGTCGAAAATGCTAAACAATTTCTAACCCGCGAAATAAATGGCAAACGACTTCGTGAGAAGTTCAGCTGAAAACTCTATTATTTGAAAGAAATGCAAATTTTACCAAATCTATCGATTAATGCAACATCCTCGAGAATGTAACCACCATCAGAAATTATTGAAAGAGCATTACAAGAACAATTATCAGAAGCTTGTGTACAATTGGATGGGTTACCTATAAAGAAAAAAGACTGTCAGAGAATATTTATTGTAAAAAGCAGGTGGAAAAGTAATAAAGGTTACTTGTGAAAATGTTCTGGGTATTCCAGTTCCCAAGATCTCCCATATTGAAGATATAAATCAGCCAGATCTTGATGTTGATGAGGCAGTTCCTCTAAGCAATATTATAGAAGAGTATAATCGAGAAGAAAAATATGAGATTCGCGTATTTTTGTTATCTTTGTTACTAGAGAATTGGTCAACAGTCGGAATTATGAATCAATTCAAAGCTACACAACATATGGTACTACAAGCAAAGAATTTATCAAAACAGAATGGATATGGTAGCTTTCTAGGCCCAAGACAAATGAGACCGGGGATTTCTGTCGAAACAATTAGTTTAGTCGAGTTCTACAGATGTATATATATCAGCCGACAGCTTCTTGGGGCTAATGATTACGTTAGCATTCGTGATGCAAATGATGCTCGAATTCATAAGCAGAAACTACTTGTTTTATGAAGTTTATCAGAGGCACATAATACTTTTTTGGAATAGCATCCAGCTGAATCCATAGGGTTCTCTAAATTTGCAGAACTTCAACCAAAAAAATGTATATTACCAGGAAGGCCAGGAACACATAATATCTGTGTTAGTATAATTCATCAAAATAACAATTTATTATGTCCACTGATATCAAAAATTAGACAGTTGGATATTACAAGTGAAAGGGAACTGCTACAGCACGTATGTTGTGAAAATTTGAGTTGGAGCTGCTGTGAAGGTAAAATTTTAAAATATAAAAAGTAATTTTACAAATGTAGCTAATATTATATTTTTGTCGATTTACAAGTGATTGTGAACAATACAACGCACAACATGATACATTTATTGAGAGATTTAAAACCACTGCAGAATATGAAAATATAGAAGAAGTAACGTACAGCTATTGGATATCTGATATCAATACCTACAAGTTGGAAAAAATTACAACTCCAATTGAAGAAATTATCGAAATTTTATCAGACTGCTCAAAGTTTTGTTTACCAGCATTACGTAAACACGATTACATTGCTAGACAACAATCAAACTATCTACAGATAGTAAAATGTAATCTTCAAGGTGGGGAATATGTTGTAATTTTGGATTTTTTGGAGAACTATAAGTTTGTCACGCAAAATGAAATACAAGCAGCACATTACTATACACAACAATCTATATTATTTCCAATCGTTGCTTACTACAAATCAGCACTAGATAAACCAAATATAATTTCTTAAGCCATAATATCATAAGAACACATGATACTGTAGCTGTGCTCCAAAAAAAAAATTCAAATTCAAAATCACAGTTCAAGAATAAAAAAAAGTTTGAGAACATCAATCATTATGAAATGGATTTTAAAGTTGACTGCGAATGGAACTTCTTCGCTACAAGCCACGGCAAGGGGCCATCAGATGGAGTTGGCGGTATCAATAAGAGGTTAGCTAGAGCAGCTTCCTTGAGAAGTGTAGATGAGAGCCTTTTTAATAATTCTAAAGAGTTTTTTGATTGGTGTAAAGAAAAAAGTGGTATAACATCTATTCATTTCGATTATGTAATCAAAATGGAGTATGCAAAAACTGAAAAACACTTAAATAAAAGATTTTTCCAAGCTTACAACAGTTGATAATACTCGACAAATACATCAAGTAATGCCAACCTTGGATAAACAATTTATTAAAACTAAAATGTATTCTAATTCTGATATTGTACAATAAATAAATGTTCTTTATACTAAAAACAAAAACGATGGTTTTAAAATTTACTCCTTTTACTTCTAATCTTTTAAAATATTGATAGTGCAAGTATAGCTGACTCATTTCCAAATTTGTATTCGAAACATAAGTTTATTGTATACTGACATAATACTGTAAACTGCATTAATCGTATTATCTACTAATAACTGTACTATAGTATCAAAAAATTGGCAAACTAAATTTATTTGTACTTAGATTAGCAATTTAGGAGTCAAATTATTGCTTTTTAAATAATAGTTGTTTATTAAAATCTTTACTACACTGTGTTTCATAAATATAGCACCACCATTATTTTCTCATTTTTTGTTAAAAAGAACAACAGAAAACAAAAACTGTCGTTATTATGCGAATACATACTAATATGTAGACTACAAAATAAGGCTGTTTTGTGAGAATTGTTCTCGATACATTAAGAAAACTCTCACCAAATGTTATTTTACTGTAACAAAATTATAGCGCCACTCACTGTTTACTACATTTTAGTTGCGTTTGTTTTATTTTGCTCTTGCAATTTGTGATTGCAATCTATAACTCGTGTTTAAAATGAATTATTTATAACAATGGGACGTGGTAAAACATTAACCGACCTCCAAAAAGATCAAATTTTAGCTCGCCATAGTCAAGGAAAAAGCTTAAGGTGGATTGGACATGAAATACACCGAAGTCGTAAGGTCGTATCGAATTATTTGAATTGTTCTGATAATTATGGATTAAGAAAATCAACTGGTAGGCCCAGAAAGCTTTCTCAGAGAGCAGAGCGACGAATTATCAATGAAGCGTCCAACACTACTAAAAGTTGTCGTCAACTGTCCGCAAATATTGAACCATATGTCACAAGGCAAACCATTTGGGCAATACTAAATCGTGCTCCTAACGTTGTCCGTGCAAAATTAAAGCCAGTCCCACGATTGTTGCCACGCCACAAATCGGCTAGACTGGAATTTTCCAGACTAAATATGGACAGGAACTGGGAAAAGGAAAATAGATAATGCTGTTACATATCCTTTCATTGGAAAATTTTGTAAAATTGTCAGGTTATATTTTCTGACGAAAAGAAATTGGTTTTGGACGGGCCTGACGGTTTTAATAGTTATTGGCGAGATTTACGGAAGGAGGAACAATACTTTTCCAAACGCGATTTTGGTGGCGGAAGTTTAATGGTTTTGGGAGCCATTTTTTTAAAACGGATGTCTAGAACTTCAGTTCCCGTCAACAAAAATGAACAGTAAAGAATACATTACTGTTCTCCATTGCAGTCTAATATCATTTTTACGTCAGAACTTCGAAACACAGTATGTATTTCAACAGGATGTCAGTCGAGAGACGAAATTTTGGTTGGAGTCTGAATGTGTTGAGGATTTGGATTGGTCAGCTTGCAGTCCTGACAAGAATCCAATAGAAAACATTTGGGGAATTCTAGTTCGGCGAGTGTATGCAAATAATCGCCAATATGATACAATTTCGGACCTAAAGAAGATTATCATTGAAGAATGGGATAAAATTGACCAACAATTGCTTAAAAAAACTGATAAATGGAATGAAAGCCAGAATTTTTCATTTAATTAACAAAATCGGCAATGCCACTCACTACTGATGTACAATTTAATACGGAATTTAACGTAAACTATGAATTTTTGAAGATGGTGCTATAATTTTGTAACACTTAAATTTTAATTAATTTAGAAAAAAATACCATTTGTTAAGAAATAATTTCAAGAAATATTTTTATAATAATAAATGATTACTTTCTAATACTTTAGGTACAAAATATAACGAATAAATTTGAAATGAACTTTGAAACTTGCAGTTTTTAACGCAGTGTATAAATAGCATTACTGTGATATATTCTCTCTTTTGTATACCAAAAAATAATGTGTTATTCCAAATTTGAATCTACCTAGTGGCCTAAATATGAATTAAACATTTAAGCTGCTACTATACTAGCTAGAGACTTCAGATCATTATCTATTAAAGACAGGCAGCAATTTTTGGTCTTAGTAAAAATAAATTTATTATAATTTTTAAGCCATCTAACGAAATAATAAGACCTACGTTTGCAGTTTTCCTACTAGACATGTAGTCTGTCAAATTCAGAACTGAAAATTCCACTGGTAGCGATATCCACATTTTTCCCAATTTGGACTTACCTAACGGCTAAACTAGGGCCCGCCCAAATACGATTTAACACTTGTTTGAAAGGTTGAACTATTATCTATCAAATTCTTTTGAAAATACTCCTCTTACAAACGAAGATACAACCATTTATGTAGAAGTCAAAAATTAGAATTTGAAAACTGTCAAAATTAAAAAATCAAATAACGTCAAAATCTAACCAAAGGAAAAAAAAGGAAAAGAAATGGCTTGTTATTTTCAATAAGGAACACGATTACAACAAAAGAATTGAAATAGGAGAGGTCAAGGTTAAAACTTCAAAAAATTGAAAATCAAAGGTACAAAAGGATTTGGAACGAAATTAGGTCTCAAAATAAAAATCAGTGATTATTTTAACATCACTTACTACGTGTTGAATTTCTTAGGTTTAAAATTTAAATTCACTAACCCATCAACAAATCAAACTAACACCATCGCCATAATATTTTTGGTTTCTTGTTCCACTTCCAAATCTAAAAATTACTAAATGTCAAATATGTCACCAATTAAATGTCTTTCACACTAAGTAAAATGTTCACTGTATACACAGACAATAACATTGTAAAAGTTTTCCGGCAATTTCATGCTTATAGTTAATTGTTAAGTTGTATATTGTTGTTATTTGTATTGTACAGATGAGAAAAAATAAAAATCTGGCAAGATTACAAAAAACTTTATCCAATGGGAGAAAAATGTCACTATGCAGTGATAAAATGGTTTGGAAATTACAATGTTTACAAAAAATCACATCTACTGTCTTATTTAAGTCAAAAAAAACCCGTCAACTTTTTAATCATATTTATTAAATTTAGCACAATGCCATATCGATCGATCAATGAAACACACACGAGTGACACAACAAGCTCTATTCACACGCCACTAATGAAATTCATATTGAAAATCGACATACCAAAAAAAAAAAACGAAATGAAAATTCTTCAAAATGATATGATGATAGTCATTTTCACCCCACGCAACATTCGTTATCATCATGCATCACACATCTCATCATCCATACGCGTCTTATCTAATTTCCATATCAATGAAAAGTAATTTCCAAACACAACAACAAAGTATAAAAGTGAAAACAAGAACAGGTTGAGATAATTTTGATAACAAGCGAATATATGTATGTTATACATAGGTAGGTGGTTCCGTGATACATAGACCCCGACCGCATTATTTATTTATTTATTTGACGACGACACAGAGAATCACAGTGCAGGAACCCTTGCGGGGTTGTTATTTGATAGAATTAAAAAAAAAAAAAATATTTTATTGATTTTCAATTTCAGGTTTTTTTTGTTGCGAACTTTCAACTTTTTTCAATATGGATGGGGGCGATTGCGAATTTGTGCGTTTTTCATGTATGTGTCGATGTCAATTGATGTTGAAAATTGAAAATAACAGCAAACACCGTAGGCTGTATACGCCAAGTACTAATTTCATGTTACAAATTTTATTTCCCTAATGTAATCTCGGCTGTATACTCGGTATATATGTGGAGTAGATATATGTACCACAAAAAGTTGAGTTTTATCGTAATTCCTAAATTCAATTCCTTCAATACACTACTGGCGATAAGAAATTGAAAAAAGAACAAAAAATCTTAGTTAAACTTTAGCAATTTTAAGAATATCGAATTTCAATTTTCTTAGTTTATAATTTAGTCGTTGTCGTTGTGTCTTCGTCGTTCACAAAATGTCAATTATATGCTAATTTCATGGGTTTTATTACAAAACAGCAACAACATGATTAGTTGAAAAATAAGAGATGATATAACAAGAATAAAAATAACAAGAAAATTAAATTCAAATGACAAACAAACTGTTACAACAAACAAGAAAAATGTTAGATCAATTGGCATCGTTGGGAGTTGGATTTATAGGAAAAATCTTAATTTGGTTCGTTTTGCACCATCATCAGTCTTATGTCCTTCACATCTAAACTATACTACTTATACAATATAGTTGTAAGTACCAATTTTGAAATTATTTGGTTATGTAAGTTTCTAAATAGGGTACCATTTCGTTATGTTTGCCCGAACAGTCTTTTTAGCTCGAAATAGGCTTGAAAAAATCATCTAGTGTTTGCCGTATAATCGCATACATATAATCAATCGCAGTAAAATGATCTGAGAATTTACTTCTATTTACCAAATCAAATGCTACTTGCCAATAGAATTGCACAATACAAATGAACAATTGCTTGACGCTCAAAGCAACGAACGAACTTATTACTCGTAGTATTAGCTAATGCTACTTTTTAATCATACTATCCACTATCTTTGTTGATTTCATTGTTTGTTCGATTCATTGAGTAAGTTGAAATCTGCGGCATTTTGCTATTTGCATTGCCATAAATCAATTATTGAGAAAAATCGCACTGCTGTTGATTTTTTGTATTAACTAAAAATTCACCTAATTTATATATTTTTTAAATTTCTGACATATTCTGGAAGTATATTCCCTTAAAATTTTGGTGATCTTTGTAGAAGTCTCAATCTCTCAAAATTTATAGACATCCATTCGTTCTAGGTTGCCTCCCCCTTGCCACGGCATTGGAATTGGCCTACTACAGTCTAAACATTTGTTTGAAATTTGTATTTCAGTACATACCCAGAAAACCAGAAATCCTATAACGAGTCTATAAATCCATTATATATTATGTTGTATGATTCCCCTATATGACTAGGTCATAAAGAAAAACCGTGAAAAAAATCAGCGTTTACCAGATTTTGATGTTTATATGACCAAATTGACCGATTTATTCGACTTTAATTTGCTCACGTACAATTCTATATGATTTAATTTTATGACGTGGTCATAACAGTAAATCACAAAAACATCAACATATAGTAAACCAAAATGGGGCGATTATGAAAGGGTCCAATAAGAATCATGGAAAGTTTAGTACGGCATTGTTAAAATGACTTGAGATTGTGATTGTGACTAGGGTTTTCAAATCCGAATACGAGTGTAGCCCGATAGAATTGTGTCTGTAGTATGTATAATCTATGAATATATAAATCTGTATGCGCCTTTTTGACTTTATTTTTCGTTTTATTATAAAGTCATTGGGCATATCCAGCGCAGATAGATGTTACTAAAAAAAATAGACCTCACAAATTTTATGTGCCGGATATCTCAGTAAAAAATTTAGATTAATCTCACTGTTTTAGTGAGATTAAAAATTCTTGTCTACATTTGAAAAACATGTCATTTGTAGATCTAACTGCGCTGGATACGTCCATTATGTGATCTCTTTGTGACTAGTAAAACCGTTAGTTTTGTACTAATAGAGAATAGTTGATAGATAGTTTGGATAAAAAGCATTGATGCCATTCAAGTGACAACTCTTATGGTGTACTGTTTAAAATTTTTAAAATCATTAGCGATTAGTGCTTCTAATTTGAAGTGAGGTATATTTTGCAAAAGGAAATTTCTTATGTAATTAGCAGGCACTTGTACATACATATATTCCAATAAGTGATTATTGAATTTACTTTTGTGCCATTAAAATAATAATAACTATGGCGTATGATGGATACAAACGACGGAAAATAAGAAACCGTAACTTACGGTAGTTCCAAACCTGTGGGTGGTGGAAAATGGTTGGATCAAGTTTTTAACATGGTGTGCAGATGGCACCCCTGCCAAAGCTGATGGCACTGATTTACCACAACCTATTGTTGGAAGGTAATTTTTGTTATTTTTAATATATTTTTGAATAGTTTTACTGGAATTTTACTGTTTTTTTAATTGTACTATATTAGATAATGAAATCTAGTATATTTAAACGCCATAAAATTGTTTATATGTTTGTTTGTATCATGGGTTTCGGAAACGGCACGATCGATTTTGATAAAAATTGGTGAGGGGGGGGGGGGGTTTCGGGTGCCAGGAAGCGATTGCGACTAGTCTTGATTTCAGGAAATTTCGTTTAAGGAGTCCTCCATTGGGGCCCGGGTTTCATTTTTCTTAAAAAAAATTCCAATTATTGTTGTTGCGTTGTTTTTTGTTTCTTTATTGTTTTGTGACTTTTGTTATCAATGGGATTTCAACAAAATAGACTAATGGGATCTGGAAAATGGCCAGTTTGAATAGAACTAAGCTATTTCTCAACCGATTGGAATGAAACTCAGCGTTTACGATCAAAATGAGATTCTAGTATGAGTTCCGGATGTGGCTCTAGAAAATTTACAGTTTAAATGGAATTACGCCATTTCTTATTATACATAGATGAAACACGGTGTGTTTGATGAAAATGAGATTCTAACATGAAGTCCTGATGTTGTTTTGAAAAATTAATAATTTGAATGGGACTCTGCATTTCTCAACTGATTGGGCTGAAACTTGAACTTGTATTTCTAAAAATTTTAATGCATTCCAAAATCAAAAAGTATCAATACTACTAAATGTAACTAACAATAATAATAATTTAATGAAAACATAAACTCTGATGAAACTCTGCCTCGGTCTGTTGATCTCCCGTTTCAACAAAATGCCTGCTTTGGTTACATAGTGGTAGTAGCAGTTCGACTGGCAATCATCGGTTTATTATGCAACCGGTTCATGTTTTGTGTGGTAATTCGGTTAATAATAAAAATAAAATTAATGACAACGTTACAGCCGCTGTTTCTGCTCAAAATACACTGGTACCTGCACTTAAAGATAAACAGGGACCTAATGGAAACAAAAACCATGCTGATAATAGACGTTTAAACCAATATATGCCGTCATCACGAACTACTAGGTCAAATGCAAGTGAAGTTAGACCTAAATTGGAAATAAAAAAAAAATAAAAAATTAGGATTAATGAAGCACAAACTTCACACGCTATAGTACACGTGTGAAGTTTATCCTAACTTAGAACTAAACCAACAAAAACAATATAAGTATACATGTATTAGTGAATAATCAAATGTAATGACATTTAGGCGAACATTTCTTAATTCAAAATGTATAAAACTTTAGTTTTTAATAACAATTAATGAAATGTTTTAATGAGTGTGAAGTTTTCCACAAATCCACAGATTCTATATATGTATTAGTTTTACACTGCTAAAATAAATTCCAATTGGAAAAATTACGATTCATATTGAAATATTTAGTACTAAAAATGTAATTTCTTTACAAAATCTTAAGAATAAATGCAATTACCTGGGAAAATAGGACCAGTCAAGGGAAATATTAGTGGAATTTAGTCAAAATAATATATGAACTATATTAAATTTAGGTAGCTACTCCATGTACTATCGGATCCTGACAGTAAAACGTTCCATTGGTACCTTAAATTTCCAGAATAATTTATTCCCGTTGATTGGGGGTAGTTTAGGGGCTCGATAGACGGAGTACCAGGCTAGCTACTACGCGGACCATCCAAAAGTGAATTCAAATCTCTGGCAAAAAGTGCCATGGCCCATTTATCGGTTTGAGTTAAAATTTCAATTGGCAAATAAAGTTTCCAGAATCATTTATTCCCCTTGATAGGGGGTAGTTTTTGGGCTCGATAGGCGGAGTAGACTGTCAGCTGCTACGTGTGCTATCGGAAAGTGAATTCAAATCTCTGGCAAAGGGTGCCATGGCCCATTTATCAGTTTGAGTTAAAATTTCAATTGTTATGTAAAGTTTCCAGAATCATTTATTCCCCTGGAGATAAATGATACCTCTGGCGAAAAAACCATTATTTTCCAATTTCCTTTTTATAGTTTATGAAGAAAATTATTTTTGTTTTAATTTTCAATAAAAATAATTTTTATTTTCTTATTAGAATAGAATTGTATCACAGACACAAGCTATACATAAGTAATGAACTTTAGTACAAGAAAAATTGTATTAACTAGAGAAACAGCGCCATCTTATTTTGTTATATTAATTATAAAGCCATTAAAATACAATAGACATGAAATAAGCAAACGTCAAGCATAGACTATTCTGTATTTTGAATTTTATTCTATGAATTCTAAGGAAGTTGGTTGGTTAAAATAAAACACCTAATTAAAAAAATAATTTTATTTTAGTTGCAAATGACGGTTTGTATATCTTGAAACGCTATGCTTCCAATCGAAATTAACGATGTTTACTTACACATGTAGTTTATAGCAAACATTTTTTTTATGGAAACACAATTAAAAAAAAAGAAGAAAAAACTCCAACAAAATTTTGTTTGTTTATATTGCCGTCTTACTTTGGTAAAAGTTATTCCTATCCGGATAGGAATGAAATTTTGCCCAAAGTAAGAACAATTCTTCTTCAGAATAATTTTTTGTTTTTTCTTTCAACAGTTGGTACCAAGCTCTAAAATATAATTTATTATTTAAAATTTTAACAAATATAAAATAGTGTTGACAAATTATTGAATAAAGTATAATACATAATTCTAAATGATAATTAAAAAAATTTAAAATTCTGATTTATCGAAAAATTGAAAATTGTTATTTAATACCAACTCATAAAACTAAATATACGTAATATATTTACTCTAGTGGTAAACACTGCCACTAGAGGCATTTTCGATTGGAGTGAATTAAGTGAATTTGAATTGAGTTACTATTTAGATAATTCAGTTACTATTTAGATAATTGAGCTACTGAAGTTAATTGGGTGTTCGATTGGTTCCATTCACTTCAGATAAATGTCAAAAAAGGCATTTAAAATTTCGTTTTTGTTAATTATAGTTTGAATAAAAATAGAAATTAAATATATTAAAAATTGTTAAGAATATTTAGCTACAATCTATCTATAATTATATCGAATTTTACAGACTTATTTATTTAATTCAAAACGAAAAATTTCATGCGCGAACAATTTTTAAACAAAATAAAACAAAAATCACCTAAAGAAATTAACATCACGAGCAAAATACATATTCAGATAACTCAGTTGCTTAATTTTTAACTGAAGTGAAGAGTTGTGAATCGAACACTCAATTCACTTCACTTGATTCAGTTAATTCCGCTAACGATTCTGGAAACTTTTTATATCAATTGAAATTTTAACTGAAACGATAAATGGGCCATGGCACTTTTTGCCAGAGATTTGAATTGACTTTCCAATAGTGCACGTAGTAGCTGACATACTACTCCGTCTATCGAGCCCAGAAACTACAGCCTATCCAGGGGAATAAATGATTCTGGAAACTTTTTATATCAATCGAAATTTTAACTGAAACTGATAAATGAGCCATGGCACTTTTTGCCAGAGATTTGAATTGACTTTCCAATAGTGCACGTAGTAGCTGACAGTCTACTCCGTCTATCGAGCTCAAAAACTACACCCTATCCAGGGGAATAAATGATTCTGGAAACTTTCTATATCAATCGAAATTTTAACTCAAACTGATAAATGGGCCATGGCACTTTTTGCCAGAGATTTGAATTGACTTTCCAATAGTGCACGTAGTAGCTGACATACTACTCCGTCTATCGAGCCCAAAAACTACACCCTATCCAGGGGAATAAATGATTCTGGAAACTTTTTATATCAATCGAAATTTTAACTGAAACTGATAAATGGGCCATGGCACTTTTTGCCAGAGATTTGAATTGACTTTCCAATAGTGCACGTAGTAGCTGACATACTACTCCGTCTATCGAGCCCAAAAACTACACCCTATCCAGGGGAATAAATGATTCTGGAAACTTTTTATATCAATCGAAATTTTAACTGAAACTGATAAATGGGCCCTGACGAATAACTTAATTTTGACCAGTGCGCTTTCGGCTTAAATTTTTATATGTTGTTGACCCCTTATTGGAAATTTGGACTGGGATTTTGTTAACATATGATGTAAATGACTATATTCTTAATGAACCAATCCCAAAAACTTCCCTCTACTCTAAGGAATATATTAATCTTGAAGTTTATATCGCGATTTCGATTGAAATAGTTAATTGGCCATTAACATCCCTTGCCTGAGTCTTGAAATCAGGTTCCGACGGTGCACGAGGTAGATGACTTAATTCCCAATACAACCAGCCCAGAATTTACCCTCTAGCCCGTATTAAAACGAAATCTTGATTTATGTTTCTTTAGTGGAATTTTGTTTTTAATGCAGTATAGTTGGATTCCAATTGGAACCAAATAATATTGAACTAAAACTATTTGTTATTTTTTTGGTTTGTAACTTTGGTTTCTAGTTTTAGAACTTCGATGTTTGGTTGAAAAAGTTTAACTGGTAGCAGAAAAGTATAATTAATTAAATAAATTTAATAAGTTTAACATTCCCTTTCAGCTATGCTTAAAAACTGTTTTTATTATAGATATTATTCTAATATTTTTGTTGTATGATTGAGATTAAACAATTCAGTTTATTAGATTACACCGTTTTATAGTAATATAGAATACTAAATATCGCAATTTCAAATTGTATTAGTTTTATGTATTGCATTAATAATAATTTATTTAAACAATTATTTTGCATTGATTTTAATCGTTTTTTATAAACAAAATCGAAATTTAATAAAATTATATTTATATGGATTCATAACAGTGTACAATACGCACAAACACATGTAAAATTAGATAGAATCCAATATGATATGGGTTTTTCCAATAGGATTTGTATACGTATTACTGTGGAATAAAGTGTGGAAAACTTCACATCCATATGTTTTATGCGTATCAAATTACCTTATTTATCTAAAATATAATCAGAAATAATTTTTATTATGTATATCTTCATATAATCTTATATTTTGAATAAAACAGTTTATCTTAAGAATTTCGAAATTAACCTGAAAACTCACTATGGTTTATTGATAAATCTGTGCTAGTACTACACGCATGAAAAACCATTTGAAAAGCTAATGCTTTTCACATTGTCAAATTGCAATATTTGTGAATTTACTATTTAGGATTTTCTTAAGAGAGTCTGTATGTTAAGATTTCCATAATATCACTGGTAGTTCGCGATTTGCGACACTTAGGTGGATTATATAATTTACGACGGATCCTTGTGCTCTATTGAACACATAAATCTTAATATCTAGATTTTATACGAAAAATTTCCGTAAACTTTTATCATTCACTCCAAGCCCTACAGTCGTTCTAATTTGGTCGGGCAGACGAATCGATTTGGTCGGGTCGAATGCAACGTTTTATGATGTGTAGACTGGTGAAGCATGCGTATAGTCTTAGATTAGGCAGTAAGAAAATCTTGAGATACAGACTTTCTTAAGAAAATCCTAAATAGTAAATTCACAAATATTGCAATTTGACCATGTGAAAGGCATTAGCTTTTCAAATGGTTAAGCATGCTCGTAGTCTTAGATTAGGCCTTAAAAAAAATCATAGTGGCGTTGGAGATAAATATGGAAAATCTTAAGATACAGACTTTCTTAAGAAAATCCTAAATTGTATGTTTCCAAATGTGGCAATATGAAAAGCATAACTTTACAAGTTATTTAACAGACACACACTTTTCTAATTATGTAATTTTAGTATATAGATGTGTATTTATGTAGGTTTTAGTTTTTTGGGTTAACAAAATAATTCAATTTGTTTATAACAAAACTTAATTTATTTAAAAAAACAAATAAAAGTTTTCAAATTATTTATTGAGAAATGTTCGCCTAAATGTCATTTTTGTTACTTTTATCAATACTTTTACAGATTCTGTTGTTTTTGTTGGTTTAGTTCTAACTTAGGATAAATTCGTGTAGTTCAGAGCTGCCGTGGTTTCCATATTAAATTCGATAGTTCTTCAGTTTGACAATCACCTTCTTGAAACCACAAAATCCTCACCATCCCATCTGATTTTATGGTTTCAAGAAGGTGATTGTGAAACTGAACAATTATCGAACTTAGGATAAACTTCACAAGCGTCTAGGTCAAGGCGTTCGTCATCCACAACAATGGCTGAGTCGGTTGCTGCTACTAAATCAGTAAGTGATAATAATAATAACAATTCTCCCAAAATTATTATTGGGAGTGGTGGTCTAGATTCTACTCTGCGCAGTGTCGAACCTGTAAAATGGATTTTTCTTTCACGTTCTTGGACTCATCATCATATGGCCTCCGGGTGTATATCAAAGAATTTAACATTTAATAATGTCAGTAGTAATAAAATTAATAATAACAGTGGAAATATTCATATAATGTTGATGAGAAAAATGGTGTCGAAAATGAGGGAAATTATACGACTAAGGACAAATATTGGTTTAATATATATTACCATAACACGGGCGGAATGCGCATAAAAGTGGATAAATTTGCTACATCCGTTATGGAAGGAGATTACGAATCATAATCATAACTGAAACATGGCTGTTTCCTGCTATAAAGAATGAGGAATTCTTTCCTTCATACTACATAGTTTTCCGCAGAGATCAGCATGGAACTGGTGAGTGTCTGGATGTTGGTGGTTGTTTATTAATAGCTGTAATCAATCAGAATAAAAGTCAACAAATAAATATTGTGTCCGGCGAGTAAAGGTAGATATGGCTAAAGGAAATCTTTTCGTGTGTGCTACGTATGTTCCTGGGAATTCTACTTGTGAATTCCTTCATGAATTTATTAAAGTATTTGTAAATAAGATTCAGCCCAAAATGGAAGAAAATGATAGTTTGTGCATCGTGGGAGATTTTAACTTCTCAAACTTAAATTGGAAACGAATTGACGGAATACTCACACCGTTTGGTAACACTGCCAATACCTCCTTGGTGATTGATTCATTTTTTGATATGGGTCTAAGGCAACATAATGAAGTGCACAATTATAATGGCTCACTTCTGGATCTCGTTTTTACTGACGAAAGTTTCCATCCATCTGTGCAACCTTGTGAAGAGACCTGGCTCGCTCATCAAGCATTCATCATACACCCTTGTTAATTAAATTAAGTTTTTAATGTTTTGGCGATTCTAAATGATAATAATTTAGTAATGGTGGATATGACTCTTTAAATGGATATCTTGAAAATATTTCCTGGGATTTCCTTTATAATTAGAAGGATATCGAAATTATGACTAACCGGTTTTACGAAATTTTGTATGCGGGGATGGATCTATTTATTAAAAAAACTGTCAAGAAACATAATTCGTATCGTGAAAATTGGTTCAACAAAAAACTTGTTAATTTATATGACGAACGCATCTGCTGATTATGCATTGTATTCTCACCTTCGGTATGAGTTTAAGGTTTTGAATCAATTTATGTATGGTAATTACTTGCTAGAAATTGAATCTGGTATCAAGTTAAGTCCATCGTGCTTTTGGAATTAAATAAACTCTAAAAGGAAATCTGTTGGTCATTCAATACCCATGAGTTATATGTAAGCATAAGGAAGCTCATGATCTAAATTCTGTTTGCGAATTATTTGCAACGTTTTTCAAATCCGTTTATTCAGTTGATAATGTTTTGACATCTGACTCTGGCTATGACATTGTCAATAATCATATTCACGGTATTTGTTCTTTTATGGGGAACAAATTAGAACGGCCTTAGATGGTTTCAAGAATAAATTGTCTATGGGCCCTGATGGTATTTCCTCATTAATTTTATATAACTGTTCCGAAGCCTTAAGTGACCATTTAGCTCATTTATTTAATTACAACCTTAGGCAAGGTATTTTTTCCCAGTGTTGAAAACCATCGTATGTAATCCCAGTAGTTAAATCTGGGGCACAAAATTTAGTTGAGAATTATAGAGGAATGAGCTATTTTATCTGTTATCCCTAAACTTTTTGAAAAACTGGTTAAAGATTGTATTTATTTTAATATCAAAAACTGAATTGTCCCCCACCAACACGGGTTTTTTTCTGGTAGATCAACGACAACCAATCGGGTATTTGTTAATGATACGATATCCTGTGTAGAAAAAGGTGCCCAAATTGACACTATCTTTACAGGTTTCAGTAAAGCCTTTGAAAAAATTAATCAATTGATAAAATGATTATTGTGAATTCTAATTTTATTCTTATAAAATGGATATCATCTTATTTGTCGCAAAGGTCTGAACTGGTAAGTATTGGTTAAAATTATTATGAGAAGTACACAGTCTTATCTGATGTTCCTCAGGGTAGTCATTTAGGTCCATTATTATTTATTCTGTTTGTTAATGATATTGTTAGATGTTTCAGGTTTTGTAAGTGTATGTTATATGCAGATGACCTAAAAATTTAGGCTAATATCCGAAATGGTGCTGACGTTTTATTGGTACAACGAGACCTTAATCGGTTTAGTATGTAATGTAATGTAAAGTATTTACATTGAAATATTCTATCTAAGAAATGTATTCCTGCTCTAATCTAGCCAGTTAAGACAGGGACAATATAATACAATATTACATATTTCGCTTCTCTTCTTTTTGTTTTTACAAAAATTGTGTATAAAAAACAAAAAAAGAAGAGAAGCGAAACATATTATTGTATTATATTGTCCCTGTCTTAATTGGCTAGATTAGAGCAGGAAGGAATAAATTTCTTAGATAGAATATTTCAATGTAAATACTTTACGTGGATCTTCCATATCTGTTCATTCTTTTCTGTGGTTATGCTGTAAGTCAGCACGAAAAATTGTTATAAATAAAATTGTATCAAACAGAAAATAATTTTGGGAAAATAAAAGTTTTTTATATTAACGTAAAACCGCAAACTTAAGCCCCCCCACCCCATCATTGTTTCGACTGTTTTAATTAATTTATTCGTTCATTTAAACACAAAGTTCATACATCGTGAAATAAGGTTACCAATTCAATATTATCTATTACATTGTGCCAATGAATTAGTTATTTAAATTAATATAAGTGTTGTATCTATCAATCATTTTGCTTCATAAATATTAGTAACATTAATTAACTAATCCATCAATAATATAAACCATAGCATAACATTTCGTGAAACTTCTATTAAATTAGTACATTGATTCAATAAAAAGTTGCAAGATCAACCAAATTGGTTTCAAAATGATAATTTTGTATTGTGTGTTGGAAACAGAAATAGCTGCAAATTAAAAAAAAAGAAGGAAACCCATTACAGGATGTAATCACATTACCGGCATCTCAACAATGCCGTCTATATAATATCTTTATATTCAATTAGGCACCAATCCTTTTATTTATTTTATTCATTCCATGACAGGGTAAGACCAGTTACGTGTCGCCTCAATATAATTAAATTAGTACAGTTTGTTTATAATACATAAAGAAATACATATTAACAATAAGAAATAAAAAAAGAAAACCAAAAATATAACAATAATAAAATATAAGAAAAAAAATACAAAAACATGAAGTAAATACTTAATTAAGAAAATTAATATTATTGTAAAGAAAATCTACTAATAATTCACAAGATATGTAGGTTACGGTGCCTAACCTCAGCCAAATGAGTGGAAGACAGCCGATCTAAAACGCTTAAAAAATTTCAAAAAGGTCATAATTACCAAAATGCTTATTGTGATTTATTTGCAGCCTCAACAAGGGATTTGCAAAACCCAGATTAGTTCTAGAAAAAATGGGAAAAATTATCTTTCACCTCGAATTCTATAAAAATGTGCTACAATAAAGAAGGATAAACAAAACTTTTATATCAATAAGATTCTTTCGGCTTTTTATAGACACAATATATTAATAATAATGGCATTCACAACATTTTCAACTTGTCAATCAGAAAAATGAAGAGGCCAGTCATTTATAATATATCTACCAAAAAAAGTAGAAATATCAAAATCCCCCCCGTACTTTAACCCCAGAGTTAATACAAAATGTATTTTGACTCTAAAAAAGAAAACCTTTCCTTGCGTTTTCGTGGGTAGTTTGGTTTCGTACTGATAATCTCAAAACAAAAAGTTCGATCTACTCATCAGGTAGCTACGACCAAACTACCAAAATACAATTCCAACTCCATACTTTAAGTATGAAGCAAGAGTGTAGTTGACTTAGCGAATTATAAATAAATTCACCAAATCAAAAAACACAAGGAAAACTTTTCATTTCTGTGTGTTTTATGCCAACACGAATAATAGAAAGAGAAGTTTAGTTGTCTGTATTAAATCAATAAGATAAATGACTGGCCTCTTCATTTTTCTGATTGACAAGTCGAAAATGTTGTGAATGCCATTATTATTAATATATTGTGTCTATAAAAAGCCGAAAGAATCTTATTGATTTAATACAGACAACTAAACTTCTCTTTCTAAAACTTTTATATTACGTAATAATTGTACATACCTGCATGTATACATTCATTCAATCATAGTTATTTACGTCACAAGCATACTTTAGTAAATCTGCTGTATCAGATGGTTCCCAGGAAACTATATTTTTTACCAGTAATTCTTTTGAATACATTAAATTCTCCACCGTTTTGATATTTAGGCTATTCAGGAGATTTGTTTTAATTAAATTAAGCCGTGAGAATATTCGTTTCGCTGCTGCAGTGCTATGTGAAAGTGAACATAGTTGTAGAATAAAACGAAATTTCTGAGAATACTGGTTCATCCATAATATATTTAAATGGTTTTAATTTTCTCCAATACGCCACTACATCCCCATCAAATTTGCATAAAATTTCTTGATTTCCAATTAATTGTCTATACTGAATTAGCTGTTTAACATTTCTGGAGTAGAACTATAGCGTGGAAAACATTTTAACAGTCGTGCGATTGTATATTAAGGCTTCCTGAACAAATTATTTGTATATTTAAATATTTTAACAGCCTCAACTTCCTATCATTGAAATCAAACTCAATTTAATTTGTTCAACCAATGAAATGTAAAATTCAACTAATACCATGTAAAATTGTTTACAGCTTCTTCTTCAGAAATATTTCAAAACCCATTAGGCAATAAAACGTCAGTGCTTAAAAAACAGTAAGCAACTAATGCGTTTTCGATTGAATAAAAGTCATTGTCGAGTTTATTTTTTTGTACTGAGTTTAGTTTCTGTTGGGCAATTGAAAACGATATAAAATAATATTATCTTTCAATTGAGGAAAGTGGAGTAGAATTTGGTTATGGTATTATGACACTGGCTTTTTTTCCAACTTTTTCAGCTGCTGAAAAATGCAAATGAAGTGAGAGAAATAATATGTATACAAAATATTCATTAGAGTGAGTGTATACAGTATAATAGAAATGTATATGTCAAAAATTGAGCTAAATTATTTTTTCTAGCAGTGAAGTGAGCAATTCTAGCAGAAAATAATGAATTGTTCTTATTTTTTTTGACGTTTCTACTTTTTTTTAAGCATCGACGGTGTTTTACTTGTCGTAATGCCTTCATTAGAAGTGATTGTCGCAGCAAATATTAGTTTATTGAATGTTTCGGCATATTTGTGCAATAAAATATTAAATAAAAATAAATAACAAAAAAAATATTCTGCAAAGTGGCTGCTTCAGAGGGAATCTGAAGGATTTGGCCAAAAATTATTAAAAGATATCCAACGTGAAGATATCAAGTTGTACCGGCAAATTTTGAGAATGACACCAGTACAATTTGGAGAAATTTTAGAAATGATTCATTCTGATATTACCAAACAAAATCATTGTTTTTCCCCCTTATTTGTATAACTGGAATGGCTGAGGTTCCATATAAACTCTGATGTTTTAATTTTTCATATTAGAAATTTTATGTTTAGAGCATTCCAATTATGCATTTTAAATTAATTTTTCAACGCAGAAACAAAATCCATAATATTTCCCAGCGTAAATATTTGACGTTTATAAAATGGTGTTGTCTTTTACTTTACGTCTGTTTCTGTCCTAGTTACGCATTACTTCTTTTATTGCACTTTTTTCTAACCAATGTCATAATACCATTAGTAATTTACAAAACTATAGAAATGTAGTAGTCACAGCATGCCCTGTAATAGCTCATTTTCCGGACTAAAATCAATCACGTAAACATTGATTTTCGGTATAGTATGAAATAATAGTATATTATACAGTACACCAAGGTTGAGAATTATGCTATTATAGCCCGAGCGAGTTTATAATCCCAGACGCGGAGCGTCGAGGGTTATAGTAAGCAAGGGCTATAATAGCACTTCTCAAGCGTGGTGTATATACTATTTTTTCCACTACTATAGTCGCACACCAACCATTAAGATTTTTTGTTGATAAGAAAATTAATTTGATAATATCATAACTTTTCTTTTAAAGATCTTAGCCATACCACTTTTTTCTTATCTGATTAAGGTCTATAAGTCTGTCTTTGTTTCATGAAAATCGGATAAGTACTTTTCGAATTAATACTTGTTAACAGATATCAATAGCGGGGATATAAGGCATCTCTCTCGCCCTAGCGGTTTGCTTGAGTTGATTGAGATGCCTAAAATAAAAATCCAACGTACGATTGTAAATATTATAACAGCTAGGTCGCTCTTTTTCGAAATGGACTTAGACCACTATAAAATAAACGGCTCATACAAAAAAACAAAAAAGGGCTAAAATATAGAATTGTGGTATTTAGCATCCAGAACGATTGCAAAATGATTCGACAACTAATCTCATCAGCAACCCATATTCATGAAAAGAAATGATTAATTTCAAACTTAAATTACAAAAATAACAAATAGTAAAAACAAAAAATTATGAAAAGTAAGAAAAGTTTTGTTTTTTCAATTTATTTCCTGAAATGATAATCTTTTTACGAGAAGAAAATAATAATAACAACAAAAAAGAAACAAGAAACTAAATCAAGAACACAATCATGAAGATGAATAATAAGAATACGATGAAGAAGTATAAAGATCAAACCTAAATAATCAACAAAGTAATTTAATAAGAAAAACTTTGACCTTATATTCTCTTCCTCTCTGCGTTTCTCTCTGTACCATCTTCTACATACATTCTACAAATCTTTTAATTTTTCATTACGTACACTTTTCTTGTGGGTATTCATCTCTCTATCTCTCCCTGTATACATATCTCAAAATCTCCATGATGTTCATTAAGTTTTAATAATATTTTTTTTTTCTATTATTGTATTCAGAAGAAAACATTGAAAATTAATTTTGCTTCGTAGAAGCAGCACACAATGGGAATTGTGAAGAATACATTGTTTGTTTGTTGGTTTTATGGAAATAGATGGTGGTCAATTATTTGTATGCTGGACCTATCTACTATTTACAAACATTATTTAGGTTAGAGGTTAAATTTGTGGTAGGTGACATTTTTGTCTCTTGTGTGTTTTTGTATTAACGTTTGGTGTTTGGTCGGACAACATTTTTTTTTTTTGCTTGATGTAATAGTTTGAAAAATTTAATTTAATTTGTGGGAAAGTGTGAACATTATTGATTTATTTGCGGTTGGTTTGTGGTCAAAGTTTGGTGTAAAGTTGAAAAATGTTATATGTCTTAAAAACATGGGAGGCATGTAGCTTGCGTTGCATAATTCATCTAATGGATTAAAAATAATTTTACTTTATAGTTTATACAGTATGAAATCGTAAGAAAGTCATCGTAAGCAACATAAAATTTCAAAGCTTCACCGAGATTATTAAGTCGCTAGCTTTATTGAAAACAAATCCTGCTTTAAAGTATATTTAGTGCTCTTCTCCAAAATGTTGTGCTAAAAATTTTGAAAATAATTTTGAGAATTGGCGATTCATTTTTACAAGTTTTTTGATAATAACAAAAACTAAGGACATCGACAAAATTTTAGCCTATGCCTATTGAATAATTCGATTAAAATTTTAGAAATTACTTGTTCATTAAATTTAATATAGTATATTATACACCGAGGCTATAATAATAGTTCTCAACCGTGGTTTACTGGCTTGTACCTTAAACCCTATTATTTAAAGATTTGTTAGTAAAAAGACGGATTTCTTCAATATAATCGAATAATTTCTCGAGTAGTAGGACCATTTTTGGTTTAGTGTTCGAGTGTTTCCAAATGTGAGAAAAATAATCTTTTTATTTAACCCAATAACCAAATACAAATACTTTTATTTTTAATTTTCTTGTATTTGAAAGGATTCAACTTAGTCCATGGTAATGAAACTTGGCTGGCCACATATTCCAACTGCAAATATCTCGAAATTAGAGATTAGTGAAGTGCAACTTGATGTAACGGAACTGAACATAATCGAGCAAAACCTTCTGAATGCTACTGGATACTTAATTCACTACTTGCATAAAACAATTTAAAAACAATTGGCCGGGATTTTTTTAATTTTTTTGTTATGCTACTCGGGTACTCATCGATCCGGTTACACAGTAAGACTCAAATAAGACACTTCCTTCCCACAATAATAACAATATCTACATATCAATAGTACGACAATAACATTGATTGACATTTCATACAGTAAAATTTAGATTTTAATTTATTTCAAGAAACCCGAAACGACATATGGGTAGTTTTCCTTTGGAATTTCTACTATCGTTCGAAGATATCGGTCCTGGATAAACCAGGTGTTTTTCAAGATCAGGGGAAACAATTTAGTTGATTTTGAAGTTACAATGATGGAAGAGGATATTGAAAGTCTGAACTAACATTAAAAAAATTTCGCCTACTGAATTGGCAAAATTTAAATAGTTATTATTTGTTATCTTGAGTAGTTAAATTTACATCAAATGGTGAATTTTAGTAACGATTTGCTGAAGCAACTTCCGCACCACTCCTCTAAATGACCATCAATTTGTAATATATTTTAAAATATTTGGCAACGGAAGTTCCACATTTCGCCTGTAGAATAGTTTAGTATTCGATTTTTGTTCATTTTATGAATGATAATTTAATCCAGTATATTGTTACCACGGATTGCCTTAAAGGAACGGAATATAAACTCGCAGAGAATAAAAAGTCCGAAAATTTTTAGGAGTATTCATGCGATAATTAATGTCGCCACACACAATAAAATGTTGAAATTTACTCGAAATTTTGTCAAAACCTTGTTGTACCTGCAAAATATCATCACCCCGCATCGGCGAATGATTATAGCAAACAAGAATTCCTAGTTTTGTTGATCTTGACAGTAACTCCGCCAATAAAAATTCTACTTTACCGCCAATGGCTTTGGAAAAGTTGCCTTTGAACGTGGATGTTTTTATTTGTGGTGTCAAAAATATATTTTTTTTTCTAATATTGAAAATTTGCCCAATTTTAATATATAATAAATTATTAAAATTGTAGACATTATATGTGTATAAAACTAAGCTTAATATTATATACATATATGTACATATGTAAATATTGTGTTAATTGTTAGTGAAATTTTGGTTTTTGTTGTGTTCAGCTTTTTTTTTTTTTTTTTAAAATAATAAAACATGTCCATGAAGTGTATGGAATATGATTTAGCCACTGCCAAGTGAGAACTTTTTAGTTTGCAGTGATTTATGCAAGAAAGTTGCACACTACAAATGTGTAGGTTTCAGGAAAGCTTCATTTGATTTGATAAGCGGCTCTGAAAATATTTGTTGGTTTTGTGACAATTGCAAATTAATTTATAATTTGCATGTCACTAAATTATGTGAATTGACAGAGATAACTAAAAATATTGATATCTCTCTGCAGTCAATTACCAACAAAATGTCAATAAATCAGCCAGTTGTTTGAGCAGATTGCTGCCAACGAATCAAGTGAAATTATATCATACTTCCTCCGGCAATGGAAAAATCTTCGTCCTTTACAACAAGAACGTTTGCTGAGGTGGCGTCATCCTCTCTGAATTCCAGTGCTGTTTCGCCTGAGGTTAATAAAAGGAGTCATCAACATCAGAATACGAAATCAATTTGTGGTACTAAGCCATTTACGGAGAATTTTGGGGTAGTGACAGTTACACCAACATTATGGTTACACGTTTCGAAATTCAATCCTCATACTAAGGAAAGTGATATTTCTGTCATGGCTAAAACATGCTTGGGGATTGAGGACTGCAAAGTATTTAAACTTGTTCCCAAACATCGCGATATTGATTCTTTGAAGTTTGTTTGCTATAAATTGGGCATAAAAGCAGATTTTCGGGCTAAGGCTCTTGATGCAAATACTTGGCCGACCGGGGTACACATTCGGGAATTTAATAATCAAAATTTTCGGACAACATTGCCTCCACGAGTGAAGTCTCAGACAACCGCTGCAGCCAACAGTACAACCCATTAAATTGTAATAACTTGTATTGTAGTAAAACTGTTCCAAGTGATAATCTGCAGGTAAATATAAATTGTTCTATAAAATTTGGTCATTTAAATGTCCGTAGTTTGGTTAAACATTTTAATGAAATTACTATACTGTTAGAGATACACAAATTGGATTTTCTCGCTTTATCTGAAACTCTTCTTAACAGTAAAATTACAAACAAGTCGCTCCATATCAATAATTACAAACTAATACGTTTTGATCGTATTAATAATACGCGATATGGTGGTGTTGGTATTTATTTTCGGTCTACTTTGGGGGTCAGCAAATTGTTCTCTGGCGCCTTTGGTAAGGTTGAAGTTTTGGCATCTGTACTTGTCGGGTGATTTGGCAAAATTCTTATTTTGGTTATTTATAACCCGCCTCCTACTTGTTCTGAGGATATTAATAATTTACAAATAATTTTTTCTGAATATTTGCCACAGTATGAAAAAGTTATTTGTTGTGGTGATTTGAACTTTAATATGTTGTTTAGCAATAAACTAGGCGCTTGCTTGAGTTTACATAATTTATTTTATTTACCTTATAAACCGACTAGGTTGGATAGCACCCTACTGGATTTGATAACTTTGTATGAGGCTGATAAGCATAATATTATTTCCTTTGGGCAGCTTGCTGTTCCTGCTATTTCCGATCATGACTTCATTTTTGCCTGCTATAGGTTCAGTCGTACCAGAGATAAAATTTCTTATACAGTTCTTCCTGATTATAAAGCAATCAATCATGAGTATTTTACAAGTTGTTTCTTTTCGTTAGACTGGTTAAATCTTTATTTCTATCCTGATGTGCATGATATACTTGAGGAATTCAATTCAAATTTCTTAAAATTAGATTCTATTTGTGTGCCTCGTAAAACAAGTATAAATAAATGTCCCACTGCTCCGTGGTTAAATGCATATATTTTGAGTTTAATGCAACGTAGAGATTTGGCTTACAAAAAATACAAAAGATTTGGATTAGAGCTCGATTTTGAATCATTTAAATATTTTAGGAATAAAACCAACAAATGCATCAATCAAGCTAAAAATACTTTTAATTTTGGGAATTTGCATAACGCTAAAACAACGTGGAGCAATTTATAAATACTTGGTATTTCATGTAAATCAACCGAAGCAGTCATTGACTTTTCTGCTGAAGAAATTTTGGCAGGGATCAGTAAACTTAACGAATCGCTAGGTGTTTTGCCTTTACCCGATTATGATTTTATTAGTTGTGATAGTTTTGGTTTTGCTTTTGATTGTGGCGATGAACTTATGGTATTGAATGCAATTCGCACAATTAAGTCGGATTCGATGGCATATGACATTGTCAACTTCAAAGTACTAAAATTATTTATTGATTTGTTTCTGCCACAAATCACTTTTATCATTAATCAATGTTTGACGAAATCAGTATTTCCTGATGTGTGGAAGGTGGCTTCGATTATTCCCCTACCTAAGAAGGATGTAATTTCCAATATATGTGACATTCGCCCAATTAGTATTTTGCCTGCCCTATCTAAGGTCCTGGAGAAAATTATGCAGCTACAAATTCTTGAGCACCTCAATAGGTATAATTACCTATGCAAATTCCAATCTGGTTACAAATCTGGCCATAGTACTACTACTGCACTTGTGCATATTGTTGATGATCTACCTGCTATATTAGACAAAGCTAATTCTTTTGCAGTTTTAGTCCTATTGGACTTTTCTAAAGCATTTGATTGTGTTAATCATATCTTGTTGCTGCAAAAGTTAAAGTTATGTTATAAGTTTTCCAATTCTGCTATTTTGTTGCTTCATTCTTATTTGAGTAATCGAAAACAATTTGTAAAGCTTGGCGAGGATCTTTCTGGCATGAGTGATGTAGTTGCTAGAGTACCTCAAGGGTCAATTTTGGGCATAACAATAATAATAAACGCTTGCATAACTAAATCAGTTTTTCCTAGTGCTTGGGAAACTGCTCTTGTTAAAACAAAGAATGTCAAAAGCGGTAATGACTTAAGGCCAATATCCGTTACTCCTATAATATCCAAGGTATTTGAAACAATATTAAAAGACCAAATACAGACATTTATTAACCACAATAATTTTATTAATGTACATCAATCAGGATTTCGTATACATCACAGCACTGCGACTGATTTGGTTAATGTAATTGATGATCTTGCCCAGTCCTAAGATAAAAAAAAACCGAGTTGCTGTTCTGGTGCTTCTATAGACTTCAGCAAGGCTTTTGACTACCTGGACTATGTTTTTCTTATTCAAAAACTTATGTTATGGTATCAATTATCACCAACTGCGTTAAGACTTATGACATCCTTTTTGTCAGGAAGAAAAGAACGAGTAACATTTAATGGCTCATTGTCTGATTATAGGGCTGTAGTTTCTGGTGTTTCTCAGAGTAGTATTTTGGACCCTCTCCTGTTTAGTCTATATCTTAATGACCTGGTGAATAATATAACATTTTGTAAATTTTCTTTTTATGCTGATGACTGCCAGATTTATATTAGTGGGGAAATTAACCATATTGGGTCAATTTTCGAAAAATTGGAAGATTTAGATAATAATCACGGTTGGTCTGCCAAAAATGGTAATCCTTTAAATATATCTAAGTGTAAAGCATTAATTTTATCAAAACACACTATATCAAACCCACCTACGGTTTACTTTGATCATAACCCAAAACCCTTTTCAGCAAGCGTTAATAATTTAGGATTAACAATTAATGAAAATTTATCCTAGAATCTAAATCGTTAATTTTATAGTAAAAAATCTGAATTTCTTTATGCATCCAATGCTTGGCCGCCGCCTCTGGTTATTTAATTTCATTTTGATTTGAGGGTGTTGAAAACAGTCGGTTGTTGATGGACGCGTTGTCCTTTCTTTTTTAAGTAAGTATTACGACACATTAATCTTGCCATATGAATTTGTCTTGAACTAAAATGCCATAGACAGAAAATTACGATTTAACGTCTAATAACGATTCAACGAGAAATTTTTGCTGATTTGATATCGAAGCAAAAATGACAAACATAATAGAAGCCATTATTTTTGAAGAACATTTTATTACAGTTGTATAATTCTGTAAGGATTACTCGCACATAAATTGCTTTGTCGCTGTTGCAAAATAATTAGAAAACTTTAACATAACATAAGACCAACCAACAGTTGTCTTAGTGCGCGAATTCACATATCTTCCCAAAAGAATTCACATTCTGTTTTAGGTTGATGTCGATACCATCATCTAATTGTGATTTTAATTCGTAATTGACGATTTTCTATCTGGAATAAGCTCGTGGCGGGAAATATAAATTAAATGAATGTGCTAAATGACACTTGTCTGATAAAGCAAGGCCTAATGATTAAATTGTTACCAATGAGAAAATTAAAGTTGTTCTTTAAAACAAACAATGTGTAATGTCATGGTTTTTTAAGTTCAAAAAATGTTCTATAGGTGGAATCCGTGATGATCCAATAGTCAATAGGGATATTATTTAGTTATAAATTTTTAAAAATTGTAAAAAGCGTTAAGCGTTTAGTTTTGTTTATTGAAACGCTTGAACACAGAAAGAAAACGGATATACGGTGCTTTTATAGCCCAGCCCTTGTTTATAAAAGAAAATGAGATTTCGCGTGAAGTTTTGTGCCCACCAATCTGAAGTATCCCATTCAAACTGGCACATTAAGTTCTCATCTCAATGAAACAGCTATGCTTTCGGTACGGAAAAGCACGCAAAACCTTCATTGGTCACAAATCGCGATGAAATGAAAACGGCGCAAAGAAAAAAATCGTAGTTTTTGTGAAACCTTTTTTCAGTTGTTAATGGACCGAATATTTTTCAGCTTTCGTATCGCGTTGACACCAAGATACTTAAAATGAACGTTACTTGTTTGTTTCATGAAACAGTATTTTATGCACTTATTTCATAGGTATAGGTAATTTAAAGTTGATTTATTATGCTTATTCGTATTGGAATTAATTATTATTTAATATTTATTGTTTGCACATTTATTGTGATTACATTATACTAATTCGCCACCGTCATTAATTAAATTTAATTTATGGAGCGCACACCACTTATAAATTACCCAAAAATATTGCCGTGTCTTGAACATACAAAACAAAGCGAGAGTGTAATTGCGAGGCACTGCCAAAAACATTAAGTAGCAAAAACAAACTCTGTTTTTGTTCTTTTAAGGAAATGACGTTGCCGCAATAAAAATGAAGATGTAGACTGGGGTGAAAAAAATTATATATACGGCCAAGAACCAACCGAAAGAGTTCTCGATTGTGGTGAATTGCCGTGTGTTTATGCTGACAATAATGTAATGGTGTGCTGATTAATAAAACCGAAAATCCAAAATTAAATTTGAATTTGTTTTTATTGTGGGACATATATTTTGTTTCAAAATATTTATTTGTGGTGGATGGCCGCTACATATCACAACCTAAAATTCTGCACCACAAATCGAGCGCAGAAAGCGGTCTGCCAAAAAAATATTTATTACAATTGGCTTACTAAAGCACCGTAGAATAACTTTGATAACTACATCAAAACTTAAATATTAATACTAGCTGAATGCTTAGAATAGGTTATTTATTCTGCTTCAAATTTGGCACACAACCAAAAACAAAATCATAATTCAAAACCATCATCCACAATCAAAATTTAAGTACATAAGGAAGGAAATTATGTCCAACAGTAATATAATTCAAATGAGATATTCAACCATATCCAAATTATTTATTTAATAGCTCTAATGAACCTTAATAACCTTTCTATTCTTATAGTTCCAATACGATATACGATCACAATTCTAACAAAATCACAAACAAAACAAATTTTGTAAGAAAACCAATCCTACCTTGTTTTTTTTTTTGTTTGGTATCTAATCGTATAATTGCAAAAGTATAAAGCAATAATAATGCGATAGAGGCATTACAAATAAAAAAAATGATTCTATTGTTACGGTATAATTCCGGAAATCAATAAAATTCAAATTAAATGGCAGCAACAAGCAAATAAATCATGACAATCGCGCAACAAATGCGCTTACTATGAGGAGGTGAGTGTGCAGAGGAACAGAATCGCAATACTTTTTGTAATAAATCAAAAAACGTCATTAAACATATTTCAATAACCTTCAATTGTTGTGATTTGTACCTTAAATTGTGTACTCTTCACCAAGAATGAATCTGGATTGGGTTTTCGTCGAAAATTCAAATTAATGTTGAAAAAAGTTTGAATTTGAAAAAAAAAACATTTTAAATCCTAATTTGAATGAATGAATTGGATTTGATGGTTGGAATTTTATTTTTGAAGATTTTTTTACTTGAACTATAAACAAAATAATTTAGTTTTAATGACCAAAATAACTAACTGTAAGTAGTTTTGAAATTTAAAGATAAAATCAAGTTAACGAAGAAAATTAGTTTCGATTTCGTCAGATTGTGTGAAGTTTGAAAGTAGTTAAGGGAAATTTGACATGCAAATGCCAAACGTCATTTGATCATTGCTTCAATGTTGTTCTGTCTTATCCCAATCAAATCAAAGCAAAACACAGATTTACCCTAGACGAGACGTTCGACAAAATGCAAAAGATTTTTCTCAATTTTCTAATTGTTAAAACAAAAAACTTTTCAAAATATTTAAAATCCGGAAATTTAAGATAAAATTAACTACTTTATAAACTTCTACATACAAAAAGCGATATAAAATCCAATAATGACATAAAAATGAAAAACTTTTTTTACGTCGGTTGAGTTGAGATATATACGGGGTAAGGTGGTAAATGTTAAGGGAGGGATTACTTGAAAATCAAATTAGAAAGTAATGTAAATAAATTATACACAGCACAATATAAATAGTTGTTGTTGTTATTATTTTAATTAAAAGGTTTTTAAAAAGGTAATAAACTAACAACAATTTATATTGTTACAGTTTAGTTTTTTTTTTGTTTTGGTTTTGGTAACAATATTTATGCGAGTAGACAAATTAAACTTTTCGGGAGTTTTTGTGTGCTTGTTTTTGATTTGTTTTAGCGTAAAATTACATATTTAAACCGCAATTAATTGATTACATGCGGGGAAATTAAAATAAAAGTTTTTGTTTTAGTGTATATAAACTATAATTATAGAGAGGGTACTTAAATATTTTTGGGCTTTTAAGTTTGCAATGTGTAGTTGGGGTTCGGGGTATTGAAGCAAAAGTGATTTTTATTGGGATTTAATTTGTTAGATTTTAATGGATATGTCTATTAAATAAAACACAAAATGAATATTCATCCAAATTTGTAAAAAAGTGACAAAGTATTATGCTTGTTATACTTGAATAGCAATGGATTAGTCGACTAATTATCATATTAACCTAATATCAACAAAATTATTTGTAAATTGTTATTCCAGAATCTTCTAAACAATCTATTCTGACTTCAAAAAGGAAGTGTTTAGAGTATCCAAACAAAAGCAGAAGATGAAAAATTGCTTTTGCATCACACGCTGAACTCGGACACTAAACTCTTTACAATAACTTTGATTTTTTGATTTGTTTTGCTCTTGCTCTCCTTTTCTCATAGTTAACCTTTTAAATATTTCAGATAATGCTGGATTTCAAAAAGAAATGTACAAATAATATCATATTTCTAAAGTTATAGAAAATATTAATTCGAGAAGCAGCAAATTTTAAAAAAACCTAAAATTAATTTCAAATATAAAAAATTGTAATGTTCTAATTAAAGTTTTAGAAATCAGATAAATGAAAATTAAAAAAAAAATTTCCAAATATAATATAAAATAGGAAGTTCAAATTTTTAACAAAGCTCTAACTTAATGGAAAATCCATCTACAAGTTGATGAAAGAGATTTGCAATAATAATTACATGAAATATACCGATCGCTCGCTTCACGAATTAATCGGTTCCCGTAAAATTATCCGAATGATTTTTTTATTTTGGACGTTTAACGGAGCACAATAAATTCCTGAATGAAATCAATTGTAACATTAATTTAATTAGAATTTTAAATAATTAAAATAAAAACAATATACAAGAATACTTTCTTTTTGTGGTACTTAGGCCTGCATAGGAATTAAGCGCAAATTTTAGTGGAAAAAAAAAGTCGTCATAAGAAAAAAATTTTTAAGAGAAAAATTGTACGCAGCCAAAACTGCTAGAAATATTTCTCGCGCGAAAAAAAATTCGTCATACGAAATTTTTTTTAGTGTAACATACGAAGGTATCTCTAAAGAGAAATACGTAGCCGTTGAGTATTTTAGTGGATATTTTTTTGAAAATTTAAAACTATATGTAACATAAAAATAATTTTATTTGGAAGTTTTTACCCATTACAAGTCAAATGAAACAAATTATTTACAATAACTACATTTAATACATAATTATATTGGTGAAGATATAAGTACAAATATGGTAAGTTTTGTTTTGTGATATATATTTTTTTTTTTTTTATAAATTGTTTAATTGGGACAGGACTTATTAACGGTCCTAGCTCCTTGTATATTGTTTCGTTTTGTTAAGAATACTTGTATAGAAAGTTATTACATTAAACATAAGTATTTATTTTATTTTGTTTTATTAAAGTTTATTAAATAAAATTTCAGTCAAATGCGAACCGGTTAGGAAATCGCCAGAAAAATCCACTCTTTGATTTGGTAGAGGAGCATTCTGAATTTATTCAAAGTAAATTTAACAAAAAATGTCTGCCATATTCGCAGCAAGTTATTTTATAAATTCAATTTTTTTTTTAGGGAAACATGCAACCGCTCGCGGGGCCAACGATAAAAAAGCCGCTTGGCTTATAATAGCAGATTCAGTCAACGTGGTTGGACCGATTTCAAAGACTGCTGAACAATGGCTTAAAGTATGTATAATTTAAAAGCGATGCTACCGAAATAACGGAGTGCGACTGAAGTATCATTAATGGGCGTATCCAGCGCAGTTAGATCTACAAATGAGATCTTTTTCAAATGTAGACAAGAATTTTTAATCTCACGAAAACAGTGAGATTAATCTACATTTTTTACTGAGATATTTGTATCCAGCGTATAGAATTTGTGAGGTCTCATTTTTTTTAGTGAAATCTACCTGCGCTGGATATGCCCAATATATGCAAGCTGGAATTATTAGATGAACCAAGAATTAATTAAAACATCAAATAAAACAAATAAATTATTAGGAAAATATAATTTATTATTATTGTCAATAAATAACAAACTTAAAGTATAATAATAAAATATAACATACGTTATGAATATGATTTCTTTTTTGTAACTATGTATATAACTTAAAATGCGATTAATAAAATATGGAATTATTTTTTTTAAATGTAATGGATTTAGTTCTTAACATTTTCTCTACTCCTGCAATAAACAATGACACCAAAAATAGAAACCAGCCAAAAAGCAATTCGGCTTCAAGAAGAAACAAATTAAAATCGGAACATCAAAATCCTTAAATTAACGAAAATAAGAAATTAGTCATATTATTAAATTTATTTCACTTTATTAAAAATAAAAACCTCTTAATTTCAAACATTATTGTACTTGTACACAAATTTTAAATTTTGTTTGTCAAAGAACACGACACTGTTAAAAACTCGAAATGTCAAATATAAATACAAAATATATAAGCAGCGACATTCGTCTGCTGCAAAGAAACAATTAGTTCAATGATGGACGTACGTTTTTATAGCAATTTACAAGAAATTTTGTCGATTTTATTTTTCCACTAAAATTTGCGCTTAATTCCTATACTGAATGGGCGCTTTCAGGTCTCACAACATGTTGGTTTTGAAAATTTACTGATAGAAAAAATGACATTCGATCTATCACATTGCCATGAAATTTTGAATAAATCGGTTGCATTCAGAAAACAACATGTTCATTTTGCTCAACATGTTGCCAACAGTTGGCGGACCTGAAAGCGCCCATTGTATGAACGAGGATAAATGTTACTCCTCTGGTTTAGCATAGTTTGTATTGTATGAACGATGCTAAATCAGAAAATTAATCGAGAATTTTTTTTTTCATCCGTTTTATCCTCTCTTTTTGGTAACTGAATCAGAGAATAAAAAATTTGTTTTTGTTTTTTTGACATTTCAAATGGGGTGTATCATTCAAACGAGACATTTTTATAAACGAACGTAATTATTAAAAATGGAAAAAACAAGGAAGAAAATGTCAAATTCGGATATTGAAATTTTATTCTCATTCGTAATACAACTAGTGCGCAGCACGAGTTGAATTATCTGCGTCGGTTTTAACGAGTAAAAAATTATAGATCATTAATTGCAGCACGTGTTGTATTTAGTAAGAGAATACAACTTTCCCGTCAGCGATTGAATCACAATTCATCCATTTGTGTCATGTTGTATGCAAATTATTTGACAAGCTTTTGTTTGCATGGCTTTTCTTTTGATGTGTGTATAAAAAATTCAATCATAATAAAAAAAATTGAAATACAATTACAAATTTAGAGATAATTGTTTAGGATTTTCTTGTTGCTATGGTAAAATTCATAAAATTATCGCGTTGCTATGGTGAAAATTGTAAAACTATCGCGTTGCTATGGTGAAAATCGTTAAACTACCGCTATAATAACGTGTTGTGGTACGTATTTTGCATGGCAATCTAAATACTATTGCTGTAATAATTGCTTTTTCGTAAAATTTCCCATGGCATATTTTGTGAAAGTTGTATTCTCCTCTAAATAACAAAAAAAAATATTTTAATAAACATCAACAAAGTAAATGTCATAGAAAAAGTATTGCCAGTCATACAAGAAACCACTATAAAACTGCAGTAAAAGAGAGGCTAAATTTTTGTTTAGCATCGTTTTCATACAATCGACGAAAAGTAAAATGCTTGAGCAGTGATTAATCATTACTCTCGGATTTTTTTCATTTAGCGGTGTTCATACAATCGACCCTAATTTTTTTTTATTTTTGTACATGTTTCCGTTTATTCTACATATTCTATTTTGTCTATAAAAAGCCGAAAGAATCTTATTGATTTTAAATACAGACAAACTTCTCTTTCTATTGTTGGTGTGGGCATGAAACACACAGAAATGGGGGTTTTCCTTGAGTTTTTGTGTGATTTAGTGAATATAATTGGCTAAGTCAGTACCTTCTTGCCTCATACTTAATGTATGAAGTTAGAATTGTATTTTTGTAGTTTGGTCGTAGCTATCTGATGAGTAGACCGAACTTTTTGATCGTGCGAGCTTGTCTGTACGAAACCAAACTACCACAGAGAAAACTCAAGGAAAAGTTTTCATTTTCTCTAGTCGGTACACTTTGTATTGACTCTCGGGTTAAAGTACGGGGGCGATTTTGATATTTCTACTTTTTTGGTAGATATATTATAAATGATTGGCGCCTCTTCATTTTTTCTGATTAACAAATCGAAATATGTTGTCAATTTTGCTAATATAGTATTTTGTCTATAAAAAGACTAGAGAATATTATTGAGTTTAAATAAAGACAAACTTTTTTTCAATTATTTGTGTGGGCAAGAAGCGCACAGAAATGGGGGTTTTCCATGAGTTTTTGTTTGATTTAGTAAACATAATTAGCTAAGTCAGTACCTTCTTGCCTCATACTTATGCTGTGTGCCTAACGTCGATATATTTGACTAAATTGTTGACTTTTCTAAATTGTCGACTAGTTCGTACCAGTCGTTCATAGATGGCATAAGGGTCAATAGGACATGCTGTTCCTGACTTCGTTATTCCAAGTTTCGCCTTTTGGAACGTCAACGGAATGTTATTACTATTTGACGGAAATAACTAGGAACACTGCTTGAATTTTCGTTCCTTTTCATTTTGGCTCGCGCCAAGTTGATTTATCATTTTAATTTAGGTTTTTTGGAATTTCTCAATATTTCTTACACAAAATTATCTAGAAAATATTAAATTAATTTATTAGCGCTATAAGATAATCTAAAAACTTACAAAGTCGTTGATGCGTTCGCCAAACCCGGACAGAATATTTTAGCGTTGTAAACTAAAGATGGTAGCTCTGTACGACCCAAAAGTTTCTCCAATCCGTGTTGCCTACAGACGATCTGACTTACCATATAATTCCTAACAGAAAGTTGTAATTAAAATCTTATGTACAAAAATATGTAAACTTTACTTAAATATGACAGCAATTTTAATTTTATTGAATAATTTGATTAATTTTTGAAAAATCTCGGATTAAACGAAACCTTCTCTAATTTAAGTGAAACTTTTTCTGTACCCATGGTATCTTGAGAACAGCTTGTCCGATTTGGATTTTTTTCGCCAATCTGTTTCTATGGTCAAGGCGGAGATTTGAAAAGCTTTTGGAGACTGTACGCCAAGAGGCTGGGGTACCTGCCATACGAATTGACTCAAAATACCTGATTTTATAATTATTTACGATTTTTTTATATATGCTGGTTTAATTATTGAATTAGGCATAGAATTTGAAATTGATTTGAAGGTTAAGTTAGAGGCTGAATTTGCTGAATGAGTCGAAGTTGAATTGGAGTTGAGTTGCGGTTGGATTAGGATGTAGTGAGTAATCAACCTATTTCTTATATGATGGAACTTGCCTATTTCTCAACCGATTATGATGAAATTAGACATATGTGTTGGAAATGGGATTCTAAACTGATTTTTGAATAAAGCTCTGGAACATTACCAAGTAAGATGAAACTTTGCTATTTCTTAGCCGATTATGATGAAATTTGACATGTGCGTTGTAAATGGGATTCTAAAACAATTTTTGGATGAAGTTCTGGAATAAGGCCAAGTAGGATGAAACTTGGCTATTTCTTGTGTGTATTTCTACATGTGTGTTGGAAATGAGATTCTAAAATGACTTTTGAATAAAGCTTTGGAATATGGTCAAGTAGAATGGAGCTTAGCTATTCCTTAACCAATTATGATGAAATTTGACATGTGTGTGTAGAAATGTAATTCTAAACTAATTTTTGAATGAAGGTCTGGAATTTGGACAAGAAGGACAGAACTTAGCTATTTCTTAAATGAATATTTAATAGTGTTAATTTTTTGTTATTGTATTCTAAGCATAAGATTTACCTATAATTAGAATAATTATTAAAAATGTCGACTACATGGTTGTAATATTCATAACACTACTTTCTTATTGTTATATTCACTGTTTAGAAACAATATCATGGCTTCGCCATAATTTTGCTGGACGCGGATAGTTTTAATTTTGATGTTTGTTTACGTTCTGGCAATACCGTGGCCGAGGTAGATCACAATAATGTTATAGTCGATAATGCAGATTTTAGAATATTATACTTGAATGCGCGTAGCATAAGGAACAAATTACACGACATTGAAGTTTTTGTGAATAATTTTACATGTTGTATTGATGTTTTGGTAATAACTGAACTGTGGTTAGTGGAAGAGGAAAATAAATTCTTTAATATTAAAGGATTTAATTCAAAGAAAAGACTATATTGAAGCACTTAAATTTTTTGCTATAGATATTGATTACTGTTAGGTACTTCGAGTCAAGCTAATTGATAAAGATATAAATTTAATTTCAATTTACAGATCGCAAAGAAATTCGCTACAAAATTTTTATTCAATTCTTGAAGAATATTTAAGAAAATAATCACGTTGCGTAATTTTTGGTGATTTCAATATTAATTTGCTTAATCCTGATGATACTGATGTTAGTAATTATATAGGAACAGTGCATTCATTAGGATTTCTTTTCATAAATAAATTGGAAAATGAATATGCAACTCGATCTAAAAACTCGGTGAACACAATTATAGATCACATTTTAACTGCCATATTTGATAACAAGTACGATTTAAATATCTCGGATACGGCACTTTCAGATCATAAGTAACTATTTTTGCAAGTTAGCAAAACAGAAATATCAAAACAGCTAAAAAGTATAACTTATCAAGTTCTAAACTACAATAATGTGTTTTTAGATTCGGCTTGGGCTTATCTATTAAATAGTGTAAATATCGACGATTTCTTACACCATCTATCCGAGGTCATATTACGGAATTTAGAGTTATTGGAAAAATGTTCACCAAGCGGGCATAAAACATGGTTTACCGAGAAATCAAAAGGCTAATATACGAACGAAATAAATTATTTAAATTAAAGAAAAGATATCCTAGTGATAATTACATAGCTCGTAAACACAAATCTATTAGTACTATTATAGCAAGAAAATTAAGTGGATTAAAAGGAACCAATGTAATAATGACTATATTTGAGCTGAAAGAAAACACTGCAACTGGAGAGGATAAAATTTCTGTGAAGTTTCTAAAATACACCTCAAATTATGTGACACCAGTAATTACAAAGTTTATTAACCAATCTTTCATTTCTGGCCAATTTCCCAGCTCCCTAAAACAAGCAAGGGTCACGCCAATATATAAATCTGGCAATGAGATGGAGTTGGCTAACTATCGTCCAATTTCCATACTATCAAGCATTTCAAAGATCTTTGAAAAAGTTATGTTTCAAAGGCTCAGTGAATTTTTGTTTACTAACAATGTTGTTGCGGACAACCAGTTTGGATTTACTCCGAATTCTAGCCCAGTAGCTGCTTGTCTTAATTTGACAGATTTAATAAGTAGAGCTTTTGAAAAGAAACAACTTTGTGGTTGCTTATTTCTGGATATTCGAAAGGCATTTGACTCTATTCATCCAGAAATACTGATGATTAAGTTGAAAAAACATTGAATTTTGAAAATTAAGGTTACTAATTTCGTGATTTAATAAGCTTTTAACGTTAAAAATTTAATATGTTAGGGGTTTCCAAATGTACTTGCTTTTTTTTTTTTTTTTTTTTTTTTTTTAAATATTTTGATTTTTAATTTGTACATTACTTATACTGTGAAAATTCACTTACTACGAAATTAAAAATCCATTGTCTCATCCCGAATGCCGTAATATACGAATTTTAATTAACGAGTAACATAACAAATCAGTTCAAATTGCCAACGGTTTAAGCGGAAATTTGGTTATATCCGAGGGCGTTATAAGTAAACTTCACTATATAACCTATAACCTTGTATAGAAATCCGTGTTGTGATTGTTGAGTCAGATACAATGGCGAGGATTATAAAATGAGTCCAAGCAGAGATTCTTGTCCAAATCAGATGTCGTTTTTCGTTAGTGACTTCTTTGAATTGCAGCAGGGTAAATCAAATACGGTGGTCGAAGGGAAATCAAGCATTTAAAAAATGGTATAATGTTATGGATGAACACACCAAATTAGACGTAATCTTGGCCGAAATATTGTAACGCTACTTCTTGAATTCATATATTATTATGAATGAGCTCTTATATGCTCAAAATAATGTATTTATGATGGAGTGTATGTGAGAGTTCAAAATTATTGTTACCAAATAAATAAATAAAATTCAAATATTTCATTAGGTCATTAAAATTGGACCGACTAAAAATTAAGGATTGTAAATTTCAAAATTTTTGTAAATAGAATTGAACCTTGAAATTAAAAAAAAAAACTGAATTTCTAAATTAGATAAAATGCAGAATTTTAAAAAATAAAAAATTTTAAATTTTGAAATTTTTGGATATCGGATTGAAAAGTTTTGTGACAAAAATTCAAATTGATAAATTTCATGGAAATTTTCAGTTTTAAAAATTTCATAGACAACTAAAAATTTTTGTATTCAAAAACTAAACTTTTTATATTCTAAAAGTAATTCTAACTTAAGAATATCAAAATTATATTCATGTTTGTTAATATGAAAATATAAAATATAAAAAATTTTGAATTTAAGCATTTTGTGGTTAATGGCTTAAATTTTTTTACGTGTATTTGCTGCGCACTGTTCACCAATCACGAAATGAAAACACAAACAAATTCAATAAATATATTTTCATTTGCACTCGATTAAATTGATTTTATTATAAATTATTTTTACACAAACTTATTGCGAACTATTATTATTACATACATTTTACTTTCTTTTACGTAAGTAAAATAAAGTACATATAGATAGTAAGCATGAAAATTTTCGACCTTGAGATTATTGAAAATTTATCTGTTTTGAGGTCCCCTGAGTCCGAAAAAGTGGGTTTCGAAGTGATGTCTGTCTGTCAATCTGTCCGTCTGTCGGTCTGTGTCCACTCTACAACCCAGATGGCTTAACCAATCGAACTGAAACTTCAGATTTAAGCTTTTTTGATAAATTGGGAGGTCCCAGTGAGTTTTACTCCAAATCGGTCAACTAGAAGTGGCCACTCCCTTGGGCCAGAAAATTTGTTTTGCAAATATCTTAAAAAGTATAAGGTTTACAAAAAACTACTAAAACAAAATGTTTCCAAAAAATAAAAAAAATAAAAATTTAAAAATTTAAAAAAAAAAAATTTAAAAAAAAAAAATAAAATTGATGTGTGGCCAACACATTTCTTCTACGTACAGAGAATTTCGAGAAACCAATTACGCAAACTTCTTACAAATTTATTATTTTGTATTACTTTAACATAAGTAAAGCTTAAATCTAAAGTTTTAGTTCGATTGGTTAAGCCATCTGGGCTGTAGAGAGGACACAGACTGACAGACAAACGGACAGACTGACAGACATCATTTCGAAACCCACTTTTTCGGGCTCAGGGGACTTCAAAACAGATAAATCTTAATTATTCTCTTACATAATATTTGGGGTTCCAGCTCCCAGATTCCGTGAAACAGAAAATTTATTTTGCAAATATTTGAAAAATATACAATTTACAGAAAACATGAAAAAATAAAAACAATCTTAATTAAGTTTGCAAGAAATTTACATTATAAAAATTTCTCAAAATTCGGTGTTCGTAAAAAAAACTCGTGTGTTGGCCACATCTCAATTTTTTTATTTTAAAATATTAGTGAACATTTTTACTACATATTATGTATTACGTAAATGTTTATTTTCAAAAACCTATTTGTTATTTACGTGTTGTCCTCTCTTGTGTTCCGTGTACTGTGTACTGATTGTCTGATGACGACTGATAACGACTTATTGATTTTTTTCTGATTATCAATTATTTTTATATGCGTAACCGGCTGTTACAGTGGGTTACGCAATGATTAAAAACGGATCAATAGGCGCGTTCTATTAAATTTCCTTTTTTTTGTTGTAGTGCTGGTTACTTAGAGGCACCAATCTTCACTTCTAATAGCTATAATATAAGCAGCAGAGCATTGCTAAGTCAACGAGTACAAAAACAAGAGTCAACTTCGGCTAAATTCAATCAACGGATGAAACCGTCTCAGAATGCCCCATGAAACTAGTTTACTCGTATTCTGATTTCAAATATCACTAACGCGGATTTGATGATTTTTAGTATTTTCTGAGATAACCGAGATGTTCGATTGGAACGGTTTAGATTTACGGTTTTTAATTATCAAGCAGGTCGATCCGCTGCTGCTTTATCTTTCATTTCATTCTCTCTTGCCAAAACGGCGCCTATTTGATTCCTAACCATGTAAGGAGATAACAATCAAGCCATCAACTGCTAAATACCGAAATAATTTTGCAAATGTCGTTTGTTCCGCTGACCTTGATTTATTTGCAAGATTATTCAACTCAATTTCCATTTTATAATTAAGTGTATGCATACATACATACATAATTTGTAAACTCTGCCAAAAAGACATTTTGAATTATTCAAATTTATCTTGTTTAATGTCTCCGGCTATATTTAGAATTTCATAATTTCTAAGAAAACTGATGAAAACTTGCTTCCGGATTTTTAATTTTTCTTTTAAATTACAACAGTATGTTACCAACGGGTCAAACTCTTTGCTAAACTATTTAATCGTTTTTTTATTAATAATCTAAAATTCAGGCCATTGACAGCCAGTATGTTAACAGACTTAATTTAAAATCAAAATAATTCATTTTATTTTTATGTTTTTATGATGAACATTAAAGCAACATAAATTTTAATGATCTTCCCCCCGCACAGTGCACACCATAATCGGAATGTGAAACAATGGTAAAATTATTAATAAATGATTCACAAAATTTGTAAGGCACATAATTACAACAACAACAACATGTAAATAAGTTTTGTCTGCATATTGTTTTATATTTATATGATTCAATTATAATTACAAGCATTTTGTCATAAAAATATTCGGAAACGTGATTTATGTTTTTATATTGCATTGACCGATTTTGTAGAAAATGAAATTGCAGAGCATGTAAAATATTTATAACCTCATAACCCCGCATCTGTATCCGGTAATATATCGTAATTCTGAATACGGAAAAGTTTTTCTCTACCATACACAAATAAAGCAGAGTAAATCCTTTTTATTCAAATTGACTTTTTAAGAGCATCAAACATATTAACATTATGTAATCTGATCATAAACTTTAGACAAAACAAAAGTTAAAATAAAAAAATGGAAAATTCCATTTTCTTCATCTCTCTCTCATCGAAAAAAGCTTTTTACTGTATTGTATTTTTTATTTTACTCCATGTCTTGCAAGAATTTAAAAAAAAAAAAAGTTCCATATGTGACACATAATATTCCGAAGCTGCAAGGAGTACATATACAAAGATACGTATATATATTATGAAATGAAATCAAAATCTCAACAATAACGAGTAACAACAATAATAATAAAATGGAAAGAAGGATTGGGGGTTCTCGCCTTTTTGGTACTAAATCTGAGAGAAAATCCTTTTTTTTTTATTGAATCTCGTATAAAGTCTGTGTGCGATGTTTTTGAGGCTGAGTAAGATGGGATTGGGAACGACATCATACAATGGTTTAAAAAAAAAGTATACTGTTATGATGTTTCATTAATTATTGATGTCAAAATACGAGAACATTATTTGTAAATGTAATGTAAGTATTGAAAGGTTTTTAGAAGCAAAATAAAAAGAAAACGTACCTGTTTAATTAAAGGGAATGACTTTATTTCCCATTTACAATTTGTTTTCGATTTTATGTTTTTAATTCAATTAGCTTTGTGTAAAAAAGGATACCGACTTACCCAAACACGGCTATTGGATATAGGGTAAGAATGTTGTTTACATATTTAACAAGGCGTTTTTACAAAAAGGAAATAAAATTAAAATTAAGCAAAACAGAAAGTATTTGTTATGCTTTCCAATTTGTTTCCGTCTCAAGCCTAGCATCCGAAAAATGTACTGTATTCCGAGCAAACCAACAAAAATGTCTAAATAGTCCAAGTTTTTGGATATATTTATTGCAGTATTGTTGCTGAACTATATCATACATATTCTAAACATTTTAAAATGATTCGTTTTCACTAACACAAACGCATTTTGATATCCCCAGATAAATATGAATGCAAAATTGAAAATAAATCAAAGTAATTTATTTTTTCTAATTTTGTTATGAAAAGTAGGTACAACTTTTAATAACCGAAAAAGGACATATTTTTCACAAATATGCAGTTAAAAAATGAAGAATATTTCACAAATGGTGACGAAATATTCTACTCAATACCATTTAGTGAATACTTGATTTACAATAAATTAAAATTAACTTGAAACTTTATCGGTTTAAGTCGTTTTCTTTCAACAAACTTCAATAACTCACTATTTTTTCAAGGAAACACAAGGTAAATTAGTAAAAAATGTGGGAGTATTGAAAGGGTAACGGGTATCGGCTGAGTAAATCTTTGGATATGATTCAAAATAAATAATATCAATTTTCATTGAAAAACAAACTGAATAACCTGAACATTTTTTGCAATGAAAGTGAAATTGCGGAAATGTTGATTATGTTACCATAATTGATGACATTGCGTCAGACAAGGAAGATTCACATTTCAGTTCGATATGTACCTCGAGCAAAAGCTTGACATGCAGCTCGAACTAAAGTCCATGTTCCATACAAGATAGACGTAGAATTTTGCTACCTAAAGATAAAATGGGTCTACTCGAAATGAAAAAAATTATAAAAGGTAGCTAGCTTGATGTTGATGTTGATGTTGATATTGATATTGATGTTGATTTTGATGTTGATGTTGATGTTGATGTTGATGTTGATGTTGATGTTGATGTTGATGTTGATGTTGATGTTGATGTTGATGTTGATGTTGATGTTGATGTTGATGTTGATGTTGATGTTGATGTTGATGTTGATGTTGATGTTGATGATGTCCATATTGTAACGGGCAGCATTTTTCTTTATTTTCATGTACCCGTTCCAACAGACCCGTTTTCCAAAAATTTGGTCAATCTGATTCATGAGTACAACATGAATTTATTGTTTCAATTGGGGCAACCTAATTGTAACGTAAAATTGCTTGTACTCATACAAAATCAAAGAAACAAAAAATTGACGCACTGAAAAGTGTCAAGTTGCATTAACCAAGAAATTATACACAATAATTTCATGACGCATTGATGTAATTTGACATACATAAAGTGTGCCAGTCTTGTTTTTTTTCCGGTGGAATTTCTACAACAACAAACGCTATGTTTACTGCTTGTAGAAATTGTACAAAACAACCTAAGTTTTTTTGATTTGGCACATTATATAATGTCCCAAATTCCTATGTTTTCATTTTCGGTATTGTATACCAAACAGTTTTATTTGGGACGACCAACCCAAAAAGAAAAATAAAGTGGTGATCGGACAGACAGTTAGTTAGTTGGTGATTTTCGAGACGAGAACTCGAAAAAAAAATTGAGTCGCAATTTTTAGCTCGTAGAAGAGTTGTTAAATAGTTTACGGTAAATTCGGTTTTTTTTGTTTTGTGTTTTGTTGTTACGAAAAAAAAAAAAAATTTTGCAAACATTTAGTGATTTAAGGGTGTGATATCGATAGTAAAAGTGTTGTGTTTTGGTGTAAAACTATAACAAAGAAATAAAAAAATAAAGAAAAAAAAAAACAGAAGTGTTTTTATAAAAAAACAGAAGTGTTTTTATTAGAGGGTGTTTGTGAATCTGCAGACTAAATAGTTAGGTAGGTGTCTGTTTTGTTGAGTTGGGTGTGCATAGCTGCGAGGAGATCAGAATTATCAGGTACGTGAGTTTCTGTTATTGTTTTTTTTATATCATTTTTTTTTTGTCTTACTACGTTTTTTGTGATGTTCCGCGTTAGAGCGTTGATCATTTGTTTAGTGTTTAGATGCTGTGGTAATACCAATATGTTAGGCTAGGATCATTTTATTTCCTCCTCTTACCTGATGATACTTTTGTTTTGGTAATATTCCGCTGAATCGCTTGGCTGACTCAGCGGAATAAATTTGCATGTAATTCCCAGTCTGGTTGGTGGTCTGTCGGACCATTTCATGTCTGTCCCGAATTTTGTAACCCAATAGGGTTACACCACCCCCCTCATTAAAATTATACGGCTAAAACAAGGCCACAACATCCCTCACCAAACCCCACGCCACCCTGCTGAGCTAGCAGGAGTATATAGCCGTGGTGAGTGAGATGTTGTGTCAATTTCTATGTAACAGGTAAGGGGCGAGGTATTACCCCTAACCTTACTTTTTGTTACAATATATTGAAGGAATGATTGTGTTACGACCGCGCTTGGTTGTCGTTGGTTTTTGTGATGTTAAAGTATTTGGCAAGAAATCCTGAAATCAAGTAAAATAATCGACGCCTATGTGTAAACGGCTGCATGATATTTGTTTCGTTAAAAGAATGTAATTTCCCCTTGATATACTCTGTTGGTGTATTCTATTTGGTTTTTATGTAAACATTCTTGAACTTTCTGTGTCAGAGATATAAATGTGTGTGCATTTGTTGAATTGAATAGTTTAACTTCGTGTATAGTTGGGTGAATGTATGGTGCGGCTGCGCAGTGATGTTGACGATTTTCTTTTCTTATGCCTCGTGCGTAGTATATGGAAAAAGGAACATTCTGGATTTTTTTTTCTCTCTTTTGATGTAAAGTATGAATCAATTTGGGTGGTAGTGTGTCTGACGCTACCCGAAATTTAACATTCGGTTTGTTTGTTTTTGTTATTTTGAAGGGGAATCGTTATAAATAATGATACGTGTCGGTTTTTTTTTTGGTTTTAGTTAGTCTCGTTTTGAATATTAAAAAAAAAGTCATGTGCGGAGTTAGAAGGTGATGAGTCGAATTATTTTTTTTTTCGACCGCGATAAAAACCTAAAAATATTGTAATAAGTTTAGTTGGCGAAGTGCCATTTTTTTTTTATTTTTTGTATCTAATATATAAACTTTGGAAAATAGTTTTATTTTTTTTTAAACAAAATTGTTAGTTTTAAGTGCTTGTGGGGACAGAAACAGTTTAATTAAGTTGTTAGTTCAAGAATTATGAACTAAATTAATCGAAAATTTTGAATAAACTGTATTAGTTATAAATTAAAATTAAAAGATTAATAAATAATACTAAGGCCCGATTGTATGAACGAGGATAGAAAAAATAAAATCCGAGAGTACAGCTATATCTTTATCCGAGAATTTTATTTTTTTCCTATTGTATGAACAATTTAAAATATTTTTCTATCCTCTGTTTTATTGCAGTTTTAGAGCAGTTTTTATTTGAATGGTAACACTTTTTTCTTTGACGTTTATGTAATTGAAAATAAATTTTCAAATTTTTCCTTTTTCATACGTTTAATCGGTGGATTATTATTTGACTCCATCTTATCTCTTAAGTATAATTATTAATTAATCAATGTTATCGTGACTATAACACGATAACAAACTGTGAACATTTTAAAATGTCAAAAAAAAAAACAACATTTTGTATTCTCTGTTCTATCCACCGAAAAGAGAAGATAGAAACAGAGGATATAACCCTATCCATGAATTTATTTTCTTGTTCATACAATGCAAACGACGATAAATCCGAGGTTATATCGTCTATCCGCGTTCATACAATCGGGCCTAAATAAGAGGAAATATTTGCTTTATATAACATAAACTCCTGTGATAAATCAAGGTGGTTACTGTCCTCTTCTCCTTGGATAACTAGCTAGTGAAAATTTTGTTTTGTGATTTGAATCAATAGTTTGAGACGGACTGATGTCATCATGTTGATTTTGATTTGAATGTCTGAAACAGTGAATCCGAAAACAAAATAACAGGAAAAAAGAACTGTTCCTAGGTACTACGGGATATTAGATTCAGACACGTTATCGAAATGTTACGACCTGCTAATCAGGTAATCCTTAAATATAGCCACACTCAGCTAATCGAGAGTGTGCGTAGAAGTAAATGAATTGGGTTTGTGGCAGCAACTCCTCCTAGAGGAGTGGGGTTCGTGCGAGGAGGCTGCTGCGGCGGTTCCTGCGGCAGCGCTGTAATATGTGGGTCGGACGGGCCTACTTTGTCAGGTAAGGTGCTAATAGAAAAAAAAATAATAATATGGTTTTTTATATATTTTAAAAATTTTGTAATCCAAATTTGACGGTTTGGGGTTTTGCTTACCGTTTTATTACTATATTGATGCATTAACGTTTTTTAGATTTCGGGTGGCGTACCATAGTACGGCCCCTAAATTGATTCACCTTTTCGTTGATTAAATTTCCTTGATTTTCTTAAATTTTTTTTTGCTTTTTCTTTGGTTCGATTGGTTTATTCCGTTTTAATTTCAAGTTTTACATATTACAATTAAATACAGTTCAGTAAAAATTATTTCACGAGGTTTTTGCCATATATAGTTATTTTGAAAGTGTAGTGTGGTTGAGTGTACCGTGGTAACCTGCATAAAGTCACGTTATGGTATGTGCATTACGGTACATGCAACCAGTGTGTTTTTCCTTTCATTCAATAATTGTTCACTCGCTATGAGTGAATAATTTTCTGTTATGATCAGGTGATGAGGAGGGAGATCGTGAGTTGGGTCGGTCTTTTAAGGCCGGGGGTTGAATCTGTCATCTCTGGGCGAACACACCCATCTTATTATTTCATTAGTCACTAAGGACGTGGCAGAATTTTGTTAATTTTGTCTAGTCTTTTTCTCCTTCCTCATGCGGTTATTCAAGCATGGGAGCAAGTTTGGAAAACCCCACGCCGCACCGTGAGCTCTAGCCAGATACACATACCGCATCCAAACCTCCGCTTCCAAGGTCTGTTAACAGAATCCTTTTGGGGATTTTGTTACAAGTGCTTCCGTAAAAATATCTTACCTATTGATAATCTTTTTTATATCTATTTGTGGATTATTTCAAAACAAACTATAAAATATATAAATAATTTTAGTTAAACGTTTACTTAAACTATAGAAATGTATACTACATCTACTTGCGCTTTAGTTACAAATAAGTACACGACAATATATTATGAAAGATTGCACTACAAAAATTCATTCCCAGTATCATGTGAGGAGTCTAAATTCAAACTAAAACTTCATTAATGAATTAGGTATATCTTTGAATGCAGTGTTTCCAGTAGAATATGAATTCAAAAATAAAAAACTGCAAAAAGCGATAATTCCCGTATTACAATACTTAAATTGTAACTAGGATCAAATGTAAAATTCGATATGTATAATTTGCAAAAAGGTTTAGCTTACAAGGTAAATTTCAAAAACCGAAAACTACAATCTAACAACTAGAATTAAAAAAAATGTGAAATTGGTAAAATCGGTTTTTACAATTAGACCTCTCATGTTCAGTTTTATATTTACTATATTCACCTTACGTAGGAACAAAAAATAAATTTAGATCACTCATCATTTTTCATTTGGCTTTGTTCTTCCTCTATAGTATAGGAATTGCGTAAAAGAGACAGCCTGTTTACAACGGAAAAATACAGTTTTGATTTCACATCACCAAGCATGGCCTTTTATTAATTTTATTAATTATTAAAATTTAATTAACGGATTTTCAAAAGATTGTAACTTAAAGTGTATACTGCTTTCGTAAAAATGAATTAGGATTTAGAGCCCGTCCGAATTCATTCTTAATCGACTAAACTAAATAAGTATCACAATTTTTCCGCGAGAGGCAGTAATATCGCGCAAAATTCTAGTATTCAACTTGACTAAATTATTATACACTGTGATTTCATGTTGTTTTGTAGTTCTCTTGATGTTTTTTTTTTAAATAATAATAATAAATTTACCATTATATGTAACCAAATTTTTCAAGACAAAGCAATATGTACTTAACCCGCTTTTGATCTGATTGTGAAATACATGAGGAATTGCAAAAATTGCGCAAAAAATAGTCCAACATCATAGGAATATATTCAACTACCTACCAGTAAAGATACTGAAAAATACTGCAAAATGGCCAACACTTGGCTATTTCTTGATACAATACAAGAGTATATGCATCGTTGAAGCATAATATAAACCCGCCACTAGCAGTAGAATCGTGCCCAAATGAATCAAGCTCGGAGATGAGTATTTCAATGTCAAGTAGCACTGAGGCTAATGTGTCGATTAGGGTAAGAAGAGGAACAAATAGATCATTACCACTTGATTCAAATGAAAAAACAAATAAGAACGGCCTTCATGAAATTGTCTGACGTGTCTCTTCAATTCATGGAAATGAAATATTGATTCATTCCTACCAACACTATTATTGGTTTTGATTCAGACTGAATTAATTTCTTTTCAATATAAATGCCTATACGATTATACTCGTAACAATGTGATATTATTATGTAGCTGAATTTATACCTAAAAAAAATCTGATGACCGAATTATTACGGAATTTAAACAAGAATTTTTGGAAGATAACTGGTACAACCTATTATTCCTAAATTGAAGTGCGACTTAAGAATCGCGTTCAAAGTTGTGGCCAGAGTCCCTTTCAGCACCTTCTTCACAGGCGCGGATACAAGGAAAGGGGAGGGGGGGATAGGGGGTGATTAACCCTCCCAAAATGAAACAAACACCTGTAAAAATATTTATTTTAATTATTAAAATCAATGCAAATAATTCAACTATGTACATAACATATTAACTGCCTAAGTGTATATATGCACTTGTTAAGTTCAGCGAGGTTAAAACTCGATATTTTACAAAAATAATGCTAAAAATTAGATTAAATAATGTACTAATGAAAAGAAAGTTTGATTACATTTACCAGTCGATTGAAAATAAAATGTAAACAAAAAATTTAGTATTTATACGCATATCTCATATCCTAATTGAAAGCAGCAAACTACAAACACTAAACCTCAATCCATGAAGTTATTTTAAGCAACTTAATTCCGTGAACCAGGGTCGTTTTCGTCCTTGCGCTATAAAAACAATAATTATCAATTACAATAAATGTCCGTCGCAAATTTTTTGCATTACACAACATGGCATAATTGCTTTTATTGAATACACAGCCATAGCATATTCAAAAGGCCAAAAGAACATTCGATTATCGACCGGGCTTTGCTGTGGGTCTTATTAAAAAAACAATCGGGGTAGGCTGTGTCTTCTACAAGGCCGTAGGTGTTTGCCGTGGCCCGTGATAACGTTTATACGCAGTAAGAGTAATGATAGACTGAACATATTTATTATTTTAGTTTAAAGTTAATTAACCGCCACAGTTTCTTTACGCAAATTTTGGCACTAGAGTTGTTTCGATTGTAGTTCTAATTTTATTTAAAATTTATAAGGATATTAATTATTTTAATTTAAAATAAATTATTTGCCACAATTGCTCTACGCTTTCACACTAGAATTGATTCGATAAGATGAGCAGTTCTCTCGCTACAGTGCTCTCAATCATTATAAATCGCTATTCCCAAGTATATATAACAAAATTGAACTCATTCATAAGTTCCAAGTTATTTTCCATTTATCAAAATTATTGTTGGAACTTAGGTAACCCACACCTATCAAGTTCCATAGGTTTAGAATTTTTGTTTCATTTTTCATATGAAATTTTATAATAAAATGGAACTCAAACTTGAAACTCAGTTCCAAAGAAATCAAAATATATTTGAAGTAGTGATACTTGGGTTTTGTGGTTTTTTATTAAAACTTATGTGGAGATTAATTATTTTAATTTAGTTCAAAAAATCACGAACAAACTTTGCTGTCCCACGTTTCATCCTTAAAACATCCCAAAAAATTGCATGGTATGAGCCAACTTCTCTAATAGTGATTCGACGATTCTCCATAATAATAACTGCTTCAACGTTTTCATCGGTTGTTGACGTGCTGAAACGTCCAGGGCGGGCATCGTGATTAACATGTTCTCGGCCTTCTGTGAAGAGCTTGTACCACTTATAAACATTTTTTTTTGCTCAAAACAGATTCGCCAAATGCCACAGTCAACATTTTAAGTGCGTTGGAGCACTTAATTTTATTTTTCACAAAAAATTTAATACTACATATTCTTTCAGAAGCACACCAAAACACGTTTAACCTTTATATCTGTCAAAAACCAACTAACAATGCAAAATGGCTATTAATGTCAACATATGTTGGGGGACATGTGTACCAACATAACAAAAAAAAATAAAAATCGAATGTAGGTAGCCCGCGAAATTTGAAAAGAAACCTTTTTTTAACAAACCACGTACCATCGAAACCAGCGAAAATGGCATACAAATTTGGGTGGGCTCGCGATTCAAAAATAAAATATCCATTGCATGGAAATTATACATAGGTCGAGAGGAACAAGCTGAACGTGAAGGAAAACAAGGCGAAAATGTTGGTCTAGCATTCGTTAGCACCATTCGATTCAATAAAAATGTATCCCAGATGAAATGAGACAGCATTGAGTTTCACGACAATTTGGTTGCAATTTGCAGCTATGTCCCAAAATAGAATAAGTGGTTGAATTTACTTTTCCCCATGCACTACACAACATTTTGTCAAGGCCAAGAAATGAAGCAAGCAGGAAACGACCAACAAAAAGGTGAAGTTTTGCTTTTTTCTACAACATGTTGAATGTTGCAGCATTGGCTGCATTTTATATTTGCAAATAAGTCGATCCCAACAAAACAAGTGACGCTAGATATAAACATAGAACAGCGATTGCAAAACCTTCACATCACCAAATAATTTAGCGTACGTTCACATCACCAAATAATTTAGCGTAGCCATTGAGTCGTTTTTGGGAAGGCCAATAAATGTAAATATTCAAGTTCGTTCATTTCATTTCTTGCGCTTTCATTTTGTTTCACTTCGTCTCCAAGAGACACTCGATCTCGTTTTCATTTCGTTCTTTTATTTGAGATAACACCAGCAGTAGTGACTGCGATATTAGCGGTGCTGATACATTCAAAAAAAGAAGTATTGCAAAATGTGTTAAAAGGGAAGTGACAAAACCCGCCGCAAAACTTGTTTCTTTTGCACAAAATGCTTAAACGCTGTATGCCAACAGCACTCAAAAGTTAACTATATTGGTTTTCATTGTACTTCAGAGTGTCAGCAGAAGTATTCGTACCGTATTTCAAAATGAGTTGATCAATGTGATGATGAGTGATGATGTAGCTTTGTAAGGATTTATTATGCCAACAGGTCGACAGCTATATCCACTATCGACGCCTCCAAGGTAATAATAACCTGGAGAGGTGGGAAATTATTATTCGCATAATTCGCATATAGCTATGCCGCAAAATTTGCAGAGAAGCCACAACAAATGTATATAAATCTTCCGTTCCTACCACATACGGCCAGTAAATTGATCGAATAATTTAATTTTCTATTAATGTATTCAATTACTCTTGATGTCGGGGACCATTATATTAACATGGCATCCATCTATCGCATCAGCACCATTTGAAAAAATCGATGTTCCCCACGACTTTTAAACTCCATCCCAATTTGCTCGAATGTATCATGTACTGGGTATTTTATAATTTGGCCTAATTTACTGACGAAGAAGTCTAGCGTGCCATCTTCTATGGTCGATTTTGACTTGTTAAAAGAAACTGCGGAAACTCTATAGTTCGCGCCGCTGGCTAACCAAAAAATAAAAATGGATAGCTTAAACTTCGAGCAAGTCATGCCGTCTTGGCGGATAGTTCTTCATAATAAATATTATTAAAAAATTTTGAGAAATTCTTAAATGGTGCTTAAAAATTCTTAAATGAATTCACGGTAATATCTCAGTTTCTAAAGGGAGCACCTCGGAATCTCAATAATAAAAATTCCCAAAAAAAAATACTAAAAAATACAAAATAAACTGCCCCATCGAAAGGGAAGACCCCAATAAATTTTAAATAACTAAAATATGAAAACAAAAAGAATCTACATAATTTCATGTCATCCTTGCGCGGAAAGGACCAATGCTAAGCAGCTTTAAGGATTTTTTTATTTTAGTATGTGAAATACAAACGTAAATATTTTTACAAATGTTAATATTTTTGAAATTTTTCTGACGTTTTCCTGTCATCCTTGCATAAAGGGTCCAATGTTAAGCGGCTTTGAGGAGTTCTCTATTTTAGTATGTGAATTATTTTTAAAAAATACAAATTTTTCAAAAATGATTCAATTACTATGAATATTAGAATTTCAAAAAATCGTCAGGGTGGGGGTTTGGGGACGGCAGCCCCCATCCTCCAAGGTATAAAACGAATTAAAATAATATTTCAAAAAAAATTTGTTTTAAAAAACTTGGTTTTTTGGGATTTTTGTTTTTTTGGGATTTTTTTATTTTGAATAACGACCCCAACCCTTCATTTGTCGTAATAGTGTTTTTATTCAAGTTTGTTTAATCAAAAACAAAATGCCAAATTTATTTAACCGATCGGACGCTAAAAATTCTTAATTTGGTGACATCTATGATTATTTAAGCAGAACTTCACGAATACTTTTAGTTTAGTCGATTAATAAAACATAGACCCGTTTTTGCATAGACCACCTGCACATTGCATTGCCTCATGCCAGCCAATAGTACTGACATGAAAGGTGGATCGGCGCATGGATTCCACACTCTTAACAGGTGGTCATAGATGTATTCATCATCACCGATCGTAATTAGATGATGTAAAATCCTGCATGATTTGAACCCGGTACCTCCCGATCCAACCTCCGCAGATTTAAGTAGTGCTGGTGTCTTTCGGTAAACACGATCCACGAAGGGTATTAAAATGAATACTGTTCATCTTAAAAAAATACATTAATGTTAAATGTTTCAAAATTTTCTAATATCGGTAGAAATTGGTATATGTTTGCCAGGAAAGGAATTTATGTCACTGTTAAAAGAAAGAAAAATTAAATTAAATTTGATTTTAAGAGCTCTTCTTATAACTTCTTCTCCTAATCTAAAGCTAAACCCATTCCGATCTAGATTCTTAAAGTCGCGATTTTAATTAATGTGAAACCAAATGCGTTCAAGTCCTTTTAATATACATGTGGTTGAAAGCTCTACAAAGGTTTTTGGCATTATTAATTTAGTCCATTGTTACTTTTCTTAGAAGTCCCTGTATTTTTTGTATCTCTGCTTCTTTGCTACAAGACGCTAAAAAATTAATTTGGGAAATATTTCGAATTTTTTCTTGATTTTTTTTTTTTTTCATAAGTTGATTTTAACTATACGTAGTACGTACGTATTCTGTTTTATAAAAGAATTTAATTTTTTTTTTTATTTTTTTTTTGCCATCATCACATATTTCCTCTATCCATCATTGAAGAAACAATATTGAAATTCTTTTGTACATGCTGCTTGCTGCTCGCTTATCTATCAATATTCAATTGTGAGTACGAGAAGATAAATCAATAAAATGAATATGTACATAAAAACTACGACAGTGTAACCTAATCTACATATATTTTACAAAATTTTTGCTATCGAACTTTTCCAGTTGTCTTTCTCTGTGAAATTGAAGATAAGTTTGACTGTGACTCGCCCTTCAAAGAAATTCACAAAAATTGTAAACTTAGAGAGGAACCCCACAAAGCATAGTTTAAAAATCGCTGAACTAGAATCATAATGCGTATATCTACAATAAAATTCCCGCGTCGACCAATCGATTTACGTAACAATGAATGTCATGGATTTTAATTGGCATCAAACAATGATTAATAAATAAAAATCGTTATAAAAATATATCGACGCAGAATTTGGTTTAATTTAGCAATTAAATTTTATGTTTATTTTATTTAAACTAATTACAAGCCATGTCAACCGCGTTTAAGGCAGTTTTTATAATGTGCGTACATCATTTTAAATTCAAAGAGGTACGTGAAATGAGTTTCGATTGTGTAAAACAAGCAGAGGCCTACTGTATGATCAATGTGCGCAACCAGCTTAGCATAAATTTAGAAAATTAAAACTTTTTGCGGTTTACTTATTGATGTCGATAATGGGAAACGATAAAAATTCCGATTTTAAATGCTTATGTCGCGTGGTCGAGAAAATATATTGGTACAGGTATTTATACACTATATTGATCCACTGTATACAAATCCCTAATAAATATTCATCTATTTACCTATGCAGAAGTGGTATAATTATTTCAGTTTTTCATACACATTTTAAAAATAAAAATTTTCATGCGTTGATGAATTTTCAATTCAAATTTTCACCATTATATTTTGCATATGAGTAAGGTGGGTGGATTTTTATATCTATTTAGACTTCATAATACTGCAATCAAGTAATAGAATTATAATTTATGTATATACGACTATAGAATATGTTCAACCATTTGTACAGGTTTAGTATAATATGTAGTTAGTAGGTAGAGAATATATGTTTACGTAAATAGATTTACTGGAGATAAAAACTATTATGTTTTAAACCAAAGAGGATGGGGATTTTAAAACTTTATTGATTTTTCTACAAAGGCATTTGTTATTTTAGGATAAATATCGTATCGTTAGAACATATTGTATATGGTTGTTAGATAATAAATAGTAATTAGGAATTGATTCATTATTGGGTTTTTATAATTTAAATTTTTAATTGACTTCAAATTATTTGAGCATGAAAATTATTGAAACGTAACATATTATAATGTAAATATGCTCAATATACTACGCTTATATCTAGAATTCATTTACTTACATGAACAGTTTACTTTAATTTTAATTCAATTCTTCTAAAGCGTACCTGAAAATATATCATATAAACAAAATAAACAGAAATATTAAAATAAGGATATTATTTTTACCTGCAAATTCTATCTAATAAGAACTAAAAACTACATGCTTTAGTTTATTTAATAAAATAAAATTTTAGTCCAAAAGTATGGTCCAAATCTAACTTTGGAAGCAATTTTATTTTGTGATACAAAGTAATACAAAAAATGTTCACGCGGCACATATAATTTACATCCCATAGAGGGATTTCGCCGCTTCATTTGAAGTTTCGTAATCATTTTCTTAACAGATAATGAGTGATTAATTCATTGATCCAACATTAACAAGCCGTGATTTCTTCATCACCCGCCGGGAATCGAACCCGGGACCTCCGGAGCTTAAAGCAAGCATGCTAACCACTGTGCCACCCGGGCGGCAATTCTGATCCTGCTCACATTTAAAAATACAAACTATAAATATTGAAAAAATAAAAATAGAAACTTAATTTAATATGGCTTTCTTTTGACGCAATTGTATCAAAAATTTTTGATGTGCAGCAAAATATTTGATTTATCGCCTTCTTTTGACGCAAAAACGGCAAATCTATATTTTTGCATAAATTTACCCCCACTTTACTACAAAATACAAACACCAAGAAATGATAAATGTCAATCTGACATTACTGACATATCATTTTATACAAATTGACATTTCACCAATACAATGAAAACAAATTGATGTTTTTTTCATCTTCTTTTGGGACACGAAAATTTAAAATTTTTTCAAAAGCCAAAAGAAAGCGACATAAATCTCAGGAATCCAAAATATTAATTTTTCTTTTAAATTTCTATTTTAATTCGTGAAAATTCTGAGATGACATTTCAATTACTCTCTATGGATCTGAGGTGTCTTGTTATTTATGGTATAATATTCACTATTTAGTTTATATAAAACACTTCAATTATTTTATTTTATAATTTTTAATTTTATAATTTTTTCTCCCAATGTCTTAAAAGCCTCTGGTTTTAATACTGTTTTTGGGTATTAAAGTTGGCCTTTTTCTTACTATTTTAAAAATGTGTGTGTTGCTAAGCTACACTTTTAATCCTTGGTGTAAAAGTAGATAGTTTTACTTCTACTTTTAATACTAGGAGAAAAATATTATAGTGAAGATCCAATAATATGTATAATGTATATGAAATAAATATTTTTTGTTTTTATATTTCGGAAAATAGTACAGGTTTAACACAATTTCTTTTGCTGTTTGAACCACATCCGGTGGTAGATTGGATAAATCTTCTGATTCAAACATTTTGTTCGCAAGAAAGAAAATATTGTAATAATAGCTTTGCAATTTGACGCGTACAATAGTCAAACCAAACAAAAGTCATGATCTCCTTAGTTTCACAAACTACAATATTTCAACAAAATTAGTTTCAATTTTGAAAGTCATGACCTCCTTAGTTTTACAAAATATTTCAACAAAATTAGTTTCAATTTTGAAGCTTTAATTACATAATTTGTACTTACTCGTATAATTAGTAATAAACAACCTACACGACATGAACTCTCCGTTGGAGAAAAAATAGTATGTGTTATTCGGATTAAAAGTGACTTTGTTTGACTCGCAATCTTTGCTTTTGCTCGACTACGCTGCGCTTCGCCTCGTATGCAAAATTTTCAATTATTCTGTTTGTGTTTGGGTAGGTTTCTATTGGTGGGATTGTAGAAAGTACGATGCTTTTAATCAAACCAAAGATTTGGTTGGCCGAAATCATCGCGCGATCTTACAATTACATCTTCACAAAATTTATGATATCGAGCTATTAATTTGAGCAAAAATATTTGGATGAACAGGGCCGCTACAGATCACCTTTCTTGGCAGCTCGAGTACAACTTATGAATGAATCAGTGGGGCTACTTCCTATCGTATTCAGGAATAGGCCCTGGCTTAATAAAGGAGAACTTCGCAGTTGCTTCTTAATTTCAGCATCTATCGTTGGATGGGGAGAATCACCCTCATTTAGCGCATGTTCTTTAGCAAGGTATTTATGAGTCATTGTCCAGGGCAAATGTCCGAGTAGAAAATCACTTGTATTGCTTGATCATGAGCCATTTATTATTACTTCATACACACCTTGTTTTCCTGTACCATCGTTCCATACAAAGCAATCTAAAGAATATAAAGGGCTGACATCTCATGAGGTGATTAGAACCTAGGTTTTCAAAATTAATTTACCTCCCAAATCAATCCCTAATTAAACCAACCTATCAGGTCAATTTTCAGCTCAACCTCCAAAAACAATATTTGTGCAATTTGTGCAAAGTTTGGTTCAAATCAGTCAAGGCGTGTGGATTTGTTTAAATATCTTACACTATGTACACAGGTTTTACACTTCAAGTTGAAGCTTTAGCAAATTTTATGTATGTCCGTTAAAATCCATTCCTTAACTGATTATAGTGAAATTTGACATCCGCAAAAAATTTTGAATAAAGTTCTGGAATATGGCCAAGTAGGGTGGAACTTGCCAATTTCTCAACCGATTACGATGAAATTCGATAGGTACACTGGAAATGGGATTCTAAAGTTATTGTTCGGTACTAAAATAACATCGTATCTATGAAAACATAAAATGCATACATTCATAAGCGACATTTATTACTAAATAGGCGCTGAAACAAAATAAAATTGTATTGTTATTTGATACGTCCCGTATTTGTAAAATTTGTTATACATAACCTTAAAGATCAATAATTAATTATTAACCTTGTCCTGGCGTAATCTATTTACAATAATATTTTGTACGATTTCACAATAGTTTATCTAAAATGAAATGAAACATAAAGTAGTTAACCATAAATAATGTAAAACCAAAAAATCACTTATTTTCAAAATAATTATTTATAAAATTCTATTTGACATTTACAATGTCAAAATGGTAGTCGAATTCTACTATTTAATTCATAATTGTAGTGTTCCATTGGAAACAATTTGCTACTTGCAAGTACTTGTGAGTAGATGTCCAATGGAACGCGAATTTTCATGACAGTAGTAAAATATAACCTCAATTTAAATAAAACTGGTAGATTTTGATAACAAATACATTATTCCATTAATAATAATTAATAATAATACGTAATAAAACATTAAACAACAAAATAATTAAAATATATTTGCGATTTAAAAATTGCCGTGTCGCATCACAAACATAAACAAATTTTTTTTTTTAACCCTAATCCAACCAGCATATTTTTGTTATGTCAGTACATTCAAATTCTAATCAAATAACTTCCTAAATTTTTGCAAAGGATGCCAAGTACGTTGTATGGAATGTATGGAAATGTTTTAAAATAAAATACATACAAGTTTATAACTAAATTAACATTATTTTGCAAATCGATGCATTTATCAAATGAACCAAAAAGCACACTTTTGTTGGATTAGGGTTAAAAAAATGACATTCCCCACAAACAAAATGGGTATAGAGCCATCTATTAGAATTTTTTAAACTAAAATCCCTCTTCCGTTAATTTTGTGCGTAACTACTTCTCAACTACACCATCGTTTGAGCATGAGTAGTTGCGAGTAGATACAAGTACTTGTGAGTAGTTTACTCAGGCCAATGGAACACAGCAAATAACAAAATTGTAATTGAATTATAATGTTTTATTTATAGTGCAGTGCCAAAAATTATAAGCATCGACGCGACATCTGCAATAAATACATCATCTAAAAATACGTAATTATAATTTTCGACTCGGTACTATTTTATTGTCTGTCAAATCAGTATAATTGTAACCACAGCTGAATAAACAACTAAAAATTATAAAGTCATAAGGCGAATGGTAAAAAAAGCAGTTTTATTCCAAGAAATCCACTAAGATACAGTATACGTCAATCATCTTGGGGAACTTTAACGCGATCTTGCTAATCATAGCATACAATTCAGATTGTGCTCCAACATATGGTCCTTCGAGCCGGATCTTCTAGAAAATTCTGCATCGTGTCAGTAAAAGTGTACTAGTTCGCCATTTTGACAAAAATAAGAAAATATTCAGACTTTTTATCAATTTGTGGTTACCATCGGCATCAATATCTGTTAGTTGCGGTTTAAATAAAAACATTATCCGCTAAAATATCAAAGTATTGCAGATAAGAAAAAAAAAAAGAATAATTCAATGTTCTACGGTTATATACGCGTTAGTGATTTATAAATGACTGCGTTTACTCATCGTTGTATTTAATTCAAAAATTGGAGTATTATCACAAGTACATAGTTAACGCTAAAATCGAGCCACCTATTGTGTTGTGGGTGATATATTATGCTGTAATCCAAATTCTACGGAAAAATCAATACACCTACAACGTGGTTGCCGTTTCAATAGCCATCGAATGTGCAGATATTGTATGTCGTCACTGACCACAATTATTTCTGTACCATCGTACTAATCGCCGACGCAATAATCCAGTTATTATCAACGTAGTTAACGGTTGAAACGAGCCATCTTTAGCGTTGTTGGTGATATGATATTCTATGTTCAGAAATCCAATTTATACGGGAAAATCGGTACACCTGCAAGGTCAATACTGTTCATCAACGTGGTTGCCGTTTCAATAGCCACTGAACGGTGGTAATATTTAAATTGGACTGTATCATATATGCGGTATTTGTTGCCGTTATTGGCATTAACAAATTATTGCTGTGCCATCGTCATCATCGTCGACGTAATAATCCAGTTATTATCACGCGTGGTTAACAGTCGAAACCAGTCAACTTTGTGTTGTTGGTGATTATTTATGTGTTGTAATTTATTTTCTGCGAATAAAAAATTATTCTTTCAAGTCAACACTATTCATCAACGTGGTTGCCGATTCAATAGCTTAAAACGGTGATAATATTGTGAAACTACTATCATATAAGCAGTTATTCGTTGCCGTTACTAAAACTATTCGCCTTTAAAGCGCCGCAAGAGGCGCTACGATTTTTACGAGCCAAAGGTGATAACCGGTTATTTATTTACCGCATTTATTTTTAAATTGAAATATTATAGATAAATTAATTACTTTTCTAATTGAATTTAACATTTTAATTGCAGAAAACGATTATTTTGAAACAAATTCACAAAGAAACATATCTAATTATACATTTATTGACCGGTTGATCACCTTTGGCTAAGTTGTAAAACCGTTCAACAGATGTCAAATACTCTGCGTGAAAAGGCGAATATATTAGTGCATCGTTATCATCGTTCAATTAAAACCGATTCAAGATATTTCTAAACGTACAGTAAACAATTTCAAAATCAACGAACGGTACTAACCGAGTGCTTTATCATATACCAAGCCATTCTTTATTGTTGCTAACATTAAAGTTAATTATTTCAACATCAATTACCATCATCGACGCAATTGAGTACAGGTGTGTGCGGATGCATACACGGACCAATTTGTTGTCTCTAATATTTGCGTCGAATGATAATTGAAAACTGGACAGGTATGATTACTGCATATCACTATAAGCTCGTAGTGTGGTTGACCGTTATCAGATTTTTGTGCTACATATTGGCTAGGTAAGTAAGGGTTTCAGGGACAGTGAAATTTACAATCAAGGATTCTATAGCCGGAATTAATCGAAATTAAGAAAAGCGGTTGCACGTTCGTTGTGTTAAGTGAAAGAAGCAACGATCTCGCAGTGCGGTTGAATATTTTCGTCGAAAGTAAACAATTTACTGAAATATTGTGCGAAACATTAGTGAAGTCATTACTGTAACATCGTAATCGTCGCCGACGCAATAATCCAGTTAGTATCAACGTGGTTAACGGTCAAAACGAGCCTTTTGTGTTGTTAGTGATAATTCATGTACAGTAATCCAAATTCTACGGAAAATCAATACACCTTAATGTGATAGCCGGTTCAATAGCCATCGAACGTGCAGTTATTCTTTATCGTTAATACTACAATTATTCCTGTAACATCATCATCGTCGACATAATAATCCAGTTATTATCACAAATGAGCAACAGTCGAAACAAGCCACCTTTGTGTTGTTGGTGATAATTGATGTGTTGTAATTTATTTACTGCGAATAAAAAATTATTCTTTCAAGTCAACGCTATTCATCAACGTAGTTGCCAATTCAATAACTTAAACCGGTGATAATATTGTGATACGACTGTCAGATAAGCAGTTATTCGTTGCCGTTCCTAAAACTATTATTAAGACATTGGGCGCTTTCAGAGCACCAAACAGTTGGCAACATGTTGAGTAAAATCACGGCCAACGCTATGAAATTTAAGAACTTTATTAGTAATTCAAATCAAATTAGCAATGATTTCACTAAACATGATGCCAACAGTTTGTGGATCTGACAGCGCCCATTGTTATCATCGTTTAATTAAAAATGTTCGAGATATTTTTATATGTGCGGTAACAGTTTATGTGCTGAGTCATAACGCATATTAGTGAACAGTGTACTGAGCCATTAAAGAATTCGAGTGCTAAAGATAGAGTTATTTGGACAAGTATTAGTTAGGTGCTGTTCTAGTTATTATTAATAATCACACCACGAGTAGACAATCGTAATAAATATTTGCACATGCAAAAACAAAGTGAATCAATTTACTAACAAAGTGTAAACAAATTAGTCGATTCAAGCATTTCAAATCAAAATTGTGATAATAGCACTTCGCATCTAAATATGTTGCAAGTATTACCAGGCCTTAAGAAGTAGCGTATGGCAAACAAAGGTAGGTTGACCCAAATTGTCAACTTTATAAATCAAGAGCATGACAACACTCCTATAGAAGAATTTCGAACTCGTCTAATGCGTGTCGAGAAACTAATGGCTGAATTCACAGAGATCGAAGCCAAAATCTTTGACGTCAACCTAGAAGAGGAAACTGATTACCAATATGAAGAAATTTATTATAAAGCTATTACTGGCTTAAATATTTTGATTCGACCCAAATCAGCAGCAGTAGAATCAGGCGTTAATTTTGACACAACGCTGAACAGTACTCACACTGGAGGTGGGCACGCACTAAGATTGCCCAAAATTAACATTAGTCAGGAATGTAAAACATCACCGAATCTTGTTACAGAAGAAAATTCCTCGTCTTCATTATGCATCTTTTCCGAAGTAGGCCAGATACCACAATGGGCAAAACGAAAACCACCAGCTGATGAGATATTATCCCAAGGAAGTATAGCGCACATTTTGCGTACAAGCCCTAGTCAAATTTAATTATATGGAAATAAGGAGAAGTCAAAGGGACAATGGGCACAAAGGACACAATTTGAGCTGGATACTTTAGATCTAAGCTCCAGCTCTAGATATGTTTACGACAATAATCAATATCCGAGTGAGGGTAGTTCATTCGATAGTGGAATGAAGAATCGACGAGACTTGTTCCTGTCAGTTAGAGGATTTAAAGCGGGAGAGCAAAAGAATTTCAATAGCCTTAATTCGGAATCAAATACAGGGGCTTACTATGCAATTCGACGACTATTTTCGACGGCTATCGTTTTGTATAAGAAGGTGCAGGAAGAAAAAAGAAACAATAGTTATTGTGTTCCTTTTTCTTCTTGTACTTTCTAATACAAAACGATAGCCGTCGGAAATAGTCGTCGAATTGCATAGTATGGCCCCAGAACACTGTGGTGATATTGAAGATATATCAGACGGCGAACGCACTAATTCAGAACATATATTTACTTCGGCAAATACAAAAAATCGCGTCTCTATAGTTTTATCAACTCAAGACATTCCATTGGTATCACAGTGTTCAAAGTCAATAAATCAATTAATGCTGACAACAAATTCTGTAATGCAGCTACATACAAGTGAACCTAATGGTTCTAGTAACAGTATTATACCAAAAGAATTGGAAAATGCAATTCTTATAAAACAAAATATGCTAACAATTCATAAGAATTCCAATGACATATCTCTTTTTATTTCCAGGCATAACATTACCTGGCATTTTAGACCACCTAGAGCATATAATTTCAGAGGTATTTGGGAAGCGGCAAATTACATGGAAGCGCTCACTCCGGCTAACTTCCTCATAGGCCAACCCGCCACAAAGCTGCCTGAACATGATATCACACAGCTGAAACGATCGTATTTATCACGTTGGCAAAATGGTAAACATTTTTGGAAAGGATGGGCCATCGAATATTTAATGTCTCTCTAAGAGAAACACAAATGGGAAAATCAGAAACGTTCAAATATGGAAATCAACGATATCGTCATCGTGAAAGACGACAATTTACCTTCAAATCAATGGCCATCAACAAGGGTTATCAAAACTCATCCTGGATCTGACGGAATTATCAGGAAATCTCTGAAATCAAAGTGCGTGGAAATGAAACGACCGGTAAACAAATCATGCATTCTGCCAGTCGCCAACGATACATCGAATAAGGACATGGAAGCTCAATCAAGCGGTCAGATATCTGTTGAACCGATTAGTTCAAAGCGGCGGTATGTTCGGTACTAAAATAACATCGTATCTATGAAAACATAAAATGCATTCATAAGCGACATTTATTACTAAATAGGCGCTGAAACAAAATAAAATTGTATCATATTGTTATTTGATACGTCAATAATTAATTATTAACTTAGTCCTGGCGTAATCTATTTACAATAATATTTTGTACGATTTCACAATAGTTTATCTAAAATGAAATGAAACATATAGTAGTTAACCATAAATAATGTAAAACCAAAAATCACTTATTTTCAAAATGATTATTTATAAAATCCTATTTGACATTTGCAATGTCAAAATGGTAGTCAAATTCTACTATTTAATTCATAATAGCAAAATTGTAATTGAATTATAATGTTTTATTTATAGTGCAGTGCCAAAAATTATAAGCATCGACGCGACATCTGCAATAAATACATCATCTAAAAACATGATAAACTAATTTAATAGGTATGATTGACAGCTGTTTCAAATTCGTCTTTTCTTGCGCATCTCGTCATTCGGTGCGATAAAATCACAAGGCTTCGTTGTTTTCACAAAAACTATCACCGCAAAACAATTCGATTTGTTTTTGTTTGCTATGAACTAGTGATTATAAAAAAAGTATAGCAAGAAAAAAGCACCGAATGACAGAATTTTTTTAGTGAAAGAGATAGCTATACATGCGCTTGATCATACCTACTTTAATTGGTTTATCATGATCTAAAAATACGTAATTATAATTTTCGACTCGGTACTATTTTATTGTCTGTCAAATCAGTATAATTGTAACCACAGCTGAATAAACAACTAAAAATTATAAAGTCATAAGGCGAATGGTAAAAAAAGCAGTTTTATTCCAAGAAATCCACTAAGATACAGTCCACGTCAATCATCTTGGGGAACTTTAACGCGATCTTGCTAATCATAGCATATAATTCAGATTTTGCTCCAACAGTTATTTTTAGATGAAATTCTGGAATATAGCCAATTAGGATGGAACTAGATTAAAGATTAGATTTTAGATTAAAGAATTCAAACATAAATCACAACTTAGGCGAAAAAAAATAAATGTTTAGTATAATCCTGATTTCAATGAAGAAATGTTTCCGAGTAACGAATTAAAGAAAGAAAATTAACAAAATTAAAATACAAAAAGGTAGGGTTTATTTAGATATGTAGATACATTTAAATTATTAAATTTTAAATTTAATTTTAGAGTTTAATAAGATACATTAACAATAAGCAGTAACTATTTACAAACTTCGAATAACTCTTCAGTATCGTCGCTATTTTTGGTTAATAAGTATGCTTGTAATAAATGTAAAAATGTCTTCAAAATACGTTGTTGTTTGATATCAAGTGGCAATTTGTTATACAAAAAGGGCACTGTGTAAAGGAAACATTTCCTTAAAATTTTCGTTCTACGTTTGACATAATAGGAATTTGACTTATTTCTTAAATTATAAACTACGGATTCTTTATTGTTCAGAGCGAATAAAAATAATTTTAACACCTGAAAAATATACAAATTACGCACCGATAAAATCATATCTTTAACAAAGAGCGCGGATGAGAATGTGTTCTTCTATTTTTGAAATTCATCCCACGGATTATGTATTTTTGGATGGTCATAATTGTTTTGAGAGGGTTTTTATATGTTCCGCCCCAGCCAACTATACCATACTGAATATGAGAATCAATTAATGAGAAATAAAACATTTTCAATATTTCAAATGGCGCATAAGTTCTTAACCGATATAATTTTATATTAACACCCCTATTCCCATAGTCGCATCACTTCATGTGATGTGATAACTATCACATCACTTCAATTTTGGTATTCTCTTAGTCGATTGAAGTGACGTTTATCGTTTGAAGTGATAACTATCACTTGAAGCCATATTCTCTTAGTCGTATAAAAAGTTAAACATCACTTGAAGTGATATATTCATCACCTGAAAATTGTAAGTGATAGATCAAAATGGAAAGAAAACGTAAGTTTTTATTTTTCAGTTACATTAATATTGAAAATAAGTAGTTTCTGTCATTTGTCGTATCACATCACATGAATCGACTAAGAGAATACCAATCATCACTTGAAGTGATGTGATAGTTGTCACATCACCTGAAGTGATGCGACTATGGGAATAGGGCTGTAAGCTAGCACAAGGGTTTTCTTTAGTTTATCAATATGAGCCTTCCAGATTAACTGATTATCTAAAACTACACCCAAATATTTAAACTCAGCAACACTCGAAATATCCAGAGAACAATTATTGCATGTGAAATTATTGCAGTTTAGTGACTGATATTTAACACCACGGATGGGTATGTTTCCTGTATAATCAAAGAACATCACTTTAGTTTTGGCACTTAAAAGCATTTCATGACTACTGAACCATTTACGAAGTACAACTAAATGATCTGAAATTTGCTGTTCCAAGTGACAATAACTATCACCATCACCAACGTAAGATAAAGCCAAATCATCGGCGAAAGCCGTAATACGTCCTAACAGATTTAAATGAAAAATGGATTCGATATACAGTAAAAATAAGAGAGGCCTAAGAACAGAGCCTTAAGGAACTCCTATACTTATTGGTAATACATCGCTGTGGATGTCTCTTATTTCAATTTTCTGCGAGTGATTTTTTAGGTAAAATTTAAAAACTCTTGTATATTGCCTCGAAAACAATACTTAAATAATTTCTTTAGAAGGACCCTGTGGTTGCCTATGTCGAAACGTTTTTGTAATATCTATGAAGAGGGTAGCAACTTTTTACCACTATTCATATGAGTAAACAAAGGAGTTAAAAAATTCAGTAGAGCATCTTCAGTTGGTAAACCTATTCTAAAACTAAACTGACAATCAGACATAATTTTATTTTTATTGATGAATGAAAGCATTCTTATTTTAATGAATAATAACTGATGTTTTTAAATTAGTTGGAAAAATTCCTTTAGAGAACGAAATTAAGATTGGTCACCATTTCACCACTAGGATTTCTAATGAACGAAATGACTTTATAGTTTTTATTAGGTTCACCAATAATCTCCCCAACGAAATTCCATTTATTGTTAATTTTAGAGATGTTCCTGAGTTTACGTGAATAGAAGTTTTCCTTTTCAAGCTTTCTAATTTATGTTCACATTTTAATCGTTGAGTAGTACTGTTGATAATTGAATGTTTTTTAAGTTTATTAGCTAAGTCATTTCTTGTATTCATTTTATTTAATAGTGAATTCGAGATCCACGGTTTGAGCTATATACATTTTTTATTTATCTGGATTATTGAAGTAGCATCATAAACATACAATTTAAATTTGGTAACAAAACTATCAAATGCAATGGAAGGATGATGGTGCTGTACACTCAGGTCAGACCAGTTTTCGTTGATTAAACAATTTCCAACGCACATGTCGAATTTCATCATAATCGGTTGAGAAATAGGCAAGTTCCATCTTACTTGGCCAAATTCCAGCACTTCATTCAAAAATCATTTTAGAATCCCATTTCCAACACAAAGAAAAAGCCAAGCTCCATCGTACTTGGTCATATTCCAGCAGCTTATGGAATAATCATTTTATAATCCTATTTCCATCGTGGATGTGAAATTTCACTAAACTCCGTTAAGAAATGGATCCTAATAGCCGGCCATACATATAATTTGCTACAGGTTCAACTTGAAATGTAAAAATTTCGTTTGAAGTGTAAAACCTGTAGTACTGTACAGTGTACACACATACAACCACTCACTTTTATATATATATCGATTGCTCAACTGCTCACTATACCCTAACCTAACCCCAACTCAACCCCAGTTCAACACGCGAACGGAATCCAGCTCAACTCTCAACTCAACCCTCGCAAACTCTACGCCAAACTCAATCCTCGAACCAGTATATATTAAAAAACTGTTCACAATATACTAATCCAACCCCAACACAACTCCAACTCAACTTCAACTGAAGCCGCAAATTGACCACTAATTCAACCATCAAATCAACCCCAAACTAAATGCCCAACTAAATTCATATATAAAAATTTGGTAAATACTTACATAACCAGGTATTTCGGACCAGCCGTTCTCGAGATACTATGGGTACAGACCTCCAGACATCCAGACGTCCAGACAGACGGACGGACATTATTTTTTATCGCTTTTTCAGACTCTTGAACTTTTTCAAAACGTCGAGAAAAGTGGCTTTGAACCAACCAAATGTTTGCTCATTTTTGACAGGATTTCAGTAATTTGGTCTTTCTAGACCGAAGTAATTTACATTGAAGGTTAAACCCAATTAAATTAAACTTATAATAGAAAACTGAAGCTTTACTATTTGGACATTGAAACTCGGCCTCCGTAGACTGCAAGAAAAGCGTCAGGTATGGGCACGAACTTCTCTTTGCTGAATTATTTTCTGCGCGGGCTAAATTCTTTTCTTTCAGATGCATTTCATAATTTTCATCGTTCGAGACACAGAAAATGTGCACTATCATTTCTCGGTTTGTAATTGAACAAATACATGGTGATTTTTTTTGACACTCAACGTAATATCGACAACACCACATTACCAAACAACTTTGCATTTATAGTTTATTACTTCGGTCTAAAACGACCAAAACCACTTTTCTCGACGTTTTAAAAGTCCCTGAGTCTGAAAAAGCAAAAAAAAAAATGTCCTTCCGTCTGACTGGATGTCTGGACGTCTGGATGGCTGGATGTCTGGATGTCTGGATCGATGGTATCTCGAGAACGGCTTGTCCGATTTGGATTTTTTTTTCGCCAAGCTGTTTCTATGGTCAAGGCGGATTTCTCAACCGATTATGATGAAATTCAACATGGGTATTGGAAATGGGATTCTAAAATCAGTTTTGGATGAAGTTCTGGAATATGGCCAAGTAGGATGGAACTTGGCTATTCCTTAACCGGGTATCATCAAATTTGACATGTGTGTTGGGAATGGAATTTTAAAATAATTTTTGGATAAAGCTCTGGAATATGGCCAAGTAGGATGGAACTTGGTTCTTCCTTACCGATTATTATGAAATTTGATATGTGCGTTGTAAATGGGATTCTAAAATAATTTTTGGATAAAGTTCTGGAATATGATCAGTTACACGGTTAGAAATATCAGTATAATTTTTTATACTAGTTTCGGTATAAAGTTCTAGAATACGATTTTTCGTGTTATATTGGGTACATATACCCCTGTTACTGTTTGACCTATATGGCTGTTGTTGTATAAGTAAATATATGTTGGTTAAAATAGAAATCAGTACTGTCAAAACTGTCACACCAACTTTATGACACAAGTGACAGGAGAATGCTATCGCCCCATTGAAAACACCAAACACCGAAGTTCTGATCACCTCGTGAGGTTTCAGTCCTTTATATTTTTTTAATAAAAAAAAAAAAAAGAAGCTGTAAAGCGGATAATTTGTTCGGCCTTCTATAGACAATCCGCCGATCGTTTTTTTGTTTGTGTATACAACTTTTATTTTCTATCTATGTTAACATTCTAAAATTCAAAACGATTCAACCACAGGAGCCACCCGCGTGACTTTAAAAGTATTACAATAATTGCAAGAAACCATGTTCCTTGAGAAAAACATTCATTTTGTCGGATAGATTTGTGGTGATGGCGTTCCTAAACTATGAAGCTCTTCTCTTTTATGATTAATTTATTAATATGTTAAACCATCTCATCTTACACAATCTGTTGTGAATGAGCACCTGTTCAAAATAAATTGTGTAAATGTGGGGTTGGTCCTTATAACGCAAAATTTATGTTGATAAATAAATAAATATGAAATTTTTAAATTAATCATCATAACCGTTGATTGGGCCGGGATCTTTCATAACGTAGTTTGACAATGGTGGTTTCACTGTCAAAGTATGTGGAATAATTGTAGGCAAACATTGCAAATGGGACCCATTTATTCTAGTTATTTTCTGTTTGCTGTACAATTTCGAAGATACTCACCGAGTGCCTTGGTCGGTTAGAAGTGATTCTAGCGATCCATATTTAAATGTCCATAAATGTTCGTGCTACCGTCACAGGGTCTGCAATATTGAGATCACATTGTATCTTTAAAATTGTCACATTGTATCTTTGTTGTTGACATTGCTATAAGGAATCGCTGAAGTGTTTGCAATTTTCATTTCACATTTCGTGAACTGGCCCACTTTACTTATCTGACAACTTTTACATTTTATAATAAAATCTTTGATTTCTGTGTTGCCTTTTCGTAATACAGAGTCGTGTGGCTTGCCAATCGACTTGACAACCATAATAGGGTGAATATGATTTAATTAAAGTGCGCAAAATACCCATGTGACCGTCTAATGGGCTAACAAAATATTCGTTAATTATTTGATAAATTTGATTTTCATCGGTCAAATAACTGATTTTGGAAATATTATGAGGCTGCCAATTTTTTTTTTGATATAATATTTCACTTAATGAAATTTGTATGTACATTCGTCTGGTATGAAGCCATCGGAAGTTAACGTGTTCGCCTGTACCACTGAACTGTCATTATGCGTAGAAGTTTGGAATTTTATATCGTATTGTAATCGTCCATCTCAAAAGTCTCCATCGAGTGATTCGTCTGGTAGGATTTGTGCTTTTCCAAACCAAGCTAATGTTTTATGATCGGTTCTGATTGTAATCGTTCGTTCCACAGTTAGGTAGTTTCGCTCGGCATTGTTGGTATTCGAATAGCATATCCAATCGATAAATCATTGTCCTTGTTTTCTTTGGTTAATACTGCTCCTAAAAAAATGTGCTGGCATCCGTTGTAATTATAAATTGTTTGGAAAAATCCGGATACTTCAAAATTGGGGGATTAATTAGATATTCCATTAAAATAGAAAAAGACTCGTCACAAAATGCGGCCCATATAAACGGGATGTTTCTTCTAGTTAATGCAATGAGAGGTTCTAAAAAAATATTTCTTAATCTTCTATAATATCAGCACAATCCAAGAAATGCACTTACGTCTTTAAAATTTTAGGGACATAAACATATTTTTTTGCATTGGTCTTTGGCTCATCTGGCTTTCTCTGGTGCAATCTTACGCCCTATATATAGACAATTTTCCTCCGTAAAATATACATTTATCAAGATTTAATTTGAGAATATAATGTCTAAATCTACTGAATACATCGATTCATTTTTTATCCCAGGTCATCCACATCGTACACATCATATACTATACAACAATATCATTCATGTAAACAAACATTTTAAACCTGTTTCTCCTGACAAAACGTTGTTGAAAAATCACTGAAATGTTTAAACTAAACAGCACGCGATTTAATTGAAAATGCCCTGCGTCTATGCTAAACGCGGTTTTGGGGCCGTTGAATTTATCGCCACTTAATGATAAGCAAGATCTAACGCCGAGAAATAATTCCCCAAATGATTCAATATACCAACTATGTAGGCATTTCTCTTAATTTGATCTCGTTAAAACGACGGAAACCCACGACAACTCTCAATTTCTTATATCCATCAGAAAATGGTTTCTTAAGGGTAACAAGTAGCTTGGCAACTACATTTGCCAGCGCTTGTAATTGATAAGCTGTCACAGGGAAGGTGAAAAATATCAGTAAATTCATGACACATTTTTAAAATTGAAGATTTTTCTTCAGAATTTCGATTTTCTGTTTAACTTTACGATAAGTCTAATGCGATCTTTGACATAAATTTGGATTTTAGGATAATGAAATACATACAATCCTTTTAAGGCAGAAATTCTTGCAATAGTATTTTCAATAAACAAACCAGATTGAATTTCTTTAGATTTAATTTGAAATTCTGATCCCGCGAAAGGTAACAACTGGTTCAGTTCTAGCTGGAATTTCTATTATATTATCATCAGACGAAGATAATTTAAAAATTATCGAAAATTCCTTGTCCCTCGATCGGAAAAGTATCGGCAACAATATGAAAATTATGAAACACGTTCTGGCAGTTTAGTAGAATAATGTTCGCTTTACCAGTAGCTAATGTCTCAACTTGTATAGACGTATTTATAGGAATCCGAATTTGATTCATTGCAAGTGTTTATTGAATACAAAGCGGCAAAATTTTGATATCATGATTCAAAATGATTAAAAAATTGTCTGAAGTCGACCAGGTTACTTGAATTGTTGAACACGGTGTTATTAAGGATTCCTCCTCGAAACTATGTGTTCGGATTCGAAACGGATGAGTATGAGTTTTCCGAATTTGACATTTTTTCGTTTGGTGATGTGTTATCCGATGATTTATTTCTAGTTTCATTATTCATTCAAAGATGCATTTTTTCAAGTTACGAGTATTTGGATCGTTCTTGCTGATTTATCATACGTAGTAAAATTTTTAAATTACCTATTTTTAAATAAATTATAACTAGTATTTTGCAATAAATTGTTCGGTTACGGACTTTTTGCAGTTATTTTGCGAAAAATTACTTTGCAGCGTTTGGTTACTATTACATGAACGATTTTTTTCGATTTTCAACTAACTTAAACATTTGTTTGTTTGATGTCCAATTTGTCGCCCAAGCTGACAACAAATATTTTTATATTACATAATTTACGTAATTTGCAGAATTTTGAATCATTTTTTCATCGATTAGCTTGTTCATTCAATCAAAATAATTATTGAAACGACACGCCTTTATAATTAGTTTAATAGATTCCCCCAAACGTCTCTGAAATGATCGAAGAGCTGTTGATGCGTTTAACGTCTTAAATTCTGTAGTGCAATCGACGTCTTTACAAATAGAAAATGCGTTATCCAAATTGCTTGACATCTGCTCAAGACGGTTTTGCGAACGTCCTCACGTCCTCATTTTTACTTTGTTAAATTTTAACCAGTTCCGTATGCAACTGTTCGACTGAATGCTGCTCATCGAATTGTTTTTCAAAGCTGGTTGAAAATCTATATAATTTGTACATGTTTGCAAGCTTGTACAATTATATGCTTTTAATTTCGTTACACCTAATTTTGTAATAAATCATTTGTTTGTTTCTTCCTTACCAGCATCGTAGCAAAGTATACAATTTGGAGCAATCGATTTAATTCCGATGAGTTACCATCAAATTCTGTGGAAATATGCTGCACTGCGTTCTAATTACTGGCTCTAGTCGACACGATATAGAAAAAACAAATTGTTTACTGTGAATTTTTGCTTAACACCAGTAAACAAATATATAAATGGTTTTCTCCAAGATTGACCTCGGCAATAAATAAACAACACTTGTACGATATATATACATATATGTACTTATTGGTCCATTAGAAAAATAACAATAATTAAAATGATGTACGATTTAACGTAATCACGCTATCACCAATTAGAGAAAGTTTGAGATTAGTCCAGATTTAGAGATTTTCGGGATTATGTTCTGTTTAGCATTGAACTGTACGGATAAAGCCGAGTTCTTGGCGTTGAGTTATGCATTGTTGATACAGTAATAATTTAAAGATCAAAAAGAATGGCAACTGTAGTAAGCACTGAGAAAAAAATTGAGTGCAAAATTAAGTGTATTGCTTTGGTAAATCTACAAAAAAATACAACAACAATTGCATTAAATAAATCCAAAAAAGACTCAGCTAAATCCAATTACTTTTTGAATTTACTTAAATCAAATCCGATTTTTAGTTTCAATACCTACCACTAGAATTTGCTTCATATGAAACACATCAAACAAAAATTAAATTCAAAAATAAATCTTTGCGGGTTGCTTTCTGAAATCTAAATCTAATCCTTTTTTACCAAAGCAATACACTTATTGTGAACATTTCTCCGTTTTCTACATTTATTTGCTTGTCTCTGAATTAGGTTTTGTTTTGTTGATGGTTTCGTGAATCTTAGGATCCCGGTATTATTTGTAAATCTCAAATAAACAATTAATCATAATAATTCCGTTAAGAAAACTGGTGTACCCGTTGCCCAGCCGTAATCAAGTTTAAGTTCCCTTCTTCTTCATATTAAAGTATTTCAGTTGGTTACATTTATTTGTGCCTGATTTGACATCAAAACCGTTCACGTCAACTCAATTACGTCCATTTTAACAATATGTACACAAAAAAATTAATTGTAATCTGTGATGATGGATTATGTAATTTCAAACATCATAAAGTTAATATAGCTGAATGGTTCTGTAAATAATCATTTATCACCAAAGATTCACCAAAAAGCTTGATAAATTGTCAAAAAATTTAATTTCTCAAATTCTTGTAACATTTCGGAACGCAAACGTAAGATCTTATCACCCCAAGAAGAAAGAACATAATTAAACATAATTTCTACCAGTATCGTACATCAAAACGGTACATATAGAACTTAAGATGAACATTTTTCCCCATTTCCCTTATCATCTCACCAAAACAATTCATCATCGTGTAAAACCCATAAATTTTCTTTTTGCTGTATATACTTCGTATTCTTTTGACTTTAAGACGTCGTAAATGATAATCATAACTCTACGATTATTTGCAGTATCGTATCCATAACAATAAGATGACGAACAAGAAGAAAACCTTAATTGTTTTATGAAAAGCAAACTATAAAAAATTACAAAAAAAAATTCTCGAAACGTGACAATTCCGTTGCTTTACAAATGGGCACAAACAATAATTTATTTTCACGGTGAATTATTTTTCGTTTTTTTTTTAGTTCGTTGTTGGTTTCAATTGAAATTGAGACGTTATGATTTCTTGGATTCCATCAAGGAAGTCAAATTTTGTTGTTTTCGTATACCATTTAAATCACATCTCGTACACGTACACATATACAAGCGATAATTGTTTTAAATAAACACCAGATGCTTTCTTATATCTTTCACCATCGCGCGCAGTTGAAAATTCATTTCGTCTAACAACTTTTCACTATAAAGTTACACAAAAGCTTAGTAAAAAAAAAAAAAAAATATTTTTGGTTGTTATTGTTGTAAATTGAATAAAATTACAATAATTTAATATTCATAATTTTCATCATCGTCGTCGTCGTCTTCATCTTTGGAGCACAAAACATATTTGCTATGTTTTTGCGTTCTTGCCGTTGTGTTTTTGCATTTTGTGCGATATGAATATCCCTATCACCGAGTTTCATCAAATAAAATAATAAAATACACAAACAACAATAAATAAATAATTTATTTAAATGCAAAAAGTATCAAGTTCTTGTATAAGTCTTGCATGCACATAGTTGTGTATTTGTACAAGAAAAGTTTTGAAAAAGAAATGAAATATATTAGAGCTGTCGAAACCATCCTCCTTACACCAACCCCACCCGCACCAGCTCAAAGTAACGAAACTTAAATCCAATTTTTTTTTATTACAGTTCTTTATATTTAATAGTTTTCTTATGGTTTTCTTCCCAACGACGATTTTGCTTTTAAAAAAAAAAAAAAGTTAAAATTACGGAGATAAGACACAATGTACACAGAAAAATATTAAACTCATAATCATAAGACACGATTTGAATATATTGTTTTAGATGTAGTATAATTGCTATAAGACGTTGAATAAATTGTTGTTTTTATTATCAAGCCAATGATATGTATTTGGAACTGATTGCCTTTCTAGATAACGACTGGGAAAAGTTTTAGATCCCTTCTTTCAAGTAGTAAACGATTTAGTGTTTTCTCATTGCAACATTTTCAAAGAGGTGTCCCATTGTCGGCCACCATTATACTGTCCAATCGGATTTTCTTTAAAAGCTGGAAGGGGAGGAGGTTCAGCGAAATTTGGCTAAAATCTATTAACTGGAGAGGTGGCAGTTTATCTCAACAACTTAAGAAGTAAAGAGATTACATTTAAAAAAGAAAATATTTGTGGTACCTCCTTCATTAAATATTTCCCACCCATCGATCTATTCTTCATGTTTTATATGCCGATATTCTTCATGCTTTATATGATCAGAATCAAACGACACAGAAAAGGGAAAAATTTCGCCCAAGCTTGTAGTTTAACAACGCCTCCAAAATGCGTCTAACGGACAACATCCCGCTAACTGTATAGGATGTGAAATAGGAAAGGAATTATTGTACAAAATCTAAGAAACATAAAGCGAGAGTGGCCGCTAATCGGTGGAATGCCTTGCAATATGATACTTTCCAAAATCCCGCTGGTAACTACAATAAACATGTACAATATAGCAGGCCGACAAACATACTCCCAGATTGTACAACACCGGGAAACAGTGAGTAATATGTAAAACGGCCAAAGCCTAGTTCTTCAAACAATTCTTAAAAATATAGAACTTAAGGCTACTAAATCAACAAAGAAGTCTGGACGATAAGCAAGAAGCAGTGAATACAATCAATTCCATTATATAATAATCTATGAAAATGAATAAGAACACCGCCAATTGAAATGCAAATGGACTGATAAAAGATTTATAAGTGCCTAATTTCAGAATAACCAGAGGTGGCTCAACTATATTTGCGAAGGGAAACATCAAACAGTACAAAAGAGTAAAAACTGATATTATTCAAATACCAACAAATAATGTTCGATTAAACAATCAAAAGGCAATCAACATATCTTCAATATATTGCCCTCCACGCCTTAGGTTATAAACCTACCTAAAGAAAATTATATCACGTTACTCAAATTTCTCGGTTTTAACTTCATAATCGGAGGCGATTTTAATGCTAAAAATAGATAATGGGGATCAAGACTAACAATCCATAAGGGTTAGAAGCTGTTTCCAGCTGGATGAGCTCACTTCGAGTTCCAGTATAGAGGTAACCCAACATATTGGCCAGCGAATACAAACATACAAAATTTGATAGATTTCTTTGTAACAAAAGGGATATTTAAAAACTACGTTTTATTCGAAAACACTTAAGGAATTTCAATTGACCAAATGCCGATTGTCATTATGATACTCATTGATACTATTACCAAAAAAGAAAATTTGCCTAGGTTAACAAAAATTAAAACAAACTGGAATCTCTTCAGAAACTTAGCCGAAGACAATACTGAATTATAATTACCAGTTTTAAAACTCCGGCTCAACGTAATGATCAATTAGAGCGTACTCAAACCAAACGGAAATCACGTCAGCTATCCAGTAGAAGTGAAAAAAATCTGACAGAGGAACCGATCACCACAAAGCAAATCACGACTTAATTATATTATTCAAGTAACAAATTGAAAATGTTTATCAAAGAAATCATGTATAAATCTTTTAGCGAATACCTAGCCGGCCTTTCTGGTCAAAAGAACACTAATTATCCCGCTTGGAAAGCAACTAAAGTACTTAAAAAGTCTAAAATACAAATATGTACGTCCAATCAAAATTACTATGGGACTTGATCTAGAACTTCCAAAGAAAATGCTGCTTGTTCAATACACATTTCAACCGCTCAAACTGTATCTTTAGATATACGAAAATGTACACAAACATTTTAGGATCTTTTTCGTTATAAAGTTTTAATTTAAATTTAATTATTGTATGATTTACAAGAACATTTAATATCTATGTATAATTACTTATATTGGCGTAAACCCCTTATGGGTGCTTCAGAAATTTGGTAAATGACAATCTTATTAGGCACATAACAGAACAATCCAATTTGTACGCGCATCAAAAGAATATTGGAACGAAATTTACAGTCGATTCTAATGACATGCGGAAATTTGTACGCGTGTTAGGTGTTAGTCTTTATGTCAGTATATCGCTATCTCGACACACGGATCATATTGGGGAAGACACGGATTTGAAGCGATCCGACAAGTGATAGCTGTTCTTAGGTTCGAGAAAATTCGTCAATACCTTCACTTTAACAATAATTCTTTTGCAATCGATAAAGACCAACCAGATTATGATCGGTTGTACAAGGTTCGACCGCTTATAACACATTTTAATGAAACCTTCGGTTCAGTACCACTGGTACCTAGGCTTTGCGTAAATGAGCAAATGTGCGTAACTAAAATGACAGGAACTTTTCTTTGTCGATATATCCCGAACAAGCCGCACAAACGGGGTTTAATCTCTTCTCGTTTTGCGATACCAGCGATTTTTCTTACGCATTCGAAATTAGTTGTGTTGCTGGGGATAATAAAACTCCCATAGACGCACCTGATCTTGGAGCATCGTCGAATGTTGTTGTTCGTCTTTCAAAGAATATACTTTATTTCGATAATTTTTACACGTCCATGAATCTGTTAACATACCTACACAGCAATGGAATACTGGGGAAAAAGTGGAACAAGGATACTCTGAGGAGTATGTGGGAGCTGCTTATGGTTCGACATTTCGTCAGTTTTGTGGTAAAACACAAAAACCGTACGGCTTCTGTCAACATATGTTGGCACGAAACCATTTATTTCGAGCAAAACGCAGCGCCACCGAAAAACAACTGTATGAAATTGATTATCCGTACATAATTAAAGACAACAACCGGCATATGGGGGGTGTCGGTTTGATAAAACCCGTAAATGGTCGAACCGTATTTTTTTTCACCTCATCGACATACCCATTTTAAACACCTACATACATTCTGTACCACAGACTAGACCTAAACCAAGAAAAAATTAAGCTTCCAACATTTGAACTGAATCAGTCTGTTTGAAAGGAATGATGGCAGAGTAGAAACATGTTGAGCGACTATCTAATGCATCGCAAACAGCTTCCCCAAAACCAACCAAGAGAGTATGTCTTCCCAGGGCATCTATCCATTACGATAAAGTAGATCATTAGTGCATTTTTCGTGAGCGATCAGGCCAATGTAAATTTCCAAAATGCACGTTTGAAACACAAGCATGTTGTGTGAAATGCAATCTTAGTTTGTGTAACTCACCGAATAAAACATGTTTCTATGATTTCCACAATAAATAAAAAAAAATGACAGATCCAGAAGTTTATTATGACAGAAATTTATTTTTGAATGAATTTTTTTGTTTCACTTTATCTTGTGAATAAATAATATTATATTTCAATAATTTGTTTTATTTTGTCTTACTGCATAAGGCCGCCTAAAGGCGAAAAATTGATTTTGAACTTTAAATTCACCCTTTTCAACACCATTTCAACATAGCCTGAATTTGTCAGCTCGAAAAAAATGCATGCATTACTTAGAGGGTTAATATCAAATTACTATGGGTCGCCGGTCGGTTTGAACATTGTAGATGCTTTCCTGAACAGAGTGATTTAAATTCTTAACGATTTTCAACAGTATACTAGCGATGTATAACTGGAGCTAATTCTTAAATCGATGATTTAAGAAAATCCATGACTTCTTTTAAGGATTGCCCCTGCTCAAAATAATGGAAACTTTTTGTAAAATGTAAATGAATGGTTTCCCATTAGAAGCTGGAAATATTTTTCGCAAAGGTCTGTTTCTAGTTTTAGGTTTAAGCCCCTATTTAACCCTAGAAACTGCATCGCGATTTTTTTTTACCTATTCCCGTATCGCGGAGTGAAAAAACACCCCAAATTTACACTCGTATCTCGGGGCCAGCATTACTTTGATAGTTCCATGGGGGCTCATTGTTTTCGTTTTTTAATCTAAAATTGCGTGAACCAAGTAGTTTTAGCCAGAAGTTTGAAGGGTTTGAGAAAAACGGATAAGAAGGGCGAAAAACGTGAAAAACTAGCAAAAATGACAATTTCCGTTACATGTACGACATCTCAGTGAGTTTTTAACCAAATTGAGTAATTCCAACGGGGTTATAAATCGGAGATATTTTAAGGAGGCGCAAATTGGTTATAATTGGTAAGAATTTCGTTCAAATTGGAAAAAAAACATCTTTATTTGAAAGGAAAAAGTACAATTTTGAGCATAAATCTTAAATTTATTATTACACATTTTTTATCGCGATTTCTTTTATCATTCTTGCACACCGCATGCTTGACAGAGAACAGCCCTATGCTCTGGACATGCGAAGGCATTACACCGAGAGCATTCTACTCCATATTTTCGGTCGATGGTTCTGGGACAATGAACACGCCTCCCCTGTCTTCCTGTTCCACCTATGCCTCGTCGGATTGGCCCTTCATCCAATATTTCTTGAATGCAAAATACAGTTTGTCGTGGCAGATTGGTCAACTCTTTCCTTCTCTGGATATAAAGAAAAATTGTAAGGTCGTGGACTTAATTTTTCAAGAAATCTCTCTTGTTGAGTGGTGGATTTTGAGCATTGAAATTGTATATGATTGAAGCGTTTATCCCTGATTGGTCCAGCATCCACATGAAAACTCTCATTGGCCATCGTTTCGTTTTTCGTGCTGTTGTGTATTCGTAACACATCTGGTCGAAAGTGTCAGTGCCACCTTTTATCATGTTGTAAAACATAACCATCTCTTTTTTATTCGTATTCTCAGCTATTTCTCGCAATCGATGGAATCTTGATAAAACAAGAACCACTTTATTCTTCTTGGGAGTAAAGGAAACTAAAATTTTGGTTCGGTCAAAAGCGAATTTTGAACTTCCTACCTCACCAGCTTTTTTGAAAGAAAGTGGTATTTGAGGTTTATTTTTCTTCAGTGTCCCAACCATCGTGAGGTTCTTTTCTAACATGGTATCGAAAATTTCGGTAGAGGAAAACCAATTGTCGCATGTTATATTTCTGGAGCTTTCATGTATTGGCTCGCTCAACTTCCTGACATAATAGGATGGTACTTTTTCTTTCTTATCGTCCAAAACCAATTTACCAACATATGGAATTGCATTCACCAGATAAAATGTTTTTGAGTCATTCAAATTGACTATTTTTACACCATATTTATCCGGTTTTTGACAATTATAGACCTTAAAAGGGCAGCGCCGACGAAAAGACAACAATTGTTCGTCGATGGTACAGTACTTTGCTGGGCTGTATAGGCAAATGAGCCAGATCCTGCAAGTTACAGAGGAAGTTATTTAAAATGCTCCCGATTCATTTGGAAATGGTTGTGATAAGATGCACGGTTCTAAAAATGTGTGCATTTGAATTAACCGAACCGCTTTGTCTATACTTTGCCTATTACCACTCATTCTAGTCGAATATAGGAGTTTCCAATTCAGGGTAAGTTACTGAAACTCGACCTATTTTTAAAGCAAGGTAAAAATCTTCATTGTGTTCAATACTTAAATTATTTGAATTACTTTGCGTTCTGAAAAACAAAAGTTTATTGAAATAAGCGCTATTAACTCAATCATCAAACTCAAGTAATTGTAATTACATCAATATAAATAGGTGAAAAATTAAGCCACTCCAATGAAAGATCTATAATTCTATATGACAAATGAAATTCGAGAAATGGGTCGCCATTTATCGATAAATAAACTGAAATTCCAAAAACATTTCGATCAAACATTCACGAACATTTTCTTTACTTCCGTTGTCATTTTTAACGTTTATTTCCAATATCTTGATCATCTACTAAAACAATGGGTTTTATCAAAGCAACCTTGATTATACTAGCCATAATCTAAAAAACGAAGCTTTTATAAGGGAATTAGAAACGACGAAAAAATCAAAATTTCCATAGTAAAACACATAAAACATATGGGAAATCACTTTTTTTCCTAAGACAAATTTGTTAATGAAAACGTTGCAAATTCTTAATTATGATTTCTGAAATATTTTCATAAATGTTTGAATTTCAACATATATAAATCTCGTTTAAGTAAATCGTTTTAATTTTCTTGTAATAATTGATTTATTTAAACCAAAATATAAAAAAAGTTCATAACAATAGCGTTCTGGTCAAATTAAAAAGAAAAGTTTACTACAAATCGTGTGCATTAAGTCAATATACATAGATGGCAGTGGGCAGTAAACATTTTGAAAAATCGTACCAAAAATTGCCACTTGGGGAAATTTCAGTTCAAAAGTTGTAGGAAAAGCAAAACAAATTCCCAAAATATTAAAGAACGTGTCATAATTTTGTGATTAAACAATCTTTTTCGTATTTTTCTGTATAAATCTGAGACATCTAGTGTACACTAGTAAAACTAAAGATAAATTTAGCAAGTATTATTTTAATTCGTCAGAGCCAACTTTGATGTATTTTTCAAAATGAAAGTTCCAAAAATATATTTTAGAAATAATTTAATTTTAATATTTCTGCAATTAATATTTACTTAATACCAATATACCCTTCTTGTATATTGCTGCTAAATATATGTATAACACTTTTGTATAAAAATTTTGTAACATTTTTGCTTTTTTCATTGTAAAACTTGAAGCTAAAAAACACCATTTTTACTATGGATTCCTATGGGAATTAGTGAAAAGTTATAGATGGTGTGATTAGTATGTCTACTTACCACCAGAGTATATGAACGTTGGGTCAATGCGTTTTGTTTACATTTTTTTTATATGGAGTTTGATCAAAAACAGCTCTATTAAAATTGAAAAATAATCAAAGAAAATTACTATGATACGAATTGAAAAATAAAATAATTGATTAACAAAAGAATAATTATTATCTTTTTAACATAAAATAAATAGAAAAACCTTTGGTTTACAAGAATTTGATGTATAAACATCGAACATTATTTGTGTTTTGTGAGGTTATGTCAGATGCTTTATGTTTGTTTTTGTTCAAGAATTTAAATTTTTCTTCAACATTTCTATTAGGAGCTCCTTGCTGATCATTGTTTTTTTGAAAATTGTTATTCCAGGCAGCTTAAATGGTTCTTTTAACATAAAATTTACCGTACAAAATTTAAATAATTTATGATTTTATATTTCGTTTTCCAAAAAATTAAAACGGCGACCCGCTTATTTTATGTTAAAAATAAACAAATCCTTCTTTTGTTAACAAATATCATTTAATTATTATTCGCGTCGAGGTAAATTTCATTCATTTTTTTAAACTTTTATTAGATCTGTTTTGGGCTAAAATCCATATAAAAAAAATGTAAACAAAAATTTTGACCCCGTAACGTCGCGACGTCTTGTGGAATAAAGGTTGAACTGATGTACTAAAACACAATCTATACCACTAAAAAAGCTTCGAAAAAATACGTCATAATGATTATAGCTCTATACTCTAGAAGGCTCTGGGGCCTTACTATTGTTTTCGACCATCGCTTCATCGCCTTCGTTTTTGATCGCTTCTCTCTGAACGTCTGCCAAAAATATTCGTACTATTGCTTTCGATCGTCAACAATATTTTAGTACTATTTATTTCTCGTATTACCAGCGTAAAATTTAAAATTTAGTACTATTATTTTGTTAAATGTTAAAAGTTTGAATTGTTGTAAATTTTTTATTTTTTTTCTGCTTGACCGAAAATACAAATAAATAATTTAACATAACCTCAAAAATTAAAATTTATTGTATATATGTTACGGCTAATGTGCATAGAGCGGCGAATATGGACATTCGCCGGTAAATGTGCATATTCACCTGCTACTTTGGGTAATGTGAGTTCAACCTACATTTACCTACTAAATTTGGATAATGTACACATTTGCCACTTAACGCTGGTAAATGTGGATAAATTATTTATTGTAGATTATTTATGCTAGTTTACTTTCTGCTTAAGAAAGAATAAGGATGGAACTTCGCTATTTCCTTCGCTATTTGACATGGGCGATGGAAATGGGATTCTAAAACGATTTTTGGAAGAAGTTCTGGAATATGGCCACTTAGGAACAAACTCGGTTATTTCTTAACCGATTATGATGAAATTCGATAAGTACGATGGAAATGGGATTCTTAAATGATATTTTAAGAAGTTCTGGAATATGGCCACATAGGAACGAATTCGGTTATTTCTTAATCGATTATGATGAAATTCGACAAGTACGATGGAAATGGGATTCTAAAATGATATTTGGAAGAAGTTCTGGAATATGGCCAATTAATACGGAACCACGCTGTTTCTTAACCGATTCTATATAATCCGATCCTACGTGCGGCATGCAGTGCGACATGCTTGCTGATCCCGGCTCCTACGTCCCCTGAAGTTTAAATCTAGAGCCTCTGGGAGGGCTAAGCGGGGAAACCGCAGCGACCTCCCGCGTGCCCATGAGAGTTACCGAAGCCGTTAGCCTCTACAATTCTAAGTTATATTAGTGGTTGATGATAAAAATACTGTTTATTTATGTTAATTAAACCGCGTGCGCGTAATGAAATTCAATAAATTATTATTAAATTTCATAATAATCGGTTAAAAAACAGCGAAGTTTCATATTAATTGGCCATATTCCAGAACTTCTTCCAAATATCATTTTAGAATCCCATTACCATCGTACTTATCGAATTTGATCATAATCGGTTGAAAAATAACCGAGTTCGTTCCTATGTGGCCATATTCCAGAACTTCTTCCAAAAATCATTTTAGAATCCCACTTCCATCGTACTTGTCGAATTTCATCATAATTGGTCAAGAAACAACGAAGTTCCACCTTAATTGGCGCCATTCCAGAACTTCTCCCAAAAATCATTTTAGAATCCCATTTCCATCGTACTTATCGAATTTCATCATAATCGGTTAAGAAATAACCGAGTTCGTTCCTATGTGGCCATATTCCAGAACTTCTTCCAAATATCATTTTAGAATTCCATTTCCATCGCTCATGTCAAATTTCATCATAATCGGTTAAGAAATAGCCAATTTCCATTTAAAAAATCCCACATTCTTTCTAATTTAATAATGGTATACTGGCATAAATTTAGTGTACAAATTTCCATTTCTAGAGGAAAATTACATTCACCAATGACCTATGGGAAATGTGCACATTCACCGGAAAATGTACGAAATATGAGTATTTTGTTCAACTTATACGCACATTTACCGCCAATGTGTACATTCTTCTATTTTGCCGTAACATATATACAAAATCAAATTATTAAAATTAAAAATTTTAATTAAAATAACTAAAATTATAAAAAATAAACAAATAATGAACAAATAAGTACTTACACAAAAAACAAAATTATCAATTAATTCGTTCGATGACAGTCGAAAATGAAGGATGAAGAAAAATACATCGTAAATTTTCGAACGCTGTCTATAAATTTCGATCACATCGAAAGCAATAGTACCAATTTAATAAAACGAACACAAAACGAAGGCGATCGAAAACAATAGTAAGGCCCCTGGTTTTATTCCATAGCTCAGTTTAGTACTAAGTAGCTCTTTTGATATTTTCTACAAATGCAAAATATGTTAAATAAGGTTACCGACGTAGTATTCTACTAATACTCTCCATTATGGTTCTACGACCCGAATAATTTGATTTGACTTATTTTCAGATGTCTGGTTGTTTGTGTAAATCAAGTTGATCGTATGCCACAAGACTAGAGAGACAACAAATTTGAAGCAAAACTCTGTCGAACTGAGTAATCTCTTCAACATGTATCTACTGTTCCTATATTTGCTATTGTATATGTATGTCGTATAAAATAATTAGCCAATATCATTTTTTTTTAAATCTCAATGGAATGACAATTTCATTAAAAAGGCGCTGGTTTACAAAATTTATTAAAGGTGCCACTCCTAAATTCAATCTCCCACTCTCGAAATTAAAAAAAGTTATTGTTGTTGAAGTCTACTGTACATTATTATTTGCTTGAACAAAATCTGACACATAAGAAAACAAAATTTCAAACAAAAGAAGATTACCAGCGATTTTCGATTCCATATTCGACCCCAGCACAATATAACAACGAAAGCAAAAAAACAAAAAAATTCCAAAAATTAATTTTTATATAAAAAACTTTTATCAATAGAACATCAATCAAACTTTACCATATTTAGGCACAACAAAAAAAAATTAAATTACAAAAATTCAAACAACGATTTTTTTTTTATTAGTTTTGACATTTTCCAATTGTTCAAGCGATAAAAATAAGATAACAAACAAAAAAAAAACTTTTTCGAATCTTTTTCATCTTTTATACAAATTGGGATTTTACAAGATAAATTCCAAAAACAAAAATTTAAATTTAAAATACAAATTCGGCACAAAAAAATTGTTTGAACCATATTACGCTCACGGTTGAATTGAAATTAAAAAGACAACAAAAAAAAAATAGAAAAATTGTATAATATAGTATGTAAGATGTATACTGAGTCCCGAATATTTGCGATTTATCACAAGTCTGGTATACCATCATCGACGTATGTATACAGAATCAATATCACAACGTTGACACAATTTAATCAAAAATTCAGGAATTTTATCGCAGCACAACTCAAAGGAATCTCGGCAAAATCTAAAAAGAATTTTCTGTATACCAGTACATACATATACACAGTTGCACGTTTTGTTGTTGTGATGCCGCTACATTGTTAGGATTTATTTTTTTATTTAATTTCCAATTTTCCTTTTTTGATTACATAAAAACCATAACCAAAAACCGAAGATAACGCAAAAACGTAAAGAAGAATAGCAAACACACAAACAGAAAACCCTTAAAGAAGCTTAATTGACTACGCTTTGTTATCTGGATGCATGGATTATGGACTGTGGAGGAATACATGTCAGTAAATATTTGTATATCGTCTCGGGATGATAACAACGATGAGGAAAAGTGGCTAGACCTTTTTGTTTTTATATTTTTTTTTTGTTTGCATGTACGAGTAGCAGTTCTGTTGTTGCGTTGTGTTCTGTATTTCTCATCATGTCTTTGAGATTAAATTTATTGTGTTGTTGTAACTGCCTTGTTTATTGTGTTCGGATGTATTGTTGCTTCTTGTAATCACGATTTTCCTATTGTTATTCAGTTTTATAGATTTTTCATTTTCGATGCGAGTAAACACAAAACCAGAAATTGGAAAGATAAATATAAATTACAGAACTCTTGTATGCTTCTTGTTTTGTAGGATAATATACTTAAATATAACAGATGGTTCGGAGGATTAGAAATTTGTTAGCGTAACATTCCTTGTATTAAAATCTTTCCGGCATTCCACTAAAATTTAAATTGATTTCAAATTTTTTACTGCATTTTTTAATAAATTCCAAATTCAAATTGTGCTTGTATAATAATCAATAGACAACCCAAAAGCAATTTTAAAAATTTGTTAAAAATTAATTCGATTACAAGAAATTAAAGACAAAAGTCAAATGAAAAGACAAGTCATCAAACTGAGCCAAAAGTCAAATCAAACGTCAGGCAAGTCAAGTAATATTTAAACTTGGGTTTCGATTCACGTTGACCAATTTTTATATATCATCGACGAGAAACGCAAAATGTGCACGTAAATTTTGTTTTTCAATTTTCCGTTTTCCATATTAAACGAAACAGGAGGAAATTGTTAGATGCCGAATTTATTTCACCTGAAGAGGATTGCGAACCTGCCATAGGAGTTGACCCAAAACTATGCTTATTACTAAGTGGTTTCCGATCCACGTTGACTAATTTTTTTAGATATGCTTGTTTGATGATCGAATTGGACGTTAAGTTGGTTAGTTAGTTGGGGGTCGATTAGCGGGTTTTGTTGTGGTTGAGCTGGGGTTGAGTTATAGGGTTGAATGAGCAATTCAGTTAAAGATTTATTTAGGGGATGAATTGTTTGGGGGTAAGTTAGAGTTATCCAGAATTGAGTTCATGTACGCTACATTCTGACCATGTTGATTATATGAATTCAACTGAAACCTTACAAATTCTATTTTTGTGGTATGGTGAAATTCTGTGCTATGAGAATATGCCAATTTTCGATTTTAATTACATGAACAACACTGAAAAAGATGTTTACAATTCTTTCACAGTCATAGATGGCATTTATTCAATTACGCAAAAATTATTACGGCGCAAATTGGTAGTATTACACTATCTGATTTTACTCAACGCATTTTTGAGTGGTCTTACCATTATTATTTTGGAGTTTATTAAATTTATTTAATATAATCGTTTTTTCACTCTACCATTATTGTTTACAACTTCAATGTTTTTATTGAGTGACCGTTCATTTCCATTTGATATTTTTTTATTTTGGCATAAAATGTTTAATTTAAATTTTTCGGAGAGTTTTGGTTATTGTATTCTTAGATCATTATTTTATGTCTTTTTCTGTTATGAGTGAGTTTAATTTTGTGTACCAGAATATAAGAAGCATGAGAAGGAATTCGGCTAGGCTGCTGGCTTACATTGAGTCTGCATCCGTGAAGCCGTTGTTGATTGGTTTGTCTGAAACTTGGATCTTTATTGATGAAATTGACAACTTCGGTCTGCTTGATTATAATATAACCTGCTTGCTAAATGTAATGAGAATTATACATTCGGGGGTGTGGCAATTTACACTAGTAAAATGTTAAACTCGATAAGAAGTTCAATCTTGACTTTAGGTCTTTTGCTGGTGTTGGCATTACTTTTTCTTGGCGTTCGAGAATGTTGTGTGCTGTATGTATTTACAGACTGCATGACGCTGATATTCAAGTTTTCATTGATGATTTCACTAGACTTACTTCCACATAACTTGCCTTATCCAAACCTTCTAATTATGGGGGATTTTAATATTGGTTTCGTTCGGAAAACTACGCATATAGATAATCTATTAGTAATTTCATCTAGTTTTGGTCTTGAGCTATTAGTTGATGAACCTACCAGGATTTTTAAAACCTCTGCTACCTGTATTGATAATATACTTTTTCGGTTTGACCACAGATTTTTTCAAAATATTTCATACAAGGTGCTTAATTTGAATATCTCAGACCACTGTCTAATTTATGCTAAATTTATAGGGTATACTGTACAGGGCTCGAATAAAGGTCAGACCAAGACAAATGTGAGACAGATGTCTCGAATAGATTATGATTGCTTAAAAGAATTACTTATAAATGAGATATGGATCAATGTTTATAATGAGTCTAATGCGTCTTTAGCTTCTGATAATTTCATTAATCATTAAAGGTCTTCTGGCTAATTCTACTAGATCGGTCTCAGCCAATCAAACAGCCAAGCTTAAGCCATGGATGGCTGATAATTTATTAAAACACATACGCAAAAGGAATTCAATATGTTACTTAGCAAAAAAGTTTCCAAATAATAGTAGACTATAGCTAACTACAGTCGCAAACTATGTGATATGGTAAACCTTAAAATTGAGCAGACTAAACAACACTTCTATTCAAAACAGTTTGAAAAAAATGGCATGATGCTCGTAAAAACTGGCAGACTGTTAATAATATAATTGGTGAGCAACCTGGTAATCCTGAAATCAAAGAAATTAATGGTCTTAATGATGTTACTATTTCGGATTCTGTAGCTATTGTAAATGAATTCAACGATTTTTTTGTGTCTATAGGAAACTCCAATGATCCGACTGTGATGGATGTCTTGGAAGGAAATCGAATAGCATTATGATGTCACGAATAGTTGTTATTTCTCACCTATTTCTCCTGGGGAACTGTCTATAATATTATTAACTCCCTAAAAAATAAATCATCTCCTGGGTTAGATGGAATTCCAAATAGTGTTGTTAAAAACATGGCTTGTTACCTTGTTGACGTCTTGTCTTTCATCTTTAACTTAACTGTAGAAAATGGTGTTATTCCTATATATAAGAAAAATGATAAAACTTGTCTAAGCCACTATCGACCAATTTCTCTTCTTTCTGTCTTCTCCAAAATCTTTGAATCAGCTTTTTATTTGAGGTCGAGTTGTTGGTTGAGTTGGGAGTTGAGTTTAAGGTTGAGTTAAAGTTGAGTTTAGAGTTGTGTTGAGGCTTCCGTTGGGGGTCTAGTAAAGGTTGATTTGGGAGTTGAGTTGTAGGTTAGATTGAGTTGACTTGAAGTTCTGATCACCTTGTGAGGTTTCAGTCCTTTTGTAGCGATTTTGAGTTGAGAATCATAAGCTTCGAAGGTGTTTGGTCGTTGTGTTTCTACCATGTGTAGAGTTATTATTGAATTATTGGTATTGATTTGGAAATCACCATAGAGGGGAAAGAAACAATGAGTGATAAATTAAAATTAATTGTTATGCTGAAATTGAAAAATGATGACACGAAGGTTTCTCTCTCTTGATGGTTATAATGATCGGTTACCAATACGTTGGTGCATTGCTACGTTTAATTTTTATTTTTAAATGTTTGCAGATAATAATATTGATTAAATTTTGATTTTGAGAAAACTCGGAGAGATGGGAAATAGGAGATTGATTTCTATAGTATTTTTTTGTTGTTCTAATTTTATTAGTGTATTTTGGTTTATATAAAGTTTGTGTCTTAATTATTGGATTTGATGATTTGAGAAGAGTATGCTTCTTGGTCAACCAGTTTCTCACATTAAATGTGGTGGTAGATAGAAAATGCAGTGGGGAGGAGAATACTGGAGATTAAAAAAAAAAAAAGAGAAAAGAAAAATTATCTTGCTGGATGATGGACAAAAAATTTTTTTTTTTTTTTGGATCGAGACATCTAAGAGGACGGATCGTGAGCATTGGAAGAAAAAAAAAACTGATTTGGAGTTCCTGATTAATATAAATTAATTAATTAATTTTTGGCCACATCTTTAATTTTTTTTCATAAGTATATACTTATTTATTTTGATATATATTATTATAATTAATATTTTTTTTTATATATGTATGCATATATTTTGAGACAATTTAAATACCGATAATTACAATTTTTTTTGTTTGGTGATTGTGAATTTTGAATGGGTATTCTAAATAAACTAGATACTGTATTCTGAGTGATTTAATTTGTGGGTGAAATACCAAATATTTTTTTTTTGTACATGTGCCTGCATAGTAGAAAATTGATTCCAGAAGCTACACAAAAATGGATCCTGTCGAAACCACATGGTGATTATATCATACGCAGCGGCAATGTGGGAAATTGAATGAAAGAATTAAATATATTTGGTTTTGTATTTTGTTAATAATTTTTTTTTGTTCTTAATTTGGTAATTAACAGTTTGATTTATTTATTTTTTTTTTTGTTGATTTCAATTTTTGATATAATTACAGTTTGTTTTGTTTGTTACACGGAGTCACTCGCTTAAACTACTACGCCCTAAGCTCATGCAATCAAATGAAGTCAGGGAAATTAAATAAATAAACGCGTGTTTTTCGGTATTTTCATTGCCTTAGTGCAAAGTGGCGCCCAAATAAAATTTTATTGTTTATTGAATGCGAGAAGATTTTGTGTATCATTTATTATAATTAACTTCATTTTCATCTGATTTAACTTAATATTCCGAATTTCCGATATGGTGGATTTCCAAATCATATGATAGTTTTCTGAAGATGCTGTTTTTTTTTTGTTTATTATTTATTTATTTAGTTAATTAGTTTATATAATTTTGAGATCTTCAAATAAAATTATTTAAATTTTGATTTTTTTATAACGTTAAGAAAGTTTTTGCATTTTATTTAATCTGAGCAAAGAAACGCGTTACACTTTGTATTCCTATTATTTCCTCAATGACAAAGGGATACTATTAAACTTATTACTATACAGGAGTAGAAAAATCTACACTTCAGTTACACATTTTGAAAATATTACTTATTAATTTCTTCTACATAATGGATAAATTAGATACATATCGAAACGAAACAGATTGTGTACGACTGTACAATGACAAGCATTGTCGAACTTTATTTACAGGGATTGCGCCCTTATCGACACATTGTCCGGATCGAAATGAGTGAGGTCATAACTGGAACGACGACTAATTAATTCTAATTCCTTGTCTCAGTAAGATGGAGTGAGGAACGAAGAAAAGGATGTAATATCTTCCAATATTTTCTGAAAATTACTGATCAAAATATTTTTTATTATTAATGCTTTCTGTACCTAATGTCAATAACTATTTCAGCGTAGATCTCAGTGCCGTGTTGGTTTTTATGTTGCATTTTTGTTTGCTTGATCTTTGTTTGGTGCGATTTTCTGTGTGCTTTTTGTGTTCATGATAGTTGTGATCTTTGGGTGAAGGAGAAAAGGTTACCGAATCCAAGCTCTGTGTTGGGCTATATGCGACACGTTGTTACAGATGACGAATCCATTTTTTTGGTTTGTGAAAACTTTCGTTTTATGGAACTCAGTAGGGTGGGTAACACTGACGGATATATTGTTCATCAAATAATTATCATCATTGCTTTTGGTAATGAATTCCCTGGTTGATGAGTCAGCCCACTAGGTAAATGATTACGCACAAATATTTTTATTTTATTGTTTTGAACAAATAAATGTTGAATTTGGCGTAAAATTTAAATATGTACACACGCATATCAACTCAGTTTTACATACGAGTATATAAAAAAATATATAAAAAATTGTTTGGTATGTAATGAAATTCCTGTGGTGGTTTCATTTAACTTGAAGCAACCGTCGAGTACTTATTATTTTAATGTATAATAATATATAAGAGCAATAAAGCTCTTGGTGCTACTATATCTTTAATAAGTGAAAAACAAATTTTTAACCAAAAAATTAAAAGTTAGTGGTGTGGAGACACAAACCAAATGGGCCGGTTTTTCTTTGATACGGAGTTAGAATTCCATTAAATTCTACAGGCATATTGGTATCCAGACATATTGGTATTTTCAGGCAAATTCCTGGTGTTAAACTTAACAGTCATCACGATGCGGGGAAAACTGTTAAGAGGAATATTCGTCAAATTAGCAGCAATTTCGCGAGCAGCTGTTTCAGCATATAGCCGGTGTCCATTATTCTATTTTGGTCTAAAATATTCGAGAATATAGTGGTCTACTTCCACTCCGTAATTTTGTTTTTTGGATATTAGAAAAAGTCAAAATGTGTATTGTTTGTCAGCGATAGTGTTTAGGCATTCTGTAAATTACAAAAATAAATTATTTCGTAGTTTTGTGCTTTGTCTCTACGTCTGAAAACGTAGTACTTATGAAAACGTAAATCGATGGTAGGTTTTTTGAGAAAAAACGATTAGTGCCAAAACTACTGTTTTTAATATCAACCACTGGCAAATTTGTGTGTTTAGTCAGTACAGATTTGTGTAATATTACTTTTACATTTTTCCACACACATTTTATAGGCCCTCGGCCGGGATGGCCTTTAGCTCCTTCAGCGAATTACTTTTTACGACTTCAATCGATTCATGGCGTGTTCCCCGGAGCGGATATTTGGGTTTCGGAAACAGGAAAAAGTCACAGGGTACGGTGGCTGAGCGATGACTTTTGGTCAAAAACAAAATCAGTCATAATCAGAGTGGGAATCGACAATTAATTTTCATTTGCCCTAACAGACGCAATGTGAACTGGTCGCTGAGCTACCTCAGTTCCGCCAATGTACAGCTGTTTGAAGAAAGCTCCGATCTTCAGTCGAGTTGGTCGGAATTATTTATTTCATTATCAATAATCGTTTTGAACGTACGCATGGATAATCCTGCTTAATTGGCAAAGCTCATTTTTTAAATTTTGCTAAAAAACTACGCAATTTCAAATAATAAAATAATTTGTTTTGCTCATATGATTAAAACAGAGCTAAAGTAGTGCGTCTTTGGTACAGTTATTGCGTAAGATAGTTATTAAGGCCAAAATTTCGGATCTTGTTTGAAACTTAACCAGATGCCAAATAGTACTATCTCAGTAGACACCAAAGGTTTTTTTCTAATTATTATCGATTAGTGATTTTGCTTCTTATGATAAAAGCGACGAAATCTAACACTAACATGAAGCTTATAAAAACTGTTTTTGAATTAGGTTACATAAATTATTGTTAACTGATCCAGTTCATGTCAATCATTTTAAAAGCCACTTTACCTCAAAATCCTTCACAACAATAGAATTTAATGTTACGCTCTCATTCAACAATTGCAATTCATAAAATGGCATAAAAGCATTGTTGACATAATATACACCACCACTTATTCGTATTGTGCAACACAATCAGCTTAGTTGCAACAATGCAATGCTAAATTGCGGTATTATTGCATATAAACGTATAATGGATTTCCATCTCTATATACATAAACTTGTATATTTATGTACACAAATAAGACGTTGTCTGGTGGGTGAAATATTGTTTGAAGGCGGTTTATGTGATTGTTCTAATGATAAATTGACAACTGGTGTACAGCTCAATTTCTGGTATATTGTATTCATGTTTGGATTTCAAAATCCAATTTTTTTTTAACAACATCAATTTATACCACCTACGATCTAACTTATATAAATTCAGTTTTTATGCAATAAATTGTCAAATATTTCATCTTATGACAATAAAGATCGCTTAAAAATGGCTTCGGGTGTGTGCGTGTTTGATAAGATAACACTTTGAATTTGTAGAAATGAAAAACAAACATTATTTATTCTGTATGCGTTGTGTGGCGGTATAAACGGTGTTTCGACCGTTTCTTCGTTTATTTTTCTTATACACAGTTTTCGTTTTTTTTTTGTGGTTTAGCTTTTTATTGTGATTATACACAAGACATTAACCATAACACCTACGAAATTCATTGAAGTTTTTTTTTCTGCTTTAATTTTGGTATACGATGAAGAAAAGATCGAGATTTGATGCGATCATCTCAAAATGCGTGAATTATGGTTTATTTTGATATCGATTTTATTTTATGGTATATAGTTGGGGTACATAGACATACATAAATGAATGATGACGGTATATTTCTAAAAATTGTTTATAAGATCCGCAGAATATGATAACATATAGAGTATTGAACTTTATTGGTACATAAAAACAGATATATAAATCAATTAGGCAGCATATTTCATTAAACTGTCGTCAATTAAAAAATCAACCGATATAATTTGTGTATGATTAATGAATTTATTTTAACTTTATATCTCTAAATCATTTCGAAACAAACAATCATAAACTATTTATGAAATCAATCAAAACTTTATATAAATGAACAATATTCAATATGATGCCAAAAACCTAAATCTACTGTTCCAAAACTCTCTGTATATAAATTCGAAATATCGATAAATTAAATTGACATTAATTCGTATCCACCGCATCTCCGATATACCAACCACATTTTCAAAAAATCATAAATTTATTCATTTATCATAAAATCATCATCGTCATGATAATAATGATAATGGTGTATGCCACAAGAGCATATAACAACAATTTTTGACGTACGATGCGGAAATAAAAATATGTTGGTATCTATTTTTAGATGACTAAACGATAATTGAAATATTTAGGGCAGAAAACTGTTTGATTTCTCTCACAAATAGCTGGAATCTTTGGGATATTGAACTCATTTCATTTTCAATTACTGTATATACATACACCGATTAAATTACAGCCATTCATTCAAGTCATTGCATTTAAAAACGATAATCTTTCATTTTTAAATACAAATAATCTGTTCTTTCCACTTAATAAGTTACATGCGGCTGTATGTGTATGTATATATGGAAAATTAATGATCCGTTGCAATTTGCATGTCTGTGTCATTGCAAATAAAATGGATTAAAATTGTCAGATCAGATAACAAAAAATATCAAGTTTAAAGTGGTCGTTTTGATTGATCCAGTGTTGAAGAATTGGAGTGAGCTTTGATTTGTTGTTTAATATATTTTTTTATTGCTGTTATACGAGTACCTCAGTTGGTAATTTTAGTAAAGAGCGGTGGCATTTTTAAAATTTCCTGAGCTCTATAGCCAAGGACGTTTTACAAAACAAGTTGAACGCTATAAGATAGTACGGTAGCTTTATAGTATAGTTTATGAGGAAGCCCGATTTACACTACACTCTTTTTTTGATATTCCTCACTACTACATGAAGTATTCACCAATCTCTGTCATTAACTAATTCCTCGAATAAAGTACCCCGCAGTACTACCATTGATCTTTAAGCTTCAAAGATGCATGGATTATTCGTCACAAAATTTGCATGCTCATTACTGACAGACCTGAGATGCAATAAAAAAAAAGGAAAACCCATTACAGGATGAAATCGCATTACCGGAATCTCAACAATGCCGTCTATATAATACTATTAGGCACCAATCCTACAATAAAGAAGGATAAACAAAACTTTTATATTCAAGAGAGAGTAGACAAAAGAGAAGAGACCCAACAACTTCAACAACTATGTCAAGCAATATTTGCTAAGGTTAGTACAAATTTGGATGACTGCTTGGGAACATGATGATGGAACGAAATCTCTGGCCCCCCCCAGCGCCCAACCGCCGATGGGAAAAATAGTGGGGACAAAAAAAAATTATATAATTAATAATAGATCATGTTTTCCGAAAGACCCAAACGATCAAAGAAAAAGTACAGAGCGTTTTTCGAAAGAGGCAGAACAATCAAAGGAAAAGTACATATCATTTGCCACTAGATGTCACTACACACAATCAAAGAAATATTCTGAAGTTTTTCAAAAGGGGACAGCCAAAATCAATTTAATTATCACGATTAATCACTTTAATAACACGAAAATATTTTTGTTTATGTTTACAAAATGCACACATAAAAATGTCATACAATTTTTGACAGCAAATATTTAGCGACACCTACTAGCATTATGTCAAAGTTGCTTAGTCTTTCGGAGGTAACTTGATGGTAGCTCTTGCGGTTTTAAAAAATTTGACATTTAAACATGATCTATTAATTAAATTAAGGCTTTTCAGATCTTGCGGTTATAACAGGGGGCGCTTTTGATCTGGAACCGGGTCGAGTCTTTAATGCTAACATAACTACCTTCCCTTTCCTTCGATCTTGTTCTTCGTAAAATTGGTGTACGATGAATCCGGCGTATCCGGGAAACTTGCCATAAAGGGCTTGGTCGTACACACTAAATCAATCAATCAATTCAAACAAAATCATTTTTTTGAACGTAGTATTCTATTATGTACTTTTATTATTGTTTTTGTTTTTTACGTGAATGTATTGCAAAGGAAATCTTTATGCATCTATAACTTTGGAATCTGATCACCTAAAAATTTTAGCCATACCACGTTTTTCTTATCTAATCAAGGTCTATAAGTCTATCTTGGTTTCATGAAAATCGGATAAGTACTTTTCGAATTAATATTTGTTAACAGACATCAATAGCGGGGATATAAGACATCTCTCTCGTTCTAGCGCGTTGCTTGAGTTAAGATGCCTAAAAACGAAACTTTTATAAAGGAAGTCGAAACGAGAAAAAACCCAAACTTTTCATACAAATCATATGGAAAATCACTTTATTTCTAAGAACATATATGAACATCGTTTTCATTTTCTTTTACCTCAATCAATCATTGATTCATTTGAAACAAAATTTTTTAAATTTTCAGAACTGGCCAAATTGAAATTGAACTCAATCCAAAAATTATCACCAGAAAATTTAAAGTTCAAATATTGTGAAAAACAAAACGAATACATAAAATATTGTTACGGTGACAGCGGAACATCATGATTTTGGCGTGGAAGTAACGGATGCGGTAACCATAAAGAAGAAAAAAGATGAAACACAAACATTGGTGGAAACAACACAAGCACTTTTCGGAAGTTTTGATTTGTCGCAGTTAATGGCTGCTATTAAGCAAATAATGGCGTAACAAGGAGAGCAGTCAAATCAACAAAACGAGCAATGGTTGGAGACAATAAACCAATCAAACCAAGAAATGAAACAGCAGATGAAACAACAAATAGAGAAAATTGAACAGCCCATCCAGGAAATTACAGATGGTTTAGATAAAATGAACGAGAAGATTCTCGAATTATCTACTAACATACATGGCGAAGTAGGGAAGCTACAAATTTAATGTAGATTCAACAGTTTGGCCAAAAATTAGAAACGAAAGTACAACATGTTGCAGAAAAATTCGCAACGAAGGTTCAACAGGTGGAAGAGAAATTTCAACGTCAACAATGACATCAGTGGCACAGACCGTTCAATCAATCAAGTTAAAGCCACGAACATTCGACAGAACAACATCTTTCGGCATTTTCAAATTTCAATTTGAGACGGCGGCCAATCAAAATCATTGGAACGATTAACATCGTGTCTGGCGGTAATAATGGCTACCAAAGGCGAAGCAGCAGAGGCTTTACAAACCATTCCGAAAAAAGAGCGCAACAGTTATCTCGAAATTATGAAGGCGCTAGATTGGAAGTACGGCAGTGACCACAAGCGGAAAATTTATCGCATGGAACTGAAAAGCCGCTACCAAAACGAAGGAGAACGCTTCAGGAATTTTCATCTGGATCGAGCGACTACTGCATCTAGCAAATACAAGTAGGTCGTCCGATTATTTGGAAAGGCTTAAGATTGACGCATTCATTGACGGCATTCGAAATCCGAAGATACGCAAGGCGATGATGTTGACATCTAAAGTGACTTTCGCAGAAACCATAGCTTGTGCGATGATGAACGAGGCTGTGCAGACTATCACCAGACCATCATTATTTAGGTACCAAATGAATTCAGACAACAACGGGAACGTCGAGTGGATGGTACTGGTACTAACAATCGGAAGAGGCAGGCCTAGATGTTGGGAATGTGACAATTTGGATCACATCTCAAGGGACTGTCGGAGACTAATACACGGAAGGGGAAGATCGCCACCTTTTATGTGGGCAAGCGTCGAACGGTCAGGACAGAGGCCTGGAGGCAACGAGCTAACTTGTTGGGTGTGGAACCGAATTGGCCACATCTCGCGAGATTGTTGGGAGGCAAAAGGAATTTAATCCGGTTGCACCAAAACACCTGGTTATATAAATATTTCCGAATTTTTTATATATGCTGGTTTGATTATTGAATTGGGCATTGAGTTTGGGGATGATTTGAAGGTTAAGTTATCAGAAAATTTGCGGGTTGAGTTGGGATTGGATTAGGATATAGTGAGCAGTTGACCAATTTTTTTATTTATGCTGGTTTGAAGATTGAGTTGCGGTTGAATTGAAAGTTGAGTTGGGTTTCGTTTACAAGTTAAATGAGTGTTTTGTTGGGATTCGATTAGTTGGTTTAGTAAGCAAAAAGTGACTGTTTATATGTACATACATATAGTATGTGTATGATACATATTTAAACAAATCCACACGCCTTGACCGATTTGAACAAAACTTTACACAAATATTGTTTAAGACTTAAGAAAGGTCACTATTAATATCTCAAACCTTCATATCCTTCTTGAGAGATGATAATCAGGTGGCCCAATGTTGCTACGAATGAATTTCTAAAACTTCAAAAATTGAATTGATTTTTGATGACGGTATGATGGTATGATACTATGATGTATCATCGAATGATAGTATGATGTTATGATGGTATAATGATGTGATAGTTTGCACATAAGAATGGTGTGATGGTGATTGGTGATGGTGGAATGATGTTATATATTATGATGGTATGATGGTATGGTGGTATATTTATTTTATTTATTTATTTCTATTAACTTTTAAATTTTACGACACCCCATTTTGAGCATGAGTGGCACGATGGTATGATGGTATCATGGGGATGGTATGATGGTATGATGTTACGATGGTATAATGGTATCATGGTAGATGATATGATAGCATCATGGTATAATGTTACGATGGTATAATGGTATCATGGTATGATGGTGTGATAGTATAATCGTCTGTCGTTACTATAGTGCGATGGCATGATTGCATGATGGTTTACTGGTACAGTGTCATGATAGTATGATGGTATAACGGAGTAATGGTGTAACGGAATGATTGCTTAACGTTATGGTACGAATTTACATAAGCCGGTATGATTGTACGTTGCTATTATGGTTGATGGTGAATTGCGTTTCAGTTGAAATTGAGCTGGGTTTGTGTGAGAAGTTCGGTTAGGGATTAATTTGGAGTCGAGTTTAAGGTTTAGTGGGAGGTTAGATTGAGTTCAGTTCATAATACACGCATATAGGTTAAGGATTGATTTGAAAGTTAATTTGGGGTTGAATAGGTGATTGAGTTGAGGGTTGGGTTGGCGGTTAATTTGATGATTACGTTTAGGATGATGTTGCGATTGAGATGGAGGTTGAGCTGTAAATTAAGCTAGAGGTTGAGCTAAAGATTGACTTAAAACATTTCGGGTATAATTTGAGAGTTGAATTAATCAAGACCGAAATTCTGATCACCTCATGAGGCTTCATAATATATTTTTGTAGCTTGATAAATTGGGAAAATTTTATTTTTTATTTTTTCCTAAAATTATTAGCTGTAAGAGAAAGATCTATCGTTTTTTTTAAATTAAATAAAATTTTTTCTTTATATTTATTATGATTTGAAGCAGTTATCTGATGATTCCGTGTTTAACGCCAACGTCTGCTGAAGTTAATGTAAGATTTTCCCTGTTTTTACTGTGTATCATTTCTGATGGGAGTACATTTTTCAAAGAAAAGTTATTCGAACGAAATTTTTCAAATCACCTTTGGCCAGTTCGATCTGTTACTGTTGCCCCCTGGAGCCACGAAGCACTTTCTTCTATACCTACTCAGCGTCTTAATTGCTTAATTTTTTATTTGATTAAACAAAAAGATCAACAAAAATAAAATTGTATGTACATACCATTTAAACTACCATGGACCAATTTACCTAATAAAATCGGTTACATACAAAGTCATGTTACATACTAACAAAAAACAATGATTAAATTTGTAAGTATTAAAAACGACAGAACTTTCCCTTACACCTAATATATCTTATGAATACCACGACTTTGGCAGTAATAAAACTATGGTTTGAAACCAACGATAAGGTGATAAGTTTGAGAGTTCAAACAGAGAGATTTACTCAAACTCAGCCTTATTTATCTTTTCTTGCCTGATGGTTTAACAGTCGTCGTAACAATACAATGTGCACATAAAGCACTGGTCGACAAAGAAACAGTAACAGAAACAAGGATTAGTCACTTTCGACGTATTTTTCGAATCGAATAAAGCGCGCACTAATAAATTCGCATATCGTGGTTAAGGATGTGTCCAATAAGTTCATACAAAAGTCTTAATACTTTGATTTACGATATCTCGGTAATAGATAAATATATTTAGATGTTTGCAAATGAGAGGAGATGAATGGTAGTTTACTATGGCACCATTGGTTTTTACTGTTGAAATTCGCTAACAATACAGTAAAATATTGAAAACTCATAAAAACAGCCTTCTTGCACAGGTTAGGATATCCCAAATTTCTGACGTGGCAGAGTAAATCTATGAACAGATTTTGACTCAGCAAACCAAAGCCGATAGAAATCACATGGCAACCTTTTTGCTCCCGATTTTTTTTTTTGTTGTTCAACCAGTGTAGTTAACCCTGAGTTATTCATATTTATTGTTTTGTTCGCATGAAGTGTTAATTTATCGCAACCCATTAAAATATAGCGGAATGTATTACAATAATTATGTTAATAATCTTTTTTTACAGTCGTTATATGATAAATATGAATATCAAGCTATTTACGTGTGACAGTACTGCAGAAGTCATTTACATTTTTTGATTATCCGTCTTGTAGTCAATTATCAGAGTCCCAACCCTTTTTTACTTTAGCTATGCACATTTATTTGCACATCGAGTCGAGTAATTCAATCTCAAGCGCACATTCAACACGTTAATTATGTATGATGGAGAATGGAAAGTTTGTGGCGGTGATGAAAAATTGTGATAACATGGAAGAAACATTTTCTGTATTCATTATTAACTCTGTAAAAGTACCTATGTATAAAAGCTGTATAATTATCTAATAATACTCTTGTGTGCATACACAGGTTATCATTGAATGTTATCAATTTAACATTTATAAAGAGACCTGGGTGTGGGAATTTTGCATTTTTATTTAACTCTCGAATAGTGATGAGATGATGAACGAATGATAAGAAAATAAAATTTAACTTCATTATATAAAAAGCGCATTGACGGTGAACGTGTTAAAAAAATCATTAAATAATTTAAAATTGCATTTAAACACGAATCCCGATTTAAGATTACTATTAATTTTAGCTTTTGCTTTTTTGTGTAATCACTTTGACTTTTTCTTATTTGGAGGCGAAGATTTGAACAAAGTGCCAACATGAAAAACCAAAAATTAAAAAAAAACACTTAACTTCCCCATTTATATTTCAACACAAATCATTTGCCAGACAGACAAATAAGTAAATTTTAAAAATATCTGCTAATAAAATATTCATTTTCAACACAAAATTTCTAAGATGTCTGTTTAGTGTATGGAGTACAATAATAACACAGAGGGCAACGAAGACAGACAGGGCAACATATGATAATTCTATTATTTGTTATTTATTTACAGCGGTTTATTCATATACGCAGACAAACTGGTGTTTGAACTTTGGATTCAAAAATTAGAAACTAAAATATCGTAAATCTTTCGAAAATTAATTATAAATTTCATAAATCTGTTGATATATGTATGCAATTGTTTAGTGAAGTTAAAGTCTACGTCATAATTCCTAAATATCGGCACTATAACACTTCCTTCCTCCAAAAAAATATTTTTTTGGATTTAGAATTAAAATTCTACTCAAGCAAATGTTGATTGATTGATTATTTCGGATCAACAATAGTTTTGGTGGTGCCAAAAATACCATTAAATTTTGCACACTCACTCCCAGAATAGAAGTATGTATACACAACTTTATAAGAAATGTACTTACAAGGAACTACACATCCGGTCGTCGCATGCAACTAATGCGTATATACATATGTACATATATATTTTGTACATATGCCATACATCATTAAATCCGTTGTCATAATTCAATATTATTATTATGATTATTATTAGCAATATAAATACAAATAAACAATTTAAAATAATTATTGTTAATAACAATGCCACAATGTGAATACTAATAAATTATTGCTAATAAATATTGTTTGGTTTTGTTTTGTTTGGTGTAATTAAAAGAGTTCAAGACAAAGAAGTCATAAATTTTACAGATGTATTTTTGTTTCAGTTGTTTGTAATCATCATCATTATGATCGCGATATGTAATCTTCGTTGCGAAGAAAAGAAAATGATCGACATTGAATTTGATTTTGTTGTAAATTGCCGCGTCGTGTTGTTGAACTGTGTCGCAGCTCCCAAGAATTAAGCAAAGTTTCATTGAGATCGCACTATCTAAATTGTTGGAAGACTCGATAATTAGGTGGTCAGCTGGGTATAATAATTAATAAATTTCAATAAAATTGAATTAATTGTATACTCGTGAGTTGCGAAAACCGCTCAATGGATCATTATGAAACAATCTTCAAAATTTAGTTAGATTTTTTTTATTCAATGTTGAAGCGATTTTTGGTGTATTTTTTGCACATATCGCCATATTATTTAATAGAAAAATGTACTAACCTTTCATACGAACAAAAAGTTTCGTCTACTCGTCAGGTAGCTACGACTAAACTACAAAATATATTCTAACTTCATACATTAAGTATGGAGCAAGAACGTACTGACTTAGCGAATTATATTCACTAAATCAAAAACTCAAGGAAAACCCTCATTTCTGTGTGTTCTATGCCCACACAAATAATAGAAAGAGAGGTGTGTCTGTATTAAAATCAATAAGATTCTTTCGGCTTTTTATAGACAAAATATATTAACAATAATGGAATTCACAAAATTTTTTATAAATGATTTTCCTCTTCATTTTTCTGATTAACAAATCGAAAAATGTTGTGAATGTCATTATTGTTAATATGTTTTGTCTATAACCCGAAAGAATCTTATTGAAATTAATTTTATATGGAAAAACATCTAGCGGCCGCTAATCATTACAAATAATTCGAATAAGATTTAAATAAATCAAGTGTTTTTTTTTATTTACATATTTAATTGTTGTTGTTGTCAATTTGTGAAGCAATACGCGTAAACCCGGCCTCAATACTCCAGATTGTTTAGACACATTATTTTTTTTTTTTATCTCTATCTCTGCAATCTTTTCTGGGGCTGAAGGCACTCCCAACTCTTTCGCAGTTCCCTTTTAACGTCCTACTTTACGCAGTAGCCAACTCTAGGACGTACACGGGTATAGACCTGCTTTTGTTTAAACCACCTGCACATTGTATTGCTTCGTGCCAGCCTATAGTGCTGATATGAAAGGTGAGTCAACCCATTGATTCTGAACTGTCAACAGGTGTCAAAGATGTGTTCATCTTCATCATCGATCGTAAACAGATGATGGGAAATCCCTTCTGCATCCCGCCCCTATAGGGATTCAAACCCGGTACCTCCCGATCCAACCGCCGCAGCATTAACCACTGCTCCGTTTGGTCGGTACCTAGATTCTTTTACATTTGTGTTTTCAGTTTACAAATGTGTCAATCTCTATGTTTACTTTTTATTTACAGTCAACGTTTCATTTTTGTCTGCCACCGAAAAAGGTATATTGAATAAGTTTCGGAAAAATTGAAGCAGGTGGAAGCCACAAGACCGGCCGAAACACTTGATCAGCGTGAAATTCGCCTTGACGTGCATCGTTCTAGAAGACGTGAGTTAAGAGCAGCTGAAATAACTGAACTACTTGAAATGCGTATTTAGCAACTTCAAAATAAAGCTTATTGTCCATAGCTGCGCTGTTCAGTTGTTTCACAGCGTGACACGGCTTAGAAACAAATGCTTACGAAGTGTTCAATCAAGAGAAAGATACAAAGTTTATTTAAAGTTGGCAGGAATGTGTTATTCGAATGGGAAAGTCAATTTGCTACCTCCGGACACATCAACCTTTTCAATCTTTTGAACATCTCTGGAGGGAATGAGGACGAAGGGCCGAATTTCAAAGGGCCGAATGTCGAAGGGCCGAATGTCGAAGGGCCGAAAGGGTCGAAGGGCCGAATGGGTCGAAGGGCCGAATGGGTCGAAGGGCCGAATGGGTCGAAGGGCCAAATGGGTCGAAGGGCCGAATTTTTTTTTTTTTTTTTTAGAAATATAATTTTTTAAATTTTTTTTTAAGGAATAGTTTGTAAATTTTTTTATCAAATACATATAAATTAATTTCTTTCGAGTTTATACATATTTTATTATGTTTAATCTTTGGATATTCTATCGGCAAAAATATTGCATTAATTTTGTTGTTTATATTTTGTGTTCTTTTTGTAATTATCAAGTGGAAAAATATTTGTACATAATAGGTATTTCACTAAAGCCAAAAAAAAATTTTGTCATAAAATGTCATAAAAATCAGAACATTTTTTATTCGTTAGGGTGAAGGAAAATTTCCGCTTCGACCCTTTCGGCCCTCCGACATTCGGCCCTCCGACATTCGGCCCTTCGACCCATTCGGCCCTTCGACATTCGGCCCTTTGATATCATTCCCTCTGGAGCTACTGAGTTATCCAAACAGTTTCTCTGAAATATTCGAAAGTACCACTCATGTGCCTCACATCTTTTGGAGCGACACACGGAAGTTTGTGACATGGGAACACATGGAGGTGTTACACATGTGGTTATAACCTGTCGGAATTTTAAATGGCCTTCTGCTTTTAAGAGTTCTATCTTCAGAGAGATGTAGTGTCCTTGGCCAAAAAGTCTGGCTATGGCCCAGATTTTGTGTAATCTGACACAAAAGTTCACTTTAAAACCACTGTAAGTGAGATAACAATTTTAAACATACTTCAAAATATGGCGAAATATCACGTAAATAAAACACAAAAAATACGAGTTTTTATTGTTGAGTACACACTTACAGTGTTGGCCAAAATCTTTGCGTGGCTACATCATTTCAACGTTTTAAATACAAATATATTTTGTTTTCTGGTCTTAAAGTTTGCTTCTACTTTTTTTATGCGAGGTGCAATTCATCACCGTGCTCTTGTATATAAGTGCATTTAAAGGAGCGCTTGAGCGTGTTCACAGTTGCATAGTGTTTCTCGGTGAAATGAGAACCATAATAGGGGTGTTAGTGTTTTCATAGTTGTATTTAAAATGTTTTTTTGTAGACAGAATCATTAAAAATCCGTTTATACAAAAAAATTGTTTTTTTTTACCCTGTTAAAGTTAGTCAAAGTTTCCCGCCGAAAGTAAAAAGTCGATAATGCAGATTACGTTATTAACATTCCAGCCGAAAATAAAATGTTTTATGGTTATCAGCCGAAAATAAATAGGATACATGGATTGTAATACAAAATTTTGTAAATAGTCTTACGTGAAAAACTTTGTTTAACCTAATCGCGGAAAATATTGGAAAATCAGAAGAATTTACAAAATTGGAATAAATTATAAACTCAAGAGAATAAGATCTAGAGTGTAAATCTGAAGTTTAATCGTTTTTATTGGATTTGGCAATAGCTATCGCAGGAAAAAAATTCAGTTGAAGTTTCCCATGAGAAATCTCGGAAAATTCGATTTTCCAACAATCATTAGAAAATTTGTATAAAATCAGCCTCTAGAATGTTATGTCTGCAGATCTATTTTATCGTTGTGACTTGTCAATAGCTATCGCAGGAAAAAATTCAGTTCAAGCTTCACGTGGGAAATCTTGGAAAATTCGATTTTACAAAATTCTTTGGAAAATTTGTATAAAGTCAACCTCTAGAGCATTATGTCTGGAAATGGATTACATTAATGACTTGTCAATATTTTTGGAAAATCAAATTTGCCAAGATTTCTCACGAGAAAGTTGAACTGAATTTTTTTCCTGCGATAGCTATGGACAGGTAACAATATTGTAATCTATCTCCAGACATAACACTCTAGTGGCTTATTTTATACATTCATTTCTTACTTTCGGCTGGAAACATTTTAAAATTTTCCGAGATTTCCCATGGGAAACTTGATCTAATTTGTTTTCCTGCGGTAGCTATTGACAGGGCACATCAATGTAATTCATCTCCAGGAATAACACTCTATAGAGGCTGATTTTATACAAATTTTCCAAAGATTTTTGAAAAATCGAATTTTCCGAGATTTTCCATGGGAAACTTGAACTGAATTTTTTTATTGCGATACCTATTGACAAGTTACATCAATAAAATACATCTCCAGACATAACACTCTAGAGGCTGATTTTATACAATTTTTCTAATAATTTCCCACGGGAAACTTGAACTGAATTTTTTTTCATGCAATAGCTGATGCGATAAGTCACATCAATAAAATATATCTCCAGCCATAACACTGTAGAGGCTGACTTTATACCAATTTTATAATTATTTTTAGAAAATCGAATTTTTCGAGATTTCCTAGAAGAAACTTGAACTTGAATTTTTTTCCTGCGATAGCAGCGACAGGTAACAACAATGTAATCTATCTCCAGACATAACACTCTAGAGGCTGATTTTAAAAATTCCTTTCTTACTTTCGGCTGGAACCTTTTCAAATTTTCCGAGATTTCCCACGGGAAACTTCTACTTAATTTTTTTCCTGTGATAGCTATTGACAAGTCACATCAATGTAATCCATCTCCAGACATAACACTCTAGAGGTTAATTTTATTCCAATTAAAGTTTTTTTTGGGTTTCGCGAGGTTTTCACAATTTCCCACGAGGAACTGGAACCAGATTTTGTTATATAAGGATATTAACAAAGGTATTCATGCTATTCATGCATCCTTAGTAATTTTTAGGCTAAACACTACCGATTGATATCGACTTCATTTTTTATTTTCGGCTGGGATTCCACAATCTGAATTACCGTATTTTACTTTCGGTTGTAGTAATACAATCTGTATTATCGACTTTTCACTTGCGGCTAACTTCAACAGTATGTTTTTTGGGTGTGTTCTGCTTACGTGATATCTCGTCGTATTATGAGGTATTATTAAAATTTATATCTTAGGTGCAATGGTGGTTAAGTGAAATTTTGTGTAAGATTATCAAATTCTAAGTTTTCGAAAAAATGGGGGGAAAGGAAATCAACAACAAAGAAAAATCTATTGGAACCGCTGTCATTGAAACTGGGCAACAACCTTATAGTGCCAAGGCCACAATACTGGGCATATTTTTTCTAAATTTACACACTGTAATCGACTTTAAAAAAAATATATTTATGTGGTTTTAATAGGTGCGCAAGTTTTTTGGCCAACGACTGTATTTCATATAAAATACAATGACGGGAATTTTTTTCCGAGTTAGTAAATTTTCCGTAATAATGGTTTCCATGTTCGTGGACTAGGGACACCCGGGATATAATGTTCGCTCAGTATAGTCGAAAAACGAAAAATAATTAATAATGTGTTTTCAATTAATTTTATTTATATATCTATACTATAAATAAACTCTGTATCTCGGATACAGATACTGTATCTATTGACCTTTCTTTAAAACCGAATTTTACTGTTTAAATAAAATAAACTTTCAAATTTTACTTCAATTTCTAGGCAAACACCTCAAAACGGTTTCTTAAATCAAAAACAAAAAATTATTCCTGTGTGCAAATATTGCATATGAATTTGTTAGTCGGAGTCGGACTATTTTAGCGGAGTTGGAGTCTGAGTTGGAGTCGGAAAAATACCGAACGACTCCGACTCCGCATTTTATTTTCTCTTTCTGTTCTAAAACGCACCTTACCCTTAGTTACAAAAAGACTCCAATCAGTATATTTTACCAACTTTATAAAGCGTGGCGTAGCCTAGTGTTTCATTTAGAAAAATTTCAAATATCGTCGCAATCTCAACATAAATAAAATTATCGTTAACATATAGAGAAATTGTTCTGCTTGATAACGAGATATTATTGGCGGGAATTTATTTAATTGCTGGCAACCCCAAGGTTAGACTATTATTAAGTGACGATCGACAAAATAGAGGCAAACCGGCACTATGTAATTTGGCAATAGTTCAAAATGATTTTTTGATGTTATCGAAAAGCTCTCAGTCATAGTAACCAGCCGTAATCTCCATCTATTAATCACCACGAAACTCCTGTTGAAGAAGTAGAAGAAAAACATGAATTCGAAAAATTTCTAAATGACCATGAGAAATCGAAACGACTTCGGACGAAAAATTAAGAATTTATTTTTTTTAAGGCTTGGAGAAAGTGGAAAATATCCACAGACGTACGAGTCTTAATATTCTTGAGGCAATACTAATTTTAAGAACAAATTCGATTTTTAATTTTTGTTACGTATGTTTAAATTATGTTCTTATGAAGATAGAATTTGAATACGAGCAGTAGTATGAATATTATAATATTTTGATTACATGTAGAAGTTGGAGTCGGAGTGGGGGTTAGAGTCGGAGTGGGAGTTGGAGTCGGAGTTGGAGTCGGAGTTGGAGTCGGAGTTGGAGTCGGAGTTGGAGTCGGAGTTGGAGTCGGAGTTGGAGTCGGAGTTAGAGTCGGAGTTGGAGTGTGAGTCGGATAGTCAATTTGTATACATCGGAGTTGGAGTCGAAGAATATTTTACCGACTCCATAGTCCTGGTTTAACTCAATTTTTTTTATACTTTATATTCATTCGTCGTGGCACTAAGGCTAATTCATCGAGAACATCAGCTATTGAATATTTAATAAGACCAATCCATTTAGTCGCTGCTCGCCGATTGTGTTTCGTAGGTAATTCTTAAAGCGCCTGGGCGTCCTGGTACTCTGCAATTGGAGAGGAGGTTAAGAGTCCTACTAAAAATCCGACAAATATTTTGTGATTATTTTGCTATTATAAGTAGAAGCGCTTAAGATTTACCTGACCGTCTTTTAAACATTTTGTTACAACTTCAAAAATTAACTCAGAAGAAAGAATAAAAATATTATTTGTATATTTAGTTTTATTCATTTTTGGTGACTTAAAATTTTATCGTAGAGTGCTAAGTTTACAAGATAAAAAAATTTACTTGTTAACGTTTATGCGCTTTTTGATACGTTTACTCTAAAACTTCAATTACTCGACAAGGAGTAGCCGCACAGAAATTTCCATAGATCATTTTTAAGGTTTCCTAAATTCTCTATAAATGGGCTGATTTGGATTTTTGAATGAAATATCGAGTAAGTTCGTTTACAGTTTCAAACAGCAGCATATTTTATTATCATATTAAGAAAATCATAAAAAAACAAAATAAAATAAACCGGATTCCAGTATCGAAAAGAAAACAAAATTTCCGTCAACTAAAAACAAAAAATTATTTTTGAAAGGTGCCATTTCACCAATATACAAGCGTTCAAATCAGGGAGAATACCGAAGAAAATTTCTGTTCAGTTTTTTAATTGGCGCAGTGTAATAATATTTATCGGTCATTGACATAGCATCATATTCTGCTCGCATATAATGGCTGTTATTCACACTCAGTTTATTTACGACACTCGCCTATCGGCTCGTATCGGTACACTTCATCCTCGTGAATAACAGCTATCATTATATGCTCGTCGAATAATATAAGAGAGAGTCTCCGGTTGTGGGCACAGTTTTGTTTTTGATCCATAATTTTCCTTTGAGTCCATATTATGCGGAGAATGAATATCAATGGAAAGCTAGAAGCATTAGCTAACTGTTTGCTAAAGTAACTACATTGATTCCGTCAACTAGAAAAATTTTACGACCAATTTTGTGAAGTCATCTTTTTGGCAAAAAAAAATCGTAACCGGTTGTGGGCACCCCTCGAAAATTCGCTGAAAATGAGAATATTTCAAGGAAAACGCACCTAATTTGAAAGAATATCTCGGTTTATTAATTTTAGAGGCTTTCAGTGGCAAACATAACAAAAAAAAGCTTTTTAAAAAATTATTCAACTTCAGTCAACTTCGATGGCAGAAGCTTCAAACAGATGATGCAGGTTCGATATCATCATCAGATGACGAAGAGTTATTTTCTTTTAAAGCGTTTGGCCGACCGACGGGTTGCCTTCTTTTTTTACTCTTCTTTGGAACGGTGGGGAGACGGATGCTTTAAATGAAAAAAAAAAAAGAGGGTGCCTATGCCTATAACCGGTTACATTTAAGTGCCCACAACCGGAAAACACGACCATTCTCGGAGTAACCAAAAAAATGTGATGCGCCATGATTTTGATATAAATCGATGTGGCATCCCAAATCACAACGAAAATACATCGATAACACTCACCTGTTTGAGATTATTCACTTTGATTTATCGCACTTGATTTTTACGGACTTTTTTTTAATGTGAAGAAAAGTGTAGAAAACTGCTTACTGTCAAAATACAAGTACGACAACAGTCAGATCAGCCATATTTCCATTCTGTCAAAAGTTATTCAGGGGTGCCCACAACCGGAGACTCTCGCCTAATAGTAGTTTCAATTTGTTATTTTTTCTATGTGAGATAATTTTTGAAATAGTGCCAACATTTTAATTAACTTTGCTTAGGTAATTTAATTTCGACTTAATCTGAAAAACAGGTCTTCATAAATCTATGAAAAACATGGCTAATATTATGGCACTTTGTTCACATTTCTTTTAAGGCCACACATCGGGAGTTTTGAGTAAAAATAACACGTTTTTTTAAAAATCGATTTTAAAAAAAGTTTAATAGATATAAACAAAATATTTTTTACACATAATTTTACATCATTATAGATTATAAAAAAAAAATTTTTTTTTTTTTTTGCAAAATTTTTCATTATTAAAGATGGCGTTAAAGTGGCTGCCTCAAAGAAAAAGGTGGAAATCGGCTCGCATCATAACTCGCCTCTGGGTGGTTTGAAAAAAATAAAAAAAATGCATGTTAATTTAGACACCAAAATACACATCTTAACCCTCAATGAAAAAAAATATTCAAAATTAAGAAAATTATGCGACTTTGAAATAAAAATTGCAAAATGGACGTCATTGTTGGTCCATATTTCGCGTGTAAAAACTAAAATAATTTTTCAAACACGTTCATTGAGGGTTGAGATGTGTATTTTAGTGTTTAAATTAACATGCATTTTTTTTATTTTTTTCAAACCACCCAGAGGCGAGTTATGATGCGGGCCGATTTCCACCTTTTTCTTTGAGGCCACTTTAACGCCATCTTTAATATGTAATGAAAAATTTTGCAAAAAACAAAAAAAAAAATTTTTTTAAGTGAAAGAACAAATATAGGTTACATGTACTATACCTATAATATATAGGTACTATGGGGTACAGCCCGTCCTAAGACGGGTACAATTTATATTATAATTACCTGTTAGGGACCTCCAAAATTGCATTCAAATTTTTTTTATGTTAAAGACAGATTTGTAAGTTTTATCTTAACGTTATCTCGGTTAGGCGCAGCTTGTAAAATCTTAAACTGATTTCTTGAAATATATCTCATGAATTTATTTGGCATAAACAACTATAGTATTTTTGTAGTTACGCATCGTTTGAAGGAAAAGTTTTCCCCAATTCAAAAAACTGCAATCAAATGTTCCGGAAAACCAGGGTTCCGGAGTCAATCAGTGAGACAATCTGTGATATATACATAATATATTCCTTGTTTTACAATACAAAATTTTATGTTTTTCAATTCGTACTGAAACAATGAAATGCCGTTAAGGAATAAAAATAATTATTAATTATTAATTACGGCTTTCTTTATAGACTATTTTATTTTATTTTATTAATATAACATATTAAAACATACAATTTTAATACATAATAACATTTTTTAGGGATATTTCGACCTTTCGGGTCATCATCAGCCAGTTACGTTATCTAAACATAGATTTTAAAAAACAGAAATACAAATTATAAAAACATCTCGTATCACTAAATAAGCAACACACAAACATTAGAATTAAAACATATAACTTAAAAATAATTAGATAAGATATCCAATTACTTGTTAAAATAAAATAAAAATAATAATAAAAACTATAGTTTAAAGACAATCAACAGCAAACCAGATTTCATGATTTGCAATTCTTGTGTAAAAACTGACCTATCGCAAAAAACCTATTCATCTTACGTACCAAAGTACGTAGTGATACGAGATGTTTTTATAATTTGTATTTCTGTTTTTTAAAATCTATGTTTAGATAACGTAACTGGCTGATGATGACCCGAAAGGTCGAAATATCCCTAAAAAATGTTATTATGTATTAAAATTGTATGTTTTAATATATTATATTAATAAAATAAAATAAAATAGTCTATAAAGAAAGCCGTAATTAATAATTATATAAAAATTAATAAAAATAATATTTAAAAAAATTATTAAGTACTTTGGTGAGCATCGAACCCGAAATATTTTCTTTTCGAAGTTTGATGTTAAACTTAGGCTGCTCAGATATAAAATTTGACACACTACAAACATCAAATATTCAAAAAAAAAAGTTCAAAAAAACAAATCATAGTAACCTTTGAGCGTTACACGCAAACAAACATTTCTGTTTAATTATATTAATAACTAGGGGGTACAGCCCGCCCTAGGACGGGTACAATTTATATATTTAAACAATTTATACCTGTTAGGGACCTCCAAAATTGCATTCAAATTTTTTTTTAGGTAAAAGAGAGATTTGTAAGTTGTATCTTAACGTTATCTCGGTTAGGCGCAGCTTGTGAAATCTAGAACTGACTCCTTGAAGTATATCGCATTAATCTATTTGCCACAAACAACTATTGTAAATTTTGTATTTACGCATCGTTTGAAGTAAAACTGTAAGTAATGACTGAACAATTTACATATGTTACCAAGTTTATTACACAAAAAATATACAACTAAACTCGGAAAAAATATGGAATTAAAGTCGGATACTCCATACAAATTTTGCGAGTTTAATTCCTGCCACCTTGCTTCGCGGAGCCTTTCAAAGTTGTAAATCTGGGTATGCATTTTTCCAAATCGTCAATTATTAGTTTAAATGAACTTCAATCAAAAGTAAGATTCATAGGGAAGCATTCGCAGTTCGCAGCTAAAAAATTGCCCCGATTTGATAAAGTTTTTAAACAGGTTGTGATTGTGACTATGAACACTATATAAAAAATTATTTTCTTAATAGTCGTCTTTTTCCGATTCCAGGAGCAGAGGTTAGATGGGTTTCAAGGGGCAAAATGCTGACAAGAGTAAAAATTCTCAACGAACAAACTCAACGAATTAATTGTATCATTTCAGAGAGCGAAAAAGAGTGCCTTTAAATTGTATATATTATTTGCATTTGTGGAATTAGTAACCACAAAGTGGGTCGCGAGAAAAAGTTTAAGAACTCCTGGTATAGATTGTCACATCCTATAATTCATTTTGTATTTTACTGCTCATAACGTCACAAATTTCAGTGATGTCACTATAGCGCGCTTTCAGACCAAAAAAAATACTTAAGAGGTGAAATTGTAATATGGCAAATAAGTGCATGGCGAAATCTGTATAGTAAGTGATTTGTGGGTGGTGAATATTATGATACGCAAATTAGGGGTTAGACCAGTGTTCGCAAGTAATTGTTTATTGGCGTGCAAATACAATTATTTATTTAAAAATTGTTTTTGTTGCGTGCCAAACTAATTCCATAAAAAATATTTTTTTTTTTTATAATATGTGAGTTAACCTTTCTGCTAATAACATTTCTATAGTATTCTGTTTAGAACTTTTGGTTCAACGCTTCTTCAATAAATTCATATTGGACATGTTCTGATTTTTCAAACTTCTGCGGGTGTCCGGGAAAATACATTGTCCTGAAAACTCAGAGGAAGGACAAAAAAATAATAATTTCCATACTATGTATTTAAATATTTTAATTAAACTGCAACCGAAATGATATGGCCCAAAAAATTCTTTACGACGTGATTTAATCCATTTTAGATTTTGAACTATTTATAGAATCGGCATAATAGGCCCGATTCTGCCTTCCAAAATTTTATGTTATGTTATGTTATTTTTGTTTTTTCAATACAAATTCAAATAGGAAGCGGGGAAATAAAATAACATAACATCAATTTTAACGTTTCAGAATCGGGCCCAATATCTCAAATATAAAATTTCACAGAAGCACATCGATAAATGTGTTTATTCCATTTGGTGCTGGAGGTGGCAAAAATTGACCGCATTGGCTTTGTATGGAAAACCAAAATTGGCAAATCTAATTTTTGATTTATGGTATCGACCGTAAGCACTATTAGTACGAGTAATCCCCCAAAATATTTTTTGCCGTTGGGCCGTGTTTCAATTGATAAATTCTGATCTCAGCGCAACATTAGAGCCGAAAATATCCTTCAGGCTATATGTAATAATAGGTTTAATATTTGGAACTATTTTTAATAACAACAAAATATTTCTGACATAAAATTTCACTAAAATCCGTCAACAAATGAGCTTGTTCCATTTGATGCTAGAATTAAGAAGATAGTCTGAATTGGCTCAGTATGTAAAAATAAATTTGGCGAATATAATTTTTTTTAAGATATCGACAAACGCATGATGATATGGCCGAAGGAATTCTTCAGAGCCAGAATTTTTTTTAATTTTATATTTAATTTTTTAACTACTTAAGAATCGACTTTTCATATCAAATCTCAGATGTAAAATTTTATTAAAATACATCCCCAAACTTATAACCTAGTTCGGTCCTAGATTGGCCGTTCATGTAAAAAAATGTTGGTGAAACAATTTTTGATTAATGGTACCATAATATCAGTAGAGGACTCCAAACGATATAAGCCTAGAAATTCTTCAGAGCGTGAATATTTCGATTTTACATTAGGGACTACTTACAGAATCGGATTGATAACGTAGATATACAATTTCACTTAAATTTATTGACAAACGTGCGTATTCCATGTGGCGTTGGAAGTGTAGAAAAGGCCTGGATTGGTCATGTATTTAAGAAACAAGTTTCTCTTTAGCAATTTTTTATTTTTTTTTATTTATGGCTTGTATTTATGTACCAAAGTATTATTAGCAGTGTGTTGGAATATTTGTTGAATTCTAGCCATGTTTCATTTAAGCAACTCGATTCCTGCCCCAAATAGAACTTTTGCAATTGTGCAATAATTCCATTGTAATTTGGTATCTGACTTAACCAACAAATTTGATGATAAATGAATTGGTTTCAGCACATCCAAATGATGAATAAAGGTGGCGGCTTTTGAAACTTTTCTAAAAGAGATTTAAACACAAATCTGTTTTTTGGTCGTCGCCATCAAACCAATTTTCTCTTTTTCTTTTTTTATCGACTTTTTGAAATTTGTTCAGATTTCGTTCAAGATTAATTGTTTTGGCCTGGTCATCCTAGTAACAACTTCCATTGGATATCCCTTTCTTTTAACTAATACTAACCCTGAACTAAAACTACATAAGTCAATGAAAAAAATTGTAATGGTTTATTATGGCTGCTCGATTTGAAACATTTCGGTATCTAACAAAAATAATTTTAAATGGGTTTTAGGCATGAAACGTGTGGCAGTAAAACTACCTTCGAAATTATTGAATTTCGACCAAAAGCAGTGATGAAGTGCAGAAGTTACTGAATGAAATCAACGACGAACCAGAACTGCACAAACGTTCAATTGTGTCTTAGGTCGTTCGGTTAATAAGGAGTACTTCCAGGAAGTTATGCGCTGTTTGAGGAACTAAAGGAAAGTTTTCATTTCTAAAAAGGGTATATAAAATGATTAGGAGTATAACCCTTAGGGAAAGTATGGGGGGAGTGATATTTCTACCTTTTGTGGGTACATGAATTTTGAGTAGATGGCCTCTTTATTTTACTGGCTCGCGAAATCTTAAATATTGGGAATGCTGTTAAAAATAGTATAAGTATTTGTCTATAAAATACGCCGAAAAATCATATCAACGTTGTAATCTATGAAGCCCATTTGCATTAGTACAAGCTAAAGTACAAGCCAGCACAAGTCTGTTTCATCTGCATTATAAATTTGGTTTACAGACAGATCAAGTTCAATTATTTTGGGTTGCAATTGCCTTTTAAATGGCTCCACAAGCTCAGTTGAGAGGAGAACTTCTCTCCAGTAATTTTAAGGAACCGCGCACTAAAATGAATTTTAGAACATAGTAGCCACCAATCACTTGCTTGGAAAGTGCTCTCGTTTGCTTTTATTTTACTAATGACCGATTTCAGAATAAAACAACAATTCGTCAGTTAAATAATATTTCCTCTCTTTCTTCTTTTATGAAATTGCAATTTGTTTCATAATTCAAAATCAATGCTATCTGATTATATTTCTTTTTTACATGAACATTTTAAAGGGAGAATTAAATTTTTATCTGAGCGATATTGAAAAGTCAAATATTTAATTCTCCCTTTAAAATTCTCATGTAAAAAAGAATTATGATCTAGATAGCATTGATTTTGAATTATGAAACAAATTGCAATTTCATAAAAGAAGAAAGAGAGGAAATATTATTTAACTGACGAATTGTTGTTTTATTCTGAAATCGGTCATAAGTAAAAGTTTTCTTAAAGCATATCGCCATACAGGAGAACTTTTATGGCGCTGCCGAAGAAACTAAGATCCTCTCCATTTTAAGGTATTCGAACGGTTAAAGGGTTCTTCTCTTACAGACCCCATAATGGTGTTGTTAACCGCATTTAAAATTCCCTCATTTTTGTTTTAATTGCAGAAATAGTGAACTTGGCCTTTCACGAAATTAGCCAAAAACTCCAGATTTTTCCTTTAATATTAAACCTGTTGGTTTCTTACCCATATAGTAACTATTAATTACAAAGCACGTACAACTATTTATAAACCGTACTAGGTCACCGCACAGAGTTTATTTCTTACTAATGGATTTTCAACTATACCCGAGTCAAATTAAGAAAAAAGGAACAAATTGGGAATCCCGGATCATATGAAAATAAATTACATATGTATTAACAATTATGTGTGCAATTATGGACATCCGATGGTGTACAAAATCTAGTTCTCGTTATTGAATTTTCTAATTATTTACGTTACCGAGTAGTACATGTAATTAATAAATTGTTCACGTTATCCGGAGTTCACGGTATACGGCGTTCATGTTATCGCAAGTCTACTGTATTTTGCTTTATCAAAATTCTAGAAACGACTTTTTCATTTTTTTGTAAGAATAACTGCAAAAAAGGTCGATTTATTAAAATTCAAAAAATTTTTGACGTGCCGGAGAAAATGTTAAACGTGCTAAGCTTGGCACGCGTGCCACGTATTTGCGATCAATCGGCTAGACTGATGAAAATAGTAATAATGCCTCTCAATCGTTAAGAAACAAACCTATGTTCTGTTCAAATAAAACAAACTTATTTTGTCTCACTATAACCATTAAAAAAATGCATCATAAGCTAACAATGACGCTATACGCACGTTTCCTGCTAAATTCTAATTTTATATTGCAAAATCGATTCGTAGAATCCAATATATTTATTATTAGTTTGTGTGCGACGATAAAATTTCGGATGTTGTTAAAAGGCTTATGATAAAATTTAAATATGACACGAAAAAAAAATTTGTCACTAAATATACATACATAAAAATATATAATTATCAGCATTGAAAATCAAATGCACTGCGTGCGCTCTTGCATATTTAAACATAAATCGCATGTAATACATGAACTTGTCACGAGTCAATTGTGTTACAATAATTGACAACAAATATTTTTATTTTGTTGTTATTTGTTAGACAATCAACGTCGTGATAATAATTTCTAATGCATATGGCAACGCGAATGCGATATGCGACATCTTCAAAGACTGTCGCCTATTTACATACAATTAAAAGTATAAGTACAAGAGTACAAGAAAATGTCATATTAGAAAACGACTTTAACAAAATAAAAATTACTTGCTTTGCATACACAATCATAACATTTTTTTCTATAATCTTTTAAGATCATATCTAATTTACCGTTAATTTATCTTAAGCGTGCAGTCATCTTAATAACAACAACAAAAATATATATCAATAATGCTTGCGACGAGATCAACAATTTTATCTAAATTTTCTATTTTTAATTTATATTTTTGTTTCTGTTCTATACTTTGCTATACATAGCCATACATACATACATACTAAAATAGAACTCATTGTCTTCTAGAGATGATGAAATAGTCGACGGGAATAGGAAATACTACATAGACTCAAATTATATCTTTTATATAGCCTATATGCATACAATGTTTAAAAGATTTATAATAGGAATCGAGAGTCATACAATTTTTTTTAAAGCATCATTTAAAGTCATCACCCCATCGATATATCGTGTGTTGTTTGTTGTAATATTTGTAATATGCGCGCGCCGCAGAACTAACGGAAGTAATTTGTTGTCATTTGTTTCGAATTGTTATTAATTAGAGCATGTTTATTAAATGGCGACAATTGAAAGGGTTTGAAGAATGTGTATAAATAATAATAGAAACTTTTAAAATATTTTTTGAAACGACGAATTCAATAAATTGTTAACCTAATTCAAGATGTTTGTGAAATTGTTTGCTTATGTTTCGCATTAATTAATTGCTTTGTTATGGCGTCAAAACTAGAAACGGTCTTTAAAAATTAAACATATTTAAAATATCACAGATTTTGAAAAAAAAATAATAAACCTAATCTTACACAACTTACTTCATGCAAAGAAAAAAAGTTCTTCGGGATGAACTGGAACTGACCTGAAAATAAAGAAATAAATGTTTGTTAATAATTATATCAATAATGCTCAATAATATTTTATCGAAGCTTTCGTGCGGTTCGCGTACGGACCTTGTTCTTTCGAAGAGATTTTTAAAAATGTCTGCACACTTATTTCATAGTTTCGGAAAGAAAAGCTTTAATAATTGTTTGGGCTGTTATATTGCATTGCACAAGTGTCCTCCATTGATAAGCGTTTGACCTACAGGTTAGCTAGAAAAGGACTAGGTAGTATTTTCCAAGTGAATATGTTTAAACCTACCAATGAGTGATTAAAGTGAAATAACTCTAATTGGACCGTTAACCATTGGAAAGGTTGCTTGGAAACTGTTAAAAGCATATACCTACAGAGACATTTGGACATTTGTTCACAGCTAGTGTACATTATTTTATTAAAATTATGATTTAGAAATTGTGTTTGAAATAATCTGGAAAAACTTAAGTTGGAAAAAATATGAAGTAAATGAGTGACTTTTCGAAATATAGTCCCGGCATTTCATTGGTGAGAATGGACCAACGGAAACTAAACCCAGATCCACTACCAGCAACAAGCGCTGCTGTAAGTGAATTAGCAGGAACTATAAGTAAACTTTTAACTTATGTTAATAATTTAAAATTATGTTTGTGTCATAGATACCAGTACCTCGGACGAAAAAAAACTACGTTGATAGCTTGAATAAGTACAGTTGGCAAAACGTTGTTTTCGAAACTGAATGCTCGGAATTAAACCTAAATCCAATACGAGCAACAAGCGCTATGGTTAGTAAATTATTAGTTTCTATCTAAGTATTACAGTGAATAATTTATGAGGTTATGTTAATATTTTAAAATTATTTTCCGTAGACTCCAGTAGTACTCCTAAAGGAAAACTATGTCTCGTATGATAAAGAGGACCCAATCACTGACTTTTTATCAGCGCAATCAGGCGAGAACACAACTTTACAAGAGATTAACAAAAATCTGCAACGAAGATTAGAAATTCTGCAGACACATATTAAAAAGATGACCCGGAAGCATAGGCTAGAGGTCAAGAGTTTTAAGGATAAAATAACTTCAAGCTTCTTTACAATTGATTGTATAAAAAGATACAAGATGAAGATGAAATTTTATGCTGGGCTAACTATTCAACAGTTTGACATCCTATAGCAATTTTTGGGGGACGATATCCTGAATTTAAATTATTGGACAAGTGAGAAAAAAAAATAATCAAAAAGTAAAACGACGTTACAGGAGAGAAACATCAACTTTAACTGTCGAAAATCAACTTTTTTTAACTTTATGTAGAATTCGTTGCGGATTGCTATTAGAAGATTTCGCATATCGATTTGGTGTTAGTGAATCGCTTGTTTTAAAAACCATCAATACTTGGATTGTGTTCATGTACCATAAATTTAAGGAATTTGACAGTTTTCCGGAAAGAGAAACCAATAAATTAAAAATTCAGAACATTCAAAACATTCAAGAAAAATTCAAGACATTCAGAAAATACACAAACATAAGAGTGATAATTGATGGATTTGAAGTAAAAACTCAAAAAGCCGAAGATTATCGCGAGCAAGGGAACACTTATTCTACTTACAAGTCACACAGTACATTTAAATTTGTATGTGGAATGCATTCAACAGGCGAGGTTTGCTGTGTGTACGTTGAAAGGATTATTGGGCGAATAAAAGAATTTAGAATCCTTCAGCGAGTATTGCCTAAATATTTGGTTCAAATCGTATCGCAGATGGTGTTTATTATTTCTATGCTTGTTAATTTCCAAGACAAAATAGTTTAACAAAAAATAGATTAATAATAAACAAAATTAAAATTAAATAAAACATTTATTTCTTTTATATTAAATACTATATTCAGTCATTATAATAATAAAGGAAATAACTAAAAATTCTTAAAGTATGTAAAAACGACTAGCTAGTATAAATTCATTGTTTCCGTTGCAGATAATGTATACATACGTGTTTTAACTTATATCACATAAATAGGTATCGTATAAATCAGGGGTGTCCAAGCCAAATGAGTATTTTTCAGACATTTTCAAAATAAATAAAGCAACAAAACTCCGATTCAAAAAGAAAAGTCAACTGGGCAACGCGGTAATTATTTATCTATCTAGAGCCACAGAATTTATCACTCTAGAGTGAGTGTGAAGACCACCGCAATTTTTATTCCATTTTGAGGCATGCGGCCCCCGGGCCGCATGCTTCAATATGCAACAACTATTACGGTGATCTTCACATCTATTCCGGAGTGATAAATTCTTAGCCCCTGGATACTTAAATAGTTACCGTGTTGTCCAGCTGACTTTTTTTTTTAATCGCAGTTTTAATGCTCTAGTTATTTTGAAAATTTATCAAAAATACTCATTTGGCTTGGACGCCCCTGGTATAAATATTTGTACGAATAATAAAAATTCCAATTTTCTAAGGCACATTTAATAAATATTTTAAAGACGAATTACTATAGTAATTATCATTAATCACATTCCAATATATTTTAAGAGAAACTTATAACTCACGGGGCAGTCTCATTTCGAAAAATTCTACTAACAAAATAGTTTGATCAATTTTTTCATTAGTTTTGGCATTACCTGTGAAATCAGCACATCATCACGTCCAACAGTTTCAGCAGCCAGCCCAACTTGACCAAATTATGAACAATATTTTAATTCCATTATTACCAGGCTGAACTGAATTTGAAAATAATATGCGTGATTTTTTTTCAGTCTTAAATTTAAATTTTCATCCGTTGTGAAGCACAATGTGTTTGGATTCTTCAGTTTTTCATATTTGAGCGGTGAAACGTTCTCAAGTCTTTTTGGACATTTTATCTCTAAAATGGCCCTAATATTTCCAATCGTATCATAAACCACGCCATCCGGACTGCATCCCATACCTGGATAGCGAGAATTTGTGTAGAAACCAGTTTGTTGAACATCGTAACCTTTCAAATACTTGTATTCGAGGAAAGTTCGTTGTTCTTTATTATTTTCATAGTGGCTTGTAAATTTGATATATCTACATCGGACCATAAGTGGTTGTAAATAATCTTTGTCCACGACTAACGTATAATATGCTCATTATACGTTTGTTTCATCACTTATAATGATATCCATTATTCACTGCTAGTTTATCTAGTAGTCTCTTGCCATTTTCATTATTATTAAACTGTGACGTCAAAATGCCGACGAAAATTATTTGAAGAGTATTTAAAGGATTTGATTATAAAACAATGATATTTGTCGGTCGTGGACAAAGTATCGTATTCTACGCGCATATAATGGCTGTTATTCACTCAGATGATTTACGACACTCGCCTATCGGCTCGTGTCGACAAACTTCATCTTCGTGAATAACAGCTATCATTATATGCTCGTTGAATAATATACTATTTCAAACGTAGTTGCAGTAAAATATTGTTTTGCAACTGTTTGAAAATGAAGAAAAACTCGAAAGAAATAAGAAAATTAGCTTTTCATCAAGAAAAAGTAGATTTTCTTGAATTAAAAGTCCGTTTTCTTAGCTGAGGACCAGTTTATTTTTTCCGTGCATGTAACAATTTGATAGCCAAAGTGTATGGTGTAATCTTCTAAAGTGAATAGAGTACCAGTGATATGCGAACAACAGCGGCTATTCGACGCCTTACACTTACAAGAACCTTCGATTATAAGTGCATTTGCTACGTTTAAAATAATATTTTTTTTTTTTCGCTGGCGCTACATCCCATAGAGGAATTTGGCCGCTTCATTTTAAAGTTTCGTAATCATTTTGTTAACGGATAATGAGTGAGATTCTACCCTTAACCAGCCGTGATTTTTTCATCACTCGCCGCGAATCGAACCCGGGACATCCGGAGCGTAAAGCTAGTATGCTAACCACTGTGCCACCGGGGCGGCAAATAATATTAACTAGTTACATGGCCGCTGCTGAAACATATTCGAGCGCGACTTAGAGACTTAGAATTTTTTGATGTCGGTTTATAGTCTTCGTCTTGATCACTGCTGCTATTCTCTCTATTCTTAATATCACCTATTAATTGCACATATTCCATTATTTTAATGTAACTAAACGATTTTGGAATTATCACAAAAGGGAAGTTTTTCCATCCCCTTTCTGGTATTTTTGTTTGTTCTGGTTTTGGAAACTTTTGGATCGATGGATATTCAAGTAGATGTCCCCATATATATTTTGTTTTATTATTAAACTTGATTATGTTGTGATTAATAATAAAAATTAAATTTAGAGATTAAGGTAGACAAAATTAATAATTTAATGAAGTATCCCCCATATACAAATCCTACATTAACATAACCTCACTGTTTTCTATGGATAATCTTCGAATAAACTCCTTATCCAAAATTGTTTGTGTTGAAAATATGATTTCAAAAACTGTACTCAATAAAACTCTCGATATTTCCAAAGTTTAATTTCTAATTATAGTTTATTGATGTTCACCTTTTTACTTCGAATTACAAAATATGCATGTACAAAAAATGATTTGCAAATTTTTACAACTTAATAAATCTTGATTGACTAGTTTTAAGCCGCCAAATTACGATTCAGAATTAGTGACATCTATGAAATACTAGTTGAATTAATTACATTAAAATTATAATACACCCATTCTCGTTTAATCCTAATGCCATCTATTAATTACTAATTAACGTAATTAACATAGAATTTGTATTAAATTAATTAATTGGATCTAACTTCATTATTGTTTACATAAAGTGTCAAAATAAATATTAAATTAAAAGCAAAATCTCTCTCGTGTGAACATCAAGAAGGTGGAGGCGTCTTTTCTTGTATCGGGGTGTTAATTAGTGTGTTTAATTAAGAGTAATAAAATTAAATTAATTTAAATTTTCAGAATATATCGGTAAGTGGTTTAGAATTATTAAATTCAATTAAAGTTTTGAGTTGGTGATCGAAGCAATTTTATCAAGTTGGGTGATAGAAGAAAGGGGCCGCACGGGACGGAATGAGGGAGAAATCCTTTTAGACCTTGTCCAGGGCGGTAAGATACAACTCCCAAGATCGGGTACGGATTCGGATGATTCAAGGAGTTCATCAAAAAGTGATGTGATGGCGGATGCCAAAAATATAAGTGAATTTATTATACAGATACTGGCTCTACACCGTAGATAGTATAATAGCAAAATAGTATAATACTATTTTACTATCTACTGTAGTCGGTTTTACACCGCATAAAATATTCATAAAAAACAGAAAATTATAACAAACTAATGAAAAATAATAATTTCAAAATACACAAAATCGTCTCTAAACTAATTTATCAATAATCCATTGTCAAAATTTTCCTTCTACAATAAAATAAAAAAAATATACTAGGTATTAAAATTTGATAGCTATCAAATCAAAATATTATATTTTATTTTTGCTATTATACTATCAAAACATCGGTTTTACACCGGATAGCAAAATAGTATTATACTATTTTGCTATTATACTATCTACGGTGTAAAGCCAGTAAGAGTGAAGGAAAAAAAAATAGCAATCGTAGACAACGTGGCGGAAACAGGAAATTAGAAGATTCAAAGATGGTGTCAAATAGCAAAAAAGAAAATGGAGGAATTATTTTAAATACATGTGATGAAATAATTAATGAAATCAAAGATAGTAATAAAGCTATTTTAGAAAAAAGAATGAGTTAATTGAAATGGAGATTGCACCAAATTTGAGAAAATATAACGGGAGATAAAGGTCCATACGGAGTAATGTTTGCTAAAGATAACATAAATTTGATCAGGTTAGGTAGAGTGCTACACATGAACAGAATTAGTAATGTGAAATCAGTTGAACAAATTAGTAAAAATATGGTGAAAGTTATTTTTGATAATATAGGGTTAGTGCTAATGATTGTATAGATTCACCGGTGTTAAAGAAATTTGATGGATATAAGATATTTATCCCTAAATCGTTTGTAGAGACAGTGGGGATTACACACAATGTACCGATCAATCTAAGTGAAGAGGAAATTTTAATGAACCTGAATTCACAGGTGGGAATATCGAGAGTAGAAAGGATGACGAGCTGGGACAGGAAGTTGGAAGTAGCAGCACCAATGGAATCGATGAAAGTATTTTTTGATGGAAGCACTTTACCATGCAATGGGCGCTTTCAGAGCACCAAACAGTTGGCAACATGTTGAGTAAAATCACGGCCAACGCTATGAAATTTAAGAACTTTATTAGTAATTCAAATCAAATTAGCAATGATTTCACTAAATATGATGTCAACAGTTTGCGGATCTGAAAGCGCCCAATGTAACTCTACATGAAAACATTTTATTAAAGGTAAATTTCTTTTTCCCAAATCCTTTTTTTGCATTAATTGTCTAAATTATGGTCACACACAAAAAAGGTGTAAAATACCAATTATAAATAGAAAATGCAGAATTTGTGCAGAAAATATATCCGGGGGAATTGAAGAATCGAATTGAAAGAAAAGCCAAGTTGTAAATTCTGTAGACCAGGGGCCTATTTAACCAAAAACTTATCACTTTGCACTTTGCAAAATTTTGCTAAGTGCTAAGAATTTAACTGGATATAAAAACTTTGCAAATATGACTTCGTTGCTATTGCTCTTATATTGATGACTAGTAAAGAAATAATTACTTATAGTTGTTAATTTTACAAAATAGCATTTATATAAACAATAAATTATTAGAATAATAATGATTTTTTACAATAAACGCAAATTATCTTAAAATTACAAAAAATGCAAAGTGCAAAGTGAAAAGTGCTAAGACTGCAATTATAATACAAAACCAAACAGTTATTGGGTTTTTATTGTTCAGTTGTTTGAAATTTTTTCATGGTTTTTGCTAAAGGAAAATTTGCATTGCATTTTGTAATTAGTTGTTACTCGTATAACGCACATATAGGTCGTAAAAATGATTCGACGTGAATTATTATTCGGAAACGATGTAATAAACAAAAAGATATATCATAAGAGGATAAATTTTAGTATATCAAACGAATTTTCATTTAAAGAATCGTTCCGGATAAATTATCAGCAAGCAGAATATATTTTACAACATATCGGGGATGCAATTAAGCACAAAACCACAAAAAATAAGGCATTGACTCCAAAACAACAACTGTTACTGTGCCTTCATTGGCTTGGCAATGGATGTCAATATCATGGTGTGGCTACCATGCACGGCGTTACAAAGGGAACTGTTTGCACCACAGTAAGTCGCGTTTGTAACGCAATAGTCGAAAATTTATTTTCAAAAATTGTGTGTTGGCCGGAAAACGTGGCGGATATTGCCCCTAATTTTTATATAAAAGGAGGGTTTCCAAATGTTTGTGGATGTGTTGATGGTACAATAATTAATATTGATGCACCATCAAATAACGAAGTTATGTTTGTTGATAGACACGGAAATCATTCACTAAATGTAATGATGATATGCGGACCGAACAATTTATTTTACGCCGTCAATGCCAATTGGCCTGGAAGCGTGCATGATTCTCGAGTTTTGCGTAACTCAGCAGTATTTCACAAGTAACTTATTTAAAATTTGAACTGATGTGATTTACATAGATTTTTTGTATTTACAGATTTGAAAGTGGCTGGAGACCCTTTGAAGGAGCTGTTATTTTAGGCGATAGTGCATATCCACTCAAAAATTGGTTGATCCCACCGATAAATAAAAATTCAGGGGATACCTCGGTCCAAAATTTTAACAAAGCACACAAAAAAACTCGTCGTCTAGTTGAGGATAGTTTTGGAATTTTAAAAGAAAAGTTCCCTTGTTTGAATTATTTAAGACTAGATCCTAGAACCGCAGCAAAAATTGTACTCACTTGTTCAACAGTACACAATATTGCTTGTACGATAGCTCGAGAAGATAGAAGGGATAATTTGTTGATGGTTGATGGCACTGAAGTAAGAACAAACAACAATAATTTATTGCTGGAAATGGAAGCTGAACACGAAATGAATCAGAGTGCGATCGAAAAATTAAATAATATTTTAAGTTTCTTCAGATAAACAGTATAATTTAAATTTATAATAAAATAAAAATGTGAAACATGTAATAATTTAATTTTCTAATTCTAAAACCTCAATTAAAATGTCAGAATTTATATCTGTTGTGGTTTCGGGATGTGTTGTACATCGATCCCGTACAGGCACTAAATCACATGTTATTTCTGACGGCGTTAAATTAAGTTCCATTTCTAGCTTGAGACATTGTAATCGTCGATGGTAAATTTCTACCTTCATCAGCTCAAGTTTTAATTGGCGATCTTGATTTTGAAACTCACTATTTGGACGTTTCCTTTCGTTTCTTAGTTCTTCGCATTTCCTTTTGATGGTATTATTTGAATCGTTAATTGACTTATTTGGTTTCGTTGAGCTACCTGACTCACCATAGCTTTCCGGTAAATTTAGCCCTATTACCACTTCAGAATCTCGTTCCAAAATGTCAAGTATGAAATTATCAATTTCATCATACTTGCAGGCCTTGCCCCCCTTCGATCCGGTTGTATGAGCGTTATCTCGCTTTGCCTATTTAGTTGATACAAATTAAATGTATAATATAATTATATAAAAATCAATTTTTACCAAAGTTCGGCTTTTCCACAAGCCAAAAAGATTATCTCTAGCATATCTCCAGTCTTTGTCGGCAGATGCTAATTGCATAGAATGGGCGACAGTTAATACCTCTTTCCATGCTGCCTCCTTTTGCTCTTTAGTAGTGGAATTAAAACTACCAAAAAGAACGTTTTTCCTTGTTTTTATTTCCTCCAAAAGCAAGCTTTTTCTTATTCAAAGCATTACGTTTACTCATCGTATTGTCTCGTCGTTTACGTGTATTTAATTTAAAAATAATCCACATGTACGTTTCACAGTAATTTATCGACTAATAAACAATCATCACAGTGTGTATAATTCTGTATCTCGAAACAAGTGAATCGATAGAAAAATATCAAATAATAAGAGGAACTTGTTTTTATTCCGATTTGCTATTAATCGAATAAAATATATTTCATCTAGTAGGTCTTGAAAAAAACACGTTAACGTTCAAAAATATATTTCCTCTGAATTCTATAGAAAATTTGCTAAATGTTTTATTGTACAAAAATAATTATCACTTAGCAAATAATATTGATTAGAAAGAGAGTTTTGCAAAGCGTTACTAATATTTAAATAAAACATATTAATTTATACCTATAAATAATGTCTAAATTGCCTGGACGCTTGTTTATTATGTATTCGAAACTAAACTATAATTTTTATATAAAAACATTATGTAATTTTCTCTTTATGAAACAAAATAGTTGAACTTATCAAAATAAAGTTTTGCTTAGCAAAATTCTGAAAAGTGATAAGTGCTAAGTTGCAAAGTACGATGGTTAAATAGGCCCCAGAGGTCATAGAACGAATGAAAAAGGTTGCGAAGAAAAGATTAAACAGTTTAAAATAACGAAATGTATGACAATTAATAAACTATCTTTTAGAGAGGCGAAATTAAAATTATTCGGTACTAATCCTAGAATTCCAACAGATTCTGATTTTCATAATAAAGCAGGATTTAATGAAGAAGTATTACGCTCAAATCAAAAATTGGAAAAAGCTGAAAAAAAAATTCTGATTTTGTATGAGCTTTTAGATGAAATTAGAAAACAACTTTTAGGAAAAGAAAAAATGTTAAGCCAAGTAGGAAGGGTTTTATCTTCGACAAAAGATAAGAGGGATGAAGAAAAACAAATAATTTTTAATAACATGGAAGAATGGATTAAAAAAGGGGAGTTTCCCGTGTTAGATATTGATAATTAATAAATGCATATAAGATAATTAAGTTACATTTTTTATTATATTTTATTTTATATTTAAGTTGAATTTAATCTATTTGTGGCTCTATTAAGTGGTATTATGAAGGAGGAGTTAAATTTATTACAATTAAACATTAGAAGTTTGGTAAATAAAAAACTGTTACTGGAACAATATTTGGTTAGAGAAAAAATTAGCATTGCACTATTGCAAGAAACTTGGTTGAAGGAGATGGACAGACCGAATTTCTCAAGACATGTACTTTTTTCAAAAGATAGAAAAGATGGATATGGAGGAGTAGGAGTTTTAATTTCAAGGAATTTTTCAGCAAGGGAGGTGCCGCTTAGACACTCTTACTCAAAAATGGAAATAATCAAAATAAATATTAAATATAGGAATAAAAATTTTAATGTGGTATCTTTCTATATAAGCAATAACAAATGTCATAACGAACTAAAAAAGGAATTTGAAAATCTTCTGGGAGAATGTGCTGATTATCCAACTATAAGAGGAGGAGATACGAATGCACACAGCACGATGTGGGATGCAGAAACGAAAGAAAACCTGTGGGGAAAAAAATTAGCAAAAATTATACTAGAGAGTAATTTAATGTTGCTAAATGATGGTTCACAGACCAGGATTGATATGTATAGACATAAAGGGTCAGCAATTGACATAACTCTAATTTCTACTGAACTTATTGGAAATATAGAATGGAGAGTAACAAATGAAAACCTTGGGAGTGATCATCTGGCGGTAAAAATACAATGGCTTATTGAGAAAGGAAGGATGGGGAAGTTAGTCAAATGGAAAGAAGCGAGGAAGTTAGTAATTGAGAGAAGTAGAAACGGGGATTTAAAGTTAGACGAAGTGTTAAAGAATTCAATTAAGGAAAGCACAATTGAAACAAACACGTATAAAACAGGACAAAAACCTTGGTGGAATAATGATATTGAGACGTTGTGGAAGATAAAAAAACTTAAACAAGAGATATATAAAAAGGAGAAAACTTTATATACAGCATTAGAGGTTAAACAAATAACACAACAATTATAGTTAAAAATTAGAAAAGAGAAAAAGAGGGCATGGAGAGAATATCTAAATAAGATTAATATGAAAAGTGAGGGGAGAAAATTTTGGAATCAAGTTAATAAACTCAAAAATAACAAAAGAAATAAATTCAATCTATTCGAAGATATTGGGCTAGATACTCGATACTCAGATAAGCAGATAAGCAGTTATTTTTTGCGAATTTGCTAGAAATGTTATACACTATAATTTAGCAACCCAATTTGTTTCTGAATTTCAGAAAATGAGATACTTTAACGCACTTTATCGTTTGTGCTGAATACAAAAATATATTTTACTTTGCTAAAATAATCTAGTAGCTTACGCAAGCAAATTTTCGATTAGCAAATCCGCCATATTTATCGATTTGCGAATTGCTAAAGTATCGTGTATCTGGCCCATTATCATGGAAAAGAAATTTATTGATGAAAACTTCCCAAACGAACCAGAAGATATAACAGTACCGTGTAAATGGCCATTGAATACAGGAATATCATCGGAGTTTCATAGGGATGAAATATCGGAGATAATAAGAAAAGCAAAATTATCGGCGCCAGGAAGTGATAACACCTCATATAGATTCATCAAAGAGCTTATGGATCTGGAACCATTTATGTTAGTTTTACTGTGCGACTACTTTAACGGGATTTGGAGAAATAAAAGTTATCCAGAGGATTGGAATGAATTCGTTACAATTGGTATACTCAAGAGAGGAGGGAATGAAAGGGAAACGAAGGATTATAGGCCGATATGTTTATTGCCGGTATTGTCTAATATGTTTGGGAAATTGGTTCTACATAGAATTAATATACATATAAATAAAAATAATATTCTAAATGATAACGTTTTTGGATTCAGAAAGAACAAATGTGTGATAGAAAATCTGACAACTGAATTTAGATATAACTAAGGCCTTTGACAATATCAGCAAAAATAAATTAATAGAAATCTTATTAGATTTAAATTTTCCAAATCAAATTATCAACTGGATCTACTTAATATTAACAAACAGGATAGTGGGGATGAAAGATGGTATAGGGAAGTTTAAAAACATTACAAATAGTGGGGTACCGCAAGGGACCTGTTTGAGTCCAACCCTGTTTAATATTTATACAACGGGCATTCACGAAATAAATAATAGTGGCACAAAAGTCTTTCAGTTTGCGGATGACATTAGTATCTTGATCAGTGGAAAAAACTGGGATGAATTGGAAAAGAACTCCAAGAACACATTGTTAAAGTTAAAGAAGAAATTAGATGATTTGGGTCTACAAATTAACTTCAATAAGACGCATTTTCTAAGATTGTTTGCTAATATAAATAATACTAGGATGAGGAAAATAGAGTGGAACACAATAATTCTTTATTAGAGATGAGACAAACAAAGATTTTAGGAGTGACTTTTTCTAGCAGGCTCAATTTAAACAGACATTATTATGATATGAAATCTGGAGTACAAAAAAGTATAAACCTATTAAAAAGATTCACACACACAATTGGAGGGGCGAATATAGAATCTCTTTTTGCACTTTACAAGATTTTGATAAAATCAAAACTGGAATATTATTATACTATAACAGATCAGAACAATAATTACTATACAAAGATCTGTCAAATAATTAAAAATACGTGCATAAGGATAAGCGTAGGGTTGGTGAAAAGTACTCCAATTATGGCACTGTTGGCAGAGACAGGAGAAACAAGTATTGTTTATGACAATAGAAAGAAAACGTTGGAATTTATGGCAAAAAACTTATTTACAGAATCTAAACTGGGGATGGATATTAAGGATAAGAATTCTACGGTGAAAATAAACAAGTTATATTGTGAGTACACATTCTTAGAGAAAATAAAGAGGATTCATAACAAGAAAACTAATCCGGTGAATATGAGCATAAGAATTAAGCTATTAAATAGAGATGTGAATAAAAAAATTAATAATAAATTAATTCTAAAATCATGGACGAAAGAATGTTTGGATAGTTACGAGGATAGTTTGTTAGTTTTTTCGGACGGATCATTAAAAAATGGAAGAGTTGGTGTAGGGGTTCACTGTAAAAGTTTAGATATAAATCTTGCCATAAAAATTAATAACATCACAAATATTACAGATACAGAATTAATAGGTATTTACATCGCTTTGATTGTGGATGGGGTGTTGTGCATTGGGTTCTAAGAAAAAGAAATTAATAATTGCAACGGATTCAAAGAGTGCCTGTATGTCAATTAAAACAGCATTAAAATCAAATTGTAGTAGGAGTATGGAAAACAAGATTATTGACCTGGCAGGTTTCAATGGTAACAGAGAAGTTATTGTACAATGAATTCCGGGCATGTTGATTTTGAAGGGAATGTAACGGCTGATAATTTGGCGAAAATGGCATTAATAAGACACACGCATACTTTCGAGAATACACCAAATCAAAAAGATATAAAAACAATTATAGAGAAAATCATTAAGGAAGAATGGAAAGTTGAATTTGACAGAAGACTGGAGGACTCCAATTTAATATACAAGTTCATGCAGGTTAAACTATGTAGGAATTTATGGTTCCTAGGAAGTAAATTGTCAATTAAGAAAATAAAACAACTTACAAGACTTAGAACGGGTCATGCTAAAAATAAAGAGTTTTTATTTAAAATGGGTATTGAGGATAATCCATACTGTATTTATGCGGTACAAAAGAGAATAATGAGCATATAATCAATGATTGTCCAAAATATAGTCATGTTAGAATAAAATATAACTTACTACAGACATTACGTCTGAAAGATATATTATTAAAACAGAATATGAGAGAATATATCACGATCACCAATTTCTTAGATGAAATTGAATATGATATTTAATAACCATTTATTGTTTTAGGATTTTTAACGTTTTTTCGAACAAATTTATTGTTTTAAATATAGAAGAACAGATTGATACCACAATAGATCACATAGAGAAGAGTTACGGAAAGATAGTTATAAGGGGGTGGAGGATTGAAATTTAATTTAATTAAGTAAAAATAATAATAAGTATAAATTTTCTGATTATCACGCTCTAGTGATAGAGTGTAGACTAAATCGGAAGCCTGACCATTCTTCATAGTCACAGGACTACCCTTGAGTAGTTACTGGAGACAATAATTGAAGAGAAAAGTGAATTCGCAGGCTGTATGGGTAGAGAATACCTAGCCACAACAAATTGAAAAATTAAAAAAAAAAAAAAAAAAAAAAGCAAAAGCTAAGTATAATATTATTTCTACGATTAAATTTAATATTAACATTTTATTTTGGTTTTAGGTTTATTTGGAGCCAATCTTGTCTCCGAAACTCTGCGTCAACACACACTTTACTTTAGAAAAATCATAAATTTTATTTCATTAAATTATTATTTTCATCTATATTAATCTCTAAATTTAATTTTTATGATCAATCACAAGACAATCAAGTTTAATAATAAAACAAAATATATATGGGGACATCCACTCATTTACACAAGAAAATAAAATTTATAAACCTTCTTTTTGCTGTTTTTATATGTATTTAAGAAAAATGATGAATTGAATGTCACAGCATGGTATAATAGCGGTGCCCAAGCGGAAAAAAAATTAACTAAATTGATATTGAGAAACTACCTCATCCGCTCAACATATTCTCGATATTATTACAAGCATAAAAAAACGACCAATCACACACATCCAGAAATGCATTTAAGGAACTGTAATAGCCCATTTTAAAATTAAAATGCCAAGAGTTCACATTTTCTTCGGCCAACTCGAAGCATTCAAATAAAACTGAAATATTCAGGGAAAACATCGCAGAAACTGTCACCTTATGATCAAACATTGTTACATTGTTTTAAACCCTATAAAAATATTTCAGAGATGAAGTTTTCCATCTGGAGTATTAATAGAAGTCAAATTGTGATCAACAACCTCCCATACAATATCTCGTATATTAAAATCTCCAAAAATAAAAAGACGATCCTCCGACTGAAGCACTGGAATAATATTAGATTTCACAGTGTCCGCAACCTGTGACAGGCTGCATTGCTTGAATGATAGGGTATATATGTGATACAGATCATCAGCGAATATGAGTGGAATCGTACACGAACAGCAACAATATCGTCATCGCAATTAGCTAACATTATCCGACTGGATAGATATTTATTATAAACTGCAACTACAATATCACCATCCTTGTTATATAGTAAGTGTCCATTTGCAGATATCTATAACTTCGAAAACAGCATCAGATGACGGAAAATATTCCTCCGTTTTAAAATGGACTGTTAACCGCAGTATCCGCGCAGTAGATTTTGATTTGGCTCGGATACTATTTGAATTGTGGTAGTAGATATTTAAAATGACAGTGACTGGAAAACCGCTTCACTGCTACAACGGATAAATGATGATGGAGTGTTGGGTGCCGGAAAAGTTTTGATTATAAGAATTTAAATTATTTGCAGACACAAACAGCGCTTAAACTTTAATGGAAATATTTGTCATTATTTAATTTACTTATTAACCGGCAGTTAATGCTAATAAATTTCTTAACAAATGCTTTGGTTCTCCACTTTTTATAAACCGTCGATTCTTCTTACCGGCCTTGTTTACTAATAATTCGATAATAAAAATATTTTGTCACTTTTAAGATGCAACCTGATAATCAAGTTTTTCTCTTAAAAATTGGTAAAGAAACGGGTAATTACTTGTTGGGTGGTAAAAAGTATCAATAGGTCAGTGTAAGACTAAAATTAAAACTAATGATTCCATAATTTTTGGTATTTTGATAATTGGTTCCACTTTTTGACATCGACCTTATTAGTATGCTAACAAAACATAAATTTCCGCCTTCAAAATAATATACAGCGGCACGCGTCAAAAAACAAACAAACACATAACCGTTTTACTTAATCGCGGCCAATGTTTTTTATTATTATTATTTAAGTAATCACTTCCGTTTCATATAAACACATAATGAGCGTTGTTTACGTATATACACATGCATGGCCAAGAAGGAGGGAAATTGGATGAAAGTGTTGCAAATCAAACAAAAAATTATAATCCAATATATAACTGCCCACCTCGCACGGCATACAAATTATTGATTAATATTGAAATATTTTACTACTATGCGACTTGATTTATGTGGGGGTGCCCCATTATATTATGTGTTGAATATGCATACACAAAAGCACCCACATACCAACCAGTGGTATTTTCATATACAGAAATAATTGTATTAATGATGTTTATCTTTCGGGGTTCTCTTCCTCTCGGTCTCTACATATATACAATTAGGTAGATATTTTAGCTTGACCGACTGCAGCGCATATATACATACGTATAGAAAGTGGAAGATACATAAATGAATCAACAAAACATAGATTCACCTATTATACACCCACTCCTAGAGTATATATATTATGTATATAAAATTAGCTGCAGGTCATTGCATCATATGCGACTAACGTACGTTTAATTCATTGTATAGTATAATGTACAACAATTCGATTACACCGCAAATTTCCAACTCGTTAATGTTTAATAAAAACGATGAGATGTTTTTTTGCAAAGCGCACATTATAAAAAAATATACAAACAAAAAAATAATATCAAAAAGCATTAAGCTCTTTTTGTGTGGTTTAATAGCAATTTAAAAAGCTTTTAATGTTTACACACAACAAGTATTTCGTGTGTACATACTACATATTGTATTATAGTTACAGTGGTGTGCCTTTTTAATTTTTCAATTTTTTTTCATTCAAAAAAGAAAAACGTTTGTTGTTTGTTGGTATGATTCTCAACAATTTCGTTCCTCTTTTGTTTTATCTCGCTAAGAATTTTCTTGTCTTATATAAATCCTATACCCACCCTCCTTTAACCGGTGGAATTGCAACGAGATGACGATTTGAGAACAACAATGAAAAATTGCATTGAAGTATTTCTCATTTTTTATAATCTAGTGACAAATTTCAAAAGATTTAAGTCTAATCTAATCGAGCCATTCAGAGCTTAACGAATCATCAGCTTACGATATTATTTTACTTTTGCAAGAGCTAATTTGTGTTAAACCGTTTAAAAACGAGATGTATTTAGTTTGAGCAAGAGAGAGAGGGGAAAAAATATATTATCCCAGAAATCTAGAATAATGTGAATTTACATACAATCTGGGCACATCTTAAGTGCCACATTCATTCTCCTATAATGTCGACCGTATGGAAGAAGTGAATAATTTTATCAGTAGCAAAAAATAATCGTTTCAAAAATCATCGGACACGTTTCTCGGGTAATTGACCCATGATTTGATTTAAGGTTTGCGGACGCAGATGCGTCTCCAAACCCATGAAACTCGATCGATGTTGCGTTTGAAACTATGACACATCTTGGAATGGATAGTTTATCCATTGTAGTGAGCTGTCGTTTAAACGTATTCCAATATTCTTGAAGTTGAGGTGGTAACAAATCATCCGAACCAAGTTTAGTTGCCCATAATGTTTACATAAATGATTTTGCCAAAAACACTATTGGTGCACATAAACGTAACGGATCGAACATTTCAGCGATTTCGGATAATGTTGTTCGTTTTGTACACTGATCAGTAATTGCATATTTTTTTGAATGAAAAATTAAATTTATCGGTGTTTGTATTCCAATTTATTCCTAATACCTTAATCGATTTGGATTGATCATTAGGATCCGAAGATACCACAACCGAATTGTTGAAGTGATTTTTCGAAGTTCGAACCCTCCTTTGGTTAATAAATTAATAAGGTAAGTTTTCAATATTTGATTGCTGTTTTAAGACTATCGGCACCAGTTAGTTCGTGAGTCGTCGACATAAAAGTTTCGTTTAAGCACTTTTGACGCTTCAGAAAAACGTATTTGTGAATCTTCCGCTAGCTGAAATAATGTACAGAAAGCAAGGAATGGAGCACTAGCTGTTCCATACGTTACTCTCCGAAGTTTGTAGCTTTTTAATGAAGTGGTATTAGATTTACGCCACCAAATTCGTTGCAAATCTTGATCTTTTACATGCACTAAAATTTGTCTATACATCTTAGTTATATCTCCTGTAATACCATTGCATGTTTCCGAATTCTCATGATAATAGAACATAAGTCCTACTGAATTGTAGGACCCACCATTAAAAAATCGTTCAGTGTTATATTCGACGAAGTTTTCGAGGAAGCGTTGAATACGACGCGTAATTTTGTAGTGCTACTACTTTCGAGGCATAAAAAAATTATTTTGCTTACTTTCGATTTCATCTGGATTAGATACTTCTATGTTCTATCATGTATTGTAAATCAATGTACTCACCCATAAATTGAGAATACTTCTCAAAAAATTCTGGTTTGTTATGAAGACGCTTCTCTATTGTGAGAAATTGTGTTGCAGCTGTGATAGAAGAATTACCTAACTCATCAATATTTGATTTTTTTTGGACTACACTGTACCGACCTGGTACGGAGTATGTTTTTGGATTTTCAATATTTTCAATTTTTCAAACCAAAATTTTTGAAGACTCTGAAAACCATATAGTAGAAGAACAGGAAATTTCAGAATTATTATTCGAGGAAGGTTCACCAATTATTGTCTTTCCCATTACTACAATTCCGAAAACAGTTTTATACACTGGGAGATCATAACTCGTTTCAAGTTTTCCCCCTAAAATAATTTCAGAACATAGTTCAGCATCAATTAATGGATCAATGGCGCCCGATTTGTAAAACCAAGGATCTGCTAGTTGAAGATGATCCTTTGTAACGGTTTTATTGTATTGTACCGGATACGAGGGGAGAAATTCGGAAATTTTGGATCTTACCATAAAATGCAAATTACATTGAAAATCCGATGTTCGTGATTCGTTGTAAACATTTACTTTTTTAATTACTGATGATGTCGCGCCACCTATTCCGGTGATTCTGATATGAACCAGTTCTGATTTTAATGATAACTTTTTACACATGCTATCAGTAATAAAATTAGCTTGAGAACCATTATCCAATAGTGATCTGAATTGTACTCTATCGCCCCAATAATTTCTAATCCAAACAACTGCAGTCCCTAATAAGATCTGAGTTCTTTGATGTTTGGGAATTAGTGTTGAAGAACCATTTAGAAAAATTGCTGAATTCAAAACGACTGTTGACTGAGACGATTTTTCGGGAATTTTGTGAGAATCGTTTCTGGAAATACCCATTACTGAATTATTCCACCCGAAATGGAGAAGAATGTTGTGTTTTAAAGAATACAACGAACAAGGTGATGAATTACAGTCGATAACACGATGAGTCTGTCAAAGGCAATTGGTACATAAAATATGTTTTTTAACAAATTCATAACGATTCTGAGGACTCAATTTATTGTCTTTAAATTTTGAACACTGGTCGATAACATGATTTTCACTACAAGAAATACAAGCGAGGCTTTGCAAGCTCAAAACTCGAGGTTGCTTTTCTATAAATGACTTGGGTGATCGTGATCGTTCTAATTGTTGGGAGCTGGTTGAAGATTTTTGAGCTTCCATAATTCTACACCTTTCTCGAAGAATTTCTATAAATTTTTCAAACGATAATATTTCTTTAGCTGGAGAACCTTTTATTATAGCAATTTTTGATTGATTATCCAGCCGATCATTAAAATGGTGAATAAGGAATAAATCCCACATGTGAACTGGAACTGTTAACTATTTTAAAGAATTATATTTGCTTTTTAATTTCGTAAATCCTTTCCATATGCAATTTTTGGATTGTTATTTCGTCATTATAATGGTCAGTTAGATTTTTCCATGCCATCGAATAATTTTCAGTTGAAATTGTAAAAGGTTGAATGTATTTATATGCTTTTCCGTCCGAATTTTGCTAGGTTACTCAAACCGTTGTTTGAATGAATTAGCTCAATAAATATACCAAGAAAATCTAGCCAATTTAACTCAGATCCGTCGAATTTTGGTAACTGAAAATTTGGAAGTTTTAATGACGTCGAAGTTTTTGAGTCAATTTTGCATTTGTTCGAATTTTTTCAATTTGATTTAAAATTGAAGCTTCTACAAATCCATAATTTAGTTTGAATTTCGTCAAACTTAGAATATGTTATTCGAAAACGATTCAATGCGGATTCTAATGCTCCGATGCTATTATATTGAGACTTCTTTAACTTATTTGAAAACTATGTAACGCGACCCTTGTGACTAGACCGAATATTTGTTAGTTTTTTAATTTATTCTTAACTGTTAATTCAGTTTCGTCATCTGACTCAGGCAGGTTTATTTTATTTTTAAAGCGAATTAGTTTGAATTTGAACTACTTTTACACTTTATTTATTTAAAATTAATTGAAATTTAATTCTAAATTAATAACTTAATCTAATTACTAAAATGGTACCTAAATCCTGGTATGTTAACGATGTTCTTTTCGAAGACGATACATATTATTTCCTGCTGTCGATGTTCTTGTTTCGATTCAAAGTCAATTATGATGTTTCGGCGATGATTCTTCTAACGATGAATATGCCAATGTTGGTAACAATCAACTTTGTGATTCAAATAATGTATCCCAATAATTGATATATGATGAAGCTGCAATGTTCGAGGATAATGAAAATTATATGAATGATTTTCCAAACGATACAACGCATGATATTCGAAGATGATGAAAGTTATGTAATGACAATGTTTGAAGATGCTTAAATCATAGCCGATGATTCTTGAAGTGATGAATCCAATAAAGCGATGAAATCAAAGAGATAATTTTATAGTTTGTTCCGAAAATTTTATTACCAATATTATTTTAATGATTTTGAATATTGGATTATTTAGATGATAAATATATTTTCGAAATAAAATAAATATCGAAAATTTGAAAATTTTCATATATACGATGCTGAGACAAAACTTTGACTTTTTTCGAAGAAATTACACGTGTTTAAAATATTTATGTTTTAACTTTCCTTTTCCACCTTTTTTATCTAAATTGTTTGAAGTTGAATAATTTATGAACACCACTTATTATGCGATGAAATGATATGGCTAAAATTATCATTGATTTCGAAGATAATGATAATCGATGCGATGATTGCTATCCGACTCGAATGACCAATTTTAAGTTTGCGAAGTAAGTGTGGACTGTATTTTAATTTTTACCATCCAATATTTTGAATGGAAATTTATTATCGAAGATAATGGCAGGGGCGCGCCAAGCGGGGGGTGCTAGGGGTGCATGGCACCCCGGCGTACGAAGTGCGAGGGCGCATTATACAAAAAAATTCAATAAACAAACAATTAATAACTTTTTTTGTATCACGTTAAATGAATAAAAATATTCCGCTGCCGTTTAGCCATCTCTCGCACAGTAGTAGTAACATAAAAATAGAAATCAATTTAAAAGAAAAAAATAGAACAAAATATTCAGCCTGTTTAGAGTTGTATTCATCACATCATGCCATTTGTTTCTTGTTTACCTATAAATTAACTATACACATTAATTAATTATACACATTGGTAATGAAGAAGGAAACGAGGAACGAATGTGACTGATGGTACTCGTCTCAACAGTCACATTCACAATGCACATACAGTCGCAAGCGCAACTGCAAGAAGTACTAAACGAATCATGATGACACTATAATTCGGATATGTATTCTATTTGATCCAAATAGAATGAGAACGGCTACGACATTCAAAACATAAGGAATAAAACGAATCGTAAAGTAGCTAATTTTTCTAAAAAATAGTTTTTGTGTTTTAAGGTTTACATTTTTTAAGCGAGGGGTGATTTTAACCCCTAAAAAAGTTTGCCGATAAAAAAAATGATTTCATTAATGTCTCACAGAGTACTACAACTTAGAAAAGTTTTTATAATTTTTTGAATTTGACAGTTCAAAAGGTTCCCTTGTTAGACCTTTCAAACATCATTGTTTTTGCTATAAAAAAATCGACGAGAGTCAATTTTTTCTGATTACTCTATTTCTGTGGCAATATAACAGAAGGGAATAACTCGAGCTATACCCTTTTACATATTATTTAAAATTCGAAATGTCCATATTCGAATTCATATCATATCAATTTTTTGTAATAATCCAGCAACTACAAACAACCGTAATAATCATTTAAAAAAGCAAGACTCTTCATTTTAAAAACGTTTTCCTGAAAAATGCAATTTTAAAGTTATTCCCTTATGTCATATTGCCACAGATTTATACTATCTAATTTTCTAATATATAATTATCTAATTTATTCCTGACTCCGGAACGCTTTTCCTATATTATAACTGAGTAGCCTAAGTGGTATAGATGTTGACCAGTTAACAATAAATTTCAAAACGAAAATGTTTGAAGTTCGATGCTCCCGCAAAGTGCGGAGAAATAAAATAAAATAACATGGAATTTATCATCCCAAAACCGGGCCCACTATGTAAATTTACATTTTGTGAAACTGGTAATCAACATTTAGGCTAATTATTTTATTCAATATTTAATTATTTCAAATAAACTTTCGGGTTCGATTCTCACCAAGGAAGCATAACGAATTGAAAAATATAAAATTTGTTCAACGGGTAATCAACATTTAGGCAGTTACAGCCTAAAGCATAAAGATGGCAGCATTAGACAATTAACCTTTTTTTAAAACATTTTTTTTTCTATCGAAACCATAATGTAAACCAAAGCAACCAACACGACAACTAAGTAGACATAATTCCTTTGAATTATTTACGTGCTTAAAGATTTCTCGGGAATGATTGAAATATAAGTATAATAATAATAATAGACTTAAGGAAAGCCCAGACTCTGTTTGTTAATCTGTAATGTTGTACCAAAATAACAATGAACATTAAATTTGATTTCATTTATGGTTTGGGTTTTAGCGGTAACGCATTGAACTAAGGTTACAAAGGTTCGAATCTCCTTAGTTTTGTCTTTCAAATTTTTTAATTTTTTAAGTTTTATTATTTTATTTTTTTATTATTTATGTAGTGATCAAATATTTGACTTTATATTAAATACTGCACAGTTATTACAGTAATTACACAAAAAATAGGTGGTAAGTGTTTATGATGCGCCTAAATGTATGCAAATACTACAAATTGATTCAAACATATATTGTTTACTATCATAAACTGCTTAGAGTAAAGGCAGTAATACAAGCAACAATTTGTCATTTAAGGTAAAAAAATACAGCGCGCTGATTGGTTGAAATAGCTGTCACTTTTTTAAGGTTATGTAATTTTGCCTGAAAGGCAAACAAATTTGCCGTATACAAAATTGAACTATGTTAAATTTTTTATTTTTACCTTAAAGGCATTTAATTTGCCTAAATGCTGTGTTTCTTATTTAAATCCGTAGATCGAGCAGATTTTGAAATCTGATCGATCTGAAATAAGAAACAGGTTTCAGATTGGGCAGATCAAAAAAATTATTAACCGTCAGAGTAAAAAAAGCGGGCAGATACATATTTAATAATTGTACAGATTAACATTAAATGATTATTTAAATCATTCAGTAAAGGCGATGATTCATGTACAAATTTTGTCTGACAGACATAAATAATAATCCCTCTGATTGGTAATTATTTGTTTGACGATAAAAATGAAATTCAGACTTAGGCGATACATGTATACAATTTTATCGTATGGATATTTTTTGACATTTTAATAAAACATAACCTAAAAAGTGTTTTTATTTTTGTTCTTTTTGAAATTTGAACCATATCGATTGGAATGAACATAACATACATTTACTGGAAGTAAATAATGTCTAATTCGAAAATTAACAAAAAGCATACATCGGTCTTTTATATTATTTTGTTCTCACTGCTGTCAATGTTTTTAAGGTTATGTATTTATCTTATACAAAATTGAGCAATGTTCAGTTTTTAATTTTTGTCGTAAGATAAAAAAATATGGCCGACCTTTAACCAATCAGAGCGATTATTATTTATGTCTGTCAGACAAAATTTGTACATGAATCATCGCCTTTATTAAGGCAATTAATGCATGCTACTTTAAAATATTGGCACCAAAGCAATATCATTCATTCTGTTGTGTTGCAAGGTATTTTTAATGACCGCAAACAGTTTATAAACTTCTACGTAGGCGAAGTAGGATTAGCATAAGATGCTTATGTGTGGAACAGGTCACCTATTGACAGAATCTGTCCAATGTGACTAAACAAATTGTACAAGGGTTACACCTTATTGGTGATCAAAGTTGATCAATAATTAGAGAGTAGACTTTATAGTCATAATTATTATGTCGTGTTGCATTCTGCATAACGTGAGCAGTAATTTTAGTGACGATATTGAGATAGAAAGTGTTGATTTGGAAGAAGAAAATTCAACACCTCGGAACGACACCGCCGATCTTACACCACCAATGTCGGCAATTTCAGTTACGTGAAGTTAGCTATTCTAGAATCAATCTGAGAAATCGGAATATTTTTGCAAATAGAACAAATCGATATAGCTAATCTGAAAAAAATAAGAAACAGCAACAAAATTGATCAAATCGATCTGAGCGAAATAGGAAACAGATTTTTAGTACTCAGATCGATCAGACTGATTAGATCGGAAATAAGAAATACAGCAAAAGATATTTAATATTGCCTACTTGGTGTGACTATTTTTATTGCCTTAAAGGTACATGTATCACTGCCTTAAGAGAATAAGCATATTTGAAACAAGATACCAATGAAAATTAAATCATGTTTGTTACCTGTGTTGTGGCCTGGTAGTAGACCGGCTAGGGTGTGAAGTTCGATTCTGCTCAAGGCATTTTAGTTTTGTTTTTTCAATAAATTTTTTATTTTAATAAAAGCCCAGACTCTGCCAGTTTGTTGGTCTATAAGGTTTTCGCGTGATGCTAAAAAAGGTAAAATTATCCTTAAAAGCCCTTACTTTTTGGTTTAAGTTCTATTTAAGATACAATCATCCTTAAAAGCCATTAACCTCGACCTACTTCTACTCGACTAAAAAATAGCGGCTAAAAAAAAATAACAAATGGTTAAATGCTGATTGTAGCAGCGGGCACAGAACATCACCATTAGGTGTAATATTTTTAGCAAAATATTACATTACTAAAGTTATTCACAAAATTGTATCCGTCCTAGGACGGGCAATATAATTTTGAATTGAATTTAGTATGCAATTTAAATGATTTAATTTATTTAGTGTAAAACTATTATTTTATTTTACTTTTTTTAAACACATGTAAAAATATTTATTTTGTGAAATAATCCTATTTTTAATATTTCATTTCCAAATGTTTCTTTTTCTCATTGACCAGCAAAAGTTCCTTACTTTCTTTGACTGATGCCGTAGCGTCGTACATTGAATAATTTCGTCCCTCTAGTAATGAAACAGCGTATAAGAAAAATAGCACTTTTAAAATAATTCGCATTTAAATGTTTATTGAACATTTTTTTTGAAATAAAATCTTTTATTTTATAGAAAATTAAATTTTCTATAAAATAAAAGATTTTAGTTCAAAAAATTGTTTCGAAAAACATTTAAATATGAATTATTTTAAAACTGCTATTTTTCTTATACGCTGTTCCATTACTAGAGGGACGATTTAATAATTTTTTTAAGCAACAATATAGGGGGGCGCCAAAAATTATTCGGACCCCGGCGGCTAGTAGCTTTGGCGCGCCCCTGGATAATGGTTTAATAAAATACACTGTCTTAACAAATTGGATTCATATAACATTTATTTTTTTAGTGTACATGGTTTTACTTTGTGGTTATCACTTGCTTCATCCGAATTTCGTCCAGAGTTCCAGAACGAAGAAGAACACAAAACTTAATGGCATATAAAACTGAAAAGTCAAAAATCTAACAAAACGCATTTTTGACGATCCACTGAACGCAACTGTTACACATCATATACAGTGACATCTATGATAGAGTTTATAAACTGACTTCTGTTCAATATATAACAATTAATATTTAAGAAAATAATAATACTTGAAGGTACATAATAATAATTTCGGTAGGTTTTAATTTCAACATCATCTTTTGTCGGATTTCTGCGAATTCAACAGTTAAAGTCTTTGTTTATGATATCATAACGACACTTCCAAAGAATAACCTATTTGGATTCGATGGGGAAGCATTTGTACTATTTGATTCATAAAATAACTGCTTTATCACATCTTTCAGAAATATTATCTTCTCTAATGCTAGATTCAAGGAGTACCAGGCGGTAAATAAACATGAATTCTGAGTTTACATCTAATTGGAAAAGATTTTAAATCAAAATATAAAAAACCTGGTAAACACAATAAATATACCGATCTATCGACCGATTGCATCTTACTTCTAAAACGGCTTCAAGAATTATGATTCGGTGTATATCAATGAGTAAACGATGGTGAATGTGGCACTACTGGCTTTGTTAAGTGAATGTCGTAAAATATTCATGTTGGGAAATCAAAGCCAAACACTGAAAATCGACCAACATACCAAATGCGCTGTTCGTAACATTCACAAAATTCGAGGAACATCAATTAACTAGCAAATACAATTTACCTGATTCAAATAAAAGCCTGACTATTCATGAAGCTCAGGGCTTACCAGCCACTAGCGTATATTTGTGACAAGTGTCTTAGAATGAAATCTAAATTTTAGAGAGTTTACTATCCATGCTTTAGGGGTATTAACACACGTACAGTGGCGTAGCCCCCCCCCCCCCCCCTGAGTTTCACATATTATAAAATCATTACATGGTAATGTGATGATCCATGCAAAATAATTTATAATTCGAATAAGGCAAATGATGAAGAAATGTAAATAAAGCGGCATAATATTTGCCGTGATTATTATAGATCTGTGTAGACCTTTTTTCCAGATTAAGTCGAAATTACCTAAGCGAAGTTAATTAAAATGTTTAAAAGACGGTCAGGTATCTACCGGTTGAACGCTTATACCTATAATACCAAAATTAGCACAAAATATTTGTCATATATTTACTAGTACTCTTAACCTGGATAATCTCTCCAATTAGAGAGTTCCAGGATGCTCAGGCGCCTTAAGAATTACCTACGAAACACAATCGGTGGGAAGTGACTAAATGGATTGGCATTAATAAATATTCACAGAGATGTGGTTATATAAATAGACTGTGTCCTCGATGAATTGGCCCTAGTACCACGACGAATCAATATAAAACTATAAAAACTAATAAAAACTTGAATTCAAATAAATTCGAATGTATTATTTCCTTAGAAATTATTTTTGTTTAAGAACCCCCCCCCCCATCCCCTCGATGAATTTCGGGCTACGTCACTGTTTCCGTACAGAAGTTATTTTTATGTAAGAATCCCCCCCCCCCCCGCCCCCTCGGCGAATTTCTGACTACGCCACTGCACACTATAAACCGATTGAAAGGATCAACAGCTACCAATCGGAACCCAGAATATAACTTGAAAGCATCCAAATATAACAACACTACATCAATCAGGTACCATAAAAAAATAAAAAAATGTTTTCCAAAGCAGCATATTTCACTATTTTGCGTTTAAAAACGCACTTTCTCTACAAAGGGGTACTTATTGAAATATCCAATCTATACTTCTTCTTCTTCCGCTGGCGCTACATCCCATGAAGGGATTTGGCCGCCTCAACGATGCTCCTCCAAATATTTCGATCCGCCACAAGAGAACGCCAGACACGGTGACCGAGTGTTACAGGTCCCTCTCAACGTCGTCCATCCATCGGGTAGGTGGTCTCCCACGAGGTCCTACTTTCGCTGGTGCCGACTCCAAGGCCTGTTTAGTGGTCCGATTTTGTGAACGTAGTACGTGCCCAAGCCATCTCAGCCTTGACGATTTTATGAATCATATGATGTCGACTTTATCGAGATCATTTCTGATCTCGTGATTCATTCGCATTCTGTACGTGGCTCCCTCTTTAATGGGACCGAGAATTCTCCTTATCATCTTACGCTCAGTTACAGCGATTTTCTGGATGTTTTGCGCTGTTAATGTCCAAGACTCGCAACCAAAGGTGACAACTGGTCTTATCAGCGCCTTGTAGATGTCCAATTTTATTTTGCGCGATATATGAGGAGACTTGAAAATTTTGATATTGGCGTAAAATGCTCGGTAGCCTGCTGCGATCCTCGATGAAATGTCTACAGAAACGGAGTTTTGCTCAGTGATCAGTGATCCTAGGTATTTAAACTCATTCATCTTTTCATATTGAGTATCTCCTGAAATGAAGTCCCCACGAGTCTGCCTTCTCGCGGTCACCATGTATTTGGTCTTCGCTTCATTGATCTGAAGGCCTATTTGTTGGGCTGTTAATTCCAATGGGAGGAGGACCTCTTTCAGAGAGATGATGTTGCGACCCAGAATGCAGATATCGTCAGCGTATGCTAACCCAAGTAGCATTTCGTATATATTATGATTACAAATTATTCTTGTACAATTTACCGAACATTTACATTAGTGAACAATTGTATATGTATCTACACTTGTAAAAAATCTGGTTTCAGAGTTTGCACAGTAAAGTTACACTGTAAAGGTTAATTTATAGCTACGAATGTAGTGTTATTGTTTATGTACTGGGTCATTGTATCGTTACAGTTACAAAATATTTAGTTTTTGTAGAATAGATGAAAGCTTATAGCTACGGTGTAGATTTACTGATCATTTACTTTGCAAATGTATATATACCGTCATAAAATGATTACACTTTGTAAATTTCAAGAGAGCTTATAGCTACCTCATGATTTATACAGAACGTTTACTTTGTTAATGTATTTATACGTCTTAAACTGAGTAAAAATTTTAACTTTGAATAGATCATATAGCTACCTCGTAGATTTACAAAACATTTACAATGTTAATGTATTTATACCGTCAGATAATTTATACAGGAATATTAAAATTGAGTGGATCGAATTTTTTACCAGACGAAGGAATTTCTTCTCGAAATTTGTTACAAACACCTCAAAGAATAGATTTTTTTTCAATTGGCAGCGGAAAACTCTGGTATTACGGACTAAACATCAACGTCTTAGTCCGTAATACCAGAAAAAATTGAATAAAATTTCTGATCTAGATCTTTCAATTAATATTTCCGTTACTTTTAACATTGATTGGTTGCCCATTTTTACCAGCGCAAAAACGGAGTTTTGGCCTATTTTACGTATAAGCAACCATTCGGAATTTTTGAATCCAATGCCCATTGCACTCTATTGTGGCCAAACAAAGCCAAATTTACAAAATTATTTGCAAGATATTTTAGAAAATGGAGTTGAAATTTGCCATTATAAATTTTTTTATAACAAATGACAAACTTCAAAAATTGAATACTTATTATATAGTACGTAACTTTTACATAATACAAACAAGTACACGAATTTAATAGGAAAATGTAACTGTACACATACTTCTACGTATCGTATACATAGCAATTACATACAGTAAACGAGTAAACACTTTTAATAGGAACATGTAACCGTACATTTACGTCTACGTAACGTATACGTACCATTTACATTTCGTAACAAGTAAATATTTTTAATAGAAAATTGTAAATGTAAGCAACTTGTAAATATCCGTATTCAATTTACTCTCAAAATGTATACATAAGGATAACATGTATTTTCAAGTTTACATATCGAAAATTCAGACATATTCCCTCCGAAATTAATGGTCGGCCATATTGATCACAAATTTGAAGCAAAAAGAAAACTTTTTCAAGATTTTATGTACTTTTATGATTTCTGGTACACACAATAAATATAAATTTATGTAACGAAAACATTAAAATAATTTTTAAATAAATATTATTTCTTTAATTTTTATTTTGAAGTAAAAAAAATGTATCTGTAATTTTATATACTTCATTATTTTTAAGGCGCATTGCTATTTTCAAATTATTTCAGAACTTTACCCGACAAAATGATATTCGTTTGTAAATTTTAACATCTTAATATGCGAAAAATATATTTCTAAGTTTGATGTTATAAAAATAATAATATTTAAATAAAGTCGTTCATTATAAACTACTACTGTAAAGGAATTTTATAATTACATACATTTGTATTTATTTGATTTGTTTACAAAATTAAGCTAACAAGTTAGTTTTGTTTAAAATAAATTTATGAAATTGTAACTTATTCGTAATAGATTTGTAATCGTAACATACGTATACTGATTTCTTATTGTAAACTATACAGACTTATTTGTAAATACACATTTTGTTTACATCAAATTACATCCGTAAAGGTTCGGCATACTCGACAATTGATTCCCCAAAATTTGTACTAAACATTTACAACACGTTTACCTTGGATTTACCAGTGTAACTTTACAATAACAAAGTAAATTTACAGTAAACGTTTTGTAACCCAAAATTGTTACTTGGGAATAGCTGGGTTGATTTATAATACAGGCAGCTACGCTGTGCTATATTAAGCTGACAAATGACATAATCTAATGATAGATTGAATAGAGTTTGAGCTATTGGGTCTCCTTGCCACACTCCAAATGTTATCTCGAAGGCATCCGAAATTTTACCTTCTATTAGCACCTTACATATTGAGCCATCCATTAAAAGCTGGCACATTGAAACCAATTTTGACGGTATGCCCAGGTAGAACAACACGTTCCATAACGTATTCCTCTTAATGCTGTCATACGCCTGTATCCAATCTGTACATCAAGCAATTAATTATATGTTAAAATTACAAACAACCAAAGGTCAATTTTTATCTACATAATGATGGAAAACAACAATTCTACTGATCCAACTTACAAAATCTTAATCAGCGGGGTATTTTAAATTTTTCTTCTATGTAATTGCTGGCCGCATGCCGTAGAAATGGATTCAATTTTAGCTTTTAACGTGAATTCTGAAAGAGAATGGCTGTTCAACGATACTCTCTTTGATATAGTCTAAGTCAAATTTATGAGGCACAAAATGGTAACCCATTGAAAAACCCATTGAAATAATTTTGGAAAGCGATGGCAATAGTGTTATCAATCATGACGAAAACTGCAAACGGTATTACAACTTCAGTAACTTGCATTTATATATTGAGCAAATTAATTAGTAGGGGGAAATTAACAACAGCAACATCGTTATTAACAAGGAAATATTCTTTAAAATCATATTTAAGAAAGGTATATACAGTGGAGCCCCGTTATACGACTACTCCGGAATATGACAAACTCGGTATACGTCCTTTTTGGCTGAGGAAATTTTGCTCGGTATACGACGCAAGATTAGAGTGAAAGTTTGTTAATTGTTAAAATTTACTTACAAAGGAATATAGAGCTGTGTGAATGTGACGAAGAAAAATTTGTAAGGGATTTTATTTGTATTAGTATAATTCGATAATACAACCTGCACAGATATTCTGTAAAAAAAGAATGTAAATTGGGGTACAAAGTACAATCAGTCCCCAGTTGCCGCTGCCTGATGAGAAGATTGATTTTTTCATAATCATAAGCTCATCAGTTCGAAACTGGATTAATTTCTCTTACAATTTTTCGGTAGCAAGCTTCAAATAAACTTAAAATAGCCCCCCTTTAATTTATTGTTCAATAAACCTTACTGACTTTGTAATATTTATTTCACCTTCACGTGTCATTGATTCGACTTCAAATGCTCGTTTCAGTCTGTTGATCGCTTTTGTTTGGTTTTGACCGTTAACGTTTAATACAAATTGTTTTCTAAAACGTCTTATACTTTCAGATGGACCTTTATATTCTGATGAAAACATATTTACAATTTTGTAAATTTTGTGGAATATAACTATATTCACGCGATGTATCTCTCTCGGAGGTGGTGCCTAATTTCTTTCATTTGATTACGAAGGACATTAATGTAATTTGTAGAATCTACCGAATCATCATTATTCATGTATACTACAAATTCACCAGGGGCTTTCCAATAAATTAAATTTTGCTTAATAATCTACTCCTACTATTTACGATTTATAGCGCCTATAATGAAAACGTGTGGGAAATCCCTTCGAAGACCTAAGATCCAAATTTAAAAATTTTCTACCGTACGTTCGTATAACCGAAATGTTTGCAGCTGTCAACAAAATATCTGAAGTCGTACAGCACTAGTTTGTGTATATTTATTAAGCGGCAAACCAAATTTATCAGAACCGGTGTCGATGAAACAAATTAGCTTACTTTTGCTACATTTCGCAAATAGGTGACCCCATTGAGCACGTGTGTGCTAAAATACTGAGAAATTGGGAACCGGTAGCTCGTCAGAATAAAGGCAATTTATTGCGACCAATTTTTGAGAAGTGCGGAACACTGCGTGGTGATTACGATTTTGAATTCGGATTAATAAATTCAATGGCCAGAACGCGCTAGCCATAGTTATAGAAAATGAAATATTTTGGACGAAATAATTAATTTGAATTAATTTTTGTTCTAATTTGAGTGTATCACATTTCATACATTCCAGGCAGCTACTGGTAACTGAAGCCATTTTGCACATTGTGGCCTTTTGGTACTGGCTAAAGTAAGGCGCTCAAAGAGAAATTCTTAACAAAAACCCTAATCTAAGGTTGAACAGCATATACTGATGAATGAATGACTGATAGGTTAATCAGTACAAAATATGCGGACTCTGGGTACCAGGCAACCTTCAGTTTTATTTAACCTTCCTGTAGTAAAGATGCGTGACCTACAGGCGACTTTCCATTCCCAGCAACTCGTAAGAGTAAAATCAAATCAGTAGACGGAGCACGGGTTGGAAGTCCTTGTGAACCAATGCTACAGTTAGGAGGGAGAGCAATAAGCCCAGATAATATGTATCGCGTACCGGCCGGCAGTTATGGACAGATAATAAAGCAGCGTCTCAGCACAAAAGATCTTGTAGGTCGCAGTGCGAGGTGGCTAAACGCCCACATGGCCATTCAACAATAATATCTATAATAATGGTAATAACCATAAATATTCATTCATAGTTGGATAATTTGCATAATTTGAAATCATTTGTTTTTGAAATCACACATAGTCCAAATTTCATATGTGGAATTTGCTTGTTAAAAAATACTGCTGCAAATTAGAGGTAACTCAAAATGGGTCCAAATTGTTATGGCGTATTCCAAAACGGCCTATGGTATTGTACAAAACAGCATCCAGCATATTTCAAAACGGAAAACATATTTTTATTTTATCAAATTAAATTTAATTGTAAATTTGAAATTTCAGATATTGCACTTCAAGATTGTATACTAATTACTTCTTTTGGAATATGCCGTTTTGTACGTACATTAGATTTGATCATATTAAGTCTTTCATTTCATAAATGTAAAACAAAAGCTGTACGCTATTAAACTTTGTATTCCTCCAACGGGTAGTTATCTGTATACTAACAGTACGTGTATAATTTTCTTTACAGCCGCCATTATGATTTCGAGATCTGTTTGTTTAGAATTAAATTAAATCTGTAATCTGTAACCGTAACCAATGTGTTCATTTAAAATTATTTACGTTTGCGTTTATAGAAAATATTTCAACTGTAAATACAAGTAGTGGGTGATACTGATCACTATCTGACCATAAACAAAAAATTTCACTTCAAAACAAAACAACTGACACCAAAACGTGTTAAACATCTAAATAGTCTCCCACTGACACTTGCCGCATGAGCCGCATTTACAGATAAACACAAATCTACTCTACAAAAAAAAAAAAAAAAATTTGTTACTACTTAAGTGCGTTAAATTTAAACTACTTACGAGTAAATAAGAAATGAATTTATTATCGCCACCATCACACGAGAAGCTGAACAAAATTGTATAAACAAATTGGATTGGAAGATTTTCAAAGTTTACGACACACAACCAAAGAAGAAACGTCTGCAAGACGATAAAATAAATAAATTAAGAAGTTTTAAAGATTTTTTTGTCATTTTCTGGGTCTTTGTTTAATAAATTAAATTAAAATTTATCAGTGGATTTAAAATAAAGAAATAAAAAATAAACTTTTATTCGAATTAACCGGGATTTTATTGTGCGGTGTTTGGAAACAATTAATTTACCTAATCATCGGTAATTTGTTGATAACCAACTGATTTTACCGTTTAGCGCCTCATGTATTTAGTAATTTTGTAGTTTGATGCACTAATGGCTTAATTATATGGACCGTTTGGAGACCAGTTTAAATTCTCGTAATCTTTTCGTTATTTATATTAGATGCTCGTTTATCATTTATAAAAATATCTTAAAGCAATACATATGAGGTTCGCTAGACAAGTTTCCGGGACCATTAAAAATTTCATTCATTTATGAATATTGATATGGTTTCCGTCAAAGTGATCCTTAGTGAATATAATCAGAGCCTTCTAGACAATAGAGCCTTAACGTTATATCACATAGTGAAGAGAAATTTTAATGATTCTAAAAGGCCTTACACACGATCCAATTTGGTCCGACGGTTGATCCAATTTGGTTGGAAATTAGTACGTGTTTATGCACGCACGTTGGTTTAAAACAATTATTCGGATGTGTTGGATGAAAATTTCCATCCGACCAGCCAACCATATTGGATCGTGTGTAGTGTTATCGATTGACAATTTTCTAGTCTATAGTGAAATTTCATAGATAGCTGAGCTAGGAAAAAAAAAATAAATAATGTGTTATTTGTTGACGTAATGTTTTGTTTTTCAAACAAACGCCGAAATCGGACCGACTAAATTGGATCGTCTGTACTCAACATACCCCAACCGATTGGATCGTGTGTAGGGCCTTTAAAAGCTTTAAATAAACCAAATTAGAGGGGTAAAAACAGCTACACCAAACAGAAAAAGTGTAATATTTTAAAAGAAAAATCAAAATCTGTTTAAGCGGCTGGCAAATTGCGACATTTATTGGTATTTCCACAAGCATCAAATTAGTGCAACATAATCCATTCTTCGGGGGCGGTGGAGGAGAAGTTCTTCAAACGTTTAGGACCAAATTCACACTAACGACTGGTTTGTCGGTATGTCTATTCACCTAACTTTTGAAATTATCCATTACTGGTAGATTCGATATTTTTCATCCCGTTCGCCAATAGGCGGCAGTTAAATGTATATACTTATAAGAGGATTCCGAAAAATTCTAATATATACAATCAGAAAATGATAAAACCTGTTTACATCCATTTGTTATCAAAATTTGAGCCCAGCTCAGATTCAAATATCATAAGTTTAAACACCGAGCTGTTGATCGGGTATAAAAGGAAAAAAACAATACATTTGTAATTGAAATTTTATGAAGTATACCTGGAGTGCGTTCACGAACTCTACATTGTTACGATGTTAGTTAAGCAAATCTTAACCAAATTTTTAGTTTTAACACCGGTCACAAAAGTGAATTGACATAAAAACATATGACAAAATGTAGACCAAAATTTGGTTAAATTTTGCTGTTGCTTTAATCAATCGTTAACCAAAAAAAATACCTAACTCATTTTGGTTGAAAGCAATACACTTAATGACAGCCAGAAAGGCAGTAGTTAGCATGATAGAAAATAACAATGTTAACGTAAACGTACTCCGGTACGTAAATTTTGTTCGGAAACCGGGAATTGAGAGTAGAATAACCGCAAATTTTTAGTAGTGGTAGATGTATGTATGTATATTAGTGGCCACGTGAGTGTTTTTTATGTTTTTTATTTTTTTATGAAATTGACGTCATTTACTTCTGTCTATCAAAAATGCTTGTATGTTAAAAACTATTAAACAACCGAAAATATTTTATTTAAAAGTTTTTTTTAATAACAAAACGAAAAATAATTTACTCCTTTAACTCAAAAAAAACAAAAACAAAAAAAATATGTTACTCCATAATCAAAACCAATAACAAATCAAATCTCTCAATAATTATTTTGTTTGTAGGATGACAAATCTATTCTCAACTCAATAGCATGCCTGCTTGAGAGAAGTATAAAAAACGAGAAGAGAAACGAACGTAAGCACCAAAAAATTCAACCGATTTCGCCCGATTTAATTATTTTTGATGCTTGTAGCTTGTCCTAAAAAACGCACAACTACAACAAACAAAAATAATACAACACAACCATAAAAATGTATATATACATCGTGTACGATACAAATATACGAATACAAAATTCTCAACTCTCGTGTCTCGGTTTGCGAACAAAATTTCTGGACATCGATTTTGGTCGCAAAATGATTGTATATGTACATGGCGTATAATATATATTTTGCTATTGTGTACCGTAATAGTTATTTACGTCACAAGGGCGGTAAATGAGTTGTTACAGTACGAGTTCGATCATTTAACGTACGTGTAACGATCATTTAACGTACGTGTAACGTACAACGTTTTATTTCATACTATATGGGACATTAATTCGATTTTTTCATTTGAAATTAAATTTTAAAGTAAAAACATGAGTTTGAAAATTAGAGAAAATCGATCCAAATGATTTTCAAATTATCAAGTTATCCTAGTTATTTTTTTTGTTTTGTTTGGTTTTACAGTCTACTCTACTGTAATAGCTCGTTTTCCGGACACTTTTGTTCTCTGACGTAATGATTCATTTCCCGGACTGAAATCAATCAAGTAAAAAACATTGATTTTCGGTATAGTATGAAATAAAACATTTTTATCCAATTTTGATGTATAATAGCCCGATAACTACACTGATTTCAAATAAAGAAAATGTAAAATAACCCACTGTTATTGTATAACCCACGCTGCTAGGGGCAACGTGAGTTATATTTTGTATAACAAAATATTGAGTAGTCATTGGAAAATTATTCATAGATTTCGTAATTTACGTCAAAGAAATACGTCACATAAATTTAAAGACCGGTCACTTTGATAAAATGTATTTCAAAATTCAATGCTACAGTGTGAAAACACAAAATGGAACTATTTCTTATTAATTTACGATTATTTACATTTATTTCAACAAAATTGGATAAAACGTTGTATGCTACTCGTGAGCAAAGAGATATTATCCACTCGGGATAATATCCCACTCGGCTATCGCCTCGTGGGACAAACTTATCCCTCATGGATAATATCTCGTTTTGCTCACTAGTACTATAAATAACTATTATTGTATTAGAGTATTTTCTCATTCGTTTTCCCATGGGTAAGTATCAAAAATAAGCGAAGCGGGTGAAACCGGATCAAATTGAGTCATTTTTTCCTTTCTTCTAACATGAGGAATTCATGTTTTTGTCTCTATCGCTGTTGTAACCGACGAGCGACGACATTCATTTGGTTTCGTTAATAAACAACCAAAACAAAATACATATACTATACGCTATACCCCTGTTGTACGACTGAGCGCTCCAAGAGCGATCAATGATCAATCATGGTGATAATCTCTTATACATACCTCACCGTGATGATCACATGTCCCCATATTTCGTAAAAAAAGAACGAAGAAAATGCGATCATTGTAATTTACTCATTGAACAACAACAAATTTAAAATTTATAATTTCGATTTTTTGTTTATTTTTCGCTCCTCTTCTTTGTTTAGTTGTTTATAAATAAATTTTTGTTTCCTCTCTTTAGAAAAGAGTCAAATCGATCGCTATTTCATTTCTTTCCTTTTGTTTGTTATACGAGAACGAGGAGAGATATTTTATTTTTTTGAATTTCGTTCCCGAGGAAAGAAATAAAAAAAAAAAATTTTTGTTTCCTTTCATAGAGAGAGAGAATAAAGAAGAGAACGAAAAATGAATTTAAACCAGTGTTTAAATCACTGATCGCAAATACGTGGCGCGCGTGCCAGACTTGGCACGTTTAAAAATTTTGCCGGCACGCCAAAAAATATTCATACAAATATTTATAGAAAGAGAAAATCTCAAATATTCAATCGAAAAACCCTCGACTTTAAGAAATTAACTCCTTTTCTGGATTGTGTTGTTTTTACAATTACAAAACCGTAATAAAACGGAAATATTTCATTTTGTCTAGGCCAATCAACATACGATCAGAACAAACTATACTTTTGTTTGAGCGTAGGAAAACAACGAATATTTTTATTTGGTTCGTATATCCAAGCGAACAAAAAAACAAATTTCTGATCTACTTATGCGCAACTTCGTATTTTTTTATCGAATTTTGTAACGTGTCCGTATGTTTGGTTAAGTTGTGTTCTTGTGTACTTCATTGTGTTTGCATCGTTTGTTGTTAAATTTTAAAAATAATAAAACATTTAACAAATTAGGGAAAAGAACAAATTAGATTATAATTTTGGAATCAATCGTAAGTTATTTTTATAACATCAGTTAATTTGTGTTTATATTGAATTTTATAGCTATAAGACTAGTTTACCAGTGATTATGGTAATTGTTTTTATGTCCTCGTATATGAAGCTGCGTAACAAATTGTATATGCGAATTATTTATTTAGGTTCGGTGTGAAAGTGGATTATTGTACAGTGAAATAAAAATAAAACAATCTTCTGTTATTCTAAAATGCACAAAACCAATTTTATAAATTTTTGATAGTAAAACAGAAAATGTATCATAATTTGAAGTCGCGAGGTGATTGCAGCCATACCAAAATAAAAATACAGTAATCCCCCTATAACACGGTAGATTCGTTCCGCGTTATAGGAAAACGCGTTGTACGAGAATATTAATTATTTTTATTTATATTGAGCCAAATCTTTTAATTTAAACAATTATTTTATTGGTATATAGGGCTCTTTATTTTTATTTTTATTTATTAGTACTTGAGCTTTCAATCCCACTTCGGGATCATTTTCAAAAGCATAATGAAAAATTATTTCCAAAATAGGTTCCTTTTATATAAAAATTTTACATAAAACAATCAAACATTTGTTACAAAAACCAATTTTTCATGGAAACGCACAGCCTAGACAATTTTTCGAAAAATAATTTTCTTTTCCTGGCTAAAGCGTTTTTCATGTAGAAAGGTTGTACAATTGAATAAAAATAAAATGAGGTGAGACAAAAAACTTATATAAATAAATCATACGAGTTGCCAATATAAGCATAATCTTCTACAATGTTAATCGAATTTTTACTTGATTTAATATGTAACATTTCCAAAATCGATCTTTTCCTAAAATTGGTTTGTTTATCGAGAATTTTGACGTTATCTAAATTGATTAAATGATTGGAATTTTTCAGATGCCGTGTAAGTGCACTAATATTTGAATTTAGATCTTTGTTGGTGTCATATCGGTGTTGATAAATTCTTTTTTCCAAAAATTGTTTTGTCTGTCCAGTATACGTGGCGTTGCAACTACAACGGACTTGGTAAACCACATTTGATTGTTTTCTTAAAGGTACCTTGTCTTTAATTTTGGAAAAAATATTTCCATTTAGGCTTGTAGCTGCACATCCCACAATTTTGAAATTATAATTCTTGAACAAACGTTTTATTTTCTCATAAAGATTTTTTATATAAGGAATAGCCAAAAAGTTTGTAATTTCATTTTGTGGTCTAGATATAGTATTTCTCTGAAAATTTCTTGTTTTCTAAATTACCTTTTTTATTAATTTTTCGGGATATTGGTTGAGCACTAAAGTGTCTTTTATAATTTTTAAATTTTGTTTGTGAAATTTTGTATCGGAAAGCTTTATAATTTTTTGGGTTAAAATTTGTATAGTGTTAATTTTGTAAGTGGTGGGAAGCCAAGAATGAAAATTTATCATATATATCGGCCTGACCAGGTATCTTTATGATACCAATCACAAGAAATTTTGCCATTTGGTTCGTGAATTAACAAAATGTCCAAAAATGCAATTTTGTTATCTACTTCTTTTTCTAAAGTGAATTTGATTCTATTATTTGCCGAGTTAAACGCTTCTAAAAAATAATCGATTTTATTTATCGGTACCGCAGTAATTATGTCGTCCACATATCTAAAGTAGAATAACGGTTGAAAGTCCAAAGAGTTTAATACTGAGATTTCTAAATTTTCCATTACTAAATTTGCTAATATGGGACTTATGGGAGAACCCATAGGTGAGCCAAAAGTTTGTTTATAAATTTTGCTATCAAACGAAAATTCTGAATTGTTCAACACAATGTCTAAAGCAGTAAAAAATTGAATTTTTGTTAATTTAGATTTAGAATTTTGCTTTATACTTCTCCAATTTTGACTAATAATATTTCGTACAATTTGGCTATCAACATTCGTAAACAAGGATTTTACATCTAAAGAGATTAACGTGGAATTTGGTGGAATGGTAACGTTATTAATTTTGTTTTTGAAATCTTCAGAATTTAGAATGAATGAATTTGTTTTTCCCAAACTTGGTTTAATAATATTTCCTAAAAATGATGATAACGAGTATGTTGGGCTATTTATCGAACTTATAATTAGTCTGTATGGTACATTGGGTTTGTGAATTTTTGGTAACCCATATAATTTTGGAATCACTGCTGTGTAATTTGTAAGTTTTTTCTTTGTAGCCAAATCTATGTTCTAGTATTAAACTCTTTGGACTTTCAACCGTTATTCTACTTTAGATATGTGGACGACATAATTACTGCGGTACCGGTAAATAAAATCGATTATTTTTTAGAAGCGTTTAACTCGGCAAATAATAGAATCAAATTCACTTTAGAAAAAGAAGTAGATAACAAAATTGCATTTTTGGACATGTAACGGAGCGGCTTGATATCTATCAAGGTGCGACTAATATGCCACATCTTGGATGGTAAAATTTATGTTTTTCACCACCCCGTTATCAGAATCTCTCTGTAGTTCTAAACACTGATGACCGCAGCACGTTTGCAGGCTAGTAAAAGTCGGTGGGTAGGGTTTTTGTCATCAACCACAGAGAGCTAGAAGTGCTGCTTTATTCCTTATTGACAAATTGTATGATTTGAGAGATATGGAACGGTAACTAAAGCTAATCCGGTTTACATACACTAATACAGATTGATCTTGAACGTTAATTTGAATGCATGCAAAATAGGTGTAGAAAGATCTAGAAATATAAACATTAAATAAGCTAAGTCACAGCCGTACTTTATAATGGTCATGATGTTGGACCATAGCTCACCTCCCTCCCTTTATAGGCAATATATAGCATAATTTGATATTACCCCCTTTTTTTGTATGAATGTACTAGCCTACCTCATCTAAATAATTATAGACACATGGTGAAATATATTCAGACTGTCATAACACACATTATGATATCAGAAATTCGGAACGAAACGGCAAAGAAATTAAATAGCTAAAATGGATGATGTTTTGTAGATGAAAATAACGAAAACAATTATATACATTTGATTCAAGCTAGTTAAATAATTATTGATGCAAATACCAATGAAGTTAACAATTTACAATGTATAATAAACTTACTTAACAATATAAATTAATTGAATAATATCAATAAGTTAATAATACAAAAACAATATGGTGGTCAACCTATCTAGTCTAACTTGCATTAAATACCACCATTTAACAAAATTAATTTAGGGATCCGCGGTCCTCACTTAATAGATAAATTGTTATTTTTAAGATAAATGGATTTGACAGTATATAAATAATTTAATCATATAGAGAAATAAATATAGCAATGAATATAATAAAATAATAATATAAATAAATAATAATGTAATATAAATAAATAAATAATTTTTAAAAACTCATCCTGTGATCTGATGGTGATGATCAGCACTTTTTGGATGCGGCTGTAACGCTTTTATTCGGAAATGATATTGTCCGCCATGTTCAAATACTATGCGTTTTCGTATAAATGTTATATCCAATTATTCTTTAATCTTGCAGCAAAAATGATTCTTGTGTTTAGATAATACGAAAAACCAAAACAATAAAATAAAAATATGTCGCGGAAAAACTTTGAGGGCAGCAGAATTTTGGCCGCTTTCCTTTTATTTTATTGTGCTTCCTGCTTATTATTTTTCCGCGACGGTAATCTATATGTATTCACCAACAGAGAAAAAAAAAACAAATACCGAGTCAGTTTTAAAGCGAAACCAACAATGAATATACAATAGCTTACATGAATGTATGGATATATGTGATTTTATTTTTTATCACTAATGTATTTCTAAATTGAAATAATATCTCCTTTTTAATAAGATATTAAAATACACTCTTGTACTTAACACAGTTTATTAAAAATAAATAAATTAGAAACACTTTATGCGGCCACTGTTAACACGTATTATCTTTACTAAGCACAAAAATCGAATGGCCGATCAGATCATAAATAACTCAATATTGGTTTTTATGTAGAGGGTGAACAATAACGACAAAACAAAACGATGATCATCACCATCTACCACATTTTGCTGTGATTAATTTATTACATCAATAATTATGGCAAATTATATTTATCCGAGAAACCAACTCACAGTAGCTACAAAATATGCACAGTGTTAGACGAATTTTCATCTACAAACTCATCATATCATTCAACCATTTTAGCATGGATCAAAATATGGACAACAACAAAAATTTTACCATCTAAGTACATTTCACCAAGCCTGGAACATAATCAATGTTACAGACATTTTGTTAATTCACGAACCAAATGGCAAAATTTCTTGTGATTGGTATCATAAAGATACCTGGTCAGGCCGATATATATGATAAATTTTCATTCTTGGCTTCCCACCACTTACAAAATTAACACTATACAAATTTTAACCCAAAAAATTATAAAGCTTTCCGATACAAAATTTCACAAACAAAATTTAAAAATTCTAAAAGACACTTTAGTGCTCAACCAATATCCCGAAAAATTAATAAAAAAGGTAATTTAGAAAACAAGAAATTTTCAGAGAAATACTATATCTAGACCACAAAATGAAATTACAAACTTTTTGGCTATTCCTTATATAAAAAATCTTTATGAGAAAATAAAACGTTTGTTCAAGAATTATAATTTCAAAATTGTGGGATGTGCAGCTACAAGCCTAAATGGAAATATTTTTTCCAAAATTAAAGACAAGGTACCTTTAAGAAAACAATCAAATGTGGTTTACCAAGTCCGTTGTAGTTGCAACGCCACGTATACTGGACAGACAAAACAATTTTTGGAAAAAAGAATTTATCAACACCGATATGACACCAACAAAGATCTAAATTCAAATATTAGTGCACTTACACGGCATCTGAAAAATTCCAATCATTTAATCAATTTAGATAACGTCAAAATTCTCGATAAACAAACCAATTTTAGGAAAAGATCGATTTTGGAAATGTTACATATTAAATCAAGTAAAAATTCGATTAACATTGTAGAAGATTATGCTTATATTGGCAACTCGTATGATTTATTTATATAAGTTTTTTGTCTCACCTCATTTTATTTTTATTCAATTGTACAACCTTTCTACATGAAAAACGCTTTAGCCAGGAAAAGAAAATTATTTTTCGAAAAATTGTCTAGGCTGTGCGTTTCCATGAAAAATTGGTTTTTGTAACAAATGTTTGATTGTTTTATGTAAAATTTTTATATAAAAGGAACCTATTTTGGAAATAATTTTTCATTATGCTTTTGAAAATGATCCCGAAGTGGGATTGAAAGCTCAAGTACTAATAAATAAAAATAAAAATAAAGAGCCCTATATACCAATAAAATAATTGTTTTTTAAATTGTACGAGAATGCTCGTACAACGCGCTCGTATGACCTCGTATAACGCGTTATGTACAAATGATTCACGTTTAACTTTTCTCGCTAAATGGGGTTAAACCGAATATTAAGGAAAAACTATGTTATGAACGAAGTATGTGCGTTTTATTAAAATCAATGTGGGAAATTCCCGCGTTATATGGGGGAAAACACGTGTTATACGAGGGACATGAAATCGTGTAATATGAAAACGCGTTATAAGCGTACCGTGTTATATGGGGGATTACTGTACATAAAACTTTACGTCGCATTTTCAATAATAATTTCTTTTCTTAATTTTAGTGTCTGATTTTTTATATAACAATTAGCTATAAAAATAAATAGATTACATTTTTAATTATATGTTGTTGTTGTTTTGCAAGGTATAACAATGAATAAGGCAAAAGATGATCGCAGTTTCCAAGACTCCTGGACACATCTTTATGGAATGATTAAAAATAAAGGGAAAGTTCTCTGTACCTTATGTAATGGAATTATAGTTTGTCGAATATCATCTATGAAACGACATTTTGAATCAAATCATTCATCAATATTTAAAATGTCTTTGGACGACCGAAACGAATATATTTCTAAAAAAATTAATGAAAAAGCATTGCAATCTACTTTAATGACGAAATATTCAAAATCAACCAACCACATTACTGCCGCTAGTTTCAAGGTAGCCAGAGAAATAGCTAAAATGGAAAGGCATTTAGCGACGGTGATTATTTAAAACTACTCTTATAAATTGCGCAGAATCGCTTTTCAGCGATTTTGACAATAAAGATAAAATACTCACACGCATACACAGTATTCAATTAAGTGAAAATACGGTAAAGGACCGAATTATAAAAATGCGTGAAAATATTAGTGATCAATTAACATCAGATCTCCGTGCAGCTGAAGTGTGTAGTGTTCGTAATGATTTAATTCCGATTCACTTGTTCACTTGACGTATCCATGTATGAATTGAAGTAAAAATAATTTTGTATTATGAAACACAATATTTATTAATACGTGGATTAATTGGCGTATACAATTATTTTATTAAACTAAACTGATTAGAATAATTTTATTACAATGAAAATTAATTTCTATTAATTAAATTATAATGTTTTGATATTCTAAGTTTATGATTTTTCACCAAAACGCCTAATTATCAAAATTACTAAATTTTGTATGATGACGCCAAGAAGAATCGACAAGAAGTAATTATTTTATCATAGTTTTGTTTGGTTTTTATTTCGTTATGTCATGTTCGTTGTTAAGTTGGCATGCCTGCAATAAAGGTGCGTTCTTTTGTTATTTCAATGGGTTCGCGTGCGAACTACTGTGGTGGTGAGTAAATGTGAAAATTGACTGAATGAATGAATTATGAATAAATGAGCGAGCCGCAACAAGTGTTTGCATTGGCAGTTGATGAGAGCGCTGACATAAACTCTGATGCCAGACTAGCAATTACGGTGCGTTATTAAGCAGGTGGGACGATGCGGGAGGAATTATTTAAACTTGGAACATTACCGGAACGAACAAGAGGTGTTGATATTCTGGAAGTTGTAATAAAAACTTTAATCGATGCGAATGGCTGTATTAAAAAAACTTGTTCAATTTCTACTGATGGGTGCCCAAGCATGGTTGGCAAGGAATCTGGATTTAAGACTTTGTTGCCAAATGAAATAGGTCATCCAGTAATGGGATTCCATTGTATGATCCATCTGGATGTTTTATCGGCAAAATACGGATTATTTGATTTAAACCATGTAATGGAAACTGTTACTAAAGTTATAAATAATGTCGTTGCTAATGATTTGTCGAAAAGACAATTTGAAAAGTTAATGAAGGATATGAATGCACCATATGAAACCCTTTTGATGTATAATCATGTTCGCTGGCTAAGTCGGGCCTTAACATTGGAAAGGTTTGTTCACTGTTTGGATGAAATTCGTTTATTTCTTCTAGATAAGAAATAGATATTTCTGGAGTTAACTGACACCAATTGGTTAATGCAATTAATGTTCCTGACTGATTTCAGTATTCATTTAAATGAATTAAATGAAAAAATGCAGGGAAATGGAAAATCATTAGACATTTTATTCGGTCATATTACCGCTTTTGAGATTAAGTTGCAATTACTCAAGAAAGACATGAAATGTTCATTTGGAAATTCCCCACTTTTAAAATACTTCCCCAATTTAAAAAAGTTTGTAGCAGATATTGATATAGTTGAAAAAGGAGTGCCACATAAATTATTTGCACAATTTAGCGAGGTATTAATAGAAACACAGGAATCTTTCGCAACTCGGTTCAACGACGTCAAAAAAAATTAAAAACTTAATTAAATTTGTACGTTACCCTGACAAATTTATTTTTGATGGTAATTTTCACGATTTTGCCTGGTTGAAATTCAATGAATTCGAAACTGAATTGCTTGAATTTCAGTGTAACCTTAAGTATTGATGACGAGGCATTAAAAGTGTGGCAAAGCATTCCAAACCAATTTACATCCTTAAAAAAGTTAGCAATAGAAATATTAACAGTATTTTCATCTACTTATTACTGTGAATTTCTATTTTCACAAATGAACTTTGTTTTAACAAAAACAAGGAATAGGATAACCAGAGACAATTCTGAGGCATGTGTTGCATTAAAAGTAACAAAATATACTCCAAACGTAGACCACTTAGCATCCAAGAATATTCAAAAGATATCCACCGCTGGACCAACTGCATAAATATTTTATTGATGATTAAATCGATTCGATTCTCACTATTTGTTGCAACTACACTACTCCAAAAAATTAAAGGAACACTAATTTTTTTCAATTTTTTTAGTGTTTTTTGAAGAGCTGTATCTTAGTAAAATACGGTCGTACAGAGATAAAAAGAAAAGCATTTTAAAGCTTCAAATCTCTAGTTTTGAGACTTTTGAGCGGAAAATTTTTGTGAGATACCGTTATCACGCAATCATAAGAAAGAGCGCGAAGAAAAAAAATTCGAATTTTTTTTTTTTTTTGTAAGGTGCCATGGGCTCGGGAAATTTTTTTTAAGTTAAATCAATGCATAGGTCGGTTAGCCTGTTAATTAGGCGTAAATTTAATTTCATTCTGGTCTCTCTATGTCAACTTTTTGCTGAGATATCTGACTTTGAATCAAAAAAGATCCTTTTGCCTTTGATCATCGATATCTCAGCAACCAATGATTGCACAGTAAACTTTAGCGCAGCCTTAAAAACTTCAATAAATTTCCTACAAGACCCTTTAATGATTGGTGGAGAATAAATTTTTTTTTCACCCTCAATACTGATTTGAAAAAAGTACAAAAAAACGACTTTTTAGGTTGTCTTAATAAATCTACCGTTACTTTACCGTTATTGATGAAAAGACTAATGTTGCCAGGTCATTTTACAGTTTAATGTACTCCTAATAGCCCTGTATTATTTTGAAATTGATCCATTCAACCGTTTTTTCGGACAGATTGATCAAAGTTTTACAAAACAATTAAAGGAACAAGTATTCATCAAAATAAAAAAACGACTTTGTTTTTTCTCATTTTACGTTAGTTACTTGTTAACCCTTAACGATCGTACGGTTTTTTTTGTAATACTCGCCGATAAGAGACGATAGAAAATTAAATAAAGTTCTGCAATATGAGCAATAATTATGGAACTTGGCCATTTCTCATCCGATTTTAGTGAAATTTGGTATGCACGATGGAAATGGGATTCTAAAATGATTTTTGGATAAAGTTCTGGAATATGGCCAACTAGGATGGAACTTGGCCATTTCTTAACCGATTTTGATGAAATTTGGTATGCACGATGGAAATGGGATTCTAAACTGATTTTTGTATAAAGTTCTGGAATATGGCCAACTAGGATGGAACTTGGCTATTGCTCATCCGATTTTAGTGAAATTTGGTATGGGCGATGGAAATGGGATTCTAAACTGATTTTTGGATAAAGTTCTGGAAAATGGCCAACTAGGAAGGAACTTGCCCATTTCTCATCCGATTTTGATGAAATTTGGTATAAGCAATGGAAATGGGATTCTAAAATGATTTTTGGATGAAATTCTGGAAAATGGCCAACTAGGAAGGAACTTGCCCATTTCTCATCCGATTTTGATGAAATTTGGTATAAGCAATGGAAATGGGATTCTAAACTGACTTTTGAATAAAGTTCTGGAATATGGCCAACTAGGATGGAACTTGGCCATTTCTTATCCGATTTTGATGAAATTTAGCATGTACGATGGAAATGGGATTCTAAAATGATTTGTGGATGAAGTTCTGGTATATGGCCAACTAGGAAGGAAATTGGCCATTTCTTATCCGATATTGATGAAATTCAGCACGTGCCTTAAAAATGGGATTCTAAACTGATTTTTGTATAAAGTTCCAGAATTTGGCCAATTGTCATGGAACTTGGAAGTTTTGTATCCTATTTTTATGAATTTCACGATGAAAATGAGATCCTTAAATTATTGATAAAATAAATCATTAAATACAAGGAATAACGATTTTAGTTATTCACTTTTAAAGCACATATCGAATTTCTTTTATTCGTTTAAGGAATAGGCAGGCGCCTTCCAACTTTAACATATAACTTTAACCAAAAATAATTTTATAGTTTTATTTCTATAGTACATGCTGAATTTGTTTAAAATCGGATAAAAAATGGCCAGGTTCCATCCTAATACGGCTTATTCCAGAATTCCATTTAAACATAATTTTAAAACCCAATTTTCATTACACATGCTGAATTTCATCAAAATCTTAGAAGAAATGGCCAAGTTCCATCCTAATACGGCTTATTCCTGAATTTCATCTAAACATAATTTTAAAACCCAATTTTCATTACAAATGCTGAATTTCATCAAAATCTTATAAGAAATGGCCAAGTTACTACCTAATTGGACATATTCCAGAACTTTAGCTAAAATTCATTATAGAATCCATTTTCCATCGCGAACACTAAATTTCATCAAAATCGGTTAAGAAATAGCCAAGTTCCATCCCAGTTGGCCAAATTCCAGAACTTTATCCTAAAATCACTTTAGAATCCCATTTCCATCGTGCGTACCAAATTTCATCAAAATCGGATGAGAAATGGGCAAGTTCCTTCCTAGTTGGCCATTTTCCAGAACTTTATCCAAAAATCAGTTTAGAATCCCATTTCCATCGCCCATACCAAATTTCACTAAAATCGGATGAGCAATAGCCAAGTTCCATCCTAGTTGGCCATATTCCAGAACTTTATCCAAAAATCACTTTAGAATCCCATTTCCATCGTACATGCTGAATTTCATCAAAATCGGATAAGAAATGGCCAAGTTCCAACCTATTTATCCATATTCCAGAACTTTATACAAAAATCAGTTTAGAATCCCATTTCCATCGTGCATACCAAATTTCACTAAAATCGGATGAGAAATGGCCAAGTTCCATAATTATTGCTCATATTGCAGAACTTTATTTAATTTTCTATCGTCTCTTATCGGCGAGTATTACAAAAAAAACCGTACGATCGTTAAGGGTTAACAAGTAACTAACGTAAAATGAGAAAAAACAAAGTCGTTTTTTTATTTTGATGAATACTTGTTCCTTTAATTGTTTTGTAAAACTTTGATCAATCTGTCCGAAAAAACGGTTGAATGGATCAATTTCAAAATAATACAGGGCTATTAGGAGTACATTAAACTGTAAAATGACCTGGCAACATTAGTCTTTTCATCAATAACGGTAAAGTAACGGTAGATTTATTAAGACAACCTAAAAAGTCGTTTTTTTGTACTTTTTTCAAATCAGTATTGAGGGTGAAAAAAAAATTTATTCTCCACCAATCATTAAAGGGTCTTGTAGGAAATTTATTGAAGTTTTTAAGGCTGCGCTAAAGTTTACTGTGCAATCATTGGTTGCTGAGATATCGATGATCAAAGGCAAAAGGATCTTTTTTGATTCAAAGTCAGATATCTCAGCAAAAAGTTGACATAGAGAGACCAGAATGAAATTAAATTTACGCCTAATTAACAGGCTAACCGACCTATGCATTGATTTAACATAAAAAAAATTTCCCGAGCCCATGGCACCTTACAAAAAAAAAAAAAAATTCGAATTTTTTTCTTCGCGCTCTTTCTTATGATTGCGTGATAACGGTATCTCACAAAAATTTTCCGCTCAAAAGTCTCAAAACTAGAGATTTGAAGTTTTAAAATGCTTTTCTTTTCATCTCTGTACGACCGTATTTTACTAAGATACAGCTCTTCAAAAAACACTAAAAAAATTGAAAAAAATTAGTGTTCCTTTAATTTTTTGGAGTATTGTATATATGAATGTTCCAAATAATTTAATGTTTAATTACAGATTTCTTATAATTGTATAGATTTAAATTTTGGTATGAAGTTCTTATTATCTTAGTTTTATTTTATGTTTATATTGGTCTTTAATTTTAAAAACGGTTAAAGTTCTAAATTAGAACAGTTCTAAAATAATACCTATAAAATAAAATAAAACATCGTTTTTCTATTATGATAAATTTGTATTTTATATGTTATTGCCAAAAGAGTTGGCACGCGAAATAAAGGATTTTGGAAAAAAATGTTTTTTTGGCACTGGATGTACTTGCGAACCCTGGTTTAAATTCAAATTTCGTTCCTTTATTTATTCTCTTTTTGCGAAAGAAGAGAAGAAATATTTTGTTTTGTTTCTTTCATCCGGAACGAAATCCAACAAAATAAAATATGTCTCCTCTCTTATCTTTGGTGTTTTATATGAGAAGAGATATTTTACTTTTGTCGATTTTGTTCCCGGGGAAAGAAACAAACAAAAATATTTTTTGTTTTCTTTCAAAAAGAGAGAAAAAAAAAGATAAAAGAAGGGAACGAAAAAATGAATTTAAACACTGATTTAAACACTGATCTCCCATGAAAAACAAATTTAAAAAGCCGAATACTTCGATTGTTTTGCTTTATACTTCTGTTTCATGTTTTTAACGTGCCATCTCAAACAAAATTTCTCGATTGCTCACGCAAAGTACAACTGGGACGTAAACAAAAAACTTCTCGTCAACAAAAAAAAACATAAAGCAACATAAATAAATGATTTTCGTAATATTTTTAATTTTTAATTTTGGAATTTGTTATTTTAGTCATGATAGAACGATTTTCTCTTTATTACATAGACTCACTAGAAAATATATTGTCGCTACTATACGAATTGTGGTGACCTTAGATTTTTTCATTTTTCTTGTTTAGTGTTATTTCTGTGTGTATGTGTATATTGTGTGTATTGAATTTCATTATTATGCAAAATCAAGGATATAAAGATAATTATTTCAAGTCACCGTTTTAGTTCATTTTTTGAACGTTTCATGGTGGGTTTATCTATATTAATTCTATCATGGTTTTAGTTATATGTGCGAGTACATAAGAACATAATAAAATGTGGTCAATATTTTAATACAGTCAAACCTGTTTTTGTGCGGTAGATAGGGACCGTACAAAAAAAATCGCACAAAAAATTTTTTTTCGCAAACTCCATAAATCGCTATAATAAATAATTAAGTACAAAAATTACAAAAAAAAATTTTTTATGCGGTGGATAGGGACCGCATAAAAAAAGTTTCCCTTAGAAAATACAAGTGTCAAAGTTTTACGAAATAGCGAGAAAATGCTTTCTAAACAAAATAAATAATTAAATTACACGTGGAAACATTTAAAAAAATTTTAATTTCTCATTTTAAAATAAAACGGTAAATTTCCTTTTTCTTACATATTGTATATTGTTTTAGTTTATGTTCAAGGTTAAAAATCAGTGTGGCTATTACTACGCATTTCATTAGTTGTGAAATAAACATTTCTTTTAACTAAATTATATTCTTTGTGTGCAAGATAATATGTAATTTAATTACATATTGAAATTTGCTGGAATATGTAATATATAAGAATATTGAGCATGTCTAATGAGTAATGATTAATGAACTTGGCTGATGCATTAGGTATGAAAATGGCTGAACAGAATCTCGATATTCATATACCGCATAAAAAAAAATCGCACAAAAAAAATCGCATACAAAAAAAAATCGCACAAAAAAACGCATAAAAAAAAATTCGCATAAAAAAAGACCGCACAAAAACAGGTTTGACTGTATATTCTCTCGATCGTTCTCTTCTGAGTTTATTTATCTTATTTGTATAAGGTTATCCCTTTTATTCTTGTTATTTTATCTCTCTTGTTTGCATCATGGTAAATGAAAAGCTATAAAAAACTCACATTCTACATCAATACAATTCACCGGTAATCCTCAAATCAATCCTCATTTTGCGACCAAAATCGCTGTTTTGGTTATTTTATTCAAATAGCAATAGACCGCAGCCCCGGTGGCATAGTTGTTAGCATGCTTGCTTTAAGCTCCGGAGGTCCCGGGTTCGATTCCCGGCGGGTGATGAAAAAAACACGGCCGATTAATGTAAGGATCAATGAATTAATCACTCATTATCCGTTGAAAATAATGATAACGAAACTTCATCATTCTATGGGATGTAGCGCCAGCGAAAAAAAAAAAAAAATAGATCGAATACTAGACAACCTCATTGTAGTTTTTTGTGTTAAACAAAACAATTTGAACGTCAAAATATTGTTCTCGGATTTTTATCAAATATTTTATATTAAAAATTTGGGGCTACTTCAAAAATTAACTTACCGCTCTTCTTTTTTGCTCATTTACTCATTCTGTAAGTTAAATTTTGAAGTAAAGGTAACATTTTTTTAATGAATTATTTTAAAGGAATTATATCGCACTTATCGCTTCTAAATTGTGTTTTGGTTAACTTAATTCGTTGGGTTAGTACAGCATCGACGAATATATTGAAGGGAATTGGAGATTAAATTGAAAAATGGTTCGTCAACCTTGCAGGCACAGATCAAAGGAATGTTATCGCTCCTATCGCTTCTGCTGATAGTTTTCCACAAATGTTTTAAGTTGTGACAAAGATCTAAATACTACGTATGCCTATTTATTATCAAAATACTTTTTCTGGATTTTTTTCCAGAATTTGTAGATTTTTTTTCAGACTAATATGTAAATATATACCCCTAAATAAACATAAATAACAATAGGTATGCAGCCCGATAAACTGATTCTATATTCGTCTTTTTCTGCGCAGCACCGTGTAACGTCCAAAAAACAAAACAAAATAGAGAAATTTCTACAAAAACTAAAAACATGAACAAATCTCTACCAGTTTCATTCGTTGTTTTCTCAAAATCATGGATACTCCTCAGAAAAATCCGCACAAGTTGTTGCATTATTGCAAGAAGGACGCAATCAACGAGAAGTCGCTCGTCAGCTAAACATGCGCCAATCTGCTATCTCAAGAGTTTCCAGAATGTTTCAGGAAACTGGTACCTTCAATCGGAGACCACATACCAGCCGGTATCGGTGAACATCTGAGAGGGACGATCGATTTATCGTCCTAACTTCACTGCGAAATCGCCATCTCACTTGCGACGATGTGCAGCAGGAGCTGAGAAAAGTTCGAGATGTAGCTGTTAGTCCATCGACAGTAAGAAGACGCTTGAAGGAAGAGGCCCAAAATTTACAGTACACCACCCCAAAGAGTGACTCGAATTTGCTCGCGAACGCATTAATTGGAGCATCGAGCAATAGAGGTCCGTTCTATTTACTGACGAGTGCAGAATATGTCTCCATGGTCGTGATAGGAGGGACCGGGTCTACCGGCGTCCAGGAGTGCGATTTGTTCAGTGCTGTTATGCAGAAACATCGGGGACAATCTCTTGGATCATTTCAAACTGATGCATGACAATACCCGGTATCACACAGCTCGAACCACTCGGCAGTTCATGGATGAGGTTGAACTCGAGACGATGAGGTGGCTAGCCCTCAGTCCAGACATGAATCCAATTGAGCATTTATGGGATGAACTAAAACGGAGGGTCCGAGCCAGAAATCCGGTGCCATCTAACATCAGTGACCTAAATATTGCATTGGATTAGGAGGGGAGTGCGATCCCCCAAGTCTTTGTCAAAACGTTAATATGGTCAATGGGGAACCGCATACGAACCATTTTAGACGCAAGGGGGGTGGGTTGCAATACTAAGTATTAACCAATACAATTGTTTTTGTTTTGCTTAAATTTTTTGTTGTAATTTAAATTTAAATATCCCAATATTTTTTTTCATAATCATCAATTTTCGTATCATTATAAAAAATTACTGAACCAATTTTCATGAAAATAGTGTCATTTTAAAGTAAAAATATCAAGCTTTCAAAAAAAATATTGTCTTATGAAAATCGGTTAAGCCGTTTTAAAAAAATTCGCTTTTCTATACGCGCTGAAGGTTTGAGACGATTTAGTTGCTCGGGAGTGTGGTACAAGTTGCACACGCCTTTTCTATAGTATCCCGAAATCGTTATACCCAAGATTTCGTATAAAAATATTTAATGATATTGGATATAAGTGGGTGGCATTAAAATTCCAATTACCCATACATAATTGCTGCCTAAGCAATTATACTCATTTGAGTTGCACACTCATTACTAGCCAAAAATAACTGTAGAAACAAGTATTTTTCAGTCAATGTGAGTTTTATTTGTCGACAAAGTCGCCTTTTAAGCATATACCCTACAAACATATACTGCTTGGCCTCAACGGATGCGATGGCCTCTTTACTCGAAAAACTCCTCTGAGATTAGAAAATAGGAAAATGTCGTTGTTGATGGAACAGTACTTTTTATTTTCCAAAAGCCGCAATTTCCTCTCAAGTTCTGGCTTTAGCTTGTTACGAAATGATGTGTATACTCCCATTATTGTTTTAGCTTTTTGAAGAAGTGTAAAAACGGTAGTTAGTGAAAAAACTGTAGCCATCACCTTTTCACCTTGTATTGACTGTGCCTTCATCTCCGGAGTATAGTAGAGGATCCAAGTTTCATCGACAATTATAAATCGAAACTGGACAAACGCGACAGCTAATGCGCTGGTAGCTTACGCATGCCTAACTCTTCGATCACTCTATTCAGTCAATAAATTGCTCAAAAGCTCGCAGGAATTTTTCAAAGCAATATCCAATTTATTCAAATAAAAAATTTGTAAAATCCAAGGTGAATAAACAAATTAATTTTAATAAGAATATTAGAAAACAAAGAACTTCAAATGCAAGGTGATTTAGAGTTCCACTATTCCTCCGGAAAAAACGAATGAAGCTAAAAGGAAAAAATGCGCCAATAATTTAGAACTCAAACTGTGTAACCACCAAAAAATAAAAGGCAATTACTTGAATATTTGAAGCACATTTTAATGTAAACTATCGATTTCTTCATTGAGCTTGGAAATTTTTTTAAGAATTAAATGTCTTTTTATTAACAATTAACTGGATTATGTAAACGGATAAACTTGTGACAAGCAAAATTTACTTTTATGAGTTTGGAATTTTTCGATATATAGCGTATTTACTTGAGACATTTACAACAACAATTGCACTAAATAATCCCTGAGAGGGATTAAATAATCCCAAATTTTGTTTGGGATTATTTAAATCTTATCCTATTTTTTAGTTTTCGTTCTTAGCGATAGAAGCCGCCAGATGTCATAATACATGTTAAATTTATATTATATTTCGAAAGGTTGGCTTTTGAAAATTAAATCAAATTGGCTATTTTCTTGGGAACAAAATAAAACCAAAATAATTCAAATTACATTTTTGGCCAACAAAATACGCTTATTATTTTAATAGTAAGTCAAATCGAGGAATTGCATACTTTTAAAAGTAACCTTTGCTTTTCACAAGGTTACCGGTTTACACATTATCTTACTTTTTAGAGAATCAGGGTACAGAGCCTTCTAAAGTATAGAGCCATAATCATCATGACGTATTTTTTAGAAGCTTTATTAGTGGTATAACTTTTCACTGATTTTCATAGGAATCCAAAAACAGCAAAATAGTATATTGTATAACAAGTGAATCATTGCAATACGAAAGTGAAATTTGCAGCCTGAACGATAGCGAGGGCTGCACTCACTTGAGTATTGCACTGAATCATTTTCCGAGTGGTTTATAGCACTGAATTTGATACCAGGGGACCTTGTGCTTTTTTGCCGAAGGACCTTTGGCATTTGTATATTTGAACAAAAATACCTTACAATTATTCTTGGCCAAGAAATTGGAAATAAGAAAGTTGAAGTGTTTGAAGAAATCATATTCACGGATATTGTAATGTAGAATTTAAATTTTAGACAAATATTTCAGTACACCAAACTTGATGTTCAAACCTTAAGACTGTTGCGCGGAACTAATTAACATTTCACGTATTTCGAAATTTATATTTTATAAAGTATTAAAATAGTCTGCATTCAGCATTCCGCAACAATAAAGTCATAACATCACTAGTAGTTTTTAGTAAATATACAGAATATCTCGAATATCAGTTGGGTGTGATATCTCCAAGCAACTGCATCTTCTGTCCCGTAATATAAAAACTAAAAATTTAATTATAAAACACAACAACAATAATATGTGCTACGAAGAACTAAAACACTGTACAAATCGTATACAACACACAGATTTTCTATTTATAGCACACAGCGCACATATTAAAAGACGTTTCTCGATATCTTAATTTTTTTTTTTATTGCTTGTTTTATGTTTTTTTTTTTTTGTAACATAATTCGATTTAAACATAACATGATATGATTTTGGGATCATGTACAAACGTATACGGCGAACATATAAAACAACGACGATACACATACAACAACAAAAAAATCACGGTGACAGATATTATGGAAAATGAGAGTATGTATGTTTGTGCAAAGGTGGTATTATGTAGTACAGTGTTCAGTTACATTAAAAGCGTCTAACAATTTGATTGATCTGAATGCATCAATCCAACCATCAAATTCATGTACGTAATAATAAACGTCAAGATGATTCATCATACTCATCTTGGTTTGTTTTAGTATTGTTGTTTCGGTTTCATCCACCCTCTCAATTTATTTCAAATTTTTTTTTTTTTTTTTTTTTAGGTTGGTTGTTACCTAGAGCAACACAGACTGCTACCAATCAATCAAAATTAGTCAAACATATATAATGTGTGTGCGTGTGTATCCTTTTTTATGAGTCATTCAATCCCCTAACATTTTTTTTTTAATTTCGTAGAATTGACAACAAAAATGTTTTTTGCGTTCTCGTCTTATAGACGGGAGAGTATCATTATTATTAACCTGTCTGATTGAATTAAGGATACATTTTGTTAACAGAGAGACACAAACGGATCCCCTATTTTGCTTATATGTAATGTACAAGTATTTTGTGGTCGAATTAATGTCGAATTATTATTTTGTATATTTGTTTCCATTACTGCACACCCAATTGCACTTCCTACACAGTCGTTTCGTTTTGATATGTAGTCATTCATTCATTACTTATGTTGTATTGCATGATCATGTTGTAATGAAAATTAAAAAAAAAGTTTTTTATTAATAGTTTTCACAAAAACTTGTTACACAGAAACCCCTCTGGAGTTGTCCAGCCTACATAAATTTATATAAAGCAAGTTTTCTGGTTTTGGAATAATACGCAAGCGAATTTGAGGTTGGATTTTATGTGTGAATGAAAATATTTTCGAAATGTCGGAGGTTTAACAATTTTTGATGTGGAAGTATGTGGTCGGAATGTATCGCGCATATGAAATTTCAAGGTATTTTAGTATTTAATTGAATTATTTTGATTGTAATGTGTGACAAAAGGTAAACGACCATACGATAAAAACATTGATTTTCACTTTAAATTTGATGTGACTTTAGAAAGTGAATTTGACTGTCTAATTGAAAATCAATCTAGAAATTAATGTCAGATTAAAGGCGAAAAAGGTACGGCGATACTCGAGAAGTTGAATCTTTTAATGAGCTACTTAAAAGTCAGTGCCGTAGAAAATAAAATCTTGGCTACATCTTGGCCTGATATACTTTAATAATTGAGAGATGGAAGATTGGAAAGTATCAATTATACCTTATTCGCTACGATGGTTCCAACACGGATGTAATATGATTTTATTCGAACTCCAATTGATCCAGAGTTAGATTAGTTTTGACGCTCATGCAATTATAGTATTTTCTGTTAATTGGAAATTACATATACCAATTCAATTAACTATGAATTTCAGATATTTAGCTCATGGTGCTTAGTGGCAAATCTTGTTTTAGTCGTTCCGAATTGGATTATCAACCGTTCGGGAAATTATATTTGAGGTATGTCAAATAATTTGGGATGAATTGTGTGCCGTTTACTTATCTCCACCCACTGAGGATGAATGGAAAAAAATTATGGACAAATTTTACAACATCACAGGAATGCCAAATGTCGTAGGTACAATCGATGGAAAACATATTCGCATCAAATGTCCACCAAACGCTGGTTCCCAATATTTCAACTATAAGAAGTTCCACAGTATATTTTTGTTAGCTGTATGTGATAGCAATAGCATGTGGTAGTCAAAGTGACGGTGGGATTTTAAAACTTAGTGCCCTGGGCCAACAGATCCTGAAAGGTGATATTAATATCAAAAAACGAGGAAAATTACCGCAAACTAATGTAGAATTACCATGTTTCTTTATCGGTGATCCAGCATTTCTTTTGCGGTCAGACTTAATGCAACGGTATTCTGGACACCGGCTCGGGAAAGAGAAGGAACTATTTAATAAAAAATTATCGAGAGCACGATTCAAAATTAAAAATACCTTTGAGATTTTGACAGCCAAGTTTAGAGTTCTAACAAACTCTTTAAATGTAGTCCCAGAAAATGCCGAAAAAATTGTGAAAGCCACCTTGGTTCCACACAATTTTATAAAATTGAATGACACTGAAAATTACATTTCAAAAAATTGTGTGGATCATTTGAACGAAAATGTCGAAATAGTGCAAGGAAGTTGGCGAAATGAAGTAGAATCATTACCGCAATATAGAATATTCTCCAGATTTGATTCTACCAGGGATGCATTCTCAATTAGAGATAATTTAAAGGACTATATTAATGGACACAACTGAATAAAATGTATTTGAAGAATTTTTAAAACTGGTTTTTATATAAAAATGTATTTACGACTTTCAAAATTTATAGTTGCAATAAACCAAATTCTGCTGGTGAAATGGACGAGTCTTCCACTTGTTGAAAAACGGTGTCAAAACATAATCTCACTGGGGTTTAGCAGTTTCTTTCGGGCGTGTGAACGAATGTTTAACGATTTCGATTAACTGCTTTACGCTTGCCGATTCCAACATCACGTCGGATTTGTTTTTTTAAATAGTTTTTGATGAAGTCGAAAAAGGAGATGGAGTAATTCTGCTCGAACAGGGAAATGGCAAAGTGTCAGTAAAACTAAACACGGTATCCAAACTTGTGTTGTTTTCTTATACGTCACGAAATGTGTCTGTAGTAAGAGAACCTTCAATATCTTTTAGAATAATTTCCAGCAGTTCCATAAATAAAAATAATCAACAAATTATTATGTAATGAGAGATTTAAAAAACTTTTACTTTTTATTTGCTGTGTCAACATCAGCCAAAAACAGCAAGCTGTCTGACCGCTTCCACATTTTTGGAGGAGTGGCAGCTGAATCCCCCGAGGTACTTATTTTATTTTTGACTATTTCCATTTGGAATTTGTTTCGTAACGTTCTCCAGCGGGCTTTAACTTTTCCGACTATAAAAATATATCAACAAATTGATTGGCACTAAGTAAATATCATATTATTATGTTGTATGCAATAGTATGTACATGCTTATATTACCTGGAATTTTCAATTTCAATACTAGTTCATCAAATTTCTTATCTCGTAGATAGGTGTTTTTATAGTTAAAATGTCTTTTATTGTAAATAAATTCATTTTGTCTTATAAATTCTAGCGCATCCTCCATTTTGATAAAAATTTTATTTACTACTGTCAAACTGAAGTTAGTATAGATTTGTATTTTTATTTTTTTCTGTAGTGTCGGCACTGAGTGGTGCGCAATAAATTAAGAATTAGATGCGAGAAACAGATGTGCATAATTATGCATGCATCAAAATTAGAATGCACTATAGTGCCTATGAAATCAATTACATATATTCTGCATAACATGCATAATTATGCAAGTTGCCTCTATTTTTAATTTTGCTGCGCATCAGTAGGCTATATTACGCAAAAGAAGACAAACCTAGGTAGTATAATTTGTGTACTTTTAATTTTATTCAATCTACTTTTTAATTTGTTGACAGAAAATAAACTTTTTGTGACAAGTGCCATAATGGAGAAAAAAAATTAATTAATTTGTGACAAATTAAGGCTTCATTCACATGAAAAAATACTAAACTAAAATTAAATATGTAACAAATAAATGTCAAAAACTCCAAAAAGTATAAAACTGCATGCAGCACATGTGTTTTGAGTGAAAAAAAGGCCATTGAGGAAATATTAATTTTCGGACAATTGGAAAAATTGACTCTAAACTGTGTTTCACCTTCGTCCCAATTTTCCAATTCAACAAGTGCCTTTCAGTCATGCAGCTATACCCCTTTTCTGCATCTTTTACAAGACCATCAACCTTATACGACAAAAAATTTTGCAAATTTTTTCAATTGCCAAATTGTATGTTTGCTGTGCCAGTGCCACCATGAACGTCCTCAACAAATGAAATCGAATTTTTCAATATCGCAGATAGTTATAATGACCAAAATTTTTAAATAAAACTAATAAAACAAACTGAATTAAAATTTGAGAAATGACGTCACAAAAATATTTTCGGAGTTTGTTTTGCTTGGGTGGAAGCATTTGGAGACATAGTAGCTTCAAGTGGCATGAGAGACTGGGTTGGTGCATTTTCTAAATTTGTTTATAGAGTTCTCGGCGTTTTCTCAGGAAATTGCGCAAGTAACAGCACGCTAGTCTTACTGTTGCTGCTTTTTCGGGACAAAGCTGCATGCATTTGTCGACAAATTTGCGTGGGCATTTGATTTAAAAAAATCATCTCACAAACACAACGTGTCGCCTCCAACAAATACATATGATAAATTTTTTCCCCCAGGGTATTATACAGGCTCTGGTGGAAGCAGCGATATAAATACATGGATAGGGGATAGAACAAATTTTATGGAGCAACTGAAAAAGTATTAAGTGTGTGATAGAGAAAGAAAAAACCTTCGTCCTTGTCTTTAAATTCGAATTTTCGAATACCAAATTCAAATTTATGTGTAGGAGGCGGTAAAGCAAAGTAGCTGTCGCCTAGAGACGAAAAAAATAAACGTTGCAAATTCAAAACATGCCAGATACAATAATAGATCGATTCCGCAGCAAACTTCACGATTTTTTAGTGTTAAGGAAAACAAGCAAAACGTCAAAAAATTGTTCATACGTTTTGTTCGAAGCTTAATGAAGGCAATTTTTGAGATAAGTATTAAAACTATTTATTAATTGAATTCTATAATAATTATATTTGAAATTTGTTCCTTTATTATCCTTTTAGTCTATCCGTGCCAATTTTGGATATTTAGCTCCAATTTCATATAAATGGACAAAGAAAATTTGGTATCGATTGGTTAGTTAATTTTATTAAATTGTTAATTTTTAAATTTTGTTAGAACAACTTAAAGCAAGTTTAAAGCAAAAAGGTGCAAAAGCAACAGGTGCTAAAGCAGTTCTCGAAGAAAGGCTGCAGAATTGGAATTCGAATAAATTGGACAGGCGTTTGTATAGTGTGCCAGAAATACCGAAACAATCCGTGGAACAATTTCCTACCGATTCCAACATTTGGGTACCACTATTAAATCAACCAAAGGCTGGATTATGCGGGTTATCAATAAACAAAATAGATGTCTGGTTTTTTACAAAATATGCAACAGCGAGTAAATTACGTGGAAGAAATTTAGGGCTAAATGGATTTTGCGATAACATCCAGTGTCTCAAAACGGAGGTAGATTGTTGCGTAAAATTCTTGTGCTATGCCGCAATGAAAATTAATAAAAAATATAAATATAAAGTGCGGTTTAACTCGGACATAATTGTGCAAGCTTCTCGTGAATATCCAGCTGGGAAAGGGTGGTCAGCAGCCTGTAAACACATTTCTGCTGGACTTCATGCTATTGAACATTATTGTCAAACAGGTTTTTTTATAATTTACGTTTTCAAAATTACTATTTACAATATTAATAAAAATATTTATTTTACTTAGGGAAATCCTTGGAGAGAAAATCGCCGACAAGTGAACTACAGAGATGGCATCAGCCTTCCATTCGACACCGCTCGTCAGTCTTCAAATTAGACGAACTAACCGTTAATCAGAACATTGCAATTCCCTTAACCATAGCGAGAATACTCATCAGTTCTTAAATGCGAAGATAAGGACAAAGATATACAGAAAATAAGGTATAATATTGCGCATGCTGTTGCTATCCTTTTTTCACAATTTGACGTCACGTGAAGACAAAAATGCTGATATTTATATGGAGTTTAGTGATATTTTTATTAATTTTTTAAATAAATGGAAAATAAATGAATTTTTTTTTATTTTTGCCATTAATTATTTTTCGACTTTATGTTAAAATTAAACATTTCAATTTTGATTTTAGTTATATACTGCAATACTTTCGGAATTAAATCGCGAAAAGAGGCATGTTTTAATATTCGTGTCTAGAGCAGACTGTTTGAGCACATTGCATAACAAGTTTTGAAATTTATGAGTATAATTTTTTTGTTTAATGCAGAGAACGATTTGATTTTAATTATTTAATTCAAAAATTTGGGAGTGTTCGATTTTAAATATACTAAATTTGAATAATTCCTATTGCAACAAAACTATCAATTGTACTTCTGATAAGAACACATATAGAACACTAAATAGTGAATGGGTGTTTTGATTTAGTTGTAGCGAAAACACAATAAATGAAATAAGCCAGAGATTTAATTTTAATTTATAGTTCTATTTAATTTCCTATTTTTCAAATTTATATTTTCTATTAACTGGGCGTTTAATAATTTGTGAACTGAATTTTTATTTAATATACTTTTCCATTTATATTTAACGTTGAATATGGACATAATATTTGAATATGTACGTGGATACCAATAATTTGAATCCAAACGAAAATATATGGCAACAATTTGAGTACATACCGTAAAAAAATAAAAGTTGTAATAATTGGTACGTAAATGAACAAAAACATTTAATAATACGCGTGTGAAGTACTTCCTAAATCTTTCCTAAATACAAAAATGTTTGAAAGTATTAGTAACCAATCAATATTGAAGGTAAAGTTTGAGAAGAACGCACGTTACTAAATAATCTTTGATATTTTTTCCGGAAATCAGAGAATGTTGATAAAATAAATAATGGTCCATCCCAGGTTTGTGCAAAATTTGGGGATATTCTCTTGGAGATAAGTGTGGTTAATATGGCAAAATCACCATCCAGTGCATATTGAAATCAAATTGAACGGTGATTGTTGTACATTTTATTTTACTAAACCACTTTTCATGTTTTGTCCGGAAATCGGAGTATGTTAATAAAATAAATAATGGTCCATCCCAGGTTTGTGAAAAATTTGGGGACAGTCTCTTGGAGATAAGTGGAGTTAATATGGCAAAATTACCATCCAGTGCATATTGAAATCAAATTGAACGGTGATTGTTGTACATTTTATTTTACTAAACCACTTTTCATGTTTTGTCCGGAAATCGGGGTATGTTAATAAAATTAATAATGGTCCATCCCAGGTGTTAGCAAAGTTTGGGGATATTCTCTTGGAGATAAGTGGGGTTAATATGGCAAAATCACCATCCAGTGCATATTGAAATCAAATTGAACGGTGATTGTTGTACATTTTATTTTACTAAACCACTTTTCATGTTTTGTCCGGAAATCAAAGTATGTTAATAAAATAAATAATGGTCCATCCCAGGTTTGTGCAAAATTTGGGGATATTCTCTTGGAGATAAGACATTTATTTAAGTTTTTAAGATAACCCCACTTATCTCCAAGAGAATGTCCCCAAATTTTGCACAAATCTGGAATGGACCATTATTTATTTTATTAACATACTCCGATTTCCGGACAAAACATGAAAAGTGGTTTAGTAAAATAAAATGTACAACAATCACCGTTCAATTTGATTTCAATATGCACTGGATGGTGATTTTGCCATATTAACCCCACTTATCTCCAAGAGAATATCCCCAAATTTTGCACAAACCTGGGATGGACCATTATTTATTTTATTAACATACTCTGATTTCCGGACAAAACATGAAAAGTGGTTTAGTAAAATAAAATGTACAACAATCACCGTTCAATTTGATTTCAATATGCACTGGATGGTGATTTTGCCATATTAACCCCACTTATCTCCAAGAGAATATCCCCAAACTTTGCTAACACCTGGGATGGACCATTATTAATTTTATTAACATACCCCGATTTCCGGACAAAACATGAAAAGTGGTTTAGTAAAATAAAATGTACAACAATCACCGTTCAATTTGATTTCAATATGCACTGGATGGTGATTTTGCCATATTAACCCCACTTATCTCCAAGAGAATATCCCCAAATTTTGCACAAACCTGGGATGGACCATTATTTATTTTATTAACATACTCTGATTTCCGGACAAAACATGAAAAGTGGTTTAGTAAAATAAAATGTACAACAATCACCGTTCAATTTGATTTCAATATGCACTGGATGGTGATTTTGCCATATTAACCCCACTTATCTCCAAGAGAATATCCCCAAATTTTGCACAAACCTGGGATGGACCATTATTTATTTTATTAACATACTCCGATTTCCGGACAAAACATGAAAAGTGGTTTAGTAAAATAAAATGTACAACAATCACCGTTCAATTTGATTTCAATATGCACTGGATGGTAATTTTGCCATATTAACCCCACTTATCTCCAAGAGAATGTCCCCAAATTTTGCACAAATCTGGAATGGACCATTATTTATTTTATTAACATACTCCGATTTCCGGACAAAACATGAAAAGTGGTTTAGTAAAATAAAATGTACAACAATCACCGTTCAATTTGATTTCAATATGCACTGGATGGTAATTTTGCCATATTAACCCCACTTATCTCCAAGAGAATGTCCCCAAATTTTGCACAAATCTGGAATGGACCATTATTTATTTTATTAACATACTCTGATTTCCGGACAAAACATGAAAAGTGGTTTAGTAAAATAAAATGTACAACAATCACCGTTCAATTTGATTTCAATATGCACTGGATGGTGATTTTGCCATATTAACCCCACTTATCTCCAAGAGAATATCCCCAAATTTTGCACAAACCTGGGATGGACCATTATTTATTTTATTAACATACTCCGATTTCCGGACAAAACATGAAAAGTGGTTTAGTAAAATAAAATGTACAACAATCACCGTTCAATTTGATTTCAATATGCACTGGATGGTGATTTTGCCATATTAACCCCACTTATCTCCAAGAGAATATCCCCAAACTTTGCTAACACCTGGGATGGACCATTATTAATTTTATTAACATACCCCGATTTCCGGACAAAACATGAAAAGTGGTTTAGTAAAATAAAATGTACAACAATCACCGTTCAATTTGATTTCAATATGCACTGGATGGTGATTTTGCCATATTAACCCCACTTATCTCCAAGAGAATATCCCCAAATTTTGCACAAACCTGGGATGGACCATTATTTATTTTATTAACATACTCTGATTTCCGGACAAAACATGAAAAGTGGTTTAGTAAAATAAAATGTACAACAATCACCGTTCAATTTGATTTCAATATGCACTGGATGGTAATTTTGCCATATTAACCCCACTTATCTCCAAGAGAATGTCCCCAAATTTTGCACAAATCTGGAATGGACCATTATTTATTTTATTAACATACTCCGATTTCCGGACAAAACATGAAAAGTGGTTTAGTAAAATAAAATGTACAACAATCACCGTTCAATTTGATTTCAATATGCACTGGATGGTAATTTTGCCATATTAACCCCACTTATCTCCAAGAGAATGTCCCCAAATTTTGCACAAATCTGGAATGGACCATTATTTATTTTATTAACATACTCCGATTTCCGGACAAAACATGAAAAGTGGTTTAGTAAAATAAAATGTACAACAATCACCATTCAATTTGATTTCAATATGCACTGGATGGTGATTTTGCCATATTAACCCCACTTATCTCCAAGAGAATATCCCCAAATTTTGCACAAACCTGGGATGGACCATTATTTATTTTATTAACATACTCCGATTTCCGGACAAAACATGAAAAGTGGTTTAGTAAAATAAAATGTACAACAATCACCGTTCAATTTGATTTCAATATGCACTGGATGGTAATTTTGCCATATTAACCCCACTTATCTCCAAGAGAATGTCCCCAAATTTTGCACAAATCTGGAATGGACCATTATTTATTTTATTAACATACTCCGATTTCCGGACAAAACATGAAAAGTGATTTCCGGACAAAACATGATTTCAATATGCACTGGATGGTGATTTTGCCATATTAACCACACTTATCTCCAAGAGAATATCCCCAAATTTTGCACAAACCTAGAATGGACTATTATTTATTTTATCAACATTCTCTGATTTCCGGAAAAAATATCAAAGATTATTTAGTAACGCGCGTTCTTCTCAAACTTTACCTTCAATTTCTCGATAAATCATTTCAATATTGATTGGTTACTAATACTTTCAAACATTTTTGTATTTAGGAAAGATTCAGGAAGTACTTCACACGCGTTTTAATAATTTAATTGTTTTACAATACATAACATTCATAATTTTGTTTACACTTTTTTCCATTTATCTTAGACATTATACACTCGAAGGAATTATTTCTCAAATATTTGGACCATAAAAAAAATATAAAGCATAAAAAGGGTCTCGGTAAACTATCATTATCAATTGTAAATACGGTTTGTTAAAAAAAATTACGATTATTCTTGATTTATTTAAAAAATTAATCAAAAAACCGCCAAACTTCATATAAATGTCTGCTTTTTTGTCTTCACGTGACGTCATGCGCAAAGAAAGACGAAAATGAGACACGGGAATATACTACCTCTTTTTTCTGTATATCTTGGATAAGGACTGTATCGAAAAGAAAGCATCCACAAAAAAATTTAGTTTTCTTCGCCTTGCTCTAATTCTATTGTAACGGAAAAGTGCCGTTAGATAGAATAGCTTTTTGTAGGTAAATAATGCGTGTGATTTTTACAATTTGTTACCCAGTTGCAATATTGTCACGAATTAAAGAAGAAGTGCTTAAATTTATTTTTCACAAATTTTGCATTGAAAACGGTGTTTCGTTTAGAAATTTAGCTAAGCGCGAAAATATAAGTAAAAATGCAGTGAGAAAAATAATTAATAAGTCTGGGGAACATGGTACGGTAAAGGATTTACGAAAAAACGGTTGAAAACAAGGTCCCTGCAATCCCAAATTAGAGCCAAAATTGTGAGTGAAATTTGCAAAAACAAATCAATGTCTGTCAGAGATTTATGAGGGTGGTACTAGCATCGGAATGATCCAGCGGGTAAAATAAGGCGTGACTTGAAGACATATAAGAAACATAAAGTGAAAACAAAAAATTGCATGTTAAAACCGTGCAACTGCCCATTAATAAATTTGGAGCTGTTAAAAATCCACTGCATCACTTTTGTGGAAAAACAATAAACTCCGCCAAATTCACCAGAACTTTGACCAATTGAAAGATATTGGGCAATTGCGAAGCGTTACTTGAAAAATAACGGTAAACTAGCAGAAAATTTAACAAAGTTCAAAAAGTTAGTCCAAAGCAACCAGACAAATGAATAAAACTACTGTGCAGAATCTAAGTAAAGGCATCAAATTAAAAATTCGCTATAAATTTAGAAAATAATTTCTCAAATGTTTTAAACATATAATCTGCTAATTAGAAGTCTGCTTTATGATAAAACATCATTTTATAATACTTAAAATTGTTTTTTTGTGTTTAAAATGGCTTTTTTTTTGTGGATACTTTCTTTTCGATACAGTTCTTATCTAATCGAAATATGTCACATTTTTCAACATGCAGAAATGTGAATCCAGTTGCATATTTTAATGATCACGATTACGGCCAAAATATTGCGTTAATATTTTTAAACCAAGTAAACCGTCGTAGTTTGGATGATATCTTGATAATAGAAAAGGCAACGAGAAAACAAAGCGAGTGTAAAATGTGGTGGACTGAAAAACGGTCAAGGATATCCGCTTCAAATGACGAGGATGTGTGCAGCACAGTCAGATCAAAAAAACTCTCAATAAAGATAGCGCATCGAATCATCTTGCAAAAAAAATTTACAAATCCGGCTGTGGAACACGGCAAAAAATTCGAAAAAGTTGCACTGAAACGCTACATGTAAATAAAAAATGTCAATATTAAGGAATGCGGTTTGTTCATCGACCACGAATTAAATTATATAGCGGCCTCACCAGATGGTATATATGACGATGGTAGCAAAATTTTAGAAATTAAGTGTCCTACGTCTAATTTGCCAATTAATATGCCGTACTTAGTTTTTGACAAAAGTTTAGGGCGAAAGACACTTTCCTCGAGTTATAAATATTACTTGCAGTGCCAACTCCAAATGCATGTCACAGAAATATACAAATGTGACTTTATTGTATGGAGTTCTCAACATATTTTTATAGAGGAAATTTTATATAACAAAGATTGGGTTGATGTACACTTAAGCCAAATTAAACAATACTACGAAAACATTTTTTGTTTCGAGTATTTCAAATTGAAATGGGCTGGTCATTTTTAGTTAAAATTAGTTTACCTGTGCCCAGTTGCACAAAAAACAAGCCAACACGCAGTTAACTAATATTTCCTCTTTTTCTTCTGTTATGAAAATGCCACTTGTTTCATAATATGAATTCAACGCCAATTAGTTTTGTTTTATTTTTACGTAGAAATATTTGTCATAGATTTTAATTTAAATATTTTGAGTTCTTTTATTATAAGTTATTAACAAGTATTTTTTTAATTTATTACCAATTAAGCAACGAAAGACTTTCAGATCAAAAATTGTGATTGAATTACCAAATAATTGTGATAAGGCGTATTTACTATCATGAAAACTATTTAAGATTTTGAATTATAGATTGAAATTGTATTTAAAATTATATTGAAGTTCCTTTGCTAACGTTAGCTAATTACCTTAAGTATTTTTTTTGTTTTTAGTGCCAATTAAAAAAAGATTACATATACATTTTTGGGCCGTTATTATATAATAATGAAATGAAATATATTTAAAATGTTTTATAGAGAATTTTTATTTTTCATTAAGAACTGTTTTATATTAATAAAAAAGTTATTTGTAAATGAAATAAATAAAAATGTTATTAAACTAAAAGTTTTATTTGACCGCACTATCTTTGAAATTACAAAGCATATTTGCATTATACACAATGTTGTTTGCACAAGGCCATAAATGAGCTGGAAATACTTCCGTCAGAATACAATTTTTTTTTGATAAGTTTGTTACCCTTTCAACATGAATACGTCTGTTCGCCACTATTCGGGTTTCTATAACCTCGCGTTCTTCCAACTGGGTTCTTGGTCCTTTAAATGGGGGAACGTTTAAAGCCACACCTTTTGCTTCAAATACTTCTGTGCAGGTGAAACCCCGATCTGACAAAATGGTGTCACCGCTTTATAGTAAATCCAAAATTTTGCTTTGTACGATTATCTCATTATCTGATATGCCTCCTCCGAAAACATCAGAAACAAAATTTCCGCCTCCTTTCTCGTCTATACCAACAAGGTACTTTAATGTTTGCCTGTTTTTATAATTGGAAAAAAGCTGTTGATTCATTAAAGGGTTGTTTAAACTATGCTGTGTAGGGATTTCTGTGCAATGCAAAATCACGGTGTAAGATGAATTAGATTTAAACCTTAGCTTCCAGAAATCAATACTACGCAAATATTTGTAAATTGTATGAGACCAATTTTTAAATATATTTGAGATTATATCGGCTTTAAATCCATATATAAGTGATAATAATTTAAAGTTCAAATTTAGTTTGTATACTTGCAAAGACAAATAATAATTTGATCTTTGTGAGATAATATATTATCATGCTGGTGCGGAAGATTAATATTTCTCGCTGTTGCCAGTGCTTGGTAAAGGCAATTAAACCGACGAAATGTGAATCCCGTCAGATATTGTAAATTTGTTTCGATGATCATATCAAATTTTATGCTGACTGATATAGACATATTAATATCTTCAATTTGACTAAACGATTCCATTTTGCCAAGGCTTACATCGGCGTCAATAGGCTCTTCGAAAAGGCTGTTTAAATTTAATGTCGATACAACTTCTTCAACATTACACACAAAAGTATCTGCATCAACCGTGTATTGTAGGTCGTCTCCAGCCCTATTAAATCACGTGCTCGGTAAGATCGACTTTTTACGGGTTTGTAATATTTTCGAACAGGAAGATGTTTTGTTGATATTGCAAAATTGGTTAGTTTAATTTTAGAACCTGAAAGAAAACAGTACGAATTATTATTGAAAACTATGATTATGTAATTAGGATAACTATATAGCTTACCTGTGGCAGCTGTGACATAATCTTATTTCTCAAAGTGATGGCTACAAATTTTCGAATTTTTAGATGGACAAAATTTCGCTCTGCGTATCACTAAAACCCATTGTCTGCACAACTTCCGATTTTTAGGGAAATTGTGGAATCTAGGGCTGTTAATTTGGCCATAAATACTTCGGCACTGAGGTACCGAGCAAGTTGTTGGCATATTTTCAATTTTTATAATAAATTGTAGCTTTACACTTTTCTTTTCTCTTAAAATTTTACTGATGCGACTTTTATTTAAGGGAAATGTTAACTTTAAAATCGCGTAATAAACTTAATAGAATTCAAATAAATACTAAACAATTTTTTTTTTAAACCGTAAATCCTTAATTATATCGCTTTATTAAAAATTGTTAGCTATCCCCTTATGTCGTGTTCTTTTCGTTTTTTCAAATCAATACGAATTTTGTGGGTGAAAAGTACATGAAACAAAATTGACGAAGTTTTGTGTTTGTGTTGGTTACTTGATTGACATTTCTAAACGTCAAATTGAAATTTGGCAGCATCATTCTATTTAATTAAATTAAAATAATTAACACAACAAATATTAAACACACTAAACTAAACACAAAATGAGAATAAAAATGATCAAGATACAAAAAATCGCTGCTATATATTAAAAAATTTTGCCAACTAAATTGACGTTTCTATTTTTGTTGGTGTTAGTAGCTACGGATGTGAAATTCATGAAAAAATCCGCATCTAGTAAAATTTATGCACATTTCAAAAAAATTGACGAATTTTGGTGAAAAGAACACAGTTTTTGGATGTGCGTCAATTTTTTTTGACGAATTTGGGTGAAAAGAATTCAACATTATAAATTGAAACTTGTTTTCCTTAACACTCACGAATATTGTCAAATTGAAATTATTTTAGCTGTCAAAGAATCGATCTATATAAAAGTAGTAGTAGCCATGGTAACATATTTGTTTGTTTATGCTAGATTTTTGACGTTTTATTCGAATTTTTTGTTGTTGTTGTTTATTTTCAGGGATGTATTTGAAATTTAACGTAATAAATGATTATTAATTCTTTAATTAGTGTACGAAAACTGGTAGCGTAATGTTTAACTATTCAAATTTGATATAATTAATTAATTATTTTCAATATAATTAAACATTATCCAATATTTATCCCATTCAATTTAAAAAAAAAATCTGTTTCAAAAAATTTCGAAATGAAATTTATTCAAGTACGGCACTTATTCGGAAATACTTTTTTTGATAAAGAGGAGTATACAAAAGAGTAGTAAGACTATACAATAAAATTTGCTCCATTTTTAGTGACGTAAATCAATGTGATTTTTGATCAATCCCCTATCCATGTATTTATATCGCTGGGTGGAAGTAGGTTTAGTTCGACTTTACATTATTTATTATAAAATTTTGATTGTAGTAGCACTACTCTATCAGATATTTGGCCATTAGTGCCAACGTCTGCCTACAGAAATTCACAGTTGGCATTCACTACTGCAAATATAGCACTACACTGGAAGTCTTTTTATAATTGCAGTTGCAGTGTTTAAATTCATTTTTTCATTCCCTTCTTTTATCTTTTTTCTCTCTTTGTGAAAGAAAACAAAAAATATTTTTGTTTGTTTCTTTCCCCGGGAACGAATCAACGAAATCGAACAAAGTAAAAAATCTCTCCTCATATAAAACACAAAAGATAGGAGAGGAGAGATATTTTATTTTGTTGGATTTTGTTCCGGAGGAAAGAAACAAAACAAAATAATTTTTCTCTTCTTTCGCAAAAAGAGAATAAATAAAGGAACGAAATTTGAATTTAAACACTGTATAATTGAAATAAAAAGAACCAGAATATGCTGGCTTTTTTATATGAATATGTTTGCCATCCAGAGCGCCTATGCAATGAGGGGAAACCAGAAATAATCTCAAATGAAGTGGAGACTTCTTACCAATATTCACTTAATATCGGCATGTAGAAAGATATTCATGAGAAAACTGTCAAGCTACCTAACTAACTAACCAAACGTTATTTTCTTACCTTTATAAATTTATTTAAGGCACAGAAGTTCAGTCATTCGTCATAGAGTGAAATCTGTTAAATCAGTTAGAGCGTGTGTGTAAATAGTCCAACTGAGTCAAATGATTCAGTTGTATAACTAGTCTTAGCGGGTATGGGCCGCATGGGGAAGAGACAATATCCCGAGAGTCAAAATCCCGAGGGTACAAAATCCCGAGGGTTTGAAAAAATCCGGAGAGTACAAAATCCCAAGCATACATAATCCCAAAGATACAAAATCCCGAGGGTGCAAAATCCGGAAGATACAAAATCCCGAGGATACTAAATCCCGAAGATACAAAATCCGTAACTTACAAAATACCGAAAGCTTATGAAAATTCCAAAATCTAATTGTTGCACAATTGGTGAAGGTTTCCCTTGATTTAAAGATGCACACACACGAAAAACCGAGCATCGAAAATAGTGATGGTTATAACGGGGTACCATCAAATTCCTGAACGTAAAAATACCGAATAAAAAATACCGAAAAACACAAAGTAAATTGCCCCATTGAAGAGGAAGACCCGATTAAATTTTTGTTAACTACAATATGAAAACAAAAGGAAGCTACATAAGCTACATGTCATCCTTGCGCGGAAAGGGCCAATGCTAAGTGGCTTTGTGGAGTTTTTTTATTTTAGTACTTATGTCAATAATTATTATAAAATATAAATTTGTCAAAAATCCACCATGAATGTTTATATTTCAAAAAATCGTCAAAGCGAGGGTTTTGGGACGGCAGCCCCCATCCTAAGCTAAGGTATAAAACATATTAAAAAAATATTTCAAAAATTTGTTATATTTAAAAAACTTGTTTTTTCGGGATTATTTTATTCTGGATAACGATACCCCACATTTCAAAATTCCCCTTTATCATAATACAAATAAGAAACATGGAAAATTGAAAAATTGCTTTAGTTTTCATAGTAAACCATTGCATTTTGAATTTTTATTTTTTTTTAAATCACGCTTTTTAAAATCTCATTTTCATAATCCTGCTTTTCAAAATGCCGGTTCTGCAAAAATAAAAATCTCAGATTTTCAGAAAATTCCGGTTTTCAAAAAGTCTCGGTTTTGATTTTTAGGGATCACTATTCACTACATTTGCCTGAAAAAAAAATCCAGAAGTTTTAAAATCCAGAATAGTTGAAAAGTAAAAACCCAGAAAAATAAAATCCCGAAAAAAAAATCTAGGAATCACCGGAAAAGTAATCAAGGGAAAATCCAACTTGAAACATTTGTGGTAGAACTATCAGCAGAAGCGATATGAGCGATACGATTCCTTTGATCTGTATCTGAAAGGTTGACGAAGCAATTTCCATTATCGTAAATATTAAGAACTTTAGGGAAAAAGTAAAAATTGATAGACATTTTATAAATTTTAATTTGGTCCGCACTTTGATAATTGCGTTTCTGGATTTTAGTTTTTCGGTTTTTCTTCTGAATTTTTTTGTTTCTGGATTTTTTTTTCTGGATATTTTTTCGGGATTTTCAGTTTCTGTATTATTTTTTTCTAGACAAGGTAGTCAAACCGATTTTTATTTTACTTTAAATTAAAATTCTCCGACGCCAGAAGGGGCGGCCCGAATTTAAAAAATATTTCTTTCAAAACCAAGATTTTAAAAACCAGGATTTAAAAAACCGAGATTTTGAAAACCCGAGATTTTGAAAACCGGGATTTTGAATCCGGAATTTTGACATTTACCTTAATATTAATTCACTTTCAGTATGAAGCCAAACTTCAGTGGAATCATATATCTGGGCAGGAATCCAGTGTTGTGGGCGAAAAATCAATAAGATTAATGAAAATGAAATTAACATTCTCAGACCGGAGATCACCGGCTGAGCAGTAAGGGGACTGAGTATCTTGCAGTTGAAGCTAATGAATTGTTCCATTAAATAGGTAGTTTTCGTCGCTTGGAATGGTGTATACTTTCATATTCTTCACTTAGTGGAATATAAATTTGAATTTAAATTAAATGGATTTTAGTGTACCAACAAACTTATTGGAATTTCCACTTATTATCACTTAGTGTGCTAATAACTTAGCTACAAGTTCTTAATGATTTTAATTAAGAAATTACTGCATGCACAAATGGCAAAAGTATTTTAGATTGTGATAACGAATGCTGACATGAGGGAATAAAAGGAACTATAGTGTGCCACCAATCGAAGCATGAGGCGCATATTAAAAAATGAACTACGATTGAAGCCCTACTAAATACAAAAAATGCAAGATTTAACACTTGCACAAAAGGCAGTTCGCCTAGCAAGAGCAAAGGTGTTAAAACACTTGAACGTTGGTGGCGAGCTTGAGAATTTTGTATTTTCTGATGAAAAGATTTGTACGGTTCAGTAATACGTAAACAAACAAAACGATCGTGTTTGGTTAGAGTGCAAATCAAAAGGCAATTTAGACCAGCGAATTATATGCGAAAGCAAGCGTGATGGTTTGGACCGCGGTAACTGCCACAGGACGCTCATCACTCGTTATCATTAAACAGGGCGTAAAATTAAATCAACAAATCTACCATGAAAAGATTTTAAATGATGCTTTGTTACCTTGGGCACGTAAACAATTCAAGCAATCTCTAAGGCGTCGACCGTCTCGTATTTTTTAGTTAATACTCTGCCTGCAGAATGGACCACATGGAAAAATCCATTGGGTTTAAGTCGAATAGAATATAGAATAGCTATTGTTGCAAAGAAATGAAGCTGGAAACTTTTTCTTGTAAAAACGTTGGGTTTCACGGGCTTTATGGGATGATGCCGAATTTTGCTGAAATGTCCAATCGTTTCAACAGAGAAACCATTGAACGTTTCAGCAAAACTCGGCACCATCTCATAAAACCCATGAAACCCAACGTTTTTACAAGAAAATTTCCCAGCTTCATTTCTTCACAACAATAGCTATTCTATATTCTATTCGACTTAAACCCAATGGATTTTTCCATATAGTCCATTCTGCAGGCCAAAGTATTATCAAAAATATGAGACCCAGGCCACCGATCAGACCACATTCGTGCAGCGTGTGAAGCCTTCTCAGACAGACTCGATGCTATTATCCGCGCAAAAGTGGCTTTATTGAACAATAACATATTTTTTGTCAAATTTGAAATGTTTTTACGATAGGTACACTGAAATTTTAAAATAAAAATTTTCTAATTTACAGTATTTTTAATTGGTAACACGTCGAGTGCCGATCCCTGTATAAAGGGAGTAATGGGTAACTAACTAATTAAGATTAGTGATGGGCGCCGAAACAGCTCTCTTTAATAGGTCTAAGTTTTGTAACTTATTAACCAGTACGGAAGAACAAATTATTTAAAATTTGGTTTAGAAGTTCCTCCGGGAAGCCAGCACTAATTTAATTATTAACTTACTTTAGGATGCCAAGGAGTGGAAAGCAGGAACCAAAAATAAAAGTATTTGTTATTTGTGTTGTGTATTGATTATGTGCGTTGTGCTTATCGACTAACAATTTACCGCAAAGGTGTTGTAACCGGGTCGATTTTAATCGTAATTTAACCATCCTATCCAATCCTTCCAAGTTTATGTAAAGAAGAATGAGCCCGGCATCAAAAATTTTTAGAATTACCGGGAGATCTTCCTAAATGCTTGGTCGTACATTCAAAATTAATCAACCACGCCAATATTAACTGCTCTAGAGTGTCATTCTCCAATATGCCGGATAAGGAGAAAGTTCAGTTTACTAACATTTTTTTTATTTTAATGAAAGTTTGCAAATTGAAACTAGCCTTATTCACGATTATTTTTAATGGTTTAAAAAATCACTCGATCGATTTCGGCTTGTTAGGCCATCATCAGGAGTATCTACCAAGCTGTAAAAAAAATTATGTAGTTATATGTTGGAAAAAGCAAAAAGTGAAACAAAAAGATGCAAATAAAAAATGTGGAAGTGGTAAACAATAAAAATTGTGAGAGCAATTAACATTAAAAATTAAAAGGGGGTGAGTTAAACATGGCTATATGATTATTGATTAGTCAACGGCCGAATGACAAAATTCCAGATGTTGTTGTTTTTCCTTGTTTATTTTATTATAACCCGACGTATTAGTCATTTTATGGGATGGTATGTATGGGAAATTAAAAGTGCGGGGTCGGTAATTGGTGAGAAACGGATTTCTCTCTGTTCGTTGAGGATATTTTGGTTATGAAATATATTGGGTGGTGAATTAATTTTTAGACTTTTTTTATAAAAAAGAAATGTTTATTAAAAGATAACGATACAGTATATTTTATCCAATATATTCGCCATCATTAGCTATGACTTCCTCCCATTTCCTGGGAAGTTTGTGGATTCCTCGTTTGAAGAAGCCTTCAATTTTCTCAGCTATCCAGCCATCGATCCAATTTCGCACTTCTCCGGCGTTTCGGAAGCGTACGTCAGCCAGGCCTATTTGCATTGATCGAAACAAATGGTAGTCGGAAGGTGCAAGGTCCGGAGAATACGCAGGTTGTTCAAGCCGATCCCAACCGAGTTGCTCTACCTTGTTTTGAGCGGTTTTTGCAAGATGTGGTCTGGCATTGTCATGATGAAACAAAATTTTATAGCTTTTGTTCGCCATTGCTGGCGATTTATCGTCTAATGCACGTGCCAAATTGTCCAGTTGTCGTCGGTAGCGATCACCTGTAACCGTTTCATTTGGATTTAACAGCTCATAATACACCACACCTTTCTGGTCCCACCAAATACTCAGCATAACCTTATCGCAATGAATATCTCGTTTTGGCTGCGATGGTCCTGGTTGGCCTGGATCGACGTAAGCTGCGTTACATTTGGGGTTGTCGTAATAGGCTCACTTTTCATCGCCAGTAACAATTCAATGCGAAAAGCTATGTTTTTTGTACTCAGCAAGATTTTTTTTGCATGCTTCAATTCGTGCTCTCAATTGATTTTCGGACAGTTGATGTGGGCTTCATCTTCCTAGCTTTCGAATCTTTCCCATTGCGTGCAAACGATGAAAAATGGTTGATCGGTCAATGTTTAACTGCATTGCAAGTTCTTTTTGCGTTTGACATGCATTTTCATCCAATAATGTTTGTAATTCGGCTAATCTTCCAACTTTTTTGGCTGACCTGGCCGTTCTTTGTCTGTGAAGTCATAATCACCACTTTCGAATCGATGAAACTAATTGAAACAGCTTGCTATCGATGGAGCTTGATTACCATAAGCATCAGAAAGCAATCGGTGAGCTTCAGCGGCAGTTTTCTTAGAATCTAAAAAGAAACGAGGAACCTCTCGAAAAAACAACTTATCACGATCCATTTTAAATCGATTACAAAAAAATGATGTATTATGAAAAATAACACTTTCTGCTCTGAATTAGATTGACAATTGTGACAGCTACAAAATGCAATTGGAATTGCTTGTCAAACTATACGCAATCTCACGTAGCGACATCTAAATGTCGAGTCTAATAATTAATTCACACACCCAATACCCAAGAGCCGAAAGTATAAATACCACTCAAAATGTGAATTCACAGTTTAGCTAGATCTGTATAGATAAGATAACTAACCTCCCTGATCCAATTGGAAATCGGCCAATGATCTATTTTACCGATCAAAAGAATTAGTATCAGTATTACATTGTCTAAAGATTTATTGGGCTCTATTAGACTCAATCTCCCTATAAGTGATCTATCGGGTTATATATAGGCCTGTCAGAGTTTAAGGAAAGCTGTGCAGAATTCGTTTTCATGTTCGTTTTCGTTTCGGGCAACTCATCATAGATTGAGACATTATTGAGGTTTTCTGAACCAAGTAGTTCCGAGTGGATTGAACATAACAGCGAACCATACAAATTCCACTTACACAAAACTGACACATTAATAACACCGGCACAAAACAACAAAAAAAAATTCTGAACTCTAGGTCTGGCATTTCAATTCATATGTTTTTTGATGGGCTATATATGAATCCGATATTCGTTTTGCTCCATATCACCCACCAGTTTTCCACAAAACCCCAATTTTTGATCAAAATTGCCCAAGAAAATACCAAAGTCTATTTTTTGTACCGTTTAGTTCAGATATATCGTTTCCGGAATATCTTTAACCGAAAAAAAGGATTCCTTAGTTCAAATTTACTTCTGACTCTTCATTATCCCAAAAAACACGTGCTAACAGCAAATTAACGTGTGGCTGCAACCAGGGCACCTCCACGTGGTGACAGTGGGCAAAGGAGTTGTCCTACTATCCGGCTGAGTCCCTGGGTTATGGCTTTCATACCGCCATGGCAACCAAACATAAAAATGTTGCGATACAGAGGAGGGATATTCCAGTACCGGCGTCGTCATCATGCAACCGTATAGCTCCTCAAGGGTAGACAACTTGGCCTTTGAGGAGTATACAGCTACTTGAAAACATCGGTGTGATAGTGACCCGAATGTGTTTTGTTACATTTGTGGTAAATTTGAAATAGCTAAATGTCGGAAGACAATACAGTATATCTGACTCGACTAAAAATATACTGCGAATGTTTCGGTAGAGAGGTCCTTGAGGAAAATATGTGTAACTCCAAATATTATATGCAAAGCATGTTCAACTATGCTAAAGCGGTGGAAGAATACTAAGAGTAACTCAAATTTAAAATATATTATGTACAACACCCGCAATATGGAAAAAACCTCTATCGAAAGAGGAATATTACTTTGTAATACCGAAGTGAAAGGTTTTAATTTAAAGAGTAAATAAAATATAAAGTACGCAGATGTATGTACAATAACGAAGCCTGCAAAGTCCAATTACTTCAACTCAAGTTTTTCAAACATTGAAGTAATGGAAGTTTTAAAGGATAACGTAGGTGAGAGAGAAGCATCCAGCGGGTGGAGAGTGAAGAAGGGTATTATTGCACCTAAAGAAGAGAAAGCTCCAATACTCTACACTCAGAATGACCTCAATAATTTGGTTAGGAGATATGCATTACCAAAAGATGTATCTGAAGACTTAGTTAGTGAGCTGAAAAGTCGAAACTTGGTAGTCATTGGAACAAAATCTTCAATTTATCGAGAAAGAGAAAAGGACTTTCGGAAGCACTTTAGCAAAGATAAAGAAACTTCATTGGTGTATTGCACAAATATACCAGCACTGATGAATGATTTAAAACCTAATATTTACAAACCTAACGAGTGGAGACTATTCATTCAACTCAACCTAAAAGCGGTACTATACTGCCCAAAGGAAATAAATATGGCACTGTGCCTATAGTCCACTCAATCTCTATGTGAGAGAATTATGGAGATCTAGGATATAGTTTGCAAAAAATCAAGTACTCGGAGCACAATTGGCAAGTTTCTGGGAATTTAAAAATTATAACAAAACTGCTAGGGCAGCAGCCTAGTTTTGTGAAGTACCCTTGTTTTAAATGTCTCTGGAATAGTAGATACCGAGAAAACCATTACGTTAAAAAACAGTAGCCACTAAGAGACTGTATTCAGCCAGGAAAACCTAATGTAATTGAAGAACCTTTGTTAGATCCCTCAAAAATTCCCCTACCTCCACTACACATAAAACTTAGGCTGATGAAGCAATATGTGAAGGCATTAGATAAAGAATGTCAATGTAATGTTTCTAATACATAGCACAATAATTTTCAAAACTGACGGAGGCTAAAATTAAAGAAGGTATTTTTAACCGACCTCAAATACGAAAACTATTTCAAGACAAAAATTTCGTTAAAACCATGCAAAAAAATGAGAAAGCTGCCTGGCTCAGTTTTAAAGAAGTTTGTGAAAACTTCTTAGGAAACACCAGAAGTGAGCATTACAAAGACATTGTTACTAAAGTTGATAGAAAATTACAGACAATTGGGATGCTCCATTTTTTTAATTCCAATCTTGATTACTTTCCTGACAATTTAGGCGACTATAGTAAAGAGCAAGGTAAACGCTTCCACCAGGATGTAAGGGAAATGGAAAAGAGATTTCAGGGAAGGTGGGATGTTAACATGTTAGCGGACTATTGTTGAATGCTTAAGAGAGATGAAGAAACAAATCTGAGAAAAAGACGTAGAAATCCACTTCATAGGTCATTCGAGGACAGAGAGTACGTTATAAACGTAAGAAATGACATCAACAAAATTTTAATTGAACACTCGTGATAGGTCAATGAACAAAAAGTTGATGAAAAGCAATAAACTATAACTAAAGCTTGAGCAGATAAACTCAAATTGCAGCAAGGTCAAGGGAACACGTTTCAGCTAAACTTTCTTAGTTAAGTTTCACTTTCCTATTGCCAATAACTTTGTTTCAGTCACACAAGCCGCGAATTTGCCTTATATGTCTTCTATTTGTAACTTATCTTATACTCTCTGAATTTAAATTTTTCTTGGCATAGTTCAAGTGTAAGTTTTGCGTCTCGGTTTGAGTAACAGTTTGATTGTCTGAGTTTCAGTGTGAGTTATTTTGTCTGAAATAGAAAGGCAAATTAGTTTTGACCTAAAGTTGGGCAATTTTGGGTTACTGAAGTGTCACAAGTAAATCGATGTATTTTCGTATTCAGCGCATCAAAATACATATGAATTGACATGTCAGACCTCGGGTTCAGATTTTTTTTTGTTGCCGGTGAATTTATTAAACAATATTATTTCAATCAATCAACGGACTCAATTCTCTGAGCATATGTCACAGGTTGATTTTCCCCGCTATGTGTTGATATTCTGTCAATATATTCCTTAAAGCAAATTTTTGCCTATGCCATTGAATCCAACCGGATGATGCGGGTCGACCTCGTCGATCGAATCCCTTAAGAACAAATAATGTATAGTGTATACTATACATCGTAAGCGTTTGTAGGAAATCAAGAAGAATTTGTAATCAGTTCAAATCGAAGGCTTAATAAAATATCAAGTGTTAGGTACTAAGATCTTCGATACGAATTTTATTCATCGCTCTTACATCGCTTTTTCATAATGAAAATATAAATAATAAATTATTAATTTTAAGAGTAAATTAAATATGTCACATTATATTTGTGCTACTCAAAATACATTATAATAAACCAAATACTATACAGTAATTACTTCAAAGCACACACAGCAAAACATAAATTACATAACTTAACTCAAACAACCACTTCAAATTCTAACTCTTCACACCTCCACATATAGTAACGCAAGAACATATCGCAAGACAGAAGAACAATATTGTGCTGAATAAACAAAGTTTTCTACTTAAAACATAAGAAAAATAAACATCTTAAGTTGTTTTTGTAAAGTTCTTAAAACACGCGATGTCTTTATGTTGAGTTATACATATCTCATGTATTTCTTCAACGACATAATAATTCAACGACCGCTTGCATTAGCAATATTAAATTATTTACTTATAAAAGTTGTTTTACATTTTGACCACCAAATCGTAAATTAAGGTGCAAAGCTGCATTTTTATATACAGCCTGCATGAGCATTTCTATTATCAGTAAGTACATACTTTGATAAGTTTAGTGATTGTTTTATTTAAGTAGTAATCAACATTTTACATTCATATAATGTCGAACGTACATTTAATTATCAATCAATATTGTCAACATTTTTCAATGTATACACAAAATAATAAAATGATTTATGCCATCACTTTTCTAGTCAACCTTCGACTTTGATGAGGCAGCAGTCATTAAATCTTTATTATTGTCACGGTAAATTGAGCACGCATTCAACAAAGTGATTAGAATAAATACATTTTATAAACCCATGTGTGCCTTTATCTAAACCACTGTATGTATAAATGTTTACATTAGCGTAGTACTAAACTCAAAACAATAATTTACTATACACAGTGTGCATTTCCATTCCATTTCAAACCAAAATAAAACGCGCTAAACAAACGTACAAAAAAAATCTAAAAATAAATATTTTCCAAAATAGAAAAAATGTATCCACCGCAGAAAATTACAGAATTTTGTTTTTTTTTGTTTTCAAATTTTTCCTCTTCCTCTAACTCGTCTGCAGCGCGAGTACTCGTTGAATCTCTTTATGAGGAAAATGCCATAATGTAAACGGAAATTTTTTTTTTCAACACTTTTCATCGTTCTAAATATTGTAATATAAACAAGTAACAATTTGTATGTACATATCTCTCGTTTATGCGGTGGCATGTATTTGAAATTTCCAGACAAATCGTGGCATCAGAGAAAGTTTTTCAGATAAACGTATATCAATATACAAATAATAGTCGTAAGGGAAAATTGTCTGTATCTAACACAAAAAAAAAAAAAAACCGAGCGACTTTTCTTGGAAAAATTATATTTCAAATTTTTCATTTCACGTATAAGTCAACATTTGTAAAATGTTAAAAAATGCTTTTATTTACGAGTTTACGGGAAGAACTAAGTTCAAATATTGAACACATAATGAAGGATTTAATATTATTGTTCTTTGTTCTCAGAGGGTGGTTGAAAATGATTAGAACAATATGTTGTCTGTATAAACAATAAAACCACAAAAATATAAAAACGAACCTCGTGTATGTACCGTACCGCAGGGTGAAACAGTAAAAGTTCAACAAACAAAATAAACTCTAAAAATTGTTTTACAGGAATATCAAAATTTGATTCGTTACCGAAACAGCTTCAACAAGTTAGTTTTTGTGTTTGTGGCCTCACTTTCATTTAAATCCATCTGTCAAGTGCGGAATTTGTGGTGATGGTTTAGCGGATTCAGTAATTTCAGATAGTTTATAAACTTGTTTAGTGATATTGTGACTCACATTTCTGGAACTTGCCAGTACCAAATCGACACTCTCAGAACAAGGAATTCACCGTAAGGAAACAATCCTTCATTAATTCGTTAATATAAATTACAATTCGTTTACAAACTTATACTATTAAAGTTAGCAGAAAGTTCTCAGCGGAAAGTAAAAATATCGATAATGCAGATAGTGTTTTGGCTATCTCAGCCGAAAGTTACCAGCCGACATATTTCAGCCGAAACATATTTAACTATTTAACATAAAATGGAAAATTAACAAAACAACCTATAAAGTGGTATTTTCATGAAATGATTTTACGGCTGGATATAGGTTCATTTTGGTTTGTCACTGCTTACCCTTTTTCCGTAGAAAAGTCAGAAATTATTATTATTATTTTTTTTTTTCACTTTTTTTGTGTCCTTATCTTTTGCTCTACTATACAAAATAAAATACATACAATCAATTCGCTCATAATGGATTTATTATGTTCAAAGTGCACGAAAATCATCGATGAAAATCGTTTTCCAACGTGTTTTTGCTGCAAAAAGCATTTCCACTCCAAATGCTCAGGAATTTGCAGTACAAATATAACGCTGTGTTCTAAAACTGATGGAAACATCAAATATATTTGTAACACATGCAAGAATTTGGACTTTAACATTAATGAGAAAGTCACGTTGTTAACGGATGAAATGCAACGAATCACAAATGATAGACATGAAAATGAATGAAGTGAAAAATACCAGCTTGGGAAGCAGTGCTTTTTCAGTACCACATGTAACATTAAATGCCGAGAATGTGGCTAATGTCGTCGCTGCATGTGTTGATTTGAGTGACAATGATAGTGTCCTGCTTGGTAAAGCACCTTCAACTCTAATTACATCAGTTCCAGAAATTAAATCGCTGTTCATCACTCGTTTGACTCCTCAAACAACGGTGGAAGATGTTGTAAATTTTGTCAAAAAGGGAACGGATTCTGATTGCAATATTGGATGTTTGGACGTCACGCCGGTGAAAAGGCTAAATAACTGTGTAGCGTATAGATCATTTAAAGTGGATATACCGCATAATCTCCACGATGAGATATTTACATCAAGCTTTTGGCCTGTAGGAGTGTATATTAAACCTCAAAAGGATAAGCAATTTGTCAAAAAACCGGTTTGCAACTCTAAATCCAGATGGAAACTAACACATTATTTCGTATCATTTTTTAAAATCGTTATGCAGTTTAAATCAAGTTTTTCTTATTTTCTAGATTTTTGGCAAGGATGTATAAACTTCATTGAGATGGGAATAGTTGGTGATTCATTTAACTCGATAAAATTGAAATCCGATAATAGTTCTATCGCAATTGGACACCTCAATATACGCAGTTTAATTAAACATTATGGATGAATTATGTCTTCTTTTAAAAAAATCGATCTTGATGTACTTTGCATTTCTGAGTCGTGGTTGCATGGTGGTATTTCTGATACGATGATTCATATTTCGGGGTACAATGTTTTGAGGTTTGATCGGCCTACTGATCGTTGGGGAGGCGTGTGTTTGTACTACCGATCTACATTGAAAGTAAAGCAAGGCAATATTGCACCAATAGGAAGAGTTGAGCTGAAACTTCTTGTTGTTCAGGTAAACTATTTATTGCTACATTTTATATACCTCCACCGGTCAATGCGAATGAAATTTCTGATCTACTTAATATTCTTTTAGATTTAGGAACAATGTATGATAAATACATCATATTAGGTGATTTTAACTGTAACTTGATTGATCCGTCCAATATTTTACATCAAGTATTGAGAAATTTAGATTTATTTTACATCCCATTCAATGCGACAAGAGGTTCTAGTTTACTTGATTTAATTATTACTTCTCAAGGACAAAAATCGCGTATTTTACAACATGGGCAACTGGCTGTACCATGGATATCCGACCATGATCTCGGTTTTATGCAATACCAATTTAAATATATGTATACGTGAAAAGCCTGTACTTGCATATGTTAATGATTTATCAAGGGTTGACGTGAACAAATTTCAGAATTTATTTACCCAATTAAATTTGGACCTTATTTTATGTACTGCTAATATTGACGAACAAATTAGTATTTTTAATCATAACTATCATTATTTGTTTTCCACTTGTGTACCTTTAAAAAAGGTTGTTATTAAATGTGATTCTGCACCTTGGTTAACAAGTCAAATATTACAACTCATGAATCAAAGACAAATAATGTACAAGAAATGGAAACGAACACTGAGATCATTGTTCTTATCGCGCTACAATAACCTTAAAAAATTGATTGTAGTTAAAATACGCGAGGCCAAACGAAAATATTATTTTGGAAATTTAAAATCATTTTCAAACAAAAAGACTTGGAATTCATTAAAGCACCTTGGTATTCAAGGGAGCAATAAGTCTAATAATGTTTCCAGTTTTTCTATTGATTCAATAAATACACATTTCTTAAGCAAGCCAGTTAAACAAGTCAACAAGTAAATTCTATTTAAATTATAAATCAACTCAACAATTTACATTTCACTGTATTGCACCAAATGATATTGCTTTAGCCATAAATTACATCAGATCTAACTCAGTTGGACATGATGGAATCAACAATAAATTTATTAAAATGTTTTTGGAATTCTTTCTAAAATATCTCACACACATAGTTAATTTTTCAATTGTATCCTCAACATTGCCCACGTTGTGGAAAATAGCTTCGGTTTTACCAATTCCTAAGAAAACGGACGTTTCATCTATGGAAAGTCTAAGACCTATAAGTATATTGTCGGTTTTATCAAAGGTTCTTGAGAAAGTCCTCTTTGAGCAAATCACGAAGTACATTGATTCAAATGAATTTCTAAGCCGTTATCAATCCGGTTTTCGGAAAAAATTCAGTACACAAACAGCTCTGATAAACGTTACAGATGACATAAGTCGACTCCTAGATAAAACCAATTCGTTTGTCCTACTAATTTTGATAGATTTTTCCAAAGCGTTCGATATGATCAATCATAAACTGCTTTTGCAGAAGCTAATGTTATTCTATAATTTCGATCGTACTTCAATTAGGTTACTACATTCTTATTTAAATGATCGTAGGCAATATGTTAGTTCGAATGGAATGGTATCGTATCTGGGTAAAGTTAATGACGGTGTCCCACAGGGCTCTATATTGGGACCACTGCTGTTCACGTTGTTTTTGAACGACATTTCTACGTGTATTAATAATTGTTATTTTCATATTTATGCGGATGCTGTACAGATTTACCTGGGGGGCAATTTTGATCAAATTCAAAATATTGTTGATTTAGTTAATTTAGATTTAAGTAATATTTGCCATTGGGCTAGTTCTAATGGATTTATTATTAATGAAGGTAAATGTAGTGCAACGCTTATTATTAAATCTAAAATCCCATTTACTTTTCCGAAATTGATCATCAATGGATCTGCCATTAAATTTGTTGATAAAGTTAATGATCTTGGTCTAGTGATTAATAATAGCTTCACTTGGAACAATCACGTTGCAGCCATTTGTCAAAAAATTAATTCAACCCTTTATAAGTTGCGACTTGCGCAACATTTTTGTCCACAAACCCTTAGGCTTTACTTGATTAAGTCTTTGATCGTGCCTCATATATTGTATTGCGATATAATTTATTCTAATTGCGATGAGATTTCATTTCATCTGCTCCAAGTAACTTTGAATAATTGTGTTAGATACGTGTATAAACTGCGGAAATATGACCATGTATCGCATTATTTTGGTAATGTATTTATTTATAAGTTGATTAATTTTCGTGAGCCAAATTATTTGTACGCTAAATTTCAGTTTTCCAAATCCCGAAGGACAAATATGTTGATGTTCCCAACTAATAGAAAAATCGTTTTCAATGATTCAGTTTTACTTAACTGCTTCAGGAAATGGAATGAATTGCCAAGTACCATCAGAAGTTTATGCTCCTTCACCAAATTTAAGCAAGAATCATTTAAATTTATTAGCAACATGACTTGATCCGGCTCATATTTATTTTTATTTTTAAATTTAATTAATTTAATTTGATTTATTTTACTAATATTTATTTTAATCATTTTTATTAATATTTTTCATTTTATTTGATTGTTTATAATTTGATTTTGTTGAAATATTATTGAATGATTGTTGAATAATTTGAAATAGGAGTGGGTAGCCAACAGTTATCCCTAGAAAAATTATCAGATTAAGTTTCATGTGGGGAGCCCGGGAAAGTTCATTTAAATGAAAGTCCCATATCAAGTTTAAAAATTTGCATAAATTCAACCTTTAAAGTGTCGTGTGGTCGTGTCTGGAAAGCATTTTAATTAGTGTACCTAGCAAAACAATTATCCTCACAAAAATTATCAAGGCAATTTAATGTGGGGAGCCTAACCCATGAAATATCAATATTCACGGTAACGGCATGAAACTAATCTTCTAATTTGATCTTGATCAATTTCGTTCTTGATTTGAACCACATGTTGGCTTAACTCTTGAACGGTGTTTCGCCAGTGAATAAAATATCGCTAAATTCGTAAAATTTGCGATGGTTTATCAAGAGGTTTTTGCGAGAGGTTTGAATGTTTGATCAAAACACACGTAAGTTTTAGCTGTCGATAAGTTATATGTGGTTTGGTATGCTCGGTGACAAAAAGTTAAACAGACTTAGCAGGATGAAGTACAAAAATTGAATCAATTGCCGGACAGTCGGTGCAAAACCTAGGAGTTTGTGCTCTCCGCACAAACTATTGCGATGATCCATTGGTGTTTTGTTATACCGGGGGTTCACTGTATTTGACTATTATCCTCGAAATACGTAATAGCATCTATTCTATACCATATATGTATCTTCTATATCTTCTATATAAAAGTGATTGTTTGTATGTTTGTATAATCGTTATACAAATCCACACGCGTTGACCAATTTGAACCAAACTGCACACAATTATTGTTGAAGACCTTAAGACCATCAATGTCAATCTCGACCCCCTTCCTGTGGGTTGATAATCAGGTCCAAAGTTACCATAGAGGAATTTCAAAAAAATCACCGATTGAGCTGATTTTTTGATATTTAGTGCAAAATTAAAAATAAATCGACACGTGTATCATTCTTTTTTTAACAGTGGTCGTGGTTGAAATGAGGAACATGTTGAAGATGTTGATGATGATGATGAAAACCAAAATGGTGATAGGGATGGTAATGACGATGGTGACAGTGATTATGATTATGATTATGATGGTTATAATGGTGATATACGATGGTATGATGGTGTGATGGTAAGATGGTGTAAAGTTATGATGGTATGATTGAAGATGGTATGATTTTATGTTGGTTCTATTGTATGATAGTATGATTGGTGTAGTAGTATGATGATATAGTTGTATGATGGTAAGATGGTATGATGGTACGATGGTAAGATGTTACGATGGTATGATGGTTTGGTGGAATATTAGTATGGATCGCGATCTTAAACTCCTTTCCGGAGCATATAATCCAAGATTCGCTAATAAGAATGAGCTTTGGATATTGCCATTTAGAAGCTCAGAAATGAAAATGGCACCAGCATGCGGACGGCGAATTTCAAGTAGCTCAAGCTTTAGAGATTTACATCTAACGACGTAAGGACGCAGATTCCTAACGTTCTCCCAGCGTGCCTTACAATGATTAAATTGGTGTGTTTTCCACGCATAAAAAATGAGAATTTTTTTTTGTAACGTTTCGATTTTACTAATATGACTAGCATAGTGAGGAGATCATACTCATGATGCATATTCAAGTTGCGAACGGACAAAAGACTGATATAGCATAATAAAAATCTTTGGGTTATTGAACTCTTTCATGGTTCTTTTAAGAAATACAAACATAGAACATGCTTTTGCTATTATCAAATCAATACGCCGATTCAATGAAAAGGTTTACGTAAACATGACTCCAAGATCTCTTACTTGATTATTTTCAAACCAATGCTAATTACATCAATGTCCTTCTGTAGAATAATTACATCCTGCGCATTATTTATAGGGGGAAATATTTTTAGGTCATCAGCATAAATTAGACAAAGGTATGAAGGTATTATGGTGAGATGGTATAATTGTGCGATGGTATGATGTTATGATTGGGTGATGGTTCTGATGGTATGAAAATAAGATGGTAGGAAGGTATGTTGGTATGACTTTTTGATGGTATGGAGGGATGATGGTAACATGGTACAATAGTGTGATGGTTTGATGGTATGCTGGTGATGTTATTATTGAGTGGTGGTGTAATGGTATATAGGTGGTGTATAGGTCTATGGAGAGAATATACACTAGATGTCAGGCTCGCGTTTTGGCGTATATTTGCATTGAAAAATAAAAAATAACATAACATAAAATTTTAAATTCCGAAATAGGTACGGTTTTTTACTAAAAAGCACTGTCTTAAATGAGCAAATAAATTTTTAGAGAATGGCTGAAATTTCTTTTTCATTCATAAACTTTCACCCGCTATAATTTATATTTTGGTGATCCAACAAATATTTAATAATATTTTCCCGGGCAACACCGCGTTTACCAGCTAGTAATATAAAATTAAATTACCGCCACAAAAGTCAAGCCTAAATTCATGACTGGGGTCGTTTCACACCCCACACACAATTTCGTAATATACTACGTGACATCCATTGATCAACTCAAGCTGCAACCGACCTGACACCACTCATAGACATTCGAATTGAATTATGGTTCAGGTCAGGAGTCGCTAATATTGCTCGCTAGATCAGGGGCGTAGTTCAAAGTTCGCGTGGGCTGCGTTTGACCCAAGTCTAGAGTTTAATAGAACTAAATGAGGAAAAAGATTCAAAGAAATATCAAAATGCAGATTGGAGAAAATTCAGAGAAAAAGTTTCGGCGGCCATTTTGAAAAAGAAAAACTGAAAGATGGTACCACTTCCATACTTATTTTATAATCCCTATTCATTTATCTTTAAAATGAGCCCGATTTTATAATTACATAAAATTTTCGGATAATTAGTTTTTTTTAGTGCTTGAATTTTTTTAAAAATTTGACACCCTGTATCTTAAAAAACAACAACAATAAAATAAAATGATATTCCATAAATTGTTTGGTTTTCTCAATGCTACCACATTCAAAACATAAAAATAATAAAATTCAAAAATGACTTCCGGTTTCATATAAAGGATATGCGTTTCAAATAATTTTCTCAAACTGTTAAATTTAGCCGAAAGTAAATTGCCAGCCGAAAGTGAAACGTCGATAATGCAGATTGTATTGGTCCAGCCGAAAGTAAAAACCGGTAACGCAGATTGTGTTATCCCAGCAGAAAGTAAACAAAGTCGGTAATGCAGATTGCGGTATCCCACCCGAAAATTAAAAATGAAGTCAATATCGATCGGTAGTGTTTAGCCTAAAAACTACTAAGGAATATAAGGATGCATGATTATTATTGAATACCTTTGTTAATATTCATATGTATATGACAAAATCTGGATGCAGCTTCTCGTGGAAAATTGTGGAAAACTCGAGAAACTCAAAAAAATATTTTAATTGGAATAAAAACCGCCTCTAGAGTGTTTTGTCTGGAGATGTATTTTGTTGATATGACTTGTCAATAACTATTGCAGGAAAAAAATTCAGTTCCAACGTTCCAACAGAAAGTAAAAACATTGAATTTTCCGAGATTTCCCACGAGAAACTTGAACTGATTTTTTTTCCTGCAATAGCTATTGGCAAATAGAATAAACACGATTCAACTTCAGATATACACTCTGGAGGTTGATTTTATTCCAACTTTGGGAATTCTTTTGATTTTCCAATGTTTTCCGCGATTAGGTTAAACAAACTTTCCCACGTAAGACTATTAGGTTGTTCAGAAATTAATGCAGGTTTTATGATTTTATTTGTTTGAACAATTTTTTAACAATAAATAATTATGCAAAGGGTTTAACATTATACGTCATTTTAAAGCTTATTTTATTCTCTTTCTTACCACATAATCTATTTTTAATCTAAATTGTAGTTTTGCCTATTTTTAGACCTTTGAAGTTAAGATGTCAAAACAAGAATTTTGCCAAATTTACTTGTATGAATTTTTACTCGGCCGCAGTGCAGCACAAACGGCTCGAAACATTAATGAAGTTTGGAGCCAAGGTAATGTTAACGAATGCACAATACAACGTTGGTTTCAAAAATTTCATCGTGGTGAATTCAGTCTTGAAGATGAGAAAGGTCGCGGACGTCCTTCTGCCATTGAATTGAAGGCTTTGGTGGAAGCAAACCCACGCACGACTGTTCAAGAGCTTGCAGGGGACCTATGCGTAAGTATTGGATTAATTTCGGAATATTTGAGCCGAATTGGAAAGTTGAAGAAGCTCGACAAATGGGTGCCACACGAATTGAACGAAAACCAAAAAAAATCGCGGTTATGAAATTTGCTCTTCACTTCTTTTGCGCAACAAAAACGAACCATTTCTCGATCGCATTGTGACGTGCGATGAAAAGTGGATTCTATACGAAAACCGACGACGTTCAGCGTAGTGGTTGGACCGTGGCAAAGCTCCTAAACACTTCTCCAAACCTGAGCTGCATCAAAAAAAGACTATGGTGACTGTTTGGTGGTCGTCAGCCGGAATTATCCACTACAGCTTCTTGAACCCTGGCGAAAATATCAAAGCAGAGAAATATTGTCAACAAATTAACAGAATGCATAAAGAACTAAAACATCTGGGTCCAGCATTAGTCAATAGGAAGGGCCCAATTCTTCTGCACAATAATGCTCGACCACATGTTGCACAACCTACGCTGCAGAAGTTGAACCAACTTGGCTACGAAGCTCTGCCTCATCCACCATACTCAGCAGACCTCTTGCCAACCGACTACCACTTTTTCAAGCATCTCGACCACCTCTTACAAGAAAAAAATATTCAACGACCAAACAGCCGCAAAAATGCCTTCGAAGAATTCGTCGCTTCTAGAACTACATAATTCTAAGCTACTGGAATTAATAAACTTGTATCTTGTTGGCAATAATGTGTAGATTCTAATGGTTCTTATTTCGATTAATAAAATTTATTCTAAACTGAGATATGTCGTTTTAACGCTAATCCAACCAACATATTTTTGTTACATTAGTAAATTCAAATTTGAATCAAATAATATTAGCAAATTTTTGCAAAGAATACCAAGTATGTTTTAATGTAAGGAAATGCTTCAAAATAAAATACATGCAAAACATAAATAAGTTAATGTTATTTTGAAAATCGTACCGTTTTAAAACTGAAATGTGCCAAAAAGACACACCTTGGTTGGAATAGGGTTAAATAAAATGGTTGAAAACCTGCATTAATTTCGGAACAACCTAATATTTACAAAATTGTTTATTACAAGCCATGTATCCTATTTACTTTCGGCTGATAATCACAAATTGTTTTATTTTCGGCTGGAATGTTAATAAGGTAATCTGTATTATCGACTTTTTACTTTCGGCTGGAAACTTTCGGCTAACTTTAACAGGGGATTTTTCTCCAAATATAATTGTATACCATTCTTCAGGGATATTAAGAAATGTACGACTGATGATGGTGTTAGGGATAAGCGAATTTTGATCTCAAAACACGTAGAGAATTAGTCAAAAATAAAAATTCAGAGGCGCTCACTTTGGCGCCAATAACTTTTTAATTCTCTAATAAAGCATTTCGATTAGAACTAGGTCCTTAGAAGTGGCTGAAGCTTTTATATTATTAAAATAAGAATAAAGCTTAAAAAGTAACATTAACTTAATTTTAAGGTTGATTGACATTTGACTTCATTGGATGAAGAGTAAAAACCACAAGACACAATTGCATTCTAACACATTAGAAACAAAATTACCTGTTGCGCTCATCCACTTTTAATTCTTTATATTGAAGGAACCATAAACATCTAAGAGTATTTTACTACATTCAAATTTATAAATGTTATGAGATATGAAACCTAAAACCCGGCTACCATCCTTTATTGCACACATAGGTACATATCGTATATTTACACAAAATAGTCTATCCTAAACAAACATTGAAATTTAACCCCCTTGTAGTACACTATACAGTACCTTGATTAAATTCAAAGATGAACATTTTATTCGCATTTAAATTTTTGGGGAGAATGCACGAGAGTTTTTTTTTTTTTTTAGAAGAATCCCATATCGAATTTCCTTTTTATGGTTTGGTTTGTTTTTGTTCCCCCTTCTTTACAACAATTTATTGTATTCCTTTACTATTTTTCCATGCTTTAATTCAGTTCCTATATGCACAGCTTTTTTGTGTGAGGGTATTTGGTTAATTTTAAACTTTTGTTTTTTTTTTTGTCTGGGGTGGTGTGGTTTGGGTAAAATTCGGGGAGGCAAATAATTAAAATATGTTATTCACAATGGTATTGCGTTTCGTTTGTTTGTGTTTTGTTTGCTCTCAATTTTGTGTTTGCCGACGTTAGCAAAATATTAATGATAAAATAAAAATAACAATAATCATAATAATAATAATAATAATAACAATGATAAGAGGAAAAGATGAGATCTTAAAGATAATTTATAGAATTTTATTATTTTATTTAGAGGTTAATGGGGTATTTTATGTTTCGTTGTTATTGCACAAGTGTTACACTTAATGTTCTATAATATAGTTCCTAATTTGATGGGAGATGATTTAATTTTTCAGTCAGTCAGGTACCTACATAAAAAAGGTAGATTCAATAAATTATCAATATTACATGCGGTTATATACAGGCACGTATTAAATTTAAACATCATTACCAACCCGGTCGGATGGTATAGTTAATTTGTGTGGATACGTAATTAAATTTAATTAAATCATTAAAAGAAATTCTTAAAAAACTTTTATGAGACACTAAATTAGATTGTTTATGTTAATTATACCCTATTTGGGTATAATATATGTACCTTTATACATACATATTTGGTGTTGGTGCGAAGAACAGACAGTACATTGATCCAAACTAAAGAGTGTTTTATATTCTAATCATGTCGCATGTGTACTTAGAAAAGATTCAGATTATTCAAAAACGCATACAAATTAAGGTTGAATTTATTTTATTTATTGTCTGGTAAGACGGCTCGGTGCGCGCTACAACCACAAATCACACATATACACGCATTCCATCGAGTATATAAATTTTGTGTGTGAGTACCACATAAAAAATTATTTCCGAAAGATTGAAAAGCATAAAGCTAATTTATGCAGAAATGTGTTTTGAATTTTATTTAGTAAAAAATGAAAACGATAAAAAAAAATTAGATTGCATTTCGACATGTCTTACGTATTCCATCGCCCTGTACATATTATACATATACTAAATAATCTGCGGAAATAATACTAATTCGAAATCCATTTAGTACACATTCCAGCATCCAACTAACAAATGTTGTGTTTTCTTAATCTAACATAAATATTTAAATTTATATTATATTATAGTATTTTGTTATGGCTTAAAATTTATTTTCTTAAGACATACTAGACTACAGAGCGCATAAAAAAATATCGAGAAATCCAAAATCTACCATCATTAAAAATGCGTTTTCCCGTCTTTATCGTTATCTTCTTCTTTTTCGTTTGCTTATTTTGATCGTCTTGCTCGTTTTCTTAATTTCATCTTTTTTTTGTATTTTTTTGGTTTTAAAGACGCTCTTGTGTGTAAGAGTTTTTTCTTTTTGTTTTTATTAATAAACACGAGAAATTAACAGAAATAAAAAAAATACGCGTAGGCTTCTTGAATCGATGGGTATACAGAAAGATTTACCAAACACTTTTGTATTGTCTTATTTAGTGATGGAAAATATTAAGATTTTAACATGGTGGCTGCTTAGTGGTTTAGTTTGATGTTGATTGCAGTCATTTAAACTGGGATTTTTTGCTTAATTTTAATGCTGTGGTATTATATCAATTTCGCCATCGTCTAAGCCCAATGTTATTTCACAGAACATTTAGCTTTGTTAAAAAGTTACTAAAAGTCCAAAACCAGCATATTGCGCCACAACAATGGTCCCGGGAATAGGCTGGTTGTTCCTATGCACAATTCTTCCCGCACAATTATTTCAGTACAATTCTTCCGGCACAATTCTTCCCGTACAATTGTTTCTTATCATTCTTCCCTGGGGGGAAAAACTGAAAGTTCAAATATTAAATTTAGAACAACATATTTCCATTCTATAATGTTAATTTATATTTGCCTTTCCTGATTATTTTTAAATTATATCTTCCTTTTCCACAAATTCCATTTCATCTTCCAAAAACATCTTCATTAAAAAGAAAACTAATAATAAAACATTTTAAAGTGCAGTAGGTACTTTCTACAACTTTAGAGATAAACTCATTCCTAATTTAATTGTACACCGGCGGCGAGCGGTATCCAGCTACCTAAAATTAAAGTGAGGATGAATGGTGCGGATGAATTTTGCAGGAAGAATTATGCGATAGGAATTGTGTGGGATGAACTGTAGGGAACAATCGCCCTAGACCCGATAGCCCCACCTCCCTGTGTTATCATGTAAATCGTATAAAACGATGCAGTATGCCAGGTTTATTCATACCATGGAAATTCAACGCTATGGAGTTTATTCTAAAATTCTAATTATATCGAAGTCTCCTTCAATAGCAATAACATACCGAAAACTTACTGTTTACAGTTCACAGCATTTTCTACTTTAGTTACCACATTGTGTTTGGCCAAACATAAACGAATTGGTCTACCTGACTTGCAGCCCTTCAGATGAGTTTTCAGATTTAGGAATAAAACGCACTTTAAGTAATTTTTTGTGTTGCAACATTACTGCATTGCTGGCATTACTTTTCACTCAAAAGAAAGTGAATTTTGGAAAGAAACTTTAAAATTGTGTCCCCTTGTAAAATTACTAGGTTTCAGCACTGAACTTATGACACCTAACAACTTCTACTAGTCGTTGAACGGGAGCGCCTCGAAATCTCACCAAAAAAAATAAATCTCGAAAAACACAAAGTAAAGCGCCAGAAGACCCCTTTAGATTTTTGTTAAATACGATCAACTAAAATTCGCTAAGAAAAGGATTATGCTGCATAATTTCTTATCATCCTTGCGCGGAGAGGGCCAATGCAAAGCGGCTTTGAGGAGTTTTTTTTATTTTAGTAGGTGAAACAGAAATGTAAATATTATAAATATCCATATTTTTGAAACAATTATAACGCTTTCCTGTCACGTGTGGTCCAAGGCTCCAATGCTAAGCGGCCTTGGAGGGTTCCCTATTTTAGTATGTGATAATTATTTAAAAACACAAGTTGTTGAAAAACGTTCTAATTTTTTTTAGAATTGGAATTTTAATAAACCGTCAAAGCGTCTGGGTGCGGCAGCCTCCATTATCCAAGGTGTACAACGAATTAAAATAACTTTTCAAAAAAAAATTATAATTAAAAAACTGTTTTTTGTGATTGATGTTTTGGAAGATTTTTTTGATTGTCTAATCGAGGGTAATCCCTCCTCTTCGGGTTGGTATCGTTATATAAAATAAAAATATCCCAAAAAACAAAAAAAAACGAAAAATCAAAATTCGTTTTATTCCTTACAGGATGGAGACTACCGCCCCCAAACCCCCATTTTGATGACTTTTTGAAATTCTAACATTCATAAGATGGGAGCATTTTTGAAAAATTTATATTTTTTAATAATAATTCACATACTAGAATAGAGAACACCCCAAAGCCGCTTAGCATTGGACTCTTTGCGCAAGGATGACAGGAAAACGTCAGAAAAATTTCAAAAATATTAAGACTTATAATAATATTTACGTTTGCATTTCACATACTAAAATAAAAATCTCCCTAAAGCCACTTAGCATTGGTCCTTTCTGTGTAGATTCTTTTGTATTCATATTGTAGTTAACAAAATTTTAATGGGTTCTTCCTTTTCGATGGGGCAGTGTACTTTATATTTTCGGTATTTTTTGGGAGATTTTTGCGTTCCGGAATATGTTGGTTTCCGCTCCACTTCATACAAAGCGAATTTTAATTCACAAAAAACCAATATTTTAAAAATTTCTCGAAACCATTTAATGTCCTGAGATTGGTTTTTTCCGAGATTATGTCTTTCGAGATTTTGTATTTTTGAGATTTTGGCCCATTCGAGATTTTTAAAACAGATTTTCGAGATTTTGTTCCTTCTAGTAAACGTCATTACCTCCATTGAACCTCATCATTAAGTCTAATTTTCATTTCAATTGAGCTGTCTACTTTGGGATACGTAATATTCCTAAAAATCAAAAACTCCAATGAATACTATTTTGCCATCTACACTAAATAAAGTAAACCACACAATGATATTTGTTAATTTCTGTTTCTTTTAAACTATATTTAAAACAGAACACAACATTCTACCTGTTTACAGTTTTGACATAGACATCCATACTAGATTTCGCATTTCATTATAACTAAACGAAAAAAAAAAAACTTCTGATAATTCCAATGTTATCGTTGTGTTATGTATTTTATAAGGCAATGATTTTAGAATGCGTTGCAAATGTAATACGTATATGCAATACACCGATAACATTTCAATGGAATTTTTTTTTTTTTTTGTGTTTTTAGTCAAATGAGAAATCTATTATGAATGTCTATGGTTTTGATATGCCATTTTGTGTTTAGCACTGTGAGCAAAATAAAATCTCTGCCTACTATGCACGTCAATCATTTTTTAATTTCCAAATTTCATCGTTATTAGGAACGACATCGTTTTTTTAGACATAACATGAATCCGATATGTTGTAACATAGCTACTGTGTTGAATTTAGGCGCCACTAAAACGTGGCGCTTCAGCGTTGAATTTTCGTCCCGTTAACAGAATATCTCTATGGTCCTATAAATCAGTGACCGAAGCACGTTTGCCCGCTAGGTACAGAAGGTGGCCAGTTTCGTGTCTCTAACTACTGAGATTGACATGTGCTGCTTTACCCAAATCGCCAATTAAAATGGTAACAAATACGGAGCGATATTAAAACTAGGTGTCATTCAGCATCACAGGTTCTCATAAGACAAATTAAATAAACTAAATTAAACAAAAACAAGATGCCGTTGTTACAGCCATTTGTATCTTTTTTATTGTGATCTAAATGATAAACCACATGATCTTCTCTTTCCCGTTGGCAATATCACGCATAAATATTCAGTATGCAGATGCACCTTCCTACCGTGTGTTAGCCGATCCTATACTTGATCACTTATAACTCGCTGAGCTTATTCATACATTATAGCACCCCCACACAATTTCACAACAACTCTTTTTAAAAAATATTAAATCACGAGCACTATTATAGTGTATATACTAATAATAATAGCTGAGAATCTAATAGTTGAAATAAATGAAATCGAAAAAGTAAAAAATTAATACCATATCATGGTAACTAGACTGAAATAAATTTTTACATAACTAGCTGTACGGGGGCGCTTCGCGCTCGTCAGGCTATTGAGCGCTAGCGTGCTCAACCACGACGGCGCTGCGCGCCGCTGAAGGGCTTTGCGCTCATACGAATTAAACCATTTCAGAATTACAAAATTACCATTTTCGAATTACAGAATCACCAGAATTATAGAGAGTAACCTATACGTTTGCCGGTGAAATCGACCACTAACAAAGTAATAAATCAACGCAATTTTAAAATAACATCCAAAATTATTAAATGTCATTTATTGGATTCGGGGATTCGGTGCGATTCGTACTTGCACCTGGTTCGGATTGCGTGAGCGTGATAGGGCGCGATATAGGTGTCCGTGCTAGAAGACAGCAGTTTGAAGATCAATGCCAACATGGGTAATTTTTGATTTTACCCTTACAGCAGCAACTGGTAAATTTGCGATCAGTAGGACGCTCAGCAATCAAATTGAGTGATCCGCAGAACTGACAGATGTCGGTGAAGGGGCCGCAATTTTGTATGTTAACCCGAGCTTCGTCGAAATTGGTTACTTCGACGCGAATTGCATGGCTCTTACGTTCTCGTGCTTTCTTCGACGATGCGATTCAGCATGTGCAATTTGATGCACTTACAATTGAACAGGAAATTGAGCAATACGGTGTCGTTGAGATTCAGCATTTGCAGCACAAATTGTGGCAAGTGATCCTTGGTTTTGCCTAGCCAACCAGGTTTTTTTGCGTTCATTGGCCTTCCGACGCTTTCTTGCAATGGGATCTTCTTCGTCTTCCCTCCTTCGCGGCAAATTTCACTGGATGTTTCACTCAGAAAGTCTCTTAAAAGCTACTCATATTATGAGTTAAAATATACATTTCTTGTATGATCTTTCTTGTATGAACAATGCTTCTTATGTTTTAGAAAATGTTGATAACTAAAAGTTTCACTGAAAAACGTAACCACTCAACTATATGTATATCGTGAACGTGCAATACAATTTTATTTTGTATACAAATTGCAAGCAAAACAAATTCAATGAATTGACACTAATTGATAGGGTATTGTGACCAATAATTATGAACTTGGAATTCTTATATGAATGCAAAAACACTATCCGTTTTTATATTTTAATAAATTAACGTAGTAACTGGGGCGAAATTATTAAAATGGTTCGTCATTTCAAGAATAAAAAAAAAACTAAAACTATAGTTATTTATGGTACTAGTGAGCAAAACGAGATATTATCCATGAGGGATAAGTTTATCCCACGAGGCGATAGCCTCGTGGGATATTATCCCGAGTGGATAATATCTCTTTGCTCACGAGTGGCATACAACGTTTTATCCAATTTTGTTGAAATAAATGTAAATAATCGTAAATTAATAAGAAATAGTTCCATTTTGTGTTTTCACACTGTAGCATTGAATTTTGAAATACATTTTATCAAAATGACCGTTGTTTAAATTTATGTGACTTATTTCTTTGACAAAAATTATGAAATCTACGAATAATTTTCCAATGACTACTCAATATTTTGTTATACAAAATATAACTCACGTTGCCCCTAGCAGCGTGGGTTATACAATAACAATGGGTTATTTTACATTTTCTTTATTTGAAATCAGTCTAGTTATCGGGCTATTATACATCAAAATTGGATAAAAATTAAAAATACACAAATAAAATTAAAATGCCTTCAACAGCATCGAACCTGAAACCTTAGCCTTTCTTGGCCACTGCCTTTCCAATGAGCTTCAAACCATATTACAAATTAATTTTGATTTACAATGTTATATTGTTTCAAACATAGCATGCTTTTTATTCTATGCATTTGATGATAGGAAAAATATATTTTACCGAAAAATTTGCATGGCGTACTACAACTAATAATAAATTTGTAAATAGTTTGTAGTAGTGGTTGCATACATTTAGGCCCGATTGTATGAACGAGGATAGAAAAAATAAAATCCGAGAGTACCGATATATCTTTATCCGAGAATTTTATGTTTTTCCTATTTTATGAACAATTTAAAATATTTTTCTATCCTCTGTTTTATTGCAGTTTTAGAGCAGTTTTTGTTTGAGTGGTACACCTTTTTCTATGGCGTTTATGTAATTGAAAATAAATTTTAAAATTCTTGCTTTTTCATACGTTTACCTAATCGGTGTATTATTATTTGACGTCATCTTATCTCTTAAATATAATTATTAATTAATCAATTTTCTCGTCACTATAACACGATAACAAACTGTGAATATTTTAAAATGTCAAAAAAAACAACATTTTGTATCCTCGGTTCTATCCACCGAAAAGAGAAGATAGAAACAGAAGATATAACAAAATCCATTGATTTATTTGCTTATTCATACAATGCAAACGACGATAAATCCGAGGTACAAATACCTCGGGCCTTAGGAGCTAAAACGCTTACCATTTTTTGTATAACTACTCTAGTTATAACTGTAAAGCGGAATATTTTTAATTTAAAGTAAAATATTTGGTCATTACATGAATACTAAAAAAAATAATAATAAAAATAAAATTTGATCGGAATCGAACCGAAGAGCTTTACCTTTGGGCGCTCTAGTCCAGTGCTTTACCACTACGCTACAAACTACATATATTACATTTCGCTTTTAATTTGCATTGTTAAATTGTTTTATTTTTTTCTACAGTCTCCCTAGCTAAATATATATGTACTGTACATAATTAATATAATAATATAACGAGTTGTAAATAAACTTGCAGCAGGTGCCTAAATGAAACGTTTCAATTGTCAATATGTATGCAAATACAAAATCTAACCTGCACAATTTCTGGCTTGTGGATTTTGATTTTGGTGATTATGTGCTCGAGGATTTTATGTGCTCGGGGATTTTGTGGTAGAGGATTTTTTAATTTGGGGATTTCTCAAAACCTTGGGGATTTTGTGATTGAATATTTTGTTTATGGATATTTCATGTTTCTCCCGATAGAGTACATCTTATTAATTCACTGTAGAATTTTACAGCTAAACGAGCGCTTACATTTTGCAAATTGCTATATACAGGGTGCCTGGGTTTGGGTGATTCCTTGGTTCATTCTGAGAAAAAAATCGTATGGGGAGGAGGGGTCCATTTTTGATATAGGGTGTTTAAAAAATTGGTTCAGAAAAAAAGTACATCCATCTTCCAAAATATTTATCGGAGAGCAACCAACTTAGTCTTATTTGACTGGTAATTATATAGGCTACTATTATTATTAAAGTTGTTATCTTGCATCTGCATCCGTTTGAGAGCTATGATGCTTTAAAGTAAAAAGAACAACTCGGCTACCGAGCATTTTACGCCAATATCAAAATTTTCAAGTCTCCTCATATATCGCGCAAAATAAAATTGGACATCTACAAGGCGCTGATAAGACCAGTTGTCACCTTTGGTTGCGAGTCTTGGACACTAACAGCGCAAAACATCCAGAAAATCGCTGTAACTAAGAAGAATTCTCGGAGAAGAAATATTTGGAGGAGCATCGTTGAGGCGGCCAAATCCCTTCATGGGATGTAGCGCCAGCGGAAGAAAATATCAAAAATGGACCCTCCCTCCACATACGATTTTTTTCTCAGAATGAACCAAGGAATCACCCCTTGATGGATCAGCATCCCAAACCCGGACACCCTGTATAATTTCATCTTTAACCATTTCCTTGTTCTATGTTTTTATGGACAGCTAGAATGTTCCATTTTTGTAAGAAACAAAATATGTATTTTCTGGAGAGAGAATTGTTATTAAGATATCCTCGTGATACATCGCGTTAAAATTAAAAAAAAAATTGTTTAATCGTTTTTTGAGTAACAATATTATCACACAACACTACCATCCACAATTGGTGACTTACGACACATATTAAAACGTAATAATAAATGTATGTATGTATGCCTAGATAGAACGTGTGATTTTTATTTTCCCAATGAAAACAGTCATTTACAAAAACGTTGATAGATGAAAAAATAAAGTTGTTCATACTTAAAGTAATAGTAAAACTACCGCCATTTTGGAAAAACAAGTTGAAACGGAAATCTAGTTTCAACAGGCGAACGTAATAGGTATTACGAAGGATGATACCAAATTTTACACACTGCTAACAACAATTGATACAAATATAGTCTCGAAAGTAAATGCGTCTGTCATGAAGGTGCCGGCAGGGGAAAACTACGAGCATTTAAAAAGAGCGTTGGTGGAATGATATGCAGTTTCCGAGCAGTCAAAATTTAAAACTTTGCTCGTAGATATTCAGTTTGGTAATAAAATACCTTCATCTCTTCTCAACGATCATCTCTTCTCAACGAGTTGCGCGCACTGGACAGAAACAAAGTCACTGACGTGTTGTTGAAGCAAATGTGGTGTCAACAAGCAACGGTCCTATTAACGATATAGCTAAAATGGCTGACAAATTGAACGGTATATGTGATTAATCATATATTAACAAGTCTTTAGGTATAACATTCATCATTAGCAAGCGGATCAAATTTGGTGTCATACGTTACATCGCTGGAAAATAAAATTCAAATTTTGACACATAAGTAAACCAACGTTCTGAAAATGTAGCATTACAAATACGGTGCTATAGTCAGAAAATGTCGTCCAACACGCAATTTTGAAGAAACAAAAACTATTAAATCGATTATACATTTCCAATAGTTCGACAAACATAAAATGTTTGATCGACACCGGAGCAGGCGGCAGACGTATCCGTTAAGCCACCTAACAGAAAGACAACCTGCGTCCAAATTCTTCAAAATTTTTGTATGCTGCAAACGGTTCCCAAATGAATACTTGTGAAGAAATGAGAGCAGTATTAAACTTGGGTCTTCGCAGACAGTTTATATGGAACTTAATCATTGCCGACACACATTACAACTTACTGATCGATATGGCTGGTAACAAATTATTAGATGGTGTAACAAAGTTGTCTATTAAGGTTTCATTGTTCCATGAAAACCGAGAGCCAACGAAGAAAAATACTAAGTACCCATCATATCGTTACAAAGGGACCTCCGGTTTTCTCGACTGAGAAGACTTCCACCAGATAAGCTCGAAATAGCAAAAGCTGAATTTGAATATAATATGCAACAAGACATTTGCGCAGAACGTCAAGCAGTAATTGGGACTCAATACTTCATAAGATCCGGAAACCTAATGAAGATTAGCGCCCATGCGGCGAATACCGCCAGCTTAATCGAATCACCGAACCTAACATTAATCCCATACCGTTTATTCAGTATTTTGCAAGAATTTTGCACGGTAAAACGATTTTTTCAACTATTGAGTTTCAACGAGAATTTCCTCAAGCCTCGGTTGAGTCAGCTGACATACCATCGACGGCGATCACAATCACAAACTCCTTTCGGCCTGTTTGAGTTCGTGTATATACCGTTTGGTATACGTAACGCTGCACAGACGCAACAACGTTTGATAAACGAACAACTTCAAGTATTAAATTTTGTGTTCCCATATATCGATGATATTGCGATCGCATCAACATCTTTAAATGAGCACAAACAACACGTGCAAATCGCGATCAATGTCGCGAAATGTAATTTCGGTAAAAGAAAATTAAAATTTCAAGGCCACCTTATCACAGCAACGAGAATAGTACCGTTGCCAGAAAAGCTTGAAGCTCAAAATTATAATCAATCAAAAATAGCTGAAAATTTAAAAAGACTTCTAGCGATGATAAATATCTACCGTACGTTTATCTCACGTGCGGTAAAGAATCAAATGATTCTCCAGAGTATCATTAAAAAGAAACGTGAAGCGCGACCAAATATCTACTAAGTGGTTTGCCGAACATAGTTTGACATTCCAGCGTTGTACAGATGATTTAATTAACGCTACCTACTTAGCACATCCATCAAAAAACGGTGAATTTTACCCAAGTAGTTTTAGATGCAACACATGGAGCCATAGGAGCTGTAATTCATCAAAGAACTAAAAATGGTGAATCAGAGCCGCTTGGGTTTTTCTTAAAGCTCTCTCACCACCAAAATAACGTTACAGTTAGAGGTACTGAGCAGTAGTCCATTCCCAACATATGCTGAAGGATCGGAAATTTTGTATTTACACAGATCACAAGCCGTTGACATTTGTATCTTCCAAAAGGAGCGATAATTCACCACCACGTCAAGTCCGATATTTAGACCCAATTCACTACGGACATACGCTATGTTGTTGGAGTAAACAATAGCGTAGGTAACGGTTGCTATCAATTTGATATTGGGGTGAATAAAAAATGTCGGAGTACAAAAGAAAATTGCAAGTGATCTCAGAAGACAATTTAAGTCTCAAATCTTTAAGAAATTGAACCAAACATAAGGTGTGAAACATTTAAAACCGACACCATTTCATTCACGGACTGCAATAGACTGTTAGAGAAACAGCATAGGACACTTAACTCGGCAATAAAATGTCAACGGAGTTATGATTGGGTGAAACTCTTGCATACAATTTGATTAGGTCTTCGAGTCGCCTTAAAAGAGGATAATAGCGACCAACCGGTATTCGGGACAACTCTTCGAATGCCTGGAGAATTCTTTAGTCCTGGAAAATCTAAAATAATCGAAACCGAGTTCAATAAGGAATTTCGATATCACATGAGTCGAATTCGTCAAGCAGTTACCAGCTCACCTTGATACCAGTAACGTATTTATTCAAAAAGACTTGAAAGTTTGTAAACACGTATTCAAGCACCATTGTAAAGTCCGCATAATGGACCATTTGAATTAGTGGACCGGAAGGATAAATATTTCATATTAAAAATCAACGGCAAAACTCAAAAATATCAATCGACAGGCTCAAAGCCGCATTCTTACCTATCGACGAGTACCATACACTACTCGAAGATATAACGGCCAACACAAGCCAATTCCAGTCTTCGTCCCAGAAACCACCGATTAAAGCAACGTTAAGTAAAGTTAGCAGATCTGGCAGAAAAGAAGCCATACCCTTTTCTCTAGAAGCGGAGTGGCGTGGCGAGACGGCGTCTTATTAATTTATTTTAAGCAGTAGATGTACTGTAGAATATCAACGCAGAACTGAACGCTGACATTTTGCAAATTATATAATTTCATCTTTGTATCATTTCGTTTTTATTTGTTTTTATGGATAGCTAGAACGTGCCACCGTGGCACAGTGGTTAACATGCTTGCTTTTTAAGCTCTAGAGGTGTTTATCAATAGAGGTAAACAGCATAAAAGCATAGTGAAAAAATATAATATTGTGAATCTGAATTTACAAATCGAAAAAAAAATTCAGTGAAGGATGAAAATGTTTCGATCGACGAAGCAATGATCAAATACTATGGGCATTACTTATCTAATAATATATTTGTGGAAAACTGGTGCGATTTGAGTACAAAGATTGGATGATGTGTAATTCAACTGGTTACTATTGTCAAATCGACACCTTCTGCGGAGCTAACCAGAAAGGTAAATACCACACAACCGACAATATACCTCTAGTTCAACAGTTGTGTTAAAATTTCTTGAAATTGTGAAAGAAACACTAATGATAAAAATTAAGGGCGTATTTCATAATGAAGATATAAGGTCATTATTCCAAAAAACTGAAGAAGCAATTTAGATCTCGGCAATGCTATGAGAGCTACATGGTACAGCATCAAATGCAACGTAACATTGTGTTTAGAACAGAATTGTTTTAACAATTTCCACGCACAATAATGTTAATATTGAACGAAAATTTAAAAAAAATCCTAATGAAAAAACAAACGTATAATAACATTCTTAAATTAAAGTTACAAACGTATAATAATATTCTTGTAATCATTATAATTTCCGCGAAACTATCAAATATTTTTTTTTTGTGAATTATCAATATTTATTGATTTATTTTATTTACAAACGACCAAGAGTACAAATGTGTTAAAGTATGTAAATAATTTAGTTGCATAAATTTAAGGTGCATTAAATCCATAAAATAATATTCAATTTTGGAATAAATTTTCCGGTTTTGTTTATAAGTAATACTAGTAATTGCCCGGCAAAACTGATGGAAGTTTCTGAAAACTCAATATAGCCTGAAAAGTAAAATGTTTGTTTCTAGAAGAATACGAAATAAGACAATTTAATATATTCAAGAATTCTTTTATCAAAACGTTTCTTGTAAAAGTACGGTTATCATTTAATATTGAGCCTTGGTATGACGAATTGTTGATCAGCACTCTAAGGTTCCCATGATTTCGTACTCGCGTTAAAGCTACATAAAGCTGGCCTATAAGCAAAAATAGGTTCCGACAAAAACAACTCAACATTATCGAACGATTGTCCTTGAGCCTTGTTAATCATCTTTGCAAAAGCCAAAATGATGGAAAATTGTCGTCGTCTCATTCGAAATACTATGCTGCTCTCGCTTGGAGATATATTTTTCAATTCACAATGAAATGCCGTTATAAAATAAAAATAAAAAAATAAAAAATAATGCAAAACGTCCTTGGTGAGGATCGAACCCGTAAGCTTATTGCAAAAAATTGAATATTGAAAAATAATTTGCGGTAGGTACCAGCCTAAATGTAGATTACAGTTTTATAAAATGTATTATTATTGTTTTACAATACAAAATTTTATGTTTTTCAATTCGTATTGAAACAATGAAATGCCGTTATGGGAAAAAATAATATTAAATTAATAAGTACTTTGATAAGCATCGAAAACCCGAAACATTTTCTATTAGAGGTTACTTGTTAACAGGTCAACCTACATATGAGCCGTTAATTTTGAAAGTGGTGCAAGTTCATTTTTCAAAAAATTTAAGTTAATGATAACAATAGACAAATAAAAGTATAATCTTACTAACGGTGAACAATTTATAGTCAAAAAAAAAAAAAAAAAATCCCTAATACTTGTTCAAAAAATAAGAAAATTCAAAATCCCGTATATTTTTGCATTTATTGTTTCTCTATTCCTTCATTTTCTCGTTTCAACAAAATGTGAACTTGCCCCACTTTCAAAATAAACGGCTCATATATCACTCAGACTACTCAGTTAAAAAGTTTGAGCATCTAAATTGGAAATATAAGAAAATACATAGCGCTACAGTACACACTGTGAATTATCTAATGTAGATTGTGTACGTCAGTCCTAAATCGTATTTCGAAATTGCAAATTATAAACGAGAAAAACGAACACAAAATGCACCGAACTTGCATACAATATAATTCGAATTACAATTTCCGCCAGATTAAAATTAAAAGGCACAAAAAGTATGCATGACTAGTGTAAGTGGTTCAAAACACTGAAATGGAAGTACGTTAAATAAAGACAAATGCAGCCATACTTCAAATATTAAATATTTTATACAAAACCAACAATAATGTACATAATGCCAAAATTAGGAATCTGGAGAGAAATTTGTTAATTGTAAGTGTATATGCAGCTCCAATTAAAACTGTGAGTGATAGCGATAAAGGCCTGAGGGATTTTAAAAAATTATTTGACTGGGTGCTTGGAAAAAGTGACATGAGTTTGGAGGATGATATGAATGTACATTCGTGTGTTTGGGTTGGGAGTGTGAAAGGAATGATGTTTGGGGAAAATTATTGGCTGACCTCGTTCTGGCTTTCGATCTCGTGATTCTGAACGATTGAAGGTCAACAAGGATGGCGTATGTTGGGGCCACAGCCAGTGCGATAGACATCACTTTCGTGTCTAGCGGACTGGCGGCCCAAGTCGCTTGGAATGTAACAGATGATAATTTGGGTAGTGATCATTGTATGATCAATTCATGTTTAGGTGGTGTAAATGTATATATTGAGAAAAAGGTCTTCATAACGAAGATAACATAAGATTTTCATAATGAATGAAGTAAATGAGACAAACCAACTTGAGTGTGAAATAGAGACAGTGAATGAAATGTGCAGTGTTGAAATAAGAACAAATGAAATTAAAGTAAATGATTGATGGAATCAGGAGATCCAATATTGGTATGTTGTTTTGTATGGAAGTGGTTACCAATTGGAGGGTGTGGTGAACGTTGGACTCCCACAAGGAAGTAAAATTTCTCCGACTCTCTTCAATCTGTATACGAGCTCGATACATAGGTATAATTCCGCAACAAAGTTATCTTGCAATTTGCAGATGGTTTTGTCCTAATTGGCAAGGGCAAAACTATCGGTGAGGCCCTAAATCGAGCTCAGGAATGTGTGCTTCAGGTAACACAATGTTTGAATGATTGATTTAAATCTGCGTGTGAATTCGAGAAAATGGAATAGTATGGCATTTAGAATGAATCAAAGAATTTATGTGCGAATATATTTGTGGCAATAAGACATGGTAGCTTATATTTATTAAAAATAAAATTAAATTTTCAATATTCAACATTTTCTATCTCTCCTGCAATTCCACCAAATTTGACTTAAGACATCACTTATGGTGACTATATCCTTTGGTCACAAGGCTAGCGCGCTTAAGTCAAATGGTGAAGTTAAAGTTACAAATGGTGTATATTTATATCTCAATTTTTTTTAAGTTGACATAAGCTACTATGTCTTATTGCCACAGAATGAGACAATTGAGTATTCAAGATTGACTACTGTCTTCCACCTTAAAAAACGCCTAGGCGCTTTATTCGGGAGTAGCTGAAAATACGAACATTTTGAAAATGAGGGGTAAAAATCAAATAAAACGCCCATTCAAATAAAACGCCTAAGCGCTGTATTCGAATACCACCAAGAAAATAAAAATAATTTTTTCAACATAAATATGTTATTTTCATAAAACCAGGAAGAATTTAAGGTATGTTTGCGCCAAAATTAGATGTTTCACAGAAAGGTACCCTTCAAGCAACTCGAAAAAAATCGTAATAAATCCTTAGACCATAGAATAGAATGGGCCGCCAGCAACAGCTTTAAACTATCTCCAATATCTACATCGCAAAGTAGCCTTATGGCCGATCCGATAACTAAACAAGCAGCTATAGTTACTAAAGTTATCGGATCGGTCACAAATTTACTTGCGCTGCAATTTTGAAGACAAGCTATTTTACAATTTTATATGGAAATGTCGCTTTGCTAGCGGTCCATTCTATTCTATGGTCTAAGAATAAAACTATTCGGTTTTTTAAACCCAACATATAAATAACAAAAGCATTGTAATTGTTATTTGTATACATTTATTATTTGTAACACATTGCATAAAATATAAAACAAAATAGCTTGTAGGGGTTCCATTCGATCGCAAATAAGCTATACTGTAGAAAATATGAATATGTAATCGATTGATTTTAACTTTACTTTTGCAATTGAACAATTAGTCGAAACAATAATCTTAGCTTCGAGCTAAGATGGACTTCTCAACGAAGCAAATAAAATCAAGGTTAAGAAAATCACGGAAAGTAATACACGTAACATGAATTTTTCGAGTTAATCTATACATTTTACAACTAAATACCGCAGTATTACAACGAATTATTAAAATTTCGAAAAAAAAAAATTATTTTAGTAACTTAAATCATTTAACTTGAATAGAACGCTCTGGGCGTTTTATTCGAATAAAACGCCCAGTAGGCGCACTATTCGTTTAAAGCGCCTATGCGTTTTTTACGGTGGAAGACGTAGGTATTTGAGAATCTGGATCGACAATCGATTGAGTTTTAAGCTGCACATAGAAAAATTAACCGATAATTGTAAGATCAGATTAAATGTGATCAAAAGGATGAGTAAATCGAAACGGGGGTTCACCCTAGTGTGACTGATATGCGAAGAAAGGCGCTAGTGTCTTCCAAAATAGGATGAGTGTGTATGGTGACGGAATCTAAGGTCGGTTTGAAAAGTTAATGAAAGTAGAGAATGCATGTGCTAGAGTAGTATTGGGGGCGATTAATTCTACCCCAATATATACTCTATGGTCTAAATTAGGTGATTCACTTCTTAATTATAAGAGGGATTGGATGATCGCTCGAGAGACTGTGCGAATGTTGACCAAAGACAATGTGTTAGTGAATGAGGTAAAAGTAAGATTGGAAGGAGGAACAGATTACCAAAAAACACAACGGCCGAAAATAATGGCGGAAAATATGAATAAGTATATTTTCCAAAAGCGATGATGAATGAGTTATCGGTGAAGACAGAATGTCAAAGAATGCAAATGAATTATTTTGCACATGTGGAAGTATATACAGATTCTAGTGTTAATGAGGATCGAGTGGGTGTAGGAATTTACATTCCCGCAATGAAAAATGAGAAAATATTAAGATTAAATGGTAGCATCTGTATAATGAATGCAGAATTGATTGGAATTATGGAAAGAATCAAGTCAGCAATGAATGATGGGAGGAGAAGAATAATTCTATTCTCCGATTATCTAAGTGGATTAGAGTTAATAAAACAGGGAGGGGGTACTCAGGGCAGTGTGTTTGTAGAAATTATATATGAGTACCTCCAATCTTGTGGGAGTGAGTTGATTCTATAATGGATACCTTAAGGAAAGAAGTACTTTGAATGGTGTAGTGCCAAAATAGAGAACTGTCCGATGTCCTGATGAATGCAAGAAACTTGAACGAGTTATTACGAATGGGGAAAAATGAGGGTGGTGTGAAGTTTATGACAAATTGACAAAAAACCTTACAACAGCCAAAAGGTGTAGCAGCATATTATATTTTTCGCAAAATTTGATAATAATCATGATTTTGTCGTTTGTTATCTGGATAAACCATGGTGTTCAGTAGGATTTCATGAATATTTGTGCCAAAAGATATTTTTGCGCGACCCTCAGGGGCTGAGATTTTGATTTTAACATATTTCCACATATAAAAAAAATGTGTAGCTGGAGTTTGATGGCCATTGACAAGTAATCGTAGAGATAGGTACGCAGATCTGACTATGCCTTGGTGTTCAGTAGGATTTCATGAATATTTGTGCCAAACAATATTTTTGCGCGACACTCAGGGGCTGAGATTTTCGTTTTAACAAATTTCCCTATATAAAAAAATGTGTAGCTGAAGTTTAAAATGTGTAGCTGGAGTTTTTTTTTTTTTTTTTTTTTTTACTTTATTACTAGATTTATAGATATTACAATTTTTTTTTTTTTTTTACATTATACATAGAATATATTCAATTTCTTTTATCTATAAATTTTTTTTTAAGTGCAATGCCTGCGTCGGTCCAAAGAACCGTAGTGCAGTCGCATATTTTGAAACATATAGCGTATTGTAATTATAATGTTAGTGTTAACAAATAGGTTGAAAAATTTAATTAATACATAAATAAATAATAAAATAATACTAAATAAATTTTTAGCTGCTGAAATATTTTAGTTAGGCACCACACAAAGTAATATAACAACCATTACAAGTAAATAAATGTCATATAATGAAACTGATGGATGGAAAGAGAATTAACCGCACTTTTGAAGTACATGTTCGCTTTTATAATAGTACACTTACATTTTCAAGTACGTGCGCTGTTAGACACTTCTTGAATAGATTAAGGTCGGATTGATGCCTTAAATAAGATGAAAGATGGTTATAAATCATTAGCCCTCTGTAAAGAACATTGCTGTCGGATGCAGATGTAAGAAAGAGTGTATTTCTAATTAGAGATCGCCTTCTTGTATCATAATCATGAATTTCTGACATACGAGTTAATACAAAATTGTGCTTAATATGGTCATATATAATTTTATGTATTAATAATAATAATTCTCTTGATATTATCATATTTAAGGATAAGAATTCTTGAAATAGGTTGACTGTAGGTGTTCTGATATGCAAACCTAGGACATTTTTTATGGCCTTCTTTTGTAGTAGAAATACTTCATTTAAATACTTTTTTTTCGCACCGCTCCAAATTGGGTTTAAGTAAACTAAATGTGTATGAATATAAGCGTAGTAAATGTTTTTTTTAACGGTTATTGGTAATATCTTCCTTGTTTTTCGTAGTAGAAAAATGTAAGGCATTATTTTGTTTTTCACATTCTCTACATGCAACTTCCATTTAATTTTACTGTCCAAAACCAGCCCTAAATAGGTATATTTGTTGACTCTTTCAATTACTTCATCGTTGTATTTTAACTCGAGGATTGCCTCGGTTTCATTTGCAATTTTGTTTTCAAATATCATATATTTAGTTTTATTGACGTTCAAAATTAATAGGTTAGTATTAAACCACTGTTGCAACAATTTTAAATCCGACTGCATACTACTAATTAAACTTGTTGTATCAGAGCTACTATAAACCAGAGCTATGTCATCAGCATAGATTTGAATCATTCCCCTCAATCTTACATCAACAATGTCGTTAATAAAAATCATAAATAAGGTCGGACCCAAAACCGAACCCTGGGGAACTCCAATACTTGAAATGTTAATATTGCTTTTAATATTACCGATCTCAACAAATTGCGCTCTATTATATAAATAACTTTCAAAGAATGTCATATATTCACAATTAAAATTTAGTTTCCTTAATTTCCATAATAAAATTTTGTGATTAACTGTGTCGAATGCCTTACTTAAATCCAAAAACAGAACTGAGACAAATTTCTTTTTTTCTATTTCAACAGTAATATTATTGGTTAAATTAAGGCACGCTGCATTAGTATTTGAGTTCCTGGTAAAGCCAAATTGTTCTCCCGACATTATGTTGTTTGATTCTAGAAATGACTCAATTCTCCCATTTATGACATTTTCGAAAATTTTTGTAATTGAACTAGGAATTGAGATAGGCCGATAGTTACTTACAAGGGTTGCAGAACCGCTTTTAAATATTGGAGTAATTTTGGATAGCTTCAAACAATCTGGAAATATTTTTCTTTTTATACAATCATTAATAAGCTGGCTAATAATATTTTTAAGTTTTTCGGCATTTCGAATTATAAATCTATTAGAAATATTGTCGTGACCTGTTGCTGAGCGACCCTTTAGTTTTTTAATGATATTAAAAGAGTTTGATGGCCATTGACAGGTAATCGTAGAGATAGGTACGCAGATCTGACTATGCCTTGGTGTTCAGTAGGATTTCATGAATATTTGTGCAAAACGATATTTTAGCGCGACCCTCAGGGGCTGAGATTTTTGTTTTAACAAATTTGCTTATATAAAAAAAATGTGTAGCTGGAGTTTGATGGCCATTGACAAGTAATCGTAGAGATAGGTACGCAGATCTGACTATGCCTTGGTCTTCAGTAGGATTTCATCAATATTTGTGCCAAACGATATTTTTGCGCGACCCTCAGGAGCTGAGATTTTTGTTTTAACAAATTTCCACATATAAAAAAAATGTGTAGCTGGAGTCTAAAATGTGTAGCTGGAGTTGATGGCCATTGACAGGTAATCGTAGAGATAGGTACGCAGATCTGACTATGCCTTGGTGTTCAGTAGGATTTCATGAATATTTGTGCCAAACAATTTTTTTTGCGCGACCCTCAGGAGCTGAGATTTTTGTTTTAACAAATTTCCCTATATAAAAAAATGTGTAGCTGAAGTTTAAAATGTGTAGCTGGAGTTTGATGGCCATTGACAAGTAATCGTAGAGATAGGTACGCATATCTGACTATGCCTTGGTCTTCAGTAGGATTTCATGAATATTTGTGCCAAACGATATTTTTGCGCGACCCTCAGGGACTGAGATTTTGATTTTAACATATTTCCACATATAAAAAAAATGTGTAGCTGGAGTTTGATGGCCATTGACAAGTAATCGTAGAGATAGGTACGCAGATCTGACTATGCCTTGGAGATTTCTGGCTGGTAATCCGCGTTTGGTAAAGTATCTGCAATTGACTTTAAATAAATAAATTCAACGAGATTTCTGGCTGGTTAAAACTGGTTGTTAAAACAAAAATCTCAGCCCCTGAGGGTCGCGCAAAAAAAATTGTTTGGCACAAATATTCATGAAATTCTACTGAACACCAAGGCATAGTCAGATCTGCGCACCTATCTCTACGATTATTTGTCAATGGCCATCAAACTCCAGCTACACATTTTTTTATATGTGGAAATAGGTTAAAACAAAAATCTCAGCCCCTGAGGGTCGCGCAAAATTATCTTTTGGCACAAATATTCATGAAATCCTACTGAACACCAAGGCATAGTCAGATCTGCGTACCTATCTCTACGATTACTTGTCAATGGCCATCAAACCCCAGCTACACATTTTTTTGTTTATGTGGAAATATGTTAAAATCAAAATCTCAGCCCCTGAGGGTCGCGCAAAAATATCGTTTGGCACACATATTCATGAAATCCTACTGAAGACCAAGGCATAGTCAGATCTGCGTACCTATCTCTACGATTACCTGTCAATGGCCATCAAACTCCAGCTACACATTTTAAACTTTAGCTACACATTTTTTTATATAGGGAAATTTGTTAAAACAAAAATCTCAGCCCCTGAGGGTCGCGCAAAAAAAAATTGTTTGGCACAAATATTCATGAAATCCTACTGAACACATTTTAAACTTCAGCTACATTTTTTTTTATATAGGGAAATTTGTTAAAACAAAAATCTCAGCCCCTGAGGGTCGCGCAAAAAAAATTGTTTGGCACAAATATTCATGAAATTCTACTGAACACCAAGGCATAGTCAGATCTGCGTACCTATCTCTACGATTATTTGTCAATGGCCATCAAACTCCAGCTACACATTTTTTTTATATGTGGTAATATGTTAAAACAAAAATCTCAGCCCCTGAGGGTCGCGCAAAAATATCTTTTGGCACAAATATTCATGAAATCCTACTGAACACCAAGGCATAGTAAGATCTGCGTACCTATCTCTACGATTACTTGTCAATGGCCATCAAACTCCAGCTACACATTTTTTTTATATGTGGAAATATGTTAAAATCAAAATCTCAGCCCCTGAGGGTCGCGCAAAAATATCGTTTGGCACAAATAATCATGAAATCCTACTGAACACCAAGGCATAGTCAGATCTGCGTACCTATCTCTACGATTACTTGTCAATGGCCATCAAACTCCAGCTACACATTTTTTTTATATGTGGAAATATGTTAAAATCAAAATCTCAGCCCCTGAGGGTCGCGCAAAAATATCGTTTGGCACAAATATTCATGAAATCCTACTGAACACCCAGGCTTAGTCAGATCTGCGTACCTATCTCTACGATTACTTGTCAATGGCCAAAAAACTCCAGCTACACATTTTAAACTTCAGCTACACATTTTTTTATATAGGGAAATTTGTTAAAACAAAAATCTCAGCCTCTGAGGGTCGCGCAAAAAAAAATTGTTTGGCACAAATATTCATGAAATCCTACTGAACACATTTTAAACTTCAGCTACATTTTTTTTTATATAGGGAAATTTGTTAAAACAAAAATCTCAGCCCCTGAGGGTCGCGCAAAAAAAATTGTTTGGCACAAATATTCATGAAATTCTACTGAACACCAAGGCATAGTCAGATCTGCGTACCTATCTCTACGATTATTTGTCAATGGCCATCAAACTCCAGCTACACATTTTTTTTATATGTGGTAATATGTTAAAATCAAAATCTCAGCCCCTGAGGGTCGCGCAAAAATATCGTTTGGCACAAATATTCATGAAATCCTACTGAACACCAAGGCATAGTAAGATCTGCGTACCTATCTCTACGATTACTTGTCAATGGCCATCAAACTCCAGCTACACATTTTTTTTATATGTGGAAATATGTTAAAATCAAAATCTCAGCCCCTGAGGGTCGCGCAAAAATATCGTTTGGCACAAATATTCATGAAATCCTACTGAACACCCAGGCTTAGTCAGATCTGCGTACCTATCTCTACGATTACTTGTCAATGGCCAAAAAACTCCAGCTACACATTTTAAACTTCAGCTACACATTTTTTTATATAGGGAAATTTGTTAAAACAAAAATCTCAGCCCCTGAGGGTCGCGCAAAAAAAATTGTTTGGCACAAATATTCATGAAATTCTACTGAACACCAAGGCATAGTCAGATCTGCGTACCTATCTCTACGATTATTTGTCAATGGCCATCAAACTCCAGCTACACATTTTTTTTATATGTGGTAATATGTTAAAACAAAAATCTCAGCCCCTGAGGGTCGCGCAAAAATATCTTTTGGCACAAATATTCATGAAATTCTACTGAACACCAAGGCATAGTCAGATCTGCGTACCTATCTCTACGATTATTTGTCAATGGCCATCAAACTCCAGCTACACATTTTTTTTATATGTGGAAATATGTTAAAATCAAAATCTCAGCCTCTGAGGGTCGCGCAAAAATATCGTTTGGCACAAATATTCATGAAATCCTACTGAACACCCAGGCTTAGTCAGATCTGCGTACCTATCTCTACGATTACTTGTCAATGGCCATCAAACTCCAGCTACACATTTTAAACTTCAGCTACACATTTTTTTATATAGGGAAATTTGTTAAAACAAAAATCTCAGCCCCTGAGGGTCGCGCAAAAAAAATTGTTTGGCACAAATATTCATGAAATCCTACTGAACACGAAGGCATAGTCAGATCTGCGTACCTATCTCTACGATTACTTGTCAATGACCATCAAACTCCAGCTACACATTTTTTTTATATGTGAAAATATGTTAAAATGAAAATCTCAGCCCCTGAGGGTCGCGCAAGATTATCGTTTGGCACAAATATTCATGAAATCCTACTGAACACCAAGGCATAGTCAGATCTGCGTACCTATCTCTACGATTACTTGTAATGGCCATCAAACTCCAGCTACACATTTTTTTATATATAGAAATATATTAAAATCAAAATCTCAGCCCCTGAGGGTCGCGAAAAAATATCATGTGGCACAAATATTCATGAAATCCTACTACACACCAGGGCATAGTCAGATCTGCGTACCTATCTCTGCGATTACCTGTCAATGGCCATCAAACTCCAGCTAAGGTAAACGTCCATAATGTGGATCGTTGTACCAATTGCGGATCGCTGAACGTTATTTTGTTAAAAATAAGAAAAATATTTAGTTTATCCATGTATTGAATATCAAGAAATATACATTCATATGTTATATTGCTTGTATTAGTTTTTTGGCGGGATAACTGTCATATAAATATTAATTTTATCATTTAGTTGTTCATCATATCGCAGGTGTGCAGCATCAAGTGATGTAACTGATTTTTTGTAATAAATTTCTTAAGAAAAGTGCAATGATAAAATAAGGTTTTTAAGGTTGTGTAATTAATTTTTTTAGTGATTTTTAGTATTTAACGGTAAGTAAATAATTAGTGTTTATAAAAAAATGATTATTTTTAGCAAAAAACGATTGTTTAATCTACATTAAGGAGGTCCACATTATGTACATTATTTTTTGCCCTTGCCCAAATGCGGATCGTGTGATCCACTTTATGTTCATAACATACCAATTTTAAACTCAAATTTATTATATTAATAATTACAATTAAAGTATCAAATCTAAATTTAAATTATATGTTACTTATGCTACTTTGAGATGAGCTAATTTGGATCTAGATTTTTTTCAATAATTTTTCTGTTTTTGGAAAAATAAATCTGATTAAAACACAAATAATTTTAGTCTTGGGCGGAAAAGTTTATCGTTAAAATATGTATTAAATTAAGCAAAAAGTATAGATCCAATTTAGGGCAACTTAATTTTTCGGATATTTTGCAATTAAAATTACTCTCTAGATAATATTTATTAACTAAATTTAATAAAGAATATCATTGTTAAAAAATTGTATTGATGTCTCAAATGCGGATCGCGCGATCCACATTAGGTGCTGCTAAGGAATTCTTTTGTACTTAAAGGAGATCGTGTTAATCAATGTTTTTTTTAGGTTTAGGTTTTAGGTTTTTTCATTAAAACAACAATAAAATGACAACTAAAAATAGTAAGGGAGCTAAAGGGAATTCTAAAGCTGCCTTAAAAAATGCCCTGGAAGCTGTAAATAATGGTATGACTGTTCATACGGCCAGTAAAACATTTGACGTTGCCAAAACAACTTTATATAATCACTTCAAAAATAATCTTAACGCTGACGTAAAACAAGGGGCACCAAGTGTTTTTTCTAAAGAACAGGAGGGACATCTATGCTCATGGATTGACCACATGGCCAAAATTGGATTTCCCATATCGAAAGATAATTTATTAGATGCTGTGCAATTACTTGCTAAAGATTTGCAAATTGCATACAAATTTAGAGGCGGTAGACCAGGTAAATAAATCTCAATTAATATTATTTCCAGCCCGTGTTACACTATAACTTTTATTGATAGGTCGTCACTGGTACGAAGGATTTTTAAAAAGAAATCCTTCAGTTTCTAAAAGAGTGTCACAATATCTTATAAAAAGTCGTGCACAAGTTACCGAGCATAAAATAAAAGAATGGTTCACTGAAATCACAGTTTACCTAGAAACAAACGGATACTTGACTATATTGGATCATCCGGAACGTGTCTTCAATTGTGATGAAACTGCATTTTTTTTAAGTCCAAAAGAAAATTCTGTTTTAGTTACAAAAGGACAAAAATCAGTTTACTCATTAGTAGCCAACGACGAGAAAGAAAATATAACAACACTTGTCATGGGTAGTGCACTAGGGACACTTGGTCCCCCAATGGTGGTTCTACCGTATAAGAGGATTCCTGTTAGCGTAGCTAAAAGTATGCCGGTCAGTTGGGGAATTGGAAGAAGCGACTCGGGTTGGATGACAGGGGAATTGTTTTTTGAGTATATAGCCAATATATTCTTCCCTTGGCTAATAAGCAATAACATACAACTTCCAATTATACTTTTTGTCGATGGCCACACATCACATATGACGTTAAATTTGAGCCGGTTTTGCAACGAGAAGGGGATCATATTGATTGCTCTTTTACCTAATTCTACATCAATACTACAACCAATGGATGTAGCTTACTTCCACCCTTTAAAACAAGAATGGAGAGCGGCGGTTAAAAAGTGGCGCATGGAAAATAATGGCGTAAAAATGCGACGGGAAGATTTTGCACCATTGCTTTCCACAATTCTAAAAATCCCTTGCTTCGAAAAGAATTTGAGGAACGGATTTAAAGCTTGCGGTTTGTGTCCTTTCGACTCCAACGCGATTAATTATGGTAAATTGCTCAGCAATGAAGGTCAAGTACTACCATCTAAGGAAATGGGAAATAACGAAAGCGCTACTGCTTCTGGATCAAATAAAATGTTGATATTACTGCAGCAAAACCTCGAACATCTTCAGCGATATTTAGGAAATGAAAAATTAGTTAATTTCGAGAAGTCGCTCGCGTGCAATTCCTGGAATGGTGACAAAGAGGATACTTCATTATTTGAATATTGGAGATATTTTAAAATTAGTTTGAGTGATTTTAACGATAGTGGTAATCTGGATATGGAAGCTAACATTAATATCGAAGAACCTACTTTAGTCAACAATTTAGATATCGATGGAATGGAAGAAGAACCTACTTTAGTTAACAATTTAGATATCGATGGAATGGAAGTTGATTTGGAAATGTTTTTGGGTGATAATACTAACATTACATTGAATGTTGATTCCGAAGGTTCAGTAACAGTAGACAATGAACCTAAAACGCCAATCAAATCAACGGAAAGTTCAATCAATAACAACTTACCGACTCCGTTTAAGCAAAATTTAATTTGGCCTTCACCGGTGGACTCAATTCCATCAAAGAAAAAGAAACTACCGGCAGTGGTATCCTCTGAGCAGTGGATTAAATTTACTCAGATGAAATCAGATAAAAAAATAAAAGAACAAACTGAAAAAGAAGAAAGGAAAAGACAAAGAGAAGAAAAGAAGCAAAACATTAAAGGAAGTCAAAGGGAATCTACAAAACCAGAACAAATTGATATGAGAGAGTTAAGGGTTGAAGTTGAATTTAAAATTCAACAATATGTAATTGTGAAATATGAGGGTGAGTTCTTCCCCGGAATCATAGAAGATAAGAAAAATAATGAATACTTCGTAAAAGTAATGTGCATGTCGGGCAATAATTGGAGATGGCCCGACAAAGATGACGTTTGCTGGTACAACAAGACCGATGTTATCCAGGCCATACCGGAACCAGAGCTAATTAATGCGAGAGGAGTTTATTCTGTCCTACAGATTAAGTCGGTGCGTGATAGCAACTAAATTAAAAATTATTTAGGTAGAAGTTTTTTTTAAGTTTAAGTATATGAATTATCTAGGTTTTTGTGATATTATGTTACTTTTGTGGAGTTTTTTTATTACCAAATACCAATGCAATCAATTTTTATGTAACATTATTTATGTTTATTTTATTTTTTGAATTTAAGTCGGATATTACTTATTAGTATTTTTTATTATTTATGTTTTTTTATTATTTACAAAAATAAAAAGTTTTTCATCCAAAAAAATATTAATTTTTATATTTCCGAGTGAGAACTTCTTTGAGATCCACATTATGGACAGCAAACGATCCACTTTAGGGAATCGAATTTTTAAGGCGATCCACTTTAGGTACCGTAGCAGTATTTCACATTTTTGTTAAAAAATGAACCCTACAAGCGAAAATTACTTTGTTTTATGAAATAAATTGTAAAACAATTACTCATACCCGAATAAACTGAAAAAAATTATTTATATTTCAGCACTACATTTATTATAGAAACCGTCAAACCCTTAAGTTTTAATTAGCGATCCGCAATTGGGACATTTACCTTACACATTTTTTTTTTATATAGGGAAATTTGTTAAAATCAAAATCTCAGCCCCTGAGGGTCGCGCAAAAATATCGTTTGGCACAAATATTCATGAAATCCTACTGAACACCAAGGCATAATCAGATCTGCGTACCTATCTCTGTGATTACCTGTCAATGGCCATCAAACTTCACCTACACTTTTTTGTGTATATACTCTTCTGTTGTCAGGTTTTGTTTTTTTTGTCATTTTTTTTTTGTCATAAACTTCACTTTAGTAAAAATGAGTACAAGAATATGTATGATTTTAACAAAATGAGCGGTATAACGGTATGAAAGTGGATCGCTGTATGAAAATTGAGTGAAAGGAAAGAAAAAAAATTGTAAACTTTTGAAATCGTGACCAATGGCTCCTTTTTTGGAGCTAGCGCACAAAAAGAAAAACAAAAGAAAAGATTGTGTTCGTGTAACTGCAGTAGGAAAACCTTCGAATTTAAGAAAGAAGCTTCTTTCTATTAAACCTAAGTGCAATAAAAATGCAATATTAATTTCTGGTTTCAAATTGGAAATCCCTAATTCTCCTAAATGATGATATTCAAATTATCCTAGATACAGAAACCACAAACCCACAATTGGCAATCGTTGAGTAGAGGCAAGGTTTTTTTATAGTTCGCTTCTTCTTATCTAATTCAATATTAATCATTGTAAAAGAAGGGAAGTAAATTACTTTGACGATTCAAAATGGATTTGTTACATAATATAAGCGTTCCTGTTCTTAAGGAATACTGATATATTTTTCCGTTGGTAGTGTGGCCCCAATTTGTATAAGGTCATCGTGCATGGTTGGATTAACCAGACTAAATTTTTGTACACAATCTGGAAATTATTAAACTTAACTGTGTCTTGTCGTATGTAGTTTTATATTTCAACATTTAGGGGAATTGATTCATGTTCATTTTTCAGGCTTTCAGAATATAAACCTAAAGTTCTTAGTTAACCCTTTCAAACGCCATTTAAAATTGACTTTCTTCCAAAAATAAAATACGTAGCACAATTATGCACTGCTATGATATGGCATTGCTCATAAAACTGTAGTGTGAACATAAATACATAAGAGAACGATCGCCCAAGAGAAATGAGACAAAAATTAAAAATTACGGTTGGGCGAAGCGATGAAAGTTGATGTACAATATATTGTACAAGGCGTTTGAGAGGGTTAAAGAATTTGAAAATAAATGGATTGCCTAATTAGAAAACAAAGCATTTTTCGAAACTTAGAAGCCGAACTTTAGATACGCGGAACGAATAATTAGTAAAAGTGAATCATTCAACTATCTATTTGAACTTTTACGATTCTCAGCGATAAGTTATAAATGGGCATAAATCCTTAAACTTAGAATTTAGATAATCTCGATAATAATCTTCAGATTATTTCAGAATAATGTTCACATTCATTTTTTAAACATGTGCATTTTAAACAAATAAATCCCATGTTTCAATTTAATAAAAATTCCATCCTGTCGCAAATAAACAAAACGAAAAAGTTCAAATGGTATTATCTCAGGTTGACATTTCAGCCCCCTCCGAATACAATACAATATTATATCACCATGCATATCGGAACCTCCCTGAAAATTACATAACACACCAAAAAATTTAATCTCACAAACATCAGGAGGATAAACAATAAATCTAATTTTCACTTTGGATTGTCGAGAAAAGGTGGAGGTACTGAAAAACGTGTATATAGGATCAATATATATAAACAAACCCCCTTTCTTAATAATTTTCGCAACAACCAAAACAAAAAAAATCTCCCCAAAACAAAAAAAATAAATAAAAAAAGAAAACACATTTCCGGGATTTTCCGTACACCAGTACAGTATAAATACAACGAATAAACCATAAATTCTATATAGAAAAGAAAATTTAAGGAAAGCACTTCTCTGCTATACTAAATGTACAGCGTACTGTATGCGGAGGGCGTGAATTTATCTTTAAACTAAAAAAAGCAAAACAAAACAAAAATAAAAAGTTCTGTCTGGCGAAAAAATTTTTTACGTTCCGTTCCTTACATGAAAATAAAAAAAAAAGTTTTTCTTACCTTTTAAGTTATTAATGATAAAATCAAAAGAAGACAGGAAAATCTTGCATGTATACAATATATTGGGGGATGAAGACCGACGATGCGATTATGATGATGACTTTAACCAAAACAAAATCCAAAAACACCACCAAAATAAAATGAAAACATAACAACACAAACCAACAAAAAAGAAAATTATAACACTTTTAACAAATTTAACGGTCGATTTTCACTTTTTAATAAAAAGAAAATTAATTTTCTTAATTAAAACTTACACTCTCACACACACTTTAATTATAAAATCACATATTTTTTCTTTCTTAATTTTGTATTTTTTGTATATTCCACAAAAACACTCTAAGAAATCGAGTTTTATTTTCGTACACTTTAATCCTTGTGCCCCGGCTTTAAATATGGATACGATATGGCCAATCTGAATAAAGCGCGCGCACTTAATTTAGATACGCGACAAAAATTTTAATTAAAAAATTTGGAAATAAATTTCCCGCTAAGCTACGCAAACCGGTAAATTTGAAATGAAAACTCTAGACAGAACTACTATTTACTAAATGTAATTTACTTAAGATACTTGGAACAATAACAAACAAAAAAAACTATAAAACGAAGAAAAAAACGTAACACACACTTAATCTGTGCCGCAACTAAATGACAACTGAAATGTTGAATGAAAATAACAAGAATTGAAGAAAAAAAAAATCAAAATAAACAAAACAACAACAAAAATGTATGGAGAGCTCCAATAGAGTACAATAATACAGAAAAAAGGGGGCGATAATGTGGAGATTTTACTGTGTAGAAATTTTGAACATATAAAAATATTTATGTACAGAGACAGAGAGTGGAATATAAACGCGTGCTCTGCTCATGAGAAAATTGGATTTTTTTTTGTTATTATTTTGTGGAGAATGAAATTGGAGCAGAATGTAGAAATAAAATAATAGCATCATCGTCTAGCCATCAGTGATGTAGTTGGGGAAATTTTGAAAAGCATGTGAGGCATGTACTCGAATATTTATTTGTTTATTATTTATTATTATGTATTATTTATAAAAATTTATAATGAAAAACCACACTTACACAATCTACTTTGAGCTAAAGCTCATTCGTAGCAGACTATGCAAGATAGGATGAATTAACATAAAAATCAAATCTTTAAAGTCGAAATTGTAGAACAAACAGCCCAGCCCTTATAATTCGTCTGGTAAAGTGGTATTTTTTCCGCTTGGAAGTTGAAACATTGGATTTGGGATTTTCCATGTAATAGTGGCATTATTTACACTAAACGCTTCATTCCACGAATTTTGAATCACTTCAAACAGTAAGACAGGGACCCCCGACCCACCGTTGATGTATGTTCGCATTTTGTGCAAAATTGCTGATACATACTATGCAATTTTTCCGTTCAGCGTACACAGTAAGTGAATCGCACAATTAGTCGGCTTTGGTGCAAATCTCAGATAAATGATAGAATTACAGGTATAGATGGGCCATTGTGACATTATAACAATTATAACTTAATTTCAATTATAATTAACATAATAATAAAAAATAAAAAATAAATTCGACTAGGTATCTGACTTGAAAGTTAAAGCCAACTTATTCGTGACGCTTTCTCGAAAAAAATAAGTTTGAATTTGAGTTGTTTGTTGTTTCCCTTAACTCAATTCTAATCAGCTATATACTAAAGTGAGCCTGAACTAGTTACCTTGCAATCAAAATATTAATTCAAACGTGCTTCCAAAGTTGGAAGGCAATCCAGATATTATTTAAAAATATTTCAAATCAAGAGTTATATATTTTCATTACGCATATCTGACGAATCACATTTTAAGGCAGAACATCCATTGAAGACTAGATTCTTCCACTTAAAATTAAACACATATTGTTTAGTTTAAATATTTTTCAACCACTTTCAAACATTTTGCGATTCATTGTATTCTAATTCATCACTGCCGTCTTACTTTTGTAGTCTTAAGCCGCGTCCACACGGGGTGTGAAATGTACACTTATGCGCGCATTTAGCGAATGTAAACGTCGTGTGGATGGTTTTCACATGAGGAATGTGATTACCGACCAAACGGCGCAGTGGTTAAAGCTACGGCGGTTTGATCGGGAGGTACCGGGTTCGAATCCCTATAGGAGCGGGATGCAAAAGGGATTTTTCATCATCTGATTACGATCGGTGATGACGATGAACAAATCTATGACCCCCTGTTGAGAGTGCGGAATCCATGGGCCGACCCATCTTTCATGTCAGCACTATAGGCTGCCATGAAGCAATGCAATGTGCAGGTGGTTTAACAAAAACGGGTCTACATATAGTCGTACGTCCTCGATTTGGCTGCTACTGCGTAAAGTAGGGCGGTAAAAGTTAACTGCGAAAGAGCTGGGAGTGCCTTGAGCCCCAGAAAAGATTGCATAGAATAAAACGAAAAAAAAAAAAAAAGAGGAATGTGATTGATTATTTTCATTAAAAAATGTATGATCAAGGTACTAAAAATATATACAAGAGTAGAAATGTTCATTAACATTCGCCTACATGTGATCAATGAACATTTAACGAATCGTGTGTACCGAGATGTGATAAATGTACACAAACCGCATAACCGCCTACATTCGCTAAATAAGCGAATACGCACGCATAAGTGTACATTTCACATCCCGTGTGGACGCGGCTTTACAAAGCATTCACAATGAAAAATTTTACTTGTGACTTACAGATTTGTATGGATTTCAAACATAACGAGCAAAAATTTTTGTTCGTCAAGTTTGAAATTCATACAAACCTGTAAGTAAAAAGTGTTTTCATTGTGAATGCTCTGTTACTTTGGCAATTTTACAACAACAATGCCGTGTATTTTCTTTCCGGAATGAATAATTTCATTCCGCTGAGAAGTAGGTATATAAAAATTCTCTTCTTCATGTAGTTTTAGTGTTTACCATTACCACTAGATTAAATATATTACATATATTTAGTTTTATGAGTTGGTATTAAATAACAATTCTCAATTTTTCGATAAATCAGAATTCTAAATTTTGTTAATTATCATTTGGAATTATTATGCTTTATTCAATAATTTGTCATCACTATTTTATATTTGTTAAAATTCTAAATAATAAATTATATTTTAGAGCTTGATACCAACTGTTGAAAGTAAAAAAAAAAAATTATTCTGAAGAAGAATTGCTCTTACTTTGGGCAAAATTTCATTCCTATCTGAATAGGAATAACTTTTACCAGAGTAAGACGGCAAATTATTACACTATTTGGACAGAATAATAAAAATTTGTGAATGTAGGGGAATATTTGTCAAAGAAATGTCAAAAATGTGTACTAAATAGTACATTGTGTCATTAGGATTAAAAGTGATACTTTGTTTGACGAGCAATTATGTTTGCATGCGAGGCGAAGCGCAGAACAAAGTCACTTTTAATCCGAATAACACATACTATTTTTTCTCCAACGAAGAGTTCATGTCGTGCAGGTTGTTTATTACTAATTATACGAGTAAGTACAAATTATGTAATTAAAACTTCAAAATTGAAACTAATTTTGTTGAAATATTTTGTGAAACTAAGGAGGTCATGACTTTCAAAATTGAAACTAATTTTGTTGAAATATTGTAGTTTGTGAAACTAAGGAGATCATGACTTTTGTTTGGTTTGACTATTGTACGCGTCAAATTGCAAAGCTATTATTACAATATTTTCTTTCTTGCGAACAAAATGTTTGAATCAGAAGATTTATGCAATCTACCACCGGATGTGGTTCAAACAGCAAAATAAATTGTGTTAAACCTGTACTATTTTCCGAAATACAAAAAAAAAAATACTTATTTCATATACATTAATTATGTATACATATTATTGGGTCTTCACTATAATATTTTTCTCCTAGTATTAAAAGTATCTACTTTTACACCAAGGATTAAAAGTGTAGCTTAGCAACACACACATTTTTAAAATAGTATTAAAACCAGAGGCTTTTAAGACGTTGGGAGAAAAAAATATTTATCATAAGTTTCGGCCTATATAGAATAAAATATAGAAATAAACACCCATATTATGATTGTCGCGTCGATCGACAACCGACACGACTCTGTATTGCGTTTTCTTTTTTTCATTTGATAAAAACAATACGAAAAAAGAAACGGCAACACAGAGTCGTGTCGATTGTCGATCGTCGATTGAAATCATAATAGGGGTGAAAGTTAAGATTTTCCCTTATATTCTATTTTCGTTCGCTTTGCACATATACGTCACGTGCATGGTAATCTCTATATAACTTGAAAACGAACAAAATAAAAATACAAGAAACTACCATGCACGTGACGTTAAATATAAGAAACAGATGACATGCTACATGCGCAATATCATACCTTTATTTCTATATAACTTGGGTTTCGGTACACAGTCTTAATACCAATTCATAAAACTAATTGCCGTCTTACTTTGATAAAAGTTATTCCTATGCGGATAGGAATGAAATTTAGCCCAAAGTAAGAGCAATTCTTCTTCAGAATAATTTTTTTTTTTACTTTCAACAGTTGGAACCTGTGATATATTTATAATAAATATAATAAGCTTATTTATTGTATTTTAGTTTCTTTATTTCAATCAGTTACATTATCTTCTTATGAACTATATCTGACTAACTTGACATGAATGTCTATAGGAGGATTTTTCAATTAGTAAGAGAGTTCGCATATAGATGGTGTGTCTGGGATTTAGTATTAAACAAATTAAATAAATATTAATAGGACTAATTTGTAATAATGCAGATACAAACGTCTCATCACAAATACTAATAAATTATCTTTATAAAAGAACAATATTCGTATCTTGACATGTTTTACTTAGAAATACAACTCTAAATTTATTTTAAATAAAATAGAAAAATATTTTCCAATTAAAGTTAAAATGTATTCATTAAAACTTTATAAATAGAAATCTCTTACAAAATTCCAATAAATCAAGAAATATTATTCATAACTATGCTACATGAGCAGACAGTCGAAATAAGAACTCGCTCTATCCCTTCTTAACCTTTAGTATTACCATATTACGTTCAGGTGGGTGCGTTCACATACATATACAACACCTTCCCTTTTTCAACAGATTACTTAAATCTAAGATTTCCTCTTTAAATTTCCATCACTTAACTAAATGCTTAACCTAATCATTTTTTTAACATTTTCAATATAATTCTTTGAATTCATTTTCTCTATGTACATTTATTCTATTTTTTTTTTTTTTTTTTTTTAGTACTTGACATAATCTTTAAATTTAACAGGCTCTTTAGTTTCTCTACCTGATTTTCTCTCAGGGTTATTGTTTCCAACTTCACTGTTACTGCGTATCTAGTAAAATCTGAACTATTATTCATTTTAAAATTATTACAATCATTATTATTATCATCTGAACTGTTATTTTGGTTATCAATTCCAACACTAATATATTCATTTTGGATTAACTCGTTTGGTACAGATTCATTACTATTATGTACATTTTGATTCCGTCTATATTTTCTGTATACGTTGGAGTAACCCGAATTCTTTCTGAAATGTGATTTTCTCAAATGATTGGATGTTCTCCTCAATACGACAATACCCCACCATGTTCCGTTTCTATAACATACGATTTTGGTGCTGAGTGTTTATTTATAATACTTCCTTTTAGCCATTTATTTTTTTCTCTGTAATCTATATTTTCTCCTACATCAAATTCCTGTCTTGATCTAGCATTTCGATCATAATAGTTCTTGACTTTCCAATTTTTATATTCAAGTTTATTTTTAATTATCTTTTGATTTCTAACTTTCTAGTTTTTCATTTATTGGTAGTTTGGTCCTTGTTAATCGTCCCATCAGCATTTGCGACGGTGAGAGCTCTATCTCTCGTATGACTGTATTCCTATATTCTAACAAAGCAAGGTAAATATCTTCATTTTTTCTGATTAAATTTTTTGCAGTTTGTATTCCTCTTTCTGCAGCTCCGTTTGATTGCGGATATCTCGGTGAACTTGTAGTCATTTCTATATTCCACTCTTTCGTGAATTCATAAATACATAACTATTAAAACTTACATTATCACTTACGAACTGATTAGGTATGCCATTTGTGGCAAAGATATTATTTAATGCACCTATTACGTCTTGGGCAGTCTTATTTTTAATTTCAACGATCTCCAGCTACTTACTAAAATAATCTACCAGAATTAAGAAAATTCTATTTCCTACTTCACCAATATCACAAGCTATCTTCATAAAGGGTCTCGCTGGAATTTCATGCTGTTGTAAAGGCTCTTTAATATTTGCCGATCGATATTGTTCACATAATGGACATGCTAAAATTAAATTCTCTATTTCTGAGTTGATATTTGGCCAGAATAGAAGGTGCTTTGCTCTCAGCTTTGTTTTTAGTATTCCTTGGTGACCTTCATGGAATCTTGCCAGCATCTCCTTTCTTAATTTACGCGGAACTACTAATCTATTTTTATAAAATATTAATCCGTTTTCCACAATTAGGTCGTCTTTATACTTTAAAAATCTGTTAACCCCCTCATCTAAATTAATTTTATTTTTTGGCCAACCTTCTGTAATGCACTCCATTACTTTATTTAGAGTATCATCTATTTTAGTTTCATTTCTAAATATTTCTTCCTTTTCTTTTCCTACATTTATTGTATGCACTATCTCTACAAGATCTTCTTCTTTCTTGTCTCCTTCAATATTGTTTCTTGATAACAAATCCGCTATTAACATCTTTTTGTCTGGTAAATAAGTTAATGTAAACTTGTATTACTAATTTAAGCCGCATTCTTTGAATTCTTGATCCGTGTGAACCTGCTATATCTTTTTTCATTAAATTTACTAAAGGTTGATGATCAGTATGGATTTCTAATTTTCGTCCGTAAATGTAATGGTGGAACTTCTTGCATGCAAAAACAATTTCAAGAAGCTCTTTCTCAATCTGGGCGTATTTTCTCTCGCAATCTGACAAAGAGCGGGATGCGTAAGCTAAAGGTTTTCCTTCTTGTAAAAGTACTGACCCAATACTATCTTTTGAAGCATCCGTTTGAATTACTACGTCCTTGTCTTTATTAAAAATCCCTAATGCTGAAGCTTCCTTTATCGTGTTCTTTAGCTTCTTTAATGCTTCAGATTGTGTTTGTTCCCATTTAAACTCATTTCCCTTCTTAATTAGTTCCCTTAGACTTGACGTTAAATTAGACATGTTTGGAATAAAAGCCCTCATGTAATTAGCCATGCCTAATATGCTTTGAAGCTCTTTGACATTTGTGGGATCCTTAATGTGTTTAATTGCCAAAATCCGTTATGGGTCTGGTACCTACTATTCCTTCCTTTGAAAATATGTGTCCCAGATATTTAACTTCTTTGACTTTAAACTGTACCTTATATACATGCTCCTCTTCCGTTCATACAGTTATTAGGATATCATCACTATATATAAATACTCCTTTAATATCATCAAAATTGTTTTCATTTCGTTTTTGGAAGTATTGTGGGGCCATTAATATTCCAAACGGCAATCTATTAAATTTATATGTACCATAAATCGTGCTAAAACAACACAAGTTACTAGATTCATTATCTAGTTCTATTTGGAAAAACCCGTCTTTTAAATCTAGCACAGTAAAATATTCCTACCAGATTTTCTTTAAGATCGTCAATTGAAGGTATGTATATGATAAAATTCCGGTATGATGATTTCGTTTAACTCTTTTGGATGTAAGCAAATTCTTAAATCTTTAGTTGGCTTCTCGATTATTACAAGATTATTGATCCATTCCACAGCATAGTCTACTTTTGATATTATTCCTGCTACTTCCATTTTATCTAAAGTCCTCTTAAAATTTTCTTTTAGAGATATAAGAATTTTTCGAGCTGCTTTGATTACTGGTTGAGCATTATCTTTAATTTTGATGTGACATTTTGTTGGCATCTTTTCAAATAACTCATTATTTATATTTACAGAATTAATTGTTATTATACTATTAATACTAAAATCATCATCTTGTAAATTTAATGCATGTGTATTTTTAAGAAAACAAGCTGATTGAAAATGTCCTATTTTACCGCAATTATTGCATCTGGCATTAGTGGCAGGACAATTATTTACAGTGTGCTTTCTTTTACTTTTTCTACATACAAAATTAACATTTTTTTTTTTCGCTGGCGCTACATCCCACGGAGGGATTTGGCCGCTTCTTAGTGAAGTTTCGTAATCATTTGTACAACGGATTATGAGTGATTAGTTCATTGATCCTTACATTAACCAGCCGCGATTTTTTCATCACCCGCCGGGAATCGAACCCGGGACCTCCGGAGCTTAAAGCAAGCATGCTAACAACTGTGCCACCGCACCGCGGCGGCTTAAAAAATTAACATTATTGTTATTAATTTGATTAAATTTTTGATAACTACTCGTATTTCTACTAGATTTATTATAATCTGATTCGAAATCAGATTCACTTTGGGAGCGTTATTTATTGTATGTTAGTTTCTTTATTTCAATCAGTTACATTATCTTCTTATGAACTATATCTGACTAACTTGACATGAATGTCTATTCCGTCTTAACATTTAGTGTTACCATATTACGTTCAGGTGGGTGCGTTCACATACATATACAAGATACAACAGTACCAAGCTCTAAAATATAATTTATTATTTAGAATTTTAACAAATATAAAATAATAAGAACAAATTATTGAATAAAGTATAATGTAATTCCAAATGATAATTAACAAAATTTAAAATTCTGATTTATCGAAAAATTGATAATTATTATTTAATACCAACTCATAAAACTAAAAAATATTATTTATTTACTCTAGTGGTAAACGCTGCAACTAGGTGAAGAAGAGAATTTTTCTATACCTTCTTCTCAGCGAAATGAAAATACACGGCATTGCTGTTGTAAAATTGCCAAAGTAAGACTACAAATATATTTAATATATTTACTCTTGTGGTAAACCCTACAACTACGTGAGAAGAGAATTTTTCTATACATAAACATACTTCTCACTGGAATGAAATTATTCATTTCGGAATGAAAATTCACGGCATTGTTGTTGTAAAATTACCAAACTCCTAGTGTTCACTGATGACCACGGGGTAAAAAAGATCGGAGTATTTTTTTTTTTTTTTTTTTTTTCATTTTATTTTATTACGACTGAGACTGCGCTCATCTAGCAATTTTTCTTTCAAATACAAATTTTTATATATCTAGTAAAATTCACGTTTGTTGGGGTGTAACCCACTGGTTAGCCCCATAATCAATTAAACCTATTTACTAATTTTAGTTTGGTAAGTTCACTAGGTCAAGTGGCCTCGTTCTTTGGAGTCTTCTTTCAACGACAGGGTTATCTATCATATGGCGAATATAGGGGTTTCCATGTTCCTGGAGCCTTATTTCGTGTTTTGCGGCATGCATTTTTATTTCCTCTTTGATGTATTCCATCCGTAGGTCCCTGTGAAGGTCTTCATTTCTTGCGTACCACGGAGCATTGACGATGCTACGAAGAACCTTGTTTTGAAACGTCTGTATCATTTTGGCGTTTGTTTGCTTGGTACATCCCCAGAGTTGTATACCGTAGGTCCATATCGGCTTCAAAATTTGCCGATATAGCAGCAGCTTATTGTGAATTGTAAGCTCAGAGCCTCTACCTATGAGCCAATACATTTCTGAACTTTATGTTAAGTTCTTCTTTTTTCTTTTTGACATGCTCTCTCCACTTAAGCTTGGCATCGAGGGTCATGCCAAGGTATTTAGCTGTATTTGCATATGGCACGAGTCGCGAGTTAATTTCTATAGGTAGGTGGTAAGCCTTTTGATAAGTAAAGTTAATATGCGTGGATTTTGTCTCATTAAGTTTGATTCGCCAACGCTTTGTCCAGTTACAAACCACATTGGTCATCCTCTGGAGTTTGCTCGTTGCATCAGCGACATTATTTCCAACTGCCATAATTGCTGTGTCATCTGCAAAGGTGGCTATGGTTCCTTCATTTGTGGTTGGTATGTCCCTTGTATATAGTAAATACAGGATTGGTCCTAAGACACTCCCCTGCGGGACACCGGCAGAGATTTTCTTTAGCTCAGAGTATTCATCCTCATATTTCACTCGAAAGTGTATATTGGATAAATAAGATCTTAGTATGGCATAGAATTGTCTCGGTAGATCTCTATGCAGCTTGTATTCCAGACCACTGTGCCAGACTTTATCGAATGCTTGCGCGACGTCCAGGAATATGCTTCAGCATACTTTTTTACGTTCTAACGTTCTTTCAATTATGTTGGTGATTCTATGGACCTGTTCAATTGTAGAATGCTTTTCTCTGAATCCAAATTGATGTGGAGGAATTAGTTGTCGGTCCTCAATTATTGGTTTAAGTCTCTTTAGTAATAATTTTTCAAAGAGTTTTGACATGATTGGCAGCAGAGAAATTGGCCTGTATGATTTTTTATCGTTAGGTGGTTTATCAGGTTTTGGTATCATGATTACTTCTGCTACTTTCCATTGATTCGGAAAATATTTTAACCGAAAGCTCGCATTGATTATGTGTAGTAGCTTACGAAATCCTTTGTTAGGTAGAGCTTTGATAATTTGGCAAGTAATCAAATCATACTCTGGGGCTTTTTTAACATTCATGTTACTTTTCACTTCTTCTTTTAATTCTTTGAGAGTTACTGGCCGTATTTCAAACTCATCCAGCTTGTGAATAGATATTATATTTTCATTGGCAGTTTGTCTTGGTAGTGGTTGGAAGGTTTCCTGGAGATACTCCGCAAATAGATCAGCCTTCTCTTTGTGGCCTCTTGCCCAGGTTCCATCATCCTTTTTAAGTGGAGGCACTTGCATTTTGGGTCTTTTGAGTCCCTTCGTCGCCTTCCACAGTGAGTAATCAGAATTTTTTTCATCAGTTAGGCTAACTAGATATCTGTTGATTGATTCATTTTTAACTTCTTTAAGAAGGGATTTGAGGCTGTTACATAAATTGTTAAGAATTGTTTTGTTCTCCGGTGTTCGATTAATTTGCCAGGTTTTACGAGCTCGTCGTTTTTCTCTTACCAACTCTTTAACTTCCATTGGGTAGGATATGTTAAGCGTCTTCTTATTTTGTAAAATGGGAGTGCTTGCCAATGCAGCATAGTGAATTATTTCATTGAGTTGCTCCAATTCGTCTTCCAACTGTCGAGAATTTCTTATCGGCACCTGGAGATTGATTTTGTCCTCCATTATTTCACGAAAGAGATCCCAGTTTGTTTTTGAATTTGTTAATCTGGGTGCACTTTCCCTTTGAATTACAGTTTCACTGACTGTCATGATAACCGGTGAGTGATCCGATACTAGAGAATTGCTGTTTTCAATGTGAATATAGTTCTGAGATATACCTCTTGCTACATAAAAGTCGATTAGGCCGGTATCTTAGCTTCGTCACTGGGCCAGTATGTTGGGGAACCACCAGAGTAAAATTCACATTTTGATGTCTGGGCTGCTTGAAACAATTCTTTACCCTTTGACGTCGTAAGTCTAGATCCCCAATAGGTGTTTTTTGCATTAAAGTCTCCTCCAATAATAAAATCAAGTCCTAATGATTTAAATAGTTTAATGTAGTCCTCCCTTTTCAAGTTATGCCGGGGAGGACAGTATATTGCGGAGACAGTAAGCTGTCTGTGTTTAATGTGAATCCTAACAGTGGTGACTTGCATTGTTTCTTCTTCGATTTCTGTTTCTACATGGTGTTTTATATTTTCTTTTATTAGTAATGCTGAACCACCTCTTGCTCTTTCTGCTGGATGAATGGAATGATATAAGTTATAACCCCGGATTTTAACAAACGAAGATTTAACAAAATGGCTTTCGGATATTAGAAAAATGTCGATTTTTTCTGTATTTAAAAATATTTCTATTTCTGGAATATGTTGCATAAGTCCATTCGCATTCCAGATTGCTATTCTGAAAGTTGTGTTCTTACTTAACATTTTTTATCGGATTGCGTTGTGGGAGTTGCATTTTCTTCAGTTGATCAAATATCATGTTGTTCAGGTTACTTTGGTCATCTAGCCGCTTTGTAATAGCTTCGATGCTGTTCATAATGTTTTCCATAATTCGATTATTTTCAGAGCCCATATATTTAGTTGAACCCGAGCCTTTCACTACCTGAGCAAATGTTCTTCTTTGCCCTGCGTTGCTTGGTTGTGGATTTTGATCCATCTGATTTGATGGTTGAATCCTTCGAATTTCATGATTTTGCGATTGATTTCGTGATTTATCTCTTAATTTTTGTAGGTGTTTAGCAACCTCACAGCCCCGATAATTGGCCGGATGTTGGCCTTTACAATTTATACACTTAGCTGGTACATCTCTCCCTATTGTACATGCCTGGGTAAAATGTTTACCTGAGCATTTTACACATCTCGGATCCCGGCTGCAATATTTTTGGGTGTGATTAAATCCCTGACATTTCTTGCATTGTGGTATGCGTGTAGTGGTTCTCCTCATAGGTTCAATTTTTACCTTCATGTGAAGAATTGCTTTTATACCATAAATATTTTGAACATTTTCTGAGTTATCAAATACTAGCATAAAAAGAGGGAGTCCCCTTTTATTGAAAGTTGGGTTTCCTTCTTGGTTTTCTATTCTCTCTTTTTTAATCATATTCACAGCATCTAGTATTTTACGACCTTTATTTTTTAAGTCTTCCATTATTTCTTCGCTTGAGCAAGTGTGATGCAAACCTCTTGCCATAACTTTTATCGGACGAGCCTGTTTGTCCTCATAGGTAAACCACTGATACTTTTCAGCATTCAGCTTCATAGATAATGTTCTATAGGTTTCTGAGTCCAGAGTATTAATTTTCCAAACGTCATTGTTTAGCGCTGTTACCTTATATTCTTTGTCAGTAACCGATTTCATCAGTGACTGAATTATTGGGTAACTGGTTACTCCCACGATACTTATGGGTGGGGGGGGGGGGTTTTCTTTCGGTTGCACCAGTTTTGGTGCAATGTTCTTGGTAGATTTACTACCTTTCGGTTGATTGGCCTCAGGTTGGACAACTTCCGGTTCGGTACTTGTAGTTCCACTAACATTTAGTTGTTCAACCTCAGGTGACGATTCAGCTTTTCTTTTCTTACCCTTCCTGGAATGTTTTTTTTTCTTCTTTAGGATCCAGTTCGTCTCCCTTTCTAATTCATCCTCATCAGTGAGATAGTTGACTTTCTTTGGTTCAATACTCTCTAATTCGCTTTGTTCTTTAGCATCCCGATTCATTTTTAGAAGTTCATTTTCTCGCTTTAGATACTCAATTTCTTCGCTTAGCTTGGCAAATGATTGCTCCATCTTCTGTAGCCTCTCAAAGAGATCCATATTTTCCTTTTCTAGGTCAACAGTTCTTTCACTGAATTTTACTGCTCGCATTGTAAAATTTCCGCTGGCATCACTTCTTTCATGGAGTGTTTGGCCCTCCTCAAAATCCATAGGGCCAGCCTTCGAAGAGGATGGATCCCCCCCGGATGTATTGTCCAGTCGACTGACTGGAGTACCACTTGGGGTAATAACTTTCTCGGACTTATGCATTGCATAGAGTCTTGCTGGTGATCGTGGCACTATGGAACTTCTTCCAAATGGATTTACAGAACTTATCACCTCTGAAGTATTGCGGTCATTGGATAACGACGACTGGGAACCCGCTTGCTCACCCCTCAAAGTCGCCGGCACTGGGTATCCGTTTCCCTGCGCCGTAAGGTTTTCTCCATTAGAGTCCCCCATATTGGTTATTATATTCAGGGAACCACCCCTAGCTAGTTTTGGTCCACGAATGGTATTTTATTTCCCATTTACCCTCCGACAAGTCGGTTAGGGTTTCCCCCTATCCGCCACCTGGGGACGCGCCCGATGGGAGACTAGCAGCTCCACACGAGAGAGTATTTTTTGAGCAAAATAACGAACGCATAAATTAAAATTAAACTAATATGAAATGCTTCGATTTGAACAATGATATTAATAAAAAATATTAAAATAATAAAAAGAATAGGTTATGTTGACATTTAAAACACCAAAATTACTTGTCAATAGTAAAAAGTTGTTTGCTGATGTCATCAAAAAAAACCCGAGTATTTTATTAATGTGAAGTTAGCAGGGGTAAAATCTGTCAAAAAAACCCGGGTATTTTCTGTCAGAAAGCCATAAGTGAATATAGAGTAATACCTTGTTCACGTGGGGCGTAGTGTAGTGTAGTAGATTTCAAAATCCACCACGTGAACACCAAAAAAATTACAACGGAGCGTATTATCAACTCCGCTAAAAATTGTGTATCGTAGTAGATTTCAAAATTCCCTACGCTCCACGTGAACAACACATCGTAGTGTAGTGTAGTTTGTTTAAATATCATTTGCTTTTCTTTATGCCTGACAGTTAAATTATAAATTATTTTATAAATTAATATTATTAGAAACAGTTTTATTTAATTTTCGTGGCAAATTACAATAAAAATAATAATGGAAGGTGAGGATGGTTATGAAAATAATTACAAGGCGAAATATGTATGGGAATTAGAAGAAACAAAAATATTTATAAAATGGTGCGTAGACGAGAATTTAATGAAATTGTTGGATAAAAAAACTATACGACAGTTTTTAAAATATTTTAAATTATAGCCACCAAATTAAAAGAGCACAGGTATGAAAAAACGGCTAATCAAGCCCAATTAAAGTTTATATCTTTAAAATTAAAATACTATGCAGAAAAAAAAAGAGACTTATGAAAAGCTGAGTTGGGAAATACAAATTTGTACACATGTACTTTATGCGACACTTGTTAGAAAATAGACCCACGAATGTGGCCCCATCATTGTATGGAGTCGATACTTCCAATACAAGTATGTAATTAAAAATTAATTTGAAAGTTTTTATTTTGTAACCAAAAAGAGCTACCCAGTGCTTACTTGTTTTCGAATTTTTGCAGTGGCACCAGATGAACAGCCAAACAATGGAGATATAAGTGAAGAGATGGAACTGCTTGAACCGACCACAAGCTAGACGGGTACAAAAGAACACAGTTAGTGATTTAAATTTAAGTTATTTGCATTTTTTATTAAAAACAAAATTCTTGCAGTGAAAGGGAAAGCTAATGTTGGTGCTTGGTGGTCGTTCGAAATATGAACGAGTAATTTTCGGGTTTTCGGAGACAATGGCATTATAACCGTCGGAATTACAGAAAAACGTTTCGAAAAGCAGGACGAACTTTTCGAGAAACAAAAATCCCTGGAACTACAGCTACATGACAGAGAAGACAGAAGTCAGAAAGTATTCTTAAACACCCTCATGCAGATATTAAATTCGAGCCTACCAAATTATTCCTATAAGCCATCACCAGCAGAAGCGTCTACAAGTCCCCAAGCAAAGCGTCAATCAACAAGCTCTTCTAGCACCAACAAGTACTCAACAAATAGCCAAGTAAAATATTAGCCTTCTGCTGAGGGAACTTATTTTAACGAAGAATATCTGGACACTTCGGAATATATTAATGAAGAATACCTAGATTCTGATTCTTCTGGCTGTTATTAAATAATCAAACAAAACAATTTTCATAACTTATTATACACTATTTTTGAATTGATATGTACTACCAACCAAAGATAATCCCAATATACTATGATCTTTGGTACTACATATAATACAATATTTTTGAAGTGATATTTTTTTTTTGTTTTTTGTTATTTACAATATTAAAAATGGTACACATCTCTTAATGGAAAGTTTTTGACCAAATAAGTTTTGAGGTGATCGCGTATTTCACTCCCTTCTATTGAATCACTTTTTCTTGCTGATGCTCTAGGTGGTTGAATATATGCAATTGGAGGATCAGGAAATGTCATATTATTTAGCTGTTTATCATTTGTCTCTGGAATGTTGTGTAGAATGCAGCACGTCAGTACAATTTTAGGAGCGTTTTTATAATAAAGATCACATATTTTAGCTAATATGTGCCATCTCGCTTTCAAGCGCATTAATACATTTTCGATCTTTACTCTACCGGTGTTCATATACGCATTGAAAGATATTTCTGTTTTCTCTGCAGTGGTTGGATAGTTCTGTGGCAACTCGATATTACGCATTACGATATTCACACACGCGACTGTGTTTCAGTATATTTGCTCTCAACTGTAATATTTGACAGTTGGGTAAACAAAAAACACATTCGAGTGCGCGTCTTCATAGCGTATAGAAGTTTTCATTTTAAGTTTTCTGTAATATAAATAAATAAAATAAATGAAGTTATTTATCGTGTTTGTTTAGTAAACAATATCTGCACAAACTCGAACGCTATATTGGTGACCGTCGACGAGGACAAAAACGCAATTGTCTAAAAATTGAAACTCGAACCACGTTATTTTTTCGAGGTTATATTTTTCAATACGCGCATTAAGCGACAATGTCGGATGACGAAAAGGATGTCGGCACGCCAAATTTAGATAACGGCGCTAATACAAACAAACTAGTGAACGCAGTCGCATCGAGGGTGCCTATCCCTACGCTAAAGAGGGATCAGGTGGACACGTGGTTCCTCCAGCTTGAACAATGGTTTCTCATCAATAGAATTTCCGGAAAAAGGAAATTCGGTACTGTTGTTGCATCATTGGATCCGAGCATCGTTAGTCAAGTGTACAAGGCAGTGAAATGTCCACCCGATGACAAACCATATGATAATCTCAAACAGGCTGTACTAGCAGCTTCCGCCGAGACATCGCAACAGCGTTTTCAAAAGCTGGTGTCGGGTATTCAGCTGGGCGATCGCCGACCAAGCCATTTGTTGAACGAACTTCGACAAGTTAGCGACACGAAGGACGAAAATATATTGAAAAAATTTTGGTTAAGCCGATTGCCGACCCAGGTGAAGGTTATTGTCAGTGCCAGCAGGGGAGAGTTATCCGAAGTGGCGAAAATAGCAGATGCGGTTATGAATGCAATGAATCTCTCAGTGAATCAACTAAGTCAACAGCCGATAAATCAACCACAGCAAAGTTATTGGTAACACCAACAATTCAAAATCATCGAAACCATCACCCCGTAATAGTAATCACAACACGAGTGCCGTTATCCAGTCAACATCATCAACACCACTCCACGATGCAATCAGTGTTAATCAGCTTTGTGTTCACGATAATTCGAACAAAATTAGTTTCCTGATTGACACCGGAGCAGATATATCGGTGCTCCCAAAATCTTTCGCACCACATTCAGCTAAGCCAATAACACAATTATTGTACGCCGCCAATTGCTCTACAATTGCAACTTGTGGTGAAAAGCGCCTTCAATTGAATTTCGGGCTTAGAAGATCGTTGACATGGACGTTTATGGTAGCCGACGTTAAGCAACCAATAATCGGTTCGGATTTTTTGTCGCACTACAATCTACTTGTGGACGTGGCAAGTAATAAAATGATTGACAAAGTGACGTCATTCGAAAAGCATGGAGTAATCGCTAGTCTGCATGATGTAGCAGTGAAAACTTTTGATGCGAATCATCAATTTGCTTCGTTACTGCATGAATTTGTTGACATTACGCGATTCAGCGGCGAAATCGGCATGGCGAATACTATGGCGAAACATCAAATCGAGACGACAGGGCATCCGGTCAGCGCCAAAGCGAGACCGCTGTCGTCGGAAAAATACAAAGCAGCAAAGGGTGAGTTCGAGGAGTTGATGCAGCTAGGCATATGTCGACCGTCGAAAAGCAATTGGTCATCGCCACTCCATATGGTAATAAAGAAGGATGGAACATGGCGGCCATGTGGAGATTTCCGAGCGTTAAACGCAGTCACGAAGCCAGACAAATATCCGCTACCGTACATTAATGACTGTGGTCACATCCTATACGGTAAACGCATTTCTCGAAAATCGATCTGCAAAAAGCATTTCATCAGGTTCCGATAGATCCAGCCGATGTGCACAAGACAGCTATAATAACACCATTCGGACTATTTGAGTTCGTGTATATGACGTTCGGCCTCTGTAACGCGGCACAAACCTTTCAGAGGTTCATATCGGAAGTCCTGCGCGATTTGGACTTTATATTCGCATATATCGACGATATATTGATTGCTTCATCCGACATGGAGGAACATCGTAATCATCTTCGCCAAGTGTTTCTACGTCTACGATAGTACAAGCTGTATATAAACCCATCGAAGTGTGAGTTCGGGAAGTCAGCGATAGATTTTCTGGGACATAAAATTTCGTCCGTTGGTGTTCAGCCGCTGCCAGATAAAGGGCTAGATACTCGATACTCAGATAAGCAGTTATTTATTGCGAATTTGCTAGAAATGTTATACACGATAATTTATCAATCCAATTTGTTTCTGAATTTCAGAAAATGGGCTACTTTAATGCACTTTAACGTTTGTGCTGAATACAAAAATATATTTTACTTTGCTAAAATAATCGAGTTACGATATTACGATATTCACGCACGCGACTGTGTTTCAGTATATTTGCTCTCAACTGTAATATTTGACAGTTGGGTAGAAAAAGAACACATTCTCGAGTGCGCGTCTTCATAGCGTATAGAAGTTTTCATTTTAAGTTTTCTGTAATATAAATAAATAAAATAAATGAAGTTATTTATCGTGTTTGTTTAGTAAACAATGGGCGCATCTAGCACACGTAGAGTCTACCGAAAATACGTAGACTCTACAAGTCTACATGTGCTGGATGCAAAAAATCTCAGTAAAAATATGTAGACTCTACGTGTTTTAGTGAGACTAAAAATTTTAGTCTACATTTTTATGTAGATTATTTTGGTTCGAAACTTGGATTTTTTTGACATTTGTATTACTATTTCATATTTT